>OY856333.1:0-1312357 GCA_963693445.1 Agonopterix heracliana | reverse complement strand
GGGGGGGGTGAAAATAACATGCATAAATACTCGTACGCGACGACATTTTTATGAAATGTCACGTATTACTTCTACATATATGCATATAAAACAGCTCTGTGACTGACTAACTGATAAACAACCCACAGCCTAAACCACTGAAGATATAAATATGAAAGGCCCAGAGCAGGAGAGCGATTTTTGAATCTCATTCGGTGAGCTCAGCAGTTGAAAATGTCAAAATTACTCTGGAGATATGCATCTTTCTACTGCTGATTTGACGTCAAAAAATCCCACTCCTGAAGTATGATTTTTGAAAGTCAAATCAGTAGCAGAAAAATCCGTATCTCCATAGTAATTTTGACATTTTCAACAGCTGAGCTCACCGAATGAGATTCAAAAATCGCTCTCCTGAGGCTCAAATTCGATTTAGTAAGAATTAATAAAATATAGCCGTGGTGGTCCAGTGGTGAGTAACCTTGCCTGCCGTGCAGGAGGCGATGGTTCGATTCCCGTCCAAGCCGACTCGTACCAATGAGTTTTTCGGAATTTATGAACGATTTGTAACACCACTGGCTTTTCGGTGAAGGAAAACATCGTGAGGAAACCTGCATGCTTCAATTTCTAGGCATGTATTGTACCCACTGTCCATTATAAGTGGCGACGGGCTCACCCCCCGTCACACTGGACAGAGTTTCGGTACTACTGGTGAAACGTGGATGTTCTGAGGTTTCAGAATATCTCTGACTACCCCATTGGGGAATATAGTCGTGAGCATATGCTATGATGCTATGCTATGCTGTAATAAAATATTGATTCATAATTTCTCGCACTATTTATTAATAACTAGAACTTCGTAATTGTTTTATCATCGAAGATAAAGACATTGTTTTTTTATGAATTATTTCTTTATGCCGATGATCATACCATCAAACTGAACAACTTTCTCTATGGGACCAACATCGAAATCGCGAAAAGAAATACCCATTTGGGTCGAAACAGTTCTCAGTTTTGTATGAAGCAACCGATTTTTTCCTAATTTAACGTTGGTCCCAAAGAGAAAGTTGTTCAGTCTGATGGTCTAAAGCACCCCCTTAAGTAAGTAACAAATTTAAAGTTTGCACCCTCTAGAGACTATCTCCTAAGAACGTTTTCTTGTATTAGGTACTTACTGTACCATCTTAAATTAACACCCTGTATAATCAGAAATGATCCTTGATGCATCATAGTCATACTAATGACGTTACGTAGCAATTTCGCTACGGCGTAGCATATTACTACGAGATCGACTACGGCGTAGTAGATTAATATAGTATGGAGAGAGGTCAAAATAGAACTGATGCATTATACATAATAATTATAGTTATTCTGGACATATTGTGGGGTTGGTAGAGATTATACATAATATAACCAATGATTATAATTTTTAGGCGTGGTGGTCCAGTAACCTCGCCTGCCGTGCAGGAGGCGATGGTTCGATCCCCGTCCAAGCCTACTCGTTCCAATGAGTTTTTCGGAATTTATGTACGATTTGTAACACCATTGGCTTTTCGGTGAAGGAAACATCGTGAGGAAACCTGCATGCTTCAATTTCGAGGCATGTATTGTACCCACTGTCCACTATAAGTGGCGACGGGCTCACCCCCCGTCACACTGGACAGAGTTTCGGTACTACTGGTGAAACGTGGATGTTCTGAGGTTTCAGAAGATCTCTGACTACCCCCTCGGGGAA
Source organism: Agonopterix heracliana (assembly GCA_963693445.1). Taxonomy (NCBI): domain Eukaryota; kingdom Metazoa; phylum Arthropoda; class Insecta; order Lepidoptera; family Depressariidae; genus Agonopterix; species Agonopterix heracliana. The sequence goes on along the minus strand of OY856333.1, from coordinate 1,310,646 downwards.
TAAAGTCGTGAGCATATGCTTATGCTATAATTTTTAGTTTTCATAATTTACTGTGAAATTTTCAACAGACTACCATTTATGATTCAGAAGATACAGTCCTCTGAAGACAGGAAGGACGGAAGGACGAACGTAGGCTTAGGGTAATGGGGTCCCGTTTTCATTCTTTGGTTACGGAAGCCATTTAGGTACTAAAATTAATTAAGGCTAGGTTATCCCAGTGCAAGTGTCTCTTTCTTGCAAGCATAAGTTTGCAATTAGCCATCCCGCTCCAATTGAAAGCAGGATCGCAAAAAAACTTGTTTTTCGTCAATATCTTTGCTCATGGGAGTTTCTAAGCTAAAAATTATTCTGAGTTCACTAGAAATATTTAATGTATTTAGTAAAGTACAAGAATAAAAAGTTAAATATCAGCAGTTTAATCATAGTATTGAAAAAACATAACAAAAAGGGGTAACTTTGGGATGCTTTTCTATCTAGTAAACTTAATCTAATCGTGTAAGTAATTGAGAACAGTCGCCCATCCGCCCGATCCTTAAATAAGACATAATTTAATTTCAGACTTTAAAACACAGTTTAAAACACTTTCGTTCGTGTTCAAAAAACGGCCTCGACGGGATAACAGCAATCGAAAATATGGCTCGTGAACGCACATTTTATATGGCTGTGCTATCGATCTTCCCATAGAAAATGTTTGTAAACCTAAGGCGATTTAAACGTAAAATAATCTATAGTCAAATAACTATATTGTTCGCATAAAGGGAGATCATTTTAATAAAGATATCCGGCCCACGCTGTCCGAGATTGGACAGAGAAATCTGTGGAGTTCTATTGTTTTTTTTTTTTTTTTTTTTTTTTTTCAGTAAAGAAGAATTACGACTCATGACGGAGTTGATTAGAGTGTAATTTTTATTGTTTGTTGTATTGATTATAAACATTTATAAAATAACTGTTGTTAATATCTACCATTGTTATAAAACAACGACAAAATGAGACGAACAAATATGGAAATTATAACTGATCTTATGACATTTTTTTTTTATTTCAGACGTTTTTAAAACGTCTAGTAAAATGTCTTTGTGGGGTGAACGATACTAGTAAATTTTACTCTCTAGTAAGTCATTTTGCATTTGTGCCGTTCACCCCACAATAGTTATTTGTTATGCTAGGCTGCAAAGTTGCTTTTAGCGCGAGTACTGCGAGTGGTTCAAATAATAGAATCCTGAGCTCAGCGAAGGTTTCAAAGGTACGAGACGCAGAATAACTTTGCAGCCCCCAATAGAAGAATAACACACAATTTTTCACCTCACAACAGCGAGGAAAAAAATGAATTGCTAAAAAGAACATTTTAAAATGTTTTTTTTTTCGTGCTCGCCAGTGACATGAAATAGTTATTAAGCATTTTCTGTGGATTGGCGGTATAGAAAAATATTGAATAGACAGATTCGAATTTCAAAAACTCTTTCCACGCTAGCGGATAAAATGCTCTTTTGCACTCAGATTTCGAATGATAAACAGAATCTTTCCGAGGTTGTGAGGTGAAAATACATTTTACTAGATTGTCTTTCTGATACGGACCAATTTTTTCGTCCTGCGCGCCAAAATAATAAAATTTGTTTTTTAGGTTTGAAAGTAATTCTTCTTTGAAGTTTATTTTAATTTTTCACTAGCTGACCAGGAGTGCGATTTTTGAATCTCATTCGGTGAGCTCAGCAGTTGAAAATTTCAAAATTACTATGGAGATATTCATCTTTCTACTGCTGATTTGACTTTCGAAAATCATACTAAAGGGTCAAAAGAGAAGGCTTTTGTATGAGATTTAAAAACCGTTCAAACTCACCGATGACATTCAAAAATCGCACCCCTGTCCGACATTATTCTGTCCAAATCGGTCCAGCCGTTCTCAAGTGATGCTCTTAGCAACGAACAGCATTTATTGTTTTAGTTTACAGCGGCTTTTCAAGCCTCCTGCCGATTATCACTTCGACCTTGATTCTCTTTTGTGATCGCCACTATAACTACAATTGACTGCTAATGTTGTCGGAAATTAAATTTATCGACCCATGTTCCTTAGGGAAAGTTGATTAGTTTCATTGTCTGAATATACCCTTTTCTTCTTCTTCTTCTTTTTCTTCTTATCGTGTCGACTTCAAATTTTGAACAAAGTCGCTAAATAGTACCTTGCCAGAAGTGGGCAACAGATACTGCACCGTCGCTAGCGGTCATGAGCTCCTCCTGCGTACAGGTGTTAGGGCACGCAGGGCACGATGTGAGATGGGCCATCGTTTGTGGAGCTCCACACAAGCAACTCACATTTTGCGCATCCGAGAATCCCCACCTGAACATGTTGTCCTTACTGCGACCGACCTGGGTTCGAAGTCGGTTTAACGACTTCCAGGTCGCCCAAGGCAAGTCATGTCCAGGCTGGCTCTCAGAATATACCCTTTTAAAATTAGTAGTGTAGATTATATTAAACAAAAAGTTGATAGTTGTAGCAATATTTCTGACCATCCCAAATGTGATTACGTTTGTGAGTTATGTAGGACTTATGTATGTTTTTATGCGAATACCCATTTGCCTTTAGGAACAGTATGTTTTTGTTTTTTTTTTACTATCCTATTTCATCCTACTGCTGGGCAAAAGCCTCCCCTTTAATCCTCCAACCATCTACGAGTATGTCCTGGGCATGCTCTGGCCACGCGTTATCGAAAGCATCCAGACGCACGTTTTCTATAGTAGTGAAAAATTATGCTTCAATCGTGTGAACTGTGTATCTTTCTGAAGTGATTAGTCATGTGAATGAATGAAAGTGAAAGTAGTGTTCATAACGTTTAGAAATTAGTGGGCACAGGAAAGGGGGATATCCATCCACCTCCATACAAATACTGCAAAGTAACATCTACTCTACATCTTTCTATGTGCTAAGGGATTTGTGTGGGGTTTAGTCTAAGGTTTAGTAGAGCGAATGCGCTTGTATATTGTACGATAATACATATAGTATACAATAAGAATGTTGTCCTACTAGTGTATACCACTATTCAACTTTTTCATATTATAAACATAAAATTCGGTGACGATCTCTGTATGTTTGTGACTCAATCAAGCATAAGCGGCCCACACACTCACTCCCCGTCACACTGGACAGAGTTTCGGTACTACTAGTGAAACGTGGATTGATGATGTGACGATAAATGCTTCAATCGCCAAAGATTTTCTATAAATCTTTGAGAAGTTCCATTGTGATGTTCACCAAATTAAAATCGGACCAACTCGGTAGGTAGTAACTTCTTTAGAAAAAAAACAGCATCTAAATTAGTCAAGAAATCCCGAAAACATTGTACGATAACTTCGGAATTTCTTGACTAATTTGAATGATGTTTTGAAACATAAAACAAAAGAGACGAATTATTAACCTCCTTTTGTTTAAAGTTGGTTAAAAATACTTAACAAGCCCGGGCAATGGCCGACCATATTGTTTCCACCTAGTAACAGTATCTCAAAAGTATTAATAACACATTAAAAAACATACTTGAGAGTTTTTTATTTACCCTATTAAAACAAATTTTACCATAATAACGGAGTATAACCCTTATTACAGATGAAAACGAACCTTATTGCAAATTGTTAGAGATGAAAATTGCTTGAATCAAAACTTACAAGAATTTCTATGAGTATGAAATGTTAGATTATTCTGGGACTTAATGAATTACAAGAATGCCTTTCGGCTTTATATTAACAATGTTTATTGTTATAATTAATACTAGAATGTTTCCTGTGACTTCGTCTGCAACGGTTCCCGTCATCGTAGCAACATAAATGGGTCGTTCTTCTTTTTTACCTACAATGATTCGAAATTCAGTTTTTTGGGTTTTTGCACTATCGATAATTTGTGGTTTCAGTGAACGATTTAAAAAAAAACATTTGTCTTTTTTTATTAGAACTAATTAAAGTTTCCTTTACGGCCAATACTGTTTTTTTTAACTGAATAACTTTTACCATTGGAGCGGTTTGCTGCGTTTTTAACCCCCGATTCAAAAAGAGGGGTGTTATAAGTTTGACGCCTATGTCGGTCTGTCTGTCTGTCGGTCTGTCTGTCTGTGGCATCGTAGCTCCCAAACGGATGGACCGATTTCGATGCGTTTTTTTTAAATAGAAAGTAAATTTTTGCGAGAGTGTTCTTAGCTTTGTTTCATGAAAATCGGTTCAGCAGTTTTCATGTAACTTTAAAAATTATGAAATAACATTAAATTACAAATTTAAAAAAACCCCAATGCCAAAAACGAACATTTAAAAAGTAAAAAATAATGCGGTCACCTATTATTTTTGATGTTAGCAAAATGTATGTTTTACTTATTTACTCTCTTTAAGATATTTTAGGTAAATTGATGTGTCGGAGACGGTTACCTATCGTACTTTCGAAACATTGTTTTCCGAATTTTAGTTCTCCGAAATCGTTATACTTTTTATTGTTTCCCTTTTTTTTTGTTTCCCCGAAATATTATTCGCCATATTTTAAAAAGCCAGATTTTTTATTGTCCTTTTTTTCTTTTAACCAATGGATCAAAATTCTGTAACACAGTTTTCCGAAGTAATGTAAGTCAGATAATTTACTTTTTCGAATATTTGTTTTTCCGTACAGTCACATTTCCGCAGAAATATTTAACCTAACCTATCCTAGAATTTTAAAAACACAAGATGGTTTTTTTCAGGGCGGGCGCGTCCACCTCCCGCACCTTCAACATACATATAAGCAAACAAGCAAGCATGCAGCAAACAAGCTAGCATGCAGCAAGCAAGCAAGCATGCAGCAAGCAAGCAAACATGCAGCAAGCAAGCAAGCATGCAGCAAGCATTTTGATGCTCCGCTCGCTTCGCTCGCTCCGCTAAGTGTTTTACATGTTCTAACTTAACCTAACCTACAATTTTAAAACCACCAGGTTGTTTTTCTCAGGCCTGCACCCCCCAACATGCATACAAGCAAGCAAGCAACATGCAAGCAAACATGCAGCAAGCATGCAGCATGCATGCAGCAAGCAAGCAAGCAAGCATGCAGCAAGCGTTTTGATGCTCTGCTCGCTTCGCTCGCTCCGCTAAGTGTTTTACATGTTCGAACCAAACCTAACCTACATTTTTAAAACCACCGGTTTGTTTTTCTCAGGCAGGGGGCTTCCCCCCGCACCGACCCCCCTAACATGCATACAAGCAAGCAACAAGCAAGCAAGCATGCAGCAAGCAAGCAAGCAGCATGCTAGCAAGCATGTTGGTGCTATAATCCTGGTATCATGTATCTACTAGGTAATTATTACAGAAAACTTTACTGTGTTGTGTCAATGTCCTAGTCATAAAGAAGAAGAAGAAGAAGACGCTCGTTCGTGTTCGTCTTTGGAAGAAGTTGCTTCTACATTTTAAAACTTCGAACCCAGAAGACTGTTGTCAAAAGAAAAAAAATGATTATGAAATTCTGATTTTAAATTTTCTGGAAAATGATACTTCTGTCAAGTCTTTATAAGGAGTAACAAATGTATGTGTAACAAAATATCTGTTACTAGAAAATTCTATAAACCGTTTTCGAACAACTGAAATTCGGTCAGTGAAATTTCGAAAGTAAGATAGGTTACCGTCGGGGACCGCAAGTGATTGTAAAAAAATCAATGGCTATTTTCATAGCGGTCCCCTACGCATTAATTAACCTAAAATATATTAAAGAGAGTAAATAAGTAAAACATACATTTCCTAACATCAAAAATAATAGGTGACCGCATTATTTTTTACTTTTTAAATGTTCGTTTTTGGCGTTGGGGGTTTTTTAAATTTGTAATTATATACTGACGTTACTTTTAGATTATGATCAGACCATCAAACTGAACAACTTTGTACCCATACGTTTAGGTATAATAAGATTGCAGATTCGTATGGAACAGCTGTTTTTTTCGCAATTTCCACTTCGGTCCCTTAGAGAAAGTCTTTCAGTTTGATGGTACTGAGTTGAGTTGGTCTGAAAAACTTAGCATATTAACTTGGACCCTTCAAAACAAATTGTTATTTTCTATAACGTAATTTGAAGGCATTACTGAAGTGTGCGAAATTAATTTACGATGGAGAAGTCTTCAAACATCAGATACGTTTCAATTTACACACCTAAAAAAAATCACAGGAAATTGAATCCTGTCGAAGTATCACTTCAATATAACATGCTGTACTCTCCCCCCATTTGGGATAAGTACCTATAATAGGTAGACATTTAAACATCATTTTAGGGATCCGTATCCAAAGGGTTCCAACGGTTTTCTGCTATATGTCTGCAACTTTAAAAGGTTGTATCTTGTGAACCTTAAGGCTAGGTTATCCCACTGCAAGCGTCTCTTTCTTGCAAGCATAAGTTTACAATTAGCCATCCCGCTCCAATTGAAAGCAGGATCGCAAAAAAACGTGTTTTTCGTAAATATCTTTGCTCATGGGAGTTTCTAAGCTAAAAATTCTTCTGAGTTCACTAGAAATATTTAATGTATTTAGTTAAGTACAAGAATAAAAAGTTAAATGTCAGCAGTTTAATCATAGTATTGAAAAAACATAACAAAAAGGGGTAACTTTGGGATTTTTTTCTATCGAGTAAACTTAATCTAATCGTGTTATTGAGAACAGTCGCCCATCCGCCCGATCCTTAAATAAGACATAATTTAATTTCAGACTTTAAAACACAGTTTAAAACACTTTCGTTTGTGTTCAAAAAACGGCCTCGACGGTATAACAGCGTCTTAATAGATAGCCAGTTGAAATTTTAACAGAATATTTGTTATTATTTTGGATTTCCGACAATTTTAAAGGTTGTCTGGAAGAAATCGCTTCTTAGCGATAAGACCGCCTTATTTTTGTGCCTACTGTTTTTTCTTTCTGTATTTTACTGTTTGTATTTTGGTGTAAAATAAAGTATATTTGATTTGATTTGATTGATTAAAAAGATAAAAATTAAGGGGTATCCCGTAATATCCAATAGGTCCCATACAAAAAACTTGTGTTTTCAACGTTTATTCCACGTTTTTTTCTTTTTGCTCTATCGAAAAAACGGTAATAAATAAAAGCGTCAAACTTAGAGCGATTATAGTACAAACTCTATAGTATAATAACAAATAATAAAAACCGGCCAAGTGTGAGTCAGGATCGCGAAAGGGTTTTAATTAAAATTTGCAAAAAATATATATCGTGTCCTTCTTAATATGCTGACACTTTTTTTTTTTTTTAATTTTTTTTTTTTTTTAAAAGGGCAAAAAAAGTTCACATTTGACTCGAGTAGGTTTGCAGTATGGAACGACAGATTTTTTTTTGTGATTTTGATGTTGATCCCATAAAGTTGTTCAGTTTGACGGTCTGGTCATTCCCTTAGAAAGTGTCAGCATATTAAGTTGGACCCTATGTATAGTGTCCTTTTTAATATGCTGACAGTTTTTTAATCAAACTGAACAACTTGGACCGAAATGGGAATCGCAAAAATCACTGGGGTCGAGCAGGATTTCAGTTTTGTATGGAACAGTCGATTTTTTTCGTGATTTCAACATTGGTCCCATACAGAACGTCATTCAGTTTCAGTCTGATCATTCTCTTAAAATAAGTCAGCATGTTTTTAAGTTGGACCCGCAGAGAAATAACACCCTGTATAATTATCGTGTGGTGCTACGGAACCCTCGGTGAGCTAGTCCTACTCGCACTTGGCCAGTTTTTATCTTATCAACTCCATCTGTCGATCAACCGCATAAAACTCAGAATGGCTTGATAAATGACACCTCATAATATTTTAGAATCGACTAAACACCACATAATTAAAATTCCCCTTCTATTGATCTTATTGAAAAGGGATAAGAATCAAAATGCCTCGTTTTGGGTGACTTTTTATAGAAACGATAGCTGCCAAACGATAAAAAGTCCATTAAAATAAAACGAATCAACGGAATCGGATAGCTTTCGGTAAACAATGATGTAGAGTTAATTGAAATGGCCTTTGAGCGTGGTTTGGGAACTTATTTGAGCGTAGTTACAGCACAGAAATATGCTACCAGAAAAGCAGCCTTTTGTATTCAGTATTTATCATAAAGTTATTATACCTACCTTACAGGAATAGAGCCAGTGTCAGTGACATGAGTTGTCAAATGAAACAGTTTTTGGATGTTTTTTGGAGACTATTCGCAGGCAAAAATTCTAATACTGTCTATAATTCTGAGTCTAACGTAAAATCGTAGATAAATCAATGAAGTAGTGTCAGTATATTTCACAAAATTATCTACGATTTCACTTTAGATTCCCAATTATTCACGAAAACCGAATTGTAAAAATTGATTAGTGACTAAAAAACGGTTCTATTGATTCGCGTCACGTATCTCTTTCTGTTATACAGTGGTGCCGCTAGGTACATCTCGCTCTCTCAGCTGTATGTTCCTCTATTCCTACCTCTATGGTATTTATTGTACCCTTTTGTTCGTGTTTATTGTTGTTTTTTGTGTATTTTGGAATGCAAATAAAGCATATTTATCTAAGCATAAGCATATGCTAACGACTATATTCCCCGAGGAGGTAGTCAGATATATTCTAAAAACTTAGAACATCCACGTTTCACAGTACCGAAACTCTGTCCAGTGTGACGGGGAGTGAGCCCGTTGCCACTTGTAATGGACAGTGGGTACAATACCTCGAAATTGAAGCATGCAGGTTTCCTCACGATGTTTTCCTTTACCGAAAAGCCAGTGGTGTTACAAATCGTACATAAATTCCGAAAAACTCATTGGTACGAGTCAGCCTGGACGGATTATTGCCTCCTGCACGGCAAGGTTACCCGCCACTGGACCACCACGGCTTACAGGAGACAGGCGTGCTAATATACATACATATGCTCACGCTTGTCCCACTACTGCGGTAAGCAGAGACAACAGATCGCCACATGCTACGATTCTGACACACATCTTTCGCCACCTCAACATCCATAAGGCTCTTCATACAAGCTCGTCGGTTCCGGGTACATTTCATTTGGCATTTTATCAGTCATTCATGATCAACAGCCTGTATCTACCCACTGTAGGGCATAAGCCTCCTCCATATTTTGCCATTCTTCTCGGTCCAGTGCCAGTCGCATCCAGGTCTTCCCGATACTTTTCCAGATGTCGTCAACCCTCCTGGCTGCAGGACGACCCACTTCTCTTTTGCCTAATCTCGGCCACAACTCTGTTAAGGCTTTACTCCACATGCCATCATTTCGTCTTCAGTCATTTCATCACTTCTTCAGTACACACGGCGACAGGTCAGGTTACCCTGTTTGGACTTTGAACTATTAGAAGTTGAACGATGCGAATCGTGCGAGAGGATGCGGTATGTTGTTGTTGTTTCGTCTCACGGTACGCTGCGTCCGCGCCGGCAGCCGCGTCTATGAAGGCTCTCTACCGCACTATTTTGTGTTTTTACGTAGTGTAGTTATGGCAATATAGGGTGCGTAACATGATGTGTCACCGTGTGTACCTACGCATCCGATTTGGTCAGCGTATGTATGTATAAAAAGCTAAGTACTGTGACATATCCAGTAAGTTTAAAAGTGAAGTCAGCAAGTGGAGCGGTATCGATTCGCGGCTTTACAAATAGCTGGCGCGTGCGGATGACGTAGAATTGCCGTATTAATTACGCACTCGGGAATAAAAACGCGGCGTTTAAAAAACGTTTATTTATCTCGGCCCTCAAAGGGTAGGTCTAACACATATCTAACATCACCTGTCAATTTTAATAGCAGCGATAACACTTGCATTTGGTCGGGCCCGATTTCGGCAAACATTGCCTGATTTGTTCTCTCTATTTGAAAGTATAGCGATCAAAGCAAGTAATGTATGCCGAATCGGGCCCTGCATATTGGATAATGTAATCGCTGCTTAACATACAAACAGAAAGCTGGAAAAGGTATTGGTATATGCACACAAACATAAATTGAAATTTTGTTTCGTTAAAATATAACCAAACTTTTGTGACTTTCAAACTGTTTTGTTGCACATAATCAAATATTTGGTTATTAAATAGCAAAAAGTTTTGTCGTTATTAACTAAAACATTGTTTTCAGTGTACAGTCAGCAGGAAAAAGATGGATGCACTTTTACTACGTTGTAGTATAAAGATGTATACACTTTAGTTTTACCTGACTTTTCTGTGAAGGAAAACATCGTGAGGTAACCTGAATGCTTCAATTACGAGGGTTTCAGAATATCTCTGACTAGAGATAGTTACTCCCACGTGGAATATCGTGAACATATGCATGCATTATTGAACCCATCGGACCATCAAATCATTAGCTGAATTTCGGACAGCTCTGAATTCAAATTTGTGTTTTGACGTATGCAAACGCGTCGTTTTCCCTCCGCAGTGCGTCACGTCTCTAGTATAGAAAGTTTACGATCGTTTTTCGAAATAAATCCCGTCGTATTTCTAGAGGAAGTAGGTGCGAATGTGGAGCGAGGAAATTCAGGTTTTTTTTCTTAAATCGCTTTTCCCAGCTGTGCCTACATATTTTATTACAAAGTAACTTTACGTAATAAATGTTTTTATAGGTCGTTGAACTTGACTTGTTTTTTCTAAGATATTTTTTTACTGTTTCATTTAGTTGACGGTCCAATGGCTCAGTTGGTAGTGAATCTGGCTGTTGATACGAGGGTTGCAGGTTTGAATCCCGCAAGGGGCACATATCAAACAACTTTCCCCGTGGGACTAACATCAAAACCCTTTGCTCTCGTCCAAATGAGCGTATATATTTTTTTATTTACTTCCCAAAATCTCAACACGTCATGGCATGTTTAAAATATTTTTCTCCCCTCCGGACGGAAAGCGTCAATTTTCGTCCCGCGTGTGCTCAACAAAGTTGCCGCTTTCCACCTCCACCGAGGAGAAAAATAGTATACTAACCTCGGGCAGTAAATAAGAAAGCCTCAGATCACATGTTTGTTGACCTCGGCAGATCTGAGACCTTTCTTACTATACTTTCCTGCGCTCGGTGTGTAATCTACTAGAACCGTATTCAAGCAATAGGGTAGCACATTCTAAACCGGAACCATACGGGGATATGTCAATATAAATAAATAAATATCTTGGACATTGTAACACAAATTATCTAGTCACATTTAAAGTACCAGAATCTAGCCTGGACTTGTATTATGATGACTAGACAACGATATAGAACAAACATCCATGACTCGGGTACAAATCATAAATTCATCATACAAATATTTGTCCCTTGCGGGATTCTAACCCGCGACCCTCGGCACAGCAGGCAGGTTCACTACAGACTATGCTATATCGGGCCGTCAATATCCACATCCATTTACTATAATTAAGAGAATATTATTCCGAGAGCGAAAATGCGCGCTGCATACAAACGTACTATGGTGATATTTTCAATACTAACCAATTAAAGTCAATGAAATTTTGCAGAAACAATCTAAAAACAAATCTCTATGCTTCTATAGAGTCCGATTTTCGTTAAAATATACAGTTTCAATGCTAGGATTAATTTAAGATTTGTATGGAAATCTTTGAGGCACTGTAACTTGAAAACTATACATTTTAACGAAAATCTGACTCTATACAAGCATAGAAATTTGTTTCTAGATTGTTTCTGCAAAATTTCATTGACTTTAATTGGTTAGTATTGAAAATATCACCATAGTACGTTTGTATGGAGCGCGCTCCGAATAATATACCCTTAAGAATGAATTCTCTCTCTTGCAGATCCAACAAGTTGAAGTCCTTCTGGTTCAGCATATCGGACGAGCCCCTCCCAGGACTGGACTTCCTCTCAGCCGCCCTATTATCTGCAGAGTACGAGAGAGCCCTGGGCAGAGCGCTGGCGATGCCGGAGTGTAGACTCATACCTTTCTTTGGAGCTTTCTTGAGGGAACTGAGGTTAGTAATACATACATATAATTATAGGTACAATCATAGACATATTACTCTAGCGATAGACAAGCTCGTTCAAACAAACAACATGTCACACAAAACAACACAAAATGACACATTCCGGTCTGTCATTGCCATAGTGACGAAGTGAACTCGGGAACATCAATCAGGTGCGGACACCTCATTCAAGTGGAACATGTTGCTTCTATGCAGGGGCAAGTCTAGGATCGGTACAATCATCTCAGCCGATAGACGGGCAGCATTTATCGGGCAGTCTAATAATGCTATGGCTACGGATGGCAAGTTACCTGTGCTTCGCACTTTAAGCCGTTGGTCCTGGCTACTGCATAGCACAGCATATGCTCACGACTATATTCCCCGAGGGGGTAGTCAGAGATATTCTGGAACCTCAGAACATCCACGTTTTACCAGTAGTACCGAAACTCTGTCCAGTGTGACGGGGGGTGAGCCCGCCACCACTCCTGGTAATAATTGTCGTTACATAAAAACCACGTCAGAGGCCGTAAGGCGGTCTGAAAAAACTCTGACACCAGGGCTTGCCCACACGATAAGAAGAAGATATCTACGGAACCCTATCATGGACGAGTCCGATACGCTCTTGACCGGTTTTCCCTTCAATAGCTTGAAAAACAACGCTCCTACAAAGTTATCGCGATCTACGCTCTAACAAGGTCACAGCGCTTAGATTTAGATTGAACGCCAACTCTCGGGAGTTTTAAAATACTTTTACTTTTTTTTAAACGTTTCTTGTGGAGATTAATGGTGTCTGGGGACTTCCGCTTTCCGCTTCCGGTTCAATTTGATTTTTCCCGTAGGACACTGTAATTTGTTTTGAGGTGGTTAAACCCTGTGGCTCATAGTGACCCTAGGTAGGGCCTATTTTAGGCTTTAAACGTATCAACATGCATTTTCTTACGCATTTGGGGGGTTGGTCATTTCAGCATAGCTAGCATGCCGCAGTGATACAGCGCTATCATATCCTTAGCTCTCTTTCTATTTGCGTGCGAACGAACGAGATAAAATATGTGATACAGCCGTATCACGTGTAGCATGCTACGAGTGCAGATTTTTTACGTTTTGAATTAAGTGCGTTCACACACGATGACGCACTAACGCAGCGGCAGACATCAGTCCGTCATTTGTGAAACAAGGAGTTGTATGAAACCGCACGTAGAAGCACACACGGTGACGCATTGACGCACCGGGTGTGGTTCTATGGACTGACATCCGCCGCTCCGTCAGTGCGTCATCGTGTGTGAACGCACTTATAACAACCCCTAAAGCCAGTGATTCCACGGTGAATGTCTTGGACTCTGATCCCGTAATATAAAAGTACACTAGAAGTATATTGAAAGAAGGAAAACTGAAATTTTATACAGGGTCCAACTTAATATGCTGACACTTTTTTAAGAGGATGATCAGACCACCAAACTGAACAACTTTCTCTATAGGAACAACATCGAAATCGCGAAAAAAAAATCAGCTCTTCCATACAAAACTGCAAACCTACTCGAGCCAAATGTATGGGACAGCAGATTTTTTTTCGCGATTTCGAATGTTGTGCCATAGAGAAAGTTGTTCAGTTTGATGGTCTGAACATCCCCTTAAAAAAGTGTCTGCATATTAAGAAGGACCCTGTATACCTACTTAAATCTATAATTCCTCATCACAACCTATAATACGTCCCACTGCAGGGCACAGGCCTACCCTCAAGGAGGGTGTATGTACAGTCAGCAGCAAAAAGATGTATGCACTTTTACTACGTCGTAGTATAAAGATGTATACACTTTAGTACTACGCGTAGTACTAAAGTGTATACATCTTATTAGATCTGAGATTATCTTAAAGATGTATACACTTTAGTACTACACGTAGTACTACGACGTAGTAAAAGTGTATTCATCTTTTTGCTGCTGACTGTACGTTAGTCCACCACGCGTGCCCAATGCGGATTGGTAGACTACACATACGCATCAGAATTTCTTCTTCTGCATATGCAGGTTTCCTCACGATGTTTTTCCTTCACCGTTTGAGAGCAGTCTGTATTACGTACATAAGTTAGAAAACCTCTTTGTTACGTGGCATGTGGTCCGTGCGGATTCGAACCCGAGACCTCAAGATTGATTTTCCATAGCTCTCCGCAACGCGCCACCGGGGCTCTCTAATAATAACGATGTCCGTCATCGATCGATACTAAAATGATATCCGTATATTTTTTTCTAATATCGAATGAGATACATCTTGAATGTCTCTGTCTCACTCTAAGTGCTGGGGAACTCTAGAGACCTGCATGATGCTTTTACGTTGAAATATTTCCGACATTGTGGTATTTTAAAGGTCTATAAACACACACGGCGACGATCTGACAGCCCAGTAGCTCAGTCGGTAGAGAATCTGCCTGCTGCGCCGAGGGTCGCAGTTTCAATTCCCTTAACCCTTCAAGTCCCGCGGTCGCGATATCGCCCGATATCAATTGTTTAATCAATTGTTATCTTAAGCCGGGATGCGAGCGGTTAAAGGACAAATATTTGTATGATGAATATGAATATTACAGGGATGTGAAAAAAATAGGATTCTTCAAAGCATCAGATATCATGAAGTACTAACAGTAGGAGTATGATTTGCGGATATGTGTAAATTGAACATATTATTGAAGTTTTGATTAGAGCCAAAACACGATTAAGACACATTTTCTCGATAGAAAAACAAGCCAAAGTAGCCTCCGTCTTTATCTGTAAACGCTTGGAACTGCTAAACGGTGAATAATGGAAACACGAGACATGATTTAAAAAAAAGAGATTGATATTTTATAAATTTTCATTACTTAGAGCAGAATTGAACTTAATTAATTAGTACAATCACAATAAAATAAAGTTTGTTTTTGCGCTTGCGTTGCGCGCGCGCGCGCGCCGCCCCATCTCTTTCTCTCGCATCAGGCAGTAATATAAGCTATCACACGCCAATTTTGCTTCAATTATTTTTCGACATAGGCCCTTAATATGCTGACACTTTTCTAAGTGCTGCGTTCATACACGATGACGCACTGACGGAGCGGCAGACGTACCGTCAGTCCTTCATTTGTGAAGCAAGGAGTTGTATGCTCCATACAAATATAGTCTGGTTATATTTACAATACTAACAAATTAAATTCAATGAAATTTTTCAGAAACAATCTAGAAACTCTATGTTCGTATGAAGTCAGATTTTCGTTAAAATGTAGTTTTAAAGTTACAGTGCCTCAAAGATTTCCATACATATCTTAAATTAATCCTAGCATTAAAAAATATTTAACGAAAATCTGACTTCATACAAACATAGAGATTAGTTTCTAGATTGTTTCTGAAAAATTTAATTTTCTTTAATTGGATAGTATTGAAAATATCACCAGACTACGTTTGTATGCAGCGCGCATTTGCACTCGCGGAATAAACACATTAAAGGCTTCCCGCACATTGTAGCGATATTATCGAGCGATATTATCGACAGCGATATCGCGACACCTTACACACTGCAGCGATTCCGCGATTCGCGTCACGTATGCGCCCTTCACTGAGTGTAGTAGAAAGAGATTGCGTCAGGTTGCGATAATATCGCGGCAGTGTGTGGGATCGAGCGCGTCCCCATACAAAATGTACCGAGAACAATTATCGCAAAATCGCAGCGATATTATCGCTCGATAATATCGCGGCAGTGTGTAGGATCGAGCGCGTCCCCATACAAAATGTACTGAGAACAATTATCGCAAAATCGCAGCGATAATATCGCTGCAATGAGCGGAGGCCTTTATTCAAAAGCTCAATAACTTTTTTTTAAACTCCAGCTTTAAAAATAGTTTCTGTTTACGTAAAACCTATAAATAAAGTCAATTTCCATAATACATAACCGCACATATGAGAAATGTGTGCAGAAATACAAACGTAATTAAAAAATAACACAGTGAGAACACGCGGTGGAGTAGAAGAGAAGTTATAATTAATATTTGTATAGAGAGGTTCCTACCACCTATAGACAAAGTACCTAGGTACTTAGCCTATGAATAGGTGAACACGGAATTTAGGTTGTCCTAGCGGCACCCACGACTTCGTACGCGCAAACATTGACTTTAAATACTTACATGTAACGTTAGGTTGAATCAGCCGATTGCGATGAAATAAAGCATAAACGTTAATCCAAACAAAAGTTCTATGCTTTCGTGAAAACCGCATCCAAATCGGTTCAGTCGTTTTTAAGTGATCACCGTTTGTGGCACTTACCGAATATGGAATCAAAATCAATGTAATATTATGAGAACTGCGCATCCTTTATCTGTCGAAAGCTACTAAGTTTCTATTGTTTATAGCAACATCCATCGAAGTTATAGCGTTTTGGTGGTTCTTTCGTCACAGTCACTTTTCACAGCTGCACATCAAGCTCAATACAAAGCTAATGCTTTTAAAGGCCTGGTAAAAAAAGGTTAAAAGTGACCCAAAGGGCAATGGGCTATGCTCGAGGTGACCCTGAGGGACCGCACGAAAATCCGGGTAGCCGACATGGCTTGAAGAATTCGTAAACTAAAGTGGCAATGGTCTGGGCACATTGTTCGCAGAATAGATGGCTGATGGGGCCAAAAAGTTCTCGAGTAGCGACCACGTACCAGAAATCTCGCGTGGGTAGGCCCTTTACAAGGTGACCGACGACCTGGTGAAGGCGGCGGAAACCCGTTGGATGAGGGCAGCGCAGGACCGGTCGTTGTGGCGATCCTTGGGGGAGGCCTATGTCCAGCAGTGGACGTCTATCGGGAGATTATGATGATGAATACAGCATCGACGAGTGGTAGTCATTGGTGTGGTTACGGATTGGGCAGACGGTCATCTAATCAGCCACCGCAAGCTTTAAATTATGGTAAATCCGATAAAAGTAGAGATCGAAAAGTTTGTTTCAATAGAACTTTCAAAATCTTGAACCAATACAGCAGCTTAAGGGGGTTGCAGAGGGAGTTGCACTAGATGGCGCTCGGGAGCATTATTCCTGATTTTATCACATTTTATTTTATATCTCGTAATTGTGATGATTTCAATCAAAATTTTCAATTATGCGGGCACTTGTGTTTATGTTTTACTGATCTAGCTACAAGTTATAGTAATTTTATTGTTCATACGAATTTGATATAGGTACATTTTAATTTTAATCAATTTCATACAAAACTTTGACGTATAACATTCGTAGACGGTATTAACAAAAGTAATATTTTATATATGGAATAATAGTTAAGAAAATCAAGATTACGCATCTCAAATAACATTTGCAATTTATAACATAATTACGAAGATATAAAGTAAAATGTGATAAAATCAGGAATGATGCTTCCGAGCGCCATCTAGTTGCCTGTGAACGTCTCTGCAACCCCCTTAAGACGTAATAGTAGGTGGAAATACCTCGGAGGCATCTTTTATTTTTCATTTTACGACTAGATTTATACTATTTACCTAAACTAAAGTCATACCTCAGTATTTTTGGATAGTTCATCTAATGAAATCATCAACTGAATACACGATTGGAATTACTTCACTCGATAGAAAATCGTCACAAAGATGACGTATTTTCATGCATTTTTAAACATTTTTCTCGGTTTAGAAGAACTTAAAATAGTTTCCGATTGTTGGTATTTATACTCACATATTCACCATTAGTTTAACTAGTGCAATCATAAATAAAATCTAGAAAAAGTACTTTGGTTAGTTGTTTTTAATCGAAAATACGGCTCACGCACACACTTTTCGGAGCGCTCGGCAATCGCGTTTCTCATAGAAAATATTCGTCCGGACCTATGGCCCCTTAATGATGGTATATCCCAGGAAGCGGTGGACGTCTATCAGCTGAGATGGTGATGAATTCTCAAATACAAGGACTTTCCGGGGAATATACCTAGTCCAGAGATAATTTATGCTTAGTACGTTCATACACGATGACGCACTGACGGAGCGGCAGATGTCAGTCCATAGAACCACACCCGGTGCGTCAATGCGTCACCGTGTGTGCTTCTACGTGCGGTTTCATACAACTCCTTGCTTCACAAATGACGGACTGACGTTTGCTGCTCCGTCAGTGCGTCATCGTGTCGCACTGACGGAGCGGCAGATGTCAGTCCATAGAACCACACCCGGTGCGTCAATGCGTCACCGTGTGTGCTTCTACGTGCGGTTTCATACAACTCCTTGCTTCACAAATGACGGACTGACGTTTGCTGCTCCGTCAGTGCGTCATCGTGTCGCACTGACGGAGCGGCAGATGTCAGTCCATAGAACCACACCCGGTGCGTCAATGCGTCACCGTGTGTGCTTCTACGTGCGGTTTCATACAACTCCTTGCTTCACAAATGACGGACTGACGTTTGCTGCTCCGTCAGTGCGTCATCGTGGGACGCTAGCTTAGATTTGATATAACTCCATTATCTTTGAAGCACTAAATATAAGCCATACATATTCAGAGAGCACTAAATGAGCACTAAATGATTAGCTAGGTTTCAAAGCGCTAGGGCCGAGGGCCCCGCTGGGCATACGGACATCACTTATGCTAATACAAAATATTCATCAGGGGAACCTAACAACTCTATATAAAATATAGAACTTGCAAATAGTACAGTAGTACACATGCACTTCCGTTCAATAAATCCGCCCGGTTCAATTCATTTGTTGCAATCATGTTGCAATGGGAAAAATGAAGGTCTGATGCAAAAACTGAGTAACTGTGAACATTTAATTACCTCCCTACTCTTTCTTGTGTTCTTTTACTTGTTAAACTGGAAATTTGTTCAGCCTAGAGATACCTAACAGGCACACACACATCCTCGACGTTCTGTAATCGCCATTTGACGATGAAATAATAATAATTTTATAGCCCCCGTTACCTTAGACTATATCTGTTAGTTTAAAAAGCCGTGGTGGTCCAGTGGCGAGTAACCTTGCCTGCCGTGCAGGAGGCGATGGTTCGATCCCCGTCCAGGCCGACTCGTACCAATGAGTTTTTCTGAATTTATGTACGATTTTATGTAACACCACTGGCTTTTCGGTGAAGGAAAATATCGTGAGGAAACCTGCTTCAATTTCGAGGAATGTATTGTACCCACTGTCCATTGTAAGTGGCGACGGGCTCACCCCCTGTCACACTGGACAGAGTTTCGGTACTACTGGTGAAACGTGGATGTTCTGTGGTTTCAGAATATCTCTGACTACCCCCTCGGGGAATATAGTCGTGAGCATATGCTATGCTATGCATATCTGTTATTTTGCTTTTAAAAGCTAATTTAAATTAAGTTAATTTTCCTTTTTATTTAGTGTTTATTTGTATGTAACTATTATCAAACAGAGTGTAAGAATTGGTAAACTAGTGGCATTGGGCAAGGCACATTGCTCGCCGAACCCGACCTTTCCAAAAATCGCCAGCCGATCAGATTTCGAATGGACGTGCACTCATATCACTAATAATCTTAAACTCGGATCGGGGCACCTACATAATATACTCTAGCGATAGACAAGCTCGTTCAAACAAACAACATGTCACTCAAAATGACACATTGCGGTCTGTCATTGCCATAGTGACGAAGTGAACTCGGGAACATCAATGCGCCCATCGCATTCAAGTGAAACATGTTGCTTCTATGAAAGGGCCTGTCTATCGCATATCATATGTAAGTCAATGGGTCGGGGCATATCTACCATTAAATCGCTAGTCTAAACCACAGACTTAAAAGAAGAACAGACGGAATGTAATTTAAAATCATGAGTGAAGCACCCATTTCTTTTGTGTGCGTGCTGCCACGCGGTACATAAGGTGAACGGGTTGTCGGACCTGCGCCTAGAGCTAGTGCATCTGTGTGAGTGTAGGTCCCTTGTAGAACAAACGAGATTGTATTACCTTGCATGCTTCACATCTTTTTAGTGCAATACTCGGTCCGTATTTCTTTCAGGTTTCTTTTCGTTTTAGACCACGGGTCTAAACCATGTTGTTTCATCTTTCAGAGAGATCCTGGCCGCTACACCTTCGTTGACGAGCAGACCGTTCGACCACGCAGTAGCGGCCACACCGACACAAAGAAGGGACTTCAAAAGAGATTCTGTTAAAGATGACAGGTATGCTCAAGGGATATTTGTACTCTGGTGCGCTAATTTCTTCTTCTTCGGTTCCTCTCCATTACTGGCGGCTGGCAGTCAGCCCTGCATGTCCCTGTCTATCTCTCGCCAAACGAAACGAAACAGTTTATTTTTGGTAATTTTGCGGTCTTCAACTCTGTCATAAATTAAAGGTCTCTGGAATTGAGTCTCTACTAGCCATGCTTTATTCTTACTGCAGTTTGCAATGGAGGTAAGTCGGATATTTCTTAAAAATGTTAAAATTATGCTTTTCTCGTTTCACAGAGGATCAACGAAGAGAGACGCTAGAAGGGAGAGCGGGAAGCGAATGGACCATGGGTCTACAACTAGTCCTCACAGGGACAGTTGCAAACGAGACCCAAGGGTCAGCGAGCCTAGTAGACAAGTGGTGAGTATCACCACAGAGGAAAGAAAGGAGCGGAGATATCGCAAGGCAATTAGGTCTGTCGCCATTATATTAGGTCATGACGTCACAGTCGGTGTGGCATATGCAGCGAAGGGTAGCAATGCCCCGGGTGGCACTTTACTAGGGTCGGGCAAATTCGGGAAAAATATAGATTGTTTGAGCTACTGTCTATAACTAATTCGTAGATCAGTGAAAAGTCGAGCTCGCTTTGCTCGCTCCAAATTTCTGTTTTAATTACTATATCTACACATTGATAATCGTAAAGAATTCTGACCACAGCAGCTAAGACGTGGTGCTAAACATTTCGAGCTTGCTTCGCTCGATCCATGCCTACCTAGCTTTTACTCAGGCTACTTTGCACATGTTTTACTTGTACGTAAAAATCTCTGGCTCTAACTAATTCGTATTGAGGAGGAAATTACATTGTTATTAGTGATTTTGAACGATGGATTAGTGCCAGTATGTATGTATGTTTGTAGTTATGTCTATTTCTTTGGCACGCCCATAAAGTTACTTAAAGTACCAGGAATAGAGAAACTGACGGCTGAGAGAGCGAGATGTACCTAGCGGCACCACTGTATAATAGAAAGAGATACGTGACGCGAGGCAATAGGACCATTTTTGGATCTGTTTGACAGCTTGTCGGCATCGTGAAAATTCGAGCTCTGTGAACGAGAAATCATGGATATTTAAAAAAATATATATATATATTAACACTGTCACAAAATTATCCACGATTTCACGTTAGATTCACAATTATTTACAGAGCTCAAATTTTCACCATGCCGACAAGCTGTCAAACAGTTCCCAAAAACGGTTTCATTTGACAACTCGTGTCAGTTCCTCTATTCTGTAAGGTATAATAACTTTATGGGCACGCCCTACAGCTCAAACGGCTTGATGGATTTTAACGCATACCTAATGATTAACTTTCACATTTATAATACTAGTGAGACGAGATGAGATTCTGTGCCACAAGTGCCATCACTAACTACCAATTCGTCACGTATCTTTTCCAGTACATAGCATCGTTCGACGAAGAGGGTGAACAGGCCCCTGGCTGGCGGAGAGTCGGGCCCGAGGGTCTCGTCAACCTGGAGAAGGTGTACAGGACCCAGGCGGTCATGGACCACATAGCCAGCTTCCATCAGCACCACTACGCCTTGTCGAGGAACAACGCGCCTGTCTTTGGAGATTATTTGAGGTGGTGAACATTACAATTTTATTGTTCTGTACCACGGACCTGAAAAAAAGACGGACGTAATGTGACACTAAAAAGATGTGAAGCATGCAAGGTCCTACATTTTCGTTTGTTCTACAAGGGACCTACACTCACACAGATGCACTAGCTCTAGGCGCAGGTCCAACACCCGCCATCATTATGTACCACAGCACGCACACAAAAGAAATGGGTGCTTCACTCGTGATTAGACGAGATTACGTCCGTCTTTTTTTCAGGTCCGTGTTCTGTTACCTATTTGAACATGTTTACAGAAGTGCGATTTTTGAAAGTCACACCTTGAAATCAGAAGTAGCAGTGGCGCGTTGCGGAGAGTTATGGAAACTCAATCTTAGGTCCGAGTTCGAATCCGCACGGACCACATGCCATGTATCAATGAGTTTTTCTAACTTATTTACGTAATACCGACTGCTCTCAAACGGTGAGGGAAAACATCGTGAGGAAACCTGCATACGCTGAAGAAGAAATTCCGTTGCGAATGTTACGTCTACCAATCCGCATAGGGCACGCGTGGTGGACTAACGCTCACACCCTGCCTGAGGGTAAGCCTGTGCCCTGCAGTGGGAAATATATAGGCTGTAATGATACATACACTTACATTCACTTCATACACTTGGGCTAGCACTGACAAGAAGAGGTAAGCACTTGCAATACTGAGCAAGTTCGAATGAGACAGTACGGTATAATATTGCCTACTTCCTTCTTCCACGAAGGAATGGGGTAGGTGAACATTGATGGGGGCAAACTCTTTCTTATAAGTACCTACTGTCGTTATACCTACAATGTGTTAACATAAATATAACTTGTAAGTTAAGAGTTATTTGTTTGCTTGCAAAGCAAAGAATAAAGGTAAGGTTTGTTGGTCAAACAAACTGAACAACATTCACTACGGCAACAACTTCGAAATCGCGAAAAAAAACAGCTTTTTCATACAAAACTGCAGATACTACCTACTCGACTCAAATGTATGGGAAAGCGTGTCATTTCTTTGTGGGGGACAGCAAATCTTTTTTTCACCTCACAAGCTCGGAAAGGTTCTCTTTATCATTCGAAATCTGAGTGCAAAAGTGCATTTTATCCGCTAGCGTGGAAAGAGTTCTTGAAATTCGAATCTGTCTATTCAATATTTTTCTATACCGCCAATCCCCTGAAAGCCTTTTAGCAATTCACTTTTTTTCCTCGCCGTTGTGAGGTGAAAACTAGAAGTGAAAAGTTGTGTGTTTCGCTCGGCTGCAAAGTTATTCTGCGTCTCGTACCCTTGAAACCTTCGCTAAGCTCAGGATTCTATACAAGTACTCGCACCAAAAAACAACTTTGCAGCCTAGCATAACAAATAACTATTACTTTATTCGACCATAGCACAGAGGATAGGTACCATAGTCCAAATTACCTATAAATATTACTAGAGTGTTTTGTTTTAATATTATTTATTATAAACATGTTACAGCCATGTTGTGCTATTTCGAATCAAAGAAGAGATGCCAGTAGATGGCGCGCACGTCCCCTTAAGACGCAACAGATTGAAAATTTCGTTCTCTGGGTTGTGGACTCGGTGGTGTAATCAGCACGTTTCCCCGGTTTGGAAGAGCGTGGGTTCAAGTCCCGCCCGAGACAAATTTTTCAATCTTTAATTTGTTTTGTTTTACTTTAGATACGACTATATAATCTATGTGACAATACTTAAATTAATCGAGTCATCAAGTAAACCACAACCTTACTTGCAGAGTAGCAATGTCTTCCTGCGAGGACCCAGTCTTCAGCCAACCGACCCAGAAGACCACCGGCTGCGACTTCGAGAACGAGGCGCTGTATGAACTGGAGGGGGGCGGCTACTGCCCGGTGCAGCCACTGCCGCATGACCATGGGGTCACTATGTTCCCACTGGCACCGCAGAATGGAGAGCGGATGGATAGGCATGTGTTACAAGTACGTTATATGAAGTATTCTTTATGAAAACTAAAAATTTTTTACCGAAATTTCGTCCCATTTTCCCACTCAAATTAGCATCTATAGGAACATAATTTATTTTTTTATTGGACTCGGCGTTAAGCAAAACTCAATATTACTATCTTAGATCATTTTATTTTGATCTAAGATTACTATAGCCCAGTCACGATTCGTACCAGAAGTGCAATTTTTGTACATCATACGATCAACTCGGCTGTAGAAAGATGCATAATCTCCATAGTAATTTTGACATTTTCTACTGCTGATTTCAACACGTGTGATGTTCAAAAATCGCACTACAGCTTGACAGAAACTCCGATCAAACAAATTATTCTGTATTCAGAAATAGGCTGCTGACGACCTAACCTTGTAGGTCCGCAATAATGTGGCCGGCATGATCAAGATCCCGCCTAGCGGGACGGTTTATATCGCATTTTGGTGTTAGCACACCGTCGAATTTTAGTCCGAAGAGCAGCGAATATGTTAACCGTAGAAAAAAAGGCACCAGAATCTCTTTCTACGCTCCAAAGTTATTCGTTTTACAGTAATTAGATTTGGCGGCCCGATGGAATTACTGTTTAACGAATAACTTTGTCATTTATATTACAGATAATGCATCACGGCACGGCCTGTGTGGTAGGCGAGGCGGAGTGGGGAGGTGCGCTGGCGCATCTGAGGCTGGAACGTTCGTGTGCGTTGCTTACGTGGTGCAGAACAGCACATCGACCGCATACGCAACACGGTTAGTTAACACAACTTACAATCATTATCTGCCTATCATCGTCCACTGCTGAACATATGCCTCTCCCAAGGCGGGCTACCAAACTCTACCCTCGGCCTTTGTCATCCAGTCACTGCCCACCACCTTTTATAAGTCGTCGGTCCAGCGGGTCGCATGGCGTCAGTACGCCTACCAGACCCTTTAGCATGATTTCTCTAATTACGCGCGACTGTCTTTGTCCATACTACTCGTTGCCACGACTGAAAACTGTGGAAAGGGGTAATTTTCTATGCAGCGAAAGCGCGTCGCGCGCGAGTAGAGAAATCATACTAGGGCAGTTCATGGTCTCCGTTCTATAACTTAGACTATATCGGTTGTCAGTTTTTGACAGATATGACCAGCTCATTGCCACTTCAGCTTGCATATTTTCGGAGCTATGCACTTTAGTTCTCTCGGTTATCACCTCATTTTTGATGTGTCATCTGACCTTATCTAAGAGAAACACCGAGCATAGCTTTTTCTCTCCATAGCTAGCTGAGTGACTAGCCCTATCGTCCCCCTTTTTTTTGTTTTTGTAATGCTATTTAATTGGTGCTATTATTGCACTCTACTAACCCTTATATGGACATCTTATCTGAAATAAATTATTTGAATTGAATTGAATTGAATTGAATTGCAGTAGTCAACTCTGCCATAAATTATCTCTGGAGTTGGCTTACTCATACCCTTGCTTTTCCTATTGATGACTCTCGGTTGCAGTGGAGGGAAGTCGAATATTTATCTTTATTACTAAGTACTCATTCCTCATTATCCTCTTTGATTAAATTCGTTCCGGGTTTCAAGATAGATTAGAGTCGTCCCCGGACTCACTGGATTTCATTGTATAGTGTTGTGTGTGGTCATCGCTGTTGATCCTGGTTAACACGACTTACAGTTGTGAGAATCTGGTGGACATAAGCTCGTCAAAAAAAGAACCAGTCCTATCTTCAGAGTCCACGCTTTGACTACTTATATGAGGACTGGTAACGCGTGTAATTCTACTAACAATCATTTCTGCCACTTTTTGCGGGGGGCGAGGTAACATGCAATCCGCAACTTTGGATTTTATTCCCCGTAACTTTAGATTCTAATTTTGAATGTTAAAAATCATGAAAAGTAGTCTCGTTTGAACCCCAAACGTTCTAAGTTCGAAGTTATTGTTTCGCAATTATAGGCTGTCTCGTTTAGTGATAAGGTATAAAATTGAATGTAAATTGCACATGATCAATTGATCTTATACCGTGGCAGAGGGGAAATGCTACCGCAAGGCGAGTCCTTATTATAAGTAGTCAAAGGAGTCCACGTTTCCGCACCATAGGTCATTTCTGATAAGACGCACTCAAACACCTTCGTTTATCCATTTTATACTGACGAATCAATCTTCCTTATCTCAATTCCACAGGAGAAACCCCATCGGAGAATGTACAGCAACCAGAAGTGAGCCTTTCATACAATCCCGAAGAAGTTATACCATTGAAGTATACCGCCAATTTGGCGCATGAAAACGAAGCCGGCATCGTTAGTGAAGAAGGGTAAGTTTACTTCTTTTCGTGTCAGCATGTGTTATATCGCTTATATCGCA
The DNA here is from genome assembly GCA_963693445.1 of Agonopterix heracliana. Classification (NCBI taxonomy): domain Eukaryota; kingdom Metazoa; phylum Arthropoda; class Insecta; order Lepidoptera; family Depressariidae; genus Agonopterix; species Agonopterix heracliana. The sequence goes on along the minus strand of OY856333.1, from coordinate 1,284,654 downwards.
TGACAATGGCATGCTGTGTGGTGTCAAGGTTAGCCAGTCAGCAGTGATAGTTTCGAAGCTGACTTCCCATGATGCACCAGACGAACTTAGGTTTCGTCAGTCGGAAGCAGTGTTGCCAGATCAAATATTGAAAATTCAAGTTGGCGGGAGATGTACCTGAGAGAAAATCGTGGAATGTGTGAAAAGAAGACTTATAAAATTGGGACAGAACTTTCCCATAGCTTAGTTGAGAAAATACTATCTTCTGTGTTTCTACGGATTCCACTGTTTTACGGATCTTATTCATTGTGACATTACATGGACAATCGGGAGATTTGTGTGGAAAATTGGGAGATCGGGAGACTTTAGAGATAATATTTTTAGGCTTACAGCGGGGTAGATTTTTTTCCTTGTCTTTCCAATGATGTGGGGTATCGTTGTATAGGTCGTTTAAAAATATTGGGGAAATGGGAAAACCATTTTTCGACTCAGGGATCGGTTAGCGAAATATTAAGCTTTAAAGCGAACCTGCCAGCTAAACGGTTGTTTCTATGGGCATTTGTCAGAAATAAATTTATTTTATTTTATTTTATTTATGTGGAAAAAAAAATTACGAAGACTGGCGCGTAATTGTTTCTCTTTAACTTACCTATGTGTTGTGTTTCAAATTTGTTACGGACACTTTTGAACGCGGATCCTACGTCCAGTATTGGTAAGTCAATGCGTGTAACATGCATTTATTTATCAGAACCTTTTATTTATTTACAGCTTCATAGATCTTCAATGCGTGAAAGACATGAGGTTTGGTGGGAAGTTGCTGGAGCCCCGGGATATAGCTGAGTTAGCCGCGTGCGCAAGGAGGCACGGGCTGGAGACTTGTTCCCAGGGACCCCACGTTATATCACTCGTGTACGGAAGGACTTTGAGTGACAACAGGACTGTTCATTTTTTGTTACCTTCTTATTCTTATAGGTGAGTTTTTAGATCTATTCTGTACCTACTTATACAGAGGCCTTAGGGTTGAACTACACATGTCCGCAAAGCATCGCATTTTTCCGTCGCTCCATCCTTTTCTGTCACTCAGGAACGTCATTTCCTAGAGCCTGGCTAGAGCATATAAGATAGACGGAACGCGATCGCACGCGGCGTGCTGTTCCGTGCTGTTCCGTTCCGTCTATCTTATATGCTCTAGAAAATGACGTTCCTGAGTGACAGAAAAGGCCATGTGTAGTTCAACCCTTAATATGCTGATATTTTTTTAAGAGAATGACTAGACCATCAAACTGGACAACTTTCTCTATGGGACCAACATCGAAATCGCCAAATTGAATCTCATTCGGTGAGCTCAGCAGTTGAAAATGTCAAAATTACTAAGGAGATACATCTTTCTACTGCTGATTTTACTCTCAAAAATCATACTTCAGGAGTGCGATTGCGAGGCAAATCAGCAGTAGAAAGATGCGTATCTCCATAGTAATTTTGACATTTTCAACTGCTGAGCTCACCGAATGAGATTCAAAAATCGCACTCCTGATCGGAAGTTGTTCAGTTTGATGGGTAGAGTCTGTGGTTTAAAGGTTAATGATACTTTTCCTTATACATATAGAATGTAAGATTGGTCTGATCAACTTTTAAAAAAAGTCCTGTGGATCCTGTATATTTTATTTTTCGTTTAAATAACATAATTCTCTTCTTTTTTTTACATTTTTGTACATACTTATATGTTTTGTGATCCCCGTAGAATTTGGGCGTCGAACTTTGCCATTTCGCTCTCAATCCTCCTCCACAGATAAGGGGTATCCACGACATTCGTCAAATTCTTGTTTTGTCAAATTCTTATTTCGTCAAATACTACATTCGTCAAGTCCTTGTTTCGTCAAATTCGCTTTTCGTCAAATCTAAGTACAGTTATGTAGAATACCTAGATGACCGCGGCAAACTTCGTACCGCATTAGAATCTTGCCGGCACACACTTGGTCGTTTGTTTAGCCTATGTTCATCACGGATAATGTAGCATTAGAAGGGACGATTCAGACCTACCGGCTCTCATGGCGCCGCGTCGGAATGGAGCCGTACGGCTGCCGCTCCGACGGACGCGAAGGCAGCCAATCGCATGTCGACGGAGCCGGCTATATGTCGCAGAATCCGTCGGCAGCCGTACGGCCGTCGCTCACCGTGACGGACCCACCATACCCCTGGTGGTAGGGTGGGATCCAACCATACCACTATAGTAGTGATGTGACCATCATGTGTACCTGCTTGTACCTACACGTTTGATATTGAGATGTACCAGGAGAGCAGAAGTGTACAAGAGGTCATTATTTAGGTAGGTATTATTTTTAAACATTTTAGTTTTTTTTTAATTATGTGTTTTTTTAAGTCGATTACCTAATAAAGAATATATAATTATTTTTAGTTTTTTTTTCCTTATTGTCGTTGATTGTCCATAAGCTTAACTCAAGCGGACATGACGAAAAGCGAATTTGACGAAACAAGGACTTGACGAATGTAGTATATGACGAAATAAGAATTTGACGAAACAAGAATTTGACGAATGTCGTGGCTACCTAGATAAGAACACTTTCTGTTTTGATTGCAGGGTATGGGCAGTAGGCCTACATGCAGTGATAAGGGCGTTGATGAGTCAAGCCAAGTTAGCCGATAGGAGTTTAGCGTGGCTGAAGAATAAATACACGGCCTTATATTACGAAGATGGATGCTGCTGCGAGCCTCTCGTGTCTGATGCTATTAGAGTGAGTAAACATTTTAATTCTTATATCTTTACAACGAACGAATCCTAACCTACTGTACTCAAACCTGGTCTTTGACTGAACATCAAAAATCCAGCCTCAAGATCTGCCAAAGAGCGACGGAGCGCAGTATTTTAGGTGTAAGCACAGAATATATAACTAATAGTATAGGTATAGTTCTACATACAGAACGGCCACTCTCCGCCCCAATCTGATTTCAGATACCTACCCTACCCCCTCACACTATCTGGGAAACTTGAGGGAACTCGAGCAAGGGAATGCAGTCAGGCGCGCGCACCCGTTAGATTTGACTACAAACAATTTAGTCTTTTCAGTGCATAAAAACGTTGAAAAATAACGCTAAATTCACATTTTCAGTAATTCTTTAGCTCAATAGTTATTTGTTATGCTAGGCTGCAAAGTTGTTTTTTGCCGCGAGTACTTATATTGAAACCTGAGCAAGTGAAGGATTCTAGGATTGAACCACGAGCGAAGCGAGTGGTTCAAATATAGAATCCGGAGCGTAGCGAAGGTTTCAAAGGTACGAGACGCGGAATAATTTTGCAGCCGAGCGAAACACACAACTTTTCACCTCACAACAGCGAGGAAAATGTTAGGTGCAAGCACTGAGTTTAGATGTATAGAGCGAACTTCGCGCTTTATGACGTTGTCCCATTCTATTGCGGCTATATTACTCTTGCATTTAGTCACTGTCTCACTGCGGTCACGTGTAGCAGTTTGATTGAAAACCAATTGATCAGCATAAAAAATGTCCTGGTGTGTAGTGTGTACTGAGACACTGCGCAAATAATTCAGGAAATGTAAGGAAATGTAAAGGAATAACTTCTCATAGGTAAACAAGATGAATTAATTATTTAAATGCATTTTAAATAGGTAAGTATTATTTTAAATGATGTTTTTATCCCACACTGGAAAAATAATTATATGCAAATGCAAATAAGGACAAATCTATACGTGAAAAAGAGAAGACAAGAGATATTGCTACTCAAAGGGATTATATTTAGTTATAATCTCTTTGTTGACACTCAAACAAATTATAGTGAAGGACAAACTTATACGCGAAAAAGAGAAGACGATAATATGCACGAATATATGCATAGTTCGTTATGTTAGCAACATAATCTTTTTGTCTTTCTCGCACGTATGGTTTTACTATCTTTTTATCTGGACTCGAATGGATTCGAATTTTAAAAACTCTTTGCACGCTAGCGGATAAAATACACTTTTGCACTCAGATTTCGAATGATAAACAGAATCTTTCCGAGCTTGTGAGGTGAAAATACTATTTTTAATAACAGAACGAACAGTGAAAAGTAATGAAATGTAGATGATGTTTATATACGATGCGCGGTAAGTCAACCCTACATAAATTCAAACTTTATGTTCCGTGAATTTATGACATACTTACATTTTTAACTTTAAGTAAATTAAAAATCTAAACAGGTGACCTTATGATTTCTTAGTCAGTCTCAAAAATGCGGCAGACTCTCAGCGTTCATAATATTCCATATCATGTCCATCATATTCCAAGTCTAACAAGTCCCTTTTTGTTCTGCAGGTATTCGGTGGAAGAGAATCAACATGCGGCAGTTCTTCACACTCCACTCCTGTTAAAGGAGTGTTCACAGACTCACACTCAGATTCTCTGAGAAGTACAGGAATTAAATTTAAGGTCAGTTTAATATCATTATTTGCTATAGGTACGTTAAGTTGGCAAGTCACGCAAAGGGTAATGCTCGGAGTTTCCCTGCGAGATCGAATCAGAAATGAAGAGATCCGCAGAAGAACCAGAGAAGCTGACATACCTAGCCCAAAGAATTGCTAAACTGAAGTGGCAGTGGACGGGGCACATTACTCCCAGAACCGATGGCTGATGGGGTCAAATAGTTCTCGCCCAAGTGACTTACGCTGTACTTAAGCTCTCCACAAGGTGGACCGACAACCCAGGTGAAGGCGGTGGGAATGGATGATGGATGAATGGATGAGGGCAGCACAGGACCGGTCGTTGTGGCGATCCTTGGGGGAGGCATATGTCCACAGCAGTGGACGTCCATCGGCTGAGATGATGATGAAGTTGGCACCTAATGTGATTTTAAAGCCTTGGAAAAGTTTTCAAACAGCCTAACAATGCTTTTAGCTTCACACCTGTTTTGTGGCTTCCAGAAAAACAAATCGACGTCAGAACTGAAGAGTTCGCCTAAAAGCTACGGGTCCACGCACACGTCTGGCGCAAGGAGCGAAGACGAGGTCATACAGGGTTGTTCGACGAGACATAGGTAAGGTTGCGAATATATGTAATAAGTCCAGATTATACATTACTAGCGACCCGTCCAGCTTCGCCGGGGTTGCATCTATATTCCAGTATTCTTTATACAAAATATGTCTAAAGAGCTATCGGAGCGAACTTACCCAAAAGTGGTGAAACCGGCCCTTAGTGTTACAGTAGGTATTTTGACATAACAAACTTCAAGACATAAAGACCTAACTTCAAACCTTATTTCTGTTCTCTCACAGTTCATATTCAGCTGCGATGAGCCAGCACCAGCCGTGTGCGCCTCGACACAGCAGTTTAACAGCTGCAGCGACCAGCATAATGTCTGGGTCGCCTAACAGGAGTAGGTGGGTGACCTTGACCTTATTATTATTTGTTTATTGTAAGAAAAATTTGAAAAGATTTAAACAATAACTTCACTCCGGCATGACCAAGATAGAGAGGCGGAATCTGCATTGAAAGAAAGAAAGAAAATAATTGTATTTGCGCTGGTACACATCAATGACGCATGAGTTCAGGGTTTAAAGTCCCAATACTTATAAAAAAAAAAAATACACTGACACTTTGTAAAACATGTCATTTTATGAATGACCAGTGTGTTCCACAGTAGCAAAAATACGGTTAGGTACTATCAGTATACTCAGTATTATGCTTAGATACGTACTACTTCCTATTTCTATGCTGGGCTCAACAAGCTCAGCGCAGATTTTTTTGTGACCAGACCAATGTGTAAACCAACCCAAGGTTAAGAAAAAGTTTCCTGACCTTTACACTGATGTGACAGCGCAGTGTAAAGCTATTTGAGCTTTGCGTCGCGACTGACTGACCTTTAGGTACACTATGCTGTCACACCAGTGTGTGAAGGTCAGGAAACTTTTTTCTTAACCTTCACACCGTTTTAAGGACAGGAAAGTTACATTCCTAACCGTCACACCGCAATCGGTGATGGTCTCGATTTGAGTGACCTATAAATATAATTATCTCAATCCGGCGTGTCATTGCCAGCTCACGTAATATTAAATGACCTTGACCTAATTTACCAAACTAGGTCAAGGAACTTGAAAATTTGAAGTTCACGCACTGACATTAACTAGGTACCTATGCGTTTTTTTTATTTTGTTGTTGATGACCTTGACCTTGAAAGGGGAAATTTTTATTTTGAGGACCCTACCTAATATTTACGAATTCGAGATGCGGACCGTGATGGTTCACTGGCCAGTTGCCTTGATAATTGACTCAAACGATGTTTTAAAAAAAAAATGATTTTTTTAAAACTTATTTACGATTTAAATTGTAACACCACACTGGCTTTTCGGTGAAGAAGAAATCGTGAATTACATGCTTAGATGAGATAGGTAGGCTCTATAATGTGTGGAAGGTACATTATTTCAGTGCTAGACAGATCGTTAACTATTTTACTCTAAAGGTCAAGGTCATCAATATAAACGTTGTTACAGTTTAAGAAGATTGGAGACGAGTGAGCGTTTCTGGGAGAATCTGAAACATTTGCGGACGGGTTCCGTGGGATACGACACTCAATTGGATTTTATGGATTTCGTCGCCTTATTTAGGAGTTTTAGGTAAGATTTCAGGATAGCATAAGCAATTTAGAGTACTCTGTGGCATAAGCCATTTATTTTAAAACTAGCTGTTGCCCGCGACTCCGTCTGCGTGGATCTTAAAAAAGTATCCTATGTGTTAATCCAGAACATATTTTATCTGTGTGCCAAATTTCATCCAAATCCGTTCAGCCGTTTTTGCGTGATTGCGTCACAAACATCCAAACATCTAAACATCGTCACAAACTTTCGCATTTATAATATTAGTGAGATAGAAGCAGATTCCAGGGTGGCGTTCAATATAAGTAGGTACCTATACGGACGCCTTGGACGGCCCGACAGCACAGTCTGTAGTGAACCTGCCTGCTGTGCCGGGGGTCGCGGGTTCGAATCCCGTAAGGGACAAATATTTGTATGACGAATATGAATATTTGTAACCGAGTCATGGATGTTTGTATCTATATATGTATTCTATATCGTTGTCTAGTTATCATAATACAAGTCCAGGCTAGATTCTGGAACTTTAAATGTGACTAGATAATTTGTGTGACTGTCCAAGATATTTATTTATAATTCCCATCATTAACTATTACTTCACGAAGCTTTCTTTGAGGGTTTATTCAATTTTCATTACCCAGTCATCATAGGTAATAATGTTAGTATTCTATGATCAAGACGTCCAGTGGGTTGCCTGTTCACTTCAGTGGGACATTATGCAGGCTGATAATGATCATTTTCTCCCCTCCAGACGGAAATTTGAGACCTTTCTTATTTTCCTGCCCCCGGTGTGTAATCTACTACCTATATCAGCGCCTTTCCGCACTGCTGTGGCACAGGCCAACCTTCTTGTTAAAGTACAATAAAGAATCTAAGAACGCGAGCCCAATGCGGATTGGTAGACTTCACATACGCATCACAATTTCTTCTTCTACGTATGCAGATTGCAGGTTGCCTCCCGATGTTTTCCTGATGTTAAATAAGACTTATTTCCTTCTGTGTTTCCTTCGGACAGTCTTGTAATGCGTTCGGAGTTGCGAGCAGTCTTCGAGCAGCTGGCAGTACCGCGGGCTCGCGAGCCGAGGCTAGGAGCCGAGAAAAGTAGAAGTTCTCCCGAACTGTTCCGAAGTAAAGCGGTGTTTAGGACTGGTAAGTTCAGAAATTAATAGAGCTATTGCCAGGAAGCTGGCCAAGGTATTGTGTATACCGAATAAAAGTAGCAATTCGGTATGTCAAGTTTTTTTTTGTCTTCATTTTTATATTTTTTACGGACAGAAGACATAATTTTAAGATACCTATTTCATTCTTATTGCGATTCATCGAGTTTATCAATATAAATTTAATTTTTAAATTATTTTGATCTGTAATCTCTAAGTGCAAAAATGGTGGAGAGAAAATAATTCGAACTCCATGGAGAAAAACTACATACAGCTGTAAGTATTTAAAAAAATTAAAACCTGCCTCCTCTTTCTAACTCTATGCTGGAAAAAGATACGGCAACATCAAATGTCAAATTCTGACATTGTGAAAGTATTTTTTTTTTCTTATTGGCCGGTTATTTTAAGTTGATTTTATGTTTACCAAGGAGTTCAGAGGTATGCCAGTGACGTCACTGCACGGACCGAAAAACTACGTTATTTTATTAAAAATATCTGTAATCCTTTCATTTTAAAATCTCTGACATAGAAAATATGATTATTGAGACAATTATCTCGAAATGGTTTTCAATTCAGCCCTCCAAAAAAAAACTTGACATACCGAATTGCCAGAATGCCAAATCACATCGTCACAATAGCCCTCTTGTGGAACTAGCCGGCATAATCATCTTAATGCCCGGTATCCACCAAAGCAGAGATCGACGGAGATGAGAGGAGAGGCTAGGATATATCCGACTCGGGCCCATTGGCGTAGCTAGGGATTTTTCCTAAGGGAGACAACCGGTTAGCCAGCCACCGTGGCAAGACTCAAATTTGCAAGGTCAGACTGCAAGTAAGACAATACGAATATACAGGGTGTAAGGGACAGTCCTCCGCAAACTGAAACGGTGAACTCAGACCATCAAACTGAACAACTTTCACTATGGAGCCAACCTCAGGAAACGCGAAAAAAAATCAGCTGTCCCATACAAAACTGCTGTACCTACCCGACCCCTTCGATCAAAATAAAATGAATGGATAGGCCTTAAGCGAACATTTCAAACCAGAAAAATGAGGCAAAACAAATGAAATTTTTACTTGTCACTTGTATGAAAGTGCCCTAGATTTGACAGATAATGGCGCTAGTTTGTATGTACCAAGTGCACCAGTAGTTTGCTTCAACTTACCGCGCTTTAGGCCTATCCATTCATTTTATTTTGATCGAAGCCCGACCCAAATGTATGGGACAGCTGATTTTTTTTCGCGTTTCCTGAGGTAGGCTCCATAGTGAAAGTTGTTCAGTTTGATGGTCTGAGTTCACCGTTTCAGTCTGCGGAGGGCTGTCCCTTACACCCTGTATATCCGCAGTCAGTCGATATATTGTCATTTACAATAATTGTTGTTTTTATGCAGGTCTACTTACAAGGAACGGATCATTAGACCTGGAACCTCCCAGCGACAAAGCTGGTCGGAAGAAGGCCTTTGATCTGTTAGCATCCGCTGCTTTACCAGGTACCTAACGATTCAAAGTTTAACACAATCAAACTAAAACGTGAAATAATACACTATCATCATCATCATCATCATCATCATCATCATCAGCCTATATACGTCCTACTGCAGGGCACAGGCCTACCCTCTAGGAGGGTGTATGGGCGTTAGTCCACCACGCATGCCCAATGCGGATTGGTAGAATTCACATACGCATCAGAATTTCTTCTTCTGCATATGCAGGTTTCCTCACGATGTTTTCCTTCACCGTTTGAGAGCAGTCGGTAATACGTACATAAGTAAGAAAAAACTTATATGGTATGCTGTCCGTGCGGATTCGAACCCAGACCTCATGATTGAGAGTCCATATTTCTCCACCGAACTCTTACGCTATGCAGAAGCGAAACTGTTGCGCCAGATGCGTTCAGAGTCAAGATACGTCTGCCGATAAGCCTACCATCTCGTGTTGGTTTAACCAACGGCGCGCGAAGTTTCTCTTCCATCACATGAGTAAATTTCCTATTGAGACAAAGCTCCATACAATCACGCTACGATAGGTAGGTACAATACTAGCGCGGCGCGGTAGCGATGTGTGTATACGTAACGTACCTAACCTTTTATGGCGAGCGCGTCATTTGATCGTTTTGTGATCTACTTTGTGGGGTATTTATTCATGCGCTGTGGCTCGGTTGCTATGTTGATTCGTTGTAAATCAAGTTTAAACAAAGTTTCTGTCATTCTAGGTGCGTGCCCAGACGTGGGCGGCCGTGTCTTATCCCTGCCTACACTCGGAAAGTTCTGTGAGACGAGACAAAACGAACTCAAGACTGAACAACAGTTGAAAGATATCATACAGGTAAGATGATTTCCAGTTACCTATAATGGCCGGCAAACGTCTTGAGCAAGACTTTGAATGCGCAGGATAGGTAGGCGAAAGCGATACTGCGCATACCCCTCACCCCCGCCTATATTTCAAGTTGTTTGCAGAGGCAGATATCACAAATATGCCCAAAGCCAATTTAGCCAAAAAGATACAGATACTTATATGATACAAAAATTAACGAACTATATATGCAACTGTATGTTTTGAACACAGCACTCTCTCGTCCTTCCCTCCTGGTTTATTTAACCCAGACGTAATCTATGCCCAGAAGCTCTGTTACTTGTGCGGACCCTTTGAAACATGCCCTCGGACCACCAGGGACATACTCGGAGACCACTTGAGATATGCTCGCGGATCTCTTGGGACCGGTGCAGCTACCTACCCCTTGAAAAATGCCAGTCTCCAGGTTGGGAAACCTGCTAACCCAGAAAATGAGTAGTCTAGCTTAAACATGGTGTTTTCTTCCATAGAGGCATGAACCAGATCCTTCACTGCGAGCTGAGAACTGCCTCTCCTTCGAAGGTTTCGTCAGGTTCCTGACTGACAAGGACAACTACGCGTTCGTGCCTGAGCAGAGGAGGGCCAACAATTTAATTGGGTAACATTTTCAGTTCTTTTGTAAGGATGGTACGTCATTGAATTCGTCTGGCAATTAGCTTTAGAGGCGTTGCTGATGCCTTAGTGTGCGCCCCTGTATAAACTTCAACCGATTTGGACAAAAGTGTGTCTATAGTAATTGGTCATATTTGAGAATTTTATTCCGAGAGCGAAAATGCGCGCTGCATACAAACGTACTATGGTGATATTTTCAATACTAACCAATTAAAGTCAATGAAATTTTGCAGAAACAATCTAGAAACAAATTTCTATGCTTCTATGGAGTCAGATTTTCGTTAAAATATACAGTTTCAATGCTAGGAATAATTTATGATTTGTATGGAAATCTTTGAGGCACTGTAACTTGAAAACTATACATTTTAACGAAAATCTGACTCCATACAAGCATAGAAATTTGTTTCTAGATTGTTTCTGCAAAATTTCATTGACTTTAATTGGTTAGTATTGAAAATATCACCATAGTACGTTTGTATGGAGCGCGCTCCGAATAATATACCCTTAAGATTATCATGTCGCACTGTTGGTTTCCCAATAAAGAAATTCTCACCGATCCCCGCTACCCAATCCGCCGCGTAGCCCCAGCAACCTCCTATGCCGAGGTCCGTACCGCTCTGGGTGCCCCTAGGCCTTTTGCTTAAGTTCATTCATTTGGCTCGGTAGACCCTTCGTGATCCCTCCAATAGTCCGCAGTAAAAAGAAGTAACTGACCCTAAAATTGACTGAAGCACCCTATAATTTTCATTCCATGTTCGCTAACTACTAGGTGTCACAAACAACGATCTACCACTGGCATCTTGTTACAGAAGATCATCGAACCCGGACGAGGAGGAGCAGAAGGACTTGTCGAACGACATGACGGGTCCGCTGAGCCAGTACTACATAGCAAGCAGCCACAACACTTACTTGACCGGGCACCAGTTAAAGGGAGAGTCTTCGGTCGAGCTGTATAGTCAGGTCAGTGTCTTTTTAACGTAATTTATTCAGGATCCGGATATCCGGCTTTTTTCCCTTACGGACTGTTGGCCCTACCGCTTAGTCCCCCTAGTAGGTCCAACAGGATTTTAAAATCCTCGTGGCCCCCCTGCTTGAAAAGACACGCTGGCCGCAAAAGTGCACAAGTGATATTTTTGAAAGCTAGCTAGTAGTGATGTGACCATCATGTGTACCTGCTTGTAGGTAACGTTTGAGCATTGAGATGTACCAGGAGCGTAAAAGTGTACAGGTGCGGTAGGGCCAACAGTCCGTAAGGCTTTTTTCGGATATCCCGTCTAATTGAACACAAGTTTATGTTGAGTTCTTTTCTAACTACTTAACTTTTCCGGACAAAGATATCCGGTATTGGTATAAATCCGGTTATTCGGCTAGTCAGGTGTCTTCTTCTTCACGTTTCTTGAAGGTGGCTCCAAATTAAAAGTTGTTCAGTTTGACGGTCTGAATTCAACGTTTCAGTATTTGCTAGGCTGTCACTTACACCCTGTAGATAGTTTTGTTACGATGCCACTTTTCCGGACCCTGATATTGGGCATTTGGCTTTGCCCGGGTTTATTATATTGCCGGATATCCGGCTTATTTTACAAACAATATTATTTTGTAGGATGTAAGTACAAATTTTAATCCCAAATTTTTATATCCGGTCGAAATAGTTTTCTAGTAGTTTTATAATCGTTATTTATAGTAAGGGGGTAAAGTAAATATAAAAAAAATTATACAACTATTGACAGGACAAAAACTTTAATTTTAAAATTGTCTTAATTACTAACTTAAAGTATAACTTATGGATTAGCTTACGGATGTACCTGCGCAGTTGACTATTTTTAAAACCGCGCAAACGAACAAAGATCCTCTACGGTTCTGCGCCAAAAATGACCTGCTTCTATAAGTCATGTAAGTATGCCCAGAGCGGGGCCCTCGGCCCTAGGGCTTTGAAACCTACCTAATCATTTAGTGCTCATTTAGTGCTCTCTGAATATGTATTGCTTATATTTAGTGCTTCAAAGATGACGGAGTTATATCAAATCTAAGCTAGCGTCCGCCCAGCGGGGCCCCTCCTTTATTATGGACAAAAATGATTAAAATGTTATATCAATATTTAGTGCTCTGAATTCCTATTAAAACTGTATCAAAAGATTTGATCTAGCTGGTTTGGTTTAAAAGTTATTGCATTTTTAAGTTTTTAATTTCCAGCGGGGCCCTCTCTTGTTTGACTATATAAGTCGCTGTAATTAATGTCGCCATTTAGTGCTTGATGCCAGGTATCGGTCTGTATGGTTAATTTACACATTCTGCTTCTAATAAACCTGGAAAATGCAATAATATCTCGCAATTTTGATTCATATTAATTGACATTTCGTGGACAGTCGACATCAGAAGTATACGAGAGCTTTACTATTTTTACTAGTCCGCCTAAAATTGTGCACCCGTATTTCTGGTACATTGTCTACATCTACGTCGCATTTTAGTCCTGGTGACTCTTGATGTGATATTATCAATTATTCGCTGCCGTATGACTTCTACTAGTACCAACACGTTCATGAAAGTGCGCGTGTGTGTAGGTAAGTACTTATTATCTATCTATTATTATAATATAATACCTACTACAAAGGTTTGTCTGATTGTTGGCGTATCACACTATATCTAAATGTAAGTGTATGGACACACATGCGGAACGTTCGGCGCCGAACGTTCGGTTGAATACGCGTGCAACGCTTTTCCCTATACCTGCGACACACCAATACGCACCATTACGTACCATATTTCCTTGTAGACACGTTCCGCAGGTGTGTCCCTACACTTATACTACCGGACCGATTTTGATAAAACTTTGTGTCTGAAAGCTTAGACCGTAGCGCCCTCTAGCGGTCCCCTAGGAAACCACGGACAAGTAAAGCTCTCATCTACTTCTGATGCCGACTGTCCACGAAATGTCATTTTATATGAATCAATGTTGCGAGATATTATTGCATTTTCCAGGTTTATTAGAAGCAGAATGTGTAAATTAACCATGCAGACAGATACCTAAATAAAAATAAAAATAAATAATACCAAATTAAAAACTTAAAAATGCAATATTTTTTAAACCAAACCAGCTAGATCAAATCTTTTGATACAGTTTTAATAGGAATTCAGAGCACTAAATATTGATATAACATTTTAATCATTTTTGTCCATAATAAAGGAGGGCCCCGCTGGGAGGACGCTAGCTTAGATTTGATATAACTCCGTTATCTTTGAAGCACTAAATATAAGCAATACATATTCAGAGAGCACTAAATGGGCACTAAATGATTAGCTAGGTTTCAAAGCCCTAAGGCTGAGGGCCCCGCTGGGCATACGGACATCTATAAGTCGATTAAAGGTCACGACACATTGATCGGCGATCGACGGCTTATTCATACAAAAGGGTACGATTAATATGGGACGCGCGATCAAAGCGTTCGCCGTGTCGACGGGGGAAGGACGCAGACCGCGTCCCATTTATAGGGTCCTTAATATGCTGACACATTGTTAAGGGGATGATCAGACCATCAAACTGAACAACTTACTCTATGGCACCAACATCGAAATCGCGAAAAAAAATCAGCTGTTCCATACAAAACTGCAACTCGAGCCAAATGTATGGGACAGCTAATTTATTTTTCGCGATTTCGATTTTGGTCCCAAAGAGAAAGTTGTTCCGTTTGATGGTCTGATCATCCCCTTAAAAAAGTGTCAGCATATTAAGTTGGACCCTGTATATTCTAAAGACAAGACTAATTGAATATTAAAATTAATATTTGAAAATTAAACCTAACAATCATAATTATAAGTAAACATTTAGTGTGTGTTACGCCTGTACCAGAACCTAGCTCTGTAATCATCGCTGCATGTCAGGAACGCGGGCGCAGTACCTGAGTGTACTATGTGCCTGAAACAAACAAACAGATACTTCAAGTTTATGAGACAGTCACCGAAGTTAAACAATGTTAGGTCCGGTCTATAAATGGATTCGGAAAATACGCCAGGCAGTTCAAGTCACAAAGCGAATGTGTCAGAATGAGAGTGTATCATAAGGTGATTGTAACAAAAAGTGTGTAACAAAGTGAGTGTGTCAAAAAGAGTGTGACAACAAGTGAATATGTGTGTTTCGTAAACTAGGTGTGTCACAAAAATGAGTGTATCTAGACACATCGTACGTGACACAAAGCGTGCGTCACAAGGTGTGAGCGTGTCACAAAGTTTATGTGTCACAAAGAGCGCATGTCACAAAGGACCGCGTAATAAAGTGTGTGTCGCAAAGTGAGTCAGTCATTGAGCGAGCGAGTGTATTTGGTCTCAGCTCCAGAGACATAACCTGGCACTTGGCGGAGCTCCTCGAATGCCAGGTGCATAGAACAAAGACCAATGTCCTAGCAGTAAGTGCACTTACCTAACGGCTCCGTACGTCTTTAAGTGACACAAAGTGACAAACTACCATTACTACTAACTACCGTTACAAACTAGTTGTCACAAAGAAAGTGTGTCACAAAGTGAGTAGGTCACAAAGTGAGTGTCACAAAGTGAGTGTGTCACGAATCTATTACATAAGCGGGTGTATCGGACAGTGTCCGTTACAAACTAGGTGTATGAAAAAGTGAGTGTGTCACAAAGTGAGTGTGTCACAAAGTGAGTGTGTAACAAAGTGAGTGTGTCACAAAGTGAGTGTGTCACAAAGTGAGTGTGTAACAAAGTGAGTGTGTCACAAAGTGAGTGTGTCACAAAGTGTGTGTGTCTGAGATTGAGTGAGCGAGTGTGTCTGGACTCACCTGACGGCACCGTTGTGTCCCAGCGACATGAGCTGGCACCTGGCGGCGCTCCGGGAGTGCCACGTGCAGAGGGACGTGGTGGCCTCGTCGGGGAACATCACGTAGTCCTCCGTGTGGTTGAATATAGCCTGGGCGAGGTGGTCTTGTTTGCCTGCGAATGAAAATTTAATTTAATATTCGCTGCGTGTAAGACACTAGCGACCTATAGCGTCATTGGAGACAGTAGATTATTAATGGGTAGATTTTTACGATTTCAAATTAAAGATTGAAAAATTTGTCTCGGGCAGGACTTGAACCCACGCTCTTCCAAACCGGGGAAACGTGCTAACCAATTACACCACCGAGCCCACTACCCAGAGAATAAAATTTTCAATCTGTTACGTCTTAAGGGGACGTGCGCGCCATCTACTGGAAGTATTACAACCAACCAACTTGCATTACTACTTGAATTCATACAATATAGATGGCACAACACAACATGGCTGTAACATGTTTATAATCAATAATATTTTTACTATATATTTATATTTTTACGATTTGTAACACCACTGGCTTTTCGGTGAAGGAAAACATCGTGAGGAAACCTGCGTGCTTCAATTTCGAGGCATGTATTGTACCCACTGTCCATTATAAGTGGCGACGGGCTCACCCCCCGTCACACTGGACAGAGTTTCGGTACTACTGGTGAAACGTGGATGTTATGAGGTTTCAGAATATCTCTGACTACCCCCTCGGGGAATATAGTCGTGAGCATATGCTATGCTTATAGTTTTAAGGATTTCAGGGGCTGTGCTTTCGTTCAATTAAGCTACAAAGCCATAACATCAGAAATTAAAATTTTTCAACACTAGTCTTTAGGGACTTATCGCCTACATGCTGGTGTGTAAATCGCTGTTTTGAGGTGGTCAAATTTAAAGCAAATTTCTTCACCACCGCCACAGACTTAAAAGAATAACCAGACGTAATCTCGTCTAATCATGAGTGAAGCACCCATTTCTTTTGTGTGCGTGCTGTCACGCGGTACATAAGGTGACGGGTTGTAGGACCTGTGCCTAGAGCTAGTGCATCTGTGTGAGTGTAGGTCCCTTGTAGAACAAACGAGATTGTATTACCTTGCATGCTTCACATCTTTTTAATGCAATATTCGGTCCGTATTTCTTTCAAGTCGGTGACCACCGCAAAACGGGAATAGAGTCGTGAATACATGTATTAATTTACCAGTAGTGCCGGCGCCGGTGTATTGAATCAGGCACCGACTGCTGGCTAATTCCCAGAGCTTGATGGACGAGTCCATCCCAGATGTCAGCAAATACTGCAAATAAAAGTTGCATTACTAACATGACAATCTAAAATAGGTGTCCTAAACGGACGATCGTAATTTAAAAGATATTACAAGAAAAAAAAAATCTGCTGTTCCATACAAAACTGCAATATTGGGGAGCTTGTTGTCAGCATCTGACTATCAATAAATTTGTCTTTTGAAATCCGACTGTTGTTTAGCTGTAAGTTCTCCAAAAAGGAAATAAATAAAATAAAAAAATAAAATAAAATAATAACTCGAACCAAATGTATAGGTAGGAGATTTTTTCGCCATTTCGATGTAGGTCCCATAATAGTCCAATCATTTTAGGGTTTGACCCTAACAATAATAATTCATCTATCGCTGAAACTTTGCAGTGTGATAAAGTGAAAGTTATTCAGTTTGATAGTCTAAACCACCCCTTTCAATATTACTAGTGTGTTTTGTTACACCCTGTATATTGTATACAACTGGCGCCACATAGATTGACCGCCCCGTCTATTAGACAGCGTCCCACAGTTTGACCGTCCCGTCTATTAGACACTGTGTCCAACAGTTTGGCTCCCTCGTCTATTACACACTACACAGTGTCCCACAGTTTAACCACCCCATCTATTAGACACAGAATCACAGTTTGACGTCGGCGCTGTTACCTTGCTGTTCCTAGTGAACGCGACAGAGCACACCTCTGACGCGTCGTGCGCATTGATGAACGTATTGAAGCATCTGTTAGACACTGTGTCCCACAGTTTGACATCGGCGCTGTTACCTTGCTGTTCCTAGTGAACGCGACAGAGCACACCTCTGACGCGTCGTGCGCATTGATGAACGTATTGAAGCATCTATTAGACACTGTATCCCACAGTTTGACATCGGCGCTGTTACCTTGCTGTTCCTAGTGAACGCGACAGAGCACACCTCTGACGCGTCGTGCGCGTTGATGAACGTATTGAAGCATCTATTAGACACTGTGTCCCACAGTTTGATGACGGCGCTGTTACCTCTGACGCGTCGTGCGTATTGATGAACGTATTGAAGCATCTATTAGACACTGTGTCCCACAGTTTGACCGCCCCATCTATTAGACATTGTATCCCACAGTTTGACATCGGCGCTGTTACCTTGCTGTTCCTAGTGAACGCGACAGAGCACACCTCTGACGCGTCGTGCGCGTTGATGAACGTATTGAAGCATCTATTAGACACTGTATCCCACAGTTTGACGGCCCCATCGGCACTGCCGCTGGCGAAGTATTTTCCGTTTGGCGAGAACCTGCAATCATTGAAATTATAGTTTGTTAATGTGACCGCGAATACCCTAAAATACATACAGATACCTATTCTGGATAAATTTTTAGTCATAGCGGAAACTTTGACCACGCCTTCTACTTGTCAATATGACAGAACAACTTTCTAATGTAAGGCTAAGGTGGTTCATGTATCCGAGGGGGTGGAAGACCTGAGTGGTCTCCTAGGGGATGAAAAGTTACGTTGGTTTAAGATATTATGTGGTATCTTTGGGGATAGAAGGCCACGGTGGTTGAAGGTATTATGTGGTCTTTTTGAAGATGGAAGGTCACGGTGGTTGAAGCTATTATGTGGTCGTTTGGGGATAGAAGGCCACTATGGTTGAAGCTATTATGTGGTCTTCTTGGGGATAGAAGGCCACGGTGGTTGCAGATATTATATGGTCTTCTTGGGGATAGAAGGCCACGGTGGTTGAAGGTATTATGTGGTCTTTTTGAAGATGGAAGGTCACGGTGGTTGAAGCTAGTATGTGGTCGTCTTGGGGATAGAAGGCCACTATGGTTGAAGCTATTATGTGGTCTTCTTGGGGATAGAAGGCCACGGTGGTTGCAGATATTATATGGTCTTCTTGGGGATAGAAGGCCACGGTGGTTGAAGATATTATGTGGTTTCCTAGAGGTTGGAAGGTCACGGTAGTTGAAGATATTATATAGGATCCTTCTTAATATGCTGACACTTTTTTAAGGGGATGATCAGACCGTCAAACTGAACAACTTTCTCCATGGGACCGACATCGAAATCGGGAAAAAAAATCTGCTGTCCCATACATTTGGCTCGAGTAGGTTTGCAGTTATGGAGTAGCTCATATTTTTTTCGCTATTTCGATGTTGGTCCCATAGAGAAAGTTGTTTAGTTTGACGGTCTGATCACCCCCTTAAAAAAGTGTCAGCGTATTAAGAAGGACCCCGTATGGTCTCCTAGAGGATGTACTCACGTGATGCAATTGACGCGTCTTGTGTGATGGTGTGAGGGCACTGGGCACACGAAGCATTGGCTGGTGGTCACGTCGTAGAGTCTTATGACTGGGTGGGTTGTCGATGCTATTATGTGGTCTTCTAGAGGATGAAAGGCCACGGTGGTTGAAGATATTACGTGGTCGCCTAGAGGATGTACTCACGTGATGCAATTGACGCGTCGAGTGTGATGGTGTGAGGGTACTGGACACACGAAGCATTGGCTGGTGGTCACGTCGTAGAGTCTTATGACTGGGTGGGTGGTCGATGCTATTATGTGGTCTCCGAGCGGGTGGAAGGCCACGCAGAGTACTTGTTCGGCGTCCTGTGGGGAAACAAATCATTGGCAGCATATTTCTTTAGAAGGCTATGGTTCTTCGCATAAGCGACTTCACATAAGCGTCTGAATTTGTTCTTCAGCGTATACTTTAAGGCGAAAATACCACAATTTCAGAGGTATGTGTTTAGCAAAATATGGGTGAGCGCAATAGACCAGTACTAATTCCAGTCTTACGAGCCACGGCATGCAAAACCCATCCAAAAAATAGTAAATGAGTCACCCCGGTTTGCCCCGAACACTCGTCTTTCGCGTGGTGTTCGCGCGGTTCGCGTTTCAGCCTGCCACGAGGCTCCGCAATCAATCTCAGTTGTGTTCTTACTCAAAAACAATCCTCGAGATTGGATAGATACCTCCCTCAAACCACTTGACATTGGCGGAAATGCGGTGTTAACGCACAAGCAAGAAGTCCGTTAATTACTTATATAAAAAAAAAATATATATATGGTTCGATATCAACTGAAGAATCGGCCCATCGATTCGTATAAACTTACAGTAATGGACTTGTAGGCCTTCTTAGCTGACGCCTTGGTGATGTCGAACAGCTTGATGCAGCAGTCGCGGGCGGCTGACACGGGGATCTGCTCGCGAGGTTAAGTCAAGCGCTGTAACTTACAGTAATGGACTTGTAGGCCTTCTTAGCTGCGCCTTGGTGATGTCGAACAGCTTGATGCAGCAGTCGCGGGAGGATGACACGAGGATCTGCTCGCGAGGTGAAGTTAAGCGCTGTAACTTACAGTAATGGACTTGTAGGCCTTCTTAGCTGACGCCTTGGTGATGTCAAACAGCTTGATGCAGCAGTCTCGGGAGGCTGACACGAGGATCTGCTCGCGAGGGTGGAAGTCAAGCGCTGTAATCTCGTCGGTGTGGTCGTACCTGAGGAATTTAGGCTTCATTAGATACTAGATGACCCCGGCAAACTTCGTACCGCCTTAGAATCTTCCCGGCACACACTTGGCCGTTTAGCGTATGTTCATCACGGATTATGTATCATTGTAATGGTGATAGAATTATTCAGATCGGTCCAGTAGTTTCAGAGCCTATTCAATACAAACATCGGCTTCGCATTTAGATTGGCTGCTACAGCCATCCAAATTAATACAAGATGGATGGCAAAGGCCGAAGAAAAGATGGATGGATTGTGTGGAGGATATGTGTAAGAAAGGAGTGAGAGCTGAAATGAAAGCTAAGAGAGATGAATGGAAGAGGGTGACACATTGCGACGACCCCAAGTAATGGGAAATGGCCAAGAGAATTATGATCAGCAAAAATATCATGGCAGCAAAAATATTCAACAAACAACTAGAAAATTTTAAGAAAATAGAAAAATTTAATAACTTCATTCAACAACTATCCAATAATAGACTTATAAACTCACAGAGTTCTAATAACGGGATGACCCTGCTGCTCTCTCCCAGGGTCCACTTCTTCCGGAGCTGATTTGGCCAGCATTCTCTCCACGTCCAAGATCTGTGACAAGAAATTAAGACTTAATATAGTACACGACTATATTTTTATTACTAGAAAAATGTTAACGGTTTATTAAGATAATGAAACTAAACGACTTTCCCATTTCGAAATAGTAGACTCAGAAAAACGCTACTACAGCCCCTTGATCAAAGTAAAATTAATAGGCCTTACGCGAACATTTCAAACCAGAAAAATGAGGCAAAAAAAATGAATGGTATACTTCAAATTTGTACCGAGATGACACAGTCAATTGCCCTAGTTTGTATGGACCAATTGCCCTAGTTGTGTGCTTCAAGTTAACGCCCTTTAGGACTATTCATTAATTTTACTTTTATCTAAGCTACAGCCATAATGAAAATCTGATATTTAAACAGGGATTTACGTGATTGCGTTCAGATGCGTGTTACGTGCGTGTCTACGTGTGTGTATGCGTGCGTGTGCATGTATTACAAACCTTGATACTTGCGTCCACGCTGCCCGTAGCCACTAGTTGCCCGCAGGAACTGAACGCGCCGGCGCGACATGCCATCTTGTGTGACGTCACGTAGGCTGTTTCATACGTCGCCGGCTCGGGGGCGAGAGATGACGCGTCCATTTCGTACTCTAGGTCTAAGGGCAGAAAGTTCAAAGTTGTTTGTGTTTAATTATTTATCATATTTTTATTTATTTATTTATTTTGCTGTGGTGGTCCAGTGGCGAGTAACCTTGCCTGCCGTGCAGGAGGCGATGGTTCGATCCCCGTCCAAGCCGACTCGTACCAATGAGTTTTTCGGAATTTATGTACGATTTGTAACACCACTGGCTTTTCGGTGAAGGAAAACATCGTGAGGAAACCTGCATGCTTCAATTTCGAGGCGTGTATTGTACCCACTGTCCATTATATAAGTGGCGACGGGCTCACCCCCCGTCACACTGGACAGAGTTTCGGTACTACTGGTGAAACGTGGATGTTCTGAGGTTTCAGAATATCTCTGACTACCCCCTCGGGGAATATAGTCGTGAGCATATGCTTATGCTTATGCTATTTATTTTAATTGACTTGAGTTCATTTCATCAAAGTAATCGAAAATATAGCATTGACAAACAACTAATGATTAAAAAAAAACAATTGATTCAAATCAACTATTTTATTGCCAAAGAACAAGATACAATAAGCAATAACAGAGAAATAAAAGCTCATACACATAAAAACAAAAAAAATACAAAATCTTAAAACATCGGAAATTGGTTAATTTCTGTTTTTATGTGATGCGTGCATAATTGCATGACAAACCAACCAAAATTCAAAAATTTATCTTAAAGTGTTTTATCCTGTCCTATTTCTTCAACATTCTTGTTCTTCTTCTTCTTATCCTTTCTTATCCAGTGGGTTGCAAGCCCTGGTGTCAGAGTTTATTCAAACCGCCTTACGGCCTCTGACGTGGTTTTTTTTCAACTTCTTCATCATTGTAATCATTTGATATTAAGCAAAAGTTAAGTTTTCATTTGTTTTATCATACAAATCAAATAAGTTTTCATTTATTTTATCATACGAATCAAATTATATAAATAAGTAAATTTATTAATTACCGAATCCAGTAGTTCCGAGGAGATGTTCAGCTCCACTTGACGCAGCGAGACGGTCCTTACGATCAGGCTCGTGCTGCAACCCCACCATCATCAGGTTCAGGAGTCTGTGCATCACAAATGATGGAGTGAGAGAGGAATACACAACTGCTGCTGCATACTCTACTCATCGTACTGAACAACTTTTACTATAGGAGCAAATATTACAGAAGAAAAAACATCTGCTGCTCCATACGTTTTTGAGTCAAGAAGCATTGCAGTTTAGTATGGAACAGCTGATTTACTTATTGCGCTGACAAGTTTGCTCCCATAGTAAAAGTTGTTCAGTTTGATGGGTACAGTATGTGGTTTAAAGGTTAATGATACTTTTCTTTACACTGTATAATTATAACCTACTGTGAGATTTGCTTGATATCCAAGATTTCCGCAAGTTGAAATTTCGTATAAATCTTCACTTGATATTAATAACTCAACAGCGGCTAAAGTACAGCTAAGCCCGAAATGCATAAATACAGTCAAAATATTAAGACAAGCTATTCATTGTCTAAACATATAGAAATAATTACCTATCGCTGGGTGGGCATGGTGGGTCGGCATGCACTGCAGCAGCCAGCGTTGCAGCTATGGCTTGGAATCCATCGTAGTACAGTTGACTGTCGAAAATTACATTTTTAAATAATTATTTAAACTTTATAGACTGAAGGTTAACACATGAAAGCAAAACGCGTGGATCTCATTTCGTTCAACATCCTTGTAGAATTTAGTTACCAAACAGTGTTTATATTTTTTTGACGACCCGTTTGGTGTAATGGTTAACACGCTGGACTGCCAAACCAGAGGTCCTTGGTTCGATCATGGATGTTACATGTTTGTGTAGTTGTATGGTTTTTTATCATAAAATGACTAGTAGCTTACGTTTAGGATCATTACAATGTATGTGTCTGTGAGCGGTATTTATTTTCAAGGTGAAAATTGTGATTTGTTTCGTGAAATAACCTCAAACTAATTTCAACTAAAAACTTGCTGATAACAAAAAAATAAGCACGTTCCTGCTGTAAAACTGGTTCATAAAACATATTTTATTTGATTTCTCGACAACAGAATTGCATTAAAATGAAAAAGAAAACGTTAAAACAAGAGATTTGCAAAAGTGAAATCTGCAAGTAAACAGTTATGATTTTTACCTTATAATCATGCGATACATCAACTCCCTGTTCTTTACGACGTTCCTGGTGTCAACTTCTCCATTATTTTCCTTCATTTTGCCACGAAATCGAAGAAAAATACGTAAAATAAGCTTTTTACACCGGTAAACAAAATAGAAAGTAAGGTTATGTTTGTTTGACAACAACCTGACGTTTGTCTTTTGTCTATGGTTTTATTTTTTTATTTCAAAAGTTAACGTGCGGCTTATCTACACGAATTTTGCAAGAGGAATGAAAAATGAAAATCGATTCTTTCGTCTCGTTACAACCTAGTGAATAGCCACACACAGTCCTTAGCTGGTAATCAATATTTATAGGCATGCGCATTACGCACGGAGTGGAATGATAAAGTTTTCGTTATAAGTTTTAATTTGGAAAACTTTTACGCGATTCTCTCTCACATCGATATAAGAGTGGTGGTGAAAAGTAACAGTTACCATTACCATTGTTCCATATTGATCTGCACTATCCATATCTGTCAATTTTGACAACAACGGTCAAAAGTTTGCAACAGTCTATCGCAACTGCATACATGCGAGAAAATATATGAGACGGAGGAGAACTTTGATGGGCGTCTATATTCGTCTCTTTTCATGACGGTCTCTTTCATGAAATGTCACCTGACGTAATGAGTCTGTTTCGAAACGGTCTCTGTTAAGATGTCTGCCCCTGGTGTGATAACTTTTGGAAATTATTTAAAATGTTTATTGGGTGAATAAACCTGAATATAAAACTGAAAACACAATTAAATACAGTGTATTACGTGATATTGCACCATAAAAGCTTAAAATGAAGAACAGGAAATGCGAGATATGCAGTGAAATGTCGGAAAGAAAAGATGGTAAAAAACGTAACATCATAGCAAGATTTTCGCTGGATAAAACTCGGTAAGCATAAATTTATCCTATTTATCATCCCTGGTTCTTATTTAGGCAAACATTTAAGTTTGAGAAATGTGTCTTCATTTTCGGGAGCGGTATTTGTAAAGTTAGGGATTTGAAGAAATGTCGATATCGATATTTTTGATAGGTACATACTACATGCATACGCATACGTATGCTCACGACTATGTTCCCCGAGGGGGTAGTCAGAGATATTCTGAAACCTCAGAACATCCATCATACATAAATCATCCATCATATTTCTGCACTTCTGGGTAAGCTCGCTACATTTTCGACCCCATCTTTGTCCAGAGGACTAGATTAAGGTCAAAAGCAAACCCATCTTAAGCAAAAAAAAAAAAAAATTATCATCTGATAAAATTATACACAGATATGTTTATTTTCAGATGTACAAAATGGTTCAAGTTACTGGAAATGAAGACATAGCGAAACGAGGACACCGCATTTACAGGAGAGGCCGTATTACCGATTGAATGAACCCCAAAGTAAAGTACCTTACACGCCAAAGATAATGATGACTAGATTTTATCATTTGTCTACTCAGCAACATTGCAACATTGGCAACTTAGCAAGGTCTCGCGGGCATTTTGGAAGAATAAAGGTACAGATACACATGCTCATTGCTAGCACGAGAGCATGATAATTTCGAGCAAAATTAATGCTTGTTAGTAGTATGTGTAAACATACTTTGCTAGAAATTAGCATGCTTATTAGAACCTTGCTCAAAAATCGACCGGCTGTTAATTTTCGAGCATGCTAGCTACCTGAGGCGCGGGTGTAAGAGGGTGTGCTCTATGCTGTATTAATAAGCACGTGTATACGGTTGAAAAGCATGCTCTTTCAGGAGTATGCAATTTAGTATGCTTATTGCTAGCAAATGTAAACAGTTCAGAGCAGCCTCATTTTTAGCATTTTTAACATGTCTATCTAAAGAGGCCCATTCACAGTAGTCCGTCTTGCAGGACTACAGATATAACTATGAACTGTTTACATTTGCTAGCAATAAGCATGCTAGATTGTAACATACTTCTGAATGAGCATGCTTTTCAACTGTAAATAC
Source organism: Agonopterix heracliana (assembly GCA_963693445.1). Lineage (NCBI taxonomy): Eukaryota > Metazoa > Arthropoda > Insecta > Lepidoptera > Depressariidae > Agonopterix > Agonopterix heracliana. The sequence continues at coordinate 1,259,067 of OY856333.1, read as the reverse complement.
GTGCTTATGAAGCATAGAGCACACTACTTATATTATTCTTAGATCACCCTCTTCTACCCGCGCCTCAGGTAGCAGGCTCGAAAATCAACAGCCTACCGATTTATGAGGAAGGTGATAATTAGCATGCAAATTTTTAGCTAAGTATGTTCACACATGCTACTAATTAGCATTTGCTCGAAATTAGCAGGCTCTCGTGCTAGTAATGAGCATTTGTATATGTACCTTTACAATAGCATTGGTCTGTGGTTCTTGTGCTGTGTCTGTTTAATTTCTGAATATTGATTGATTGATTGTGTTAAATAAAGAATAAAATTGTTTAAAACGAATACCCGCTTCTCATTTGTAAAAATAGGTATATCGACTTATTCAGCCAACCATAATCGCCGTTTTTTTTTCTGAAACTATCGACATCTTTAGATATTCATAGCACATCACTACCCTACACTTGTCATTTTGTTTTCAAGGTTGGCAACATGTTGCTCTATGGTTGGCTATGGATGGTAGCCTTGAGTTGACGTTTTGTAGGATTATTTTGCTCCAAGGAGTCCCGTCTCTTAAATGTAATGATTATATTCTCTTTGGTTTGCAAAAGTTCGCAAACTTGGAAAGAAAATATTATTTTCTTAAAAGTTTATTAAACTTTTCTTTTGTATTTTCCTGCAGGTTTTGCTAACAGGATGCCGATGCGTGGAGCTGGACTGTTGGGACGGAGACGACGGAAGTCCTGTGATATACCACGGACACACTTTCACCACGAAAATACCCTTTCGAAGAGTTGTCGAGACAATCGCAAGGTAATAGTGATTATGTCCCGTGTTTTAGGTACCTATATAAGGTGTATTGTAGGTACAGTATTTAGTATCCTGCGGCACGAAATTAGTGGGGGGGGGGAGGGACGGGGTAGGAGTGGTCCCCCCATCCTACCCACCAAAGGGGAGAACCAGGAGACCCCCAGTTTTTGAAAAGAGGAGGGGGGGACAGTTAGGTGGAATCACAACCGAGGCGGAGCGCACAATAGGTATTGTATAGGTTAGATGGCTATGGCAGGGGCAAAGGCTTTGATGTTATATTGTATTTTCTCCGATTACCCCAACATGTTTTGTTAAACCAAGCATAAGCATATGCTCACGACTATATTCCCGAGGGGATAGTCAGAGATATTCTGAAACCTCAGAACATCCACGTTTCACCAGTAGTACTGAAACTCTGTCCAGTGTGATGGGGGGTGAGCCCTTCGCCACTTGTAATGGACAGTGGGTACAATACATGCCTCGAAATTGAAGCATGCAGGTTTCCTCACGATGTTTTCCTTCACCGAAAAGCCAGTATTTGATTTAATAACTTGCTTATTTACTAGCATGCCTCCACCACGCACTGGGCCCACAAATGTTGGAGCAAGACCCACTCCCTTTCACCATTATTTGTGAGAGGCCTTTCCCCAGCAGTGAGAACCTACAGAATATCACTTAACTTATTTCTTTGTATAGGAGTGCGTTTGTGGCTTCGCCTTACCCGCTGATCCTGAGCTTAGAGAACCATTGCAGTCTACCGCAGCAGCAAGTCATGGCTAGCACGTTTGAGGTCAGTTATTAGCAAAATTGTTACCAATTATTAGCAATTTTATGCACAGATTTAAGGAAATACAAGTTTTTAATGCGTGCCCGCTAAAACTCTTTTGCAGCTATATTCCCTTTTATTGCACTCAAATAAAAATAGTTGTTGCCCACGACTTCGTCTGTAGACCTTTAAAAAGTATCCAATGTGTTTTTTTTTTTTTTTTTTTTTTTTTTTTTTTTTTTTTTTTGTGTAAAGCGGCTATTCGAGTCTACTCCAGACTAGTATCACTTCGACCTTATTAGATCTTTTGTGATCGCCACAATAGTTACAGTTCACTGCTAATACCCACTTCCTTAAGGAATTGTAGGATTTCTTTAGCAGTGAAAAATTTTACTTCACTCGGATGAACGGAGTGTTTACCCAAGCGAGTATATCGTTTGTGCATTAGTGGGCCACATTCACAAAGGATGTGAATGGGGGTTTCGTCCTCCTCCAGACAGAATCTGCAGAGTTTCGAGTCCCTTATGCCTAGGGTCGTAAGGTGTTTGTTCAGCCTACAGTGTCCCGTCAGCGCCCTTACTATGATGCGCAAGTTTGTCGTGCTGAGCGCGATTCTCTCCTTTGCCATTTTGCAGTCGAATGCCGCAATTAGTGCCTTGGAATGGTTTAATCCTGTCGTATTCATCCAGTGATCAATCGATTTTTCTAGACATAGGTTCCTAAGCGTTAAATTGACTAGGCTTTTAGGGACTCCACAGAACGGCTCTGGTCCATACTGTTAATCCAATGGTCTGGTCCAATGTGTTAATCTAAAACATCTTCCATCCAAATCCGTTCAGCCGTTTATGCACGATTGAGTCACAAACATCCAAACATCGTCACAAACTTTCACATTTATCATATTAGTGAGATGAGATGAGATAAATAAAACTGATCAAACAAACCACCCCACATCATGTACCGTCCAAAGATACTAGCTAGCGACATCCTTTGGACGAGATATGATCCAGTAGTCGAGACCTTTAATTTGATGTAAAATGAATCTTTACTCTTTGATATTAATCCCATTGTACACTATACCATTGTACCTACGGTCGCACTTGGAGGCCCTCCTCTTAGAGTGGTATCAGAGTTCAAATACCTGGGACACTGGGTCACCGCGTCGCAATCTGATGACAAGGATATTGAGAGGGAGCGTAGGGCGCTGTCAGTAAGGAGTAATATGTTGATTCGCAGGTTTGCAAGGTGTATGGAAAGTGTAAAAATCACATTGTTCAGGGCTTTCTGCCAATCATTTTATACTTGCAGCCTGTGGATTAATTTTACTAATATTAATCAAAATAAATGATTATTATTATTATTAAGCTACAATTTGCAACGGCTATCATACTGTACTAGTTTCGTATTCATTCAGGCAGTGTTTGGAGACAAGCTGGTGACTTCGTTTCTATTCGAAGTTGACTACACGGACGAACCTCGCCTGCCTTCCCCGGAGCAGCTGAAGTATAAGGTAATTTACTTTATGGTTGCTAGATGGCGCTATTAGTTAAGCCAAGTGGGAAACCTAGTAAGGTGGCGAGAAAATCTTGAAAATAAATTGAGAATCTACTACTTAGATATTCGTAAGAAAAGTCTGCCGTTCCTTAAATAACTGCAAATATTTTTTCATTTATTTCTATTTTTACTCCATAGTAAAAGTTGTCTAGTTTGATGCTCTGATTATGACATTAAAAAATCGTCGGCATATAATTTTAAATTAGTGTCGACCGCGAACCGGAAAGCACAGCGTGCCGTGGGTAGGACACAAGATGTACCGACGACCTGGTAATGGCGGCGGGAACCCGTTGGATGAGGGCAGCGCAGGACTGGTCGTTGTGGCGATCCTTGGGGAAGGCGTATGTCCAGCAGAGGAAGTCAATGATGATATCGATGAGCGTTATTTATTTTGACATTTTGCATTATTACAATATTATGAATTGAATTTTGATATACTAACTTAGTGAGTAAGCAATACTAACAATGAAATTAACTGTAACTTGTGACATACCTACAATATGGAATTTATGTTCTGAAATAAATAATTTGATTGATTGATTGATTGATTGATTTTTATTTGTCTTTGACAGGTGCTAATAAAAAACAAGAAGATGCTGCCGATAGAGTCGAGCCCAACGGTGGGATTGACTGGCGCAAGTTCAGCTCAGGCCTATAGTGGTGTTCTGGCTACCGCTTTCAGGTGAGTTCTACAGGGTGTCTTGGAGTCACAAAACTCAACATCAGGGGAACAGGAGATAGGGCTTATTTATTACTGATCAGGTATTTATAAACTAGCTTATCTCTCTCTCTCGTCTTCTGTCTCTCTCCTTTGTAAACTTATTTGCAATGACCTACCTAATTAAGCATATTGCAGAAAAATCTCGAGCTCACTTCGCACACTCCAGGATTTAGATGTAAAAACTTATTAATATTTTGGTAAAATCTCGAGCTCGCTTTGCTCGCTCCTGGGTTTCGTCTTGAACGTTTTAGACATATCATAGTAATATATCGAGCTCGCTCTCGAAAGAGTAATTGACTTTGCCCCTGGTGGATATTCACTTTAATTGAGGGAGGCAGCATAAGCATATGCTCACGACTAAATTCCCCGAGGGGGTAGTCGGAGATATTCTGAAACCTCAGAACATCCACGTTTCACAATTAGTACCGAAACTCTGTCCAGCGTGACAGGGGGTGAGCCCGTCGCCACTTATAATGGACAGTGGGTACAATACATGCCTCGAAATTGAAGCATGCAGGTTTCCTCACGATGTTTTCCTTCACCGAAAAGCCAGTGGTGTTACAAATCGTACATAGATTCTGAAAAACTCATTGGTATGAGTCGGCCTGGACGGGGATCGAACCATCGCCTCCTGCACGGCAGGCACTGGACCACCACCACTTTCTTAAGGGAGGCAGAGGGTCCCATTATCCCACATTTTGCCAAGGTCCCCACATAGTGTATTTCGGTTCGCCACTGTTTTAAAGAGGGGTAAAATCTGTTTCACTAGTAGGTCATAGGGGTAACAAGATTCAAATTAATTTTTCTATCACGAATCTCATCGGATTTACCGAAATTTAAATCTTGCGATGGCTGCTAAGCTGGCGGGCGATCTACCTCTACCTATGAAACCAGGGACTAAAAGCGGTTACGGTACACGGTACCAGTACCGTAAAAATGTAACGGTACCGTAATGCTAAAAAGGTTAGGCATAACGGCACCTTTATCTTACACTTTGACCGTACCGTAAAAATGTAACGGTATCGTAATGCTATAAAGGTTAGGCATAACGGCACCTTTATCTTACACTTTAACCGTACCGTAAAAACGTAACGGTACCGTAATGCTATAAAAGTACCGTACCGTTATCTTATAAAGGTATACATACATACGTAATGAAAAACGCGGCTGGCCATTGTTGCTGCCACGTAACGAATGAAACGAATTAAAGCACTGAAGAATGGTAGAAGCGCGGCGTGGTAATTTATCAAAGAAAATCTTTATTCATAAAGGTTAGGTACCGGTATTTAAGAATACCGTTTATTTTCCGGTACCGTAATTTATTTCGGTATTGAAATTTTTCTTTATCCAGAATTTATCGGTATGACGTCATACCGTTAAATAAATATACCTTAATTTTTCGGTAATTCAGTCCCTGTATGAAACCGATCTTTCTAATTTTCATGGACAACGTCGACAAACTAATACCATCTCTCTCCCACTCCAGGTCTAACGGTATCCGTCACACCAGCTCATCTCTACCAGACCAGAGCAACAGGACTAGTTCAATAATGTCCAACCAGTCTGCGGGCAGCTCACTGACTGAATACTTCTCTGATGAGGACTATGATGAGGACGATGAGGAGCTAGATGGTGAGATCTTAGATTATCAAGATAGACAGTCAAAGCTACGAAAGCGTCGAAAAAAATAGTAACCAGTACTGGTTCCAAAACCCTATACATATACACGCACACATACATAATTAGTATGGCGCCTCACGCACACCAACCTAAGAAAGTTAGCCCCTTTTGTTTTACACGGAACAAGTGTGAGGCTCATTCTAGATATATACTTTTTCTAAGGGTGAGATATTATTATTTAAATACTAGATTTTAAAAGATCAGAGGAAAGGCTGCTGTAAGGCCTCCACAATTTTATTGAGTACTAGTGTTTTCCCGCGACTTCGTCCGCACAAACTGTACACCAGAGGTGCGATTTTTGAATGTCATCGGTGAGCTTGAAGTTCGGTTTTTAAATGTCATACTTAACACTTTCGCTGCTAAGCTCAAAACAATGACATTCACGCAGTGCTAACACTGTGGAATGCTATACGATTCTGACTCAAGGTGTGAGTCATGAGCACTGCGGTCCATAGGTCGCTGACCTACCAGGTAGGTCGTCAGCAGTTAAAGTGTTAAGCGTTCTCATGCATCTTTCTACTGCTTATTTAATTTTAATAAATCGCACCTTGAATTATGATTTTTGGAAGTCAAATCAGCAGCAGAAAGATGCGTATCTCCATAGTAATTTTGACATTTACAACTGCTGAGCTCGCCGAATGAGATTCAAAAATCGCTCTCCTGATTTTAAGTCGGATCATAAGCTATCAAACAAAAAAAGTTTCATCAAAATCTGTCCAGTAGTTTTTGCGTGATGCGCGAACAAACAAACAAACACACAAACAAACAGACATACGAAATTTCTAAAACAGGTTGATTTCGAGTCAGGAATACCTAAAAACCATATCGTAATCTTTTTTTGTAAATATCTTCAATGTACAGACACACTTCAGTTAGGTACAGTTTTATAATAGTTTAGATTAGGTTTAGAATTTTTTTTATTTATTTATTTATACTAAAAATACAAATACATTATCTTTACAGGTTTTCACCCAAATTGATAACATAATAAATAACTTATTAATTCACTTGCCTTACTTAAATAATCTAAAGCGGCCTCTGTGAATTTTGTCAATGAACAATGGAATATATCTACCTCTTTTGATATTCCGTTTAGTATTCTGAGTGCGGTGGTTAATGGAGCGTACTTTAATATGTTGGTCCTGCACTTCGGCATCACAAACACCTGATCCCGGGGGCCTCTACGCATTCTCGTATCGGGGACGCGCAGTCCCATACTTTCCAGTATTTGCGGGTTATTAAGTATGCCGCGAAACACTTTAAAAACATATGTAGTGAGGGCAATGTTTCTTCTAACCTCCAGCTTGTAGTAACCGACCATACCTAGCACAAAGAGGGTTGGGTACATCAGAGGGTAGAAAGGATAGACCCCATATTGTTTGAAGTACATGCACCTTATGTATTTATTTTGAATTTTTTCGACCATAAGAAAATACTTCGTTCGGATACGTAGTATCTTCACGTCCCAAATACTGCAGTGTCTTAAAACGAAAGTCTTCGATCAGTGTGTGTTGCCAGTGATGACATATGGAACAGAGACGTGGTCGCTCACTCAAGACCTCATAAAAAGGCTAAAAGTCACCCAAAGGGCAATAGAGAGGGCTAGTGGGTAGGCCCCCCACACGCTGGACCGACGACCTGGTGAAGGCGGCGGGAAACCGTTGGATGAGGGCGGCGCAGGACCGGTCGTTGTGGCGATCCTTGGGGGAGGCCTATGTCCAGCAGTGGACGTACATCGGCTGAGATGATGATGATGATGAAGAGAATACTTGGTTTCAGAGATTTTTTTAGTCTTAGTTCGAGCTAATTAGGGTCGAAATCTATGGATTTTGACATACGGGAGTTCGAAATAAGACTTGAAAAATGTCTCTGAATCGCAGCCTAAGGCTGGATTTAGTGCACGACCGACGGTGAGCGCTGACGGTGGATTAACCAATCAAGGGACGCGGTTTAGTGCGGCGCTGACGAATTGCACGCCGCTAATTGGTTAAGACGCTGTTATCCGGTCGAAGCCGTTTTTTGAACACGAACGAAAGTGTTTTAAAGTCTGAAAACCAATTATGTCTTATTTAAGGATCTGGCTGATAGGCGCTGATAGGCCGTTCTCAATTTCACGATTAGATTAAGTTTAATAGATAGAAAAAAATCCCATAGTTACCCCTTTTTGTTATGTTTTTTCAATACTATGAAACTGCTGATATTTAACTTTTTATTCTTGTACTTAACTAAATACATTAAATATTTCTATTTTTTTTTTTTTTCTATTCTTGGTGTGCAAATAAAGAATATTTATCTTTATCTTATCTTATTTCTAGTGAACTCCGTAGAATTTTGAGCTTAGAAACACCCATGAGCAAAGATATTGATGAAAAACACATTTTTTTGCGATCCTGCTTTCAATTGGAGCGGGATGGCTAATTGCAAACTTATGCTTGCAAGAAAGAGACGCTTGCACGTGGATAACCTGGCCTTAATCCGCCGTCAGCGCTGACCTTTGGTCGTGCACTAAATCCAGCATTATACTCATAAACATGTCACGTTGCAGGTTCTGGTGCAAACTGCAACGTAAATGTACCGTTTTTTAAAAGAAAAGGTTTTTCAAAAACTCGTACGTAATTGATATTTTCTTTTCCAGAAAAAGAGCTCCACAAAATCCTAAACTCAATGGAAGACAAATGCGGTCGGACGTCTCTTTCGTTCTACCAGAGTTTCCGCAGGAGTGAGGGAGACGGCGAGACTACATTGGGTAGCATGAAACACGCCGCTACGAGAAAACGTAGCAATCAAATAGCGAGAGAACTAAGCGATATGGTCACTTATGTTCAGGTAGGTGAAATATTTTACTAATCATAGATGGCTTTGGTAGCAGTACTCGTATCGAAAGATGGACTGTTTAAAATTGTTACCTCTAATGCTGGGTTTACACGCACGCCGTGCAGCCCGGCAAGCTTAGGCAATTCTCTGTACATCGACTCGTCTGTAAAGTGATTTTTACTATTTAACTTTATAGAAGCCTCCAATGTACAGCGAATTGCCTAAGCTTGCCGGGCTGCACGGCGTGCATGTGAACCCGGCATTAGATTATTGTAAAATGCCAGATTCACTCAAAGCATTTACAAGTAATTTTTTGTGTTTACAACGCCAAGTGTAAAAGATGAAAGTTTCTTAAAATTATGTCTACTATCCTTAAGGCTATTATATATTGTGCTGCCCCCAATCGTATTCTTTTTATTTCTTAACAATTAAACAATATTTCCAAAAAAAACAAGAATGTCACACTGTCGTCTTTTCTGATTTTCAATTTATCAGTTCACTGCGGATTTGTTTTTATAATGTTTGTAGTTATACGATAATAGCTATACGCATAAAACATATTAATCCGTAGTGATTCGATAAATTGAAAGTCAATCAGGACTACAATGTGACATTCTTGTTTTTTGGAAATTTTGTTTAATTGTTTAGAAATAAAATAAAAACGATTTGTTTTATTTCTAAAAAACGACGGGGGTAGTACAATAGGCTCGGTACCCTCTTAAAAAATATAAAATAAATACAAAAAAATAACTTGACATAGCACCGAAACCGAACCCGGCACCGGGTGCCGAAAACTTTATTTTATTTATAAGTGTTCAAAATTTACGATTAGAGCTCGCATTAAAAGTGACGTTATAACTAAGTATTGTCATACAAATGGTTTCATACAAACACCTGTTTTGCATGAAAAAGATAGATGATAAAAACGAATTATTCATTCGTTTGTAATTTCGTTTTGTTTCCTATTCGATTGTAATTTCGTTTGAGTATTTTGGTACTACTGGTGAAACGTGGATGTTTTGAGGTTTCAGAATATCTTTTTTTTTTTTTTATTTATTTAACTTCAAGCTTACTTACTGCTATTACATGAACTACAAATTCGCCAAACTGCAGAACAGTTTGTTGGCGATACGCTCTTAGTTATGATTACATATAAACAGTTTGTACTTGCTAGCGATACACACAGTTTTATTTATTTATATATATATTTTTTCTCTCCTATAAAATTTATACATAAACTCACGACCATAATCCCTTGCGGGGTGGTCAAGAACCTACATGATTTTAAATTAATATTTATAAGATTACTTTGTGAACTCACGATCCGTTCAAGATCAGATTCCAGAGTTTAGAACTAACCTTGAACAAATCGAAAGTTGAAAGTGCATAAATGAATGCATGGACACAGGAAGAGAGCTAATTGTCTGCTTAGAAGCTAAACAAACAATCAACCCACCCCCCGCGCCCCCACAAACACTCAGGCCTGTTTACTAAACAAACTTTTCTTTAGTTTTATTTTTAGGGTACCTTTACTCAATGTTTTCTTGTTATCTCTTAACAGTGATATACTATTACATAATTTGGGAGTTAAGTATTTTCTTGTTCTTTCTCTGACTACCCCCTCGGGGAATATACCTAGTCGTGAGCATATGCTTATTTAGCCTTATGTTGCAATTCGTACGAATATGATACGAATTTTCAGGATCTGTCATCATCCCTATTATAATTAGTAGGGTTTTTGTTATGTGTAACATTTCTTTATAGTCCCGACAGCACAGTCTGTAGTGAACCTGCCTGTTGTGCCGGGGGTTGCGGGTTCGAATCCCGTAAGGGGCAAATATTTGTATGGTGAATATGAATATTTGTACCCGAGTCATGGATGTTTGTATCTATATATGTATTCTATATCGTTGTCTAGTTATCATAATACAAGTCCAGGCTAGATTCTGGAACTTTAAATGTGACTAGATAATTTGTGTGATAATGTCCAAAATTTTTGTTTATAGTATTTTTTTGTGTATAATTGTATATAACTATCTCTCCCACAGGCAATAAAGTTCCGAGGTCTAAACCCACTATCGCCACGCAGCTCAATAAAGCGAACCAGCAACGCGCCCAAAGACAGCGCGCCCTGCAGTAGCTTCGAGTCGAGCGAAAGCAGCGACAGCACCGGCACGGTAAGTGTTATTATCATATCTGTCTATCTGAATAAAGCCTGACCAGAAATATAAAAAACCTCGCCATATTGCGGAAAATCATTAGAACAAATTTTTGTACTTGGAACACTAACATTAAAGGTGACAGTCGATTGCAGCGCCCCCAAACCAGGTTTTTTATTTTCCTGGTCAGGCTTTACTTATATATACAAGGTGTTACAAAACTACAAATAAACATTTAAGGGGGTGGTGTAGACCATCAAACTGAACAACTTTCATTATGGGACCAATATCGAAATCGCGAAAAAATATAATTATGTTCTATACTCTACAAATCGACTAGAGCTAAAATATGTATGGGATATCAGTTTTTTTTTTCGCTATTTCGATGTTGGTCCTATAGAGAAAGTTGTTCAGTTTGACGGTCTAAACAACCCCCTTAAGAGTTTTAAATATTTATTGTTACTTATGAAACACCCTGTATAGTGCAGGAAAAGTAGCATATTTCGGAGGCAAAATATGTAGGTATATGAATGAAACTTTGTTTTTTAACTTTATCTTGGCACTGGAAATGAGGATCTGCAGAGTCCACCTAAAATTTGCAGAGGGTATAATAGGTTGTACCTACTTTCAACAAATAAATTATTTAATTTGATTTATAACGAGATGATCGGTGACGCGTTGCGGATAGCTATGGAAACTCAATCTTGAGGCCAGGGTTCGAATCCGCACGGACCACATGCCACGTACCAATTAGTTTTTCTATCTTAGTAAGTAGTACCGGCTGCTCTCAAACGGTGAAGGAAAACATCGTGAGGAAACCTGCATAAGCAGAACAAGAAATTCCGATGCATATGTGAAGTCTACCAATCCGCATTGTGCACGCGTGGTGGACTAACGCCCATACACCCTCCCTGAGGGTAGGCCTGTGCCCTGCAGTGGGACGTATACAGGGTCCTTCTTAATATGATGACACTTTTTTAAGGGGATGATCAGACCATCAAACTGAACAACTTTCTCTATGGGACGAATATTGAAATCGCGAAAAAAAAATCAGCCGTCCCATACATTTGGCTCAAGTATATTTGCAGTTTTGTATGGAAGAGCAGATTTTTTTTTCGCGATTTTGATGTTGGTCCCATAGTGAAAGTTGTTCAGTTTGACGGTCTGATCATCCTCTTAAAAAAGTGTCAGCATATTAAGTTGGACTATAGGCTGTGATGATGTAGTTCAATGTTGTGTTTATTTTGTAGTTGTACATTATTACATGATTTGCTTTGTTTAAGGTCCGCCACATACATACTGAATTCCGAATCAGGAAAACGATTTCGTACGGATTTTTCACCTCCATAATTGCGTTCGAAATTGTGGAGGTGTCAAATCCTATACAAAATCACAATCCTGATTCCGAATTCCGGATCACAATTCCATACGTGTGTGTGTGGCGGCAAGTCTAATGATGGGTGAATATATTAGTGATAGATTAGATTATACAGGGTGTTTCATAAGTAAGAATACATTTTTAAAACTCTTAAGGGGGTTGTTTAGACCGTCAAACTGAACAACTTTCTCTATAGGACCAACATCGAAATCGAGAAAAAAAAAAAGTGATATCCCATACATATTTTAGCTCTAGTCGATTTGTAGAGTATGGAACATAAATGTTTTTTTCGCGATTTCGATGTTGGTCCCATAGTGAAAGTTGTTCAGTTTGATGGTCTACACCACCCCCTTAAAGGTTTATTTGTATTTTTGTAACACCTTGTATACTATACAATGTATAGGCTGTGATGATGTAGTTCAATGTTGTGTTTATTTTGTAGTTGTACATTCTTTACATGATTTGCTTTGGAGGTGTCAAATCCTATACAAAATCACAATCCTGATTCGGAATTCCGGATCACAATTCCATTCTTATGTGTGTGGCGGCAAGTCTAATGATGGGTGAATATATGAGTGATAGATTAGATTATATAGATTTCTGTGAATCTTCATTCCAAAGGCCGTACCAAAAGTTCATAAAATCCATTGGTCTAAGAAATGACATTAAGGTCAAGGGTGACAGCTACTGCCCCTCTACCCCGCTTGCAATAACTATTGGTTAGGTTAGAGCGGTTAGACCAATCCATACCTACTAAATAATAGCACATTCCCATTCCAGCAAATCCAACAATCTCTGTCATCGTCCCGAGCTCGCTGCCTCAACGCCCCAGCCATCCACCACCCGTGCTACCGCTGCTCGTCCGTCAACGAGGCGATCGGCAAGAAGATATGCAGGAAACATCCCATGGCGCTAGTGGCACATACGGAGACACAGCTCGTCAGGACTTATCCCGCCGGGTATGTGTGTAACTTATGCAAATAACTTGTTCATCTATCTGCAGGGTGAAATTGATATCATAAACATCCTTTTAAAATAAGAGTCTACCCATCAAACTGAACAACTTTTACTATGGGAGCAAACAAATCGGAGCACAAAAAAAATCTGATGTCCATATACATTTGAGTCTTGTAGGCAGCGGCGGCGGGTGCAGTTTAGTATGGGACAGCAGATTTTTTTTTCCTCCGATTTATTTGCTCGCATAGTAAAAGTTGTTCAGTTTGATGGGTAGACTCTTAGTTTAAAAGGATGCTAATGATATCAATTTCACCCTGTATATAGGGTCATTTTTAATTAGTTGGCGAAACTCAACCAGGGCACTTGTTAATGATTTTGAGTTCGGGCGCCAGATTGCATTATCAATGTTTATAATCGGTATTGATGATTTACAAAATTATTATTATCGTACGTATCGTACGCAGTGCGCGGCTGGCGGCCTCAGAATCATATATGATCGAGCGGGGGGTCATTACCACGTAATTCGGTATGTCAAGTTTTTTTTTGGAGGTCTAATTCATTTTATTTTGATCGAAGGGTCTAATTCGAAAACCATTTCGAGATAATTGTCTCAATAATCATATTTTCTATGTCAGAGATTTTAAATTGAAAGGATTACAGATATTTTTAATAAAAAAACGTAGTTTTTCGGTCCACGAATGACGTCACTCGCTGCCCCTGCAAACTCCTTGGTAAACATAAAATTAACTTAAAGTAACTGGCCATTAAGAAAAAAAAAATACTTTCACAATGACAGAATTTGACATTTGATGTTGCCGTATTTGTTTTCAGCATAGAGTTAGAAAGAGGAGGCAGGTTTTAATATTTTAAATATAGCAGTAGGTAGTTTTACTCCATGGAGTTCGAATTATTTTTTCTCCACCATTTTTGCACTTAGAGATTACAGATCAAAATAATTTAAAAATTAAATTTATATCGATAAACTCGATGAATCACAATAAAAATGAAATAGGTGTCTTAAAATTATGTCTTCTATCCGTAAAAAATATAAAATGAAGACAAAAAAAAACTTGACATACCTAATTGTGCTTAGTAACAGATACCAAATGCGTTTGTTAAGTTTCGCCAACTAATTAAATTTATATCTATGAGCCAAGTGATAGGGATGAGTGGAGAAAGGTGCTAGCTGGCGGTCGAACAGCCCACGATGAAGGCTGGTTCGAGTCTCTGGCCGTAAAGCGAGCCAAAAGACACAGGGTTGAACAGGCTTCTGTATCAACCGACACACAGAACTAGTGCCGCAAATGCCTTGTCGCTCCCTAATTGGCTTATACAGCCACGATGGTTGGTCCCTTAACCAAACAGACGCTGTTTGAAACATATACTTAAATGAAATAAGGCCGATGAGAAGGAACATTGACATACACTCTAGCGATAGACAGGCCCTTTTATAGAAGCAACATGTTCCACACTTGAATGCGGTGCCCGCATCTGATTGATGTTCCCGAGTTCACTTCGTCACTATGGCAATGACAGACCGCAATGTGTAATTTTATGTATTTTTGTGTGACATGTTGTTTGTTTGAACGAGCTTGTCTATCGCTAGAGTATATGTCAGTGAGAAGGAAGATGATATCTATGAGGAAATGTTTTTTCATTTTAAGTTGTTCATTTGTTTTAACACACATTATCATTTGTTTTAAAATCTCGTTTAAAATGACGAAGTCTTGCTACCACGTAATCATTTGTTGCGAAATCGCGTTACCACTATCATTATCATATGAAATCTTTAACACTATCGTTGTCACAAAATCTCACTTCAAGGCTGGCTTTGTGATCAAATCTCACTGCCACAGTGTAATTTGTTGCAATATTTCACTACCACAGTATCATTTGGGTACGAAATCGCGCTGCAACATTATCATTTTGTTTGATTTGTCCTAAATCTCGCTGTCACACTATAACAATTTTATTCTGTTTAGACTAAACAGGCGAGAGGTTAAATCTCTTGCTCTCACTTTTTGTTTTGTTTACGTAGTAAAAGTTAGCAAGAGATTTAATGGAGGATTAACTTTAATGAGCGTTTCTGCAACTGAGTGCAAGTTTACAAAAATCCTTGCGGTAAAACATTCCCGAAATAGCTATTTTAATAACAAACAAAATTTATCTTGAAAGTCCTGGATCTAAATCTGAAGTACCTGAATCCAATGATATTATTTCAGCCTAAGAATAGACTCGTCCAACTTCGACCCGGTCACGTTCTGGTCGTGCGGCGTACAACTGGTAGCGCTCAACTACCAGACTGAAGACGCGGCGATGTCAGTCAACGCGGCCATGTTTGAGAGCAACGGCTGCCACGGCTACGTGCGGAAACCCCTCGTCATGTGGCATACTGAACACATCGCTTATAGACGGTACGTTACATCATCATTCTTCTTCTGCGAATTTTTGAGCTCGCTTCGCTCACCCAATCCTGTGATTGCGATTGTCGAATAGACTTGATTTCGGCTCAAATCAAATATATATTTTTTTTAATGTGACTTACTTTAATCATATAAATATTTTAATCGAATAAATCGAGTATGTATAAATAATAGCTCTAAATAAATCGAGTTACAAAGGAGCAAAATCTCGAGCTCGCTTCGCTCGCCCCAGTTCTTAATCCTGTTGCTTGTCTAACGAGCAAAGCGAACTCGAGTTTATTGCAATATTATTAATCATCGTAACATGAGGAGCGCCTGCAATTTTTAGCTTTAGATTAACGTTCCAAGTCCCAGTTTTTGCCCAGGCTCATAGAAATTATCAAGCCACTTAGTCTCACCCATAAGTTCAGCAGTGGACGATGATGGGCTGATGATGATGATGTTAAGTTTACCAATATGTTCTCTCTTCCTTTCATTGACGTATACAGGGTGTTTCATAAGTAAGAATAAATTTTTAAAACTCTTAAGGGGGTGGTTTAGACCGTCAAACTGAACAACTTTCTCTATGGGACCAACATCGAAATCGCGAAAAAAAATATTTGATATCCCATATTTAGCTTTAGTCGATTTGTAGAGTATGGAACATACATTTTTTTTTCGCGATTTCGATATTGGTCCCATAGTGAAAGTTCTTCAGTTTGATGGTCTACACCACCCCCTTAAAGGTTTATTTGTATTTTTGTAACACCTTGTATAAGCTTATGATAACATGCTTAAATTCCAGATTCAACCCAATGGACAAAGAATTCGACGGCATCCACGCAGCTCACCTAACACTGGCCGTCATCTCAGGGCAGTACGTGGCCGAGAACGTGTACTCGTTCTACAACGCGTTCGTCGAGGTGGAGATACTGGGCGTACCCGCCGACTGCAGGAAGATACGCACCAAGGTCGCCAGCAAGAACGCGCTCAATCCCATCTGGAACGACACTTTCAACTTCAAGGTAAGCTATTTACGAGAACTCGGGATACGCAGAAACTTGGCAACAAGTTACCAACCCGAAATAGCGCAACATGGCTGTAACATGTTTATAATCAATAATATTTGAAATTGGTGTTTTTTGTCTTTTCTACATTTAGTTTTTGTTAGTGGCTGTACGAGAGCACATTAAATTAGGGCCCTTTACCAGTGCCGGATTAACCATAGAGGCAAAGTAGGCTCCAGCCTAACGGCCCAGCGCCGCCAAGGGGCCCCGCGGCTCGGGAGAAAAATAAGTGAAAACTCAAAGATTTAGACCCACCCCAGACTTAAAAGGAATAATGAAGATAAAGAGACAACTGTATTCTAGTTGTCTCTTAACTTTCATAATAGCGAAGCGAGCTGGAGATTACACTAAAATTATTGCAGTAAAATCTCGAGCTCGCTTCGCTCGTTCCAGGATTTAGATCGCATTACGCAATGACTTTGCTTCGCTCTCCAAGGTTTAGATCGCATTGCGCAACGATTTTATAATCTCGAGCTCACTTCGCTCACTCTTGGTTTAAGATGTTGTGCAATGATCTCATCAGTAGGCCCCGCGGCTCGGGAGAAAAATAAGTGAAATCTTATAGATTTAGGCCTACCCCAGACTTAAAAGGAATAATGAAAATAAGAGAACTGTATTTCAGTTGTCTCTTATTTTTCATAAAAAGCGAAGCAAGCTCGAGATTTCACTGCAATTATTGCAGTAAAATCTCGAGCTCGCTTCGCTTGTTCCAGAATTTAGATAGCATTACGAAACGCGAATTTATAATATTGTAGTAAAACCTCGAGCTTGCTTCGCTCGCTCCACATTTTAGTGTTTTTATTATGTTGTATGATTGGTGGTTATTTTACTGCGACCATAGGAAAAAATCATTGCGACGCCCATGGATATAGGGGCCCCAGGACTTGCATTGCCTAGGGGCCTCTGCATGGCTTAATCCGGCCCAGCCCTTTACACATTGTGAATTTTTGCAGCACCGAAGTAAACGTGACGAGGAATAAGGATTTGCGATATTAAGTGAGCGCGGGTGAGAGGGGACTATACTGTCAAAAAAAAACTCTTAAGCCTACTGTTTTCATGGAGCAGGGAATGTCCGTCCTGTATAGGTACCATACTCTTTACTGTGCCTCATCATCAGCCTATCATCGTCCACTGCTGAACATAGGCCTCTCCCAAGGCGCGCCACAAAACTCTGTCCTTGGCCTTCCTCATCCAGTCGCTCCCCGCTACTTTGTTTAGGTCGTCTCTCCAGCGGGCAGCAGTTACTGTGCTTGAGTCGTGGTTTCTAGTTATTAAATTTTTTTTAAATTGTTTCTTCGCAGATCAACTTCCCGGACCTGGCGTTCGTTCGGTTCGAGATCTACGACGCGGACACCAACTATATGTTGTCTCAGCGAGTTATACCGCTGCAGTGTCTGCGACCCGGGTACAGACATGTTAGGTTACGGTAAGTCATCATCATCAGTAATCCATTTTTTGCTTGCTTAATAGCTACTTTTTAAAAAGAGATCTATTCTAGGTCAGGTAATTGATGCCAAGTTAGCCATTCAGATAATAATATTGGCAACTAGGGATAAATTCCGTGCGTTCAGATATTACTGGATGCAAAATAGGTCATAGTTTCAGTACTATGTTAGGTTAGGTCAATAGGTAATATTGTTACAAATAGGATATTTGGCAGCATGTTAAATATAGGATCTATTGATGGCATCCGTATTGAATATGAATTTTGGAAACCAACTGTTTAGTGAGTTAAGAAAAATTGTGGATATTTAAAGAGAAAATCGACAAAGAAAATGAATTTTTTGTCTACTTTAGTAACGTAATCGACTGTGATTGGCCGAATGGTTGGTGACGTCAACTGCTGGTAAACAGTTGCTTGTAGAGTGTGAGTGTCATACAAAGTTTACGTCATCGTGACGTCACTTGCTTGTTGCAACGTATATTGTCAGGAAAAGGGTTTTCACTTAATATTTTAATAATATTTTTTTGTTTTCTTTTTTTCTTGTACTATCTAGACTAGACTATATGTAATGGAAAGTAAAATATGAATTTTCTAAAGAGTCCTTAGACATCAGTGATTAACGTAGAACAGTTTTTTAAAACCTGTCAAATACCCTATTCTTTTTCCAGGTCACCAACAAACCAACCCCTAAACATGGCATCCTTGCTAATATTTTCCCGCTGTTCCGAGGAGCTAGCGGGCGAAAGTTGCCGCGAAGAGACGGAGCCAAGTTCGCCGCACCAGCGCCGCAAGATTCACTTCCTAGTTGTGTACGCGGTGTCGAGACACGAGCCGTACTCTATACTGAAGGTCACCCAGGACACCACGACCAACGAGGTAAGAAAAATTTAGCTGGTGAATGAAAATGAAATTCGTTTATTCGTTCAAAGAGTACGTTCGAGGTTTTTAAATTAAATTAAAAAATCATTTATTGTCTTAAGGGTATATTATTCGGAGCGCGCTCCATACAAACGTACTATGGTGATATTTTCAATACTAATCAATTAAAGTCAATGAAATTTTGCAGAAACAATCTAGAAACAAATTTATATGCTTGTATGGAGTCAGATTTTCGTTAAAATGTATAGTTTTCAAGTTACAGTGCCTCAAAGATTTCCATACAAACCTTAAATTAATCCTAGCATTGAAACTGTATATTTTAACGAAAATATGACTCTATAGAAGCATAGAGATTGTTTCTAGATTGTTTCTGCAAAATTTCATTGACTTTAATTGGTTAGTATTGAGAATATCACCATAGTACGTTTGTATGCAGCGCGCATTTTCGCTCTCGGAATAATATTCTCTTAATACAGCTTTTCTTACAATCTAAGTACTTAAAAAACCTATACAACTGTGACAAAAGGTCGAGGCTCAGCCTGTGCTGACACGGGGTTGAACCCGCGAAGCGCTGATTTTCAACCCCTTCCTTCTCCCAAAGGTCTTGAGTGGGAGATGAGGTAATGAGGGTTTAGAGAAAGTTCGTGGTTTGCAAATTAGGTACATAGGTAAAACTATAGAGTTTTACCTGTTTTCGGGATCCGTAATATAATAAATATCAGGTAGTTTGCAATTTTTCTGTTATTTTTGGAGAATGAAAGAAATCATACAAATACAATGTCTTTATCTTCGATAATGAAACTATTAACTAATAAATAGTGCGAGAAACGATGAATGAATACTTTATCAATACTCTTACTAAATCTAATTTTATGTACTCCTCTGGGTCTAAATCCGACCGCCCTTTAAACAATTTAAATTATAGTTTAATATGCTGAAAAGTGAGACTTTTAAGAGAATATTATTCCGAGAGCGAAAATGCGCGCTGCATACAAACGTACTATGGTGATATTTTCAAAACTAACCAATTAAAGCCAATGAAATTTTGCAGGAACGATCTAGAAACAAATCTCTATGCTTGTATGGAGTCCGATTTTCGTTAAAATATACAGTTTTAATTCTAGAATTAATTTAAGATTTGTATGGAAATCTTTGAGGCACTGTAACTTTAAAACTATACATTTTAACGAAAATCTGACTCCATACAAGTTTAGCGAGTTCGGAGTGTGAGGTAAAGTAAGACTTAGTTGCTTTGAAGTGTAGAAGTGAATAATTTATTGTAAAACTAGTGAGGGAATACCAGAGTTTACAATAATTCTAATAGGATTCTAATTGGCTAATGGGAATGAGGCGCGAGCCGCGGTCTTGTGCACCCGCCCCTCGCGCCGCACCTCTGCCCGCGGCGCTCGTCGCACTGTATAAATATTCGTGCGGCGGCCGCGCTCGTTCTTTTGGCTCCAGTCGTCGCGGCGAGAGGACGTGTGCACAGCTCTGCAGTGAAAACCGAAGATGTTCGTGTTGAAGCGGCTTACACTCCTGTTTCTATAATCGATGACAATATTGTTTCGAACGACCGAAGACAATAAAACAAAACGTTCTTTTCAGAACGCCCATCTTGTTTCAAACCAACCGCTCTTGTCAGAGCGACCTACACTGTTACAAGACAATAATCTGTAGGTACACAAGCATAGAGATTTGTTTCTAGATTGTTTCTGCAAAATTTCATTGACTTTAATTGGTTAGTAGTTGGAGCGCGCAAACGGTAATATACCCTTAAATGATTTTTTTTGTTTATTGCGTTTTTGTAAAAGAGTTGTTAGCTAAGCGATTTTCTCATTTTCCGCAGGCCATAGCGCAATGCCTAACGAAAGCCGGAGTCTGTCGCACAGCTCGCGGCAGCTACGTCCTAGTCGAGGAGGTCGCCTCCAGGGCGCCAACACAGAGGGTCCTGGCGCCACACGAGAGGCTGCTCAGGGTTGCCACCGCCAGGCCCGGCGCTAGGCTGCTGCTGAAGAGGGTTGGTGACGACCCTAGCAGCAGGGCTTGGCTGACTAGCATCAGGTATAGTATCTTGTCTTTTCTGTGGCCTCCAATGCACCTACACAGAGTGTGATGGCTCCACATGAGGCTGCTCAGGGTTGCCACCGCCAGGCCTGGCGCCAGGCTGCTGCTGAAGCGCGTTGGTGACGACCCTAGCAGCAGGGCGTGGTTAACTAGCATCAGGTATAGTATCTTGTCTTTTCTGTGGCCTCCAGGGCACCAACACTGAGGGTACTGGCTCCACACGAGGTTGCTCTGGGTTGCCTCCACCAGACCTTTGGATAGGCTGCTGCTGAAGGGGTTGGTGATGACCCTAGCAGCAGGGCGATATAGAGGATGACGGAGTCTAGAAGATTTTTCTTCAAGACTCCATCATAAACTAATGACGTTCTTGTTTACAGATCGGCTTCAACAGACCGCTCTAAAGACAAGTCTGTGCCTTCGGACGAGGAGTCCAGCGCGACCGAAGAACCAAGACGTCCTCCTGACAGCTTCCTAGTCTGCGTACACAACGTGTCACATGAAATACCTTACGCTATATTGAAGGTAAGACCAGATCTAAACTTGTAAACCGCTGAAGATAGAAACATGCAATTTTGAATACAGGGTGTAAGTGACAGCCTAGCAAATACTGAAACGGTGAACTCAGACCATCAAACCGAACAACTTTCACTATGGAGCCTACCTCAGGAAACGCGAAAA
This sequence comes from Agonopterix heracliana, assembly GCA_963693445.1. NCBI lineage: Eukaryota > Metazoa > Arthropoda > Insecta > Lepidoptera > Depressariidae > Agonopterix > Agonopterix heracliana. Next base: position 1,237,713 of record OY856333.1, on the reverse strand, counting down.
AAATTCAGCTGTCCCATACATTTTAGTCGGGTAGGTACAGCAGTTTTGTATGGGACAGCTGATTTTTTTTCGCGTTTCCTGAGGTAGGCTCCATAGTGAAAGTTGTTCAGTTTGATGGTCTGAGTTCACCGTTTCAGTATTTGCTAGGCTGTCACTTACACCCTGCATTCTACAGAGGCTTAGGGGTGTACTAAGAAAGGATTTTTCGAAAATCTACCCCTAAAGGGGTAATCCACGCGTACGAAGTCGCGGGTCAAAAGCTACATAAACGAACATCGACTGCATAAAAAAAAACTATAAATTCAAAGTTTCAAAACGTCTTTCACAGTATTATCCTATTAAATAGGATCTGCGCTCGAAGTTGTTGATAATTATGTTTACCTGGGACAAACAATTCGGTTAGGTAGGTCCAACTTCGAGAAAGAGATCAACCGTCGAATCCGACTCGGCTGGGCAGCGTTCGGAAAGCTACGCATTATCTTCACGTCCCAAATATCGCAGTGTCTTAAAACGAAAGTCTTCGACCAGTGTGTATTGCCAGTGATGACATATGGAACAGAGACGTGGTCGCTCACTCAAGGCCTCATAAAAGGGCTGGAAGTCACCCAAAGGGCAATGGAGAGGGCTATGCTCGGAGTTTCCCTACGAGACCGAATCAGAAATGAAGAAATTCGCAGAAGAACTAGAGTAGCTGACATAGCCCAAAGAATTACTAAACTAAAGAGGCAGTGGGCGGGGCACATTGCTCGCAGAACCGATGGCCGATGGGGCCGAAAAGTTCTCGAGTGGCGACTGCGTACAGAAATGCGCAGCGTGGGTAGGCAGTGAGCCCCCACAAGGTGGACCGACGACCTGGTGAAGGCGGGAACCCGTTGGATGAGGGCAGCGCAGGACCGGTCGTTGTGGCGATCCTTGGGGGAGGCCTACGTCCAGCAGTGGACGTCCATCGGCTGAGATGATGATTATGATAACAATGTGAATTAACACTCTAAAATCAGGGAACTTTAGATTTGACAGCAAAATTTTTGAGATTGTATCGCCATTGACGACCCGGTTGGTGTAATGGTTACCACGCCGGACTGCCAAACCAGGGTCCTGGGTTCAAATCCCGGTTCGGTCATGGATGTTATATGTTCGTGCCGTTGTTGTATGGTTTCCATAATAAAAGCCTTTAGTGCTAGTTTGGGATCATTACAATGTATGTGCCTGTGAGCGTTATTTATTTTTTATTTTATTCAAAGGGTCACTGAAATATTTTTTTTTTGTAACGTAACCGCCACATTGTATTTCACCACTATCTAAAGTTCGAAAAAATAGATCCTATAGCAACACATTTCGTTGCAGGTACCTCTCAGTGCGACAGCGTCATACGTTGTATACCAAGCGTTGACAAAAGCGAGATGCCATGATGATCCGAAAAGGTAAGAGGCTGCGGTGCGGTAGGGTAGGAGATTGTAGTTATCCAAGAAACCTTGACTAGCTTCATTTCATTATACAGGATGTAGCAAAACAGTCTAGTCTAATCTAAACTATTATAAAACTGTAACTGAAGTGTGTCTGTACATTGAAGATATTTACAAAAAAAAGATTACGATATGGTTTTAAGGTATCCCTGACTCGAAATCAACCTTTTTTAGAAATTTTGTCTGTCTATTTGTCTGTTTGTTTGTGTGTTTGTTTGTTTGTTTGTTTGTTCGCGCATCACGCAAAAACTACTGAACCGATTTTGATGAAACTTTTTTTGTTTGATAGCTTATGATCTGACTTAAAATCTGGTATATAATTTGTGCGGACGAAGTCGCGGGAAAACACTAGTAATATTTAAAGGTGTAATCTGCGTTGACGCTAATGTATGGGAGATACATTTTTCGACGTTTTTAAGTCGTTTATAGTGAGTTGTTCAGTTTGATGGAATCGCCCCTTTAAATATTTCTAGGGTGTTTTGTTACTCATTGCTGAAAACCATTGTCACACCCCGGACAATGCCTTCAGAAAACAGAAATTGACAAGATGACGTCAGCACATGCGAAACGGAGTCCAGGGCTGCAATCTGCAATAACTTTAGCTGCGTGCGGTTTTGTAAATAAAACGCATTGACATCCGTCTATGCAAAAAGAGTTTGAAGTTTGAGTTTGGATTAATAAATGAATGAATGAATGAGTTTTTATCCTTCGTCCTGAGACTATTTGTTTCAAAAACATAAATTCTAGCGTGTCAATTGTGGTGTCAGTCAAGGCTACAGGTATATCACTACATAGTATAAAACAAAGTCGCTTCCCGCTGTCTGTCTGTCCCTATGTATGCTTAGATCTTTAAAACTACGCAACGGATTTTGATGCGGTTTTTTTTAATAGATAGAGAAATTCAAGAGGAAGGTTTATATGTGCATTGCATCCGTGCGAAGCCGGGGCGGGTCGCTAGTATAACTATATACCAAACCTATTCTGTGCTACAGGTAACTGCTGAGGTAACCATAGGGCAATAAAGGGGGTGAGGTAAAATGTAGGTGGGAGGCAGGGAGTGTCCATACTGTATGTAATATTAGATACTCTTTCTTCTACTGTGCCATTGTCGTATTTGCAGGTTTGTCCTGGTAGAGGAGTTGGAGTGGGGCGGCAGGGCGGGAGCTGGTCCCCAGCAGAGAGCGCTAGCTGATGATGAGGTGGTCTACACTGCACAGGTATTAACATAACTATTCAAATTTTATAAAATTGTGGCTCCATCGTAGTGTTGTTGATTTTGGCAAAATCTATAGTTTAAAGAGCAAATTGTACGGTAATGTACATTGCGATCGATCACAAAGCCCTGTTTTATACAAAAACACACACCCGAAACCGCCATAAAATGGCGGAGCCGCGTGGCCACCTTATCGCGAGCCGAACGAAAGACGTCTTCTCGAGAGCCCCAAAGAGAAATTTTTCACTTTTGTAGAAAGGAATGAGCGCTGAAATTACGGATAAAAGAGATAAATGGAGGACAGTACGTAGCCAGGGGTGCAAATACCCAGGCGGCACTTGACTAGGGGCGACAAATTCTGGAAAAATATAGAACCAATTCGAAGAGCAGATAAAAGAAAGCTCGCTTCGCTCGCTCTTAGTTTCTGTTTTAATTTAATTTCTGTACCCACACATAATCCTAAAGAGTTCTGACCACAGCTAAGAAAGTCTTGCTAAAAATGTCGAGCTTTCTTCGTTCGATCCATAGCTTTTACGTAGGTTACTTTGCACGTGTTTTGTCCCTCTGTCCTGTAGGCTCCACTATCTCGATCCACCAGTGGATCGAATAGGACGCTGAAGTTCACTGTGATCCACCATTAGGCTCAGTGGATCCTATGATACTTGAATGTATTAATAGGCTCCACCAGTGGATCGAATTTATTTCTGGGAGTCTCGTACGATCCACCACTGATTTCTGTGGGGCCTGTAATATAATTTATATAATATAGGCTCCAAGGAAGTTCGACCTCTTTTACACGTCTGCTCTCCTGGTACATTTGAATATTTTAAATGAGTAGTAAATAAATATATATATAAATAAAATAAATATGTTTAGGTAAAAAAAAAAATGAAAAAAAAAAAACGAAGAAAGAAAATAGAAAAGGGGGCATTGCAACGCAATAGTTATGCTTTTTTTTCTTTTACTGTTTATTTCTTTTTCCTTTTTCATTTTTTTTTCCATTTTTTTTCTATTACTTACGGATAATACGCATAATAACACATTTCGATTACGCGAAACGACACATACGCGAATTGACATACGCGATATGACACATACGCGAAACGACACATACGCGAAACGACATGAATTAACGCAGTGTTCAATACGTAAAACGTTCAAAACGCAAAATGTGTGTTTTTCTTCAATTTAAGAAATCAGAATGTTCAGTATTCAATACGTAGAATGTTCAATACCTTAAAAACAAGAATTTCTAAATGTACCTAAAATGCCAAAATGACAGATGTCAAAGAAGCCAGGCGTTTCAATAAAAAATTGTATTCCTTCTGGTTATTTTTGACATTTTCTGTAGTTTTGACACCGCCTATCGCCTATCACCATAACGCCTGTCATCTTTGACAAATTACCAAAATTACAAAAAATTACAGACGATGTCAAAAGTGACAGTAGCTGTCAAAAGTGATAAGAGCTCTCAAAAGTGACTGGCGATGTCAGATGGTTGTTATAATACGAGAGGGTCTGTCAAAAGAGACAGAAGCTGAGAAAAGTGACTGGCGATGTCAAAAGCGACAGCTGGTGGCAACATTTATATTTTGACAGCGCCTGTTTGACATCGCCTATCATTTTTTGTAATTTTGGTACCGCTATCACACCTTCGCTCTCTTTGTATCTGCGTGCGAACGAACGAGATAAAAGACGTGATACAGCCGTATCACGTGCAGCATACTACAGCTTTTGGTACAATTAAACACCTCACCTTAGGGCCCGTCACAGACTTGCGCTATAATATGTGGCTGTACTCTTCTTACGCACGCAAAATTACATAAGCACGTCTCTTTCCTGCGTGCGAGTGAGAAGAAGCGATTAGCAACTTGCATGCGTTAGAAGAGTACATCAACATATTATAGCGACCGTGTGTTTGCCCTTAAAGGTGGTGTAACAAAAATGCAAACTTCTTTATTTTTTTATCGTCATTGGATTTTGGTATAACAATACAAACTTCTTTTGTATGGAGCAGCGCGTCAACGGTAATTTTGAAAGTTTAACCTCTTTTAATCTTCTGCTCTCTTGGTACTTCCCAATGCTTTATTGCTCTTGGCCGATTTTTTTGTATTGTTGATATATTACGACTCGAACTTGGCCGATTTTCTTTTTTTGATTCAGCACATCAGTAGGACCAACAGAAATAGGTGTCCCTCGTGGACCTACTAGTAGGACCACGAGAAAACGCCGAAATGTACCAGGAGAGCAGACGTGTAAAAGAGGTCGAACTTCCTTGGAGCCTATATTATGTAAATTATATTACAGGTCCCACAGAAATCAGTGGTGGATCGTACGAGACTCCCAGAATTAAATTCGATCCACTGGTGGAGCCTATTAATACATTCAAGTATCATAGGATCCACTGAGCCTAATGGTGGATCACAGTGAACTTCAGCGTCCTATTCGATCCACTGGTGGATCGAGATAGTGGAGCCTACAGGACAGAGGGTGTTTTGTACGTATAAATATCTGGCTCCAAACAAAAAGTTAAAATTTTTGCGTGGCTACACCATAATATGTCTGACAATCGCTCCGATATTTGTTGTGTAGGTCTTCTTATAAAGATAAGGGGGCGGCAAAATCGGTCTATGCCTCGGGCGGCAGAAACCGCTATTCCTTCTTCTTATCGTGTGGGCAAGCCCTGGTGTCAGAGTTTTTTCAGACCTCTTCCCTTACGGCCTCTGACGTGGTTTTTATGTAACGACTACTACCACCAGAGATATTCGCCGGGACCACGGAAGCAGAGGGAAGGCAGGGAAAAGAGTACATTTCGATTGTTCTTTCAGGCCAGCTGGAAGACCCTGGGCAGGTTCGTGTTGCAAGAGAAGGGCAGTACGGGGCCCCTCCCGCGGCACAGGGCCGCCATCGCGCGGATACAGCGGGGCCTCAGTATGACCAGGGGCGCTATCACCGGTGAGTGTCAGTGTTGGGGCGGTACAATTACGTTATATACCCATGGAATCATCAGTTCATACTATAACGAAACTATAAAGGTGTACGTATATTTATCAGAGGCGACCGAGCCGAAATAATCGAATGTAGTTTTTTGAACACGAACGAAAGTGTTTTAAACTGTGTTTTAAAGTCTGAAAACCAATTATGTCTTATTTAAGGATCTGGCTGATAGACGACCGTGCTCAATAACACATAAATCATAAATTCTTTATTGTGATACACAGGTTAATGGGTTGACATGGTGTTTTATATAATGTTCACTGTGATCCGCCAAAAGGCATACAATAGGTAGTAGGTACAAATACATGATGCATTACATTAATTAATTCAATACAATAGTCTTCATCTCATTGTTAAATTTCATTTTTATAGGCATAATGTCAATCGATACAATAATAAATCACATAAGTAAATCAATTAAACATCATTAAAAAAATCAGTAATATTGTAAAATGTCTTATCAGAAAGGTAGTCAAATACACGATTAGGTTAATTTTAATAGATAGAAAAAAATCCCAAAGTTACCCCTTTTTGTTATGTTTTTTAATACTATGATTAAACTGCTATTGTTATTTTTATTCTTGTACTTAACTAAATACATTAAATATTTCTAGTGAACTCCGTAGAATTTTGAGCTTAGAAACACCCATGAGCAAAGATATTGATGAAAAACACGTTTTTTTGCGATCCTGCTTTCAATTGGAGCGGGATGGCTAATTGCAAACTTATGATTGCAAGAAAGAGACGCTTGCACTGGGATAACCTGGCCTTCGTTCGCCTCCTTCGCCGCGGATATATGCGGTCACCCCTACGCAGTCAAAGCTACGTATGGTGATTTTAGATTTCTGACGTAAGTGCGTCGTTAGGTTATTATTTCGTAAGTTTTTTCGACACACTTTAACACCACGCCGCCGACCAACCACCACCAAGCCGTGGTGGTCCAGTGGCGAGTAACCTTGCCTGCCGTGCAGGAGGCGATGGTTCGATCCCCGTCCATGCCGACTCGTACCAATGAGTTTTTCGGAATTTATGTACGATTTGTAACACCACTGGCTTTTCGGTGAAAGAAAACATCGTGAGGAAACCTGCATGCTTCAATTTCGCACTGTCCATTATAAGTGGCGACGGGCTCACTCCCCGTCACACTGGACAGAGTTTCGGTACTACTGGTGAAACGTAGATGTTCTGAGGTTTCAGAATATCTCTGACTACCCCCTCGGGGAATATAGTCGTGAGCATATGCATGCATGTATGCATTAACACCACGGCTTTGCGATCGACACACTACTAAGGAAGATGTTGTGCTTACGCCGCCATTAAGGGGCCATAGGTTCAGGCGATTGTATTCTATGAGAAACGCGAATTCCCAAGTGCCTTATTTTCGATTAAAAATAATTAATAAAATTTGTGTTTCGGTGTTTCTCTGAGGGATCACATCAGAAATGAAGTGATTCGTCACATAACTAAAGTGGCTGATATAGCTCAGAAAATTAGCAAGCTGAAGTGGCAGTGGGCTGGTCATATCTGCCGAAGAACTGACAACCGATGGGGTGTCAGAGTTCTAGAGTGGAGACCGCGAACTGGTAGGCGTAGTGTGGGACGCCCTGCTGCCCGCTGGACAGACGACCTAAAAAAAGTAGCGGGGAGCGACTGGATGAGGAAGGCCGAGGACAGAGTTTTGTGGCGCGCCTTGGGAGAGGCCTATGTTCAGCAGTGGACGATGATAGGCTGAAGATGGATGATGAATAAAATTTAGCCCTTCTTCAGTACGCATCCGATTTGGTCAGCATACGTGCGCCTAGGGCGACCTCTTTCAACCATTCCATTCACGTTTGTCTTGTAAATTCCATACGTCAACCTATTATGTATTAAATACATAAGTTCAAACACTCATTTGTACATTCCGTTCGGATTTGAACCTGGACCTCCAGATTGAGTTGCCATGGCTCGCCGCAACGCGTCACCGACGCATAAACATAAAAACCTCAAAAAAAAAGATCTACAAAATACAGGGTCCTTGCTGACACTTTTGTAAGGGGATGATCAGACCATCAAACCGAACAACTTTCTCTAAAGGACCAATATCGAAATCGCGAAAAAAAAACAGCCATCCCATACATTTGGCTCGAGTAGGTTTGCAGTTTTGTATGGAAGAGCAGATTTATTTTTCGGGATTTTGATGTTGGTCCAATAGGGAAAGTTGTTCAGTTTGATGGTCTGATCATCCTCTTAAAAAAGTGTCAGCATATTAAGTTGGACCCTATATATTGCAAATAGTATGTAATCTAGCATGTTACAGTATTTTATTCTTATATGAACCTTTTGGTTCTAGGAAATACAGCGTTTGGATTCACGGACACAGTGGTGGAAGGCAAGCCTCCAGTGCAAGCTGCTTACAGCGATCCTACACACTGCAGGTTTGTACTATTTACGATTCCATAGGTCGGTTCTTTTCAGACAATCGGATGATTCAACCTGCAATATCCTAAGCAACTGGGGAAAAACGCACAAAGTGACATACCACTAAGTCACCCCGAACCCGAACCCGACCCTACAACCCGTTATAATGATTAACTTTAACTTATATCACTTAGTGTCCCCCGTGGGAATCGAACCCACAACCTCCGCGTCAAGAGCCCAATGCTCTTAAGGTGGTTGGAGAGCTGTCAATTTCATACAAAACTTTGTCGTAGAACACTCGTAGACGGTATTAATAAAAGTAATATTACAATTTATAATATAATTACGAAAATATGGCTTTGAAATTTTGTATGAATAATTTCAAAACGTGATGTCTTCGTAATTATATTATAAATTGTAAATATTATTTAATACGCGCAATCTAAATTTTCTAAGCTATTTTTACAAACATAAAACATTACTTTTATTAACACCGTCTACGAGTGTTCCACGACAAAGTTTTGTATGGACGGAAACAACCTTTACCATTAGACCACGGAGAAGAACAGCGACCACTCACAACTATGAAGTACAGCGAACGAGCGAGGGATTACTCTAATCCAGGCATGTCAAACTCTAAGTCATTGGTGGGCCGCATGCATAATGATAGTAGAATCAGTGGGCCGCAAAGAATATAAAGAAATAAAACTCATTGCATCGATCATGGAACACAACAGTAATCGTTTGTTTTAATAGTAAAATCAAACAAAAAACAGAGCGAGCAAAGCGAGCTTGACATTTTTCTCACCAACAATTAATTGTTTTTCTGCTTCACTCTCCACAATTCTGTATTGTTTTTTATTAGTCCATATCTTCTTCTCTCTGCAACTCTTTTCTTCCATAATTTTGTATCTTTCGCCCATGCTTCCTTGATTTTGCCATCACAAAAACTGTAAGATCAAATAATTAAATTTAGCCACCAAACTTAAAACTATCACCACCATTTTGACCGCCGTACACAATGTATCAAGAATTCGAGACACTAGCGGAAAAGAGACAAGATTGGCGAATACTTCACCGACAAGAGCGTAGTTCTTATATAAGATGATGACACAATGACATTGTAATGGCAGGCAAGGTTACGCGCAACTGGACAACCAGGGCTTTATAATATGTTTTCATCCCTCCGGACGTAAAGCGTCAATTATCGTCCCGCTGCGCTAAACGAAGTTGTCGGTTTCACCTCCGTCGAGAAGAAAAATAGTATACTAACCTCGGACAGTAAATAAGAAAGCCTCAGATCACATCATTACATGAGATCTGAGACCTTTCTTACTTTCCTGTCCTCGGTGTGTAATCTACTATTATGTTTTGCAGGAGGGTTTCAACTACACCGTTAGGGAAAGGCATAGGAAGATCCAAGGGGCACTCTGACAAGGACATGAGAGCCTACATGCAGAAACGTACCGCTTCTAGAGAGGTGAGTTGGTTTATAGTCTCTGCTCAGCACCTAGATGATAAACCGTTATTAGGTGCTTGTGTTGAAATGTATGGTTAGGAAAAGAAAATCATTCCATCACCGACTCAATGGAGTTATCGTCATGCACTCTGGCATCTCTCCAATCATTATCATGTACGAAGAGTGCATTGCAATACATTTTGTTGTACACACGGCGACACTCATAATGTTACGTACCATGCATGCCGTGAGACGAAACAACGACAACATACCGCACCCTCTCGCACGATTCGTAGCGTTCAACTTCTAACAGTTCAAAGTCCAAACAGGGTAACCTAACCTGTCGCCGTGTGTACATAACTGTTCATTGATGTAAATCTCATCTCACTAATATTATAAATGCGAAAGTTTGTGACGATGTTTAGATGTTTGGATGTTTGTGACTCAATCACGCATAAACGGCTGAACGGATTTGGATGAAATTTGGCACACAGATAGAAGGTGTTCTGGATTAACACATAGGATACTTTTTAAAGGTTCTCGCAGACGGAGTCGCGGGCAACAGCTAGTATGGAATAAAGTTGAGTCCAGAATACTTCGCAGAACGCAATAAGCTACTATCCATTCCATCACCAATTGACGTAGTATGTATTTAGAGTGCGATATCATCTTCGTATGTAACTGTTACAGCATGGTTACAGCACAGATCTATTTACATTGTTCATATAAGTAAATAAGGAATAAAGTGGTGTCCAAAATACTTCCCTGGGGAACTTTGCCACCGGTATTAGTAATTCTAAGACGATACTTAATCGTCTTAGAATTACTAATACCGGTGGCAAAGTTTAACTTTATAAATAAATCAATAAATAACGCTCACAGGCACATACATTGTTATGATCCTAAACTAGCACTAAAGGCTTTTATTATGGATATTTTTTTTATTTATTTATTTGGGTTACCAACAGATGAATCACATTACAAACTCAAGAGACTACATAAAATTAGGCAAACATAGTGTTCATCTACTTAAAGGCTACCACAGCTAACATAAAACACAAGGGCAAGAGAGAGAAATCATACAACAACGGCACGAACATATAACATCCATGACCTAACCGGGATTCGAACCCAGGACCCTGGTTTGGCAGTCCGGCGTGGTTACCATTACACCAACCGGGTCGTCAAAATTAAAATTAATTTATGGGTTTGGTTTGAGATTTTATCCTTAGTTTCAAGTCGGTGCTTGTCAGTTTATTTATACTTCTTGTAGTATGGATACATAGTCTGTCAAAACAAAAGCTTATCCCTTTTAGAAACACGTGTTTTCTAGATAAAAACATGCTTGTTCCATGCGTCAGGTGCACTCGGAGGGGGAGTCGGGAGGGTCGCTGGGCGCGGAGGCTCTGGCCGCTCAGGTGGCGCGCTTCAAGAGGGTTTCACTCAGGAAACTGCGCGCTTGGAGGTCCTGAGTGTGGCAGGTACGGGAATCATTACATTAGCCGACACGTTATTCATCGGATGTACACGGCGATATGTCAAGCTACACAAAACATACATAAGCTGGGCAAATTTATGAGATGCCTTACCGTCTTCCATAATCACATATCTCGTTCCAACAGGATCGAAAATCCAGGTTTCCTAAAAAAATCTTTCTGTTAGAGAGCAGTCTTTGTACGTACCGCGTCTGCGCGGGGTGAATAACGTATAGCGTCGCGCGGCCAGCTTATTTTGGTTTTGCGTAGCTTGATGTGTCGCCGTGTGTTCCTATTACATAAGATTCGTGAAGATTCAAATTCGGGCCTTCCCTCGCCTTCTCTAATCTAATATGTACTATTTCAGGTCTTCCGCCGCCTTGGAAGCAGTTTAGCCAATCACCGAGCGTCCCTATCCTCCGAACTTGGTTCCCTCTGGGAAATATTCCGCGTCGACAGAGAAAAAGAACGCAGAAGATCCGCCCCCGGCACCTACGAGCCTATCAACACCACAGAAACAAAATCACCCGTCAAACTAGCCAAAGACCTCCTCCAAGTCATACAAGAAACGGTTTTCGCCAAGAAATTTGACGAAAAACGATGCCCTTTAGTCAAAGAAGAATCAGACCTAACAAGCTCAGAAGAAGAAGACGGTGAGAGAAGAATTGCTAATTTAATTGACTTCTTTTTTACTATAGTCAGAAGTCAGAAAGAAGATCGAAAAGGCAGCGGAGGCAGTTGCTTCAAAAGTGAATCAAGTCCTATAGAAGATATGAAAGATTATATACCGACTCAGGTTAATACTGAATTGGAACATAAAATGGAAACTTTAATTGAATTTTTAGCTACAACTGGCTGTATGAATGAAGAAGCTTTTAACAAGAAGGATAATAAAAAGATAACGCTCATGGAATTCCTTTTCGGAGCTGAAGATAAATCTTCTAGGTCGCCTAAACCTATTATAGAAATAAACCACGAACCAGACTTCAATAAAGGCATAAGTCTATCTGAATCAAATATAAATGTAAAAGAACTGTCTTATATCGACGAAACGCCTGTCGACGAAGGGAATGAAACTCTAGTAGAAATGCTAATGAAATATATGGATAATTACAGCAGTAAAGAAAAATTCAATGATCCGTTCAAATCTATATCAATCACTCCATCTTTATCAGAGAAATCTAAATCAGATATCACTATAAGCAAACTTGAGACATTCAGTGATATGAGCAAAACGAAATCTGACTCAACATTGACTCAAACCCAAGATACCGTCATTGATAGAGGAGAAGATATACACTCAGATATGTCGAGACGTATTTCTGAAACTGTTGTCGACTTAAGTCATATTAAACAAGACTTAGAAGATATATTCGAACAGGCAGTTAAAAAAGTTACTGAAAAGGTTCGAGACAATGATACTATGAGCGAAGAGGAAGATATAGACAATTATAATGCATATACGAAACCTTCAATACAGTATATGCAGTACTTACCTTATAGTGTGGAATTATCAGATATTCTTGAAGAAGAGGAACCTTCGTCTAAAGAATTAGACAGAAAAATGACAGAAGATAGACTAGCTTACGTCACAGGACTTGCAGAGGAATTAATAGAGTACATAGTGTATAAGACACAATTGAGATTCGACGATTCGGAATTCGATTTGAGTCCAATAAAAAGATCTTCTATAAGCTTAATAGATTTGCGACTAATACCAGATCTACCACCTACACCCAGTATGATAATGAAGCCTAAAGTTGTTAGAGTAGATAAATCGACTTCTACAACCGAAATATCAGATTCGAATTCAGACTTATCGAGAAGAATCGATTCGGCTTGCATGACCGAAGATACAACACTAACATCGATATCAGAAAAAACTGAAAGAGCTTTAGACAAAATGGAATGTCTACACAAATTTTTCTCAAAATCTCGTTTGGAAATCATCGATGAAAACGTCGAGGAGAATGACAAAAAAGGTCCTAAGAAAATACTTTTAGATACAGAATCGAGTAGCGAACAATCCGAGTTTAAAGCTGGACAAGCAAGCCTTGACGATGTAGAAGATATTCAAGCTGATACTGAAAAAGTTGATGACAGGAATGACAATGGTGAAGGGAATGATACAACTGGAGACGGTAATGAAAATGAAGAAGAAACTAATGAAAAAAATGTAACAGTATAATACATTGACCGCGATTTTAAACTTGGTAGCGTGATGGAACTTTTGCGTATGAATTCAGCAATTCTTGGAAGAGAATGAAAAAGTTGGAGACGGTAATGAAAATAAAGAAGAAACTATTGAAAAAGATGTAACTGTATAATACATTGACCGCAATTTTAAACTTGGTGGCGTACGAATGGAACTTTTGCGTACGAATTCAGCAATTCTTGGAAGGGAATGAAAAAGTTGGAGGCGGTAATGAAAATAAAGAACAAACTATTAAAAAAGACGATACTTGCATAAGCTGAAACTTGGTGACGTAGCGGAATTTCTATGGACAAAACAGGCAGTCTTTTCTTTGGATGGTTGACTGTTGGCATTTCATCTTGAGCGCCTCCGTGCTTCGGAAAGCACGTACATTTGGTCCCTTACAACGGGTTACACGGTCGGTCTGAAGAAGAAGAAGAAATAAAGATGATCAAAATAAACAACACAAATGATGTTTGATTAAGTACTGGACTCGACAAACAATCTTCCGCTCGTGGGCCTTTGCCCAACAGTGGGATCCTACAGGCTATAAACTTATTTATTAGTAAAATACATGAAAAACATTTCCAAAAAAACCATAAGAAATTAGAATAAAATGTATTATAGAAAACATCTTTTTACGTCAGTGTTTTTCTTTTTTAGAATTTTGTATAGACCACGTAATTAAAAAAAACTGTTTTACAAAAAAAAAATGTATCACATTACTTAACTAAAAGTAACTTATAAACAATATTTAAGAGGGCAGTGTCGATTATAAAATCAGACAAATTATCGTAATTACAATATCTTTATTGCTCTTATGTGGAATATTATGGAAGCTCCTTAAATCATTTCGTTTTTTTTAATTTCATGTTGAAAAGGTCTCTAATGGTGTTCATCCTATAAAATACTATTACTAGCGTAAAGTTCATCCCTTCTTTCGAGTCGTTTTCACCCAAACCCACCCACCCATACCCATACCATTTATAGTCCAATCATTATAGGGTTTGACCCTAACAATAATTCATCTATCGCTGAAACTTTGCAGTGTGATAAAGTAAAGTATACAGATTACGGTTGACAAATAATCTAAACCTAGATTATTTGTCAACCGTTTGTATGGACACCATACAAAGAAACTCTAAAATGACTGGACTATTATGAATAGATCATACTATTATTATCATTTTAATACCACTAAAACATTAATCTAACACACAGTTGCAGAAACGCTCGTTAAAGTTAATCCTCCATTAAATCTCTTGCTAGCTTTTACTGCGTCAACAAGACAAAAAGTGACAGCAAGAGATTTAATGGAGGATTAACTTTAATGAGCGTTTCTGCAACAGAGTATTAGTCATAGTCTCTCCTCCATTGGCGTTGATCTCTAGGGGAGGCTATCTTCTTTAATCTAGAATTAAACATTTTTAACGGGTTCTTACCGCGTTTTTGTGTATTTGAATTACCGATATTTCGGCAGTGTTGCATCTAACATGGTCATGAGATGACTGTCTGTCATCGGGAACTCAAATATAACAAATCGCGGTAAGAACTCGTTAAGGGGCCATAGGTCCCGACGAATATTTTCTATGAGAAACGCGATTGCCCAGCAGTGCGATTTTTGAAAATCATACGAGCGGTTCGGTAGTAGAAAATGTCAGAATTACTATGGAGATTATGCATGTTTCTACTGCCGAACCGCTCGTATGATTTTCAAAAATCGCACTGCAGCGCTCCGAAAAGTGTGTGCGTGAGCCGTATTTTCGATTAAAAAGAACTAACAAAAGTACTTTTTCTAGATTTTTTTATGATTTCACTAGTTAAACTAATTGTGAATATCTGAGTATACCTAAATGCAAAAAATCCGAAACTATTTTAAGTTCTTCTAAAACGAGAAAAATGTTTAAAAATGCATGAAAATACGTGACGATTTTCTATCGAGTGAAGAAATTCCAATCGTGTATTCAGTTTATGATTTCACTAGATAAACTATCCAAAAATACTGAGGTATGAGTTTAGTTTCGGTAAATTGTATAAATCTAGTCGTAAAATGAAGAATAAAAGATGCCTCCTTGGTATATCCACCTACTATTACGCCTTAAATATGTTTAATTCTAGATGAAATGCGTAATTCTGGAAAACTGTAATGCATTCTTACTTCAACCAAAACCAAAAGATACCTTTTCATTTGAAATGAAATTATGTTTTAAAAACGTAATATTTTGAAATCACTTCGATCGTGATTCGAGAACAAATAGTGAGATTTTTAATATTAAATTATATCAATAAATAATATTAAAATATAATAGGTAATAAATAATAATAAAATATATTAATGAATAATAATTATTATATGTTAATAATTAGATCTAGTCGGTTCAATGTTTTAAAAGTGGCATTATATTTATCGCAAGTTGGATATAAAAAAAAAGAATTTTATACTATTTAAATGTACCTCTAAATAATAAATGAATTATGCACTTTTTTGAAAATATTTTTAATCTGGCATTTGACATGAGATGTTCCAAAACAATGATTATTATTTAGCTTATTATGATTTTTTATGACCTTTTGAAAACAAAAATTATTATAATTTGATTTATGATTTTTCATTATAATAATTGAAAGATGGACAGATGTCGGATTGACAGGTCTTAAAAAGAATTGAAATGTTTTGTATTCGCATTATAAATACCTAATAAATTATGTAAGTATCGGGTTTTACAAAAAATATTTTCAAAAAAGTTTAAAAACTATACTTACTAAACATTAAATTATATACTTAATTATTATTATAGTAATTTATTTGAATGTTATTTTATTATTGTAAAAATCAACTCTATATTGATGTGTACCCCATTAAATATAATTATATCTATTATTATAATATTTAATTAATTGATGTTCTGACCAAATAGGGAAACATTAATTCAATATTTTCATTAATTTAATACACACATAATCTTGATGCCGCGTCACAAATAACATTTGCTATTTCTAATATAGGTAATTAGTTACGAAGATATAAAGTACTAGTGTTTACCCGCGACTTCGTCCGCACAAATTATATACCAGATTTTAAGTCAGATCATAAGCTATCAAACAAAAAAAGTTTCATTAAAATCGGTTCAGTAGTTTTTGAGTGATGCGCGAACAAACAAACAAACACACAAACAAACAGACAGACAAAATTTCTAAAAAAGGTTGATTTCGAGTCAGGGATACCTGGGATAAAACCATATCGTAATCTTTTTCTTGTAAATATCTTCAATGTACAGACACACCAGTTACAGTTATATAGGTAATAGATTAGATTCATGGAAAATTTCATGAATTTCATGTGACGCGGCATCAAGATTTTCTAAACGATTTTTCCACATATTAATTATTATTATTAATTTTTAGTATTAATACCGTAATATAAGTAGGGTGTTTTGTTACACTCTGTATATTTCGTGTGGTATTAATTTCACTGTTACACCTAGCTCTTTCAATTATAAGTTAATATTATATAAAACATAGCTAAAAATGTGTTTTATTTACAGTTTATTATCATAATGTAAAACATAAATAAATATTATTAGTTGTATTTGGTTGAAATAATGTTTCTACATAACTAATTAATATATTTTACGAAATAAATTTTATTTTATTGTGCCTTTTGAGTGTTCATTTCAAGATACTTACCTGACATATAGGGTCCAACTTAATATGCTGACACTTTTTTAAGGGGATGTTCAGACCATCAAACTGAACAACTTTCTCTATGGGACCAACATCGAAATCGCGAAAAAAAATCTGCTCTTCCATACAAAACTGCAAACTTACTCGAGCCAAATGTATGGGACAGCTGTTTTTTTTTTCGCGATTTCGATGTTGGTTTCATAGAGAAAGTTGTTCAGTTTGATGGTCTGAACATCCCCTTAAAAAAGTGTCAGCATATTAAGAAGGACCCTATGTATAGTAGTTAGGTATATATAAATAGTCAAATCTATTCTATTCTATTTTTAAGGTTATGGCATCCATCTTGGTGTAGATGATTTTGCCAATGTCGAGTTTTTGTAGCAAAAGTGCTTGACGTTGTTCGGTTATATTGATATTTTGGTGACTTCAAGGGTTGTTCTTATAAAAGAACAATATCCTGAGCCACCACTGGAATTCCGCTGTAGGCCGGGGATGGGACAACCGACAAGCGACCGCCCAATAGCAGACCCACAACGCAACTCCTAGTCAAATCTATAATAATTGTTTCTTCCCTCTGGACGGAAAGCTTCAATTCTCGTCCCGCTGCACAAACTATCATATATGTTCCCGCTGCGCTAAACGAAGTTGTCGCTTTCCACTTCCGTCGAGAAGAAAAATAGTATACTAACCTCGGACAGAGAAGACATTGAAGAAGCTACCTACGTAAAAAAAAAAAAAACCTCGGACAGTAAGGCCCATCACATACATACGGAATTGCAATTCGGAATTCCGAATGCAAACCGGTTTTCGTATAGGCTTGAAATCCCGTTCGCAAATGTGGAGGGGGAACCTCCATACGAAAAACCTGTTTTCATTCGGAATTCCGCATGTATGTGATGGGCCTCAGTGGCGGATACAGAAAAAACTCAAGGGGGGGGGGGGGGCGCAAAGTTATCTAGAGCTTGATTTTATCGTAATAAAAACACAAGTCACATGCAAAGTTTAAGAATATAAGAAATAGCGTGATAATAAACTCGCAATTATAGAGAGCTCGAAGGAGAATGTTGGCTTTGGCAGCCGTTGTTCTATCCCGTGCGCGTACATGGTCAGGGGCGGCTCCGCAAGGGGGGGGCGCGCGCCCCCCATCTGTATCCGCCACTGATGGGCCTAAATAAGAAAGCCTCAGATCATTACATGAGATCTGAGACCTTTCGTACTTTCCTGTCCTCGGCGTGTAATCTACTATAAAATTAATTCTTAGTTCGTTTTGTCGGACTCTGTTTTTGTCCATACTGAAAAACAAAGTCGGTCCCACAATCGGACCTAAAAATTGGTCGTGATCAGCGCTTATGATAAATATATTTTACTCTCGAATTCACTTGCAATAGTAAAATAACTATGAAATACTTATTTAAAACAATAACAATTTTTATATTCTACTAGCTGTTGCCCGCGACTCCGTCAGCGAGAACCTTTTTAAAGTATCCTATGTGTTAATCCAGAACACCTTCTATCTGTGGGCCAAATTTCATCCAAATCCGTTCAGCCGTAGCCGTTTATGCGTGATTGAGTCACAAACATCCAAACATCTAAACATCGTCACAAACTTTCGCATTTATAATATTAGTGAGATGAGATGAGATGAGATGAGATACTCCATTCCAAATAGCAACGAACATTTAAGACCATTTTAATTACAGAAACAGATTTGAAACAAACTCTAACTTATTATTATGTTAGCTAGGTACATTTTTATGATAAATAAATTCTATTTGCTTATCAGAATTGGCCAGTAAGCTAAATAGGAATAGGAAAATCTCGTCGTCCTTATTTGGAATGCATTATAGGTATGCATATAATACTTACAGACTAAAACGATTTAACCAAAATCAAATATCTTAAATAGCTTTCCTTCGAACACAGGTTTCATATTATGTATTTTAATTGAAAAATAAGAAATTTACTTCATAGCGAATAAAGCCGAGATATTGAAGAGCATTGCTATATTTTTCATTAAATTTGTATATCTTTCAAATAACGAAAAGATAGCTTCTAAAAAAACCAGCAAATTATGGCCCGGCCCTGTGTTTACCTATGGGGAGCGCTTAAGCCGTGCATGTGAATAGTTCAATATGCGCACCACCTCACTGTTCAGAGCTGCAGTCTCCAGGGTCCAAATAGCCATCCTCCGATAGGAGATGGCACTACAAGAAGACATCATCATCTCAGCCGATAGACGTCCACTGCTGGACATAGGCCTCTCCCAAGGATCGCCATAACGACCGGTCCTACGCTGCCCTCATCCATCGGGTCCCGCAAGATATTAAAAGTATTGCTTTTCTTTGCTCATCGCGCCCAGATATAGTCGCAAATGACCTTGAATTCTTTAGAGTTGAAAGAACGTATTAATAGTACGAAATTTATTTAACACTGACCTTACAGCTGGCGGAGGTTATCACGTACATTTCATTATTTCTTTATAATGGGTAATTTATTAGGGAAAGAAATTGTATGAATAATGTATTTTTGCCGTTTTCCTTGAGGTAATGTTCGGTTATAATTGTGGTTTGTAATTATACATTACTAACTGGGATTTCTTCTAATAATTATAAAGTACGGTGGCGCGTTGTGGAGAAACTCAATCTAGTGGTCCAGGTTCGAATCCGCACGGACGACATGCCACGTACCAATGAGTTTGTCTAACTTACTTACCTATGTTAACCGACTAGGACTGCTCTTACTTCTTCTTAACGGAGAAGACAAACATCGTGAGGAAACCTGCATACGCTGAAGAAGAAATTCCGATGCGTATGTGAAGTCTGGTGGGCCCACCAGAAAGATGGGTTAATGATATTAGGAGACACGCGGGTCTCAACTGGATGCAGAGGGCGAGGAACAGGACGTCATGGAGACATATGGAGGAGGCCTATGTCCGAAGACGGACTGATCGAGGGCTGTGATGGATGGATGGATGCATGTGAAGTCTATCAATCCGCATTGGGTTGGAGCCTCGTGGAATTGGGCACCGGGGTCGATCTGCCCGCTCAGTGAGGTCGCCGGCCGAGGTTCGCGTGGGCGCACAGCACCGGGCAGTTGATCCCAGAGACCAGTCAATACGGCCAGCCCAAACCGTAACCGATTTAGGGGTGCTACCTCTCAATCGGTTACGGTTTGGGTCTTGGTCACTTTTTCGACAGCCCTTTATTCAGCAAAATTCAAACTCAGAAAGGGCTGCCAAACGCAGAAACTGCAGGATACCCGTTCCCTTTTTGCAGGAAGCCGGCACTCTAGAAGCCATAGGAATTCTGAGGGTATAGGTACTTCTATGGTGTCGTGGTGGTCCAGTGGCGAGTAACCTTGCCTATGCCGTGCAGGAGGCGATGGTTCGATCCCCGTCCAGGCCGACTCGTACCAAAAATGAAATGTGGATGTTCTGTCTGAGATTTCAGAATATCTCTGTCACCCCTCGGGGAATGCAAGCATATGCTCACGACTATATTTCCCGAGGGGGTAGTCAGAGATATTCTGAAACCTCGGAACATCCACGTTTCACCAGTAGTACCGAAACTCTGTCCAGTGTGACGGGGAGTGATCCCGTCGCCACTTATAATGGACAGTGGGTACAAATACATGCCTCGAAATTGAAGCATGCAGGTTTACTCACGATGTTTTCCTTCACCGAAAAGCCAGTGGTGTTACAAATCGTACTTAAATTACGAAAAACTCATTGGTACGAGTCGGCATGGACGGGGATCGAACTATGGCCTCCTGCACGGCTGGGAATATAGTCGTGAGCATATGCTACTTCTATGGTCCTAACATTTGCAAAAAAATAGATTTAGCGAGGTAGGTACTTCCCACAGACTTAGGTATCAAAACCCGAAGTCATTTAGTATTCAAAGGATGCAAAGTCGGATAGCAGCGAAAAGGGCACGAAAACAATAAGCCAATAGCGGCAAGGGATTGAAGATAGCACATCCTGATTAGTCAATATAATTTCGCGCTCTGAAATTTGTCAACTGCACGGACGTTCATTAAAGTTAATCCTCCATTAAATCTCTTGCAAAATTTTACTACGTTAATAAGACAAAAAGTGACAGCAAGAGATTTAATGGAGGATTAACTTTAATGACCGTACGTCCAACTGGCAGTGAGACATAAAACTGGTCTACTGTACCACAGAGGATTGTACAGAGTAACAGCTACTAAGGAGCGTCAATTTTATTAGCCTATTCTTGTAGGGCTGCCTTAAAGGAAATACATTTAATTGGAGTAGGTATGAAGGTAGGTAAATGTTTTATGACTCAATTGTAAATTGTTTTTGTTTATTTTGATAGTTATTATTTGTTATTAATTCATTTTAGGCATGAAAATATTAAAACAATTTACTTATCTTTTGTAGTTCTTAGACATATTTAGATGTCGTTAAAACTATGTATTTCATTAAAATAAAAATAAAAAATAATGAAAACATTGTTATAATGATGCCAAGTTTTATTTTAATGTAGTATTTCTTTATAAATGTTTACGTTACTCTTCCAATCGTTGATGCACACAGTGCAAAACAATTTACCATTTTTTTATTCGACTTCTACTACCTATAAACTAATAAAATAAAAATATCGAGCGTACAACACGGAGCGGTGACGGGCGCGCGGGTAAAATCAAAGATGTGTCACCCCTCACAGTCACACCTTCGTTTTGCCCGAAGTCACCCTCGGTCTCGTTGGTGAACCTCGTAGGTGAATGCGAGCACACAAACGCGCTGCGCATGTAGTGATGCGCCGCTTTTGCGAGCTTGTATGAAGCTGTCACTCTGTACAATATAATCCTCTGTGACTGTACATTATCTCTGAGATACGATGTGTCACAAACGCCAGCGATTAGCTCGAATTAATTGTTGTTTTCAAAACAAAATGACATACGATAATAAAGGTCAACACTATATCTATTTTAGTTTACAAATATCACGCCGCTGGCACCTGCCTAATAATACTATAAGTTAGCATTATCACGCTGTTGACACCTGCCTAAATACAAGTAATGTATACTTACAATACAATGTTACATTGTTACTCCCTGCCGAATTATACGTCCCATTGCAGGACACAGGACTTCCCTCATGGAGGGTGATGGGCGTTAGTCCACCACGCGTGCCCAATGCGGATTGGTAGACTTTACACACGCACACATCGAAATTTCTTCTTCAGCGTATGCAGGTTTCCTCACGATGTTTTCCTTCACCGTTTGAAAGCAGTCGGTAGTACGCACATAAGTTAAAAAAACTCATTGGTACATGGCATGTCATCATGGGCGTAGCAATGATTTTTTCCCAGGGTGGGCCAGGCCCAGGCGTGGTTGATGTAATAAAAACTAAAACATAGAGCGAGCGAAGCGAGCTCGAGATTTCACTTAATCCTGGAGCGAGCAATGCATCTAGGTCTTTGTGATACAATCGTAGCCAGGAGCGAGCGAAGCGAGCTCGACATTTCACTGAATTCTGGAGCGAGCGAAGCTATGTGAGCTCGTAATTTACTACAATGCATCTAGGTCTTTGTGATACAATCGTAGCCAGGAGCGAGCGAAGCGAGCTCGACATTTCACAGAATTCTGGAGCGAGCGAAGCGAGCTCGAGATTTAACGACCTAAAAGCTGGAACGATCACAGCAAACTCAAGATAACTACTCTATGAAAAGATATACGATCCAAATCGCTCGAGATTTTACTGCAATTTGTCTAGCCAGGAGCGAGCGAAGCGAGCTCGACATTTCACTGAATTCTGGAGCGAGCGAAGCTAAGTGAGCTCGTGATTTACTGCAATGCATCTAGGTCTTTGTGATACAATCGTAGCCAGGAGCGAGCTCGACATTTCACTGAATTCTGGAGCGAGCGAAGCGAGCTCGAGATTTTCCTGCAATATGTCTAGCCAGGAGCGAGCGAAGCGAGCTCGAGATTTTTACGACCTAAAAGCTGGAACGAGCACAGGAAACTCAAGATAACTAAGTACTCTATGAAAAGATATACGATCCAAAACCTAGAGCGAGTGAAGCGAGCTCGACATTTTACTCAATATGTCTAGCCAGGAGCGAGCGAAGCGAGCTCAAAATTTTACAGCAATATAAATAAGAGAACAGTACGTTCTAAAACCAGGAGCGAGCGAAGCGAGCTCAAGATTCTGCTTCAAGATTTGCAAGGTTTTGTGAATGTACATTCTGACCACATTGTCTTTTCAAGAAAGTGGATATAAGAAACGAAACACAAGAAATTAAATACCTATCGAGTTTATTTATTATTATCACCTTTTGATATCTCTTATTTTTAGTAAGTAAGTAATTCATTTAATTTCTGGGGTGGGCCAGAAGGATTCTGGGGTGGGCCGGGCCCACCCGGCCCCCCCCCTTGCTACGCCTATGCATGTCATCCTATTCGAACCCGGACCTCAAGATTTAGTTTCCATAGCTGTCCGCAATGCGCCACTGACGACGGTCTATTGGGTCTTCTTCTTCTCGTGTGGAATTCGGTATGTCAAGTTTTTTTTTGGAGGTCTAAATCGAAAACCATTTCGAGACAATTGTCTCAATAATCATATTTTCTATGTCAGAGATTTTAAAATGAAAGGATTACAGATATTTTTAATAAAATGACGTCGTTTTTCGGTCCACGAGTGACGTCACTCGCTGCCCCTGCAAACTCCTTGGTAAACATAAAATCAACTTAAAGTAACTGGCAATTAAGAAAAAAAAATACTTTCACAATGACAGAATTTGACATTTTGATATTCTTGCTGTTTTCAGCATAGAGTTAGAAAGAGGAGGCAGGTTTTAATTTTTTTAAATATAGCAGTAGGTAGTTTTACTCCATGGAGTTCGAATAATTTTTTCTCCACCATTTTTGCACTTAGAGATAAGGTACAGATCAAAATAATTTAAAAATTAAATTTATATCGATAAACTCGATGAATCACAATAAAAATGAAATAGGTGTCTTAAAATTATGTCTTCTATCCGTAAAAAATATAAAATGAAGACAAAAAAAAAACTTGACATACCGAATTGTCACGTCTTCTTCAAATCGTCAATCTCCAGTATCTTGCCACCTCTGTCGCACTGGCTGATGCGCTCATTAGATCCCCCTCTCCACACTGTGGTCCACCTGTACAGACTGTTAGGTGCGGGGTGGTTTGTTGTAGTCCGCATTGACATAAAGGGTTGCTGTTTTGGGGGAAATTGGGTGGGGTGTAAATGTGTTGTCTAAATAAAAACCAATGCATAAAATCTAAATTCTCGAATAGCAACAACGATTAAAAATAACAATGTATTATGATTTTAAATAAACAAATTTAATGACTTGTTTTAACAATAATAATATTTATACTGGTTCTGATAACCTTTAAGTTCGTCCCCACCACGTGTACACACGGCGGGCAAGGCGGCGGCGGCGGCGGCGGCGGCGGCGACAAGATCTTTTATTTGTTCTCGACTTTGGCTCCGCAGTGAAAGTTGTTCAGTTTGATGGTCTAAAGTTTAGACCATATAAGGGTATATTGCCGTTGGCGCTCTCCATACAAACGTAGTCTGGTGATATTTTCAATACTATCCAATTAAAGCAAATGAAATTTTTCAGAAACAATCTAGAAACTAATCTCTATGTTATGTTTGTAAGAAGTCAGATTTTCGTTAAAATGTACCTATACTTTTAAAGTAGTGCCTCAAAGCTTTCCATAAATTAATCCTAGCATTAAAAACTGTATATTTTATCTGGCTTCATAAGAACATAGAGATTAGTTTTTAGATTGTTTCTAAAAAATTTCATTGTTTTAATTGGATAGTATTGAAAATATAACCAGACTACGTTTGTATGCAGCGCTCATTTACGCTCATTTATGGTTTCGTTACACCCTAGTAGAACACATATACCTACCTTTGGGGGCAGTCAGGTAAAAGATTGTGTATAAACCTTTGATTAAATTAAAATAGCAGAAGATAGGTGACTATAGCCTATAGCCCCCGTCGCTTAATATACTTAGGCGCAATACGAGCGGCATTGCGTGATTGCGATACTTTTTTGATTTTAGGCGGAATAAAGGTACCACAATGCCTTCGTGTGCTTTAACTCATTGTACAAATCATTCAAAAAGAAAAAACGAATCACACGGCATTTCTTTTCACTATATAGATACTTACACCTATATGAAAAGCAGATCCAATTGATCGAGTACGTAATGCAAGAACGTCCTATCTTCTGAGAGTTACGCGGTTATTAATTAAGCTAAAGTTAATCATTATAACGGGTTCTTACCGCGTTTTTATTTATTTTGGAGTTGTTTGGATGAAGAATGAGGGTAGACAGATTTGTCTGCTCTTAAAAATCTACCTGCAGTTCTACAGTCATCCCGTGATCATGGCAGTTGTAACACTGCCGAAATATCGGGAACTCCAAAATAAATAAAAACGCGGTAAGAACCCGTTATAATGATTAACTTTAGCTTGTCCTATCTTCTGATATTTTAATTTAATCAAAGTTATTAAGAGAAACAATTGAGTAGAAAAATCATTATATTTCATTTAAAATATAAAATCATAACATTTATTCGTAAACTAAAAAATATACAATACAATTAATCAGTTCTTTCATTAAAAAAACATTCATTTAAGGTGCTAACATTAGCGACACTAGAACCATTTATTCATAATAATTATAATATTTATAGCTACCTACAAATCATATTTTATGAATTAATTATTTATATCGTAAAGACACAAAACATTTTATTTCAAAGAAATCAATAAAAATTCGTGTCACTACTGTTAGAGCCTTAATTAAAATTTACAACCCCTTAATAATTGTCTATCTAAGTAAATAATTATAATTAAATAATTACTCATTCATTATTCGTATAAATTACTAACATACATCGATCAACTTCATTGGAATATAAAAAACATATAAAATAAAATTTAATTAAACATATTATTTACATTTTACACACAAAACATTTTTTTGCAGAAAAAAAAGTTGTGTGTATGTCTTAAAAAAAATTAATAGCGTTATTTTTTTCTTGATTGACATCTAATTATTATGACAATAAAAAAAATGTTTTACTACAGTTTTATACAATAGCTAGCACGTTTTATGTAAACATTCACCATTTTGAGCAATTTTCTTGGCACAAAAATTTTTCATCTTCAATCATTTTACGAATCTCTGATTAAATTTATGTATTTAAACAATTTTTAAAATGAATAAAATATGTAATTTATGAATTTATTTTTAAACTAGCAATTATGATTGACTAGATAATAATTTTAACACATTTAAGGGCTGTATATTTCACAGATTTATAAAATGACTTTCTTACTATATAAATTATAATAATTAATAACAGTAGGTATAGTATAATGTAGGTAGTCTTTATCTGCACACCAAAACATACAACAATAACAGAAATAATATAATATGACTTTACATAAATTTTTTTCACATAACGCTTTTAAAACATAGGTAAGTATATGAAAATCATTTTGTAATTTTTTGATCTACTTCAAGAGATCTTAAAAAAAAAGAAGAATATTTCTTCAATATATTTATTTGACTTCATTGCAATTACTTGAAAACAAATTACGTAGGTACAATTTGCACCATGGGAAGGGCCATCACAAATATACCTACCTGAATCGCTCATATTTTTCAAATACAATGTTTTAGTAAAACATCTGAAAAACGTTTTACCAGGACATGAATACTCCGCTGTAGATACAACGTGGCGGAGTATAACCCGCTGCCCCCCTTATCAACGAGAGGAGTCCCATATGAAAGCTGATGATGATAATGTACAGAACTGCCAAGGTACAATATTGGGATGATCAGTCCATCAAAATAAACAACTTTATTTCTAAGAGACTAATCTTAGATAAAGTATATGTTTAGAATGAGCCTCACGCTTCTACCGTATGAAACAAAAGTGGCCAACTTTCTTAGGTTGATGTGTGTGTGTATAGCGGCACCGTTAATGACATAGAGTTCGGTATTTTTTTCGACGTGTTCGTGGCTTCGACTGTCTATCTAGACATAAACTTATCAAAGAAACTAATATTGAAATCGCGAAGAAAAAATTTACTTTTCCATCCCATACATTTGCATAAGCATATGCTTGCGAGCATATGCTCACAACTATATTCCACAAGGGAGTAGTCATAGATATTCTGAAGCAATCCATACATTTGGTCCCATTAAAGTTTTTTTTGTTTTGTTGTTTAAAGTTTAGTTTTGGCGTGATTTGGTCCTGAAAACATAATGACAAATTCAGAAGGAATGTTTAAAAACTGTGACTACAAAAAATTCTCTAAATGACTAGTTTAGACGTCACGTTTCGAATGCTTCATTCATTGTTTTTTTGTAATTTTCCTTACATTGTTAATTTTGTTACTAATTATTGGTGAACACAAAGTTTCAACTGATTGCATTTGCGTCATGTGGTTGATAATTTTTTAATACGAATACTAATTTTATTACTGGGTCCTTCTTAATATTCTGCCAGTTTTTTAAGGGCAATCAGTCCCAAATTGAACAACTTTCTCTATGGAACAAAGATCGAAATCGCGATGAGAAAAACAGCTCTTCCATACGAAACTGCAAACCGATTGTATCTAAATATATAGCAGATTCTTTTTTCGCGTTTCGTTGTTTTTCCCATAGAGAAAGTTGTTCAGTTTGATGCTCTGATCAGCTTAAAAAACTTTCAGCAAATTAAGTTGCATCCCGTATTTAAAAATAAGTAGGTATATATTTACGCTGACCAAATAGGATGCGCGTACTGAAGAAGGGCCAAATAAAATGTGCACGGAACCGACGAGCTTGTATGAAGAGACTTATGGATGTTGAGGAGGCGAAAGATGTGTGTCAGAATCGTAGCATGTGGCGATCTGTTGTCTCTGCCGACCCCAGTAGTGGGACATAGGCGTGAGCATATGTATGTATGTATGTAGGTATATATTTTTCTATCTGTTTTTTTTGCTACTCCGTAGTCACCTCGTATGGTCAGCATCAATATTAAATAACAATTTGTCATCTTTATTATCTATGAGGATAACGTACAGAAGTGTTCATTAACTTTTACGCTGGCCATACAAAACCCACGGGTTTATTTATAACATGTTTTAAACATAAATAAACAAAATAATTTGCAACAAATCTTTCAACTCCAGTCTAATAAAAACAATATTTATTCAGACGTCAGAAATTATTACTAAAATAGATATTCGTTTCTGGCCGCCTCCCAAAACTTTAGTTGAGCCAGTTTATTCCCAAAGTCTCGTAGTTTTCTTACTATTTATATGCAAATAGACTTCAATGCCAATGACGTTTCTTTTGTCAATGTCATTGACATGTTTCACATGTAAGAGTTCTTTCGACACTAGTTTAAAATATTCGAGTCGTATAGCTGTTCTTTCGACACTATAATGCAACTCATAGGCATAGCTGTCAATTTCGACACTAGTTTCAAAATTATTTTAGGTTTAGGAATTAGATATGGAAAGACCATTTTTGAAACTCATTCGTTGAACTCAGCCATTGAAAATGTCAAAATTACTATGGAGATATGCGCTATATCTTTCTACAGCTGATTTGATTTTTAAAGTAGAATGATGCATATCTCCATAGATATTTTGATATTTTCTACTGCCGAGTTCAACGTATGACTTTCAAAAATTGCACTACAAGGGTCTAATAAGACCCCTCAATAGTGTAACTACCCGATTCAATCAATATCAAATAGAGATGGTGTTTTTCGGAAGTTCTTAGCGATTCTGCTTATTAATATTTAGTTACTTAATTTCAGACACTGAATATAAAGATCACAGAAACAATAAATTACTTAAAAATTGCCGAGTAATCATAATAAGTTAGGTACCAATCTTGTAAACGATGTAATCTAAAAACTTACATAAAAAATAGCCCTACAGTGGGCTATTAGTGTAAGTTTCAGATTATAAATAACAACGATTTTTTTATTCACATAATATAATTGATTAAATCTTGGATATACCTAGTCATCAGATTATCTAGTCCCATTTAGTCCCAAATTCTAGCCCAGACATGTATTATGATGACTAGAAAATGATATACAATACAGGTGTTTAAGGGGATGACCAGGAGTGCGATTTTTGAATATCATTCGGTGAGCTCAGCAGTTGAAAATGTCAAAATTACTATGGAGATATGCAATTATGCATCTTTCTACTGTTGATTTGACTTTCGAAAATCCCACTCAGACCATCAAACTGAACAACTGATTTTAGATTAGATACAAAGAATAGTATAGAACAAGTGGTTCAGTTTGATGGTCTTATCATACCTTGTATATCGATATCAACACCAATTATATCCAGATACAAGATCTATAATGTATTTATGACTGTACTGGACAATATTTAGTTAATATTGTGTTTCTACGATCATTCATTATTTGAAATTGATTAACCAACGTTTTTTCATATTGATTAACCTAATATTAAGAAGCAGAATTGCCAAAAACTAAAATAAATAAATAAATAACGCTCACAGGCACATACATTGTAATGATCCCAAACTAGCACTAAAGGCTTTATTATGGAAACCATACAACAACGGCACGAAAATATAACATCCATGACCGAACCGGGATTCGAACCCAGGACCCTGGTTTGGCAGTCTAGCGTGGTAACCATTACACCAACCGGGTCGTCAAAACTAAAAAAACGCCATGTCGATTTGAGACCGATCGTATCCGGTAGGTACACAATAGCACCGCAGGTATAAAAGCAAATAACAACTGGCAGTTGCATTCAAGTTGGAATGTTTTTAGATGCTAGCCTATCAGCATATGAGTAAATACGACTCAAGGGTCGGTCAGACCTGATGGATCTAAAATTTTTTCGCTTTGCTCTCAATAATTGAAAAATGCAGTTCCCTGTATGATCCCAATGCAAGGAAGAAAGATCATTCCGTACGTCGGATGGCACGATAACCCGTTCGTCTCTGGTCCTCTTGTGGCAGTAATAGTTACATAAAAACCACGTCAGAGGTCTGAAAAAACTTGGAAAAGGCTTGCCCACACGATAAGAAGAAGAAGAATGTAAGGAAAATGCCTTCTCTCACTTAGGTACCTAATACAATATGGTGAATGTCATTCTCCAACATAGTCCACCGGAGTTTAATAGAGGCAAGTTATACCTGTATATCTCTAAGGCTCAGCAGCAGAAACACTCATTAGAGTTAATACTTCATTAAATTTCTTGCTAGCTTTTACTACGAGATAAATAGTGACAGTAAGAGATTTAATGGAAGATTAACTCTAATGAGCGTTTCTGCAACTGAGCGTAAAACTGACTGAAAACACCGCCATTTCTACCCTTTTTTCGCTTAATTCTGTTATTTTTGTATGTTGGTATGCAAATAAAGAATATTGTGTTTTTCATCGTTGTTCATAAATTAAATATCTCTAAAAATGTATAGCATACAATACAAGTGCTTGCATTTCACTCTCATTTCATCTAGGAATGTTTACCCAAAGTAGCCACAATCAACTGTTTCATTTTTGCAGACAGAAATTATTAAGACCGGACCAATTTGTCATCTGATCATATCGCCTAAATATCGATAACAATTTCTCTGTCACTAGCAAGTCAAATAAATGACTCATTAACCAGTGTTCCTATCTTATTACAATTCAGAAATTTATGTGTAAATTTATACTGAATAAATAATGCAAAATGGAACTTTACCGTAAATATTATAGGTAAGAGACTGTCATCCAATTTCGAGCACTAATCCAACTGGCCACTGACAACTTTTTGGCACTAACACAGTATTATGGCACTAAAATCACAGCGGAAATAGATCAGTTCAGAATTCCTTCACCAATATGGCGTGCTTCCATTAAGGTCACTTTTCACTTTCCATGAGTTTCCGTAGTTTATTCTTGCGCATGCTATCGCTGGTACGTTTTTCACTGAAGACTTTTCTATTGTATAATTCTTTTTGTAGTTACTGTCCCAATATTCGGACCCTTTGCATTGGAAACAGATGCAGAAATCCAGTCGTCTCGAATGGATAGGCAGAGGCAATCTAAATCCGAAGGTATCGTATAGAGAAACTCCGTTAGTTCCCAAAGGACCAGACTCAACGAAAGCACAGTAACTATCCTCGCTTGTTCTCCAACCATCAGACGTAGATCTGACGAAGACCACTTTGGAGAAATCCATGTTTTTCACTTTAACAGTACCGTCGATAGCTCCTTCGTTCTGTTTGACTATAACATTCTCTAACGCCACGCAATCTTCTGTTATACGCCGCCGGAATTCCACGTAATCTGACGCTGGTTGAACGAATCTGATCTCCCATAAATCCACTTGGACAGGCGGCGGTTTTCGCTCCAAAGTCGGACTGGCGACGATTTTCAATGCCCAATAAGGTGGCAAATGAGATGGCTCCGTCATTATCTTCACTTGTTCTAAGGCTAAGCCTCTGTCATCAGCGAAAACGACGTGCTTCTTCTTTTTTTCTGTTGGCATTCTTATGCAAGATCTTGGGGCGGATTTTAAAGTTAACTGGATTGGTTTTAGTGTGGATAGACATGGTGCTGATATGCCTCTTGAAGTCAGCTTTGTAGGTCTTCGTACGGCTGGTGTGTAGTCTGTTAAGAAGCCGGCCGGTGGGCTGTGGCCGTAGAATAGTTGCTCCGACGCGAGCATGTCGATTGCAGCACACATTCTGGAACAATGAATTACGTGTTTACTCCAACACGGCTGTTGATGAACTAAACGGATTGCATCGCGCGGCGGGTTCTTATAGCTGCGCTGGCGCCGGCCACGCGTCTGATAATGTATTTTGTAGTGTGACTGCGTTTTAGAGAATTTGTCGGACGTTGTTTTTTTGGGGATTTCGGTCAGGGTTGGGATTTAGCGTTTTACGAAGTTGACCTAGTAATATTTAAACGTTAGCTCTTTTTATTAGGTTCGTAAAATGTTTGATTTAATGAGCTGTTTATGAGAACTAATTTACTCTGACCGGTACCAATTAAAAAGTTAAAAAAAACGTTGTTTTTCAGTGACTTTTGAGGTTTACGATTTCCAAGATTCGTGAAAATGTATAAACACACTAATTTTGGCATTTTAAAAGACAATTAATTTTATTTGTGTTAAGTATTTAGTAACCTAAGTGTTAAGTATACTAATTTCATACAGGGTCGAACGGTTTCATGATGGAAAAACGTGTCATTTGGTGTTAAGTCCCAGATTTTTTATCTACAAGAACCAAACCCTAGCTTTTGTTTACTGTTACTACAAAAGAGAGTGAACCGAAAAGTCTAGTCCTGATTATGTTCATTTGTGTAATGGAGTGGTTATTTTAAATTTTATTAGACTGTGATAGAAAACAAACAATTTTAAAAGATACTAGTGTTTTCCCGCGACTTCGTCCGCACAAATTATATACCAGATTTTAAGTCAGCTATCAAACAAAAAAAAACTCATCAAAATCGGTTCAGTCGTTTTTGCGTGATGCGCGAACAAACAAACAAACAAACACACAAACAGACAGACAAAATTTCTAAAAAAGGTTGATTTCGAGTCGGGGATACCTAAAACCCATATCGTTATCTTTTTTTTGTAAATATCTTCAATGTACAGACACAGTTCAGTTACAGTTTTATAATAGTTATTAAGATACAGGGTGAAACTGATATCATTAGCATCCTTTTAAACGAAGAGTCTACCCATCAAACTGAACAATTTTCACTATGGGAGCAAACCGACCGCAACAAAAAAAAATCTCCTGTTCCATACTAAAATGCAATGCCTACTAGACTCAAATGTATGCAACAGCAGATTTATTGTTTGCTCCCGTAATGAAAATTGTTCAGTTTGATGGGTAGACTCATAGTTTATAAAAGGATGCTTATAATATCAATTTCACCCGTAGATAAAGCGAGAGAGCTATACGTCAGGAAAGCTGCATGCTTCAATTTCGAGGCATGTATTGTACCCACTGTCCATTAGTAAAAATTTTTTTTTTTTATTTCAGGCACAGAAAAAACCTCTATCCGACCATACATACATACATTTCATTGCAGTGCAAATCGTTAAAAGTGGCGACGGGCTCACCCCCCGTCACACTGGACAGTTTCGGTACTACTGGTGAAACGTGGATGTTCTGAGGTTTCAGAATATCTCTGACTACCCCCTCGGGGAATATAGTCGTGAGCATATGCTATGCTTATGCTTATGCTATACGTCAGGATCGCCCAAAACCAAAGCTCACACGTCAAATAAATGTTAGTCCTAGTCCCAAACTACGACTAACACATGGTCACCCTACAGAGCACGCTAGACAGCACGTTGTGTGCGCATGATCGCAGTCGGTGTCGCGGTCGTGTCGGTTGTTTGTCGTTCATTGTACACCAGTGGCGTGATGATAGCGACCTGACCACTTTTATAATCTACGATAGGCTAAAGAAATTTACGTGATCTGGATAAAGGTGATGATGATGTGGTAAACACATCGTTACTTAACCTCTTTAGTGTCAAGACCCTTTAGTACCTACAGCCAGGACAAGTTAACTTGACACCTGGTGACACCTTAAAAAGGACCAGGAGTGCGATTTTTGAATCTCATTCGGTGAGCTCATCAGTTGAAAATGTCAAAATTACTATGGAGATATGCATCTTTCTACTGCTGATTTGACTTTCAAAAATCATACTACAGGAGAGCGATTTTAGAGAGTCAAATCCGCAGAAGAAAGATGCGTATCTCCATAGTAATTTTGACATTTACAACTGCTGAGCTCACCGAATGAGATTCAAAAATCGCACTCCAGGTCAGATCTACCCGAAACCGACGAGCATGCATGAAAGGAGTATAATTAATGTGGAGGAAGCTAGAGAGGTTTGTCAGGATCGTAGCAGATGGCGTTCCGTTGTCTTTGCCTACCCCAGTGGGAGACAGGCGTGATAATATTGTGTATTTATGTATGTATGTTATGTATGAAAGCGTGCTCATGGATAAATTTTAAAAACCTTGTTTTGGTAATAAGTAGGGTGAGTGTGCCCGTGCGGTGGGTTGACATCTAGTTCAGTAATGAATTATACAAACAAATTAATTAATAAGGAAGTTATAGCCTGTAGAATCCCACTGCAGGGCAAAGGCCTCCTATCACGAATAATGGTGAGCGGGAGTGGGCCATACTCCACCACGCGGGCACAGTGCGTGTTGGTGGAGGCAAGTTAGTGGTCAGCTGTTAGAGAATTTTCAAGCCGCCTTAATAGGCCTCTGACCTGGCTTAACGAATAGTTACAACGCCATTTGACGGAACTATCCAAGACCAACTGCTTAACGTGCTTTCCGAAGCACGGAAACGCTCAAGATGAAATACCACTAAACGGTCACCCATCCAAAGACTGACCGGACCTGACGTTGCTTAACTTCGGTGACCGTTTCTAACGCTGAAGCTCCACTATGCCAATGAGACGAGTATGTTAGAACCTTGATAAATCGATTCTACTCTCGATTCTAAACAATTTGCTAGTTTTCCGCTTATTCATTAACACGTTGTTGATTTGTGATCGTTACAGCCTATTGATCAGACCTGGTCGACCCGGGTTTAAACCATTATGATTATGCAAGAAATTGTTATGATTATGTTATGTATGACTGAACTACTTTCACTGCAGAGCCAAAATCGAAATCGCAAAAAAAACAGTTGTTCCATATTATAGTCGAGTGGATACCACAGACTTAAAAGAAGAACCAGACGGAATGTCATCTAATCATGAGTGAAGCACCCATTTCTTTTGTGTGTGTGCTGTCACGCGGTACATAAGGTGACGAGTTGTCGGACCTGCGCCTAGAGCTAGTGCATCTGTGGGTCCCTTGTAGAACAAACGATAATGTATTACCTTGCATGCTTCACATCTTTTTAGTGCAATACTCGGTCCGTATTTCTTTCAGGTCCGTGGTGGATAAAGCATTTTTTGTATTAAAAAAGAAAACAGCAGATTTTTTTTCAAATTTCGATATTTTATCTTTTGTTAGCGTATTTTATTTATACTTAAGTACCTCAGTCCTTTGTCTATACCTACCTCTATGTAAACTTGTCCCTTTAGACATGAGTACATACAGAGATACATAGATTAATTGGTAATGAACGCAAACCGGAACAAGAAATCAAAAGACGGCGGTTCGCCTTCAATTTAGACATTGACTAATGAATGAGGTCAAGTTTGTACTTTAGTAGACATGTTTAATCAATCGTGATGATGATGATTTGTTATAGATACTTAGGCATTTTCGACTAATTCTGCTAAAAAAGGTTTGGACTCCAAACAGACTACTCACTGTGTGGATACTCGACGTACGGAGACGATCGACGTAAAGGGAATGATTCGTAATAAAGTAAAAAAAGCTTTGAGTAATTACAAAAAAGAAGTATAAGTACTGTACTAAGCTGGAAACGGTATTGTACTAAACTCAATTCCTAATTGATTTTGACGTAATTTATCAATGGATCCATTTATAAATATGCGTAGCGAACAATTTTCTTCGTCTACGTAATTAGAAAAAATTAGTATAAGTACTGTACTAAGCTGGAAACGGTATTATACTAAACTCAATTCATAATTGATTTTGACGTAATTTATCAATGGATCCATTTATAAATACGCGTAGCGAACAATTTTCTTCGTCTACGTAAATACGTCAAAGTTATTCATACTATAAGTTACCTTCATAGTTCGATAATGTGTAGCCAGCTTCCTAGTGAAAATGTTTCTGAAATGGTTTATCTTTTGTTTTATACGGTAGAAGCGGCGTGAATCTCAATATAGACATATCCTTTATCTTCGAGAGTTTTAACACAGAAATCTGTGGTTTTAACAAACTGAAATAAATACGTAAAGTAGCTTTCGGAAAGTTGTTCAGTATCATAAATGAAAGCCGTAACTTGTATCTATTAGGTTACTCCTAAATCGTTTCTGATAAACACGCAACTTTCATGAATTTCACACGTGCTATAGTTTTTTATCTGCAGTTATCGGTAAATAAAATTGTTACTGTGCCATTTTTGATAAAGGACGTAATAAGCTGCCGCTTTCCAGTGACGAAAGTAACAGAGTTTGCTAAAGAGAAGTTTATTACGACTATTACGAGAGCGCAAATGCGCGCTGCATACAAACGAAATCTGGTGATATTAAAGTATTAAATGACATTTTTCAGAAACAATCTAGAAACTAATTTCTATGTTTGTATGAAGTCAGATTTTCATTAAAATATACAGTTTTAATACTAGGATTAAATTTAAGATTTGTATGGAAATCTTTAAGGCACTGTAACTTTAAAACTATACATTTTAAC
This sequence comes from Agonopterix heracliana, assembly GCA_963693445.1. NCBI lineage: Eukaryota > Metazoa > Arthropoda > Insecta > Lepidoptera > Depressariidae > Agonopterix > Agonopterix heracliana. The sequence goes on along the minus strand of OY856333.1, from coordinate 1,201,442 downwards.
GAAAATTTGATTTCATGCAAACATAGAGATTAGTTTCTAGATTGTTTCTGAAAAATTTCATTTAGACCGGAGGCCAGCTACAGTCAACTATACCTTACAAAATTAGCGAACTAACTCATTATGCACCTAAAGAAGACTAAAAATAAGTCATAAAAAACTTGGTCTGCCAGGGCGCAGCTTGGCACGTTTTCCGGTGCGATGAAAAATGTGGACCCCAAAAACACCCCATTTTACCTCATCGAATTAATGGATGGAACTTGTCTGTTGGTCTAGAGGCCGATTAGTAAAGCCTAAAAAACCTGGTCTGCCGCCGCCTATCCTGGCAGGTTCATGGGTCCGACTGAATTTAGGGTGCTCCTCGGAGGGTGGATTTTACCTCATCGAATTAATGAATGAAATAAATGCCTAATTATAGTCCTATTAACTATGTTTACATATGCCTTGGTTTGCCTAGGCTCAGCCTGGCAGGTTCCCGGGTATGACTGATTTTACTTACAAAAAATTGTTTAGCCCAACTTCAAAAACCGGTATAAATCTATAGATTCTGCGGGAAAATTTGCTGAAGTTAGCTTGTTTAAATTAACTAAAATATATTTACACATACAAATATCTCTGAAAGTGGAATTTTAATGGGAAAGGTTAACGGCCCGCGGAAACTAAAAGAGATAGATATGTGGTCCCGAAGGAAAAAATGTCAAAGACCCTGGGCAATTTGACGTCCCGATGTAAAAAAGCCAAAATGGAAAATCCAAGATGGTCGACTTGCATTTTCCAAGTCCTCATAACTTGGCTATTGGCTTGGCAGACAATCTAAAGTTGCCATACAAAGCTATAAGACCGATCAAAGTTGACTTTTTCATCTGGTCTTATAGCTTTGTTTGTATGGAAACTTCAGACAGTCTAACTATTACTATGGGTATTAAACATGAACAACATACATGAGAACATGGCAGTATAGAAAATAACCTCGAAATTTATAACTTTTCAGACGATTTTTTTTTCTACGGCGTGTTGTGATCTGTAAGACTTAGGTTTTTAGGGTTCCGAAGTAAACAAGGAACCCTTATAGTTTCGCCATGTCCGTCCGTCCGTCCATCCGTCTGTCCGCGGCTTAGCTCAGAGACGCTTAGTACTAGAAAGCTGTAATTTAGCATGGGTACACATATTAATCACGCCGACAAAGTGGTAAAATAAAATTTTTAAAAATATTTTTTTAGGGTACCTAAAAAAAATCAAGGGTAGGGGGACCCGTGAAGTGGGGATGCAATTTTTTTTCTCGTCTATCCCATAGTGTGGGGTATCGTTGGATAGGTCTTTTATAAATCAAGAGCAAGTGGAGCTTGACGTCACCAGAATAAGCTTAGCTCTGATTTGTATAACGCTTCATACAGTACACGGCCGGTCCAAAGTGCAAAGTGTAAAGCTTGATGTGCTCTTGACTGTACCAGCACTACCAGGGAAAAAATATAAATATCTCAAAATACAGAGGCACTATTTAGGGACGACTTATTTAATGGCACTACAGTAATCTTAATTCCCGTCATGTGTACGCTAGCTTGATGTACGCCTATTTCTACTATTTTAGGGTACGGTCCCACGGCCTGTATACAAGGTGTTACAAAAATACAAATAAACCTTTAAGGGGGTGGTGTAGACCATCAAACTGAACAACTTTCACCCATATGTATGGAATATATTTTTTTTTTTCGCCATTTCAATGTTGGTCCCATAGAGAAATTTGTTCAGTTTGACGGTCTAAACAACCTCCTTAAGAGTTGTAAATATTTATTGTTACTTATGAAACACCCTGTATATATTACGCAAATCGCGCCAAGCCACACGCCTTGGGAACGGTCTCGCCTGTCTTGGCCTGTAGACGCCTGTGGTGTGTATTGTATCCAGATCGCTGTCGGTTCAAAGGGGCGCCTGTCGCTGCCTGTGCAAGCGCGTGGATTGCCGAGCCATTGTCATAGTACTGTAGCCGGGGGACTTTTAATTACCAAAAAGATTACCGATTGCCGTTTAGAAATTGTTGTAAGGTACTAAATGACTAATATAATAAAACTGGCCAAGTGCGTGTCGGGCCACGCGCAGGGTAGGTTCCGTAGTTGCCACTCATAATATACGAACTTAGAAGGGGGCTTTTTGTTTTATACTACGCTTTAACGGCTAATAAAGTCTAAAAAGTACATTTTTTAAGCTGGTCGACTATTACTCGTTAACTTAGGTACTTAGCGGTGATAGTTTTCCTTTTAATTTCATTATATACACTACTGTCATGAATTTTTTCACATATCCAGAAACAACCGTTTAGCTGGCAGAGGGGGGGGACACTTGACTCTAACAAAAATGTGCACCTTAAAGCTTAATATTTCGCTAACGGATCCGTAAATCGAAAAATGGTTTTCCCACACCCACCGTATTTTTAAAAGACCTATCCAACGATACCCCACACTATGGGATAGACGAAAAAAAAAATTGCATCCCCACTTCACGGGTCCCCCTACCCTTGCATTTTTTTAGGTACCCTAAAAAAAATATTTTTCAAAATTTTATTTTACCACTTTGTCGGCGTGATTAATATGTGTACCCATGCTAAATTACAGCTTTCTAGTACTAAGCGTCTCTGAGCTAAGCCGCGGACAGACGGATGGACGGACGGACGGACATGGCGAAACTATAAGGGTTCCTTGTTTACTTCGGAACCCTAAAAACCTAAGTTTTACAGATCACAACACGCCGTAGAAAAAAAAATCGTCTGAAAAGTTATATATTTCGAGGTTATTTTCTATACTGCCATGTTCTCATGTATGTTGTTCATGTTTAATACCCATAGTAATAGTTAGACTGTCTGAAGTTTCCATACAAACAAAGCTATAAGACCAGATGAAAAAGTCAACTTTGATCGGTCTTATAGCTTTGTATGGCAACTTTAGATTGTCTGCCAAGCCAATAGCCAAGTTATGAGGACTTGGAAAATGCAAGTCGACCATCTTGGATTTTCCATTTTGGCTTTTTTACATCGGGACGTCAAATTGCCCAGGGTCTTTGACATTTTTTCCTTCGGGACCACATATCTATCTCTTTTAGTTTCCGCGGGCCGTTAACCTTTCCCATTAAAATTCCACTTTCAGAGATATTTGTATGTGTAAATATATTTTAGTTAATTTAAACAAGCTAACTTCAGCAAATTTTCCCGCAGAATCTATAGATTTATACCGGTTTTTGAAGTTGGGCTAAACAATTTTTTGTAAGTAAAATCAGTCATACCCGGGAACCTGCCAAGCTGAGCCTAGGCAAACCAAGGCATACGTAAACATAGTTACTAGGACTATAATTAGGCATTTATTTCATTCATTAATTCGATGAGGTAAAATGCACCCTCCGAGGGGCACCCTAAATTCAGTCGGACCCATGAACCTGCCAGGATAGGCGGCGGCAGACCAGGTTTTTTAGGCTTTACTAATCGGCCTCTAGACCAACAGACAAGTTCCATCCATTAATTCGATGAGGTAAAATGGGGTGTTTTTGGGGTCCACATTTTTCATCGCACCGGAAAACGTGCCAAGCTGCGCCCTGGCAGACCAAGTTTTTTATGACTTATTTTTAGTCTACTTTAGGTGCATAATGAGTTAGTTCGCTAATTTTGTAAGGTATAGTTGACTGTAGCTGGCCGCCGGTCTAATTGACTTTTATTGGTTAATATTGAAACTATGACCAGACTTCGTTTGTATGAAGCGCGATATGGCCGCGGCCGGTAGCAAAATACTAGGCAAAAATACAGGGTGAAAGGGTAAACATTACCCATGATACAGAACAACTTTCCTAAAGGAACACAGGGGAAAGTAGCAATAAAGAATTTCGACCCATCACACAAACTTTCGACCAGCTGATTGCATTAACACTTTCGCTGCTCAGCTCAAAACAATGACATTCGGGCAGTGCTAACACTGTGGAATGCTATACGATTCTGACTCAAGGTGTGAGTCATGAGCACTGCGGCCCATATGTCGCTGACCTACCAGGTAGGTCGTCAGCAGTTAAAGTGTTAAGTATGGAAAGGCCACGGACCTAAAAAAAAGACGGACGTAATGTGACACTAAAAAGATGTGAAGCATGCAAGGTCCAACATTTTCGTTTGTTCTACAAGGGACCTACACTCACACAGATGCACTAGCTCTAGGCGCAGGTCCGACAACCCGTCACCTTATGTACTGCGTGACAGCACGCACACAAAAGAAATGGGTGCTTCACTCATGATTAGATGACATTACGTCTGTTCTTCTTTTAAGTCTGTGCCCATCACACAAACTTTCGACCAGCTGATTGCATTAAGTATGGAAAGACGAAATGTTTTTTTGTGAATTTGCTATTGGTTTCTTAGAGAAAGTTCTTCATTACCATGGATAAAATCACCCCTTAAAGTAATGCAACTGTATTCCCTAACCCGCTGTATAAAATGAAACACCATCGACTCGATGAATCGTCAATGTATCTAGATATGCATATTTATAACATTGGTCATTTATAACAAGCTTAAAATGACAAAACACGAAGATAAGATAACAAAATGTGAACGAACTTGGTTATCTAGCATTTCAATTTTAAAACTGAATGTCAAGGACTTTTTGTTTTTAATTTTTAAGTACTTTTTAAGCGCCATCTTTTTTTTACGAGTTGCCAACGAAAAAACAGCTGATATTGTTGCCAACTTATTCGTGATTCAGAATTAGATAAAACAGTCCTTTTACTGGGGCAGTCGACTAATGAGGGAATAAAAAATGCAATAAGTAAAATGATTCAGTGACAAAAATAAATGAGGAATTATAACTTATAACCCCTATTTTAGCATCGGGGGCACTGTTTAAGAAATTGTACCAATACGTAAGTACAGTAAGAATACTCCTTGAACCACCCCACCAACCCCCCAACCCCCACCCCCTGTCGGTGGTACGGGAGGTCGACAACGGTAAGCAGTGGGACAAATTTTAATAATTACCATTAATCAGCCTCCGTTAAGAGCATTGGGCTCTTTACACGGAGGTCGTGGGTTCGATTCCCACGGGGGACACCTAGTTTTATGTCACTTTGTGCGTTTTCCCCAGTTGGTTAGGACATTGCAGCCCAGGCTGGATCACCTGACTGTCTGAAAAAAAGATGATTCCGTGCTTCGGATGGCACGTTTAGTAAAATTTGTTCAGTTGGATGGGTAGACTCTTAGATTAAAAGGATGCTAATGATATAAATTTCACCCTGTATGTAATGCTACATAGAAATCGTTGAATTACCAACACTTTTTTGTACATCTCAAAAACAGAAGCGTCCCCATTCAAACGGAAAAATCTTTAAAAAAATAATCACGCAAGCGATTGTTACCTACTTTTATTTAGCACCAGTTTAAAATGGCGTGCGCTAAGTTTTTATATCGATATATAATTATGCGCTTGGTTCCAACCGATATGATGTAAAAGACTTTCAAAACTGCGGTAGTTTTTTTTAAAGCAGGGTTGACACTCAACCACAGAACATTATAAGTGCGTTCACACACGATGACGCACTGACGGAGCGGCAGATGTCAGTCCATAGAACGGACTGACGTCTGCCGCTGCGTCAATGCGTCATCGTGTGTGAACGCTCTAAGAGGGGTTAGAAATGCAAAGTAGCGCATTTGCTTCGGAGACGGCTGTCGCCACTTGTCTTCCCGCTCACGCTGCTACAATTACTCATGCCCTCTCGCTCGCACCACACCGCGCGCCTTATGGTGTTATGCAAATCATTGCATAACCTGTGGCGACACGTTCCACGCCTACATTGCACTTCTAACCCCTCTTATAATGTTCTGTGGTCTCAACTACCTATTATCTTTATTTATTTTCGTGTCAGAGTTATATCGCATAACAATAACTCATTTATCGAGGCTGCACAGAGACTACCAATAAAAGCATAGCATATGCTCACGTCTATGTTCCCCGAGGGGGTAGTCAGAGATAATCAGAAAACTCAGAATCACGTTTAACTACAATTTAACTAGTAGTAACTGTAGTGTTTGGATCTTCTTTGAGTTCGTAGTTGACATTGTTGTTTATGATTAGCCTTCAATAAACGTCTAAGGTGACGGTCGTGTTTTATTTAATAAATAGCGACGAGGATGGGATGTGAAGGGTGACGGGTAGTGAGTCCGTCGTCACTTATATCTAATGGTGGGTACAGTACAATACATGCAACGAAATTGAAGCATGCAGGTTTTCCTTCACCGAAAAGCCAGTGGTGTTACAAATCGTACATACATTTTGAAAACTCATTGGTACGAGTCGGCCTGGACGGGGATCGAACCATCGTCTCCTGCACGGCAGGCAAGGTTACTCGCCACTGGACCACCACGGCTTTTTGAAGATATTTACATACGATTTTTAATTTTTTGTAGAATTTTGAAGTATACATAAACTACTGAGCCGATTTATATGAAACATTTTGTGTTTAAAGATTGATTTTGACTCGCGTGGCTAGAGGTCTACCGAGAGGACGTCTGTCTGCGTTGGCTCGTGATTGTTCTGGCCATGTGGGTCGGCCATTTCGTAAACTCTTTTGTGTTTTAACCTTAAAACAATCACTTGAGACTCTAAACTACTTACATTGGCAAAACTGCCACTCTAGACTTAATTAAAACTACTGATCATTTTCCTACGTATAATAATATATTCATATAACGAGACGTTGGCTGATTTGTGATAAGGATAACACATCGGATCGGATCGGATCGGATGCCATTAAACAAAAATTGAATTGAAGTTTGATTTCAACTAAATGATATACCTAAGTATTTTGCACAGCCCTACTATACAAAAAGTAAAATAATTACAACAATCATTGCATGATGGATAATCGTTTAACGTCGATGTGTCGAATAATTACAGTAGAGTGCAACTTTTTAAAGGAAATAACTTTTTTATTAAGGCTGTACCGAGCCTATTGTGCTGCCCTCAATAGTATTTTTTTTATTTCTAAACAATTAAACAACATTGTAGTCCTGATTGACTTTCAATTTTATCGATATTTGTAAATTGAAAGTCAATCAGGACTACAATGTGACATTCTTATTTTTTGGAAATGTTGTTTAATTGTTTAGAAATAAAAAAAATACGATTGAGGGCAGCACAATAGGCTCGGTAGGCTCTTAAGGGTGGCATTGCACCATGCTTAAAAATGTTTAAATATGATGATGCTGTCACTGTCATATATATGAGCAGTGTGAGAGACTGTGATTGTTGTCATTATACTGAACATCTTCCCCAAGGAACCTGAGGGAACGTCATAAAAAATTACAACTTTTTATACAAAAGTCGATCTGCTGATTGCATTTAGTGCGTAAGTAATTAAGGGTATATTATTCGGAGCGCGCTCCATACAAACGTACTATGGTGATATTTTCAATACTAACCAATTAAAGTCAATGAAATTTTGCAGAAACAATCTAGAAACCTATGCTTGTATGGAGTCAGATTCGTTATAATGTATAGTTTTCAAGTTACAGTGCCGCAAAGATTTCCATACAAATCTTAAATTAATCCTAGCATTGAAACTGTATATTTTAACGAAAATCTGATTCTATAGAAGCATAGAAATTTGTTTCTAGGATGTTTCTGCAAAATTTCATTGACTTTAATTGGTTAGTATTGAAAATATCACCATAGTAGGTTTGTATGCAGCGCGCATTTTCGCTCTCGGAATAATATTCTCTTAAGTATGAGAAACCCAAACTTCTCTTTGCTATAATTTCCCATCGGTCTCTTAGGGAAAGTTGTTCAGTATCATGGGTCCAATCACCCATAATTATGTCCATACATTACACCCTGTATAATACAGGGTCCAACTTAATATGCTGACACTTTTTTAAGGGGATGATCAGACCATCAAACAACATTATCTATGGGACCAACATCGATTTCGAGAAGAAAAAAACAGCTGTCTCATACATAACTGCAAACAGACTCGAGCCAAATGTATGGGACAGCTGATTTTTTTCGCGATTTCGATGTTGGTCCCATATCTAGAGAAAGTTGTTCAATTTGATGGTCTGATCATCCTCTTAAGAAAGTGTCAGCATATTAAGAAGGACCCTATATACCTATTGTGGTTGTTCAAATCCATAAATTAAATCAGCCCACATAAACCCATTTCTGGGCATAGGCCTCCTTATTACTGCCAAAAATTTAAGGTCTGATCAATTTCCGACCCCCAACAATATTGTTCGACCACAGTGCTGAACAGATGGCCGGTGGGGCCGAAGAGTTCTCCAGTGGCGACCGCGTATCGAAAGGCGCAGCGTGGGTAGGCAGTGAGCCCGCACAAGGTGGACCGACGACCTGGTGAGGGCGGCGGGAACCCGTGTGATGAGGGCAGCGCAGGACCGGTCGTTGTGGCGATCCGCGGGGAGACCGATATCCAGCAGTGGACGTGTTTCGTCCCACTGTTGGACAAGAGTCTCCTCCTTTTACTTATAAACACCAATCCACAGACTAAAAAGAAGAACCAGACGTAATGCCATCTAATCATGAGTGAAGCACCCATTTCTTGTGTGCGTGCTGTCACGCGGTACATAAGGTGACGGGTTGTCGGACCTGCGCCTAGAGCTAGTGCATCTGTGTGAGTGTAGGTCCCTTGTAGAACAAACGAGATTGTATTACCTTGCATGCTTCACATCTTTTTAGTGTAATACTCGGTCCGTATTTCTTTCAGGTCCGTGCACCAATCTATAATCAGGTACATGATTGTAAATTGACGTCATATTTTCGAGAATTCTTTTGTTATTCTAATACAGGTGTTAGCGACATTGTTAATATTTCATTTAGAGTTACTTTTGTGAGGCATTCATGATCAATGTGATGTGAGATGAACTGAAATGTCTTTGACGTAAACATTTTGCATTACAATGAGTCTTTTTTAGGGTTACGTAGTCCAATGGTAAAAAACGGAATCTTATAATTTCGCCCTGTCCGTCTGTTCGTGAGACAGCAATTTTACTCTGAGATTATCAAATTGGCACTATACAATGCAATTTGGATGGCCAATCAATCAATAGAATTATTAAGAGAAGTTTATTCCGAGAGCGCAAATGCGCGCTGCATACAAACGTACTATGGTGATATTTTCAATATTAACCAATTAAAGTCAATGCATTTTTTCAGAAACAATCTAGAAACGAGTAGAAACATTATGTATGCTTGTATGAAGTCAGATTTTCATTAAAATATACAGTTTTAATTAAAGATTTGTATGGAAATCTTTGAGACACTGTAGCTTTAAACCTATACATTTTAACGAAAATCTGACTTTATACAAGCATAGATAATTATGTCTAGATTGTTTCTGCAAAATTTCATTGACTTTAATTGGTTAGTATTGAAAATATCACCATACTACGTTTGTATGGAGCGCGCCAACGGTAATATACCCTTAACAATAGTATCATATGGTACTTAGACAACTTTCTGAAGTCCTTTTTGTGATTCTACCAGATTCTTGCCAGCCTACAATATGGTGTAATGAAACGATAAACAAATTAGGGTTGGAACTGCAAACCAACACAACTGAAGGATGAATTAAATGTGTGCACAAAAGCGTTGTGATCTTTCGAAAATGAAACTTAAATTGCTAAATGTGAGCATTGTTACAACACATGCTTAAACAGAATGTTGGTAGCTGTAGTAATGATTCTGTTTACCCCGAGAGTGATCATGGTCCTGAGTGTATGTAATATGTAAGTTCTGAAAATATACTTTTCAATTTCTCATTCAAATCATTTAGACTAAGACCACGGACCTGAAAAAAAGACGGACGTAATGTGACACTAAAAAGATGTGAAGCATGCATGGTCCAACATTTTCGTTTGTTCTACGAGGGACCTACACTCAGTGTTGCCAACTGGTATGTTAGGGCTGTAGCTAGGTAGTTCACGAAAAGTTGCTAGATTGCCAAATTTTCTTTCCTATAAAAGTTGCTAGAAGTAGCTAAACATCCAAATCGATTAAAATAACGCCAAACTTTGAAATTTATTTTAATGTCTCAAAATATTATGGGATATTATCATGTTATAGCAATGTTTTTGCTCATTCTATACAGTTAAGATTGAAAAATGTATGTATCGGACGTAAAAACAGATGTAAAGACAAAACCGACAGTGTTTCCAACTGCTTCCAGAACAAAAAACAAGTAAGAACGAGAGTGAAATATAGTACAAAGGAAAAGAAAATCAAATATTTAGCTATTTTCATGGTTTGCCCTTATTTCTCGCTCCATTTTCGTTCATTTTATGGCTCTGGCTTTGAAAAACTCTCAATCCCAATAGTTGCTAGAAAAAGTAGCCAATAAGTTTAGCTACAAGATTTACAAATTTGTAGCTGCCAGACCTCCGAAAATTGCTAGATCTAGCTATAAAGTTGCTAAGTTGGCATCACTGCCTACACTCACACAGATGCACTAGCTCTAGGCGCAGGTCCGACACCCGTCACCATTATGTACCGCGTGACAGCACGCACACAAAAGAAATGGGTGCTTCACTCGTGATTAGACGAGATTACGTCGGTCTTTTTTTCAGGTCCGTGACTAAGACCCCGTTTCAGTTTTCAAAAACGTCAGTCAGTTTTCGCTCCACACTTCCACCTCTCATTTCTCACACAATCTGAATTCTGAACTATTATAAAACCGTAAAATGATGAGGAACAAAAAAGTAGCGGTTCACTTCATATAAACTCAAATGACAAACGATAGCGCGATTTAAATGACGTGCAGCGCCATCTATTGACACAATTGTGCGTTTGTTTGTTTGTTCGCGCATCACGCAAAAACTACTGAACCGATTTTGATGAAACTTTTTTTGTTTGATAGCTTATGATCTGACTTAAAATCTGGTATATAATTTGTGCGGACGAAGTCGCGGGAAAACACTAGTATTGTATAATTCAAATCATGCAATACTAACATGCATAACAAACGCATGTCGCCGAGATTAAGAGCGACAAACAAGGAAGTGGAAGCATTATAATTGGAAGGTTATCTATTCTATTTATTTGTATCACAATTTATTTACCGTTAATCTCTAACTTATAAGTGGTCCGGGTTCAAATCCGTACAGACAACATTCAGGCCTCCGCTCATTGCAGCGATAATATCGAGCGATATTATCGCTGCGATTTTGCGATAATTGTTCTCAGTACATTTTGTATGGGGACGCGCGCGATCCTACACACTGCCGCGATATTATCGCCGCGATATTATCGAGCGATAATATCGCTGCAATTTTGCGATAATTGTTCTCAGTACATTTTGTATGGGGACTCGCGCGATCCTACACACTGCCGCGATATTATCGAGCGATAATATCGCTGCGATTTTGCGATAATTGTTCTCAGTACATTTTGTATAGGGACGCGCTCGATCCCACACACTGCCGCGATATTATCGCAACCTGACGCAATCTCTTTCTACTACATTCAGTGGTGTGCACATGCGTGCTGCAGTGTGTAAGGTGTCGCGATATCGCTGTCGATAATATCGCTCGATAAAATCGCTCGATAATATCGCTGCAATGTGCGGAAGCCTTCAATCGACCAAAGAGTACTTTTGGGTCCGGGAGCAAACTTCAAATCCGCACAGATGACATTCCATAAACCAATGAGTTTTCGACGTACGTGATACCGACTGCTCTCAAACGGTGAAGGAAAACATCGTGAGGAAACCTGCATACGCTGAAGCAGAAATTCTGATGCGTATGTGAAGTCTACCAATCCGCATTGGGCACGCGTGGCCTGATGCACAGGCCTGTGCCCTGCAGTGGGACGTATACAGGGTGAAGGCGTTACATCATATCGAACATGGAGCTTCAGACCACCAAACTGAACAATATCTACTGTACTAAACTAATCTTAACTATTATAAAACCGTAAAATCATGAGGAATAAAAAAGTAGCGGTTCACTTCATATAAACTCAAATAACACTCGATAGTGCGATTTAAATGACGTGCAGCGCCATCTATTGACAAAATTTTTAGTTTGTTTGTTTGTTCGCGCATCACGCAAAAACTACTGAACCGATTTTGATGAAACTTTTTTTGTTTGATAGCTTATGATCTGACTTAAAATCTGGTATATAATTTGTGCGGACGAAGTCGCGGGTAAACACTAGTATTTTATAAATGTTTTGGTTTTCGCGATTTCAAAGTTGGTCCCTTACTTTAAATTGTTCAGTTTGATGGTCTGAAGCACTTAATAAAGTATGTAATGCATTTAACTTTACACCCTGTATAGGTTGATGATTATGATGATAACGAATAATATATAATAATATAATAAAAATATTTATTAGACTCAAAGTAAGAGGATTACAATATGCCTTATAATTAACTAGTAAATAGAGACAAAATTTAATAAGTTGCGAGTAGACAATTTTTGTATCCCTGATTCTTAGACGGGACCTAAAAGGCCTTGTTACCTAAGAGTCAGTGATTCTTCCGGGCGATTTGTTACATACAATTTATAATCAGCAAGTAGGATATGTGCAAGTTGATTAATTTTGAATCTAAAATATAATATAAAATGTATAATATAACTAAATAGTATAATGCTAAATATAGTAATTATGTACCTACATAGTATGAGTGAGTTTTTGTGTATGTGTGTGTGGGGGTGTCTGTGCGTGTGTGTGTGTGTGTGTGTGTGTGTTGTGTGTGTGTGTGTGTGTGTGAGTGAAAGATGGCACGATTTGAAGTAAATAAGATCAGCATTTGAGGAGGTATTCCGTTTCAGTGTAGTTTAAACTTTGTAACCAATTTGTAACCTTGAAGTTAACTTCCATTTTACTCAAAGGGTAGATATTAAGCTTATTATTTATTTTGTTATATATCCTAGAACCTAACACATTCAACTGTCTCGTTGCGAAAGCGGTGCGATGCCTGTCGATTGGACACATAGCCTTGTAACTACGCTTTCTCGAGTCTGTTTGAGCTGGGACACGGCTGTGCTTCCTAATTATTATACGCAGGATATACAGTTGCCGTACCGTCAAGACCTCGGCATCTCTATAAAGTTGCTCTGTGGGGTATCTCCTAGGTTTAGACAACATAGCTTTTAGCACGGCTCTTTGAGCCCTTTCTATTGACATAAAACTCGTTTTTGTGGCACCACCCCAAACAGGGATGCAGTATGTTATGAGGGCTTGACATAATGCTTTATACACTATATTTAATGTTTGAGGATCGGCTGACTGTCTAAGAGTCTTGAAAATATAAATTAGTCGCCTGACTCTGTTTGTTAGCGCTTCAATCTGATTTTGCCAGTTTATTTCCTGATCTATCTGCACTCCCAGATACTTGACACACTTGACTCGGTTTAATGCTAGGCATTGGCATACAGCTGTAGTATTAGGGCACGAATGGGCTGAGATACAGAAAGACAGAGGTGGTTGCGTTTTGGATGAAATGGAGACTGGCTCCGAGATAAACCCTATGTTTAAAATTCCATCCGAATTAGGCCAGCAGTCTTGCCGTATCATGCCGTGCCGTATTTACAAGGTATAAACAAAATAGGTAGGTATTTGTCCGTGTAGTGTCGGCTAAGAGTAGCGCACCATCCCATTTCCTCCCGTGGGTGTCGTAAAAGGTGACTAAGGGATCTACCGGAGGATGGGCAGCAGCATCCTCTGAGTACACACATTCAATCCAACTGCGATCGCCAACCCGCCTGCCAAGCGTGGCGATTATGGCAAATCCCCCATTTTTGGGGAGGCCTATGTCCAGCAGTGGACGTTTATCGGCTGATATGATGATGATGATGACGATGAAACAAAATAGGACTGCCAAAGCAGTGGCACGGAATTTCGGCGCCAGTCACTGGGTACAGAAAGCCGTGGTGGTCCAGTGAGTAACCTTGCCTGCCGTGCAGGAGGCGATGGTTCGATCCCCATCCAGGCCGACTCGAACCAATGATTTTTTCGGAATTTATGTACGATTTGTAACACCACTGGTTTATCCGATGAAGGAAAACATCGTGGAGAAACCTGCATGCTTCAATTTCGAATCATGTATTGCACCCACTGTACCTACATTACAAGTGGCGACGACGGGATCACAGAACAGAGTTTCGGTACTACTGGTGACACGTGGAAGTTCTGAGGTTTCAGAATATCTCTGACTTGACTACCCCCTCGGGGAATATAGTCGTGAGCATTTGCTTATGCTTTATGTTCACTGGATACATGTAGACGGTACTGGACTGACTTCAGCGGCTTTCTTGGTGGAGGAAACTACTGGGTCCGAAAAATGGAACGGGTGGCTAGTTAACTGGACTGAAGGCATGTTTAAATTGATACAGTGACTGAATCCAGTGCCTTGCCTGTTGCCTTGTCGTTTTCACTAAATATTGAATTATTATATGAGCTGGTGCTAAAAAAAAAACTTATTATTATCATCATCATATGCTCAAGACCATATTCCCTGAGTGGTTAGTCAGGGTTAATTCATTACGATTGTAACTGTATTTATTTATGACTAAATGTGACGTTAACAAATGAGAAAAAGGGAATGGTGACCATTTTGATTCGACAATAGTTTTCAAGGAGTCGCGTGGCTGAGGGGGTGACAAGTGGACGTGTCGTTGGCTTGCAATTTTGACAGCCACGTGGCTCCGCCGTTTTATGGCGGTTTCGAGTGTGTGTTTTTGTTAAAAACGGGGCTTTGAGATCGCCATATCCTATTACCGTACAATATCTAATGAGTATATCTTCAACACTTGACACTGGCGAAATCTAACAAGGAAACGCCATTAATTAAGAATAGAATAGAATAGTTTTCAATCGGCATTGGTATTGATTACATCTAAACCGCTCACGAAGTCAGCACTGCTCAGCCAGCGTGCCACCCAAGGAAAAGCTAAAAAACGAGAAAAATATCATTCGCGTTCTTTTAGGAATAAGTAAAATAACAAAGATGGAGGCGGATCTCGACTTTTATTGTTTTCTCGGAGGTGACATACGAGGTGGAAAACTTGAAACTAATGCTAAACCTAATGGATTGCCTAGCCTAGTATCCTAGCTACTGTCCTGCCAGTTACTGTCATCGTGTAAACAAAGCATTAATCTGTAGTGGACGCGATAATTAATAGCATACGTAGGAGATGCATAGGTGTTAAAATAGGGTAAAAGTTAAAGGTAATTAACAGATAAACTGTGTTTTTAACGACATCCAAGTAAAAGTAAAGGAGGTGTGTGTATAGTACTTTCATTTTTAACTTATCTCATTATGTGAAGGTGACAGTAGTAATTATTAAAACAATAATATTTTGTTTAAGATTATTAAAAGTACGTATCGAATGATACGTATAGAAATTACGAGGTTCCTTACGCCCACAAATCAGGATTCGATGATATACCGAGTGAAATTGATATCATTAGCATCCTTTTAAACAAAGAGTCTACCCATCAAACTGAACAACTTTTACTATGGGAGCAAACCAATCGGAGCAAAAAAAAAATCAGCTGTCCCATACTAAACTGCACCCGCCGCCGCTGCCTACACGACTCAAATGTATGGGTCAACAGAATTTTTTTTTGCTCCGATTGGTTGGCTCCCATAGTAAAAGTTGTTCAGTTTGATGAGTATGTTATAAGGATGCTAATGATATCAATTTCACCCTGTATAGGGTCTAACTTAATATGCTGACACTATTTTAAGGGGATGATCAGACCGTCAAACTGAACAACTTTCTCTGAGGGACCAACATCGAAATCGCGAAAAAAAATCTGCTCTTCCATACAAAACTGCAACAATGGGGTTGTTTAGAGTCTAAACTTTAGCTAACAGAAAGAAAGTTTGTAGAAAATTGTACGATAAATTATATTATAAAGAATGTCTGGATTGAAGCCAAAATCTAAAATTTACTTTTGTGTCTGAGATCTGAGAGTTGAATAAAACGCTATTTTTGTTTTAATTGAATAGCAACTGTGCACTTAAAATATTGAAATGAGTTTTTTTATTTGTTACATACCGCTTGCAAATACATACAAGACGCATAGATACATATGAAAGAAAATTAACATGAATTGTCATTATAAGTACCTAGCTCATAGACGAAATTTTTTTCGCTTACGCTAGTAGACCGAATATCAGTGTAACCGGGTATGAGATAGCGAATTATATGAAGTGACATCTCGGAGTCAGGTGGTTGTCCCATACAATTTATATGAAGTGACATTTTGGAGTCAGATGGCCGAAGTACCTACAAAAAGGTGGATACGTCGATAAGGACAGCAATAAGTAGCGGTCTCCTTTTTTAACTAGAGCGAATTTGCTATGTGCATCTCTTACTGGATGGATATGGACAAGACACGTGCTTCCTTCTAGTGCCTTCTCTTTCTCCGACCTAGCTAGCATTTGTAACGAAATGCTTGGCCTATGATTTGTAATGACATCGAGTATTGACGTTTTCATGGAAAACATTTGTTTTTCGACTTGCTTAGTTTTATGGTCTGAAACGCCCACAGTATGTAACGCATGTCTCGCATTAAATAGATTCCTTCAATGAATCATACTTGTAATTAATATTTGCATGCCTTCATGGTAGAATATGATGGAAAATTTTATTTTTATTAAAACCTTTTGTACCATATTTTTGCAAATAAATTATTATCATTATCATTAATTTGTCATCCTGTATAATGCATTAAATTTTACACCCTGTATAATGAATTTAAGTTTACACCTCGTATAATGCATTTTAGTTTAAACCCATAGACTTAATTTAAACCGTATAAATTTGTAGGTACAGTCGATCCGGCTAGCGCCCCCGAAGCAGTTTTTTTTTCTGGTCATGCTTTATACATCCTGATACAAATTGGATACAATTTCAAAGAAACCCACAGAACCTACGCGTTCGCTGCACTAAATGTCAACGGTATACTTGTCAACCACTTTCTAACATGGGCCGGAGTTAGGCATTACCGGGGCCCTCAAACAGCGGAAAACTCCAGGTACAAATACGAGGCCTATTTTTTTAATGGTTAGGTAACTTAGGTACAACGAAATGGCGCTTGACGAGTGCAACCTATAAGGCAAGCGTAAGTGGAAATGTTGGAAGGGGACGGCCTAGACGTACCTATATATTATACGGAACAAATTGGCGACGTGCTTAAAGGGCCAAGTCAGATCTACCCGAAACCGACGAGCATGCATGAAAGGACTAATGAATGTGGAGGAAGCTAGAGAGGTTTGTCAGGATCGTAGCAGGTAGCGTTCCGTTGTCTCTGCCTACTGTACTGCAGTTTGGTATGGGACAGCTGATTATTTTTCGCGATTTGATGTTGGCTCCATATCCATAGTAAAAGTTTATTTATTTATTTATTAGGTTTGCCAACAGGCAAGTTCAGTTTGATGAGTAGAATACATGCTGAAGTTATCCGCAATGATATAAAATTTACCCTGTATTTAACCAGTTCTTTTCTCAATGGTAGCTACGTAAAATAGTGCTGTTATCCCAGTTGATCCCAAATAGGAATGGGATAACATAATGGGGCAAGACCTGGCATAAAGATATTGAGACCAAGGCCCCTCACTAAGTCCGTCCCTGATTTCTTTGCACAATCGATCACTATGAGTTACGAAGCAAGTGGAACCTAACCTACAAGTTTACGCCCATGCCAAGAGAAAACTGATTTCTTATTAACTTTAACGATTACAATACTGTCGACTGTTTACTAATACAGGGCCCTTAATACGCTGGCACTTTTTTAAGGGGATGATCATACCATCAAACTGAACAACTTTCTCTCTTTCTTTTTCTTTCTTTTGGTCCAACATCGAAATCGCGGAAAAAAATCAGCTGTTCCATACAAAACCTGGAAAAACAAGACCTACTTGAGCCAAATGGGAAAGCTGTATTTTATTTTCGATTTCGATGTTAGTGCCATAGAGAAAGTTGTTCAGTTTGACAGCCTGATCATACCCTTAAAAAAGTGTCAGCATATTAAGAAGACCCTATACAGGGTGTAATGAAAAGTACCCATTAACCTTTGAACCACATACTCTACCCATCAAACTGAACAACTTTTACTATGGGAGTAAACCTGTCCGAACAAAAAAAACTGCTGTCTCATACATTTGAGTCTTTCTTTTCTAATTTTTTTTGCGCCGACAGGTTTGCTTCCATAGTAAAAGTAAAGTTGTTCAGTTTGATGGGTAGAGTATAGTACTCTGTGATACATATAAAATAGTTCCGTGACCGACAGACAACGCACAGCCTAAACCACTGAAGATACTTAGAAACATGTTTGGAATGAGATTCTACATGCTAAGATCACGGACTTGAAAGAAATACGGACCGAATATTGCACTAAAAAGATGTGAAGCATGCAAGGTAATACAATCTCGTTTGTTCTACAAAGGACGACGCTAATACACTCACACAGATGCACTAGCTCTAGGCGCAGGTCCTACAACCCGTCACCTTATGTACCGCGTGACAGCACGCACAGAAAAGAAGTGGGTGCTTCACTCATGATTAGATGAGATTACATCTGGTTCTTCTTTTAAGTCTGTGGCTAAGATAGGATTTTTCGAAAAACGGGCCAGTAGGTTGACATGGATATGCTCTCCTGCCATGCCGATCTTCACCCATTCCTTTATACTTTATTTTAGAATTCTAAAACAATACTTTTGCGGTCTGCTGACCTTGACAATGATATATGTTAAGTAATCTAAGACTTGAAGCAGAAAGGCGCGTTTGCGGTTTCTTCTGTCTGTTTTTGTAACAGAAGTAGGTGTTTAGTGTTTACTACTGGATTCTGTGGCATAGCGTGTGTTTCTGACGCCGCCGGGGGCAGATAGACCGAATTTCAACTAACAATAATTATTTTTTGCTATTTTGATAATGGAATATGTTTATGAGTATATTATCTTCTTGGGCCAAACAGTTTCCTTCTAGGCTAGACAAAAAAAGGATGTTGCAAGACGCACCGAAAATGCCTGCAAGAGCTTTTGATCAATGAAATAACAGATGAAAGGAAATCTTCCACTATCACTTAAACGCAAACTCATGAACATCAGAGAGCTATAAGGAGCGCAGCATCCTAGGCTTAAAACTGATCGGCCGAGTCAGAAACGAAGTTATTCGCTCCAGAACCCAAGTGACAGACGTCGCCACCACTGCTGCCAATCAAAAGTGGGATTTGGCTGATCATGTCTGCCGCATGCCAGATGACCTATGGGCCAAAACTACCCAGGCCGCATCTTCTCTACAACGGAACACCTTCCGAAGCGGTGGTAGAATCAAAAATGACGTCAGAAAGTTATCTATGTGATATTATTTTGAATAAAAAATTTTGAGTTTGAGTTTGAGACCCCCAACGAATCGAAATCGGTGTCGAGGAAGACCTAGACGAAGGTGGCGGGACGAAATTGATGATTGATTGATGGTTTCCTTAAGAACTGGCCTGTAGAAGCCCGGAACAGATACTCTTGGAGAGAACGTTGGGAGGCCTATTGCTCAACAGTGGGATATCAATGGCTGATAATAATAATACACATTTTCCAACACTTAATTTTGGCTGTCATTATAACTCTTTCGGTGTAAGCATGTAGCGATATAATAAAAACAGAAATCAGAGCGAGCGGAGCGAGCTCCTAATTTTTCCGCAAGTTTACTTGGCTCGGCTGTGACCAAAACATTGTCGGTCTGTGTAAGCAGTGTTTTACCAAAGCGAATGAAGTGAGTTTTAAAATTGTTTGCATTACCTGGTTGTGGTCAGAACCTTTTGAATTACGTAATGCAGTACCTAATTAAAGACGACACAGAGCGGGCGAAGCATAAACTTAATATTACGGGCAAAGCCACCACGACTTTTCACCACGAATCGGTTATACGAGCAATGTATATTCTATCCAGAAAAAGCCGTGGTGGTCCAGTGGCGAGTAACCTTGCAGGAGGCGATGGTTCGATCCCCGTCCAGGCCGACTCGTACCAATGAGTTTTTCGGAATTTATGTACGATTTGTAACACCACTGGCTTTTCGGTGAAGGAAAACATCGTGAGGAAACCTGCATGCTTCAATTTCGAGGCATGTATTGTACCCACTGTCCATTATAAGTGGCGACGGACTCACCCCCTGTCACACTGGACAGAGTTTTCGGTACTACTGGTGAAACGTGGATGTTCTGAGGTTTCAGAATATCTCCCCCCCTCCCCCAGTGGGTTAGTCCCCACGGGGAATATAGTCGTGAGCATGATATATTCTATCCAAATTTGACGCCCCTAGTAAAAGCGTGTGGGGGCTTCTTTGCCCAATAGCCAAACTACATTTCGAAAAGACAATGCAATTGATTTTAAAACACATTACGTATGGAAATCAGCTGACATTTTTTTTTTACAAAAATAAACTCAAGGTGCGCTCCGCGTAAAGAAGTCACATTGACCCAATTGTACGGAGATATTTTATATCTGATATCTCCATACGCCTTGATGTATTATTATAATATTCCTTGGGTAATTTCCATTCGGAGAGCTCGGTGGCGCGTTGCGGAGAGGTATGGACTCTCAATCATGAGGTCCGGGTTCAAATCCGCACGGACAACATGCCACGTACCAATGAGTTTTTCTAACTTATGTACTATTAGACTGAAACTCTCTGGACACTGGTGAGAATACATTTAATGGACTTTTCTTCGATAATTATATAAAACATTGGAGCGGTTCAGAATTGCGTACGCGCGTCACACGGAGCCGAGGCGGAAGTGCGCCGGCTGTCAGATTGACAGCAGACCAAAGGGCAATCCATAGAGCACGTAGAGGGGGGTCTGCCAAAAACCACTTTTCCGCTAACAGTACGTATTATCGACTGCTCTCAAACGGTGAAGGAAAACATCGTGAAGAAACCTGCATACGCTGAAGAAGAAATTCCGATGGGAAGTCTACCAATCCGCATTGTGCACGCGTGGTGGACTAACGCCCAAACACCCTCCTAGAGGGAAGACCTGTGCCCTGCAGTGGGACGTATATAGGCTTGTGATGAATGAATTTCCATTCAGTGTCCTCAAAAAGGGTTTTACAGAATGGTAATGGTATGGGAATGTATGACAAGATGTATGGACCTAGAGGAAGCAAGAGAGGTGTGTCAGAACCGCCCAAAGTGGAGATCCATAGTCTGCCTACCCCTCTGGAAAAAAAGGTCCTTCTTAATATGCTGACACATTTTTAAGGGGATCATCAGACCGTACACGACCAACACAATACCATTCACTACAAAACACAGAAATCCGCGCGGGTACGGAGACATTGGCTTCCTGCTGGTCCGCCTCCGGTCCGCTTTCCCGCAGTCCCGCCTTTGTGTGACCAGGCCTTTAAAGAGACTATAATACTTCTATCCGGTCCGGCGCCGGGCCTTTGCTGGATAAGCTTGTTCACGAGCACGGTTTGTACCCGGTGGCAAGCCGGCTGAAGTGCGGCCTTATTAGGTTGATTGTCATTGTTTTGTCCGCACGTAGGTACATCAAATACTTCACGTTCATGCTTAGTGCTATGCTGAAAAACATTATCGCTTGGTGTATGAACAGAAAATTCATTATATAAAGCCCGGGCGTAGACACGACCCGTTAAGAGAATATTATTCCGAGAGCGAAAATGCGCGCTCCATACAAACGTACTATGGTGATATTTTCAATACTAACCAATTAAACTCAATGACATTTTGCAGAAACAATCTAGAAACAAATTTCTATGCTTCTATAGAGTCAGATTTTCGTTAAAATATACAGTTTCAATGCAAGGATTAATTTAAGATTTGTATGGAAATCTTTGAGGCACTGTAACTTGAAAACTATACATTTTAAAGAAAATCTGACTCCATACAAGCATAGAAATTTGTTTCTAGATTGTTTATGCAAAATTTCATTGACTTTAATTGGTTAGTATTGAAAATATCACCAATAGTACGTTTGTATGGAGCGCGCTCCGAATAATATACCCTTAATAAAAAACCTTCATAGTGTCCCCTCCCATACATAGCTAACGATCGGACGTAGGTCTTTAGGTCTTAGTCTTAGGATCTTACTCTAGGATCCCTAATACCCATCGACCTAGAACTCTATGGACACAGGGTCTAACTACAAAATTCTCGATAAAAGTGTCCCGAACTAACCTTATAAAAAATATTGGTATGCATAGTAATGTAAACAAACTGAAAACATTGCAATTGAAATCGTATGAAGCTAGTCACAAGGGTTATTTTTTGCTTACACCAACTTAACACCATATGCAGCTTCGACTGGAGGTGAAAATGAACATCAAACATGACAGACGTAATGGCGGACGCGATGACAGATAATAAATAAATAAAATAAAAATTAAATATTATGTTCGTAACGAAATGATACTTCTAAATGCTTCTAAATGATAAAATAATAGTTTGCTTACTGAAAATAGGATACACCATCACATTTTTTCACTTTTCTTTGGTAGTTTTTACATGTTTTTACAACACAGTACGCCATCATGAACTCACGCGTGCTTAGACGACCAAACAAAGACTGGCAAAAGACTACAGTGCCATTTTTAATTGTACACTTCTTTTGGTTCGGACACTTTTGAGCGTGGACCCATCTTCCATAGTGTTCTAATTCAATGCTAATACCCTATACATTGTATAACTTGAGTCAGCAGCGTACAGACGGAGCATTCATTTGACTTTTATATGACTTCAATTCAGTTGAATGTAAATTAAATTTGTTTTTATTGACGCTCGCGGCTGCGCGGGCGTCTGTCACGTTGCATACCATGCGCTGCAGTTGTAGCAATATTTACTTTTAGCATTATATAATAGCATTGCATAATACAGGGTCCTTCTGTCACACACGATGACGCACTGACGGAGCAACAGACGTCAGTCCGTCATTTGTGAAGCACCGGATTGACGCTCCGTGTGTCCTTCTACGTGCACTTTCATACAACTCCTTGCTTCACAAATGACGGACTGACGTCTGCTGCTCCGTCAGTGCGTCATCGTGGGTGATCCCACTTAAGGGGATGATCAGACCATCAGACTGAACAACTTTCTCTGTGGTGCCAACATCGAAATCGCGAAAAAAACTGTTGTCCCATACATTTGGCTCGAGTAGGTTTGCAGTTTTGTATGGAACAGTTGATGTTGGTGCCACAGACTGGCTTAATATCTGACGGTTTTTGAGGGGATGATCAGACCATCAAACTAAACAACTTTCACTACGGGACGATCGTTGAAATCAAGGAAAAATCAGCTATTTGCCATCATTTCGCCATTGATATCTATTACCTACAGTAGATTTTTTCGCGTTTACAATGTTGGTCCCATGGTAAAAGTTGTTCAGTTTGTTGATCTGAAGCACCCCCTAAAACTAAAGTATACTGGGTGGAACGTAACGTAACTTTCAATTTAAGGGTGTATTCATACCACATAACAATATAAGAGGGGTTAGAAGTGCAAAGTAGGCGTGGAACGTGTCGCCACAGGTTATGCAATGATTTGCATAACACGATAAGGCGCGCGGCGTGGTACAAGCGAGAGGGCATGAGTAATTGTAGCAGCGTGAGCGGGAACACAAGTGGCGACAGCCGTCTCCGAATCAGAAGCGCTAGTTTGCATTTCTGACCCCTCTTATAATGTTTTGTGATTCAGACAAAGAAACTAAACAACTTTCCTTAAGACGATATAATTCGGAGCGCGCTCCATACAAACGTACTATGGTGATATTTTCAATAATAACCAATTAAAGTTCATGAAATTTTCCAGAAACAATCTAGAAACAAATTTCTATGCTTGTATAGAATCAGATTTTCGTTAAAATATACAGTTTCAATGCTGAGATTAATTTAAGATTTGTATGGAAATCTTTGAGTCACTGTAACTTTAAAACTAAACGTTTTAACGAAAATCGGACTCTATGCAAGCATAGATATTTGTTTCTAGATCGTTTCTGCAAAATTTCATTGAATTTAATTGGTTATTATTGAAAATATCACCATAGTACGTTTGTATGGAGCGCGCTCCGAATTATATCTTCTTAAGGAACATGGGTCGAAAAACGAAAAAGAAAATGGGAACTCCCATACAAAAGTGCGGATCAGCCGATCTATTTTCTATGGGAAGTTCAAAATTTTTTTTCGTTTTTTTGACCCATGTTCCTCAGTTGTTTAGTTTCACTGTCTAAATACACCCTTAAATGGAAACTCCCTTGTTACGTTCCACCCAGTATAACGCATTTAAAACATCCTGTATACAATCACGCGTAACTTCCAACTTTATCAGGTAGATACTAAATAGATCACAGACACGCAGCAGACGAAAAAAAATGTCACTTAAAAAAATAAATAGATAAAACAAATTGAACATTGACATGCGTAATAATGTAAATATATGCGTGAATGGATTATAAATAAAGCGATCACACGCCGCGTGCGCCAGCGCAACCCGTGCTTATCACGCTGCTATGGCGTGATGCCATACAAAATTATACCGCGGGGAATTTGACGGAAGGTATTTTAATTGGTACAGAGATCAGAATATAATATCAGACTATAAGGAAAAAGAGTTAATTTTTTTTTTTTTGTTCGTAGTTGTTGTATGAGGCGACTAATTGTATTTGTATTTATTTATTTACCAGATACATGAAATGACACGACTTAATATACAAGGTGTTACAAATAAACCTTTAAGGGGGTGGTGTAGACCATCAAACTGAACAACTTTCACTATGGGACCAATATCGAAATCGCGAAAAAAAAAATATGTTCTATACTCTACAAATCGACTAGAGCTAAAATATGTATGGGATATCAAATATTTTTTTTTTGCGATTTAGATGTTGGTCCCAAAGACAAAGTTGTTCAGTTTGACGGTCTAAACAACCCCCTTAAGAGTTTAAAAAAATTTATTGTTACTTATGAAACACCCTGTATAAGGTACTTCTCTAAGCCGTGTGGTTCAGGCTTAGAATCTTTGACTAAGTATTTATTATAAGGACTCGCCTTGCGGTAGCATTTTCCCTCTGCCACGGTATAAGATCAATTGATCATGTGCATTTACATTAAATTTTATACCTTATCACTAAACGCGACAGCCTATACCTATTTGCGAAACAATAATTTCGAACTTAGAACGTTTGGGGTTCACACGAGACAACTTTTCATGATTTTTAACATTCAAAATTAGAATCTAAAGTTAAGGGGAATAAAATCCAAAGTTGCGGATTGCATGTTACCTCGCCCCCCGCAAAAAGTGACAGAAATGTTTGTTAGTGGAATTCGGTATGTCAAGTTTTTTTTTGTCTTCATTTTTATATTTTTTACGGACAGAAGACATAATTTTAAGATACCTATTTCATTCTTATTGCGATTCATCGAGTTTATCCTCAGATAAATTAACAGGAATGGATTGGAAATGATATCTCATTTCTACGCAAAAAAGTCTGTCAATTTTGCGGGGGTGAGGGGGGAGTTTTATATACTGGCGCGGGACGCGCGTCAACTATTTTTATATGACGGGTATGCTCACTGAGCATGCGTCTTTGGCAGAGGGGTACGCGCGTAATATCGCATCCATTCCTGTTAATTTATCTGAGAGTTTATCAATATAAATTTAATTTTTAAATTATTTTGATCTGTAATCTCTAATCTCTAAGTGCAAAAATGGTGGAGAAAAAATAATTCGAACTCCATGGAGAAAAACTACATACAGCTGTATTTAAAAAAATTAAAACCTGCCTCCTCTTTCTAACTCTATGCTGGAAAAAGATACGGCAACATCAAATGTCAAATTCTGACATTGTGAAAGTATTTTTTTTCTTAATGGCCGGTTATTTTAAGTTGATTTTATGTTTACCAAGGAGTTCACAGGTATGCCAGTGACGTCACTGCACGGACCGAAAAACGACGTTATTTTATTAAAAATATCTGTAATCCTTTCATTTTAAAATCTCAGACATAGAAAATATGATTATTGAGACAATTATCTCGAAATGGTTTTCAATTCAGCCCTCCAAAAACAAACTTGACATACCGAATTACACGCGTTACTAGTCCTCATATAAGTAGTGAAAGCTTAGAATGGACCACCCCAATTCTTCCCGTCGGTATCGTACGAGGCGAATATGAGATTAAAAGATTCTTATGCAGTGTTTATATGGGCGCAAAGCTAGGCACCTTTCTCACCACTTGACACGTCAATCCATCTTGAAACTTGATGTGAGCATTATTACCACATTCTTGTAAACAGAAAGTTGCTAGTTGTAGCAATGTTTATGATAACCCCGAAAGGGATTACGGTAGTGAGTTCTTCTTCTAATCGTGTGGGCAGCAAGCGCTGGTGTCAGAGCTTTTCAGACCGCCTTACGGCCTCTGACGTGGTTTTTATGTAACGATTACTACTACCAGATATAGTAGCCGGGACCAACGGCTTAACATGCCATCCGAAGCACGGAATCATCTTTCTTTTCAGATAATCGGGTGATTCAAGCCTGCAATGTCCTAACCAACTGGGGAAAAACGCACAAAGTGACATATCACTAGGTGTCCACCGTGGGAATCGAACCCACGACCTCCGTTCAAGTGCCCATTAGACCATGGAGGTACCCACGGAAGACCTATAAATAAAAAATAAATAAGACAAAAATATTTTAAATACGTAAACCTGCAATAAAAACAAATGAGATCAATTTATTCATTAGATGACTAGGTTTCCTACCTATACTCCATTCCAAATAGGGGCGAAAGAAATATGCCCTTTAAAGAAATATGAAAAATTGTATCAAACAACAAAATGACGATGTTGAAAGACCTAAAGAAGCAGTAGTGCACACTTGTGGTTCGTCTTCCTTTCAATGAAGCTTTTTTAAAGAGAGTTATGAAAAATATCCGCCAGGTGGAGCTAGTAGTAGCCATATTGAAACTGGAAAAAACATTTTTAATAATTCTAAAAAATGTACCTACTAAGATTAGTAGAACTTCTTTCAAATCGTTATTGATCATCGTTGTATTTATTTATGAATAGATTTGTCTCTAATCTAAATCCAGAAAATCGAGAAAAATGTGTTTGCAAGTTATTGAGGTAGGTACTAGAGTAGGCGTAGAAACTTAATAGTTTGTAACTTAGAACACATGTACATACAGGCCAGGATTTAGGCGACTAATTTCTAAAATGAATAACGACAAGTTCGTAGTGCTAAGTTCGTAGCCCTCGAAAAAATGCCTTCTTGTGTCCTGCCTGAGGTACTGTGGCAACTAACTCAACCGGCCAAGAGTGTGTCGGAATCGCCCAAGGAAGGGTTCCGTAGTATTCTATGAAAAGCTTTTCTTAACATAG
Organism: Agonopterix heracliana; assembly: GCA_963693445.1. Lineage (NCBI taxonomy): Eukaryota > Metazoa > Arthropoda > Insecta > Lepidoptera > Depressariidae > Agonopterix > Agonopterix heracliana. Next base: position 1,174,074 of record OY856333.1, on the reverse strand, counting down.
CTTAAATAACTTAAGAAATCTTCAAGAAGCAAACAATAGTGCGATTTAATTTCGTTCAGCGCCATCTATTGATAGACGCCGACGGTGGTCGACGGTCGATATTTTATTTGATTTCTCCGAAACTATAGTTACTACAGCTTCCGTTATAATGTTTATTGAAAGTACTTACAGAAAGCTATATTGTGTAACATTTTCAGATTTTTTACTCCTGTATTTTAGAAGTAAGAGGGAGGGTGCGCCCTATTTTTGACTTTGAGCGCAAATATCTCGAAACACAAGCATTGTAATGATTAAGTTTTTATGGGTGTTTTCTTACATTGGACAAAACCTATCCAACGACACCTCACTTACGTTGTATGGGCCCTCCCATTATCTCATTATCATTATCTGTCTTCATAATAAATTTCGATTCAATAGGTGCAAAAATGAGCGTGTTATTGAGGTGGGGCATACAGACAGACAGACAGACAGACAGAATGGACGAAATTATAAGGGTTCCTTGTTGGACTACGGAGCCCTAAAAACGAACAAGGAGTTACATTTTCGTGTGGTTCCAGCTCGTAATGGACCACCCGAATTCTTCCCGTGGGTGTTGCACGAGGCGACTAAGGTTTCTCATACAGTGTTTATGGGTGAAGGGCTAGCCACCTCTTAACACTTGAAACGTCATTCCATCCTCAAACTTAAATTGCTAAATGTGAGCATTACTATGACTACACTCTTAAACAGAAAGCATGTAGTAGTAGCAATATTTCTGACCACCCCGAAAGGGATTACGGTCGCGAGTTTATGTATGTGTGTGACTGTGTATGTAATTTATCAACTGTCACTCGTGACTTAGACGCACAGGCTTAGTGGTCTGTGACGTAATCACGCTGCTGGCGGCCAATATTCGGTAAAATTCACAGAGTAACTTGAAATTTTCTACGCAGATGTGACATTATTGGTGTTAATAGTTACTGAAAAAGAATAAAAATAATCCGTACTTGGAGTCTATGGTATCATTAGCATAGCATAGCATATGCTCACGACTATATTCCCCGAGGGGGTAGTCAGAGATATTCTGAAACCTCAGAACATCCACGTTTCACCAGAAGTACCGAAACATTGTCCAGTGTGACGGGGGGTGAGCCCGTCGCCACTTATAATGGACAGTGGGTACAATACACGCCTCGAAATGGAAGCATGCAGGTTTCCTCGCGATGTTTTCCTTCACCGAAAAGCCAGTGGTGTAACAAATCGTACATAAATTCCGAAAAACTCATTGGTACGAGTCGGCTTGGACGGGGATCGAACCATCGCCTCCTGCACGGCAGGCAAGGTTACTCGCCACTGGACCCACCACGGCCTCTTAGGGCAAAGGCCTCCTCTCACGAATAGATGTGAGAGGGAGTGGGCCATACTCCACCACGCGGGCCCAGTGCGTGTTGGTGGAGGCAAGTTAGTGGTCAGCTGGCTGTCAGAGCATTTTCAAGCCGCCTAAATAGGCCTCTGACCTGGCTCAACGAATAGTTACAACGTGATCTGACGGAACTATCAGAGACCAACTGCTAAACGTGCCTTCCGAAGAACGGAAACGCTCGAGATGAAATACCACTAGGCGGTCACCCATCCAAAGACTGACCGGACCTGACGTTGCTTTACTCGGTGATCGTTTACAATACCGAAGCTCCAATATGCCAACGAGCGCTTTTTGAAATATAGCGTCAAAAGTGCTATATCTGACTGGTATGTCAAAATATATGAAAGCTTCATAGATTTAAAACTTTTCGCTCACTCTGAAAGATGGAGCCTCGATTTCGTCGAGAGCAAGATAGCAAGTTATAGTGTTAGCCCTACAAAGCCAAAATCAATTAAAAGCCGCAAATCGACGTACAAGATAGCCGTTCGGCACATTATGTCAGAACAATCATTTTGACCGGCAGTTCTTAAAAATATTTCCCTTAGAGTTAGGGGGAAATTATGACGTCATACATTTTTGTTCTATAACCTATCGTGTGGGGTATTAAATAAAAGGGCCTCATGAGTCGGTCTTAAAAATATACTACACCATTACCTTTCAGCCATATGTTTTAAAAATCCAAAAAATATTTTCAAAACATACCAAGCGTTGGCTCCTCCAGGTAGGAAACGGCTGAGTAAATTTTTGGAAAGCCTACGCCAAATGTGTCGTAATATCATCATTCGTCATATCTTACGTCAATAATTCAAATTCAAAAATATTTATTGATGAATGCGGATTGGTAGACTTCATATAACGCATCCGAATTTTTTCTTCAGCGTATGCAGGTTTCCTCGCTATGTTTGCTTCACCGCTTGTTTAACTTCATCCTTGTCACTTGTTGGTGACAAAAAACCTATCCTTGATGGTATTTCATCTACTGACACCTGCACAATATTGGAGACGCTTACTTGAGTCTATTTTAAGTTGTATATTATTGCGTCTTGTATTTTTACTAATATTTAAATAAATTATAAATAAAATATTTATTTTTACTGCTCTTGGAGAACGCATTATTGTCAGCACTTATTTTGATTAGAAATTGTTATATTATGATGAGATACCTACACGAAATTTACCTACTCCGAATTAGCGTTACAATAAAAATTGATTTAGGCGACAATACATGTTTTTCACGGTGGTAAGTATAAGTATTGAGGAATGCAGGATTGAAGTCTTCCAACTTTTTTTGAAGGGCAGGTTTAGACGCGAACACCTTCCGGTAGTACCTACTTGAAGAATATTCCGGCGATGAAGTCTGACCACGGTTGGTAAGCGACGGTATTTGGTGAATTTCGATAAATTGAAAGCCATTCAGTAGGCCTCGCATGCCACCCCCGAGAAAATGATAAAAATCGATATGTGCCTCCATCTTTATTATTTTACGTATGCCAGAAAGAGTGCGCATTACGTTTTTCTCGTTAAAACGCTTTGTGGGTGGCATGCTCGCCGTGCATGAATACATTCTGCTCACGCTTCAGTGTTGTTTAACTGTTTAGAAATAAAAAAATACGATTGGGGGTAGCACAATAAGCTCGAACCCCCTTCAAAAAATCCTTGCCACGGGAAGGATAAAAATACTTAATAAGATCTTACGCACGTCTAAATTACTACTATGTACATACAATGAGGCAAGGAAAAACATTGTTGCATTAATAAGATTTAGTTGGTTACAAACAATGTGAAGGACGTATTAATACTTGGATTTATGTTATTGATCTTTGAATAAAGTGTATTTGATTGATTGATTGATCGACATGTTGTTTAAGTCTTAAGGAAACTCGTTTAATCTGCCCTCAAAATCGATTTTCAGTGTGGTTTAATCACACGGAATTACGGACCTAGTGAGCACATAACTGATGTTTTCTTTCGTTTCCATCAACACCGAACAAGTGAAAAATAAAACTAACTTGTTTTTGTGTTTAATTTTGACGATATTCTTTTTAATCTAAGATAGTTTTCCTATATTTTGTATTAATATAACATTCTTCCATCGAACACTGCCAATCGGTACATTGATTTTTTATAAAACGATCACGGTCTGAAAAGGTTTCGTAGACCTGCTGCTGTCATCTTCTTATTTTTGTCTTTATTTGACATATAGTATAGTGGAGGAGGTGGTGGTTCGCAAAAAAATTACGTAAATTGTAACAATGGCCAAACTCGTCCAGCTGACAGTTTATATATTTCATTCGTAGGTCTTCTTTCTTTCATTCATTCTCTCCACGTGACCGAACCATCCAAGGATCCCTTAATCATTGTTACTAATCATCCTTCAACTTACACCAATCCCACTGTTCTTTCCTTCAACTTACACCAATCCCAATGTTCTTTCCTTCAACTTACACCAATCCCACTGTTCTTTCCTTCAACTTACACCAATCCCACTGTTCTTTCTTCAACTTACACCAATCCCAATGTTCTTTCCTTCAACTTACACCAATCCCACTGTTCGTTCCTTCAACTTACACCAATCCCACTCTTCTTGATCAATAAGACACTGTTCTTGAATAATCCCGTATTCAAAGTCTAAATAAAGCAAGAAATGTTGGCTCCGATCGATTCACACTGTTTAACAACAATCGTCAAGCTTGACGCATCCTGATCACACCTTCAAAATAATTGGTGTTCTGCCAGATTATCTTAAACAGCTATTTTTGGTACGTAACATAGATTCTATTATAAAGCCAAATAGTCATTGCTGACGTAATTATCGCGTGGTATGAGGTGATGACGATTATTTATACTGGTCGATTAAAGTTAAGCGCATAAATCAGTGTTGCCATACGTACGTATTTATTTAGGGAAATTGACGAAGCTTGTTGCAGATGTACGGGATGTATTTATTGACGAAACGTTTTGTGGATCTGAGTGGTTTATTGTCTTTGACGAAGCCTGTCGTGGATACGCACTTTGTCTTTCTTAAACTCAGATAAATTAACAGGAATGGATGCGATATTACGCGCGTACCCCTCTGCCAAAGATGCATGCTCAGTGAGCATACCCGTTATATAAAAATAGTTGACGCGCGTCCCGCGCCAGTCTTCAAGTTGTATACAAGGTGTTACAAAAATACAAATAAACCTTTAAGGGGGTGGTGTAGACCATCAAACTGAACAACTTTCACTATGGGACCAATATCGAAATCGCGAAAAAAAATATTTATGTTCTATACTCTACAAATCGACTAGAGCTAAAATATGTATGGGATATGAAATTATTTTTTTTGCGATTTCGATGTTGGTCCCATAGAGAAAGTTGTTCAGTTTGACGGTCTTAACAACCTCCTTAAGAGTTTCAAAAATTTATTCTTACTTATGAAACACCTTGTATAAACCTCCCCTCACCCCCGCAAAATTGACAGACTTTTTTGCGTAGAAATGAGAGATCATTTCCAATCCTTCCTGTTAATTTATCTGAGTTCTTAAACCAATAAAGTTTTGAGCAACTACAAAGTTGATATTAATTATGATGAATAAATAGGCATTTCTTTTAATTTTACGCAAATATTTTTTTTTCTTTTGTGAGTAATCTTTCTTTAACCTTCATAAGGGCCCCCAAAACATTTTTTATACGGGGCCCCGCCAAGGCACGCTACGCCACTGCTGTAAAGATTCCAACTTCCGTTCTAATTCTTTTTGATCATAATTTATATTGGTACTGCAACTATTCCAGACCATCAAACTGAACAACTTTCTCTATGCGAGCAACATAGAAATCCCGAAAAATATCGTTTCAGCTACAAAATAAGTTGGATTGGCTGCTAACTTTAAAATCTACGTTGAAGTGGGAATAATCCAAAAACCTGTAAATGCTAATTGGAGCAAAAAATTACAATAACAAAGTCTAATGAGCAACAATGAGGTCCAAAATGTTATCAATAATGACAGGAAAGTCAGCTTATCTGAGAGTATCATGTCATATTATTATATGGTATCATGTGTGAGACATTCGGCAAACTTTTTTTGACCTTTTGATACCTACCCATATACAGGGTGTTACATAAGTAAGAATAAATTTTTAAAACTCCTAAGGGAGTTGTATAGACAGTCAAACTGAACAACTTTCTCTATGGGACCAACATCGAAATCGCGAAAAAAATAATTTTAAATCCCATACATATTTTAGCTCTAGTCGATTTGTAGAGTATAGAACATATTTTTTTTTTCTTGATTTCGGTATTGGCCCCATAGTGAAAGTTGTTCAGTTTGATGGTCTACACCACCCCCTTAAATGTTTATTTGTAGTTTTGTAACACCTTGTATAGACGTGACAGGTTTCATTGTACAGGGTGTAAAATTAAATGTGGTATGTATACCACATAAGTGTACTTAAGGTGGTTGGAGAGTTGTCAATTTCATACAAAACTTTGTCGTAGAACACTAGTAGACGGTATTACCTAATAAAAGTAATGTTTTATATATGGAAAAATAGCTTAGAAAATCTAGATTGCGCGTATCAAATAACATTTACAATTTATAATATTATTACCAAGATATCAAGCTTTGAAATTATTCATTCAACATTTTCGTAATTATATTAACTACAAATTGTTAATGTTATTTGATACGCGCAATCTAGATTTTCTAAGCTATTTTTCCACATAGTATAAAAATTTACTTTTATTAATACCGTCTACGAGTGTTATATGACAAAGTTTTGTATGAAATTGACAACTCTCCAACCACAACCACCTTATGAGGATCGTGAAACAATGAGAAAAATTAAATCTCCATACATGAAGCCAAATCATTTTTCCCTCACTAGATCTCATTTGATTCAATCTAGGTACAATAATACAGGATGTAACAAAACACCCAAGTAATAGGTACCTAAGGGGTGCTTTAAACCATCAAACTGAACAACTATCACTTCGGAATCTAGAAAAAAATACAGCTGTAGCAGTTTTGTATGGGACAGTTGATTTGTTTTTTCGCGATTTCGAAGTTTCCTTCTAAATAATGTTGACCGTTTTTTTTAAGAGAACGATCTGGAGTGCGATTTTTGAATCTCATTCGGTGAGCTCAGCTGTTGAAAATGTCAAAATTACTATGGAGATACGCATCTTTCTACTGCTGATTTGACTTTCAAATATCGCTCTCCTGTAGTATGATTTTTGAAAGTCAAATCAGCAGTAGAAAGATGCATATCTCCATAGCAATTTTGACATTTACGGCTGAGCTCACCGAATGAGATTAAAAAATCGCACTCCAGGAGAACGATTTTTGAATCTCATTCGATGAATTCAGCAGTTGAAAATGTCAAAATTTCTATGGAGATATGCATCTTTCTACTGCTGATTTGACATCAAAAAATCATAATTCAGGAGTGTGATTTTTTAAAGTCAATTAAGCAGTAGAAAGATGCATGAGAACGCTTTTGTATGAGATTTAAAAACCGTTCAAGCAAACTGAGGACATTCAAAAATCGCACCCCTGACCGTCAAACTAAACAACTTTCACATAGAAATTTGTTTTTCGCTTTGTTGCACACCTTTATGATTTTAACCCCATACAAATTTTACGAATTTTGGTTTACAGCCAAAACGTAGATTAGTTGACTTGAAAAAAACAAATATCTATAAAAAAATGTAATCTTAATCTTAACTATTATAAAACCGTAAAATCGTGAGGAATAAAAAAGTAGCGGTTCACTTCATATAAACTCAAATAACGCGATAGCGCTATTTAAAAGACGTGCAGCGCCATCTATTGACAAAATTGTTCGTTTGTTTGTAAGTTCGCGCATCACGCAAAAACTACTGAACCGATTTTGATGAAACTTTTTTTGTTTGATACCTTATGATCTGACTTAAAATCTGGTATATAATTTGTGCGGACGAAGTCGCGGGAAAACACTAGTGTTAAATAAACTTATTTTAATTGTTTTTCTTAATATTTTTATCAGAATTAGTTGCCATGTAAACTCGAAAGTTACGAAGCCAGATTATCTTCGCGAATGGTTATTTTGACCTCTGCGTATCCTTGCCGATTCTCTTTGCTTATCCTTGTTGCTAGAACACGCGGAATTCACGTGTCAATTCGAAAATTTTACGCAAACACTTTTGGAAACCTGTCGGGGAAAGGAACGAGCAAATATGGCGATATGGCGAACCGTGTAAGCGCTAATTAAAAAACTCGTTCTTTTAAAATTATTGACAATGTGACCGTAATCATTTTAGTAATAAAAAATGGCCACGCGCGAGTCGTTTTAGTGTTTTGTAACTACCTACCATCTTTTATTTATACCTTTTGCCCCTGGAGTGCGATTTTTGAAACTCACACGTTGAACTGAGCACGTAGAAAATGACAAAAATAATATTAGTCCAATCATTTTAGAGTTTCCTTGTATTGCATTCCATCTATCGCTGAAACTTTGCAGTGTGATAAAGTAAAGTATACTTAGATTATGGTTGACAAAGAATCTAGGACCGGAAAAATTAAAATCAAGATTATTTTTCAACCGTAATCTGATACTTTACTTTATCACACTGCAAAGTTTCAGCGATAGATGAATTATTGTTAGGGTCAAACCCTAAAATGATTGGACTATATGGAGATATGCTATGATATAGGTAGTCAAATCAGCAGTAGAAAGATGCATAATAACTTCCTAGTCATTTTGACATTTTCTATTGTTGAATTCAACATATGACTTTCAAAAATACCACTCCAGCTCCCCCAAAAAGAAACAATAAAAAATCTGTTGTCCCATGCATTTGACTGAAGATGATCATTTGACAGACCGTCCCATGCAGTACCTACCTACGTACTGCAATTCCGTATGAAACAGCAGAAATTTTTATTTTTTTTACTTTTCTCGATGTTGTCTCCATAGGGACTTGTATAGTCCCTAGATTCTGCAGTTCTGCTACTTTAAATAATAAGATAACTTGTGTGACAATGTCAAACTTATTAATTAATTAATTAATTTACTTACTAGAGAAGAAAAATACAATCTAGATATTACAAAACAATCAAATCACAGCGGTCACCCATCCAAGACCCGTCCACAACGTTCGTTGCACCCTAACCGTGTTAGCGACAAGATTATAAACAACCAAGAGGCCACTGTCCTCAATTGTTTCTATTTAATTAATAATTAAATTTAATTAAATCTCGAATGGTCGTTATTGAAAAAAATAATAACTTTTTCTCGAGATAAAAGGGTTAAAGGTGACGATAGTAATAGAATATTAATTAAAATAAAAAAAACGGCCAAGTGCAAGTTGGATTCGCGCACGAAGGGTTCCGTACCACCATACAATATTAAGGGGCTACCTGCCGGTTTTGGGTAATTTTGTAACCATTTTATTCATTAACTATGGCACTTTTTGAGCTGAAATTTAAACCATCCATCTACAGGATATATGAAGTGATGTGGTTTTTCTAGAAATCGAGTTTAATGAATAAAACCGAAGAAAAGGGACTCTAAAGTCACCCCTTTTTTCCAGTTGTAACCATTTTACTCTTACATTTTTAATCGGAACAAAATGAAAATTTACTATATTGTTCACAATACAATTTAGAATGATGTGTTTTTTTTACTTTTTCAAAATTAATAAAAAACCATCGAATTTTTCAAAGAAAACAGCAAAATTCTGACCGGAGCCACGCGCTCTTTCTCATCGATTAGTATGGAGTGTGAGTGAGAGGAGAGTGGTCCACGGCTGATACGCCTTAACAAAAAAATTGTGTTCTCTTCGGGATGCTTAGCACAAGCCCGACACACACTTGGCCGGTTATTATTATTTGTTGAGCTATTGAAACTTAATCTTGAGGTCCAGGTTAGAATCCGCACGGACGAAATGCCATGCACCAATGAGATTTCTAACTGATGTTACGTAATACCGACTGCTCTCAAACGGTGAAAGAAAACTATCTATCTATCTATAACGTCACGCCTCTTTCCCATTGGGGTAGGCAGAGACCAGAGCGCGCCATCTACTACGATCCTTACATACATCTTTTGCTTCATTCACATCCATACATCTCTTCATACATGCCCGTCGGTTTCGAGTACTCCGCACCTCCCCTTTTTGTAGGACGCAACTGATTTGATCAGAATACGTCCTACGAGGGCGCCCTCTGCCGACACATCCACTCATTTTAGCTCCATATACCTCTTTCGTACATCTGCTATCACTCGTGAAAGAAAACATCGTGAGGAAACCTGCATACGCTGAAGAAGAAATTCCGATGCGTATGTGAAGTCTACCAATCCGCATTGTGCACGCGTGGTGGACTAACGCTCACACAGTCCCTTAGGGGAGGCCTGTGCCCTGCAGTGGTACGTATACAGGTTGTAAGGTTGTATCATTAACCTTTTAACCACATACTCTACCCATCAAACTGAACAACTTTTACTATGGGAGCAAACCTGTCAGAACAAAGAAAAATCTGCTGTCCCATACGTTTGCATCGAGTAGATATTACAGAAGAAGATAGGCTGTGATGATGATAAATCTTAGAAATCTAAACTATTATAAAACTGTAACTGAAGTGTGTCTGTACATTGAAGATATTTACAAAAAAAAGATTGCGATATGGTTTTTAGGTATCCTTGACTCGAAATCAACCTTTTTTAGAAATTTTGTCTGTCTGTTTGTTTGTGTGTTTGTTTGTTTGTTTGTTCGCGCATCACGCAAAAACTACTGAACCTATTTTGATGAAACTTTTTTTAATTGATAGCTTAAGATCTGACTTAAAATCTGGTATATAATTTGTGCGGACGAAGTCGCGGGAAAACACTAGTATTACTATAAAAACACCGGACGGATGGACAGTGTAGGCTTATGAATAGGGTCCCGTTTTCTCAATTTGGGTACGGAATCTTAAAAAAGGTCTTTAACCCTTCTCTAGATCTAGAGTGTATGAGGTGTGGCAAGTGGAATGAACGAGATAAGTCTATAAGATAGGTTCCCGGATCAAATAATCTTCGTATCGAGTGGGCTGCAAAGCCCTGGTGTCAGAGTTTATTCAAACCGTCTTACGGCCTCTGACGTGGTTTATATGTAACGACTACTACCACCAGAGATAGTAGCCGGGACCAACAGCTTAACGTGCCATCCGAAGCACGGAATCATCTTTCTTTTCAGACAATCAGGTGACTCAGCCTGCAATGTCCTAACCAACTGGGGAAAAACGCACAAAGTGACATTTCACTAGGTGCCCCCCGTGGGAATCGAACCCACGACCTCCGTGTCAAGAGCCCAATGCTCTTACCATTAGACCACGGAGGCAGTTAAGAGGCAGAGAAGTTAAGAGATCAAATAATAATCAGCCTGTTTAATAAGCAATTGGGCGATCGAACTTCGATCGGCGTCGTTCGAATTTGTCTTCTTTTTAGGGTTCCGAACCTCAAAGAGGAAAAACGGAACCTTAGGGTTCCGAACCTCAAAGAGGAAAAACGGAACCCTTATAAGATCACTCTCGTGTCCGTCCGTCCGTCTGTCACAGCCACTTTTCTCAGCAACTATAGAAGCTAGCGACTTGAAATTCAGCATAGTGGTCAATCATGCTAACCCAAACGTAAAGCGAGACTAAAAATGTAGAAAATAATTTTTCAAAAAATTTTTAAGGTCCAAAAACTGATGACTTTTAAAAAAAAAGTTTTCCAATCAAGCCGAGTTTGGTATCATTTAAAAGGGCTTTGAACGTAGATTTCGTATTGGTAGTTCGTTTTACTAAGTGATGCGTAGCTATTCATTTATAAGCCCGACTGCACGAAAAATTTTGGTTCCCCCCCCCTGATCTCCGAACATATAAAGCCAAAAAATCTGAAATAATTCTTACATGTCGATGAACTATTGAATTTTGTAGGAAAATTATAGCGGTGTCTGTATTGATAATAGTTTTTGAGAAAATTGAAAAAATACAGTACAAACAAACTTAGGGTTGCAGTTGATGTTTTTCGTTGATGAGCATAGACACAAACTTTTTATATTACATTTTAAATAAAATCCAATAAATTAACACCAGTTTAAGTCATAAAAATGAACAAAGATAACAAAAATGCTAGTTTTTCGATGAATTACCAACTCCGTTGTGAAGTTTTGTTGTTAGCCATATTTCGTCACTGTTTGTTGTTTAAAACAATTTTAAAAGACCGTAAATCTTTTAAATTCCACTAAACCTGTTCTATAGCACCCTACAATTATTCCTACTCATTAAAAAAAGTACAAAATGAATAATTGTTTCGATATTTTGATTTGTGATTTGTATGGTTTCATGCAAGAACGGGTGTACCTTCCGGTATCGGTGAAACTTGGTAAACAGCTAGTTAGAGTACCTATCTATATCCAGAGATAGCATAAAAGGTAGGTGCTTAAGATTTTTGTGAAAAATCACTATTTCATTGGAATAAACTGTATTTAAATATTTTCGAGAAGGTAACTAATTTGATCATATTGATCTTTGCTTGAATGACAGGATGTGAGGTCCGATTCACAAAACAGGAAACTTAAAAATTATAACTTTACAGCAAACCGTATTTCATTATTGAAAAATCCTAACATAATATAAGAGAATTACGGAAAGAAACAAAATATTAAGCCATATCAACAGCTACGTTATTAAGATGGATTGAAATAATGATTTTCACAAATGAAATATTTATCATCATAATGATTAGGACAAATCGGAATAAAATCTTTACACGTCAGTCATACGTCAGTAGTGAATCATGGACATGGATCAAAGAGATTATACTTGCATAGAGGGAGGATATTTTTTGCAAGGCGGTCCACTTTTTTTTAAGTTTGTTTTTTTATGTTTTGTGTCATGTGGTAGGACAAAAGGCACAAAAAGTTACTACTTTACACAACTTTACATACACTAGCATGTCAAAAAGTGTCAAAAAACGTGGAAAGTGGACAGCCGCATAAACAAAATATCTAAAGTTCCATCTCTTTCTTCTATTAAAGGTATGTCATAAGAGAAAAGAGACTAACTACAATCTTAAATTGATGCGGACTTTATGCTTTAGAATGAAGAGATCCTTCTTGTGAGCTGTGAGACATGGATATAAACCAATGTATAGACAATACCAATACCACCTTCCTGATCATGGACAATACCTTTCCAACGTAGAAATACAATGACTCGAAAAGGCATTAAAATATTAGTAATCGCGAAAACGAGACACGCGTATACGCTATGCTGATGAAGTTGAAATTGCTATCAAAATCATACAACTTAGTCGGGCTAAGGTACGGGATTTAATACATTTTGTTTCATATCTCCGTCCCTTTCCAGTATGACAATTCCAGTCTGCGAATCTAAAAAATACTCAATCAACGCTTTCCAAGCTTCGTGATCATTAACATGCAATGAAATTAGAGACAGTGCCTTACATTACAACCTTCTTGATCATGAACTTTCGCTTACGCTAGCTTATGCACCTTTTAGTGTTTTAGGCATGAAGATTGAATTATCAAAATTCTTGGTTTTAGGCTTTCATACCGAGAAGACAAACTGGAGTAATGTATTTCTATCCAACTCGGGTGCTAGTACTAATGTGAGTAAATGATAAACCTAGTTCTTCTGTTCGTCAATAACCCGGCTCATTACAATACATTTTAACTTCTAGAACAGAAAGATGGCATTGTCTATAAGCACCTGGAGAGGAGAGCAAACTTCCGTACAGGCGGTGAAAATGACTTTTCAATTTATATGAAGCTAGATGACTGACTCTGGAGTCAGACATCCTTTGTAGTACAAAAAGTGGTTACGTCGATAAGGACAGTAATAAGTAGCTATCTCCTTTTTTAATTAGAGCGAGTGCGTCTCTTTTTGAGTGAATATACAAGACACGTGCTTCCTTCTATACCTTCTCTTTCTACGTTCTAAATCCATGGTTTATATCCATGTTCTAGAATCATAGTTCAAAAAGATTGCTAATGATTGAATGAGATTGCAACGCATAAACTTCTTGGTGAACTTAAAATACAGGTGGTAGTCATTAGAGGGTGTTAGGCAAGGAATATACTACTCTCTACCGTGTTAGGTGTACCCACCCATTTGTTATCAAAAATACTTGGCTATTATCCATCCACTTTCTTTCATTGGAAACAATTCATGACCCACGCAGACGCTTGAAAAATAAATAAGTTAAAGAAAATTGATGTCTTACCTACATTTGCATTAAGACTCCGTACCTATTCTCTAATTGGGATATTCAGGGATTTTCTTAGTAATCATATTGAATTCCAAATTATTACGTAAAATTTTTTGTGCAGTAGGTACTCAAACTTGTCCGATGTAAGTGTTCATGTAGCGAGACCATTGCCACTTCTTTGAGCATGGTCACAATACATCATGATCTTTAAACATTAAAACTTTAAATACTTACTTACAAAATGTACGTACTATGCTTATGCGAATTCTTGGTTAAATTACGGAATCATTCTATGGGGTAATTGTACAGCCATTCAACAGCTCTTTAGATTACAGAAAAGATGTGTCATAATACTGGTAAATATAAATGAGTTTGAAAGCTGCAGGCCGCATTTTAAGGAGCAAAAAATATTAACTCTTACTTCCATGTACATCCTTGAAATGTGTAAATTTGTAAGGAGACAACAAAATCTATTTAAGCAACACACCAGACCGCAAAACCTGCGCATCATAAATAGATTAGCTCGACCATTTACAACTTTACACATTGTCAGCTCCGGTACATTTCACATGGCTGTAAAAATTTATGATAAGTTACCAGAACAAGTAAAAGCCATAGAAAAAGAATCGCACTTTGTAAACAAAGTAAAGGAAATTTTGATTTTAAATTGTTTTTATACTTTAGATGAATATTTGAAATAGACTGATGACCATTGTATGTCAATAATTTGTATTATACCTACGACATTTCTATTATACTATTTATTGTTTAATTTAAATGCTTAATTTTTAAATAATTTGAATTCTATTCTAATTGGTGCTTATACATTTTATCCAATAATAATAATAAAATTATTTTTGTGTTGTTTTTAAAATATGAATATGCTATGTATGTCGAAAATAATTATTTTATGCATGAAAAGTTAAAAAAATTGTTAAAGTTTGTTTGTGTCTTTCTAAGTTTTATAATATTTACATTCAAATGTAAATTGCAGTGCCCTTACAGGGCTCATGTTGCGAACTGTTATTACCTGTATAAGATCTATCCCAACTGGCAAAATTTACTCTTCTAAATATCCCAAGAGCATATTTTTTTCAGTCTTATATAACACTTACAGCCTGCTATAAGTGTGGAATTGGGCGCACTTTATAAGTCTATTCACCCTTTGTGTTGCCTTATAATGGTCTTGTGAAGTGTATTTTCAATCTTACAAAACTCTTAAGGATGCTTTTATAATTACAAACAAACTTACAAGTGACTTACAATGGCATGTTTTAAGGGCAATTTCCCTTACAGTCCTCTTACTAGTGCTGCTCTAAGTGTAATATCGCTTGTAGTCCTCTTTGTGATCCCCTAGTAAGAGTGTAATCACAATTCGCCAAAGAGGTCTAGTCGCGTGTGTTCTGAAATGTTTTTTGGATTATAATTATTAAGACGCATCAAAAACGTAAGTAATATTTCACTTTCCTATGAAACGTAGTGTGTCTATATTTGCATAATTGTTTATTAGAGTATATATGCGACTGCGGTTGCGAAGTAGATTTTCTCGATTATTTTTAAATTTAAATAATAATATTATCGAAGGGTCTTTTCAAAAACGTGTCTTAAATATTAAAAAATATTTTATTTATTTGTGAAATACATCAAAATGTGGCCATTACCACCAATTATGATTTATAAGTGATTTATCAGAACTAAATAAGAGCAGTACTCTTATTTAAGGCTTTTATCGCACTTGTGAAGTCAAAATAAACCAAATCATTTGGCTACACGGCCATATTGCAGATACGTATATTTCTTCGGAACGCTCCACTTCTCTTAAACCGCTTCCATTTGAGTAAATCCATCCTTAATAAAAAACAGTTATTTAAGCAAGCTAAATAGGACATCTATTTTCCGCCATCTTGGCCAAACAACTGACACAAGCAGAAAGAGCACTTTTAAGACTCTTTGAACGTGCTACTATGTCTTAGGTAAGATGAATCACACTTATAAGTACTGGTCTTACAACAGGTTTATGAAATGCCCTAATAAGTCATTCACTCTTAATAAATACTTAGTAAAGTATCTTCTAAGATCGAGTGCTCTTGCAAAATGCTTGTATAAGTGTTAATAAAGAATCAAGGGCAATAAGGCTTATAAAATGCGCTTATAATACCACTACTCTTATAAATGTCTTATTACGTTTTCTTATATACGTCTGTAAGAATGTGTTACAAGTATGAAATCACATCATCATCATCAATCACACAAGCAGAAATAATTAGAATAACCGGCAATAGAGATCAGTCACTTTTAAGACTCTTTGAACGTGCTACTAGTCTTTAATATGTCTTAGGTAAGATGAATCACACTTATAAGTACTGGTTTTACAACAGGTTTATGAAATGCCCTAGTAAGTCATTCATTCTTAATAAATACTTAGTAAAGTAACTTCTAAGATCGAGTGCTCTTGCAAAATGTTTGTATAAGTGTTAATAAAGAATCAAGGGCAATAAGGCTTATAAAATGCGCTTATAATACCACTACTCTTATAAATGTCTTATTACGTTTTCTTATATACGTCTGTAAGAATGTGTTACAAGTATGAAATCTCTTATAGCCTAAATAGACTTATAACATGCCATTATAAGGGTTTCACTCTTAATCAGAACACATATAACCCTTATATAAGACTATAGATCTTATAAGCTTTTGTTTGTAAGAGTATTTTGCTAGTTGGGATGTACACCACATGAAGCAATAAATGATTATGATTATGATTATGATTATGATTATGATTAATATTATAATATTAAAACGGCTGTGAGCTATCAAATTATCATGACATAATTTCTCTATTATATCGTTGCACTTTTTTATGTTGTGCTCGCTATACCACTTTGTACCTTCCGAACAACGGCGGTTTTCGTTAACACTGTTCTCATCTTTTCTTACGGTAACATTAGGTTTGGAACCCTCTATGTGCGAGTACACACCTCGCTCTTGGCCAGTTATTTTTAGATAGACTTAATTGCAGAAAAATAAAATTTCAGAGAAAAACAATTTTGTTTCTTCAAACGAAGCCGTGGTGGTCCAGTGGCGAGCCTTGCCTGCCAGCAGGAGGCGATGGTTCGATCCTCGTCCAGGCCGACTCGTACCAATTAGTTTTTCGGAATTTATGTGCGATTTGTAACACCACTGGCTTTTCGGTGAAGGAAAACATCGTGAGGAAACCTGCATGCTTCAATTTCGAGGCATGTATTGTACCCACTGTCCATTATAAGTGGCGACGGGCTCACCCCCCGTCACACGGACAGAGTTTCGGTGACTAGTGAAACATGGATGTTCAGAGGTTTCAGAATGTCACTGACTACCCCCACGGGGAATATACTCGTGAGAGCAATAAAACATAGCCCTCCTTTTAACCACGGTCGTATAATAACGTCATGATGTACGAGTACAATAGCAAACGTTTATGTTTAGTCATATAACTCGCACATGCGCAGAACACATAAAAGATCTATTTAAGTTATCTATGGATCATTGATCTAGCACGTGGAACTCGTGGGTCCGTAATTACATTTTAAATTTAAGCCTATTTTTAGGAAATGCGTTGTGTAAAGTATTTTGATATGAAACACCTTTCAGAGAATGATATTAAATACACGTTTATCGTCATCAATTCATCATCAAGCCTCTGTTCCCACTGCTGGGAGGCAGGCCTACCCTCAAGGAGAGTGTAAGTACGTTAGTCCACCACGCATGCACAATGCGGATTGGTAGACTTCACATACGCATCGGAATTTCTTCTTCAGCGTATGCAGGTTTCCTCACGATGTTTTCCTTCACCGTTTGAGAGCAGTCTGTATTATGTAACGTATCTAACGTGCCTACTTACATAATTTTGATGAATTGTGAGGGGAATTGAAATGTATTAAATATTCTTAAAGTAAGTACTCACATTTCACTTCATTTTGATGAAAATCTGCAATAACTGGGAACACGAGATCTGAAACAAAATTACACATAATTATATAAATTCACGACCATAATCCATTTAGTGGTGGTCAGAAACATCGTTACAACCAGCTGTCTTGTATGAAGTTGGTGTAAGGCTCTCTATTATAAGGTTTAAAATTGAAATTAATGTGTAATGCTGGGTTCACATGCACGCCGTGCAGCCCGGCAAGCTTAGGCAATTCGCTGTAAGTACATTGAGGCTTCTATAAAGTTAAATAGTAACAATCACTTTGCACGGGCTGCACGGCGTGCATGTGAACCCAGCATAAAGGTGGCTAGTATTTCGCCCACAAATACAATGCATAAGAAGCTCTTATCCCTTAGTTGCCCCGTAGGACACCCACGGGTAGAAATGGCGTGGTACATTCAAGAAATTATCGTATTGTACCGCACGGCACACACTGGGAGATGTGGCTCGGATACGGTTATTAGGTCAAATGGAAAGAGGTATGCTTAGGTGGTTCGGTCACGTACACAGGATGAATGAGAGTAGACTCACTAGGGAGATTTATCGATCCAATATCAGTGGAACAGTCGAGAGAGAGCGTCCGAGGAGAACTTACCACGACCAAATAAATGGTCTTCTCCGGAAAGGACAAGTGCGTAGCACCCTCAACCGACGGAAGTGCATGAAGAGATGTATGAAAGTGGAGAGAAGTATGTCGGAAGGCGAGAGAAGTATGTCGGAATCGTAGTGTGGGGCGAGTCGTAGTCTCTGCCTACCCCCGTGGGATTGTGTGTATGTGGATCCGGCTGGCTTGCATCTGGCAACCCGTAGCGTAGATCGTGGTCTATCTACTATGGATAACCATATAATAGTACGACTATACAATGTATAGTTAATGTAACCTACGCTATACACGTGGAAGCCAAGGTCGAGAGTAGTTTATGCTTTTTTAATTTAGAATATGTAATGTGCTAGGTTTTACTACTATTATAGTCCAATCATTTTAGAGTTTCCTTGTACGGACACCCTAACAATAATTCATCTATCGCTGAAACTTTGCAGTGTGATAAAGTAAAGTATACAGATTACGGTTGACAAATAATCTAGGTTTAATTTTTTTCGGTCCTAGATTATTTGTCAACCGTAATCTGTATACTTTACTTTATCAGACTGCAAAGTTTCAGCGATAGATGAATTATTGTTAGGGTCAAACCCTATAATGATTGGACTATTACCACAGGCACAGCTATTACATACGTACTTATATGTACGCCGTAATATTGTAAGATCTTGTTACATGTTTTCTGCACGTATATGTTTAGTCAATGACATATATTCCTTTCCAATGGAGCTCATACCTAATTACGTCCCACTGCAGGGTACAGGCCTACCCTCAGGGTGTATAAGCGTTAGTCCACCACGCGTGCCCAATTCGGATTGTTGGTACACTTCACATACGCATTGGAATTTCTGTTTACGATGTTTCCTTCACCGTTTGATAGCAGTCGATATTACGTACTTGAGTCAGAAAAACTCATTGGTACATGGCATGTCATCCGTATATATACGAACCTGGACCGTATATTGAGTTTCCACAGCTCTCCGCAACGCGCCAAAGTAAAAACATAATAAATAACGCTCACAGACGATTCAGAAAGTCCAGGGAGCTTTTGCAACCCATTACAAAGAGGAAAGTCGCCTACCTTGGTCATATCTTGAGGAATAAGCGATACCAACTGCTTCAGACTGTAATAATGGGCAAAGTAGAGGGCAAAAGAAGCGTCGGAAGACCACGAATGACATGGCTCACGAACCTGAAAGAGTGGACAGACATCGCCAGCGTCGAAGAAAATCAAGTCAAAGAAATCGAAGAGCAGTTTCGTTTGGCGAGAGATAGACAGGGATATGCAGAGCTGACTGCCAACCTCCAGTAATGGAGAGGAACCGATGAAGAAGATATCAGACACACAAACTTAAGCTACTAGGCTTTATTATGGAAACCATACAATAAACATCGCCTTGCCACGCCTCGCATCGACGGTAGGTACTGTGACGGGGCTTTGCTCAGATGGTGGCGGCGTAATAATAATAAATTGGATTATATTTTAGAAGATATTTTATTTATCGAGAAACATGACAATCCCCACGCCCCCGGATCTCAGACATAATACAAACGCTTTCAATCTTTGTTTCTTTTGATATGCGTTCCAAACTTAAACTAAAGCGGCCAGTACGGAACCCGCGATATATAACCTCTTACATGGGATTGTCATGTTTCTCGATAAATAAAATAAATCTTATAAAATATAATCCAATTATTACTACGCCGCCACCATCTGAGTGAAGCCCCGTCACAGTACCTACTAAACAAACAAATAAACATGCAACATCGCGGGATTCGAACCCAGGACCTCTGGTTTGGCAGTCCGGTGTGGTAATAATTACACCAACCGGGTCGTCAATTTATAGGGTTACCAACTTTGGCAAAATTAGTGGCTCTTGAGCGAAATTTCACAGGTACCTAGAGTTCTATAGAGTTTCGGAGCTCCATTTGTTCTCCACCCTAGGCTTGTCCAAGCCAAACGCCAAGATTTTAAGAAGGTTTTTAAGTTGTCTAATTTTTACCAGACTATCTCTAAAGGAACACAAAATAAATGTGGGGGTTTGAGAGGTACCCTTTGCGCCTTCAAATTTTGTTCTGCGCCCCAAGGCCTTCTAATATATTTTAAGATGCGGCATAGCCCTACATGCCCCTAGCTACTTACGGCCCTGGCTAGCAAGTAATAAATGTCAATTACTAAAATAACAAAAATAAAGAATCTTCAATATTGCTCCACCTCACGTACATACAAGTACTTACCACAAGTGAACATAAATAAAGATTGCAGTTTAAACAAGTCTCCAAACCTATTAACCTCAATATGAGAGGGGGATGTTTTTACACCGTCGCGAATAAAAACAAACATAAGCATTATATGCTCACGGTCACGACTATACTTCAACAAGGGGCAGTCTGAGATATTCTGTTCTTTTATCATCGTTGAAGCGGTCGGTGGCGCGTTGCGGAGAGATATGGATTCGATACTCAGTCATGAGATTCCGGGTTCGAATCCGCACGGACGACATTGTACCATCCTAACTTATGTACGTAATACCTTACGGTAGTATATAGTACTCTGTATACAGACTGCTCTCAAAAAGTGAAGGAAAACATCGTGAGGAAACCTGCATACGCTGAAGAAAGAAATTCCGATGCGTATGTGAAGTCTACCAATCCGCATTGTGCACGCGTGGTGGGCTAACATTCAAAGTTAAAGAATTTATATGTGGATGCTTGTAAATGGCTGATGGTTGTTATTTAAGTATTATTTTGTAAAAGAGGCTGTTAGCATCCCGAATAATATAAAATAAAATAAAATAAAATCCCTTTTTTTAGGTACACAAACACGACCACCCAACCACACCAAACCACCCGACCATCTAACGAATCGTAAGAGCGTTTCGCACTACGTACGATCCGAATTTGTATGTAAAATCGGATTTTAAAAATCCACGTAAAATCGGATGACGGAAGATAGGTCTAGTGCTTAAACTACCATAATAGTTCTACGACTACTCCTGACTCCGGACAGTATTTTCACTGGTTCGGAACGGACGTAACTAGTGCGAATCAGGAGTGCGATTTTTGAATCTCATTCGTTGAGCTTAGCAGTTGAAAATGTCAAAATTACTACGAAGATACGCATCTTTTTACTGCTGATTTGACTTTCAAAAATCGCTCTCCTGTAGTATGATTTTTGAAAGTCAAATCAGCAGTAGAAAGATGCGTATCTCCGTAGTAATTTTGACATTTTCAACAGCTGAGCTCACCGAATGAGATTCAAAAATCGCACTCCTGTTCGCGTTCTAAACGAAATTATTTTCGGACAAGTGTTACAAATCGGTGTGATAGAAGGAAAACGTAATATCACGGCAGTACCAGCTATAAATCAATTGTGATAATTTCAATTATGAATTTCTTTCTTCTTAAACATGAATAAGTAAGCCAATCGTATCGTATCCCACTGCAGGGCAAAGGCCTCCACTCACTAAAGAGGCAGAGATCTGAGAGGGAGTGATATTCACTCACTATGATTTGGTGGAGTTATTGGCAAAATAACATACTTAGTTTTTTTTTTTTTTTGGAATGGCTAATACAGCGTTGCTCAGGGAGCAGTTACTGCTTTTTACTGCGGACTATTGGAGGGACCACGAAGGGTCTATCGATTCAAATGAATGAATTAAGCAACCGACCTAGGGGCACCCATAGTGGTATGGACCTCGGCACAGGACGTTGCTGGGGCTACGCGGCGGATTGCGTAGCGGGGATCAGTGAGAAGTATGTTATTGGTCCTATTTTAGTCCTACTAGTTTTACCAAATTAAAAGGACTCATGTGCCATCTAGCGGCAACATCCGGAACTAATTTACGTGACTTTGAATCAATCAATAAAGCGCGCAACACACGGCCGCTATAATATGTTGCTGTACTCTTCTAACGCGTGCAAGTTGCTAATCGCTTCCTCTCACTCGCACGCGAGAAAGAGACGTGCTTATGTAATTTTGCGTGCGTAAGAATAGTACAGCAACATATTATAGCGCGTGTCTGTGACGGGCCTTAAACTTTATTTTACACCAAAGTCACGGACTTAAAAGAAATAAGGACCGAATGTTTCACTAATAAAAAGATGTGAAGCTTGCAAGGGTGTCGTTTGTTCTACAAGGGACCTACACTCACACAGATGCACTAGCTCTAGGCGCAGGGGTGCGATTTTTGAATCTCATCCGGTGAGCTCAGCTGTTGAAAATTTCAAAATTACTATGGAGATATGCATCTTTCTACTGCTGATTTCACTTTACGACCCGTCACCTTATGTACCGCGTGACAGCGAGCACACTAAAGAAATGGGTGCTTCACTCATGATTAGACGAGATTACGTCTGGTTCTTCTTTTAAGTCTGTGACCAAAATATACACAGTAAAATACAGAGACAAAAAAAACAAGAGGCGCAAAATAAGGCGGTCTTATCTCTAAGAAGCTTTCAAGCACAAGTGCTGGTAAAAAAGCGGTCAACAATCCAACCAAAGATGAACTCCGACGTTGTTTAAACTTCGGGGATCTTTTTTTTAGGTTCCGATACCCAAAGGGTGAATACGGGACCCTATTGCTATGCCTACGTGTTGTCCGTCCGTCCGTCTGTCGGACTGTCAGTCCTACCTATTTAGGGATGTTAATTTTAAACTTGTAATTTTCACAGAATGTGCGTGATGGCAGATGGACGTGGGCAGTGACAGAGTGGCGGCCGTGGGAGCAGTGCCGGATTAACCATAGAGGCAAAGTAGGCTCCAGCCTATGGGCCCAGCGCCGGCATGGGGCCCCGTGGCTCGGGAGAAAAATAAGTGAAAACTCAATGATTTAGGCCCACCACAGACTTAAAAGGAATTACGAAAAATAAGAGATCTGTATTTCAGTTGTCTCTTATTTTTCATAAAAAGCGAAGCAAGCTGGAGATTTCACTGCAATTATTGCAGTAAAATCTTGAGTTTTTTATTATTAGCTCGCTTAGATAGCATTACGAAACGCGATTTTATAATATTGTAGTAAAACCTCGAGCTCGCTTCGCTCGCTCCACATTTTAGTGTTTTTATTATGTTGTTTGATTGGTGGTTATTTTACTGCGACCATAGAAAAAAATCATTGCGACGCCAATGGATATAGGCGCCCCAGGACTTGCATTGCCTAAGGGCCTCTGCATGGCTTAATCCGGCCCTGCGTGGGAGGGGGAACGGTCAGTGGGCAGACCAGCAGCCAGGTGGTCGGATGACATTTGTAAAGTAGCCGGCAAACAGTGGATGAGACTAGCGGGGGACCGTTCTAGTTGGCGTGAAAATGAAGAGGCCTATACCCAGCAGTGGGGTTTACCGGGCTGATGATGATGATGATGTGCGTTATTATGGCGGATTTGCTAACAAATAATAAAAATGACAAAATGTTTTAAGCCCCCCCCCCCCCTTTTTAATTAAGGGGGGTCCTCAAACTAGTTTTTATCAAACGTTTTTTTCTTCTTAGCTTAAAAACGGTAATACATACAAGCTTCAAACTTGGTATGATTAGTACCTACGTAGTGTGTGTGTGACCTAGTAGTGTGATAGGTAATAAAAACCTGCCAAGTGTGAGTCGGTCTAGCTCGCGCTGAAGGTCCCTGAGAAAACAAAACTTTTTTTCTCAATGAGGGATTTTCAGAAAGCCATTAAAAAAGAAAAAGTAGTTCCTAATGGTTCGATAGATGGCGTCGACCAGACAGGGGTGAGCGACCTTGCAGATAGTAAAATACAAGTAAAATAGTAAGAATTTGTGTTTTTAAGTAAGCAGCAAAATATGAGCATATATTTCGTTAACGGATGCGTCTGACTCAGTGACATGCATTTTTGTTAACTTTTTAGCTTAAAATTTTCATCTTCGGACCCCTCTCTGGTCAACGCCATCTATCGCCGGTATGATGAACTACGTTGTAAGTAGCTGTCAGAAAACTCCTCTATTCTATTCTATTCTATTTTTAAAAATATGGCTGCCATCTTGGGTATTTGATGATTTTGCCAATGTCGAGTTTTTATAGCAAAAGTGCTTGACGTTGTACGGTTATATAGATATTTTGGTGACTTCAAGGGTTGTTCTTATAAAAGAACAATATCCTGAGCCACCACTGGAGTTCCACTGTAGGCCGGGGATGGGGCAACCGACGCGCACGTGACCGCCCAATAGCAGACCCACAAAGCAACTCCAGAAAACTCCTCATTAATAATTTGTAGTGTGGTGGGTGGTACGGAACCTCGGTGTGCGAGTAGCCCGATTTGTAAACTTTTTAGGTCTTTCTTTTTGGATGGAACGCGACTATTTCGACTTACCGGTGTCTAGGAAGTTGATCTTAACTATTTTAAAACCGTAAAATTATGAGGAACAAAAAAGTTGCGGTTCTCTTCATATAAATTCAAATAACACTCGATAACGCGATTTAAATGACGTGCAGCGCCATCTATTGACAAAATGTTTAGGTAGTTTGTTTGTTTGTTCGCGCATCACGCAAAAACTACTGAACCGATTTTGATGAAACTTTTTTGTTTGATAGCTTATGATCTGACTTAAAATCTGGTATATAATTTGTGCGGACGAAGTCGCGGGAAAACACTAGTATTATTATGAAAACGTAAAATAAAAACGTACCTTCGAAGCTGTAGATTTAAAAAACCGGCGTAACTGTGGCTGTATATGCTATTAATCTTGTTTCTTTCCTATTATCCTTTACCTTTCATTCGTTTATCTAGGCGTCGCGACGGAGAAATTTATTTCTTTCTTGTATGGAGGTAGTCACAATAAATAATGTTTGTTTCTAGATAATACAAATAAACTGGTGTTATTTATGAATGTTTACGAATAGTAAGTAATTAACATACCTAATAGCTAACTATCCATTAATTAAACAAATAATATTTACTATTCTTATCTATTTTATCGAAGAACTTAAAAATCTTAACCTCTCAAGGACGCATCGAACGTCAACGTTCGAATTGGAAGTGCTATGTTTCATTTTGTCAAGCCTCAGTCGAACTTCAACGTTCGAACTTTTTTTGCGCTCGACTCGTCCTAAATTAAGGCTTATCATGAGGATTTAAGGTTTATTTCTCTTTAGAAGGTTTTACGATATAAGACCTTATGAAATTACCTTTCTAATGATATATTGAACCAATAGGAGCGAGCCACTAGTGAAGGGCAACGAGCGTTTCAAGTAACTCGTTGTAGATTTTGTAGGGATGTGTCGGGGCTTGACGGCCGTTTTTGAATAAAATCTTTTAAAAATGGTCAATTTTCTTGGTTTCAGACCATAAATAATTTAACTGGCAACATTAAAAAGGTACAAAATGTAAACAAACATTGAATTTGACACTTTTATTGAAAAATGTTTCGTAAGGAGTCGCGGCGCTCCCGTGCCGTATTTTTTTCATTGTTTCTCTGTTTATTCAGTAATGTAGTAAATTTGATGTTTATTTCTACAATCTAAATGAGTGTAGGCAGCGAAAGAAACATAACACAACTTGAATTGGTAACGAAATATGGTGAATTTGATCGATTTCTTCGCGACTACTGGTGCCGCCGCGCGCGCGGTCGAATTTGCTGGTAGGTGCTGGGGCTGAGAGCCAATTTTTTTTCGGGAAGGGGTGGTCCCTGACAGGTTAAAATTGAAAAGTGCTTGTAACAAACGTACTTCCCCCTCCAACGTTGTTTTCGCACTAATTTTTTTTCTGCGTTTAGTAGGTGTTTCTACACTATTTCTTAAAATAACTACTAATCCTCTAATAATATCAAACTGTGAATTTCAGAACACATATTGTATCAAAACAAAAATTTTAGCGAAGTTCTGAAACATCATCAATATAGTTAGTACATAATACTCAAAAAAACACACAAATAATAAGTTCTACTAAAAGTAATGAATTAAAATCACTGGCAATATTAGTTACATCTCGCGTTTAGTTTCTCTAAATTTAATTACATTTTTCCGATTGATATCAGTGCAATTTGGTTTTGACTTTCATGATCTTAGTTTGGAATGTAGTAAGTAATCTAGCAAAAGTATGGTATATTTTTTAATGATTATTGTGAAATCGTTTGATTTTCTGATATTCACTTGTTCGTCTATAATTTAATCATTGACAAATAGCAATAATAAAACGCAAAAGAGAAAGGCCGCAAAAAAAAGTAGTTTGCTTGCATTGCAAAACAAAATGGCCGATGTTTCACCGAGAAAGGTGTGTCGCGGAAATAATTGAGTTTCCACAAGCGATGTACCATTGAACCTCAGTGAAAAGTTTTGGTGTTTTACTACTGGTTCGTAACTTTGTTATTGTGATTATTTAAGGTGGATTTAGTTTGTTTGATGTTCAGTTCAGCTACCGACGCATCGCAGCTACGCAGCAGGCTGCCAACAAAGGGATTGCCAAGGAAGTTGAAGAGGTGATTCACCAGCCGCGTTTGGCCATCCGTGAGGCCGCGTGTCCGCACAAGCCCGGGGGCTGCATGGTTGCCTCGCGTTGGCATTTTCCGCGCCGCAGCTCGTTAATTAACGCGAGGCGTCCGTTTTCGCCTTATCCGGTTATACTCGAATCGTGCCCGCGCGCCGCTATCGTGATGAATAAAATCGGTTGTATTGCAGCGGCGCCGTCGGGCCCCGCGTCCTCGCCGCGCCTTCGCGACCGCAGCGAACTGCCCCATACGGTAGGGCTTCGCCTCTCGCGTCTCGCGCGCGCTTGGAGCCCTCGCTCCTTCTCGAACGCTAGCGGAGTCCTAAGGGTAAGTCTTATACAATTTACGGGGCAGGTGAGTGGTTGGAAAAAATCAATACATGTCAGCCATCTTGTGAAAGTATATAAATAGAATGTATTTCGATCGTGTTGCTATGTATACTTATTGCATTTACACTTTCATTTAGGTGTAACGTCACAATTCATGTTCCATAGAAATTAATCTTGTAGCCTAACACTCGGTTGCAGAACCGCTCATTAAAGTTAATCCTCCATTAAATCTCTTGATAGCTTTTACTTCGTTAATAAGACAAAAAGTGACAGCAAGAGATATAATGGAGGATTAACTTTAATGAGCGTTTCTGCAACAGAGTGTAAGATCAGAGATATTTGTTTTGGTCGTTGTTTGGATTGTCTACGTCCTGCAAGTCTTGAAAAATGCATGCTAGGCATGGAGGGGAGTAAGTTAGGTAGGTATATAAAATGAGGGATTTTCAGAAAGCCAAAGTAGTTCCTAATGGTTCGATAGATGGCATTGACTAGACAGGGGCGAGCGACCTTGCAGATAATAAAATACAAATGAAATAGTAAGAATTTGTATTTTTAAGTAAGCAGCAAAACATGAGCATATATTTCGTCAGCGGATGCGTCTGACACGGTAACATGCATTTTTGTTTACTTTTTAGCCTAACGATTTCATCTCCAGACGCCTCTCTGGTCAACGCCATCTATCGTCGGTATGAACTATGTTTGAGTAGCTGTCAGAAAACTCCTCATTGTTAAAGGTTGTCCTTACTCCTGGCACTAGCTAGAGGGTGAATATACCACTTGGTAGTCTTAGGTCCGACCTAAATGTAATTTGTGCTAAATATTCTTAAAGGACATACCAATCAAATTCATAGTTCGACAACCAATTTTGATATAACTTATCTAATAGAACAAAAATATAGATTATAAACTTTTCGCTTACGCTGAAAGATGGAGCCATGAAATGAGAGAGTGAGATAGCCAGTTATGAAACCATAGGCGAAGTATTTTTCGCTTACGCTGATAGACGTAACATCAGTGTAACCACGTATGAGACAGTGATAGTCATAAAATCCTATACAATTTGTATGAAAATAGATGTCTGACTCCGGAGTCAGACAGCCGTCGTAGAACAAAAAAGTGGCTACGTCGATAAGGACAGCAATAAGTAGCGATCTCCTTTTTTAACTAGAGCAAATTTGCTATGTTCATCTCTTACTGAGTGATATGACAAGACACGTGCTTTCTTCTAGTTCCTTCTCTTTCTACGTATGAAACCCTATGTAAACAAAAAAGACTAAAGGGCCTGTTTCACCACTTCTGAATAAGTTCTTGTTAGCTTATCCAACAGATATTTTTGACATAATTTCATACAAAATTATGTCAAACTATCTGTCGGATAAGCTAACAAGAACTTACCCAGAAGTGGTGAAACAGCCCCTAAATATAATTTTTAGTTTCGGCCACGGCCGGCAAGCGGATAGTTGACAAATTGTCTTTTAGTATGCAAAAGCTAAGCTATTGCTGTTCCATGGGCCATGTTATGATTTCATCTAGTGGTAAATCATCTGAGTACAAAATAAAAAGACTGCATCTTGATTGTCAAATAAGGGTCGAGCATCATCTGGGAGCACCGTATCACATTTTTCCATTGCTCCATCCTTTTTTGTCACTCAGGTATTTGGTTAGTGAAAAGTCTGGGAATTTTGAGCATTTGCAGTGATCCTTACGCATAGCTTATAAGCATAAGCAGTGTTCCTTAATGCTATTTATTTATGTATAGATGCAGCCAGGACATCATGCACAATTCATTATTTCATATTGCATTACTGGGCCATTTCATTATTTTAAATCTAATCAAATTCACTGAGTTTATTGATTATACTTACAGTTTGTTTGGGAACAATCATATGTTATTTTCTCATCTTACTCAAGGTCAATCATAAACAGGGTGTTAAATGCGTTACAAACAACTTTCCGCTATAGGACCAATATCGAGCTGGCGAAAAAAAATCTGCTGTTCCGTAGAAAACGTCAATGGTATTTTTTCTGAATTGACTACTACAGCATTGCTCAGGGTGCAGAGTGCAGTTACTGCTTTTTACTGCGGACTATTGGAGGGACCACGAAGGGTTAACTGAGCCAATTGAATGAACTAGGGGCACCCAGAGGGGTACGGACCTCGGCATAGGACGTTGCTGGGGCTAAGCGGCGGATTGGGTAGCGGTATCTGTGAGATGGGGTAGCGGGAATAGGTGAGAACATCAATGGTGACTTGACACAAATCTATGGAACGGCAGATTATTTACTTTGCTATTTCGAAATTGGATTTAAAGTGAAAGTGGTCTGAATTCAAAAATTATTCCGGACTTTCAACATGTTATAGCCGTGTGCTTTTAAAATCAAATTAAAGCTTGAAAAATTAAGTCTTGGCCAAACTGGGGCTTTGCTTTCATCCATTTAAGCCTTTGGTAGATTGTGGGTTCAAGTCCCATCCTAGGCTTAATTTTTCAACATCTAATTTGATTCAAAAATTGTTATCATAAATAATATCAAATACATATACAAGGTGTTACAAAAATACAAATAAATATTTAAGGAAGAGGTTTAGACCATCAAACGGAACAACTTTCACTATAGGACCAACATCGAAATCGCGAAAAAAAAAATCGGATGTACCATACTAAACTACAAATCTGCTCGAGCATGTATGAAATAGCTAGATTTTTTTTTTTGCGATTCGATGTTGGTCCCATAGTGAAAGTTGTGTGATTTGGTGGTCTTAACCCCCTTAAAAGATTTAAATGTTTATTTTTACATTTGTAACTCAGTATAGTTTACGTCTCACATAGCTTTTAGATGTCATTGGACAATATGATCAACGATATATCCTTGCAGGATGTCTGCGAGAAACAGGAACGGTTCGGTCTCCCGGGCCGCGGAGACGGCTTCCAAGAACCGTCTCCACATGGACCGGAATCCGCAGCACTCCAGGATTACTGGTAAGATTCTAGGTACGATGGAGAAAGAAAATTTTATTTGCATGCCATACTAACAAAAATTATACAGAGTGTAAGGAAAAGTATCAATAACCTTTAAACCACATACTCTACCCATCAAACTGAACAACTTTTACTATGTGAGCAAACCGATCAGAGCAAAAAAAAAATCTGCTGTTGCATACATTTGTGTCGAGTAGGAGTTTAGTATGGAACAGCAGATTTTTTTTTTGCTCCCATAGTGAAAGTTGTTCAGTTTGATGGGTAGAGGGTGTGTTTTAAAGGTTAATGATACTTTTCCTTACAACCTGTGGTCTTAATTAATATGCTGGCGTATTTCAAGGGAATCAGATCTTCAAATTGAACAACTTTCTCTATGACTAACATTTTATTTTCGCGAATTTGTAGTTAGTTTTATAGAGAAAGTTGTTCAGTTTGATGGTCTGATCAATTTCTAAAACTGTCAGCTTATTAAGATAGACTTAATGGTTTACTAACAATGCTTTTCCTATTACTGTCTCCTATTTGTAATGTAGGGAATTTTGACATTTATTTTTCCTACTCCTATTTTCTTTCTTTATGATTTAATAATGATTTTCCTTTTTGTTTTGTATAATCGGTCCAGTAATTGTAAAGTTATTGAATTTTGAACATAGCTGCTGTTCCCGTTAACAGAAAACCACCAACAGTGCAGTTAAAAGTGCTATATAGTGTGACTTTTGAAAGCCACACGTTCAAATCAGTGGCAGAAAATGACGTAAACAGTATGAAGTTTGTATATTCATTTGGTCATGATTTTTAATTTCACAATACAAAATAGCACATATGCTTTGCTGTGCATTGTTTGATGATGTTTGACATTGGTGGTGTTGCCATTTGAATTAATACAACTGTATGAAGTTGACCGATCTGTTCGGATATAAATATCATGTAGTGTTGCCAAGCCAATGGATAAATTGTTCACTATTAATAAATACGCAATAACACCGAAAATTGTAGTATGTTATACATAAATGAACATTCGCTGTACAAAAAGTCGATGAATTCAAAGAATCAAAACAACTTTCATATTAAAACCATCATAATCTAATTAATGAATCAACAAATTGCTCGCTGAAATAAGGGAATCGCGAAAAAACACTGCAAACAGCCGTGGTGGTCCAGTGGCGAGTAACCTTGCCTTCCATGCAGGAGGCGATGGTTCGATCCCCGTCCAGCACTCGTAGCATGCTACACGTGATACGGCTGTATCACGTCTTTTGTCTCGTTCGTTAGCGCGCAAATAAAAAAAGAGCGAAGGTGTGATAGCGCTGTATCACTGTGTCATGCTGGCCGACTCGTACCAATGAGTTTTTTGGAATTTATGTACGATTTGTTACACCACTGGCTTTTCGGTGAAGGAAAACATCGCGAAACCGCCAGCCGCCTGACAGGTTTGCCTCCATAGTAAAACTGGCTCAGTTTGCTGGGTAGAGTATTTGGATTAATGGTTAATAACACTTTCCTAATACTGTATAGCGTGAGCAAATATGCTATGCTAAGCTGATGCAAGTAAAATATCTCAAGTCTGTTTGTCATCAGACCCGTCGAACCCGGCCGGACGCCGGAAGGAGATAGACAATGTGATGAAGAGAGCACGCCAGTCTTCACCCGGCTCCTGGGATCGCAAGCTCCTGGAGGTTGAGGAGAAGGACCCTAATCGGTGAGTTTAAATTATATTGGGTTATTTCGAATTAGTTGGCGAAACTGCACCAGGGCACTTGTTGATGATAATAGATTGCATTATCAATGTTTATAATTAGTATTGATGATTAACAAAATTATTATTATCATACGTATCGTACGCAGTGCGCGGCCGGCGGGCGTACATTGACCTCAGAATCATGACTCGCCGACGGGTCAATAACACCCAATTGTAACTTGGTAACAGATACCAAATGCGTTTGTTAAGTTTCGCCAACTACAAATTTAAACTTATATACAAATGGCAATGGGCGAGGCACATAGATATTAACACTTTCGCTGCTAAGCCCAAAATCATGATCCTCGCGCCGTGCTAAAACTGACGCCCCTCGTAGGTCGTGCGCACAGTCGTAACGATAAACGACCAAAGCGGCTCACCTCGTGGGTCGGCCTGCACATACGTAAGGTTTGGGTGACTCACGCTGTAGGTCATGAGCACAGTCGTAACCGTGAAACGATAAACTGGCTCGTCTCGTGGGTCACCCGCGCAGGCGTAAGGTTGTCGGTGACTCGCGCGGTAAGTCATAAGCACAGCCGAAATGCAATATAACTGACTCGTTACGTGGGTTCTTTACGCTACGCCGTAGGTCGTCAGCAGCGAAAGTGTTAAGGGTATATTATTCGGAGCGCGCTCCATACAAACGTACTATGGTGATATTTTCAATACTAACCAATTAAAGTCAATGACATTTTGCAGAAACAATCTAGAAACAAATTTCTATGCTTGTATGGAGTCAGATTTTCGTTAAAATGTATAGTTTTCAAGTTACAGTGCCTCAAAGATTTCCATACAAATCTTAAATTAATCCTAGCATTGAAACTGTATATTTTAACGAAAATCTGACTCTATAGAAGCATAGAGATTTGTTTCTAGATAATTTCTACAAAATTTCATTGACTTTAATTGGTTAGTATTGAAAATATCACCATAGTACGTTTGTATGGAGCGCGCATTTTCGCTCTCGGAATAATATTCTCTTAAGTATGTAACGCATTTAATCCTGTGTAATGTATTAACAGATGGCGTCACACGGGATATAAGCAGATGTACATCGACGGGTCCGCCTCGGGTTCACCTCGCCGCTCCCGCTCCCCCCTACCCATCAGGAGATCCAGGTATTTACTATCAAAGATTATTGTTACCGAGGGTTTCTAAAAATAGTAGATTACCTATACAACATTCAATCAATTTTATGAACAGTGATATATGGTGTCTCAGATATCTACAGAAAACGTATAGTTGGTGTTTTCTGACACTAATAAACTCCGCCGCAAGCCCGCAAGCATGGTCGGCGGTTTCTGTGTGTACCTATACTGCATTCCAAATAGCAGCAAAAATTTAAGGCTATTTTTAATAACAGAAACAGATATTTGAAACATTTCTTCTCACTTATTCTAAAACAGCTTTAGTAACGTCCAAGTTATGTCGGAAAGTACATCTTTCTGATAAATAAATTATATTTGCTTACCAGAATTGGCCAGAATGCTAAATAGGAATCGAAATTTGACGACCCGGTTGGTGTAATGGTTACCACGCCGGACTGCCAAACCAGGGTCATGGGTTCGAATCCCGGTTCGGTTATGGATGTTATATGTTCGTGCCGTTGTTGTATGGTTTTCATAATAAAATGATGATGATGACGACATCATGTCGTCCTTATTTGGAATGAAGTATAGGGCAGAAAAAAGTAAGGTCTCAGATCACATGTTATTGTTGGCCGAGGCGAAGCCGTGTTTTGGCGTTCAAAAGTTTAAAACAATCCTGTGTTGTACTGTATTGTTGCCGTGGTGGTCCAGTGGCGAGTAACCTTGCCTGCCGTGCAGGAGGCGATGGTTCGATCCCCGTCCAAGCCGACTCGTGCCAATCAGTTTTTCGGAATTTATGTACGATTTGTAACACCACTGGCTTTTCGGTGAAGGAAAACATCGTGAGGAAACCTGCATGCTTCAATTTCGAGGCGTGTATTGTACCCACCGTCCATTATAAGTGGCGACGGGCTCACCCCCCGTCACACTGGACAGAGTTTCGGTACTACTGGTGAAACGTGGATGTTCTGAAATTTCAGAATATCTCTGACTACCCCCTCGGGGAATATAGTCGTGAGCATATGCTTATGCTTATGTATTGTAGAGTTTAAATACAAGTTACGTTTCCAGAACTCCCCTGCCGGCGCGTCGGTCAAGGTCGCCGCTAGGTCGTAGGACTCCGCGCAAGTCCCGCACCCGGTCACCGAGGCGCTCTCCGCGCCGCAGTCCTAGAAGGAGCCCGATCAGGTAAATCATAATCATTTATTCCTTGCTTGATTGTGTACAATAAAAGATCTTTTCTTAGTTTAGGTTCCAACAATCTACCTCGTCGAGGTGTGCAAGTATTCAGTTAGTTGATTAGTAGGATCTTCAGTTAGGCTAGTTTAGTTTAGTTTGTAGGTACGTACTTATATTTTGTATATATATTATAGTATAATTGCATTATACTTAATTTATTATATTTGTTTAGTTTGATTTGACATTTGGATACCTATTCATTAATTATATAATACAATTTTTCCTACATATTATCAGATTATACTTAATAATAACATAACATAACATACTTAAATATACATACTAATATTTTTTTAATTTTTAATTAAAATTACATTATAACTAGAGTTTACCCGCGGCTTCGATCACACAAATTATACAGGATTAATTTTATATCACTGCGGATAACTATCTCTAACTTCAGGATTCTACTCATCAAACTGAACAACTATTAAATATAGTATAAGACGAGATATAATTATGTATAGATACAATTAATAATTAAGTGACTGTAATGTTAAAAAATAGTCAGGCCCTCTACAATAATATTGCCATGCCGTAACAGGGCGTCACAATAATTGAATAAGATCTTGTGTTACTCGTAAGCTTTTACATTATTATTGTGAAAAACTGCAATAAATACTAAATACTTAGATTATCAAGATAGACAGTCAAAGCTTCGAAAGCGTCGTAAAAAATAGGAACCAGAACAGGTTCCAAAACCCTATACATATACACGCACACATACATATTTTGTATGGCGCCTCACGCACACCAACCTAAGAAAGTTAGCCCCTTTTGTTGTATACGGAACAAGTGTGAGGCTCATTCTAGACATATACTTTTTCTAAGACTGAATACAACTTTTACTATGGAGCCAACATCGAAATCGCCAAAAATAAAACAGCAAACTCAAACTCAAAATTTTTTATTCAAAATAATATCACATAGATAACTTTCTGACGTCATTTTTGATTCTACCACCGCTTCGGAAGGTGTTCCGTTGTAGAGAAGATGCGGCCAGAAACTCTATAACCTTAGATTATCTAGATGGAACGTCGCCTCACAAATGGAAAACAAAAATGGTTCCATTTTTTGACAGATGTGTGCGTGACAGCTGCGTTCTACGCATGTTTAAACCTTTCAGTGTGTGAGTGTTTGGGTTACCAGCAGAATTCCATCTCCCTTAGAATCTGGGAAAATTTTAGTCATCTTTGGGAGTCAACTACACTTTACAAGGTGTAAAATTAAATGCGTCGCATATCGAACAGAGTGCTCCAGACCATCAAACTGAACAACTTTCACTATGGAGCCAACATCGAAAGCACGAAATAAATTTGCTGTTCCATAGTTACTCGAAAGGGGAGGCCTTTGCCCAGCAATGGGATGAAAGGGGCTAATAAAAAAATAGTTAATCGACCAAAATGTATGAAACAGCTGATTTTTTCGCTATTTCGACCTTGGTCCCATAGAGAAAGTTGTTCAAAGACTATCATGCACGCGAATTATTATCTCAACAGTGGTTATTAGAGATCGGATATTCAGATGCATAATTTACCTAAACTTCATTTTTCACAAAAATAATATGGACGCGTCTTTTTATTTTATGAAGCAATCCCAGGATCATTCCGAAGTCCCAGGATTGCTAAAAGATTTATCTTTATAAAAAATATCGTAGAACTCGGGCATTTGAACAACTCGGACAACACGAACGACTCGGACAACATGAACAACTCTAAATTTGGTCAACTTATACAATATTGTCTGAGTTGACAGAGTTGTCCGAGTTGACCAAGTTGTTCATGTTGTCAGAATTGTTTTGTTGTCGAAAGTACTTAATTGGACAACATGGACAAATTGGACAACCTTATCAAGTCAATTCAGTTGGTCAGGTTGACAAAGTTGTCAGAGTTGTTCATGTTGTACGAGTTGTTCATGTTGTCGGAATATCATAGTGGTGAGGATAAGTGTGACAAAACAGTGCGTGTGGCACAATTTTTTTAATTAACTTTATTCATAAAGGCATAATCTATATTCAGTTTCCGTGGAAAATTTTTTTTTAGTTTAGGTAAATATGCATCCGATCTCTAATAAATATGTTCCTTCTCACCACCATAGTTAGTAGAAATAAAGTTCGGAAGAAATAAAGACTTAATAAAGTGAAATAATTTTTTTTTTGCTTTTAGGTTGTATGGACGAAAAACCTTTGTCTATTAGTTGATAAAAAATAGTAATGAAAAAACGAAACGACTATTGATCGAGGCATAATGGCGGGAAATTTAGAAAGAAAAATCTGACCACACTTTAAAAATGGCCTATGTAAACAAAGAAAAGTTTTTAAAATTTTCAATCAGCTTATTGTATTTCAAATCATGGTGAAAAATTAATTTATAAGTGTGAAACATGTTAATCTTTTTTTGATAGTGCATATTTTTGTGAATTTGTTACAATTTGATCACGTAAGTGATTTTTTCGGAATTTTTTATCTTGGATTCAGGAGGTCTGTACCGTTTCGCGT
Source organism: Agonopterix heracliana (assembly GCA_963693445.1). Classification (NCBI taxonomy): domain Eukaryota; kingdom Metazoa; phylum Arthropoda; class Insecta; order Lepidoptera; family Depressariidae; genus Agonopterix; species Agonopterix heracliana. Next base: position 1,137,581 of record OY856333.1, on the reverse strand, counting down.
CATGATTGAGACTATTGGAAGGTTTTTGAAAGGAGTACGGTTTTTACCTACTTTTTTTGGGACCATTTCGCCCGCTTGTTGCTCTGTCTATATAGTCTAAGTCTATAACACACTTCTTTTAAACAAAACAAAATATACAAAGTACAAATATTGAATTACATAGTGTAACATTGTCAAGACCAGACATTTTGGTCATTCAATAAATAGCTGTCCAATACGAACTGCAGTTTTGTATGGGACAGCTGATTTTTTGCAGTGATATAAAATTTATCCTGTATAAGGTCTATCAAAATTAGCTGAAACTATTTTAAGGGGATGATCAGATCATCAAACCGAATAACTTTCTCTAAAGGCATGTATTCTCTTTGATTAGTGCGAGTGCAGGTGATTAGTAATTCGGTATGTCCAGTTTTTTTTTTGAAAGGCTGAATCGAAAAACATTTCGGGTAATTGTCTCAATAATCATATTTTCTATGTCAGAGATTTTAAAATGAAAGGATTACAGATATAATAAAATAGGGTCGTTTTTCGGTACGTCCAGTGACGTCACTGGTATACCTGTGAACTCCTTGGTAAACATAAAATTAACTTATAATAACTGACCGTTACAAAAAAAAAAACATTCACTATGTCAGAATTTGACATTTGATGTTGCCGTATCTGTTTCCAGCATAGAGTTAGAAAGAGGAGGAACGTTTTCATTTTTTTAAATATAGCAGTAGGTAGTTTTTCTCCATGGAGTTCGAATTATTTTTTCTCCACCATTTTTGCACTTAGAGATTACAGATCAAAATAATTTAAAAATTAAATTGCTATTGATAAACTCGATGAATCGCAATAAAAATGAAATGGGTTTCTTAAAATTATGTCTTCTATCCGTAAAAAATATAAAAATGACGACCAAAAAAAACTTGACATACCGAATTGCGGGACATTACTACAAAGTACAAACATTGAAAGTAAATCAAAGATAACAACATGTCATATTCTATTGGTGTATCGCTCTAAATGTTTGAATGACCCGCAATTACTAATCACCTGCACTCACACTAATGAACTTTAGGGACCAATAGGAAATTAGCAAATAAATGTTTTTGGACTTTCCATACTAAATACAAATACCGACATAGCTGACATAGCATGTGGCTGACATAGCTCAGAAAATTAGCAAGGTGAAGTGGCAATGGGCTGGTCATATTTGCCGAAGAACTGACAACCGATGGGGTGTCAGAGTTCTAGAGTGGAGACCGCGAACTGGTAGGCGTAGTGTGGGACGCCCTGCTGCCCGCTGGACAGACGACCTCAACAAAGTAGCGGGGAGCGACTGGATGAGGAAGGCCGAGGACAGAGTTTTGTGGCGCGCCTTGGGAGAGGCCTATGTTCAGCAGTGGACGATGATAGGCTGATGATGATGATGATAGGTACTAAAAATACAATCAGCTGATTGAACGCTTGTATGAAAAATCGATCGGTCTTTCAAACCGGGGATACGTCCCAGACACAAATGGGTTGAAAAATTTAGTTCCTTAGGTAGCTAAATTGGAAAAAGCTCTGGTTCGGAAGATTGCGTGTTTAAGTCCCGCCTGAGACTTAATTTGTCAATCTTTGATTGTAAGTTTATTTGATGTGTCTCCCACAGACGCAGCCCGGTGCCGCGCCGCAGGTCCCCCCGGCCGCGCTCGCCCCCCGCCAGACGCGCCCCCCGCCCCCCCGTGCCCGCGCCCGCGCCTCCCCCCAGGACCAGGCCACCCTCGCCCCCCGCGCCCAGGAAGGTAATAAAAGTAGATTACACACCGAGGACAGGAAAGTAAGAAAGGTCTCAGATCTCATGTAATTGTTGACCGAGGCGAAGCCGAGCTCAACAAACATGTGATCTGAGGCTTTCTTATTTACTGTCCGAGGTTAGTATACTATTTTTCTCCTCGACGGAGGTGGAAAGTGCCAACTTCGTTTAGCGCAGCGGGACGACAATTGACGCTTTCCATCCGGAGGGTAGAAAAATAAAACAAAAAAACAGGTCCAAAGAGGAGAATTTTTGTTGACAACATCTTGTAAAGGATGCAACCTACGTTTATTTTTGAAAACACCACAATTTGTTACAGTCGTCGCCGTCGGGCTCGTCGGCGAGCAGCTGTTCGGATGAGTCTTGCTCGGTGTGCTCGGCGAAGAACAAGAAGGGACCACCGCCGCCTCCCAAAGTCGTCAAGCCCGGGTATGTGTACCTTTTTGTTTAATTATTTCTTTGTTTCTACATTTACCGCGAAGGAGATGATTCAATCCCCGTCCAAGCCGACTCATACACACGGCGACACATCATGTTACGCACCCTATACGAGGTCTAACATGCAACATAATTTGTTACTGTGATAGCTCTATTTCGTTTAAAAAATCTGTGTACCAATGTTTGGATAGGATTTAGAGTGCTTAGTGCGTTTATCTGTTTGCCTCTCTTTGTGATAACATTTCTTTTTTATTCTCTTCTATGTATGCCTGCCTTGATTTGTTGTCTAAATGTATACAAAATTTTAGCCGTCCATTTTTAGCTGTCTGTTATTTTTATACTCATAATATAATTGCAACTACAATAATTGTTAAGCTGTGTATGTATATAATATGATATGAAGCATTAAGTAAGCTGTGTACAGTTTTTATTGGGCTTCAGATTAAGTACTGTCTGTTCATTTATCCTGTTAATTTGTATTGTTGTAATCTGTTTCCTGTTACTGCACCTAATAAATAAAATAAAATAACAAAATTATGTTAAACTATTTTAAGGGGATGATCAGAACATCAAACTGAACAACTTTCTCAATGGGACCAATATCGAAATCGCGAAAAAAAAATCTGCTGTCCCATACATTTAGGTCGAGTAGTTTAGGAGTTGTTCAGTTTGATGGTCTGATCATCCCCTTAAAATAGTTTCACCTAGTTTTGTTGCGCAGCGTGCCGTGAGACGAAACAACAACAACATACCGCACCCTCGCACGATTCGCAGCGTTCAACTTCTAATAGTTCAAAGTCCAAACAGGGTAACCTGACCTGTCGCCGTGTGTACCAATGAGTTTTTAGAATTTATGTCCGATTTGTAACACCACTGGCTTTTTCGGTGAAGGAAAACATCGTGAGGAAACCTGCATGCTTCAATTTCGATGCATGTATTGTACCCACTGTCCATTACAAGTGGCGACGGGCTCACTCCCCGTCACACTGTACAGAGTTTCGGTACTACTAGTGAAACGTGGTGTTCAGTTTGATGGTCTGATCATTCCTTTTAAATAGTTTTAGCTAATTTTGTTACACGTAAAATTAAGTGTTAGAAACATTGAATAAAGTATTGTTTTCTTTCACAGGACGGGATCTCCGATGCGAACCAAGCGACCACCTCCTCCGTCGTCACGCGCCGTACAACCGACCAGGGAACTGCTGAAGGCGAGAGAGGCCAGCAAGAGGTCCCGTGAAGAGAAGGTATGTCTAGACATTATGATATTATTTTAGAAAGAATTATTAAAATAGGTTTAGTTTTGGAGGAGAAAACATGGGAATACGTCGATTTTTTGTTTATAAAATCGGTCCGAGCTGCAGTTGTCTCTTTCGCACTCTAGTCGGTGGGGTGTATGGGTGGGGCGGATCGGACAAATATGTATACGGTTTGAAAAGTGACCTATTCTCCAAATTAGCATTTCAGCCCGCCTATCCTCTTAAGTGGCACTGGGCGGGGCACTTTGCTCGCAGAACGGATGTCCGATGGGGCCGAGAAGTTCTCGAGTGGCGACCGCGTACCGGAATGCGTAGCGTGGGTAGACAGTGAGCCCCCACACGGTGGACCGACGACCTAGTGAGGGCGGCCGGAACACGTTGGATGAGGGCAGCGCAGGACCGGTCGTTGTGGCGATCCTTGGGGGAGGCCTATGTCCAGCAGTGGACGTGCATCGACTGAGATGATGAGCCAAAGGGCAATGGAGAGGGCTATGCTCGGAGTTTCCCTGCAGAGATTTTTTTAATTCCGTAGTTTTTTCTGTTTATTGTAGATTACACACCGAGGGCAGGAAAGGTCTCAGATCTCATGTAATTCTCTCGTAAGATCTCATGCAACAAACATGAGTTCTAAGGCTTTCTTATTCACTGCCCGAGGTTAGTATACTATTTTTCTAGATGGTACCGAAATTCTGTCCAGTGTGACGGGAGGTGAGCCCTTCGCTACTTGTAATGGACAGTGGGAACAATACATGCCTCGAAATTGAAGCATGCAGGTTTCCCTACGATGCCTTTTTTGTAATTCGTCATAATTTCCAAGATCAGATACTTACCCTTTTGTCTTCAATTAACCAGGTGCTAGAATGGCAGCGCTCACAGATGTCCATCAACCGTCCCGCCGGCGCGCCCATACCCCCCGCGCACATCAAGCGCGAGGACGAGCGCCGCCCCCCCGCGCCGCACCCCCCGCCCGGCGCCGTGGCCCCCCCCAACCGCCGGGCCCCCCGCGGCCCCCGGGGGGTCTCGCCGGCCGCTATAGCCGCCGCGCTCAACGACAGCGCCAGCGACTCCGAGTCCGATGATAGCTCCGAGCCGCAGCCCCAGAGGTAATTGTACTTATATCTTACCCTCGTCGGAGTCGCCGCAGTCGATTAAAACCACTTCGTAATACAAAAAACGATGCTACAGGCTTAGATTATCAAGATAGACAGTCAAAGCTACGAAAGCGTCAAAAAAAATAGGAACCAGTACTAGTTCCAAAACCCTATACATATACACGCACACATACATAATTAGTATGGCGCCTCACGCACACCAACCTAAGAAAATTAGCCCCTTTTGTTTTATACGGAACAAGTGTGAGGCTCATTCTAGACATATACTTTTTCTAAGGCTACAGGGCGTTTAGAGACCTGGTTTACCAGGATTGCAGGTGAAACAGCTTCCCTGAGGTAACTATTGTTCTTAAATCTGACCCCCTCATATCACAAGGGTGTGTCCCGCCGGCTGCTACAGCTGCAGCGTTTAAGATCTATACCACACAAATGGGGGTCCTGCCGGCTGCTATAACCGCTGCGCTACAGTCGGTTAAAACCACTCCGAAATACAAAGAACACTACCTCCGTGGTCTAATGGTTAAGAGAATTGGGCTCTTGACACGGGAGGTCGTGGTTTCGATTCCCACGGGGTGGGGGCACTTAATGATATGTCACTTTGTACGTTTTTCCCCAGTTGGTTAGGACATTGCAGGCAATACATGCCTCGAAATTGAAGCATGCAGGTTTCCTCACGATGTTTTCCTTCACCGAAAAGCCAGTGGTGTTACAAATCGTACATAAATCCCGAAAAACTCATTGGTACGAGTCGGCCAGGACGGGGATTGAACCATCGCCTCCTGCACGGCAGGCAAGGTTATTCGCCACTGGACCACCACGGCTTCGTAAAACAATGAGGGATTTTCAGAAAGTCATTATAAACGAAAAAGTAGTTCCTAATGGCTCGAAAGATGGCGTTGACGAGACAGGGGCGAGCGACCATGCAGACAATAAAATACAAATAAAATAGTATCAATTGGAATTTTTAAGTAAGCAGCAAAATATGAGCATATATTCCGTCAACGGATGCGTGACTCAGTGACATGCATTTTTGTTTACGTTTAAGACGTGATAGTAGGTGGAAATACCTCGGAGGCATCTTTTATTTTTCATTTTACGACTAGATTTATACCATTTACCGAAACTAAAGTCATACCTCAGTATTTTTGGATAGTTCATCTAGTGAAATCATCAACTGAATACACGATTGGAATTACTTCACTCGATAGAAAATCTTCACAAAGATGACGTATTTTCATGCATTTTTAAACATTTTTCTCGGTTTAGAAGAACTTAAAATAGTTTCCGATTGTTGGTATTTATACTCACATATTCACCATTAGTTTAACTAGTGTAATCATAAATAAAATCTAGAAAAAGTACTTTGGTTAGTTGTTTTTAATCGAAAATACGGCTCACGCACACACTTTTCGGAGCGCTCGGCAATCGCGTTTCTCATAGAAAATATTCGTCGGGACCTATGGCCCCTTAAGCCTAAAATTTTCGTCTTCGAACCTCTCTCTGGTTAACGCCATCTATCGCCGGTATGATGAACTACGTTTGAGTAGCTGTCAGAAAACACCTCATTTAGTACATAAACTGCTTATTACGTCGCCCATTAACCAACCAAATCATTCATCAACAGATTGACGCTATCGGAGCGTTTCGGCAAGATGGCGCAGTGGTCGGCGGACAGGTCGGCGCGGCTGGAGAACATGCGCATCACGCGGCGCGAGGCCACGCTGCACGTACACATCGAGCGCGACGAGCGAGCCGCCGCCGGCGCTGAACCAACCGCCGAGAACAGGTACCTGCAGGCTATGTGCAAACGCGACGTGCTGCTGTCTATTTATACTATTATTAATAGCCATAATCGTTTGGGGCGGTGAGCCGGTTACTTACATAGATTTAGCATATAGGGTCCTTCTTAATATGCTGACACTTTTTAAGCGGATGATCAGACCATCAAACTGAACAACTTTCTCTATGGGACCAACATCGAAATCGCGAAAATAAAATCAATTATCAACAAAATTGCCAACCTAATTTTTGTTTGGAACAGCAGATTTTTTGTTCGCGATCTCAATGTTGTTCCCATAGAGAAAGTTGTTCAGTTTGATGGTCGTTAGATCGACTACGGATTACCCAAACTGGATTCGTTCCGTTGACAACCTGACGCTAGGGTCATACAGGCTCATAGCGTGTTCGTAAAATGGTCTCGTCTATCTATCTCGCTCTAACATACGTTAATGCTACGCCCTTTCTCATTCGCATTTCCGATCTAACATAGTATATGCTAAATCTATGGTTACTTATAAGATATATCTTAGGCATTGTCAAGCTCGAAGCCGAGAACAGGTACCTGCAGTATAATGTGTAAACGTGACGTGCTGCTGTCTATCTATACTATTATTAACAGCCATATTCGTATGGGGCGATGAGACTGTTATAGAAGTCGTGTGGCTGAGGGGGAGACAAGTGGACGTGTGGTCGGCTTGCAATTTTGACAGCCACGTGGCTCCACCGTTTTATGGCGGTTTCGAGTGTGTGTTTTTGTTAAAAACGGGGCTTTGAGATCGCCATATCCTATTACCGTACAATATCTAATGAGTATATCCTCAACACTTGACACTGGCGAAATCTAACAAGGAAACGCCATTAATTAAGAATAGAAGACTGTTATAACTGGGTGAACGCATATCTATCCGCGGCGCAGGAGCCAAAAGAGGCAAACTAAACGGAATTTCCGTGTTCGAGAGGTGTCATAGAATTTCATACAACCAATTCGGTATGTCAAATTTTTTTTTGGAGGTCTAAATCGAAAGCCATTTCGAGATAATTGTCTCAATAATCATATTTTCTATGTCAGACATTTTAAAATGAAAGGATTACAGATATTTTTAATAAAATAACGTCGTTTTTCGGTCCACGAGTGACGTCACTCGCTGCCCCTGCAAACTCCTTGGTAAACATAAAATGAACTTAAAGTAACTGGCCATTAAGAAAAAAAATACTTTCACAATGACAGAATTTGACATTTATTGTTGCCGTATCTGTTTCCAGCAGATGATTTTAAGTTTTTTTAATAAAGCAGTAGTTTTTCTCCATGGAGTTCGAATTATTTTCTCTCCACCATTTTTGCGCTTAGAGATTACCTTAGAGGAGATTACAGATCAAAATAATTGAAAAATAAAATTTATATTGATAAACTCGATGAATCGCAATAAAAATTAAATAGGTGTCTTTAAATTATGTCGTCTATCCGTAAAAAATATAAAATGAAGACAAAAAAAAAACTTGACATACCGAATTCTGATATTCGATTCTTTCGCCTCCTTCGGGCTGGCGGGCTTCGGAACGACAGGAAACCCGTGCGGACGAAGTCGCGGAAACTCTAGTATTTAATAAAATTTAAATAAATAAGTAACTTAAATTCATTGATATCTGATAGTATATTTGTGTCAGTCCACGAGAAAAGGTACCTTTTGGTCGTTTTAGTTTCGGAGATATTCAATGTTTTGTGAAAATGTGCAAAAATTACCTTTTCTCAAATGTATGGAACAAAGACTGTTATTGTGATGTAAGTTTAAGTGACTTAAAAAGTTGAAATTAGTCTCTAATTGCGATATAGTTCGTTTTTATATTATGATAATGAATTTCGTTGATTTGTGTGTGAAAATTAATGTTTTTAGTTAAACTAAATCGTCAAGTTTTATGTTTTTGCATGAATATTATTAAAAGTTATTTTTATCTCTAATTCTTGTATTTTTTTGTTGTTTAGATTTTTTCTAGGAAAGTTTTTGAGGTGGCTAAACTTAAATTAACAATTATTGTCAATTTCGTAGAATTGCACAGTTTCCAACACAATTTAATAAACATTATATCTCCGTAACTAACTAATCTCAAAAGGTTGATCTTTTCTGATATCGACATCTTATCAATTGCAGATTATTAGGACATACATAACTCCATACTGACCACAAGGTACAGGTCGGTTAACTAAAGCTGGCGCGTTCACAGACAATACGGATGCGTTTTTCCTGTCACTGCGTCCGTGCTTGACAAAGAAAGAGAAACTTTTCACTATGCGTGCAGTGAGACAAAAGCTTTGCGTAAATTTGTGGCTACCGCCAGCTTTAGGCTGCTTTTCCACCAGAGATGTGCGAGGTAGCGAGGCGGGGTGAGCGAGGAAACAATCCGCCAATAGCGCGCTTGCTCGATCACGTCATTGGGAAATTGAAGCACTCTCATTGGCCGATTATTTCCTCGCTCGCTACCTTGCACAGCTCTGTTGGAAAAGCAGCCTTAGTTAACCGACCTGTATCTTTACCCGTGAACATTACATATACAGGGTGAAATTGATATCATTAGCATCCTTTTAAACTAAGAGTCTACCCATCAAACTGAACAACTTTTACTGTGGGAGCAAACCAATCGGAGCAAAAAAAAAATCTGCTGTCCCATACTGAACTGCACCCGCCGCCGCTGCCTACGTGACTCAAAATGTATGGGACAGCAGATTTTTTTTTGCTCCGATTGGTTTGCTCCCATAGTAAAAGTTGTCCAGTTTGATGGGAAGACTCTTAGTTTAAAAGGATGCTAATGATATCAATTTCACCCTGTATATTAGATAGTATAGCGATGCAGTCAGGCGATTGACAAACTTGCGTTTGTATGGCCACCGCAAAAAGTCGCAATTTGTAAATGGCCTACTTTGACTAGCTAGACAGAAAATAGCTTGAAATTACTATAAAAACTAGTAGACTCAGAAAAAAGATCTCTTTATTCTAAAGAGTAGATTCAAGAAGATACAGACAGAGATGCAACTATAGGAAATCACAGACAGATAGAGCGAGATGGAACATACGCAATATAAATTCATAGTGTAGAACTTTACCGGAGTTTCCTAACAACTTAACTTAGTGATTGCAATCTCTTTGCAGAGGTTTAAAAAGTATGTGTCAATTAGTAGTTTTCTGTGGTTTTCTGACATCTAGTACAACGTAGTTCCAACATACCGCGATAGATGGTGTTGACGCGAGTTTGATGCGAAGACGGTTTAGTGTTTAGTCTAAAAAGTTAACAAAAAAATGCATGTCAGGAAGTCAGACGCATCCGTTTAACGAAGTATTGTACCTATACATATTTATGTTTATATTTTTTTGCTTACTTTAAAACACAAATTTTAGTTTTTTACTATCCGCAAGGTTTCATTCATGTTTCGTCAACGCCATTTGCAAACTACTTTTTATTTTTTAATGGTTTTTGGAAAATCCTTCATTCAAACGAAAATTTGCTAATATTTTGTATGAGATTTGTCCAAAGCTAAAGAGACCTAATGGTCTATAAAAAAAATTTTAACATTTATATGAGGCTGGGGGTCTAGTGTGGTCAATGCTATTGGGGGCACCCCTATTGTGCTGCCCCCAATAGCATTTTTTTTATTTTTAAACAATCAAACAACATTTACAAAAAAAACAACAACATGATATCAATTTGGTATTTAATGTACAGACATACTTCTGTTACAGCTTTATAATAGTTAAGACGAGTGTGGCAAACTATAGTTTTGCTTCGTCTATGATTATTGACACATTAATAACCGTATAATATTGTTGCAGTGACTTGGAACCCGCTCCGATAGGCAGCTACCCAGAAGAGCTTCTAGCGACAGCGCCGGGCGGTCTGCCGTCATGGGACGACGTGCGCGTTCGATACGACTACTACAAGAAGAGGGGATACTTGAGGGGTAAGATCATTGTTAGCTACAGCGACATACATGTTATTTTCTCAGCCGATAGACGACGACTGCTGGACATAGGCCTCCCCCAAGGATCGCCACAACGACCGGTGCTGCGCTGCCCTCATCCAAGGTTCCCGCCGCCTTGTGGGGGCTTAGTGTCTACCCCATAAAGGTATTATACCTTACAGGAAATGAGCAACTGAAATCAGTTTTCAAATGAAACCGTTTTTGGATGTTTTCAGGAGACTATTCGCAGGCAAAAATTCGAATACTGTCTATAATTCTGAGTCTAACGTGAAATCGTGGATAAATTAATGAAGTAGAGTCAGTATATTTCACAAAATTATATACGATTTCACTTTAGATTCCCAATTAATAATAATAATAATAAATATCTTTGACATTGTCACACAAATTATCTAGTCACATTTAAAGTTCCAGAATCTAGCCTGGACTTGTATTATGATAACTAGACAACGATATAGAATTCATAATATATATAGATACAAACATCCATGACTCGGGTACAAATATTCATATTCATCATATAAATATATGTCCCTTACGGGATTCGAACCCGCGACCCTCGGCATAGCAGGCAGGTTCACTACAGACTGTGCTGTCGAGCCGTCAAATTATTCACGGAAACTGAAATGTAAAAATTGTTAAGAGATTAGAAAGCGGTTCTATGCTGCTGATTGCATTTAGTATGGAAAGTGTAAACATTTTGTTGCGAATTTCCTATCGTGGAGTGTGTATGGGCGTTAAACGCGTGCACAATGCGGATTGGTAGACTTCACATACGCATGGGAATTTCTTCTTCAACGAATGCAGGTTTCCTCACGATGTTTTCCTTCACCGTTTGAGAGCGGTCGGTATTACGTACATATGTTAGAAAAACTCATTGGTACATTGCATGTCGAACCTACTCCTTCGCGATTACATACCCCACCACCTACGCTCTCTCGTAGCGTCATAAATCAGTATTAGCATAGCATAGCATATGCTCACAACTATATTCCCCGAGGGGGTAGTCAGAGATATTCTGAAAACTCAGAATATCCACGTTTCACCAGTAGCACCGTAAGTCTGTCCAGTCCAGTGTGACGGGGGGGTGAGCCCGTCGCCACTTATAATGGACAGTGGGTACAATACACGCCTCGAAATTGAAGCATGCAGGTTTCCTCACGATGTTTTCCTTCACCGAATCAGTATTAAAACTCTTAAATGTATTTTTTCAGGCCTGACTCTGGGTGACTACGTGAAGTGGGAGGAATGGTGGTACAAGTATCAAGAGTGGCTGAAGCGAGAACGCGCCTACGAGCGATGGGCCGAGGGCGAAGTGGGAACGGTGAGTTTTGATACTTTTGTTGTTCGTGTCGGTCAATAGACGGCATAGATTTACACTCTAGATTACGCCATACCGTGGCCACACATGGAACATCAATAGTTTGACTTTTGCATACTAAAAGACGGTTTGTTTGGCAAACATTATATAGGATTGACAGCTTGCCAAACACAAAAACCAGCTACGGTGACCGAAACAAAAAATACAGTTTTGTCTTTTTTGTTTCCATTAGTTTTCACAACAGGCTATCTCGCTCGATTTCTTGGCTCCATCTTGTAGCGTAAGCGAAAAGTTTTAAATCTATGATAGACGGTATACAGAACTAGGAGCCTATACAGGGTGTAAAAAACCCTGTTGGAGTGTTGGTGCTTCAGACTATAAAACTGAACAACTTTCACTATAGAGCCAACTTCGAAATCTCTCTTCTCTCTTTTTTACACCCTGTAGATATCTTCGTAAAGACTGGGCTTAGAGTTATACACGTAATAACAAGTTTTGTTTGTTACTTTATTCTGAACTAAAATATTCAAGTTTGGTTGATGGCCGCATCAAAAAAATTAGTCCAGTCATTTTAGAGTTTCCTTGTATGCACACCCTAACAATAATTCATCTATCGCTGAAACTTTGCAGTGTGATAAAGTAAAGTATACAGATTACGGTTGACAAATAATCTAGGTTTAATTTTTTCCGGTCCTAGATTAAAGTTTCAGCGATAGATGAATTATTGTTAGGGTCAAACCCTAAAATGATTGGACTAAATAGGCGAGAAAAAAAGGTGCCACCTTTTATACAAAAACCATCATTGTTTTTTCTTTGCAGTGATTCTGTCTAATGGTTAAGAGCATTGGGCTCTTGACACTGAGGTCGTGGGTTCGTTCCCACGGGGAACACCTAGTGAAATGCTACTTTGTGCGTTCTTCCCCAGTTGGTTAGGACATTGCAGGTTGAATCACCTGATTGTCTGACAAGAAAGATAATTCCGTACTTAGGATGGCACGTTAAGCCGTTGGTCCCGGCCACTATCTCTGGTGGTAGTAGTCGTTGCATTAAAAAACCACGTCAGATGCCGTAAGGCGGTTTGAAAAATCGGACACCAGGGCTTGCTGTCCACGATAAGAAGAAGTGATTCTGTATTATGTATTCTGTGCCTAATATAAGCTTGTTTCCTCGGCAGGTGCGCCGCGAACGCCGTCGCCGCGGAGGGGGGCGCCACAGACGAAGCTGAGGGGGCGCCGCCCCGGCCGCGGTCCTCTCTGTGGACCTCGCGGCCGGGGCGCCCCGCCTGTAGGCTGGGGCACCGCCTGCCCGACCCGTCTGTACGCGCTATATGTGAGTATATATACACAAGCTCCTCTCTGTGGACCTCGCGGCCGGGGCGCCCCGCCTGTAGGCTGGGGCACCGCCTGCCCGACCCGTCTGTACGCGCTATATGTGAGTATATATACACAAGCTCCTCTCTGTGGACCTCGCGGCCGGGGCGCCCCGCCTGTAGGCTGGGGCACCGCCTGCCCGACCCGTCTGTACGCGCTATATGTGAGTATATATACACAAGCTCCTCTCTGTGGACCTCGCGGCCGGGGCGCCCCGCCTGTAGGCTGGGGCACCGCCTGCCCGACCCGTCTGTACGCGCTATATGTGAGTACATTAGCTATGTGCGAAGTGTGACGCTTAAGCAAAGGCAACTAACACCTTCAGACTATCGTCAACCTCTCTCCAGCTCGCTCGCGCTGCCGTTTATAGTTACTGCCGACCCCACCATGTGTGAGTAGAGGTGTGGAGTTACATCACTTGAGGGAGAGCCAGACGGGTGTCTGTCTCAGCATACCTTCAGACTGTCGTCAACATCTCTCCAGCTCTCATAGCTCGCGCTGTCGGTTATTGTCACTGCCGACCCCACCGTGTGTTAGTAGTGGTGCGGCGTTACATCATTTGAAGGAGGTTCAGACGTGTGTCTGTCTCAGCGTATCGGCTATGCGCGATGTAGGTGATTGGAACAGAAGTTGATCGCAGCGCCCCAGGGGTGGCAGAAATTTGTTCTTCTTAAGCTATGTAAAATATGCTTAAATCTATGCAAATCCACACACATCACGAAATCTACAAAACTGTAAAGACTACTTATTTGGCATAGCATATGCTCACGACTATATTCCCCTAGGGGGTAGTCAGAAATATTCTGAAACCTCAGAACATCCACGTTTCACCAGTAGTACCGAAATTCTGTCCAGTGTGACGGGGGGTGAGCCCGTCGCCACTTATAATGGACAGTGGGTACAATACATGCCTCGAAATTGAAGCATGCAGGTTTCCTCACGATGTTGTCCTTCACCGAAAAGCCAGTGGTGTTACAAATCGTACATAAATGGCATGGCGTTATTTGGCATAAAAGTATGTATTGGCATTTAAATGCTCAATTAAAAAAGGTTTTTCGCAATTCAACCCTCAAAGGCTGTCAAACGAATGTTGTGTGCTAATAAGTGATGTTTTAATCTACCTTATTACCACTGTGTGTTTAAAAATATGTAAAATTGTGAAGGTATCTTAGCAAGTCTTTAAATAAATTAGAATAAATTAAAATTGAGTTTAAAATTCCAGCTAATGTATATTCTAATATTTTTAAAACTAATTATTCATATTTTCTTTCGTCCACAGATTAACCCTCTCACTGCGTTCGAGGAATCACGGCGTTTCCTAAACAACCGCATGGAGAAGGTTAATATTGAGTGCAAGCTAGATTTCCAGACGGTAATCGGCTCAAAACAAAGACTTCTTGTGTAGTGATAGTGTTTAGATATAGTATTATGTTATAGTTATCATTGTAGAGCAAAAGTATGTGTTTAACAATTACATAATGTACAGGGTCCAACATAATATGCTGACACTTTTTTAAGAGGATGATCATCAAACTGAACAACTTTCTTTAAGGACCAACATCGAAATCGCGAAAAAAAACTGATGTCTCTTACATTTGGCTTCAGTAAGATGTGCAGTTTTGTATGGAACAGCTGATTTTTTTTTCGCGATCTCGATGTTGGTGCCATAGTGAAAGTTGTTCAGTTTGATGGTCTGATCATCTCCGTGTCAGCTGTGATCAACTGTCAGCATATTAAGAAGGACCGTATATAGGGTGTAAGTGACAGCCTAGCTAATACTGAAACGGTGAATTCAGACCATCAAACTGAACAACTTTCACTATGGACCCACCCTCAGGAAACCCGCAAAAATCTGCTTTTTCATACAAAACAGTTGTTTGTACCTTACTCGACTCAAAAGTATGAAACAGTAGATTTTTTAACGTTTCCTGACGTTTCCGTGTTGGCAGTTATTTAAGGGGATGATCAGACCATCAAACTGAACAACTTTCTCTGTGGGACTAACGTAGAAATCGCTAACAAAACTGTGTGCTCGACCCAAATGTATGAGAAAAATAAACAATTATTGTTAGATATGTTATTATAATTGTTAAACACGCATTTTTATAACTTTAAAAATATACAATAAATAATATTTAGTACATTATGTACTGTTAGATTATAATATTAAGGGCCTGGCCTGTTTCACCACTTCTTACTAAGTTCTTGTAAGCTTATCTGACAGATCGTTTAACACGTATGAAAAATATGTCAAATGATCTGTCTAATAAGATATCAAGAACTTATTCAGAAGTGGTGACACATGCCCTATGTCTTCCTGTGTTATGGAATTTGTCATTGTATCTACTCAAAATCTGAAAATGGTCATAGATTGACCGAACATTTGATATATCCATCAAATTAGCACACATCCACCCAGTTTTGGGCATAAGCCTTGGATCTAAGTAAAATTAATGGATAGGCGCCTTACGCGAACATTTCAAACCAGAAAAATGAGGCAAAACAAAAGAATGGTATACTTCAAATTTGTATGCAAGTGCCCTAAATTTGACAGATAATGGCGCTAGTTTGTATGTACCAAGTGCCCTATAGTGTGCTTCAACTTAAGGTGATTGGAGAGTTATCAATTTCATTCAAAATTTTGTCGTAGAACACTCGTAGACGGTGTTAATAAAAGTAATGTTTTATATATGGAAAACTAGCTTAGAAAATGTAGATCTATTGCGCGTATCAAATAACAATTACAATTTATAATATTATAAAATCATGAGGAATAAAAAAGTAGCGGTTCTCTTCATATAAATTCAAATAACATTCGATAGCGCGATTTAAAAACGTGCAGCGCCATCTATTGACAAAATTGTTAGTTAGTTTGTTTGTTCGCGCATCACGCAAAAACTACTGAACCGATTTTGATGAAACTTTTTTTGTTTGATAGCTTATGATCTGACTTAAAATCTGGTATATAATTTGTGCGGACGAAGTCGCGGGAAAACCCTAGTTTATAATATAATTACGGTTTTGAAATTTTGTATGAATAATATCAAAGCTTGATATCTTCGTAATTATATTATAAATTGTAAAAATTATTTGATACGCGCAATTTAGATTTTCTAAGCTATTTTTCCATATATAAAACATTACTTTTATTAACACCTTCTACGAGTGTTCTACGACAAAGTTTTGTATGAAATTGACAACTCTGCAACCACCTTAACGCGCTTTAGGCCTATCCATTAATTTTACTTTGATCTGAGGCATAGGGAGATATTGATTTATTGAGACTTTATCAAGATTTACCCGCGATTTTGTCCGCTTTCATATGCTCACGACTATATTCCCCAAAAAGGGTAAATATATCATATTCAGAATGTAAATATTTCACTTTTAGTACCCTAATTAGCATAAATGCTTGCAGGTTTCCTTACAATGTTTTCCTTCACCCAAAGAGGTGTAAAAAACTTTTTAATTTTGACGACTTTAATAAGCCTACGAGATCAAACTTTCTTTAAATATACTTGTAAGTACATAGTAATTGTAAATATAAATAATTGTTCTTAGAAACTAACATTAGAATTACGTAAATGTAATCTCGAAATTATTAAAAAAAACTACTTATTTATAATTAAATATTAATTATTTTGTAGGTTAGCTTTTGAACATTTCAGATCATAATGACCACTAATCGAAATGATCACTTCCCAAAATGATCTCGCAAATAAGTCAACTTCTCAAAATGATCACTTTGATTCCACGGACTTGAAAAAAAGACGGACGTAATGATTTAGTCGACTAATGTCTGAAATGAATAATGACAAGGCATAAAAATGTCAAATGTCGAAGTCTAATAATGACGAAGTATAATAAAGTCAACATTTTAATAATGTCGAAGTATAATAATGTCAAAATATTCTCGTCTAATCACGAGTGAAGCACCCGTTTCTTTTGTGTGCGTGCTGTCACGCGGTACATAAGGTGACGGGTTGTAGCACCTGCGCCTAGAGCTAGTGCATCTGTGTGAGTGTAGGTCCCTTGTAGAACAAACGAAAATGTCGGACATTGCATGCTTCACATTTTTTTAGTGTCACATTACGTCCGTCTTTTTTTCTGGTCCGTGTTTGATTCGAGCGTCACTGTGTTTACCTCGTCTCTTTAGAGAAGAGAATATTTAAGATTTTTTTGTGACATCCTATTACTGTCCTAAAAACTCAAAATCTCATTCTGGGAAATGTTCGTTTTGGAAAGTGGACATTTTAGGAATTTGAGGGAATTTGTCATTATGATCCATAAAGCTTTTTTACTTATGGACTTAGAATGAACTTATTTAGGTTCAATTTGAACCTAGTCTGGGATCTTATTGTGTAACTAGCCGATTCAATCGATATCAAATCGACATGTTTTTTTGGCAGTCCTTAGCGATTCTGTTTTCTTAATATTTTTTTAATGGGTCTGTTAAAGGCGCAACTCTAAACGATATACTTGGAAGCTTACACCACTGAGCAAGTAATCACTAACTTAGGGTTGAACCTCATTTAATAGCACCGCAACGCCTTTTTCCGTCGCTCCATCCTTTTCTGTCATTCAGGAACGTCATTTGCTAGAGCATATTAGATAGACGGAACGCGATCGCACGCGGCCTTGCTATCGCGCGCGTTGGCGTAACGTTTATCTTATATGCTCTAGCAAATGACGTTCCTAAGTGACAGAAAAAGATGGAGAGACGGAAAAATGCGATGCGGTGCTGTGTGATGTAGTTCAACCCTCACACAATAGCCAGATTTAAAAAAAAGTGTTGTGAAAAATAATAAATACTGCGGCCGTAGTTATGACAGATTGATATAGCGCTATCGTGCCTTCACTCTTTGTATTTGCGCGCGAACGAATGAGATAAAAGACGTGATATAGCCGTATCGCACAACATGCTACGGCCTCTAATATTGTCGACTTGTCTCCTAATTTTGTATTTAGTTTAGTGAAAAATTAGAGAGTAGTAATCATGTATCGTAACGTTATTATGTGTAAAAGAAATAAATTTTATTTATAGAAAATTCCAAAATTTGGTTTTTATTTTTTCAAATTGTTTAAAACGTCTTCAGACTCCACTGAGGACTTTGACTATTTACTATAAGGACTAGCCTTGCGGTAACATTTCCCCTCTGCCGCGGTAAGCAAAAATAAATATATGAATATAGAATAGAATAGAAATCATTTATTTGCATGAATACAGTTTGAATTCAGTTATGAATATAAGAATAATTGATCATGACGGAAAACATCGTGAGGAAACCGGCATGCTTGAATTTCGAGGCATCTATTGTACCCACTGTCCATTATAAGTGGCGACGGGCTCACCCCCCGTCACACTGGACAGTTTCGGTACTACTGGTGAAACGTGGATGTTCTGAGGTTTCAGAATATCTCTGACTACCCCCTCGGGGAATATAGTTGTGAGCATATGCTTATACTAAACGAGACAGCCTAGAACGTTTGGGGTTCACACAAGACAACTTTTCATGATTTTTAACATTCAAAATTATAATCTAAAGTAATGGGGAATAAAATCCAAAGTTGCGGATTGCATGTTACCTCGCCCCCCGCAAAAAGTGGCAGAAATGTTTGTTAGTAGATTTACGCGCGTAACTAGTCCTCATATTATAAGTAGTCAAAGGAACATCTCAAAGGTAGCACGATCGGACGGTCACGTGATCCGATCGCATAGTACCAGTACCTTAGACGATTTATACAGGGACCGGTCTCGCTTTAGTATATCCCCTCTGCCAACGTACAGTCGCCATCAGATAAATATCGTAGCATACAAGGTGTTCAAATATTTCAGAGCAGTGCTACGATATATCTGGTGGTGACTGTACAAGATCAAGAAATCATTTAAAATTTGAATCTAAAGTAATGGAATAAATTCCAAAGTTGTGGATTTCATGCTACCTCGCCCTCCGCAAAAAGTGGCAAAGGATGACAAGGATTTTTTTCCTGTTTTTTCGTGGATGTTCCGAGGTTTCAGAATATCTCTGACTACCCCCTCGGAATATAGTCGTGAGCATATGCATGCTTATGCTTGTTTCGATTTTAGTCAAGCGTGCAATCAAGGTGTTTTCCGTCCATACAAAACTTTGTCGTAGAACACTCGTAGACGGTATTAATAAAAGTAATGTTTTGTATATGGAAAAATAGCTTAGAAAATGTAGATTGCGCGTATCAAATAACATTTACAATTTATAATATATACCTATAATTACGAAGATATCAAGCTTTGAAATTATTCATACAAAATTACAAAGCCTTATTATCATCGTAATTATTTTATAAATTGAAAATATTATTTGATATGCGCAAACTAGATTTTCTAAGCTATTTTTCCATGTATAAAAACATTACTTTTATTAACACCGTCTACGAATGTTCTACGACAAAGTTTTGTATGAAATTCTCTCCAACCACCTTAATAAAACCTACGGATTGCCAACAAGTTAAAAATGACAACTATAATCCCTTTGGGGTGGTCAGTAGCATCGCTACAACCAGTAGCAAGGCTCATAAATACACAGCTTAGAGACCCTTGAAAAAATAAATAAAATGATACCTAAATATAATAAAGTACTTAAGTAAAATTATTTAACCTTTATTCTCAATACATTTAAAATTACATTACAACAGTTTAAGCTACAAATGAAAATAATTACAAAGTTAAAATATTAAACAAATCTAGTTCTACACTGAAGACCGAGTTTTATTTGGCAACAAGTTTTGACACATTTTAGATAGTTGATGATGATACTTACCTACCTATTAAAAATATACAGGGTGTAAAAAACACCTAAGTAATATTTAAAGAGGTCGTTCAGACCATCAAAATGAATCTTTACCATAGTGAAAGTTGTTTGAAGGTCTGATCATCTCCATGAAAAACCTTCAGAAGAACGTAAAGAATAGGTAATTAAAATATAAACGAACTTGTTTTAGTGTAGGGACACACCTGCGGAACGATCAGCGCGTTGAATACGCGTCTACTCTTAGATCAAAGTAAAATTAAGAGAATTTTATTCCGAGAGCGAAAATGCGCGCTGCATACAAAAGTACTATGGTGATATTTTCAATACTAACCAATTAAAGTCAATGAAATTTTGCAGAAACAATCTAGAAACAAATTTCTATGCTTCTATAGAGTCAGATTTTCGTTAAAATATACAGTTTCAATGCTAGTTTTGTAGTATGGAAATCTTTGAGGCACTGTAACTTGAAAACTATACATTTTAACGAAAATCGGACTCCATACAAGCATAGAAATTTGTTTCTAGATTGTTTCTGCAAAATTTCATTGACTTTAATCGGTTAGTATTGAATATACCATAGTACGTTTGTTGTATGGAGCGTGCTCCGAATAATATACCCTTAATGGATAGGCCTAAAGCGCGGTAAGCTGAAGCACACTATATGGTCCATACAAACTAGCGCCATTATCTGTCAAATCTAGGGCAGTTGCATACAAATTTGAAGTATATCTTTCATTTGTTTTGCCTCATTTTTCTGGTTTGAAATGTTCGCGTAAGGCCTATCCATTAATTTTACATTGATCTAAGCGTCTACTAGGAAAAATGGCGCGTTCAGTCTATCTATTAAGTCGTGACATGAATGTTTGAGGAACTACAGCGTTTTAGTATAGTGGTGTTGCCAGGTTATGCATGATTTTGACGTTCTTGCGTGGAGACAGCGCCCTCATGTTTTGTCAAGACTTTTTAGACAGTCTACTGGTGTGTCGCCGGTATATAGTCCAGTAAAAATACGGGTCGAAAGGAAATAATTTATAATAAGCAATTTTTTTTGCTAGATCGTTTATACAAATGATATTAAGATACTTTATTAACGAATCCCACTAAATTTCGTATTTTTAGTTTTTAGTACTAAAATGTAATTTTTTTATTTATAGTGTCAGATTTCTTACTTTTTTCATTTTTATTGTTTGTTTTAGGTTATGAGTTAACATACACTGTGTAAATTTTGTACTAAAATTGATTTTATCGAAATTTCTACTTGTTTAAAAACGATGGTTCCGTGGTGATTTTTCGTTGGATTTACTTCTAATATAAAAGAATACCAATAAATTTAACAAATCAAGAGCAAACCCATCAATAATAAAAAAAAAAAAAAATAGCATAAAAAAATTGCATATACTATTTTTTTCCAATTTTACATTATTTTTTTTACTTTGTTTAATTATTTATTAAAATTTTTAGGGGGATTTTCAATCTAAACGATAACTAGAATTATAATCTAAAATATGAAAGAAAAAAACCGGTTATTATAAATTATTTACATTCGCCATACAAGCGACCCGTAACTTTACTGGAGTAATAGGGAAAAGCGTTGCGCGTGTACTCAACCGAACGTTCGGCGCGGAACGTTCCGCCGGTGTGTCCCTACACTTATAGGATAGTCAAGATTTTTATCAGTCTATTTGTCTCCTTCATCCACGCTAAATCTCACAGGTTGTCTCAATCTAGTAGAACGTATCGGTTTTTTTTCTTCTTTCTTAACCAACTTCCCAGGACTGGTCGCCCTTTTCAAAGATTTCTTATCTTTTAAACTTTTCACTGACCCTGTATTAACTTTAACTGATTTACTCTTATTTTCAGTTGTAACATTTTCCTTTGCGTTTGGTGTCAAAAATTCTTGCTCCAAATTTTTGACTATATTTTGTCGCAGCGATTTTTTTGTGTATGTTTTTATTGAAGTCATGGGGGTAAAAAATTGGTCGGGGGTTTCGGATGGGGTGAAAAATTCGTTGCTGGTCGTGTCTTTTGGTTTTGGGGTCGCGAAACTGGTAGTCTCTTTTGGTTTTGGGGTTGCGAAATCGAAAATTGATGGTTCTATTGGTTTGGTAACTACGATTTTTGGCTTGGGTTTTGGGGTTAAGTTTTCTAGAACAGGTTTATTAGTTACTGGTACTGGTATTTTGAACTGAGTTCGTTTTGATACGCGTTTTTTTGTCGTTTCCACTTCGTCGGACGCTTCGTCTAAATTGAGCTTTATTACTCTACGTTTAGTGTTCAATATCTCTTCATCTTTTACGATCATTTTGGTCAATTTTGGAGGTTTGACAAGTTTGGCTTCTGGCGTTTTTGGCGGTTCGACGTTTGGTGATAATTTTAGGGACTCAAATTCGATTTCCAAGCCAGTTTTGGTTGGTTTTTTGATTACTTTTCTAAGTCGAGCGGATACGGTCAGCAAATTCATGACTTTATTTCTCAAATAAGGTTCCGTTTTTGAATCTTGAATTATCTCATGGATTCTAACTATTTTTTCGTCAGCATTTTTCGTTTCACCTTTTGACAAGTCAAAAAATGTCGCTTCTATTAAAGTTTCTATTAAAACCCTTTTGTATTCTACTTCACAAGTATTCTTTACCATATCCACAATGTATTTATCAACTTTTTTATAGTATTGTTCGAAAATGTGTTTCAATTTTTTTTCTACCAAATCGAAACATTTTAATGTCCCTTCGAAATAGTTGATAGCTATATCGAATTCTTTCGATCTGTAGTACATGGCAGCTTCCAAACCAGACGTGAAGCAAGCCAAAATAAGACAGTATGGATTCTGGCAAGCGTAACAATTACAAAGCTGGTTATGATTAAAGAATTCTGGCATTTTGAACCCTGGGATCGAAAAACTTGGTATCGACGGACTTTGTTGTTTTTTAAAGGTCATGTGATCAAGCATAGTCTCCACTTCTTGTTTAGGAGTGAACATTCGTTCCGATTTAGTCTTTATTGTAGAGCAGAAAGGTTGAGAGTCGTTTGAAGGCTGCAGCCCTAGGATGTACTTGAGGCGGTTGTCGATTTTTGTCTGAAACAAAAATGTTTTTACAATTACTATGCCTATTAATCTGCACCTATTTTTAGGGTTCCGTAGTCTGTCTGTATGCCCCGCCTCAATAACTCGCTCATTTTTTCACCCATTGAATCGAAATTTGGCATGAAGACAGATAACAGTAACCCAAAAACAGAAATGAGGTAGTTACATAGGCGAAGTATTTTTCGCTTACGCTCATAGACGTAACATCAGTGTAACCGCGTATGAGATAGCGATAGTCATAAAATCCTATACAATTTGTATGAAAATAGATGTCTGACGACAGCCGTCGTAGAACAAAAAAGTGGCTACGTCGATAAGGACAGCAATAAGTAGCGATCTCCTTTTTGAACTAGAGCGAATTTGCTGTGTGCATCTCTTACTGAGTGATATGACAAGACACGTGCTTTCTTCTAGATCCTTCTCTTTCTACGAGTAGTTATAAAGAAAATTTTTTTTTCGAAGATCTGCGCCACGCAACTAGCCAGTTAGATACTCGCGAACAATTAGTTAGACACTTGCGTCCAGCGAGTTAGACACTCGCGTCCAGCGACTAATTAGTTACGACAATCGCGTCAAGCAAGTTACACTCACGTCGAGCGAGTTAGACACTCGCGTCTAGCGAGTTAGACACTCGCGTCACTATGACACTTGTCACTCACCTGTGCATCATCGAACACGCTAGTGTTAGTGACGTCAGCGTACAGCCAGTTAGACATCCGCGACCAGTGAGTTAGACACTCGCGTCGTGCGAGTTAGACACTCGCGTCACTATGACACTTGTCACTCACCTGTGCATCATCGAACACGCTGGTGTTAGTGACGTCAGCGTACAGCTCCCCCTGTACAGCGGCGCCGGCGCTGCACAGCGTGACGGCGGCGCTGCAGCGCGCGCGGCGCCACGCGACCAGCGAGTTAGACACCCGCGTCGCCGCGACGCCGGTCGCTGATATGTGATGCTTGAGGGTCAGCGAACGGTGGCGGCGGGCGCACCATTTCGTTGCTGTGGGGGAAAGATTCAGTTGTTTGAGTTGATTTTAACATAAATATACTCGTATATTTGTCATATCTGGGCTGGTCATATCTGTCGAAGAACTGACAACCGATGGGGTGTCAGAGTTCTAGAGTGGAGACCGCGAACTGGTAGGCGTAGTGTGGGACGCCCTGCTGCCCGATGGACAGACGACCTAAACAAAGTAGCGGGGAGCGACTGGATGAGGAAGGCCGAGGACAGAGTTTTGTGGCGCGCCTTGGGAGAGGCCTATGTCCAGCGTGGACGATGATAGGCTGATGATGATGATGATGATACTCGTATAATGTAAATTTTCAAAAGATACTGTAAAATATCAAAATCTTAAAAAAAGGCATCACTTACTACTTTTGTACACAAACAATATGTTTAATTGTGCATTTAACACTTTTGTGTATATTAGCTTTTGTATTTTAGAGGAATTTACTGCTATTTTATTAAGAAAGAGACTAGGGGCCTGTTTCACCACTTCTGGATAAGTTCTTGTTAGCTTATCCGACAGATATTTTGACATAATTTCATACAAAATATGTCAAACTATCTGTCGGATAACCTAACAAGAACTTACCCAGAAGTGGTGAAACAGGCCTTAAATATTAAAATTTTCACACGATAAGAAGAAGAATGATACATTTAAAGAACTGATATGGCTATTTTAAACTACTATTATAATACCGTTTTTGAGAACACAAATAAACCAAACGCGGTAAGAACCCGTTAAAAATGCTTATTTTAGTCCATTTTCGTCCCGCTGCGCTAAACGAAGTTGCCGCTTTCCACCTCCGTCGAGGAGAAAAATAGTATACTAACGAAAGTAAGAAACGTCTCAGATCTCATGTAATTCCTCGGCTTCGCCTCGGTCAACAAACATGTGATCTGATGCTTTCTTATTTACTGCCAAAGGTTAGTATACTATTTTTCTCCTCGACGGAAGTGGAAAGCGGCAACTTCGTTTAGCGCAGCGGGACGACAATTGACGCTTTCCGTCCGGAGGGGAGAAAAATATGCAAACAATAGTAAAAGGAAGAAGTATAGTCTGTACATAAAGTCGTGGCATGAATGTTTGAGGAACTAATCATTTTAGTATGGTGGTGTTGCCAGGTTATTTTTGATTTTGACGTTCTTGCGTGGAGACAGCGCCCACATTTTTTGCCAAGACTTTATAGACAGACTGTAAGTAAGTTATAGCCTATAGAATCCCACTGCAGGGCAAAGGCCTCCGCTCACGAATAAGGGTGAGAAGGAGTGGGCCATACTCCACCACGCGGGCGCAGTGCGTGTTGGTGGAGGCAAGGTAGTGGTCAACTTGCTGTCAGAGAATTTTCAAGCCGCCTCAATCGGCCTCTGACCTGGCTTAACTAATAGTTACAACGCCATTTGACGAAACAATCCGAGACCAACTGCTTAACGTGCCTTCTAAAGCACGGAAACGCTCGAGATGAAATACCACTAAACGGTCACCCATCCAAAGACTGACCGGACCTGACGTTGCTTAACTTCGGTGATCGTTTCCAATACCGAAGCTCCACTACGCCAACGAGCGACAGACTGTATACCTGATTAATTGTTTAGGCTAGGTTATTCCAGTGCAAGCGTCTCTTTCTTGCAAGCATAAGTTTACAATTAGCCATCCCGCTCCAATTGAAAGCAGGATCGCAAAAAACGTGTTTTTCGTCAATACCTTTGCTCATGGGAGTTTCTAAGCTAAAACTTCTCCTGAGTTCACTAGAAATATTTAATGTATTTAGTTAAGTACAAGAATAAAAAGTTAAATATCAGCAGTTTAATCATAGTATTGAAAAAACATAACAAAAAGGGGTAACTTTGGGATTTTTTTCTATCTAGTAAACTTAATCTAATCGTGTAATTGAGAACAGTCGCCCATCCGCCCGATCCTTAAATAAGACATAATTTAATTTCAGACTTTAAAACACAGTTTAAAACACTTTCGTTCTTGTTCAAAAAACGGCCTCGACGGTATAACAGCGTCTTAAATCAAATGTCACTTACCAGTATTGGCCACGCTAAGATAATGCCTCTGCGTGCCGTTGACAGCGCTCAAAGTGCTAAGACCGCCGTCCTTGCACAATTCTGTTTGAGCTTCCATTAGCCGCCCTATCGCTAGGTCCACTGTAATTGAATAAAAAATCGTTTAAATAAATAAGACAAAGATATTGTGTTTCTTTTTAAACATTTGCTTAAAACTTACATTAAACGGTAGACCAAAACGAGGCAAGCATTTGTTTATTAATCGTAGACGGCGAGGTCTACGATTAATAAACAAAGTAAAATGCATTTTACATTTCAATCGAAGTGAAAAGGTGTGTACACGTGACTACGAATAATAATGTATAGAAGTGTAAATGAAGCTCAAAAAGTGGCACCAAAAAAAGTGTACCGTGTTCTAAATTTGTTCTTTAAAAACTGTACCTAGCCGCCAAAACTCATACAACATGTCATTTTTCATTGGGTGCTAATAATTATTTCGATTTTGTATAGAGTTACTCTTCTATACATACATACATACATATACTCACGCCACTATCCCACTGGGGTAGGCAGAGACTACGGCTCGCCACACACTACGATTCTGACACACTTCTCTCGCCTCATCCACATTCATACATCTCTTCATGCACTTCCGTCGGTTGAGGGTGCTACGCACTTGTCCTTTTCGGAGAAGACCATTTATTTGGTCGTGGTAAGTTCTCCTCGGACTCTTCTATAGTTATTCTTATTCGTAGACTCCAGACCAGACCAGCCGTGAAAGACCGAATGTAAATCGCGTCGGTCATGCATCAGGCGCGAAATCAATCTACTAATATAAGCAGATCATTCTTGGCACGCAACCGTCGATTATCTCGGACTTTTCCGCCTGACCACCACTAGGCTCATTTTTGCTTGCATGAAAAATAAAATCGCTCTCTAGGCCCCGCCCTATTGATGAATAGACCAATAAATGAATAGTTTCCAAACAATAAATTATGCGCGAAATTATTTTTTCAATTATCAGGCGGAAAAGACCGCTATAGTACATCCGTAAGCATTATTCAATTCAATTCAATTTATTCAATTCAATTTATTTATTCAAAGACAACAATAGCTGTATAGACTAAACAAAGACACTTACAGTTAACGTCGGTATATCTGTTCTGTGCGGAGACGCAGCGCGTCTGCGCGTTCTGCACCAGCCTGGCCGCCGTTCCGAGCTCGCCGAGCTTCGCGTAGAATATCTGAAACATGATGAACAAAAATAGATATTTAAACCATTCAACAAAGTAACAAAACCAAACCCAGTCAAATACTGATCTGAAAGAAAGAAAGTACTAATTCAGAAAGTATACTGCCAACTCAGAATGTATCCTGCCCACTTAATAAGTTTCTTATAGACTCAAAAAGTATCCTACTCGCTCAGAAACGATTATAACGATTCAGGAAGTAATCAAACCCACTCAGAAAGTTTCCTGTTCAACTAAAAAGAACCCTGCCCACTCATAAACTTTCCTGTTCAACTAAAAAGAACCCTTCCCACTCATAAAAATCCAAATAAAAAATTATACTATTCTATTCTCTTCTATTCCTACCTACTCAGAAAATAACCTTGCCACTCAGAAACGATCCTACCCACTCAGAAAGTATACTGCCAGTCAAAAACCTGGCCAGCAAGTCGAAGTCTTTTGGCTGAAATAATCATAAAGGTGACAATACAATGTATTAATACGTACAGCGCTATCACAAACATATAGGAGTGCAGTCTCGACGCTGTCCCCGCTGTTGTACAGCGCTGTCCAGTACTGTTTGGCTGTCGTGATGATATCTGTCAACTCTATACTGCTCCTGTCCGCGTGTTAGAGGACAGTGCCCGCGTTGCGGACGTCAATCCAATTAAAGCTATCCTACCGAGTTGAAAAGAAGTATCCTACCTAATCAGAAAATATCCTACCCACTCAGAAAGTATTCAATCCAGTCAAATCTTCCTGTGACCACTCAGAATGTATCCTGGTCACTCAGAAATTATCTTACCCATTCAAAAATGATGCAGCAAAATTTCAAAAATAATTACAATACAATGTGTAATACGTACAGCGCTATCACAAACATATAGGAGTGCAGTCTCGACGCTCTCCCTGCTGTTGTACAGCGCTGTCCAGTACTGTTTGGCTGTCGTGATGATATCTGTCAGCTCTTTACTGCTCCTGTCCGCGTGGTAGAGGAGGGTGCCCGCGTTGCGGACGTAGGTTTCTCTGTAAAACATATATTGTTTCATTATTAAATGAAATACTAAAATTTCTATAATGAAAGACTAAAATAAGCTGGCATCATATTAATATATAATAATAGTAAACTAGAAGCGAAACTGTGTTTAACCTGTGTTTGTATCTATATATGTATCCTATATCGTTGTCTAGTTATCATAATACTAGTCCAGGCTAGATTCTGGAACTTTAAATGTGACTAGATAATTTGTGTGACACTGTCCAAGATATTTATTTAATTTTTTTTAACACGAGATTGGTAGGCGTTTCTTGACATTTGTATGCGCATTATGGACTTTTTCGCTGGAGTTTCGTTTCTATAGTGTACTATTATTATTAGGTATCTCTGTAAAAGGTTTACTCACGGGCCGTAGCCCGGACCTTTGGAAGGCTTGCGTGGGGACACAGGTCTTACAAGTAGAGGCTCCTTTGAGACACTTTTATCTAAATGCAAAGGGATGCAC
Organism: Agonopterix heracliana; assembly: GCA_963693445.1. NCBI lineage: Eukaryota > Metazoa > Arthropoda > Insecta > Lepidoptera > Depressariidae > Agonopterix > Agonopterix heracliana. The sequence continues at coordinate 1,108,935 of OY856333.1, read as the reverse complement.
CAATCATGGTCTATCTCTGAATACATTATGCAAATGCACCAGATGACATACCACATTCGGTGCAGAGACTAGGACAGAAAACTACTAGGGTTATGGGGGTGAACTGGGTGGGCCGGGAAATATGGGTTATTGCGGAGAGACTCGGGACGCCTGCCGTAACAAATTCTCTAGTTTGTCAAAAATGGAAAACGGTGACTTGCCAACTCATTTGATGGGCCCCCCAAAATGGCAGCTCGCAAGGAGCGACAAGGCGGCAACATCTAGTGAGCGGCTAAGGTTGTAGAGAGGTGAGTCTGCGGGCACCGGCGTTATGCCATTTTACACTTCCAACCTGGAGCATAGGTTCCGTTCTTGCGACTCCACTCCTGGCCGGTTAAGGCAAGACAGGAGGTGAGGGCCGAATCAATCCGGGCCCTCTGGAGAATCGGGTCCGTGGTGTCGCCAGTCACCAACAGCTCGCCACATGCTTATTATTATTATATGGGATTCAGGTCATTTCCCACTGAAAGAGCAGCGGTCGGTAGCGCGCGGCATTTTGCAGTGATATAGAATGACGGTTCAACCTCGCTACCCGTTCTATCACCTCAATTTTGACAGTTTATATCGCACATTGAACCTTTTCTCACTGAAGATAAAGTTCAATATACTAGGTAAAATGCCACCAGTTGCCGGCCGCTGTCAGTTGTAATAGACCCTTTCTCGTTTTGTCGTGCAAGGCATGCTAGACCATACAGGTTTTAACTCACCCATCGTCGATATATCTAGCGACTCTGCAGCAGATGTCAGCTAACTGCAGTGCGTGCACTGTCCCCTTCAAGTGTAACAGTTGTGGCACGAACACTTGCGCTAGATGCAGCGAGTGACGGAGCGATGAGGTCGTTACTGTAAACAAATATACGACACATATAAAACAGTTCCATTACTGACTGACAGCCTAAACTGCTGAAGATAGAAACATGTTTGGAATATACAGGGTGTGACAAAAGCAGGGTTCGAAATTATCAAGATAATTATTTTCTTTGATAATTATCATGATAATTATCGGATAATTATCAGATAATTATCCAAGCCGATTCTTAGTTTTGAGAGAAATTTCTAACAAAAAGCTTTAAAATATCTATTTTTGCTTTAAATACTTTTTCTTTTCTTTTTTTGGTAGGTATTATAATTTAGATTAGGTATGTTTTTTTTTTTTTTTTTTTTTTTTTCGTGGATGTTCTGAGGTTTCAGAATATCTCTGACTGCCCCCTCGGGGAATATAGTCGTGAGCATATGCTTATGCTGTTGTAATTTTAATGTGTTAATACTTGTATATATTAGCTGTTTTCATTAATATTTCCATTTTGCATATTAAATCTGTACTTATGAATAAAAAAGTAAATACCTGACTGAATAAAACGACACTTCCATGCACTAAAGTGTAGGTAAAACTTTAAAGAAGTGTCGTTTTATTCAGTCATAATATTGGACTAACCTTTATCCAAGTCCTTTACGATCAGACTCCATAGATCGACGGCTTCTATGGCGCACCTGGTGGCGAGGTGTTCCTGAGGCAGTGTGCGAATCGCCTGCACTTGATCCGGGTCCATGCTCTGTGAGAAATAAGCATAAGCCTAAGCATATGCTCACGACTATATTCCCCGAAGGGGTAGTCAGAGATATTCTGAAACCTCAGAACATCCACGTTTCACCAGTAGTACCGAAACTCTGTCCAGTGTGACAGGGGGTGAGCCCGTCGCCACTTATAATGGACAGTGGGTACAATATGTACATGCCTCGAAATTGAAGCTTGCAGCTTTGCTCTGTGAGAAATATTACTTTAAATTATAAAACACTAGTGTTTACCCGCGACTTCGTCCGCACAAATTATATACCAGATTTTAAGTCAGATCATAAGCTATCAAACAAAAAAAGATTCATCAAAATCGGTTCCGTAGTTTTTGCGTGATGCGCGAACAAACAAACACACAAACAAACAGACAAAATTTCTAAAAAAGGTTGATTTCGAGTCAGTGATACCTAAAAACCATATCGTAATCTTTTTTTTTGTAAATATCTTCAATGTACAGACACACTTCAGTTACAGTTTTATAATAGTTTAGATATGCTACATAGGGGGCAAATATCACGTAATTTATGTAAATAAGAACAGTGTAAAATGTGACATCAAGCACAGATTAACGTATTTACATAAAAAAATACTCATTTTGAAAAATGTCACGTGAAATTAGGGGCGGGAGGGGGGCCTCATGTAATTGTACAAGCCCCCTTAGTATTCCCAGTTGTGTCCTACGGAATTTTCCTTGCAGTTTCACACACTTACGGGAATGTATTTCGAAAAATTATTGCTTAGCAATCTCTGGAATCGAATCGAATCTCTAGAATCTATAGAAGCTAAGAAAATCTTTTTATGCAAAAGTTTGTAGTCCGTGTAATGATAATTTTTCGATAATAAAAAAGATGCTTACATATCTTTAAATCAGTGGTTCTTAACCGGTGGTCCGCGGACCACTGGTGGTCCCTGAGACCAACCGAAGTGGTCCGCGAAGTCATCATACAATTGTAAAATAAATGGTAACGAATCGACGACGTGCAATGAAGCGCTATGCTCGTTCTAGATGCTTTGAGCTTTGATTCTTTCTTTCAGCTTTGATTAAAAAGAATCTATCCAATGGTTTTCCAAAGAAAACATGCTATTTAGGTTCTACGAACTTAGAAAGGAAGTAAAATTATTCTTAACTATCCGTTATAGGTACCTAAGTTAAACAAAGAGTTGGTTGGTCAGTTCAGTTACCTCAAATTTTTAATATAAATTATCACCAAAAAATCCACTGATTAGGTTAATGAATTTTTTCAGAAAACTAAATAAATTGAACCTTCAGCTGCAAGGATCAGGAAATATGAAGTTGAAGGCACGAGCAAAATATTTGTATGTATTTGAATCAGTGCGTTTGTTGGAAAACGGGGCCCACGCCGCGGGGGACAGGTTTTGGCGCCATAATCAAGAGTTTGAAATAAAAATATTGCAACGACTTCACAATATTGAAAAAAAAACTCGTGCTTGCTCCTGATTTCAGATCGTATTGCAGTCATATCGTTATATTCCAGTGAAATCACTAAATCGCTTTGCTCACTCTTAGTTATAGATCGTATTGCAGTCATCTCATTATGTTGCAGTGAAATATCGAGCTCGCTTCGCTCGCTCTTGGTTTTCGATCATATCGCAGTCATCTCATATATTACAGTGAAATCTCGAGCTCGCTTCGCTCGCACTTGGTTTTTTGTTATAAATTGAAATTACGTAGTCATACCTATTGCAAAATTCGATCCAGATTTTGAATCATATTGCGAATTTCTCACGAGAGCTAATCATATTGCAGTAAAATCTCGAGCTCGCTACGCGCGTTTTAAGTTTTAGATATTGTTGCAAGCACTTAGCCTGGACCTGGCCTCCCTGGGAAAAAAATGTGCTACACCTTGGAAGGGGAGGGGTGCCAATGCAATGTTTTTGCCCATTGCGGGTGCAATGCATGTAGATCTGGGGCTGCCTACTTCATCATTTTACACACCACTGTTTTTTTTAAATTACTTCTAGGCTTCTTCTGCATGGCTCGAGAACCATACCCTATCTCTGACTACCACCTCGGGGAATATAGTCGTGAGCATATTATATGCTAACATGGATCGAAAAACGAAAAATATTGTTGAACCTTCCATACAAAAATACGGATCAGCCGGATTTTATACGGGAAGTCTAAAAAATTCTCCGTTAAAAATTTTCTAGTAAAGTTATATACTATACTATCCAAACAGTTGGTGGTCCATGGCAAGACGAAAATTTTGTCAAATGGTCCTCCATCACTAAAAGGTTAAGAACCACTGCTTTAAATGTACCTAATAATTTTTAGTTATTTACAAATAATTTAAATCGCAAATGACTGGATGGGCTCGAAAAACAGACGGACAACATTTCTAAAAAAGGTTGATTTCGAGTCAGGGATACCTAAAAACCATATCGTAATCTTTTTTTGTAAATATCTTCAATGTACAGACACACTTCAGTTACAGTTTTATAATAGTTTAGATCTTACGGGTTCAGATGGTTTCCATCCGTACTTCTGGCTCGCATCAGCGAGATCGTATTCAGCTTTCAGGAACAGTAGGGAAGCCTTCAGGATTTTATGATCAACTGTCACTGCCTGTAAATGGGAAATATTTGTGCTGAAATTGCGTTATGAAGCATTTTCCGTGCGCCATTATGAAATGCGCATTTTTTAAACCTACAGTGCGGAGTGAGACAGGCCTGGTTTAGTTTAGACCATCAAACTGAACAACTTTCACTATGGACTTATGCTGCAACATACAAAACAGCAGTACTTACTTGGCTCAAATCATAAACTAAGTTTATGGCTCAAATAGACATCTGGATTTTATTTTTTTTCGACTTCATTGCGCAAGTTGTTTAGTTTGATGGTCCAAACAACCCCTTTAAATATTACTAGCGTGTTCTGTTACACCTTGTATAAAAATAGACAAATAAAATATATATCACTCACATGTTTCCCCTCGAAATTTTTAAGCAATTCGTTGACAATCTTAGCGTAGTATTCGCTATGTATAGTTCGTACTGCTGTCGGCGTCTCTAATATCACTTCATATAGCAGAGGTAGAGGGTTGTTTTGTGCTGAAATTTTAATTAAAAAATATAGTCAGGCCATCAAACTTTAAAGTCCGACCAGAAATATAAAAAACCTCGCCATGTTGCGGAAAATCATTGGAACTAATTTTTGTACTTGGAACACTAACATAAAAGGTGACAGTCGATTGCAGCGCCCCCAAACCAGGTTTGTTATATTCCTGGTCAGGCTTTACAACTTTTACGTTGGGACCAACATTGAAATTACGAAAAAAGAATCATATGTTTCATACATTAGGATAGAGTGTGGCCATTATCATTTTCTATGGAAAAGCCTTTTTTAAAACTCATACCTTTCATCCACTGATAGTTTTTATTCGACAACTCGTGCAAAGATCTCCACACACCAGCTATGGGTATAATAGACGGCCACAGTTTCACGTACATCGTGAATTCATGCTTCAATAGTTCACTGCAAACAATATAATACATTTACCAATTAGTTTTTCTAACTTTGTAATACCGACTGCTCTCAAACGGTGAAAGAAAACATAGTCGGGAAACCTGCACCCGCGGCATGGCGGCGGCAATCTTTCTTTTTGCACGCATATGAACAAGATAGCAGGCGCGATAAAACGTTTATCGAGGCGCCATGCCGCGGGCGCAGGCACAGACAGGCCAGGCACAGTGTTGAGATAAGCCAAGAATAGGCCGAGAATAGACTAGATAGGCCGGGAACAGTCGAGATAAGCCGAGAACAGACAAGATAAGCCGTGAAATGAGGCGGCGATAGAAATTGTGCAAGACTGTGTCTACCTTGGACAGACTATAAGACTAGGTAGAAACAACTTCGACAAGGAGGCCGCTAGGCGTATCCAGCTAGGATGGGCTGCTTTCGGGAAACTACGTCATATATTCTCCTCGGCCCTACCACAATGCCTCAAAACGAAGGTGTTCAATCAGTGCGTTCTGCCAGTGATGACCTATGGTGCGGAAACGTGGACCCTGACGATAGAGCTAGTTCATAAATTCAAGGTCGCTCAGCGAGCTATGGAGAGAGCTATGCTCGGTGTTTCTCTGAGGGATCACATCAGAAATGAAGTGATTCGTCACAGAACTAAAGTGGCTGACATAGCTCAGAAAATTAGCAAGCTGAAGTGGCAGTGGGCTGGTCATATCTGCCGAAGAACTGACAACCGATGGGGTGTCAGAGTTCTAGAGTGGAGACCGCGAACTGGTAGGCGTAGTGTGGGACGCCCTGCTGCCCGCTGGACAGACGACCTAAAAAAAGTAGCGGGGAGCGACTGGATGAGGAAGGCCAAGGACAGAGTTTTGTGGCGCGCCTTGAGAGAGGCCTATGCTCAGCAGTGGACGATGATAGGCTGATGATGAGGAAGCCGTGAAATAGGCCGGGAACAAACAATATAAGCCAAGATAGGACGAGAATAGACGAGATAAGCCGGGAACAGTCGAGATAGGCCGAGAACAAGAGTGTGGATGCCCTTCATTGTTCTCGCGGCGTCGTAACCTGCTTTATAATATGCTCTTTATGCATTTTGAGTAAAAGGTTCTCTCATATTTATTTTAAAACTTACCCAAACTTCAAATTGTAGAAAAATGGCTTCAAATTTCCATAATGATTGTCGTCAAGGACCTTCTTGCAAGCTTCCAGCACTGAGATCAACTGTAAGTCATCCTGATTGTCCTCGTCACTCTTTGCTTTCAACACCTTCGCTTTTATATCCATCGCTAAACTCATATGTTTCTCCGTTTTCAAACTTTCTGGGCATCCAAATATCAAACTTAGGTACGCATCGGTCAAAGCATTTTCATACAATTTGCAATCTAACTCGCAAATGCTTTTATTGTAGAACGCTCTGCTAATATTTTTTAGTTCAATTTCATTTTTGAAATGTAAAATTTCGTTTCTCAGATATAAATCGAAAAGTTTAATGGAATATTTGAAATTTTGTGACTTATTTAGCAAGATTGCTGTGTTATGTATATCGGCTTGCAGTTTTTTGTAACATTTCTCGTAACTGTTACATCCTAATTTACCTAATTGTTGTAAGATTGACTGCTGTTCGGTTATCACCTCGTAGTAAACCGGTAAAATGTTTGTCAAGTCAATTTGTTGCGCGTACGATATAGAAACAAAGTGCTTAATCAGAAAGGAAAGTCGCAGTACATCGTGCAAACCATTTTTAACTTTACAATTATCACATTTCAGCATTTGCTCGCACAAGTTCAATTTCTTCGCTAAAATCAGCATGAATTTCAAACAGCATATCTGTATTGCATTCGTGAAACAATTTTTCCAATCATTCTTCTCTGAATTCGTAACCAAATATTCTATGTACAGTCTCAAGAATTGATTTAGATATGGAAATGTCACTTTCATAGCGTTTTTATACACTTTTTCTGTCGTTTCGCATGACAGTAAGAGGCTGTTCAAAATCGATTCAGTGATTGCCATATTTGTTTCGCTAATGATACTGCAGAAGGAGTTTATGTAGAATGTTTGCAAGCAATGGACAATATCCGGTCGATGAGATAACATAGTCATACACGTTCTCAAAACTGTATTTAAAATTGTTTCTTCAAAATACATTTTGGATGAATTTTCAGCGATTACATAAATGCAATCGCTTAATTTCCCGTACAAATCCATAGATTCTTTCTCCGTTAGTTTTCTGAAAAGTTTCAAGTCTGTTTTCGAAGATAACACTTCAAATATCTTTCCGTATACTTTGTTTAATTCAGACGGATAATCGTTGTATAAGAAATGTAGTTTTTTCAACAGAAATGTTAGCAATTGCGTACTAAACTGAACTGTATCATACATTTTTATCACTTTTATGATGTCTTCGGTTAGCTTTTGTAGTAATTTGACGATTGCCTTTTTGCCTGCTTTAAGTTTTTCTATGTAAAGTATACGATCAACTATTATGTTCCAGTATGTTTTGCAGTATTCATTCAAAAGGTTGTCAGATTCAAACGGCATGTAGGATAATTTGAGAATCAATTCTGGTGGTGTTGAGGCATTCTGAAAAAGAGAAGTAAGGTAACAAAATTTGCAGAAACTATTTTAAGAGGTCAATCAGACCATCAAGATGAACAACTTTCTCTATGAGACCAACATTAAAGTGCAAGAAACAAATCTGCTGCATACAAAACTACTTTACCTGAATGTATGGGGCAGCAGATTTCTTTTTGTGATTTTGATGTTGGTACTTTAGGTAAAAGTTGTTCAGTTTGATAGCCTGGTCATTCCCTTAAAACCTTAGACCTTATACAGGGTGAAATTGATATCATTAGCATTCTTTTAAACTAAAAGTCTACCCATCAAATCTGAACAACTTATACTATGGGAGCAAACTAATCGGAGCAAAAACAAATCTGCTGTCCCTTACTAAACTGCACCCGCCGCCGCTGCCTACACGACTCAAATGTATGGGACAGCAGATTTTTTTGTTGTTTTAGGTATACACCTTAAATATTCTTGATTGTTTCCCAATTTTAGTGCATCAGTGGTCTTTTCAATCAAGATGTCTTTATTTTTTGTCAATACAGAGAAACAGTAAAATAAAAAACTATTTCCTAGATCAGAACTCAGATAATATCAAACATAACACACTCATACCTGTCTTGTAACAAATCTGTGTATATGATAGACGCATGCGAGCGTCTTCACGCACTCTGGACGCTCCAAGTTCCTCGTTTCCCGCACACATTCCACGGTGAGCGTCACCAAGGCTTTGGGATCCACCTTGGATGCCCATGTCGGTACTTTGTCTAGGTTTCTGTAAAACAGAACATTTCTTTAAAAATGAACCCGTATTTCTCCTGGTCATGCTATAGCTTGAGAACGGCTGGACCGATTGTGATGAAACTTTGGTGGGTTGTTGTGCACATGCCAGGGAAGGTTTATAAAACAAAAAACGGCCAAGTGCGTTTCGGGTAAAACTGATTCTGAGGCGGTACGAAGTTTGCGCAACCCTCGGCACAGCAAGCAGGTTCACTGACTAAGCGTTAGCGTGTATTTAGTATGCAGAACATTATAGTTAAGAATTGGGAATTTATGAACAAAATAGAAAAACTCGAAATTGATGCATGCCATTTGTCATTTTTCACAAAAACTACTGTAACTTTTTTCATAAAACTTAGCATAGGTATAGTTAACATTGTAATTAAATGGATAGACTAGAAATTGTACATCTAAGAACCCAAGAAAACCCCACATGCCACCAAGAAATCTTGTTCATTGACATGCTTTACACATAGCAGAAACATAACTTTTCTTCTATAAAAACCGTTCGTACATACCTGCATAGTATACACAACACGTTCAAAGAGAAAGAACCACGATCTTTAGCTCCTAAATTAGTCAAAACAGTCTTATATTCCTGATATATCTGGTCCAAATCATACACATCTTTTGACGAGCCGTCCGCCTTTAATCTCGCAATAAAATTGTTCGCTTCCATTGCTATAGTTCACAGACACATTTTAATTGATAATTCATGCAAGTTTTCCAGAAAGATTGAGGCGAAAATAATAATTGTTGATGAATTCAGTTTGAATCCCTTTTGCAACCGTTGGATGCCAAAGTCAAATGTCATTTTTTTTAGAAAATGCATAATTCGATAAGAAAGAAAGAGTTCATATATAGCACTGTCTCTGTTTTTCTTTGCTAATATTACAAGAAACCAGCAACATAAGCACGCTTTGTAAAACGTTCCGATTCACAATTCATGGATTTTATTTGGACTTTTAGAGTTTTATTTCAAAATACCATAAAACAGCTTGAAATGCATTACGAAACTGCAAACATTCAATGAAACTTTGATGAAAATAGGTTTTTGGTCTTCCGTGTAAATGAAAAGTCCAAATTTGTGTTTTAAAAGGTTTCATCCGCGAGAACTATTACTGCGTAGAAAGGAATGTAAATCCCAAGTACGTTTTGTTTTTGCAAATTTACTTTTCTTTGGTTTTCACATTTTACCAAAAATTCTAAGAACAAAAAATTACAATTTTCTGTTATTTTCCCTTGATTTCTAGTATTAAAAAGCTTAGTTTTAAAAATATAATATGTAATGTTACGGATGGAGATTTCACTTCAGGCGCGGTTAGTTTTCCTCCAGAAAGTTTTCTTGCGTTTGGTTAATGTATATTGCACAAAGAGTATAGTAATTATACCAAAAGGAAAAGAGAACCTACTCGCGCGGTTTCTGGTGACCCAAATTGAAATCATCTATCCTTATCACAAATTACCCCTTCAGTTGATTGGTTGGTAGATAACCAATGGACGGTTGACTGATTACTATACATATACGTAGGTATAGGTAGATATATATGACTAATATTACTTTATTTCAATGGATATAGGTACTGCCTCGGTTTTGAAATGTATCTTTAAAGTACAACAGGTATCCTTTAAAGTCACATTTCGAAACGAGAAGCAGACACAGAACTCATTCTTTGAAGAATCACAAATAACAAAACACAATCATTCCACACGCAACACGCAGCTCCGCCATCTTGATACAATGAGAGTTGCCAGTAGCTAGGACCAAATTTACTATGTTGTTGTATAAATTACCCTTAGATGCTTTATAAAAAATATTTGAAAGTGTGCAAATACTTTTATTTCAATAACAACAGTTGCGCTGAATATATTATTGTGTAATTTCATAAATATACTGTCATAGCGTTTAAGGGACGGTCCTTTTTAAATTCAAATAATTTGAGTTTTTGTTTATTTTAATATTAATCTCTCTACTCATGTTTATTACTATAACAACTGACAAATATACAATAAATAACAACATATTAAAGTACCCCCCTACTAGAGGAAATTTACCCCAAAAAAGTAGAATACCCATACTTGCACTTTAACGACATCTACTGTGTTGAAGAAGAACCTGGTTGTCAGTTTTATGTCCGGAAAATGTAAAAGATGGCGTCGTTTTCTACGTAAATTTGACAGATAAGGTCACTGTCCCATATTGCATTTGTTTGTGTCAAAAAAATGCCGCCGGCGCCGTCGTCGCTTATCGAAAAATTGCGAATTTGCGACTGATTACTTTACAAATTGCATCATAATTAACAAAAATATTTAAAAAAACAACCCTACGGTCATATAAAAGCCTTGCGCCGTGAATTAATTCCTGAAATATTGTTTTTTTATAGCGAAAAATTTATCTTCCCTGAAGGTAAGTTTTCTCTCATTACTTTAATATTTACAACGCGAAATCGTGTTTAAATTGACCAATTACGTGTCTCTAATCATCATTTTGTTATTCTAACTTCAGAAGTCCAGATATACCATAAAATTACCAAAGAAAGTCATAAAAATATAGGTTAAAAATTGCGTATGTTTTTTTCCAGAATTTCCCGATCAAAATGCGTTCCACAACGAAATACAACCTGCTACTGCTGTTAACAATGGCTACATACTTCACAGCATCATTATATTTATTCAACAAAGTCTACGACACCATACAGATTGTCATAGATGAATTTTTCCACATACCACAAGGATTGGCATTTTGTAATAGAAATTTTACTTATTGGAATCCAAAAATTACCACATTACCTGGCTTATACTTCGTCACAGCGACCGTTGGATCGTACTTCGAATGTAACATTTACAATCTACGTTTTATAAACCTCGCTGCTTCCGCTATCAACTTGTTCCTATTCTCATCAATATTAAAATATGTATACGGTGGTAACGATTTCAAGACCGTGTTGCAAGCGTTGAATTTAACTTTACTACCACCGCTGTATTTCTTTTCGCACGTGTATTACACCGATACGTTGTCTATTACGTTTTTGTTAGCATTCTCTCGTTTATCGTTGGTAAATAAGTATAAGTTACCGATACTTATTTGCGGATTGTTGAGCGTATTAATGAGGCAGACTAATATTGTATGGATCGCTATGGTTTTCGGTCACAAAATACTGGATATAGTCATAAAGACTTCACGAGTTTTCGGTAATCAGTATTTAAGCCATAATCCAGTTCGTCCCACGTCGGTTCTAGCGAAAGAAGTCGACGATTCGAAATTGAAACGTTACTACGGGTTAGAAGATGTTAAATTGGCAGTAAAATATCATTTGAGTACTGGATTTCGTTCAATACTTTTCAGTCTTACGTTGCAAGATCTTCTGACGATGTCAATTCATGGTTTATTGATAGGTGGTTTCGTTGCATTCGTTGTTTTTAACGGATCTATAGTCGTTGGTGATAAGACAGCCCATCAAGCTACGTTGCATATTCCTCAATTATTATATTTCTTAATTTTCTACGGTATATTCGGATTACCGTATGTAATGGCTAAACTTAATTCTACGTTGAAATTGATGTTATCGCAGAAACGACGAGTGATTTTGTTTACAATTTTGTTCGCAATCGTAGTACATTACAATACTCTCATTCATCCGTACTTATTGGCAGATAATCGACATTATACTTTTTACGTATGGAACCGTTGGTTTGGTCGTTACCCTTTCGCAATCTATGCTACAGTTCCAGTCTACGTCTTCCTACTTTACAATTTATATGTTAATCTGAAAGATCAAAATTGCATTTCTTTTCTAATGCCGTACTGTGTATGCCTTTTCGTAGTTTTGGGTTTGCAAAAAATGATTGAGGTCCGATATTTTTTGATTCCGTACATTATTTTGAGGCTACGGTTCGTTAGGCCGACAACGATGATGGTTTTGGCCGAGTTCGTTTGGTATATGATGATAAATGTTGCAACGTTTTATGTTTTCTTTAATAAGGAAATAATGTGGACTGATTTTGATTATGTACAGAGGATAATTTGGTAAATTATGTAATAATATTTTCGGGGTTTTCAGAAATATTGTAAGAAGACAACCTATTTAACGGGTGGTTTTTGGTTTAACAACTGTCTTTTCGGTGAAGGAAAACATCGTGAGGAAACCTGCATGCTTCAATTTCGAGGCATGTATTGTACCCACTGTCCATTATAAGTGGCGACGTGCTCACCCCCCGTCACACTGGACAGAGTATCGGTATTACTGGTGAAACGTGGATGTTCTGAGGTTTCAGAATATCTCTGACTACCCCCTCGGGGAATATAGTCGTGAGCATATGCATGCATGCATGCATGAATTTAATTATACTATCGCAATGGAAACTAAAGTCGAAAAAAACAGTCCCTTACGTTTGAGTCATGTGGACTATAGTTTTGTATGAAACAACCGTTTTTTTTTGTTTTGGGCTTCATAGTGAAAGTTGTTCCGTTTGATGGTATAACTAAAGCACCCCATTAAATATTACTAGGGCGTTTTGATACACCCTGTATTACTAGTGTGTTTTGTTACACCCTGTATAGGTGACTTGCTCACTAAATCACCGCTAAAGACTAAATAGCGACTGTAGTCCTATTTCAGGAAGAGCAGAGGCTTTCTTATAACTACTAAGATGGTAACTAGTCTACAAAAATATTGTTTTGAACACCATATCTATTAGTCTCCTCGTATGACTCCTATGGGAAAGCGGTCTATACTATAATAAGCCAGGAATTAAACAGCCTAATAATTAGGACTAGCAACAGTACACAATACTTAATTAACACTTGTTATTTAAAAGATCATTATCAAAAAATACGTAAGAGCAAATTTAGTTTTGTGTTGGTAAACACTCAGTAGCAGAAACGCTCATTAAAGTTAATCCTCCATTAAATCTCTTGCCAGCTTTTTTTAAAATTTATAATTATGGACTTCTTGCTTGTGCGTTAGCACCGCATTTCCGCCAATGTCAAGTAGTTTGAGGGAGTGTCTATCCAATCTCGAGGATTGTTTTTGAGTAAGAACAACTGAGAAGGATTTTAGAGCCTCGTCGCAGGCTGAGACGTGAACCGCGCGAACACCCCGCGAGAGAAAAGTGTTCGGGGCAAACCCTGCAACGTGACTCTTTTGCCAGCTTTTACCACGTCAACAAGACAATAAGTGACAGCAAGAGATTTAATGGTATTTTTAAAAGTCATATGCAGAACTCAGCAGTAGAAAATGTCAAAATTACTATGGAGATATACATCTTTCTAATGCTAATTTGACTTTCAAAAATCGTACCCCAGGAGTGTGAATTTAAAAGGTCAAATCAGCAGTCGAAAGATGCATATATTCATAGTCATTTTCAACTGCCGAGTTCAGCGTATGAGTTTTAAAAATCGCACTCCAGTATGTTTGAAACGTGCGCTAACGTTCAATGGAATTTAATGGCGTCAGTGCATGTTTCATATAAAAATTTTCTATTAGGGAGTTCTATACAAAATGATAGAGAACATTATTCAGTTTGATAGAAGTCAAAAGAACCTGTGTCATATAGTATGTTTATAATATTATGCATTTTGTGTAGAATAAGGCTGCTTTTCCACCAGAGATGTGCGAGGTAGCGAGGCGGTGAGCGAGGAAAAAATTGGCCAATGAGAGTGCTTCAATTTCTCAATGACGTGATCGAGCGAGCGCGCTATTGGCGGATTGATTCCTCGCTACCTCGCACATCTCTGGTTGAAAATCAGACTAAAATTGATGTTAGAGAAAATATAATTTTCTAATAAGTAAATAATTGAGTCAAAAATCTTGATGTAATGCATTTCTTATTGTGATATAGTTTAAGTTGAATTATGAAATAAGTAATTTAATTTAATTTAATTTTGTGAATTTTCGATTTGAATATGTTGTAAAATTATTAATAAATACCTAAATTCTTTCCATTATAAAAAATATTCTAGAATCTATGTTGTACTAAGCTGCATTAGGTCTGAAGCTATTTCTAATGTATACAAGGTGTTACAAAAATACAAATAAACATTTAAGGGGTTGGTTTGGTTAGACCATCAAACTGAACAACTTTCACTATGGGACCAATATCGATATCGTGAAAAAAAAATCTGATGTTACATAAGTACTAAACTAAACTACAAATCGACTCGAGCTAAATGTATGGGATAGCTGATTATTTTTTTCGCGATTTCGATGTTGGTCCCATAGTAAAGTTGTTCAGTTTGATGGTCTAAACAACCCCTTAAAAAGTTTTAAATTTTTATTTTTATTTTTGTAACATCCTGATTTTTTGTAAGTTATTTTGTTTTTTATTGTTTGTTAATTAAATAAATGAATGTCAATGTAATCGATTTTTTTAAATCCTGCATCCACTTATATCGCGATAGCGCTGTATCACGCTGTCATGCTACGGCCGCAGTTTTTAAGTGTGATTACAAGCTTTAAACACCAGTTTCATTAAAATCGGTTCAGTCCAAGGATCGCCACATAGGTAGAGTAATTAGATCGCAACAACGATCGGTACGTGGTCGTCACTCGAGAACTTTTCGGCCACATCGTCATCAGCTGTTCTGCGAGCAATGTGCCTGCCCATTGTCAATTTAGTTTAGCAATTCTTTAGGCTATGTAGGCTACCCTGCCCAATTTTTTAGTAAGTAGTACCTACGTAGAAGGGTAAATAAAATAAGTTCAAAATATATGTAAAGTCATTTATTATGATAATTTTAGATCTCACTATATTCTTGATAACATAGATTTATCATTATAAAAATTTGATTTATAAATAAGACACCAAAAACATGTAAGTATGTCTATCAACTTATTAACTTATAAAATATAATAGATCTTATGTTTTAATAATGGGTAATTTCCTAGGTAATTTCGCAACACTGGTAGAATTTTCATGTTTACCTAAGTAATTAATTACCTATGTTGCAGTTGCATAAACACTCATTAAAGTTAATCCTCCACTAAATCTCTTGCTGTCACTTTTGGTCTTGTTACGTCTACAAGTAAAGTAAAAGCTAGCAAGAGATTTAATGGAGGATTAACTTTAATTAGCGTTACTGCAACAGAGTGTATATTTATCAAACTAAAAGAATCTAAAGTTGTTCAGTTTCAGAATAGTTATGACATTCTGATAATCAGTCATCCGAAAAGAGGACTTTCTGCGCACTGGACAATCTGCGTCTAGAGTACATTCATACATTTAAAAATTAATAAAATTTTCAAGTACTAACAAAATATTTCTGATAAAGTCCATCCTTTACATTTAGGGAAGACCTTTGCCCGACAGTGGGACAAAACAGGATAGGAAAAATAACTCAAGACAAGCTAGATTAATAAAAATAAAAAGTCCTGCAAGCGGTACTAGAAGTAGTAATACTATGTAATAATATTTTTTAAGTTCTCAATCTATATTTGATCGCAAAATATAATAAATATATAAAATAATTATAATTAACTATTTGAAAAGTAAATAATTAAGTAAGTATTTAATATAATAAATAAATAAACATTTATCAAATAATTATTTACTTATGTAATAAATAAATTATTCTACTATTATATAACATCCATTTCATGGACATAAATTCCTCAAAGGAACTGGGTTCTTTGTTTTAAATAGTACAATAAATAAATCACATTAAAATCGATGATAAAAATTAAAAACATCACTGACGGTAACAAAATTATATCACATATAGGGGAATGTATTGATTATTATGATTCAATTCAATTCGTTTGTATGGAGCGCGCTCCGAATAGACTCCCTTCCACTTAGCTCAGCTAATGTAAAATGGATCTAATAAATGCAAAATCACTTAAATTCTACTAAATATAGGAATGCAGGGTGAAATTGATATCATTAGCATCCTTTTAAACTAAGAGTCTACCCATCAAACTGAACAACTTTTACTATGGGAGCAAACAGATCGGAGCAAAAAATAGATGTTCCATACTAAACTGCAAACTCGACTAAAATGTATGCAACAGCAATTTATCTTTGCTCTGTTCGGTTTGCTCCCATAGTAAAAGTTGTTCACTTTGATGGGTAGACTCTTAGGTTAAAAGGATGCTAATGATATCAATTTCACCCTGTAAAACACATCACAACACAAATAAATAATTTTACTATAAGATCATAGTCATAAAATTTGATATACAAAAGGATGCAAGTATGTAAATTATATAAAGAAACCATTTTTGATTTTCTTCCTCTAAAAAAAACATCCTAATAATATTTAAAGGGGTGGTTTAGACCATCAAACTGAACAACTTATACTTACTGTGGAGACAACCTAGAAAAAAAATCTGCTGTTACATACAGTTCAGTTATCTATGAAACGGTTTGTTTTAGTTTTTCACGATGTTAGCTCCATAGTGAAAGTTGTTCAGTTTGATGGTATAAACCACCCCTCTAAATCTTACTAGGGTGTTTTGTTACACCCTATACAGGAGCCTACCTCAGGAAACGCGAAAACAAATCAGCTGTCCCATACAAAACTGCTGTACCTACCCGATTCAAATGTATGGGACAGCTGATTTTTTTTCGTGTTTCCTGATGCAGGCTCCATAGTGAAAGTTGTTCAGTTTGATGGTCTGAGTTCACCGTTTCAGTATTTGCTAGGCTGTCACTTACACCCTGTATAAGTGAGGAACAGCAAAAGCAATATCAAAAATAATAATTTAATTAATTATTTTTTTCAGAAAATCGATTGAAATCTAAATCTTTTTTTCTAAATAAAAAAAATCTAGTTCAATGATCAATTTTACACCGTATACTCGTACCAAGTGGTTTTAAGACTTTTAAGTAACATAATGTTAGAAAAATCTAATACAATCATCAAAATAAATTACTCTTAAATCGTAATACATATCAAATACTGCATTTTATGTTACTGATACGACTTTTTGATATCGTTCCTAGATCATTGAGGAGCCTTTTTTAAAAATAGTTCCAAATAATCTGTTAGACGCCACTATGTAGGGAATTTAGAGATTGATAATAAAAAAACATAACCCTCCTTCTGTCGCAGTCGGGTAAATACATCCTTTTTTATATTATACTCAAGGATGATCAGTTTCGCAATATCGAAATCGCGAAAAAAAACAGCTGTCCCATACATTTGGGTCAAGTATCTATCTATCATTGCATTTTTTTATGTAAGAGCAGATATTTTTTGTTGATTTTGACGTTGTTTCCAGTGGTAAAGTTGTTCAGTTTGATGGTCTGATCATCCCCTAAAACAGTGAGCATTATTAAGAATGATGGCCTGAGGAACCCCCTTAAGTATGTATCGCATTTAAAACACTCTGTATACCTACGTTTCTGTACAGCCTTTAAGGCCTCCGCACATTGCAGCGATATTATCGAGCGATTTTATCCAGCGATATTATCGACAGCGATATCGCGACACCTTACACACTGCAGCGATTCCGCGATTCGCGTCACGAATGCGCCCACCACTGAATGTAGTCGAAAAAGATTGCGTCAGGTTGCGATAATATCGCGGCAGTGTGTGGGATCGAGCGCGTCCCCATACAAAATGTACTGAGAACAATTATCGCAAAATTGCAGCGATATTATCGCTCGATAAAATCGCTGCAATGTGCGGAAGCCTTTATCTTGTCTACGTATTATTTGGAACTCTTCTATCAAATTCAAAAATGTCTCCCAACTATTTTTATATCCATTTATCTTCTTTTTTGGCGCCCAAAAGAGGCGTGGACTCAACTTCCTTGCTATCTCCCTTCACGGGGCTGACGTCTGTCTTCCCGTTCATAAACTTGGCTATGTTTATATTGGACACTATGTACGGAATACCTGCTAGGTCGGAAGACAACGGGTTGTAATATTGGCGGTAGCAGAATATGGCCGTCGTGAAGCCTAGGAGAGAGCCTGCGAGGATATCTGGAAGATAAATTTCATTATCAGGTACACGTTATTTGAATTTAAACAAATTTTTGGTCACACAATACGAGTTAAATACGCAAAAGTGTGTGTGTGCGCACTAACATCGGCTTATATATAAATGACACTTACAAAAATGTTTACTTATAAACATTACAACATGGTGGCAAAAATAATAGTTAAATGAATTAAGGCTAGGTTATCCCAGTGCAAGCGTCTCTTTCTTGCAAGCATAAGTTTACAATTAGCCATCCCGCTCCAATTGAAAGCAGGATCGCAAAAAAACGTGTTTTTCGTCAATATCTTTGCTCATGGGTGTTTCTAAGCTCAAAATTCTACGGAGTTCACTAGAAATATTTAATGTATTTAGTTAAGTACAAGAATAAAAAGTTAAATATCAGCAGTTTAATCATAGTATTGAAAAAACATAACAAAAAGGGGTAACTTTGGGATTTTTTTCCATCTATTAAAATTAATCTAATCGTGTAATTGAGAACAGTCGCCCATCCGCCCGATCCTTAAATAAGACATAATTTAATATCAGACTTTAAAACACAGTTTAAAACACTTTCGTTCGTGTTCAAAAAACGGCCTCGTCGGGATAACAGCGTCTTAATTAGGTAGGTAATTTAAACTGTTATTATGTATAATTATTTGACGCTCTCTTACTCGTACGATTTCAAGATTTTCGAAATCAAAGCTCATTTATTAAATCTTTGTGATGAGCATACCATCTGTATTTGTGAATGTGTGCTTGTTAGTATGTGTTTGTAGTTGGTAAATTTTTCACCATAGATCCGATTTGGAGACAGCGAATATAAAATCTGCTGCTCCATACATTTGAGTCAAATAGGTGCAGTTTTGTATCGAAAAGCAGATATTCGCGATTTCAATGTTGGTACCATTATGAGCTGTTCATGTTCAGTGTATTTACGCGCGGTTGTTAAAGTGTGTGTGTGTGTTTGTTTGTGAGTTAGCGTGCACTTAATATAACAAGACTCACCCTGCCAATGGTGATGGTAGTCGCATGTCCGCGACAGCGCGACGAGGCCGGCCGCGACAAGCGGCGCGAGGCAGGCTAGCACGCGCGCCGCACTCCCGCGCCGCCGCGACAAAACGCCGAGCCTTCCGCACAGCCATACAGCTGCCAGGCCGAGCGAACAGAACGACACTACGGGGGGTGGAGGGATAAATAGTTGTGTTAGAGAAAATGTGGTTTATGGCAGTCTCCTCTCAATGGGGATTGGGGATTTCTGCACTCGCACTAAGTTGTCATTTTTTAAATCTACTCAAACGAAGTTGATTTTGCTCGCGACTTAATTTTCACCTACTATTTAAAGCCTGACCAGAAATATAAAAAACCTAGGGCGCTGCAATCGACTATAACCTTTATTGTCAGTGATCTAAGTAAAGCCCGACCAGAAAAATAAAAAACCTCGCCATGTTGCGGAATATCATTAGAACTAATTTTTGTACTTGGAACCTTAGATCAAAATAAAATTAATGGATAGGCCTAAAGCGCGGTAAGTTGAAGCACACTACTGGTGCACTTGGTCCATACAAACTAGCGCCATTATCTGTCAAATCTAGGGCACTTGCATACAAATTTGAAGTAAACTTTTCATTTGTTTTGCCTCATTTTTCTGGTTTGAAATGTTCGCGTAAGGCCTATCCATTCATTTTATTTTGATCTAAGCTTGGAACACTAACATTATAGGTGACAGTCGATTGCAGCGCCCCCAAACCAGGTTTTTTATATTCCTGGTCAGGCTTTACAAAAATTAGTTCCAATGATTTTCCACAAGATGCCGATGTTTTTTATATTTCTGGTCAGGCTTTATAATAATAGGAAGTAAGATAGAAAACCTAAAACAATAGAATTCTTTGGACATCTAAATGTCACCGTAAGTGTTTAGTAACAATCCAGACATTTTGCTACTAGACCTTTATGTGTTTATGAATATTTAATTCTAGAAAATTTAAGATATAGTAATTCTTTGGGTAATTTGTTTTCGATAACATTAACACACACGTATACTCATATACACCTGCAGACACACACCCACCCACACACTCACCCACACTCGCACTCCCGACATGGGTAAAATACTAACAACTGCTATGTCCACTAGGGAATGATTTCCTTCCCTCCATAATATCATCAGGGTCACCGCTACACTGCAGACACACACCCACCCAAACACAGACCCACCCACACACTCACCCACCCACACACTCACCCACACTCGCACTCCCGACATGGGTAAAATACTAACAACTGCTATGACCACTAGGGAATGATTTCCTCCCTTCCATAATATCGTCGGGGTCACCGCTACATTGCAGGTCTGCCGTCTCTATGCCGTCCGGGAAACATCGGTAGAAGAAATCTGGTCGCGGTCGACCTGCAAACAGCAAAATAAAAAAAGTAAGTAAGTTATAGCCTGTAGAATCCCGCAGGGCAAAGGGTGAGAGGGAGTGGACCATACTCCACCACGCGGGCCCAGTGCGTGTTGGTGGAGGCAAGTTAGTGGTCAACATGCTGTCAGAGAATTTTCAAGCCGCCATCAAAATAAATAAATAACAATTCATTGATGTAAGACATCTGTTGGAGTTGCGTTGTGGGTCTGCTATTGGGCGGTCACGTCTCGCGTGTCGCTCGTCGGTTGCCCCATCCCCGGCCTACAGCGGAATTCCAGTGGTGGCTCAGGATATTTTTCTTTTTTAAGAACAACCCTTGAAGTCACCAAAATATCTATATAACCGTACAACGTCAAGCACTTCTGCTATAAAAACTCGACATTGGCAAAATCATCTACACCAAGATGGACGCCATAACCTTAAAAATAGAATAGAATAGAATCGTAGAAAGAGAATCAACTAGAAAAGGCATTAAAATTATAATAGTCACGAAAACGAGACAGCCTTATACGCTAATTACACAGAGTGAACGCGACAAATCCATGTCGTTTGTCCCTTTCTGCGTATGCGATATTTTTGTTTGCCACAGTTGAAATTGCATACAAAATCTTGCAACTGTGGCAGACAAAGGCGCGATTTCTCATACATTTTTGTCATATCTCTGTCCCTTTCGAGTATACGCTGTCAGGAAATCAATAGAATACTCAACCTTCGAATAGAATAGACATCTGTTGGCGTCCCTTGGCAGGCAGTAAAGCCGACTCATTTTTGATGCCGTGACGGAAATGGATCAAACGTCATTTGGCAGCTGAAAGAAGCGCGTGAAATCGGGAGAGTGCGGTAATGAGCGTTTTTCTTTTCTTTTATTTATTTAGTTCCTAAAAAACTCGACAGATGACATGTTTATCGCCCCATAGAGCCGTAAGCGAGATCCTGTCAAAATCTGGTCAAGTCTGTGCCTGCCTTTTTTTTTTTTTAATGCCAAGGGATCGAGCCCATTCAGCCATGTCAGGCGTAAAAGTTTAGAATTTAAGTTTTTATGAAGTATGTCATTAAAAGATGCATTGGCATCTTCTTGATCATCTTTTCACTCTTTACTATTTTAAAGAAACACTTTTTGAAATGTTGACGTTTCTTCGCACAGACCGTAGCGCCATCTATCGATCCCCTAGAAAACAAAAAGAAAAACCCTCATTCGTTTTTAGTGTGCACATAGTGTGCACATATTAAAGATACGACAGCATTTTCATGAATATGTTTAATCTTGTAGCTTAAATTGGAGTCACGTTGTTGATCTGCTATTGGGCGGTCGCGTCGCCTGTCGATCGTTGGTTGCCCCCTCCCAGGTCTACAACGGGGCTCCAGTGGTGGCTCAAGATAGTGTTCTTTTCGAAAAACAATCCTTGAAGTCACCAAATACATAAATTACCGTACAACGTCAAGCACTTTTGCTACAATAAACTAGACATTGGCAAAATCATCAAATACCCAAGATGGCAGCCATTTTTTTAAAAATAGAATAGAATAGTAGCTTAAATTGTAACTTACCCGCTATTAATTTTACAGTATTCGTTAATACTCCATTTATGCCCAGAGCTAGAGACCACGCGAGCAGTAACTGGAACAAGAAGTCGTAGGTAAATCAAATTAAATTAAAGATTGAATAATTATGTTTTAGGCGGGATTTGAACCCGCAACAATACAATAACGTTTAGCGGTGTTAATTCACAAGAGTCACACTTACCCCCGCGTCACACTTGCCTCGGTTCACCTTACACGAGTTTGTGTAAATGTGAGTGTGCGTGAGTGTATTTTATTTAGCGTGCATGTTAGTGCGAGAGTGTGTGTTAGTTTATTTTATGTGGCTGTGCGATTCGGTGACAGCGCCGTGTGAATTTGTTTGTGGGTGGGTGTGTTTGCGTGTGTGTGTGTGTGTGTGTGCGTGTGTACCTCTAGGGCGTCGTTGCAGTCGTTGCAGGCCGGCCAGGCTAACAGCGTCAGTACGCAAGGCACGGACAGCACTATGGACCACAGCGCGGACCCCGGCACGTAGGACTGTCTCCGAGGATACTTGTATTCTGTCTGCAGATCTGACTCGTGGATCTCACGGACGAATGGCGACATTGATTCCATGTAGCTGAGGGGAGAAAAGGGAGAGGTGAGACTGAGGTCAAGAGCTAACCGCGTCAGGTGTTACAGAAAGTAGATAGGAAGAAAGGGAGGGGAGGGGTGGAACGTAGAGTAGGGTGTGTTTTAGAGAAGATGCGGCTAGAAACTCTATTACACACATCTTTTAAACAATTGTTAAAGAATAATAGACGTCGCGTTGCAGGGTTTGCGCCAAACACTTGTCTTTCGTGTGGTGTTCGCGCAGTTCGCGTTTCAGCCTGCCACGAGGCTCCGCAATCCTTCTCAGTTGTTCTTACTCAAAAACAATCCTCGAGATTGGATAGATACTCCCTCAAAACACTTGACACTGTCGGAAATGCGGTGCTAACGCACAAGCAAGGTCCATTAATTATAAATAAAAAAAAACATAAATAATAATTAATCTTACTTATTCAGATTAAATCTCTACAACGGAACACCTTCTCGAGCAGTGATAAAGTCAAAAAAAAAAAAATTCTGAAAGCTATCTAGGATGAGGACCCGGTTGGTGTGATGGTTACCACGCCGGACTGCCAAACCAGGGTCCTGGGTGAGAATCCCGGTTCGGTCATGGATGTTATACAGAGTCCTTCTTAATATGCTGACACTTTTTTAAGGGGCTGTTCAGACCATCAAACTGAACAATTTTCTGTATGGAACCAACATCGAAATCGCGAAAAAAAGTCATCTCTTCCCATCAGCTGTCCCATACATTTGGCTCGAGTAGGTTTGGAGTCTTGTATGGAAGAGCTGTTTTTTTTTCGATGTTGGTCCCATAGAGAAAGATGTTCAGTTTGACGGTCTGATCATCCTCTTAAAAAGTGTCAGCATATTAAGTTGGACCCTATATGTGTGTGCCGTTGTTGTATGGTTCCCATAACAAAAAGCCTGAGGCTTACTTGGGATCATTACCTACAATGTAAGTATGTGCCTGTGAGCGTTATTTTTTATTTTATTTATTAGGTATTATGAGTAAAAAAAGCGGAGTAAAGCCTTAACAGAGTGGTGGCCGAGATTAGGTAAAAGAGAAGTGGGTCGTCCGGCAGCCAGGTGGGTTGACATCTGAAAAGTATCGGCAAGACCTGGATGCTACTGGCACAGGACCGAGAAGAATGGCAAAATATGGAGGAGGCTTATGTCCTGCAGTGGGTAGATACAGGCTGAAAATGATGATAATGATGAGGTAGTATGAAAAAGAAAATGAGTTTGAGATTGAATCAAGGTAATTAAAATTGATACAAGCAAATAGTAGGTGCATTATTACATATTTCCTGCAATAATTATTATTTCCTTTTGAATTTATTAAATAATCGGAAAGGAAATCATTACCTACGTACTGAAAATATGAAAACGTAATCGTGTTATCTATCTATCTTAAAGTGTTTTGTTAGCAAATTTAAGTATACGCAAATAATTAGGAAGTTAGGTATTACATTATTCTGATAAGATAAAATTATACAATTTTAAACTTTACCTTGAAAGCCATTGAGATGCAAATTATTTGTTCCTCATCAATATGTTAATTTCTTCTCATTAACATGCAGTATCAGACGAATAAATTAATTTTTCAACGAAATTATGAGTCACAATTATTGCCAAGTCAAATTATTTGAGAAGCTAAAAAATATGTTTAAACCGAATTTTATTGTAAATCCTAATTTTATTTCGACAAAGGAAGGTCCGAATTATATTTTCCAGGCGGCAATATATATTTTTACAGATAATTTCATTGATAAAAGATGAAAAAATATCAAAATAAATATTGATAGCATATGGTCATAACTTACCAGAAAGCGGAGAGCAAAGCGATGCGAATAAGTATTTCAACTAATAAATTAAAGTTTGCGGAACGTACTAGAGGCATTTTTGTTATGATTTTAGTTTGATTTAGCCAGAAATTTATTATTTCGCAAAATTTTGCGAAATAGGTTGATATGACGCTTTGAAGTTTGATGTTTCGTTCGGAAATCTGATTCAGATTACAAAATTGCAAATGTGAGGACACGTCAATATTTCTGAACGGAGATTTCGTTTTGTTTATGCATAAGACTAGCTTTTAATAAAGTTCGACATTTCATGTTACGGTGGTTGTTTAGTTTAGAAAATGCGTGGAAATTATAAAAATTGTATCAGCTCAGTTCACAATTTATTTAACACTTCATGATTTAACCCGTCGACGATCTCCGTTGTCTTAAAGGCTGAGATTCAGGCCGAGATTCAGAGACGATTTTGTTAGTCTTAGTTCGAGCTAAGTAGGGTCGAAATGTATGTATGTCATTTCTACCCTACTTAGCTCGAACTAAGCCAAAAAAAAATCGTCTCTGAATCTCGGCCTCAATGTCAATCTGTAGACGTTTACAAGAAGCGCTCAGTCAGCGCCATCTATTATAAAAAATGAATTTTATCGATACCTAGTAAAAATTAGCCTTTTAATCAAAAAATTTCCCTATCTTTATAAGCATAAGCATAAGCATATGCTCACGACTATATTCCCCGAGGTCAGAGATATTCTGAAACCTCAGTACATCCACGTTTCACCAGTAGGTAGTACCGAAAACTACCTATCCTATCTTTATGTGTCATCACAGATCTGTGAGTGTCATCTTTTAAAGAAAAGATACTATTTTTGTTTATTACTGGTAAATCTCTGCCATTATTAACTTATATTTAACGCATACCTACTTAACGAATTAAGTAGGTAAGTAATACAAAAATGCTCATAGTTTTTATAAACTTTTTATTTAACCCTAGGCAGTACATAACTTTACTTTGATACATCGATCGTGTTGAACACTTAAAAATATGCAAAAATAACAACAAATCCGACCAAAAGCAGAAAAAACTGTCACAAAACAAAACAATTAAAGCCCAACGCAGTCGAAGTACATTTTGTCAGCCTTATTAACAAAGAACACATATTATCTTGAGACAGATGTCTTTAAAAATAAAACATTCATGGCTACATAGCCTCGTAACTCCCAGACTTTCGATAAAACATTAGCTTACTGCCCGTATGTTTTTATATAGGTTCACATGGTACCGGCCCGAAGGTTCGATTTTCAAAAATGTGTCTTAATTTAATGCGCATAAACAGCACACTATTTAATATCTTTTTTGTTTTTTTTTTGTTATGGCTTTGCATGGTGATGCATTTGCCACTTTCAAAGTTAGGGAATTTAATATCTTATGACACATTCGATTCAAATCAAGTGCCTTTTAAAAGGTCGTTGGGCGTCTACTGCATGAAATTGGATTTCATCTTGGGCCAGTATCACATGGAGCTGAAGACCTTTTAAAATGCATCTGGGCGTTACGAAGTAGTAACGGCAACAATCTTAAAATCGACTCACTTTACATTTTATCTTGTTTTGTGTAGATTTCCAGAAAGACTGAAAATAGTTGGCTGTGATCAGTACTCGTAGTATGCTACACGTGATACGGCTGTATCACGTCTTTTATCTCGTTCGCACGCAAATAGAAAGAGAGCAAAGGTGTGATAGCGCTGTATCACTGCGGCATGCTAGCTATGCAGGTTCTAAAGGTGGCCTATTGGTGCAATAGTGCAAATAAGAAAAGACTGGAAACTATCAAGTCATACAACTAATATTAGGGACTAATAAAGACGTACAATAGATCATATCTTAAGAAGTCTAAACATAAAGAATAATACGTTTGACAAAAACAAGCTAAGGCTTGGCTAAAAAATGTGTGTGCTTTAATTGCAAGATCGTCAAAATCACGTATAACCTGGCAAAACCACCATATTAAAATATTTAGTTCCACCTGTCACCAAACTCTTTTTTTCCAAGTTATGTAAACTTAACATTTAAAAACAATACAATTTTGTGATACATTTTAGAGTATTTTCGTATTTTATAACCAGATCAAAAACCACATAATGCCCATATAATAAATAAATAAAGCGCTTATACATAATTTAAGTACATTTTTCCTACAAATAGTGGAGTGTTAAGCATAACATAAAAATAAATGCTAAAAATGCATTTAAAATATTTCAAAAAGTAGAGTAACTTCGAATTATAACAAAGTTAACTATAATTTTAAATATTAGTAATAAGTTGAGGTACTTAATTGGTTAGGTACTTAAGTAATTATAAAATTTGTTTTGTGTCGCAAAATAAAATATGAAAAAGCTTTAACAAAAATATATATAAATATGTATGTACGCACGGCGACAGATCAACCTACACATTTATACAAAAATTCATACGGAGCGACCGAAGCTATTCCGAAAGCTTTTGAAATATAACTGCTTGCAATAAAAATATAACCTAATTATGTAATAATAATGGTGTTAGACAAGTTTAGCAATACTGAAAACTGACAATATAGCATGATTTCTTGAATCACACGCGACGCGCCTTTGCTGTATGTATAGAAAATGACCAAACCCTCTAGCATGATTTCTCCACGTGCGCGCGACTGGATTTTTGCCATAGGTATAGGTACATGTCGCGGCAAGCGCAGCTTTCGCTCTTCGAAAAGCACTGGAACAGGTAATTTTCTATACTTACAGCAAAGGCGCGTCGTTCGCGTGTACAGAAATCATACCAGACGTGCTGAAGTGCTATTTTAGAATCGTGATATTTGAATTCATGACCGAATGAATACCTACATAAACTTCATACTATTTTCTACTTCTCATTCCCACGTTTCTTTCAAAAATCTGTCTTTCACAGTCCTATTCCTTCGCATTTGCTATGATTGTGTATGGAAAAAATCCAAGTCGCGTGCAAGTAGAGAAATTATACTGGAGGAGCTAGTTCTACAAAAAATTTGATTTGATTCCGTTCAGTTGCCATTTTAACATCACTATACTTATTTAATTATACTTTTATAGATAATACCCCATAGAGTGTGCCCTTGCATTTTTGTAGTAATCGAAATATTCAGCGGGTGATGTCGCGTGCTTTTTTACTACGTCGTCTAGTTGCATTTGGTCTGCCCAGTCAGCCTGAAAAATTATGGAAAACAGTATGATTATGTCAGTAATAAAACACTCTTTTTTTAAAGGGGTGGGCTAGATCATCGATCTGTACATCTTTCACTATGGAGACGTCAAAAATAATAATAAATTCTGCTGTTCCATACATTTGAGACGAGTACATATGAGAGTATACAGTTTCGTATGAAATAGAGATGTTTTTCTCGATGTTGGTTCTGTTGTTCAGTTTGATGGTAAGTAATAAGTATATACATCCTACTAGAGCGATGATAGCCCATACGGAAGAGAGCTTGCGCCTCAATCATTAGGCGGCGGTTCGATTCCTGGCCTGTACCACTATTAAGTTCCTCGGAAATTATGTACGGTTGTATTTATCATTTACTAGCTCGGCGGTGAAGGAAAACATCGTAAGGAAACCTGCATTCCCGAGAATGAAAAGAAAATACCACAAGTTCGGAGGTATGCGTAAAATATGGGTGAGTTTGGGGCGCACACAAAGGACCAGCGATGGTCCAAGTGTTACATAACGACCCTTGCTTGCAATAGTCCAACACAAATAATAATACATCCCACTAATGTTGGAACACAGACGCTACCCTCAAGTAGTGTGTATGTAAGTTAGTGTAGTACCACGCGTGCACAATGCCGGATTGGTAGACTTCACATACGCATCACAATTTTTTCTTCATCGTTTTTTCCTCACGATGTTTTCCTCTACCGTCTGAGAGCAGTATTTTGTAATTCTGTATGGTACATGGCATTTCGTCGGTGCGGATTCGAACCCGAAACATAGAGTATTATTAACCTTCATGATTGAGTGTCCATTCCTCTCCGCAACGCGCCACAGACGCCCTCTTTCACTCTGTATACTAAAAAACCAGTAAAAAACTTACAAAGTTAGGAAACAGAGAACGCTTGGAATCAAACTTGGCTTCATTGACGCAGCGGAGGAGGTACAGCCGCTCCACCCATGGCCAGATCATGTAGTCCAGCATGCCGGGCCTGCTGCCGCCGAAGTAGTTTGTTCCTGAAATAAACATGAGCATAATTATTAAATAACACTCAGCACTTTCCCCTGCCACTGCCGCATTTATGCGACAGCATCGACTGAGGAGCTGAACGCTCCTTTCCCATTCAGCTTTCATACTTCTTTAATGCTTGGTTTACACTCAGCGCAATTGGGAGAACGACCAAAAAGAACCCAGGCCCGGCACATAATCATTATCATCCATACAACATACATGAATCCCAAAAAAAAAAAATCCCAAAAAAAAAAAAAATCCCATCTCTAGAGGAGGGGGTCAAAAAGTTTTGTTTAAGAGATACATGTAAAAGGATCAAGGGACACACTAATAGATTGGCCAGAGATCTGAGCAATTATAATCAGAAGGCATGACTTAAAAGCTGGCTTATTCTAAATCTCAAATTGAGATAGTGAAAAAATGGACTTAGTCAAAACTCACAAGCAATATAGAAACTATCTGATTTTGGCCATCGTGTGCCGATTGCAGATAAAAATAAGAGAACAAAAAAAAAACATTATCATGAATAGTAGGTAACTAATATTCAAAACACATAGTACTAAAATTACTTTACTATAGTATTGAACAGAGATAACTGCGGGAATATTTATAAATACCGAAGCACCGCAACCCCACGAGCGCATCCCAGAATATAATAGCTACGTTTTACCTGAAAATAAAACGTTTATTAAACATACTTACCTTATTCGAAGCCTAATAAAATAATGAGAGCAGCGTTGACTTCCTGTGTGTACTAGTCGCTTACTTGCCGACCAATCCACGCGTTCCGCTGCAACTTCACTCCGCTCCCGCCATAACGCGCACCCCCCACCAGCGCCACCTGGCAGTTGAGTCTAGAGACTCGTGATTTACTCATTGCGTCTCTATTATCACCAGGCAGGTTTAAAAATATTAGGCTTCGAATAAGGTAAGTATGTTTAATAAACGTTTTATTTTCAGGTAAAACGTAGCTATTAAACGTTACTGTACCGTTATTCGAAGCCTAATAAAATAATGAGAGACGTGTTTGTTATCGTCTGGTGGAGCTGGAATACGCCAATGTGATTAAAGTATGTTAAGGAGTATGTATCGTCACTTAAGGTTGGAAAAAAATGAAATTAAAGACTTGTGTAAACAAGAATATCTTTATTAAATTACCATTACTGATTATGTACCGTTGGTACTAATAACACTAATTATTATAATAAGAAGGCAAATTTATTTGCTTAATAAACTAATCATCAGCAGGGGCAAAAGATGATGTTACCGAGGATTTATTTCCTGACGCGGTAACTATCTCCCTACAGTAAAATTTACGGAAAGTATTGGCTGATTTCCAATTACCTCTTGCTAGGATATCGTCTAGCTGGAAGTTTTCAATCCAGTTCTTTGATGCGACAGCAGATCTGAAGCTGCCTGCTGTAGCATTTATACCAGCTTCTTGGAGAAGTTTCTTAATCCAGCCCCCGATGATAGTGCGAGAGGCAGGCCTGGGAGCTCCTGTTATGGCCAAGAATAGACTATCTGATTTAGCTGCTTCTCTTCGTGTCTGTGATAGTTCGATTAGACGTTTAACCCAATAAACTGGGCATATTGCTTTGTTTTCTGCATGTGTCATCAATTTCCAGCCGGACTGACGATGGTCGGCGGTATCGGTTTTTGAACCGAATACTGGTCTTAAAATTATGTAATCGTCTTCAACTTTGTAATTTTCTGGGGAAATAATGAGGAGTGTGAGATCGTGCACACGTCTGCCCGAACATAATAAAAGAATTGCGGCTGTGCGCTTCGAGGTCTCGTATAAACTCGTAGTGGCGGGATCTTTGTTTTTCAAATATTGTGTTATTATGTCGGTGTCCCAAACCGGCGGTTTTCTGGATTGCGGCTTGGCTAATGCGATGGCTTTTAAAACATGTTTCACAAGGCTGTGGGAACTTAAGTTGGTCTGACTGTTAGGGTTTGAAAATGTTGTTACGACCGATTTGTGTACTAAAATTGTGCTTAGTGATAGTCTATCCTTTTGGTGTAGGTCTGCGACGTATCTCGCTAAATCAGAGCCGTTTGGGTTATAAGTATCAACGCCTGTGTTTCTTGTCCATGCCAACCATCTGTTCCAGGCAGGTCTATATGTATTAAGTGTAGAATCTCTCCAGCTGGAGGATATTAACTTCTTTTGATCTTCTGTCCAGTTTGTTAGGTGTTGATTCCACCCCCACATTTCCAAACTTCGAGTATCATTTCGGACACCCTGGGTGGAGGCAGACCCGTCGACACATCCACTAGGACCTGCGACAGGTTCCTGATTGTGAAAGGCGGAGCTAGGGCTCTGCTCTTTAGATCCGGCCTCCAATATACTTTTTCCCAGCGTGGCACCACTATTAGGAATATCCCTGAGGCGGAGTTCAGATGAGCAAGAACTCTCGGCACAAGGTGTGGCGGTGGGAACACCCATGCCAGTGGGAAATTCCAGGTCATGCTTAGAGCGTCGTAGTAAGTGGCTATCTCGTCTGTTCTGTCCAGTGTGCAGTAAGCTTGTACTACATGAGCCTTGTATGATTCGAACAGATCGACTAGAGGCATGCCCCACTTCTTGAATAGAATCTGGGTCACTTGTGGGAGCAGGTGCCACTCCGGTGGAGCTTTTAGGCGAGATAAGTGATCTGCATGGCAATTGTAGTTCCCTGGGATGTGATAAATCGAGATGTTGATATTGAATTGATCCGTGATGCAATACACTTCTCTCGTTAGGTTCGTGAGTGCCACAGACTTCGTACCGCCTTCGTTGCGAAGGTATGAAACAACGGACCTGTTGTCCGTCTGTATCAATAGGGATTTCGAGCTCAGGAGCCGAGAGTGATCTTTTAAGACGTTTAAAATAGCTATCATCTCTTTCTGGTTGCAGTGTAGACCTTGCTGCGAAGGTGACCATGTGCCTTGTAAGCTTAGGTTGTTCAGTTTGGCTCCCCAGCCAATGTCGCTTGCATCCGTGGTAAGGTAATGTGTCGGGGACTGATGGTGAATCTTGGACTCCCGTTTGTGGCTCAGTTGCCACCAGTCCAGCTCTAGTTTGCTTTGGTCGGAAAGAGGCAGGGCTTTCGTCGTTTGAGTCTTCAAGAGTTCGTTGGCCTGAGCCTGTAAGGCGCGATAGTGGAGTCGCCCTCTTGGTACAACAAAGCTCGCGAAGTTCATCATCCCGATAACTCTTTGCAAGTCTGTTAGGGTTGCTTTGCCTTTTACCAGCGTAGCAGAGATCTGACACTGTATTCTGGAGGTTAGCCTTTCGGGTAGGTACTTCGAATTTTGCCAAGGATCCCAAATTATGCCGAGAAATTCTATGGACTTCTGTGGTGTTAGGACGGATTTCCCAGTGTTTATTTCCCAGCCCAGAAAAGACATTAGGTCTAATGCGACCGTGATATGGCTGCGCAACAGGGATGGGCTTTGACTGACCAAAAGGAAATCGTCCAGGTACACAAGCAGACGTACACCTCGATTTCTTAGGCATTGTGCAATCCAGTTGGTCACCGACGCAAACGCTTTTGGTGCCGAGCTGAGCCCGAAAGGCAGACACGTCATTTCCAAGAGTCTGTCGGCGTAAATCAGGCGTAGGAATCGTCGGTGGTTTTCTGAGACTGGTAGATGAAAGTAGGCTTGATGAAAATCGATTTTTGCCATCCAGTCCTGAGCCTGCAAGAAGTCTGGCACACGATGAACATTTACCAGTCTGAACTTGTCCGGGTAGACGTAGTGATTGAGATTTTTCAGATTGAAAATCGGTCTCAGCGTGCCATCGCCCTTGGGTCGAAGGAATATCGTTGAAATGAAACTGGGAGATAGAGTTGCTAGCTGTAGTACACCTTGTGCTAGCATTTTTTCTATCATTATTGACGCCTCTATTGATTGAGGTGTTTGATGCCGAAAACTTGGTAAGTTTAGCGGCGGCTTTGATATGAATGGAATGCGATACCCTTCGATCAATTTTAGGATGTAGGGCGGTGCCCCTAAAAGTTTCCAGCGATCGTAAAACAGGCGAAGCTGCCCGGCACGGAAGGACTGACTCGTCGAGTCAATTCCTTCGTTTAGTTTGGTCTCTCCTATCCCGGCGGGATGGTGGAGAGTGTGTCCTATTACTTTTACCCCTGTGTGAGGTACCACCACGTCCGTATTGAGGCTTACCTCCTCTTCCTCGAAATGAGCTGTTGTAGTTGGGGTTAAACTTTGTCTGTGGCTGACGAAAGTTGCTTTTTTGATGAGTGGCTATTCTCGAAGAGAATCCCTGGGTAGGTGCCTGAGTAGGTGCCTGTGATGAGGTACTAGGATCGTTCTGCGGAGCAGAGTTGCGATCTTTATCTCTTGGCCAAAATACCTTCTTCACGCCACCAGCTTTTTCCAGAACTGAGCTGAATTTTTCTGTGTCAAAAAGTGTTGAGCACGATGGTGGTATTTTCCTTAGGGCAATCTTATGGAAAGGGTCTTTGACAGACGCAAGAATACCTTCCCTTCGATGTTGGATTAATTCGGCTCTATGGCCACATACTAGCTGCATAGTATCACTTGAGACTTTACTATATTCGCCTTTTGCAAATGTTTCGTTAATTTTAGCATGAATGTCTGTATAGCTCGAAGACGCATTTTGTTGCGCCCATATCAAAAAGTTTTGCATATCGGCTTGAAGTGATTCGCGTTGTTTGAGCAAAGCGTAGGTAATACTAGCGAAAGCTTTCTCCATATTATTGGTATACTTCGAATTATCGTACCGTTTAATTTCCTCGTTCGGTTCTAAATTAACAAAACCAGGGGAGTGCAGATACATAAGTTGGACGTCCGCATAGCGGATGCTATTCCAATCAGGTTGGTCAAAATGTTGCACATTTTTTAATTGTTCAAGCATCTCTGCAGATGCGTGGGGAACAGAGGGTTCCTTAACCTTTGTAGTAACGGTAAAATTGAAATCTGGTTCTTTATTAATCATGTTATCGATCGGCTGAGACCCAGTCGGGATCGAATTTATATCAGAATGATACTCGCTTTGGTATTCAGGTTCAAAAAGTTCACCACTAATATTCAAATCGATGGGTTCATCAGGCTGACTACAGAAATTGCCACTAGACGTGGTTGCAATTTGTTTTTGTAGTTCACTCACGACATCTATTAACTGGTTCAACTTACGGTTTTTCCCCTTGCCGCTGCGCCGTGTTTTCTTGCGTTTGCGCCTTTTGTCACGACGGCGGTTATTGTCTGACGATGAAGAGCTGGACTCCGAAGAAGAACTGCTGACGGAGTCTGAACTCGATGATTTTGACCGCTGCCGCTTCCTTTCTACTCTCGCTGCCACTGCATCCCCTCCCCGCGTGGATTGGTCACCATCCTCCATGATCTGCAACACACGTGTCCAACGGAAACCCGTTTGGACATACAAAATTTAGTATTTACTTTAGGTAGGTAGTTTGGAAAACGCTAAAGCAAGGGAAAATATTGAATATCCTTTAGATAATATTTCGTGTGCAAACCAAGAATAAAAAGGGGGCCAATTAAAGACCATCCAAATAAAAATTAACTTCTAAAAGTTATCCTCGAACGGTAACACCGTTAAATTATTTAAATTTCTTAAAGTAAATGAGCTACGAATAAATCTTGGAAATACTCACAGTTTATACGCACACACTTCACTTACACGTAATTTCACTTTTTATTTTAATTAATTTTAAAATTTTCACAGTTTTTTCAAGTATTACGACGAAGTACAGTTGAGTCGGTCAAGTGCCAGTAATATGGCTAGCTTATGACCGCCTCGGGCGGGAATCAAAACGCCAATGAGTAAATCACGAGTCTCTAGACTCAACTGCCAGGTGGCGCTGGTGGGGGGTGCGCGTTATGGCGGGAGCGGAGTGAAGTTGCAGCGGAACGCGTGGATTGGTCGGCAAGTAAGCGACTAGTACACACAGGAAGTCAACGCTGCTCTCATTATTTTATTAGGCTTCGAATAACGGTACAGTAACGTTTAATAAACTAATTTATTTACCTCTTAAAGCTACCTCCTTCTCGAAAATGTCCATAGTCTGTATAATTTGTTCACTGCCGAAAGCGAAGTTTGTGTCGAAGCATTCGAGGCTGCCTTTTATTAACTGAAAGTTAAAGAATGCACCAATTAAATAAAAAACGTTAGTGTCGCTAGAATCTTAGGTACAAACACCAACAACATTATTGAAAGGACTCAAGGTGTATCATCACAAATTATTGGCTTGCCTGATGGCTACACTAACGCACCTTTTGTGTCATAGTTCTTTATTTATCCAATTTTACGCTTAGTATAATATAATAAATAGTATATGTATGTAGGTATAATATAATATTATTTCGTTTTTACTTTTTATTTTTTTTACTCTTCCATTACTATATTTCATCTAAACTTTACTTATTTTATTTATCTCTCATTGGTTGCTGCGTCTGACTACTACCAGAGGTTTCATCTGAAAATCAACACCCTGCTTTCGGGCAAGGTCTATGTTGAGATGGGACCTATTTGCTGCTGTAGCATACAATAAATTACATGTTTGTTCTGTTGATGTTTCCTTGTTTTGATATTTTGTAAACTTGTGAACTGTATTATTTATGTGTGTGTTACTTGTGCAAATAAATGATTTATCTATCTATCTATCATAGGGTAAATTTTTATCAATACACTGAATCCCCCATGGAACGAGAGTGTGGGTGCACCCTTCATTATTCTCGCGGCATTGTCGTAAGCGGTGCAGAGATTTCCTTGGGGGTTCATGCCGAGAATAAAAACTTTGTGAATTACTTGTTTAGAGGCTGAGAATATCCACCTACCAACATGTTAAGGGCTGAAGATATGTTGACAATAGTCTGAAGGAACCAATCGCCTCTTAAGAAACGAGTTTTAGGAAAAAGGTAATGTTTATAACAAAGCTCACCTCATTGAACCTCTCGATCAACAATCGATCCTGCGCTTTCCTGTACGGGTCAGAGGAATGTAGAGTGTTCCTCGTGTATTTCTCGTCGAGGTAGTCGCAGATGACGACGCTCTCAAACAAATATCTGTCTCCGTAGTCCGTTGGAATTTCTAGCACTGGGATTTTCACTGAAAAAACAAAATACTTTGACATTAATTTTACTGGTAGGATAGAAAATTTGAGCGAAAAAGTTGGTCTTTTTAATGCCATGTTAGGTTCTAACTAAAAATGTAATCGATTTTTACACAACCACGCAGCAAGAGCGAGATAGGTTTAATGTGTCCAAATGTCCAATAAAGGTTTTTTCAATAGCTGTTGAACACCGCACGTTCAAATCAGCAGTAGAAAGATGCTCTCCATAGTAATTTTGTCAATTTCTACTGCACTTCTGGTCTTGTGGAATCACCTGGCAAACCATAAGATACAGCGTGATTTTAAAGCTAGCAGTCTTTGATACTCACATCTAGGATTCTTCGTTCTGAACCACTCTGGTAGTCTCAGAGGATCCAATTTGACAACCTCATACTTCGTCCTCTTCGCTTCCAAGATCAGCAGGACTCTGTGGCCGTATGGGTTCATTTCTACATGGTACAGGCGTAGTTTCTCGTTTAACGCTGGTGGGGGGAGTGGACCTGCAAAGTTTACAAAATTGTGTTGTTTGATTTTGTAGTAGGTACCACGGAGGGGGGCTCTCACCTCCGTGTTGGTTTTATCTGCTTCTGTCTTCGGCTGCGTAGAATAAGACCATGACAATACCTATTTCCAGCTTCCTGAATAAGATACCGATTTCCAGCTTCCTGAATAAGATACCTTATTTCCAGCTTTCTGAATAAGATACCAATTTCCAACTTCCGGAATAAGATACCTTATATCCAGCTTTCTGAATAAGATACCCATTTTCAGCTTCCTGAATAAGATACCTTATTTCCGGCTTTCTGAATAAGATACCTATTTACCGCTTCCTGAATAAGATACCTTACTTATTCAGAAGTGGTGAAACAGGCCCTAAATGTGAATCTTGCTAAAATTACTTATTGATAATAAAACCACAATTTCTACTCTTGTTTCATGTTGTTAATGTTCGCACATACTTACGTATGTATTCTGTGTGCGAAAAAAGAATGTATTGCACAAGTCTTTATTGTAAGTATGTTATAAAAGACGTCGATGACAACCCACAGTAGTTACTTAGCGTTACTGGCACAGCTATGTGCAATGAGACTTGACCTCAAAACTAAAATGGTAGCATCAGTTAACTTTCGTTCTCACTGTGTCCAGTGTTTACTTTAATCGTAATGCAGCGGTTAACTAGGTCAAGATGCTAAACGAAACTATTTTCGTATGTAGGACGTTTTAATGCAGTTTAGATTTAGGATTTATGTTCTGATTTCAGTGGACGTCTAATGCAGTATAAAATTATTTATTTATGTTCGGACTTCTAATGCAGTTTAAAATTATTTATTTAAGTATGTTCGGACTTCTAATGCAGTCCGAACATAAATAAATAATTTTAAACTGCATTAGAAGTCCGGACATAAATGTCCAGATTTCAGTTTATTTACTCTAAAATAAAAACTTACGACTAAAACCTTTTGCGGCGTTGCCAGAACCTTTGTTATACTTAGGGCCTGTTTCACCACTTCTGGGTAAGTTCTTGTTAGCTTATCTGACAGATAGTTTGACATACTTATTTTGTATGAAATTATGTCAAAATATCTGTCGGATAAGCTAACAAGAACTTATTCAGAAGTGGTGAAACAGGCCCTTAGATAAACTAATAATAATGCTGATTCAAGATGAAATGAAGTCTCAAGTAGGTAGTGATAGATAGGTGGCTAAGATTTTACCGACAAGAACACAGCATGTATAAGAAATTATATCGCTTAGTCGCCACACACACGGAAAAAATCGTGGTGGTAAATCCAGCCTTTTCTTTTTATTTTAAATATATCGTAACTACCTAATAACAATTAAAACTTTTTCTTTTACCTACACCACACGGTGTATAATTTTTTGTATCAAGAAGTATTTTTCGAAATTTAGTTCTCTAGTAAAATGTAGCCCAGCTCAACAAGCATGTATTTATCGTTATTTAAATAAGTAAGTAAGTAGGTAGATAGGTAGTTATAGGTCACAAATCGTAGACATGCTAACTTATAAAACTAACAGATACTGCACTGCAGCTATTTCACGTAGGTTGTAATGGGGAGTCATATGCAGTTTCGAAAAACGTCATAGCGAAGCACGCTACTTCGAAAAACTTTTTGACTGCCTCATACCTTCGAAAACTTGTACGTTCGAATGACGTCGCGAAAGCCGTCGTAGCGAAGCACGCTGCTGCGAAAAACTATTTAATTGCCTCCTCGTACGTTCGAAAGCTTGTGAGATCGAATACTGTCGTAGCGAAGCACGCGCAAAAACTACCTATTGCTACGTGGTACCAAAAACTGTATACAGGGTGAAATTGATATCATTTTGAAATTAATTATTTGCATTGTGATAATAATAATGCAGTCTTTCAGAATTTCATGCTAGTTACAATGCCTAGATAGCGAATTGAAAACCTAGTTAGGTAAGTAGGTACCTAAAACTTTTGAGTTTACTTAAGTACATTTTACATTTTCAATTTATTTCGTCAAACAGAATAGGTACATTACATTACCTAATTAAGATGTTACTTTGAACATAATTCGGAATTTTGATTGAAACTAATTACTAAATTCACATTTTGACTGGTTAAAAATGCCACTGAACGTCTATGAACGTAAAATTTATTCTAAATGTGTATGGACGTAAAAATAGTTACTCTAAACGTCTATGGCCGTAAAAGTAATAATGATAGTCTTGTTTAGTGTTAATTTTGGAATAATCAGACATTTATTTCTATGCCATTCTTTTCTGACATTACGCCAGTCATATAAAACATTGTAGGTCGCAATTATTGCACGGAGCTGCATTTTTGGGATATTGTTAGGATAGATACCAGCAGTATAAAACCAATTTTGCAGTTTCGAAAGACCTGTGCTAACCGAGGGGTGTTCGAAAAACCTTGCATTTTTCGGACATTTTTCAGGTTTTGAAATATAACTTCTAAACGGTGCATCTTGCATAAAAATTGTGCACTACGTTTTTAAAGAAGACAAAATTATCTATAATTTTAATTTAATTGCAGCTCTGTAAATTAAGTAGGTCTTGACATACAACACTTCAAACATTGGCCATTTATCACAAAAACTTCAAAATTGTAGGTTTAGCCGTCTTCCGAACAGGATATCGGCTAAAATACTCATTCTACGAGGAAAATTATAAGAAATGGATTTGTAAAGCAATTATGTAACTTTAATATAAACACAAGTTGAACCCTGTACTGTGATTAATTCCTTTGTTATCAGGAAAAAACTAAATATAAGGGAAATTGGTTTTTCAAAAAATGGAGCTTGACTCATTGCAAGAATTTTGTTAAGGATAAAAAAAGACATAACTCAGTGGAAAATGATTTATTTTATGCAAAATGAGATTCAGTATGACTAATAATGTGTCTAAACTATAACAAAACTGTAAATGTTTGTTTGGTTGTTAGTTCGCGCATCACTCGAAAACTACTGAACCGATATTAATGTAACTTTTTGCATTTGAAAGCTTAAGATTAAACGTATAAACTGATATAATATATTTGATCTCACTAGCATGACGAGTGCCGGTCGGTGCCGGTGCAGTTTAATTCAAATTATAGATAATTTTGTCTTCTTTAAAAACGTAGTGTACAATTTTTATGCAAGATGCACCGCTTAGAAGTTATATTTCAAAACCTGAAAAATGCAAGGTTTTTCGAGCACCCCTCGGTTAGCACAGGTCTTTCGAAGCTGCAAAATTGGTTTTATACTGCTGGTATCTATCCTAACAACATCTCAAAAATGCAGCTCCGTGCAATCAATTGCGACCTAAGGCGATTTTTATGTCTACGGTGACTGGCGTACATTTAGCGCGCGAATTTTTAAAATTGTTTTGTGTAAAAAAAATGCTTGTTTGTACTATTAAAACCTTTAAATTAATTTGTAACTAACTAGTTAGTAACTACCTTCTGTGCCTTCTTTTTTTTAACCGACTTCAAAAAGGAGAAACTACGTCTAGTGCGTCTTTCTACGATCTGTACCTATAGGTAATGTATTTTTTTATTACAAAATACAAAAACTCCAATTTCAGATTTACAAACTCTCAGGTATAGGTAGTATTTATTTTATGTGCAAAGCAAATAAAATTATACGATTAGAGATACCTGTATCTACTAAGACTATAATTAATGGCTTCATTCTATAACGGTAGGTACAGCCTTGACACAGCATTAAACTTAAAAACAATGCAATCAATTAAAATGCAATAACAAAACGCAAGATGACATCATCTGAAAACAGCTGTTTTTAACAGTGCATGCCCCGATCGATGTTTTTATCCAGTTTTATTTAATTTAAGATCCAAATTCATGTAAATAATGTAAAATAGCTTTGAAACATTAACATTTTAAGTAAATTTTCGTGTGTTTCGTGTTCTAAATTAGGCTTTTAACAAAATTAACCTAAAGGTGTTTTTTTCGTTAATAAATGCATTTAATCGATAGGGTAACCATAGATACCTACCATAAAATTATTCCTACTGCACTTGAACTTCATGAAAAATTTAAATCAACCACAGAAAATAGTTAAGAATATTGAATATTTATTAAAATACATAATAGGATTCACTCACCGGCACTCCTCTGTTGATAATACGACATTTTTGTACAAAAATTTCTCTGATTTACAGTAAAAACTGCGAACCGGTGCTCTTTCTACTAAATCCGATGAAGAAATAAACTAACGTCACATTTAAAATTAAGCTCTTTGATATGACATCATGCTGACCTGGTTATCTGCAGTCCGACCAAAATGAGTCAAAGAAAAAACACTACGTTCTCACTATGGAGTGAAGTACGTATTTAATTCGGTAGGATAATATTTAAGAAGGCCTCTGTCTGTAGGTATTTCTTGTTTGTATTTTTTTACCTTACCTTCGTATAATAAGATGACAAATTAGGTAGGTAGGTATTTGTTAATGATGCGTTTTGTTCGTAGAAAGAGAATGGATAGAAAAGGCATTAAAATAATAATAGTCGCGAAAACGAGACAGCCTTATACGCTAATCGCATTGAGTGAGCGAGTGAAAATCTATGTTGTCTGTCCCTTTCTGCGTATGCGATATTTTTGTTTGCCATACTTGCAAGTATGGCAAACAAAGGCTTCCCGCGCACTTGAATTTGATGGTTTTTCTTGAATAAAAGTGTTTTGAACGTGTTAA
Source organism: Agonopterix heracliana (assembly GCA_963693445.1). NCBI lineage: Eukaryota > Metazoa > Arthropoda > Insecta > Lepidoptera > Depressariidae > Agonopterix > Agonopterix heracliana. The sequence continues at coordinate 1,067,702 of OY856333.1, read as the reverse complement.
GGACTGTGCAAGAGGACTGTGCGATCATATTTCTTGAAATAAAATGGTGTCCTGTAGTGTTCTAGGGTGTAAACATCGCTCAGAACAGAAAAATGAGAACATAACTTATCACGCGTAAGTATTATGTATACAATTCTTGAATTATTTTGCATAAATATGAACTGAACTTCTTTTTCGCGTTCTTAGCTAAGATTTATTTGTACTTTTAAGATTAAATCAGGAGTTTTTCTCACTTTTCAATAATTTTATTAGAGGTTAGTATAAGCCGGCTAAGTTGTCTACGTCTGACATCTATATCCTTTCCACTCATGTAATCTATATGATTATATTCGTACTTAGTCCGAGATATAATTACGTGTAGTATCGCTCATCTTGCTCGTATCCGCGTCCTTTAAATCATAGAAAAAAAAAAAAAAAAAAAAAAAAAAAAAAAAAAAATGTTTCCATCACCCGCCACCCACCTGTCAATGTCAGTCGTTTTGTCGCGCTCAAATCGCGCTCCTGTGTTGAAACAAATTGTTAATTATTATATTGATATAAAATGTTATTTTGTGTATATTATGGATGTGAAGGAAGTTTGAAGACAAGCAGGAAAGGTGGAAGTAAAGGAAACATAAGTAGGAGGATTGAATGACAAAGTAATATATTATTATGTAGACTGTAAGTATGTACACAATTTACAAAGGTTTACACAAAGAAAATTTTATTATAAATGAAGTTAACTTGCTACTAGTGAGGGAATAATATCCCCGGCCGGCCTGACACTTTGTGTCCACGCATTTTCGAGTTTCGAACATGCGATTTCCCGTTGGGAAATGTAGGTACAATAACGTACCAATCGCGGCCCATGCATGAACGTGTTACGTTTCTTGCGCTTCCCCGTTGGGGAAGGAAAACTGACGCCGATCAAAGCTCCTGTGCTCATAGCACAATGCATTTTCGAGTTTCGAACATGCGATTTCCCGTTGGGAAATGTAGGTACAATAGCGTACCAATCGCGGCCTACGCATGAACGTGTTACGTTCTGGCGCTTCCCCGTTGGGGAAGGACAACTGACGCCGATCAAAGCTCCTGTGCTCATAGCACAATGCATGTTCGAGTTTCGACCATGCACTTGTTTACCCGTTGGGAAAACTATACCAGTACTAGTGCCCAATGCCCACACACGTTTGAGTTTCGAACAGACACATTCCCGTTGGGTACCTATTATTACCCACCATTTTGGAGTTGCCACCAAGCACTCTCCCATTGCCAGCTCCTGAGCCCTTAGGCCTTGAAAGGATGATGATGATGACTTTCCCGCTGGGAAGTCAACTGCCGCCGTCTCCGGTGCCCTGTGACATAATGTACTAACACAGCTTTTGTGTTCTGATTGACATACTCGCTGAGTTTGATTTGTCTGGACTAAGTGATCTATTGGTTTTTTCCACTTGGACCACCCACCAATTCCCATTGGGAATTATCATATCTATGTTATTGTCCTTATTTTCATACATATGGTTCTATCTGTGTGATCGTGTAATACTTATGCATCTTTCCGTTGGAAAGTGGGTTTGTTTTTGTTTCTTTGTTTGCCTCATAATAAATTAGGCATTGATGCCTCATTTACCTATTCATGGTGATTTCCCGGTGGGAAAACATAACTCCGAACAGTGGGGGTTACCTATACCTATGTTCCAGCTACCTACTAACATGTATGAGGCTAGTGTAAAAAGCTTTTACTCTGTAAGTACATTATAGCTCTTAGTGTTGATTTTGACATAGTTACTAAGAGACGTTGAGCTAAATCCCAGTAGATATAAAATTCATACTTCGAATATTCAGTAAACATTTAATAACTGCACATAAGTCACACTCCCAGGATTCAATTAGCCTCAGGCATGCTACTCACCTTAAGTTAAGGTGAGGTTAGAAAACAAATCAGAAATGCGGCAGAGTCAATCTACTCTCAATTTGAAAATGTTCAGTCAATAGTAAGAACACAAAGAGAGAAAGATGCAGTTTCTAAAAGATTTATTTATAAATAATTAGGTTAGGTACCATAAAACTGCACACATATAGATGCCCCTAATATAAATTTGGAAACGCCTGGCAGTTTGAAACAATCTGGTAAGGCTAAAGGCCACAGCCTACAATACAATATTCTTTCTCTCAAGAGATTTCAATAAATTAGCACCAAGTAAGGATGCTTACAGACTCTCCAAGCTAAGCATTCTGCATTTCTAGTACATTGAGTTAAGATAGAAGGTTATTGCACCTTTCGTTTACAAAAATATACCTTGGCCTTATAAGGAAATTAGTGAACTGAATTCCTTTGCTCCACAGTGTGAAGTCTTATAATAAAGAAAGTTTCAGACAGTATGAACCACAAACACAAACCATGGCTTCAAACCGAACCGTCTACAGTTACCCTTCAGCATCCATCAGATTTGGACGTGTGAAGTACCTGCCCTTTGTGATAAAGCTTATCGCTAGTCACAAATACCTTACTTTTCAATTTGGGCAATATCACTAATGATCTAATAAAATACCTTTTGAGGTAGCGTTTGCTGCTGAATTAAAAGAGTTTTATAATTGAGTAATATATCACTAATAAATCTAATAATACCCTTTTTTGGGTATGTTGTTACTCCGGTATAGTAGCAGCAACATAACTTTCATGTTAATAACAAGTTAAAGATGTCTGAAATGAAAATAATTAAAACAGGCAAACAATTTAAGATTAATTATGTTATAACTTATTCACAAATGATGATGTACCACAGTACACGCCATAGATTTTAAATTTAGAACCTCCCAATAATTAAGTACCTATGTAGGATGTAGGTTTTTGTTTTTTAATAAACTTTTCAAATAGATGGAATATCAGAGTTTTGGGTAAACTTTGGTTGCAAGGGATTTCATTGTGTGGGTGGTACCTTGGAAAATTGAAAACTGTTTAGTAACAATACATATGGATCATAAATAGTATTTTAAGATTTCAATTAATAATGGTTCATTATTTAAAATGGATGGCCTACCCAATAGACTAGCTTAGCTGGCTAGGCCCGGCCTGCACGGTCAATGTTCACAAAACTGTTAAAACCCTTAAAAAATTTAAGGAATGTTTAGTCCTGTACTTAAGGACCTGAAGATGTACCTATCAATACCTCATTGGTACGTAGGACTTACTAATAATGTTTAAAATAATGGTTTAATGAATGAATGATTGAAACAGATCTATTGTCACAGCACAGAAAGTTTTACAACATAAGACTAAAGATATTTTAGAATCTGTCGGTTCTATTAAACATAAAATAATTTTTAACATTCACTGCTCAATCTAATTAACCTATATCTGAACTTAGGGTCATGAGCAATTAAAGATTTTATTAAGTGGTTATATTATTATCTGTTGTGTGGCAGTTTGATAGAGCTTTGTTTACACAAATAATCTGGATATTAATACGTACCTATGTTACCTACATGTCCAGAAATATAAAAACTATGTTAAACGGGTTAAAAGTCAGAGGTTTTCGGTTTAATCAAAGATGTATAATAAATTATTTAGTATAAATTTAAGAGGGTTCGAAGCTCACAGCATGTGGATCAATGCAACCTACATTGCACTTAAATTCTTAAGGGGACATTATCCCTAGACTGATAAAGGAGTATATCACATAAGTATCTAACTAAATACAGGCAAATAGCAAAAACGAAGGAGCTACAGCAGAAGGAGAGTTTTCCCAGCAAGTTTTGAATATGTTTACTTCAAAGTTCCGTTCAGTGTAGATCTGTCAGTGGTACAAAGTTCACAGCGTGTGGATAAATTCAGCCCACATAACACTTATTTTCATAAGGAGGCCTTGCCCCTGGAGAGATAAAGGAGATAATCCTAACTAGCCTAATTAAGTATAGGTAAATACTTACTGAATGAGTTTTCTCAGAAATTTTTGGATGATTCATTCTAAGTTTGGTTCATGTGAAAAATAGGTCTCATGCATAGAGACACTCTCGCATGGAATGTAGAGGGTTAGGTTGACATTTTCACCCTCATTTTTTCTTCTAAGCATGTTCTTTAGTGTTCCAATCTCATACTCTCAGCCTTGGTACTAACTGCTGAAAGCACTTGAAAGTCTCAGAAATAGTTATGTTTTAACTCTGTCTATCTTCTACGTTCTATTCAGATCGCAGGCAACTCTTTCTTACTGGGTTAAATTTTAAAAAGATGCCGTGCAAATTTATATAAAACACTAATAAATTTCTATAGTTTGCGAAAGTGCAAGCAGTTTTGTTAGTTAAATTAGGTATTTTTAGAGGTTTCTATTTGTGTTATTGTATTTTACATACTTCTGTTATTGATACTGATACCTAAAGGTGATTCTGAACAAATGCATCACCTATTCTATATCCCATAATGGATAATAACACTTATATCGACAATGATTTGATGATAGATCAATTTAGATAAAACGCGGTTTTAAAGGTTATTCAAAATACGACCTTCTAAACAAAAATATGTTAGTATGTGGGACTCACATCATGTCTGATTCTTATGTTTAATAGTTGTACCCATTCAATAACTTAGATTTAGGTAAAGGTAAACTTATCCATGAAGTTAGTTAAGTATACCTTTTACTTAATTTTCAGATTAAAAATGATATTTAGTATACCTGCAACTAATTATGTATATAAATTTTATAAATTTTTTTATTCGGGAAACCAACAGTCAAATTACAAATGAATGGTTACAAAAAAAAAATGAGCATAGAATAGACCAATTACAGGAATCCGCTGATGTTAATTGAAAATTAAAAAGTGCTTGCAAAGCATAACAATGAAAGCTACCTATCAAAAGGTAGGCTAAAGTAACAATAAATGATAAAAAGAAAGTAGGTATATTGTGAAGTACCTAAAGACTCAGTCCAGAGTGAACTTCACAGTTATACCCTTCTTATACTGTGCCAAAGATAAACAAAATGGATCCAAATCAAAGTATTTAAGGTTGTACAATACAGTAGCTCGATAAAGATATTCGTTTTGCGTATAATTAGTATATACAATGGGTTGAGCGAAGAGGGCCTTTCGTCTCAGATTTCTGTTACATACAAAGTAATTTATGCCATTCACTAAGTCAGGACAGTCCAGATGGTTTCTTATTATCTTATACAATAAGGATTGATCAGCCAGTTCACGTCTAAAGGTAAGTGAATGCATGTTATATTGAGATAAGGCGTCACTATATGAGTCCGGCTTAGTAAATGATCTATAATTTAAGTATTTAAGAAATCTTTTTTGAACATTTTCAATTTGTGTCAAGTATTTAGTATAGTGAGGGTTCCAGACCTGACTGGCGTACTCCAGTTTGCTACGAACATATGTGAAATATAACGTTTTAATTGCCTGTATGTTATTAAAATTCTTCGAATGCCGAATAAAAAATCCTAATGTTTTCAATGATTTTGAAACGATGTTATTTATATGTTGATCAAAAACAAATTTGCTGTCTAAGAGAACACCCAAGTCTTTTGCGGTACTATTCCTAGACAGAGGATGACCTTGCAATGTATATGGATATGAAGAAGTTATGGAATTTCTGGTAAATGTTATTACAAAACACTTTTTGACATTAAGGTGTAATCTATTGGCTATACAATAATCGCTAAATGTGTTTAAATCTGACTGCAAAAGTAAAGAGTCATGCATATTATCAATTTTCATGAAAATTTTCAGATCATCTGCATAAAGCAAGATGTCAGCATGGGCAAAATAATGAGTAATGTCGTTTATTAGAATATTAAAAAGGAGGGGTCCTAATATGGATCCTTGAGGAACCCCTGATGAGGCAGTAAACCAGTCAGATCTGTAGCCGCCCACAACAACAGCTTGGTTTCTATTGCGCAAGTAGGAGATCAGCCAACGCAGGAGGCTGCCGTGTACACCAACATAGCCTAATTTCTTTTCTAAGACAAAGAAATCCACTTTATCAAAAGCCTTGCTGTAGTCTGTGTACACAGCATCAACCTGCACCCGATTCGCCATATTTGATAATACAGAATGAGTATATGATATTAGGTTGGTAACGGTAGAACGTCCAGAAACAAATCCATGCTGTTTAATATTAAGTGAGCTACTAATAGCTGTGTATAACTGATCGTAAACGATCCTTTCGAACAATTTCGCAATAGTGTTTAATTTAGAAATGGGCCTATAGTTTTTTATATCCCCCTTTGGACCATCCTTATGTATAGGTGAAACAAATGCTTCTTTCCATTTGATAGGAAAGATGCCTGAGGACAAGGAGGAAACAAACAGAAGACATAGAGGAATTGACAGGGTATCTTTGCATTCTATTAAGAAAATTGGTGGAATTTCGTCTGACCCTGCACTTTTATTTATGTCCAGTTTCTTAATGTATTTGACAATGAGTTCATTAGTTACATTGATATTTGATATACAGTTAGAGGTGTGGTATGTATTTTTATCGACCAGATTACAATTCGTTACGGGCTGTGATTCAGTATACACAGAGGCAAAATACTGTAGAAATAGATTACTTATGTCCTGGCCGTTACCAGCCTTCATATCGTTATAATACATAAGATTAGGAAAATTCAATGATTTAGTTGTGTTTTTTACAAATGAGAAGAAAGCTTTTGGGTTCTTTGTCACATTTAGTTGAATTTTATTCAAGTATTGCTTATAACATGTTTTATTTAGGTTCTTTTGCTTTTTCCTTAGCATCTTATATGTATCCTCATCAGGCTTATTTCTATAAGTTTTAAATTTATGAAAGTACTTAATTTTTTCTTTAGTTATATTAATAAGAGCAGGTGTGTACCATGGAGGGAACTTTGTGGTTTTTTGTCTTTTACGAGGAATGTGCAGCTCCATGATACGGTACACCTCCCGATAAAAAATGTCTACTGCTTCATCCAATGACCTGCCATGAAAAAGAGAGTCCCACTTTATCCCACTTAGATCAGAATTAATTGATTCATAGCTAGCCTTTCGGAAACTATAAGATAAATGCGGCTTATCTTATTATATTTAATATTAGCCATGAAACTGATAGAGAAATGTTATAATTATAACAGACTGAAAGACGTCTACTCTTGGTACACATATTAGTTTAGAAAGTTTTAGTCAATCAACCTGAAATGTGCCCCGTTAAATAAAAGGCTCTTACAATAAATACCTACTTAAAAGTCACTAGTCAACTTAGACCAGTAAAAGAATACATGGCCCTGACAATTGGTAGACGACATCAGAAAGCCTCTTGTCAGAATGTATGAGCCGGTGGTTTAGTCAAGTCCTGAGACAGTGTAGTGGAGACCTGTGTTTTCTTTTCACATCCACTATATTTGCTGCAACGTAGGTCCGCAAAAAGTCTTAACGTGGATAGTATTTTTAAAAAAGCGACACCAATGTTGGTCGGTCTACTATAACCTCAACAATATGGAGTCTGACAGTGATCAGATTAAGTTGGGAGAAGCAGTTTGAAGTACTCATATAATTATAATTAATGTCAGTTAGAATTTAGAATGCTTAACAAGATATTCTTACTGACTAATTGTAACAATCGTTATAGGGATATGGTTGAGATATTAGTCCTAATAACTTACAAGGTTTTGTTCTTAGTTGTGACTCTAAGTTCACAACAGAACAGTTGTCTTAATTTAAGATGTTGTTTCCTCTAAACATCTACACGTAATTATATCTCGGACTAAGTACGAATATAATGGTAGGATTAAACGAACTTACCTGAAGTGAAGTTCTATCCTAATTATATGAAGTACTTAGTCCGAGATATATACCTACTTCCCACCCCCCGCATACCCAGTGTTAGCTCTAAACTACTGACATTGACAGGTGGGTGGCGGGTGATGGAAACATTTTTTTTTTTTTTTTTTTTTTTTTTTTTTTTTTTTTTCTATGATTTAAAGGACGCGGATACGAGCAAGATGAGCGATACTACACGTAATTATATCTCGGACTAAGTACTTCATATAATTAGGATAGAACTTCACTTCAGGTAAGTTCGTTTAATCCTACCATTATAACGAACGAGAATGAGAAAGCATTATACAAAATCAATTTTATTTGGTTAAATTTGATTGTAAGGTTACCAGCATGTGATAATTTTTTTACCCCAAATATGGGGAATTTTAACGAAGTGTTTGGATTCACAATATTTTTATTAAATAGTAGATAGGTAATTAAACAGACCGGGTGACCGTTTAGTGGTATTTCATCTCGAGCGTTTCCGTGCTTCAGAAGGCACGTTAAGCAGTTGGTCTCGGATAGTTCCGTCAGATGGCGTTGTAACTATTCGTTAAGCCAGGTCAGAGGCCTATTGAGGCGGCTTGAAAATTCTCTGACAGCAAGTTGACCACTACCTTGCCTCCACCAACACGCACTGGGCGTGGTGGAGTATGGCCCACTCCCTCTCACCCGTGAGAGACGGCCTCTAATTCGTGAGAGGAGGCCTTTGCCCTGCAGTGGGATTCTATAGGCTATAACTTACTTTACTTTTAGGTAATCAAAATTATTTATGTAATGTTATTAATTTTGTTCACAGTTGTCGGGCGCGACTGGCAGAAACAAGTTAAGCGCATCGATGGATGCGCCAAAGTGTAGGTTCTTATCTTTTGATGAAGCTTTTTTTGTTTGACAGCTTATGATCTGACTTTAAATCTGGTATATAATTTGTGCGGACGAAGTCGCGGATAAACACTATTACCTAAATAAATAAATGTTCAAGCCGTAGCCATAAGTTGTTCTTTTGTGAATGCGATGGAAGCTATCACTTTGTCTATAGGTTTCTCTTTCTACGCTAGACAATGATATTTTACAAATGATCATAAGGTTTTAACGATTTTTACCTATAAGTAAGTCTATGCAGGTTTTTTTTTTAATTATACCTATTATAAATATTCAAATAAAACGGAAAATGTTTTATTTATTGTTTTATTTCCACCTGTATAATACGAGAAAGGGGTCACTGCCGTTTGTACAACAGTTGTTTAGCAATTTTTAAATTAAAACACAACGTTCTAAAAACGAGTCATTTCACAAATCATCATTTAGTAGCAATATGTTTCACAAACCATTTATTTAATTTTGTGATTAGTTGTCAAATTGTCACATTGCAACATTTCATTCTCAAGACACTTCAATACGAAAATGTGTTATTTAAACATTCATCTTTTGTTCAAAACACGTTTTATATTTTATTGCTAGATCAACAAATCACTAAATATAACAACCTTTGACAAATACCGATGATCACATTATTTCATATCACAAAACGGAATTAGAGCACCCCTCTTCCACGCAGTCTGCGAGTGTAATAAGACAGAGCCCACTTAGAGACATTTATTTTGGTTGCTTGATAAAAGGTAGCTGAAAGATAGCTTCAAAACTGTAGGTTAGGTTAGATTTAATTGTGTGTCACATGCATGCTGCATGCTAGCTAGTATGTCGCATGCTTGTGTGCATGCTTGCTTGCATCTTTGCATGTGTGCTTGCTTGCTTGTATGCTTGATTGCATGTTAGGGGGTGCAGGGGGGCTGCGCCCCCCGCGAGGGGGGTGCGGGGGGCGGATGCCCCCTGCCTGAGAAAAACCAACTGGTGTTTTTAAAATTATAGGTTAGGTTAGGTTTGAACATGTATAACACTTAGCGGAGCGAGCGAAGCGAGCGGAGCATCAACATGCTTGCTTGCATGCTGCATGCTTGCTTGCTTGCTGCATGCTTGCTTGCTTGCTGCATGCTTGTGTGCCTGCATGTATGTGTGCATGTTTGCTTGCATCTTTGCATGTGTGCTTGTTTGCATGTTGGGGGGTGCGGGGGGCGGATGCCCCCTGCCCGAGAAAAACAAACTGGTGTTTTTAAAATTATAGGTTAGGTTAGGTTAGAACATGTATAACACTTAGCGGAGTGAGCGAAGCGAGCGGAGCATCAACATGCTTGCTTGCATGCTGCATGCTTGCTTGCTTGCTGCATGCTCGTGTGCCTGCATGCTTGTGTGCATGCTTGCTTGCACCTTTGCTTGTGTGCATGCTTATTTGATTGTTGCTTAAGGGGATGAAAGGTAACATCAAAACTGTAGGTTAGACTAGGTTAGGTTAGTTACTATGTCACATGCATGCTACGTTTTTGCGTGCATGTATGCTTGGTTTAGCATGCATGTATGTTTTCAAAAAAGGATCGGAAAAGTCAGATTAGAAACAATAGTACCTATTAAATGATAATTAATTTTTATTTGATTGTATTACAATATCAATACAATACTATTATTCTAATTAATAATAATAAGTTTGCATTATTTGAACTTCTTTTTTAGAGCATGGATGACGAACGGAAGCTCTGGGTGCTATTTTTGAAAGTCACACGTTTTAATCAGCATTAGAAAATGTTTAAATTACTATAGGAATTTTGCATCATTCGGTCATGATTTTGAAAGTGTGAGATTCAAAAATAGGATTCTGGTCTTAGCAGGGTGTTTACACGCTCAGTCTCGCGTCAGTCTGATCCATCAATCTGGTCACGTCAGACTGACGAAAATTATTAAAAAATTTAATGTGAAAGTTTAAAATTAAGTTGCAATAAGTTTAGTAGATGTATTGGACAAATGTCAAATAACGTTTTGTGATATAAAAAATGTTTGATCGTTGTTTGGTTAAATAATTTATTTGGGAAATAAGTTTGTTGTCACATAACTGATGGTGAAATGTTGTTTTAATTATAAACATAATGTAATTCAATGCATTTGCCAAATGACAACTTTTGATATGTAAACTTGTGTGTTAACACCTTTGTTAAATCACTAGTTTGTGAAATGAAACGTTGTTAAACGTTGCTTGAGAAGTGATATTTTGCTTATTAATTTTGTGTCAAACATTAGTGAACCACGAGAAAGATAACAATTTTCTCTCTTGAAAATCTCAATACTCTCAATACAGGTTGTTACATAAGTAAAAATAAATATTTAAAACTCTTAAGGGGGATGTTAAGACCGTCAAACTGAACAACTTTCTCTATGGGATCAACATCGAAATCGCGAAAAATAAAATCTGATATTCCATACATATTTTAGCTCGAGTCGATTTGTAGAGTATGGAACATCAATTTTTTTTCGCGATTTCGATATTGGTCCCGTAGTAAAAGTTGTTCAGTTTGATGGTCTAAACCACCCCCTTAAATGTTTATTTGTATTTTTGTAACACCTTGTATAAAGCTGACCAAAAAAATAAAAAACCCCGCCACGCGGAAATCATTGAAACTAATTTTTCGACTCGAAACATTTGATTGTCATCAAGGTTATAGTCGATTTTAGCACCCCAAAGCAGGTTTTTTATGAATGAAATGAAAAGTTTTAAATCACAATGTTCACATCACATTTTACATAAATCTGCAGCTTTTTAAGGGTAAAATTTGATACGACTGGCAACCCCAAAATTTTTGGTACTTTATCTCCATCCCTTACGGGTATACGCTATTAGCTGATCTAATTATTATGAATCTATGGTTTTGTTAATTATTTTTTTTTTGAATTTCTATGAAGCGAAGGCGCGTCGCGACCGCAACGCGCCTTCGCTTCATAGCAAAATTACCTCTTCTCCCACGCTTTTCATAGATAGAGCGAACGTCTCGCGCTTGCCGCGACAAGAAGTATAGTAAAATAATGAAGCCAACTAGGCTCGCTCGGTAAAGAAGCCGAGTTGCGCTAAGTAGAAAGTAAAGGCTGATAACCAAAGAAGGTGTGCGTAAGAAGAGTAAAGCAACATATTATAGCGGCTGTCTGTGACGACCTTTATGAAACACTCCGTAATGTGTACTCAAGAACTATAATTAGGTACTTACAATAAGTGTAATTTTTTTAAAGTACCTACTACAGGGTGTCATTTATTACATTACAATACATTTTAGGTACTTAAGCGTACTATTTTCAAAATAAACATTGATTCATCAAGTTTCATCAGCAGAAAGGTATCAATGGACTGAAATAGTTACTATTAACATTTTTCAAAAATATTTAAACTAACTCCTTATCCACTTTCAATACATTTTCGACCAACAGTTAACTGCGCCTAATTTATTGCAAATGATCTCTAGTGTAACAACTTTCAGGAATAGGTTGAATTACAATCATCAATTACTGTATAATAATGTGCCATTAAGGGTGTCAGATGTGGACGCACCCTAATGGAGAACAATAAATAACAGTATAGTAGGCGCTCTCGTTTGATTCGGATTGATTGATTGATATTTTCTTCGCGTAAAACTCCATTGATCATTGGAATATTGGAATGCAAGAAGTTTGGAATCCTCTATAGTGGAGCACAGACTGAAACATGATAATACTCCTTACTCCTTGATGGTCGGTAATGATCGTTCTTCTCCGTAGTTAGTTATTTTTAGTGATGTTAACTTTGTGCCTTTCTAAAGTTTCTAATTTATCTAGTAATTTATGTCTTGCCATGACGTCACTAAATTGTCGTTGTGACGTTATTGGAATAGAAAGGGACACACGTAAAATTGGAAATACCGACGACGGGGCAAACGTAAATTTTCTTGTACAGCCTGACCAGCGGGGCTAGTACGCCAACCACATTTAACACATCCATCTGTCAAATTTAGTCTTCTGTCTCGTTCTGTCGCGTGCAAATAGAAAGAGAGCGGAAGCGTGATAGCGCTATATCACGCTATCGCGGGTTGGCGTACTAGCCTCGCAGAAATATAAAAAACCTGGGTTGGGGGCGCTGCAATCGACTATAACATAACCTTTAATGACAGTGTTCCAAGTTTACAAAATTTACTTCTAATGATTTTCCGCAACATAGCGAGGTTTTTTATTTTTCTGGTCAGGCTTTATCAATGCTTTTAAGGAGGAGTGCTATCCTTTATGATTTAGATCCATGTTGGAACGTGTGAACGTCGCATTTTAATGAGTTAGAATAAAACGAAAAATACTACTGCTGTAAAGACTCCAATCCCATTGCCTTTCCAAAAGGAAGAAGAATTAAAAAAAAAATTGACATTGACATTTGACATTATGCCAGGCGTTGTCTGCTGAAGCTGTTTCGATTTCTACAAAAAATGTAATTTACGCTTAATTAAACCTGATTTCTACAAAACTAGCTATTTCACAGTGATCTCATATTTAATACAGAGGTATCAACACCCGAATTCAACCACAAACACAGTTAAAACGTTACAAAGAAAGGATATTAAACTTGATTAAGTTCTGTAAGTATTTTTTATTTTTATGTCAACAAATAAAATTATTGGGAGATGGACGAAACGGTTGAGTGGTAGAAAAAAAGGGAGGTTTCTTTCCTGGCAGTGGAATCATAGGCAAGGAAACATAATGCGCCGGTGGCGGCTTAACGAATTTTAGTCCTTTTTTTCTTAGTTTTTTATCAATAACTTGCTTTGCCGTTCTTCGTACGCAAACCAGTTTACTTAGACCTTTTAGTGCCACAAGCTTATACTGGTTATTGTCTAATAGATAAGAATGCTACTTTTTAACCGGATAAACAGTATCATAGATTTTAGCCTCTCAGACAGTGAAAACTGCATCAAATTTGTTCTATTAGTTTTCAAGAATATGTGCGAGCAAAAGCTTGGTTTGAAAATTTCTATGGAACAACAAATTTTTTTTGTTATTTCGATTATGGCTTTTTAGTGAAAGTTGTTCAGTTTAAGGGTTAAACCACCTTTTAAAATATTAATAGGGTGTTTTGTTACACCCTGTATAAGTCACCCTGTGTTGGACAGAGTTTCGGTACTACTGGTGAAACGTGGATGTTCTGAGGTTTCAGAATATCTCTGACTACCCCCTCGGGGAATATAGTCGTGAGCATATGCTTATGCTGTATAAGTTGCATGATTTTGTTTTTCTATATAATAGTTTAAAGAATCTAGGGTACGACTCTGGCAAAAACCAAAATAGTCAAAATTCGTTACGTTAGTCAACAAAACGGAGTAGTCCAAGGACAGACCTCGGTCACTCTGGGCTACCACCAGACAACACCAAAATAAGTCTAAACGCATGCTCGGATCCAAGTAAAAGGTGTAATATTATTGTCTTTTTTGTGATAAATAAATAAATAAAAATAAAGTCATACTGCAGGGGCACAGGCGTACCCTAGAGTATGTTTGCTTGTTAGTCCGCCACGAGTGCCCAATGCGGATTGGTAGACTTCACATACGCATCGGAATTTGTTCTTCAGCGGTTTCCTCACTATGTTTTCTTTCATTGTTCGAAAGCAGTCGGTATTATGTACCTATGTAAGTTTGAAAAACTCATTGGTACATTGCATGTCGTCCGTGTATTCCAACCATCTTATTGTGTAACTATCCAATCAGATCGGTATTTAATCAACTGTGTTGCCTCCTCGGAGATGGATACCCAAAACCGGGAGATCTTAGGTTTCTTCCCCTCAATGGTATCGCCTCCTTCATTGACCATATATTTGAAGGGTGAGGAAAGCAAAAAGTATTGGGGCTAACACAAAAGATCTCACTGGGTCGAAGTGTTGCTGGCCTGCCAGCCCCCACAACAAGATAAGATAAGATATGGTATTTAATCGACATGGTGTTTTTTGGCAGTTCCTAGAGATTCTGCTGAGATGGCGGAAGTGGAACAGGAGAATGCTGAGGAGCGTTCCAACGCGACGTTGCTGTCGAAGCTCGGAGAGGAACAGCCGGAGGAGGTGGTGATCAAGTGCGAAGTGATCGAGATATCCGACGAGTCGGCGGATGAGAAGCCTAAACCTAAACGGTATGTATTCTTGTTATTTTTAGGGTTCCGAACCTCAAAGAGGAAAAACGGAACCCTTATAAGATCACTCTCGTGTCCGTCCGTCTGTCTGTCACAGCCACTTTTCTCAGCAACTATAGAAGCTAGCGACTTGAAATTCGGCATAGTGGTCAATCATGCTAACCCAAACGTAAAGCAAGACAAAAAATTTAGAAAATAATTTTTTTACAAATTTTTAAGGTCCAAAAACTGATGACTTTTAAAAAAAAAGTTTTCCAACCTAGCCGAGTTTGGTATCATTTGAAAGAGCTTTGAACGTAGATTTCGTATTGGTAGTTCGTTTTACTAAGTGATGCGTAGTTATTCATTTATAAGCCCGACTGCACGAAAAATTTTGGTTCCCCCCCCCTGATCTCCGAACATATAAAGCCAAAAAATCTGAAATAATTCTTACATGTCGATGAACTATTGAATTTTGTAGGAAAATTATAGCGGTGTCTGTATTGATAATAGTTTTTGAGAAATTTGAAAAAATACAGTACAAACAAACTTAGGGTTGCAGTTGATGTTTTTCGTTGATGAGCATAGACACAAACTTTTTATATTACATTTTAAATAAAATCCAATAAATTAACACCAGTTTAAGTCATAAAAATGAACAAAGATAACAAAAATGCTAGTTTTTCGATGAATTACCAACTCCGTTGTGAAGTTTTGTTGTTAGCCATATTTCGTCACTGTTTTTTGCTTAAAACATTTTTAAAAGACGGTAAATCTGTTAAATTCCACTAAATCTATTCTATAACACCCTACAATGATTCCTACTCATTAAAAAAAGTACAAAATAAATAATTGTTTCGATATTTTGATTTGTGATTTGTATGGTTTCATGCAAGAACGGGTGTACCTACCGGTATCGGTGAAACTTGGTACACAGCTAGTTAGAGTACCTATATCCAGAAATAGCATAAAAGGTAGGTGCTTAAGATTTATGTGAAAAATCACTATTTCATTGGGAATAAACTGTATTTAAATATTTTCGAGAAGGTAACAGTAATTTGAACATTTGAACTTTGCTTGAATGACAGGATGTGAGGTCCGATTCACAATGCAGGAAACTTAAAATTTATAACTTTCCAGTAAACCGTATTTCATTATTGAAAAAATCCTAACATAACATAAGAGATTTACTGTAAGTAACAAAACGTTAAGCCACATCAACAGCTACGTTATTAAGATGGATTGAAATAATGATTTTCACAAATGAAATATTTGTCATCATAATGATTAGGACAAATCGGAATAAAATCTTTACATGTCAGTCATACGTCAGTAGTGAATCATGGACATGGATCAAAGAGATTATACTTGCATAGAGGGAGGATAACTTTTGCAAGGCGGTCCACTTTTTTTGAAGATTGTTTTTTTATATTTTGGGTCATGTGGTAGGACAAAAGGTACAAAAAGTTACTACTTTACACAACTTTACATACACTAGCATGTCAAAAAGTGTCAAAAAACGTGGAAAGTGGACAGCCGCATAAACAAAATATCTAAAGTTCCATCTCTTTCTACTATTAAAGGTATGTCATAAGAGAAAAAAGACTAACTACAATCTTAAATTGATGCGGACTTTATGCTTTAGAATTAAGAGATCCTTCTTGTGAGCTGTGAGACATGGATATAAACCAATGTATAGACAATACCAATGCCACCTTCCTGATCATGGACAATACCTTTCCAACGTAGAAATACAATGACTCGAAAAGGCATTAAAATAATAGTAATCGCGAAAACGAGACACGCGTATACGCTATGCTGATGCTGATGAAGTTGAAATTGCTATCAAAATCATACAACTTAGTCGGGCTAAGGTATGAGATTTAATACATTTTGTTTCATATCTCCGTCCCTTTCCAGTATGACCATTCCAGTCTGCGAATCTATAAAATACTCAATCAACGCTTTCCAAGCTTCTTGATCAATAACATGCAATGAAATTAGAGACAGTGCCTTACATTACAACCTTCTTGATCATGAACTTTCGCTTACGCTAGCTTATGCACCTTTTAGTGTTTTAGGCATGAAGATTGAATTATCACAATTCTTGGTTTTAGGCTTTCATACCGAGAAGACAAACTGGAGTAATGTATTTCTATTCAACTCGGGTGCTAGTACTAATGTGAGAAAATGATAAACCTAGTTCTTCTGTTCGTCAATAACCCGCCTCATTACAATACATTTTAACTTCTAGAACAGAAAGATGGCATCGTCTATAAGCACCTGGAGAGGAGAGCAAACTTCCATACAGGCAGTGAAAATGACTTTTCAATTTATATGAAGCTAGATGACTGACTCTGGAGTCAGACATCCTTTGTAGTACAAAAAGTGGTTACGTCGATAAGGACAGTAATAAGTACCCGTAACAGTAATAAGTAACCTTTTTTAACTAGAGCGAATGTGCTATGTGCGTCATTTTTTGAGTGAATATACAAGACACGTGCTTCCTTCTATACCTTCTATACCTTCTTTTTCTACGTTTTACATCCATGGTTTATATCCATGTTCTAGAATCATAGTTCAAAAAGATTGCTAATGATTGAATGAGATTGCAACGCATAAACTTCTTGGGGTGGTAGTAAGCGAAATACTTGGCCTATGGGTGGTAGTCATTAGAGGGTGTTAGGCAAAGAATATACTACTCTCTACCGTGTTAGGTGTACCCACCCATTTGTTAACAAAAATACTTGGCTATTATCCATCCACTTTCTTTCACTGGAAACAATTCATGACCCACGCAGACGCTTGAAAAATAAATATGTTAAAGAAAATTGATGTCTTACCTACATTTGCATTAAGACTCCCTACCTATTCTCTAATTGGGATATTCAGGGATTTTCTTAGTAATCATATTGAATTCCAAATATTACGTAAAATTTTTCGTGCAGTAGGTACTCAAACTTGTCCGATGTAAGTGTTCATGTAGCAAGACCATTGCCACTTCTTTGAGCATGGTCACAATACATCATGTTCTTTAAACATTAAAACTTTAAATACTTACTTAATATTAAAACGGCTGTAAGCTATCAAATTATCACGACACAATTTCTCTATTATATCGTTGCACTTTTTTTATGTTGTGCTCGCTATACCACTTTGTACCTTCCGAACAACGGCGGTTTTCGTTAACACTGTTCTCATCTTTTCTTACGGTAACATTAGGTTTGGAACCCTCTATGTGCGAGTACACACCTCGCTCTTGGCCAGTTATTTATGTTGTAGCCACAAGTTATGCAGGTTGTTACAAAAGTAACAATAAACATTTAAAAAAACTTTTAAGGGGGTTGTTTAGACCGGAGTAGTTAGTTCCATACCAAACTACAAATCTACTCAAGCTAAATGTATGGGATAGCAGATTTTTTATTTCGCGATTTCGATGTTGGTCCAATAGTGAAAGTTGTTCAGTTTGATGGTCTAAACGACCCCCTTAAAAGTTTATTTGTATTTTTGTTACACCTTTTTATACATTTTTTTTTATGCGTCATAGTACTAGATCTTGCTCTATTCTATTCTATTTTTAAAAAAATTGCTGCCATCTTTGGTTAATGATGATTTTGCCAATGTCGAGTTTTTATAGCAAAAGTGCTTGACGTTGTACGGTATTGTAGATATTTTGGTGACTTCAAGGGTTGTTCTTTTAAAAGAACACTATCTTGAGCCACCACTGGAGCCCTGTTGTCGAGCTGGGAGGGGGCAACCAACAAACGTGACTGCCCTATAGCAGATCCACAACGCAACTCCCTAGATCTTGCTCATTTTGTACTGAAATTAAAAAAAAAAGTTTAGTGAAAGGTTATTTTAACCCCCATTGCAAAAGAGAGGTATTATAAGTTTGACGCCTATGTCTGTCCGTCTGTCTGATGTCTGTGGTATCGTTACTGATTTTGACGCGGTTTTTCGTAACAGAAACCAAATGTTTGTTGTAAAAAAATATCAAAATGTTTCAGAAAACGCAAGCCACCAAAACCCCAAGAACCCCGCCGCTGCGATCAATGCAACAAAATATTCAAAACGGGCTACGAGCTCACCAAACACCAACGCACACATTCCGGAGAACGCCCCTACATGTGCACCTTCTGCGGCAAAACCTACACTCAACCAGGCCACCTGAGTATCCACGCAATGATTCACAAGGGAATAAAGAACTTCTTCTGTTCCGAATGTAGCCAATCGTTCTACAGAAAAGCCGATTTGGATCGCCACGAGAAAATACACACAGGCGTCAAGCCGTACCAGTGCGAATTGTGCGCGAAATCGTTCACGCAGAAGAATAACTTAGTGATGCACGTGAAAATGCATGTTGGAGATAAACCGCATCAGTGCATGGTGTGCTTTAAGAAGTTTATTACTCGTAGTAAAATGAATTTGCATATGAAGAAACATGATAAGGATAAAAAGAAACATGATTTAGTTGATGATATGTAAAGGGTTAAACTATCGTCTGGTAATATTCCCACTATTGGGACTAGGGTTTCTGCCCCTCTAGCATGCCAACGCCGAGAAAACGACAAAAATCGAGACGTGCCTCCATCTTTATTATTTTACGTACGCCAAAAAGAGCGCGCATGACGTTTTTCTCGTTTAAACGCTTTGTCGTGGGTGGCATGCTAGCCGTGCTGGTCGAGACTTCACGAGAAAAAGTGTCGAGAAATCGAGAAATCCAGCGCCCGCGGCATGGCGCCTCGATAAACGTTTTATCGCGCCTAATAACTCGTTCGTTCGCACGCAAAAGAAAGAGAGCTAGCCGCCATGCCGCGGGCGCTTAAGTACCTAAGTTTAATTATAAATCCTACACTGTTTTAAAATTGTAACAGAAGTGTCCATTGAAGATATTTACAAAACAAAAAGGTTACCATACGCATCACAATTTCTTCAAGCATGCAAGGTCCAACATTTTCGTTTGTTCTACAAGTTACCTACACTCACACAAATGCACTAGCTCTAGGCGCAGGTCCTACAACCCGTCACCTTATGTACCGCGTGACAGCACGCACACAAAAGAAATGGGTGCTTCACTCGTGATTAGACGAGATTACGTCCGTCTTTTTTTCAGGTCCGTGGTATTACGTAGGTACATAAGTTAGAAAAACTCATTGGTACATGACATGTGGTCCGTGTGGATTTGAACTAGGACTGATTAAGTGTACTCCACTTCCGTAATGCTTATTTTTGGGTTATGAGGCGACTGAGGGATTATTTATCAGTGTATTTACAATACGAGGCTAGCTGGGTCATTATTCTATTCTAGGTACAATTTGGATATAATTTTCTTTTTTTATTACCCGACTGCGACAGAAGGAGGGTTATGTTTTTCGAGCGTATGTATGTATGTATGTATGTATGTTTGTATGTCTATTTCTTTGGCACGCCCTACAGCCTAAACGGCTTGATGGATTTTAACGTATGAGGTGTCGTTAGATTCGTAAAAATCATGAGAGTGTCATAGGGTACATTATTTCAATATGGCGTCTGCGAATTAAAAAAGAGAGGGGGAAGAATCAATTTTTTTTCGCAAAAAATTACAATATGGGTATCAAATGAAAGCTGGTGAAGAGCAGATTCCAAATATATATATATTATAGTACTTTTATGCTACCATTTTGACACAAGACTGAAAAGTATGAAATAAACTAAATTATTTAGAAAAACAAAAAACCCGACTGCATAAAAAACTATTAACTGAAAAGATAAAAACAAGCTCCTTAAATCAGGTTAGGTAGGTATTGCAGGCGGGGACAAACCAATAACCAACAAATAGGTCATTTTTCTTTGTCCCCGTTTGCGATACCCTACCTAACCTGATTTAAGGAGCTTGTTTTTATCTTTTCAGTTAATAGTTTTTTATGCAGTCGGGTTTTTTGTTTTTCTAAATAATTTAGTTTTTGTGTTATAATATCGTTTAATGCCAACTTTTTGTTCATTATCGTTTATATTATACTGAAAATCTGGTCAAGACTGTGCCTGCCTTTTTTTTAATGCCAAGGGATCGAGCCCATACAGCCATGTCAGGCGTAAAAGTTTAGAATTTTCGATTAAAATGATTAGTAAATAATGAAATATGTCATTTAAAGATGCGTTGGCATCTTCTTGATCATCTTTTCACTCTTTACTATTTTAAAGAAACACTTTTTGAAATGTTGACGTTTCTTCGCACAGACCGTAGCGCCATCTATCGATCCCCTAGAAAACAAAAAGAAAAACGCTCATTAAGGTAACTAAAATAATGGCCCAGCTACTTATCAACACTACACCTGCATAGCTAGCATGCCGCAGTGATACAGCGCTATCACACCTTAGAGCTCTCTTTCTTTTCTATTTGCGTGCGAACGAACGAGATATACAGCCGTATCACGTGTAGCATACTATTGTCTTTTATCTCGTTCGTTCGCACGCAAAGAGAGCTAAGATGTGATAGCTTGGTGATAGCGCTGTATCACTGTGGCATGCTAGCTATGCTGGAAACCTAAAAGTGAGCCTTGCTACAACTACATGCAAGACATATGGCAGTTGTAGCAATGTTGCTGATCACCCTTAAAGGGATTTCGGGAGTTGTATGTAAATATTTTATTGGTGAAAATAAATAACTTCTAAAAATATGTTTTGTGTATTATTTCGACCCCAAACCTCATCGACACTTCATAAAAAACCTGCTGACAAGATGCTATGTGTGCTGTGTGTGAGTGCAAGTGATAGAGAAATGCAGCACATATTTGGTCCACTTGCCGTATCATCAGAGGCACCCCCTCTGATGATACGGCAAGAGAATGAGATTCAAAAATCGCACTCCAGGCCATCAAACTGAACAAGTTTCTCTAGGGACCAATATCGAAATCGCGAAAAAAAAAACAGGATATGAGGTGGGCCATAGTCTATGGGGCAAAACCGCATTCACAATGGAGATCAGACCCGTCTATGTGACCCCACTTGAACAGGTTGTCTTTACTCCGGCCGACCTGAGTTCGGAGTCTATTAAAGCGCCTCCAAATCGGCCTGGGCAGCTCTTGGCTTGGAGGGAGGCTCTCCATGAGACGGACAAGCCGGAGAGTGGGGTTTTCCTGCTAGAGACCGGGCCCTCGCTTTGGAAAAATGATTGCTTAGTCCAGAGGGGACGGGACGCCAGTGTCAAGTTTTTACCCCGGCTCGAAAAAATCCTTGTATCAATATCTGGGAGGACCAAGGGTAGCCTCATTTAGTTTTGCTGCCACTGCCAGACTTGTATTCTGATGACTAGACAATATACAATAGGTACCTACCTACCTACCTACATTTATAAACATAAGACGCTGTTATCCCGTCGAGACCGTTTTTTGAACACGAACGAAAGTGTTTTAAACTGTATTTTAAAGTCTGAAATTAAATTATGTCTTATTTAAGGATCGGGCGATTAGATTAAGTATACTAGATAGAAAAACATCCCAAAGTTACCCCTTTTTGTTATGTTTTTTCAATACTATGATTAAACTGCTGATATTTAACTTTTTATTCTTGTACTTAACTAAATACATTAAATATTTCTAGTGAACTCAGAAGAATTTTTAGCTTAGAAACTCCCATGAGCAAAGATATTGACAAAAATCAAGTTTCTTTGCGATCCTGCTTTCAATTGGAGCGGGATGGCTAATTGTAAACTTATGCTTGCAAGAAAGAGACGCTTGCACTGGGATAACCTAGCCTTAATACAAACATCCGATGATGGGTACACAATGCATATTCACTATAGGTAACTAATAGGTACAAATATTTGCCCCTTGCGGGACTCCAACCCACGAACCTCGGCACATCAGACAGGTTCACAATTAACCGATTGAGCTATCTTGCCGTATGTATATATAGGGTCCTTGATAATATGCTGACACTTTTTTAAAGGGATGATCAGACCATCAAACTGAACAACTTTCAACATCGCGAAAAAAAATCTGCCACTCCATACAAAACTGCAAACCTACTAGAGCCAAATGTATGCGATAACAGATTTTTTTTTTCGCGATTTTGATGTTGATCCCATAGAGAAAGTTGTTCAGTTTGATGGTCTGATCATCCCCTTAAAAAAGTGTCAGCATAATATTAAGAAGAACCTTGTATATGTCCTGTATTTTGCCTGCAACTGTACTTACTCTCAAAAGCACTTGTCTCTCCGACTGCACCCGTTTGTAACGTGATCCAAAGTACACTTTGTTAAAATGAAAGACATGTAACAATCGAGTGGAATTGTATTTGTCTTATTCGATGGTATTACTAGCCTAGCTGTTGCCGGCGACTTCTGCGTTAACTTTAAAATGTTAATACAGAACGTGTTCTATCTATGTGCAAAATTTCATACTAATCCGTTCACTCGCTTATGCGTAACCTGCTTTTAACCGCGGCTTTGTCTGCATGACATCCTCTGTGGTAAGTAAGTAATCCAAACTTAAGTATATGTAGAAGAATAAGTATAGGTAGCTACAGAAGCGCCCGTCAATCAAACCCACTGACATATACTATAGCGATAGACAAGCTCGTTCAAACAAACAACATGTCACACAAAACAACATAAAATGACACATTGCGGTCTGTCATTGCCATAGTGACGAAGTGAACTCGGGAACATCAATGCGGTTAAATATACAAGGTGTTAGGAAAAGTATAATTAACCTTTAAACCACATATTCTACCCATCAAACTGAACAAATATGACGATGGGAGCAAACCTATAAGCGCAAAAATTCCATACTAAACTGCATTACCTACTCGACGCTATCGTATGGAATACTTAGCTGTTTTTTTTTAAGTTGTTCAGTTTGATGGGTAGAGTAACTATATTTGTTTAAATATAAATGATACTTTTCCTTACACCCTGTAGATACAACATTCCATGACTTGGGTACAAATATTCATTGATTGATTCATAATTAGCCAGTAATCAGCATATAAATATTTGCCCCTTGATGGGATTCGAACCCGCGACCCTCGGATCACCAGGCAAAGAATGATGTCCACTTTTTACCTGTCAAATAATCTCAGTTTTTTTTCGATATTACTTTTATTCCTCACTACCAAATTAAATCAAATTACTACCAATGTAAATGGAATTAACCTTTAGTTTTTCTATATCAATATTTATTGTATACATCAACCACATAGTACTGTAATTACTTCAACTAAATCAAAGAAAAATTTACAGGTAAACGAATGTATGGGAAGTGGTCATGATTCTTTACTACCAACTGAGCTATCGGGTCATCCAATGATGTTGATAACTATACGTCCCACTGTTGGGCACAGGCCTACTCTCAAAGGTGTATGTACTATCGCGGACTTTTCCGCCTGACTGACCACCCTAATTTTTGCTCACATACTAAAAAATAAAAGCGCTGTCTAGCTCCGCCCTATTGATGAATAGACCAATAAATGAATAGTTTCTAAACAATAAAATATGCGCGAATAATGCGGAAACAAATTTAAGTGATCAGGCAGAAAAGTCCGCGATAGTAAGTAAGTCCACCACGCGTGCCCAATGCGGATTGGTAGACTCCACATACGCATCGGAAATAATGATGATGATGATGATATAAAATTAACAGCAAACTAATCAGTCAACAACGTCGTTAGTGTTAACAATTTGCGTCTTAAAATAAAAATATCCTTTCCTGTGAAGGAATATTTTAAATTTATTTTTGAAAAGTTTTCTAATAAAACTTCGTAGACTGCGTGCATCGAATATTAAACTGAAAAATCTTGTCAACAAAATACCAATTTATGATCATCTTTGTGATGTCATATAGGTAGGTAGGTACTGTTATACCTATACTGCTCGTACATCTCTCGAAACCTCGTGAGGAAACCTGCATGCTTCAATTTCGAGGCATGTATTGTACCCACTGTCCATTACAAGTGGCGACGGCCTCACCCCCCGTCACACAGGACAGAATTTCGGTACTACTGGTGAAACGTGGATGTTTTGAGGTTTCAGAATATCTCTGACTACCCTCTCGGGGAATATAGTCGTGAGCATATGCTATGCTATACTGCTCTCTGACGGTGAAGGAAAACATCGTGAGGAAACCTGCATACGATGAAGAAGAACTTGTGATGCGTATGTGAAGTCTTGAAACTAAAACTTGAGGTTCAGGAGTGCGATTTTTGAATCTCATTCGGTGAGCTCAGCAGTTGAAAATTTCAAAATTACTATGGAGATACGCATCTTTCTACTGATGATTTGACTTTCAAAAATCATACTACAGGAGAGCGATTTTTGAAAGTCAAATCAGCAGTAGAAAGATGCAGCATTAGATAGTCAAAAAGTTCGAATCCGCAAGGATGATGTGTCATGTAGGTACCAATGAGTTTTTCTAACTTATCCTACGTAAATACCGACTGCTCTCAAACGGTGAAGGAAAACATCGTGAGGAAACCTGCATACGCTGAAGAAGAAATTCTGATGTACGCATCTATGTGAAGTCTACCAATCCGCATTGTGCACGCGGTGGACTAACGCCCATACACCCTCTCTGAGTGTAGGCCTGTGCCCTGCAGTGGGACGTGTATAGGCTGATGATGATGAAATATAGGCTGATGATCATAGTTTCAAAAATCTTAAACATGCTAGAGCACTATTGTTACGAACTATACTCCTAGATAGTACCTACCTATACTCCATTCCAAATAACAACGAAAATTTAAGGCCATTTTAAATTACAGAAACTGAGATTTGAAACACTTTCTCACTTATTCTTAGAACAGCTTTAGTAACGTCCAAGATACGTTGGATAGTAAATCTTTCTCATAAATAAATCATATTTGCTAATCAGAATTGGCCAGACAGCTATACAGGAATCGGGATATCTTTTCGTCCTTATTTGGAATGCAGTATAGGTAGGTACTTACTTAGTTTAGTTGACCTAGTAAGGATGGTTAATAGATATTATTGATTATAAACATGTTACAGCCATGTTGTGCTATTTCGAATCAAATTAAAGATTGAAAAATTTGTCTCGGGCGGGACTTGAACTCACGCTCTTCCAAACCGGGGAAACGTGCTAACCAATTACACCACCGAGTCCACAACCCAGAGAACGAAATTTTCAATCCCCCACGTCCCCTTAAGACGCAACAGATTGAAAATTTCGTTCTCTTAAGACGTCCCCTTAAGACGCAACAGATTGAAAATTTCGTTCTCTGGGTTGTGGACTCGGTGGTGTAATTGGTTAGCACGTTTCCCCGGTTTGGAAGAGCGTGAGTTCAAGTCCCGCCCGAGACAAATTTTTCAATCTTTAATTTGATTTGGTTAATAGATTGTAATATTCTTTCGAATGCTTAAACCAAACACTAAAACCTTTCGTTAAGGGGGTCAGGAGTGCGATTTTGAATCTCATTCGCTGAGCCAGCTGAGCTCAGCAGTTGAAAATGACAAAATTACTATGGAGATATGCATCTTTCTACCACTATGCTGATATGAATTTCAAAAATCGCACTCATTTACTTTAGTGTCATTTATAAAGTGTCTAATTGGTATCTAGGTCTAATAAATAGTGCCTTTTGCACTTTTATTATGTTCTATATAGCCTTAGTTGAAGCTAAGTTCCTGCCCATCCCTTTCAGGAATACAGTGTCCTGCTATTTTAATATCCCGTATAAATCCCACTAACATATTTCCAACGCGTTTTCGTCCTACGCATAATGTAAACAAACTTTGATTTTATATAAAAGGGGTAGCTAACTTGCATCCGCCATTCGAACGACAGCTCTCTCAGCGCCATCTTAGAGAGAAAGTGGCGCGAAATATTGTTTTTTTTCTGAAACTATTTTTCTTTTTAAAAATGTTGAAGTTGACAGCTGTTGTTTCTTTGATGCTTATTGGTAAGTATTTTTTAAATTCAATAATTTGAATTACAATTTATAATATTTTTTTAATATTGCGACAGCTTGCATAATACAGGGTGTCCAGTAAACCATCTTTCACCAGGGACCAGGGGTCGGCTCATATATCTGAAAAGCATAAGCATATATACTCACGACTATATTCCCCGAGGGGGTGGGCTATCTCTATAACTCTAGTACTTAAACATATTTATTTCGATAAATTGACACTTTCATTTGATTAATTTTGTGAAAATCGTCACCAGTCCTTATTTGTCAATGAATCATTAGGGAAAAACGTCTGAAATTTTTATCTTGTTTGTTTTTCTTATCTTTGAATTCGTGGCGGCTTCCAAAAATCACCTCCCGGTATAGATCCCATAAAGATATGATGATCAATGACTCTCAGCGCTGACGGCGGATTAACCAATTAGCGGCGTGCAATTCGTCAGCGCAGCACTAAACCGCGTCCCTTGATTGGTTAATCCACCGTCAGCGCTGACCATCGGTCGTGCACTAAATCCAGCCTAAGTGTTTTGAGTGGTCACCTCTTTTGATCCAAATTTACATGATTTACAGTAGTGGAAAAATACGGTGATATCACATTTCTTTCAGTTTTTCCTTTCTTCATCTTGTTTGAGATTTCTAATGTTTTTTTCTTATTAGTGACTTGGTCACAGGCAGATTCTAAGAGGCATAAGAAAGACGCTACCGCTTCAGGGGATTTCGACACAGGTCAGGTTTTTTGATGGTTTAGATGTGGAATGCATGATTATCATGTAGTTGTTCAATGCACGATTTTCATGGTAGCCAAGAGCTCTAATTGTGTGTACTTATCTTAAAAATTACAGTTGTGTTAATTCTCCTTATTCGTTTCGGAATGGTAGATTGCAATGTGTGTACTATGCCCGATTTTCATGTTAAGTTGGTATTTTAACATCGGTATTATTCCTAGTTTGTTTTCAATAACTCTACTACAACTTACTATTTACAAATTTTCCTTTCTTTTTTCTTGGTAATTAGAAATTGGATATAATTATGTTCATACCAAAGAAGTGCATAGCTTCTTTATTTTCTACTACCATGTCTACCATAAATAATTCCAAATTAATTCCAAAAATATTTTTTATATTATAAAAGCGCTCACATCCATGGGTGTTAGTATTTTCTTCTTCTTCGATAGCATAGCATAGCATAGCATATGCTCACGACTATATTCCCAGAGGACCCCCTGGTATATCTGACTACCCAGTCAGAGATATTCTGAAACCTCAGAACATCCACGTTTCACCAGTAGTACCGAAACTCTGTCCAGTGTGACGGGGGGTGAGCCCGTCGCCACTTTTTCTTGGATGATTATTAAATTTGGTTTAAAGATACTAAATTAGATACTAATCTAGGTCTATCGAAAGCATTTGACCCTGTATCGATCCCCTTTGTCCTTGAGTAAAGCGAACTACTTATTGGCCTCTTTTTGACTTCGTTGGCGTAAAATATCATTGGCGTGCAGATTTTTACGAATTAAAATCTGTTAGTGTCTGTTACTATTCGTTAAGCCAGGTCAGAGGCCTATAGGCGGCTTGAAAATTATCTGACAGCAAGTTGACCACTAACTTGCCTCCACCAACACGCACTGGGCCCGCGTGGTGGAGTATGGCCCACTCCCTCTCACCATTATTCGTGAGAGGAGGCCTTTGCCCTGCAGTGGGATTTTGTGGCAACTTACATACTTTTTAGTGTACAAAGTCAACGAGTCCTTTTGAAGTACCCCAAGGCTGTATTCTTGTCGTGAATCTTTTCCTATCAAAAACAAATGTTTTCAGTTATACATACCGGATTTAGATATAATAGATGCTATTTTGCATTGACAGGAAGCACGCTCTGGGCAGCCAGTTTGTCCTGTGATTCCTGCGGCAGTGAATGCGCGTCAGCATGTGGCACGAGGCACTTCAGGTCATGCTGCTTCAACTACTTGAGGAGGAAGCGAGGCCCTGAAGCTATTCAGGTAAATTTTCCGACTAAATTGTCTACAAATACGTAGACGACCAGGGAGCAACAAAACACCCTAGTAATACTTAGGGGGTGCTTCAGACCATCAAACTAAACAACTTTCACAATGGAGCCAATCTCGAAAAAAAACACCAGCGGGGCTAGTACGCCAACCCGCGATAGCGTGATATAGCGCTATCACGCTTCCGCTCTCTTTCTATTTGCACGCGACAGAACGAGACAGAAGAATCAATTTGACAGATGGATGTGTTAAATGTGGTTGGCGTACTAGCCCCGCAGTTTCATACAAAATTGCATTACCAACTCGACTCGGGAGTCACGTTGCAGGAATTGACCCGAGCACACGTCTCGCGTGGTTTTCGCGCGTCGCGTTTTTGCCTGCCACGAGGCTCCGCAATCCTCAATCTCTTCTTGTTCTTGAACAAAAACAATCCCTGAGATTGGGATAGATACTCCCATAAATTACACTTGACACTTGCGGAAATGCGGTGCTACGCACAAGCAAAAAGCCATTAATTATAAATAAAAAACTCGACTCAAATGGGACAGCTGAATTTAACCCAAATATTTGTACCGGAGTCATGGATGTTTGTATTATAAATTATGTATTATATATCGTTGTCTAGTCATCATAATACAATACAGGCTAGATTCTGGCACTTTGAATGTGACTAGATAATCTTTGTGTGAAAATGTTCAAGATTTATTTATTTATTTATTTTTCAGTTCCGTCCACAATATCAAAACGATGTTAAACCAGATCGCAAGCAAATGAGGCCGCCATTCTTTGTCATAGACAACTCAGAACCATGGATGACCAATTTCGTATCAAGCGATTTAAAACCTTACCCCTTCGACGATACGCTAGAAAATAGATTGCAGATTGTATATGATGCTTAAAATGTTTTTTAAGGCTGCAATACTATATCAATCATCTGTGGTATTTGTGAAGATTTTTTGTTAAAGATTCTCGTCATGGTTACTAGATGGCGCCACAGGCGAAATAACTTTGAATCAATCACTCAATCTATCAGTTATTAATAATGATAAACTTAAATACCACCTTAGACTTATCAGTTATCACATTTTCTAATTCATATACTTAATTCGAAAATGACTCATAATATCTATGTTTTTTTGGTATTTCCGTATAATGCGAATAAACAAAAACATACGAAACTCATACGCTTTCAGTGACAAGTTGATAGCTTGTCAACTATAACTTGAAACACTATTGATGAAGAGCAGTTGATTTATTATAGGTTTTCACTCACTAGATCAGTGGGAATTCATAGTACCTATATAATAATAATTATAGCCCATTGAAACCTACTTAATTAAGAATTATTATCTACACTTGTCGTGGCAGTGGCGCCATCTATGGGTGAAAGTCTTATTTATATAATGTTTTATTTTATTTAGAAAGTTGTAATTATGTTTTCACGATTTTATGTTTATTATGGCTGGATAAATATAAAATCGTCATCAATTCTTAATATTAAAATAAATAAAATATAACAATATGCTTAAGTAGGTAGTATAAGCAATACAATAAATAAAAAAATATTATTCAGAAGAAATTGTTTTATTTGTCTCTTCTTTTAATTTCCAACAATAAATATTTCGTTCTAAAAACTACTTTTTACTTAATTAAAATTTAAAGACAAATATAGCTCTTACATATTTTGGTTTATATTTTTCTATTTTTGAAACTTTAAGTTTCCTGAAAGATTCCTTTTAATTTAAAAAGTAAAAGAAATTACAATGAAAAATACAGGATTTTATAAACGCCATTTCATCTCACTCAAATTAATTATTACTATTTCGCAAGGTAACCTGGGGTAATTGCGTCTATGTGGTAATTTAATCTATGGAGTATTTGTATCAATGGGGTAGCTATATCTATGGGGTAATTTAATCTATGAGGTATTGACATCTATGGGATAATTACATCTATGGAGTAATTTCATCTATGGGGTAATGGGTTTTTATGGGGATGTAATTATATCTTCCTAAAAATATCTTTTCCTAAAATGATGATGATAATGGATATCATACGACGTATCCGTCGACGGCGACCTTCATTGATAAATAAATAAGAAGAAAGAAATGAAGAACAGATAAGATGAGATAGAATGTAAAGAAATATGTGGGGTATGGTAAGTAATATAGCTAAGATTTCGTTCATAAAATTATCCATAATATAATGGTTTTAAATCCGTTAGATGCAAATACCCCTTATTATTGTTATTATTTTTGGCTGGGCTATTGCAAGCAAGGTTCGTTATGTAACACTGCGACCATCGCTGATCTTTTGTGTTCGCCCCAAGCTTACCCATATTTTACACATACATCCGAACTAATTTTTTTATTATTCTCGGGTATGCAGGTTTCCTTACGATGTTTTCCTTCACCGTCGAGCTAGTGATAATGTTAAATACAACCGTACATAAATTCCGTAGAACTTAGTGGTACAGGCCAGGAATCGAACCGCCGCCTCTTGATTGAGTCGCTAGCTCTCTTCCGTATGGACTATCATCGCTCTTTCCCCTTAAATACCCCTTAGATACAGTTACCCCAGGTTACCTTTCATCAATAAATTAATTATCTTCTATCTAATCTAAATAACGAATTATGTCACCTCCTAGGAATTATTATTAATTTATTATTTAAATACATTATAACTCAAAACTATTGGAAAAAGGCAAGTCTATTTTCCCCATTTTTCCAATGTACAATAAGTAATTTTTTTTTCGTATTGGCATCTTATTGCGGCCATTTTTAAGTTTTTTTTTATTTTACGCTTATATGACAAATTATTTAAAAAAAAACCAAGACGTTAAATGAATCACGAGTTTTTTAAGAAATTAGTGCCGAAGTAAATTTTTTTTTCTAAGAAATAAATTTTCATGATCTTAATTTCTGTAAGAGAAATTTAAAAATTAAGTATAATAATAAAGTAAAAAAAAATAACGTAATTTCAAAACATAAAAATGGCCGCATAACTTTACCTACTTAATTATTTTAGAACGATGTATTTTTTCAGCTAATACGCTACGGCAATAGGATTTAGAATAGCCAGCCAGTCATTTTAATTCCATATTTAGACTCTTGCAAACTTATTTCACCTATTTGTTATTTAACTTAAAATGAAATCAACTAAATGCCTTTAAGATTTAAGGTCTTCCAACTTCTGAATGATCATTTTGCAAGCTTTTAATCATCCCCACCATTTATTACCACGCGTGCACAATGCGGATTGGTAGACTTCACATTGCATCAGAATTTCTTCAGCGTATGCAGGTTTCCTCACGATGTTTTCCTTCACCAGGGAGAGCAATACAGAAGCGCCTTAGCAAAACGAAATATGTATCGTTCTAAAGTCGTCGTGTCTCTTAGTTAGCTCTCTCAAGCACATTAGCACGCTCTTGGCACTCCATAGAACAATCTCATGATATTCTTAATACTTTTATAAATACCGACCGTAATACCGACTGCTCTCAAACGGTGAAGGAAAACATCGTGAGGAAACCTGCATACGCTGAAGAAGAAATTCCGATGCGTATGTGAAGTCTACCAATCCGCATTCTGCACGCGTGGTGGACTTACGTACTTACACACTTACTGCAAGACTATGCCTTACAGTGGGACGTATGTATAGAACGATAATCGGATGACTACTACAGAAATAAGATGGGCATACACGCCGTCCCGCTCTCGCGCGCCACACATGTGTTTTCTCGACTCCTCTAAAATATCCCTTCTAAAGTTTCTGAAGTTGGTGAGGCGTTCTGTATGTCAAGCTATGTTATAATCTATGGCAATAGCATCTAAATATTTTAATTACATTTTAATCTTGACTCTCCGTTTTGTATGTCGGTGAGATACGGTTTCTGAAGTTGGTGAGACCGTTCTGTATGTCAAACTATTGTATAATCTGAGAAAATAGCATCTAAATATTTTAATTATATTTCAATTTTGACTCTCCGTTTTGTATGTCGAACTATTGTATGATTTGTGACAATAGCATCCAAACATTTTTATAACTTTTTAATTTTGACTCTAAAACAAAGATGGCAGTTCCAAGAGTCTAAATACGTTGTTTCTAATTGTTTCTTCACTGGTTATAAGCGAGTTCTTTTTGTTTTCTCCTCGCTAGTTCGGCACTCGCCTCCTGTATGGCCTCCCAGAGCTTGGCTTCTGATAGAATCTGGCGGGAGAGGTCGTCGATCGTGTTTTCTGAATCCATGAGAGGGCCAAGGGTGTCTTCGTCGACGTACTGCGAAAGGAAGTAGTATGAGTATCTTTATCCACAGGATGAAATTAATATCATTAGCATCCTTTTAAACCAGGCACCCCTGGTTTAAAAGGATGCTAATGATATTAATTTCATCCTGTTTATAAGGTCCTTCTTAATACGCTGACGTTTTGTAAGGGGATCAGGCCATCAAACTGAACAACTTTCGCTATGGGAATTTTGTTCATTTTGATGATTTTTCGATTCAAAACTGCAGTGCCTAGATACTGGACCCAAATGTATGGGACAGCTGATTTAAGGCCTCCGCACATTGCAGCGATATTATCGAGCGATTTTATCGAGCGATATTATCGCCAGCGATATCGCGACACCTTACACACTGCAGCGATTCCGCGATTCGCGTCACGCATGCGCCCCACCACTGAATGTAGTCGAAAGAGTTGCGATAATATCGCGGCAGTGTGTGGGATCGAGCGCGTCCCCATACGAAATTTACTGAGAACAATTATCGCAAAATCGCAGCGATAATATCGCGGCAGTGTGTAGGATCGCGCGCGTCCCCATACAAAATGTACTGGAAACAAGCGACTGAGCGGAGGCCTTTAATTTCGCTATTTCGATGTTAGTCCCGTAGAGAAAGTTGTTCAGTTTGATGGTCAGATCATCCTTTTCAAAAAACCGTCGGCATGATTATTAAGTCCTGTACTTTTTTCATATTTTTTTTAAATTTTATCTTTTCCTAACTCTTAAGATGAATGAACGTCCAAATATTTAATAAATAAATAAAATAAAATAAAATAAAATAAAAATAAAAATAAAATAAAATCAATTTTTTTTTTTTTTTTTTTTTATTTAAAAATGGGTTTGCTCTTGACCTCAATCCTGTCCTGAGGACAAAGATGGGGTCGAAGATGTAGC
This sequence comes from Agonopterix heracliana, assembly GCA_963693445.1. Classification (NCBI taxonomy): domain Eukaryota; kingdom Metazoa; phylum Arthropoda; class Insecta; order Lepidoptera; family Depressariidae; genus Agonopterix; species Agonopterix heracliana. The sequence goes on along the minus strand of OY856333.1, from coordinate 1,033,873 downwards.
GAGCTTACCCAGAAGAAGCCTATTCACTCTTACTTTGAAGTAATTCGGGTTGTAAGTGCTCGGAAATACTGACACAGGCAGGGCATTCCACTCCTTGGCTGTGCGCATTATAAAAGAATCAGAAAGGCGCTTAGTGCGGATACGTGGGATATCAACCAAGAAGGGGTGGTATCCCGCGGTGCGTCTGGAAGTCCGAAAGTAGAAAGGGGAAGGTGGGATGAGCTCATGCAGCTCTTGTGCACACTCACCGAAGTACAATCTGTAGAAGACCGACAAGCAGGCTACTCTGCGGCGGTGGGCTAGGCTATGAAGCTTGGTTTCTACCAGCTTACTGTCGCCAATGAGCCTCCTGGCTCTACGTTCAACTGAGTCGAGAGCGTCTAGTTGATACTTAGCTGAGCCATCCCACATGTGGCAGCAATACTCCATACACGATCGGACCTGAGCTTTATACAACATTAAGAGCTGTTCAGGAGTGAAGTATCGCTTCACCTTGTTTAAGATGCCCAGCTTTTTGGCTGCAGATTGAGCCTTAGACTCGATGTCAGCGCCGAAGTTGAGTTTCGTAGTCAACCTCATGCCCAGAAGCTCAAGACCGTCGGAAACAGGGACAGATGTACCCCGGAAAGTAGGAGTCAGATTAAACGAACTCCTTTTGGCGGTGAACAAACAAGCCTGTGTTTTGGTGGCGTTGAAGTTGACTAGATTATTGTCACCCCACTGGGAGACAAGACTTAAAGTCAAGTTTGTCCGCTCCACCATGGCCTCCCTCTGTGAACGTATTTCATCCCCACTGGTCCCAACACCGGACAGATATCTCTCTGTGACAGTACTGTCATCTGCATACCCAACAATACCTGACACAAGGAGGTCATTCAAATTTCAGACAAATGTCCATAGTTTTGTTAGTAGATACATTAATGACTTAAACACTATGTTAGTTAATGACTTTCGAATCACGCGATTTTAATACTTGCAACTTTATTGCTGTATAAATTACTTATCTCCTGACATGACTACGGTTTGCTACGGCTACGGGCCTACGGCGTAGCAAGCGTAGCACTGGTAGCTTCGTAGTCCAAGAGATTTCGTAGTGTAATTTTTAGGGTACCGTACACTAAGGGTATTTTAAAGTCTTTTCTTACAAATGGGAAAATACAAGAAGAGGTAAGCACGTACTGAGTAAGTGCGAGAGAGACAGGAATACACCATTGCCTAAATTTTCCGCCACGCTTCCTGCCAGAGGGGGTGAGGTTAAAAAAATTAGATTGAAACAATAACTTCATTATTTTCATAGTTAAGGGTATATTATTCGGAGCGCGCTCCATACAAACAAACATACATCCGGGTGATATTTTCAATACTAACCAATTAAAGTCAATTTAATTTTGCAGAAACAATCTAGAAACAAATTTCGATGCTTGTATGGAGTCCGATTTTCGTTAAAATGTTTAGTTTTCAAGTGCCTCAAAGATTTCCATACAAATCTTAAATTAATCCTAGCATTGAAACTGTTTATTTTAACGAAAATCTGACTCTATAGAAGCATAGAGATTTGTTTCTGCAAAATTTAAATTGACTTTAATTGGTTAGTATTGAAAATATCACCATATAGTACGTTTGTATGGAGCGCGCATTTTCGCTCATTCGCATTTCAAGGTTTGAGGCAAAAATGATTTGTTATCATTTCAGCAAAGAATGAAAGCGCTATCATATCGTACTCATGGATACTTACATTTTAAGTCTTCTAAATCTTGTATTGTAGTCCAGTCATTTTAGTGTTTCCTTGTATGGACACCCTATCAATAATTCATCTATCGCTGAAACTTTGCAGTGTGATAAAGTAAAGTATGCAGATTACGGTTGGCAAATAATCTAGGACCGGAAAAAATTAAACCTAGATTATTTGTCAACCGTAATCTGTATACTTTACTTTATCACACTGCAAAGTTTCAGCGATAGATGAATTATTGCTAGGGTCAAACCCTAAAATGATTGGACTATTGGTAGTAAGTAGGGTGAGTGTGCCCGTGCGGTGGGTTGAGATCAAGTTCAGTAAATTTTAAATTTTGCAAACAATTTATTTACCGTATAAATATTACCGTACCGTATAATATTTACCGTATAAATATTTCCATGCTAATTCGATTCTGCTCTCGATTCTAAACAAACTCTTTCTAGTATTCCGTTTATTCATTAACAATTTGAAGTTTGTATACTAGATTAAGAAAAGAAAAAGCAAAAATGTAAGAAAATTACCTGTCTTTGCCTCAATATTTCTTGAACTGGCATCCCGGGTGAATTTTGTGATCTTTTACGGCCGCACCCTGAAAATAAATTAAATAATTATTTAGCGGCGCCCGCGCCCGTGAATTCAAATACTCATTAATTACTTTGATTTCTGTGATAATAGTATAGTAAATTACACACCGAGGGCAAGAAAGCAAGAAAGGTCTCAGATCTCAGCCGAGGTCAACAAACATATTGTGATCTGAGGCTTTCTTATTTACTGCCCGAGGTTAGTATACTATTTTTTCCTCGACGGAGGTGGAAAGCGACAACTTCGTTTAGCGCAGCGGGACGACAATTGACGCTTTCCGTCCAGAGGGGAGAAATAGACATTATCTGAAATTATTATCTAAAATATACTAGTATTAAGGCGCAATAGTAGGACGAAATACCTTGGAGGCATCTTTTATTTTTAATTTTTCGACTAGATTTATACAATTTACCGAAACCAAAGTCATACTTCAATTTTCTTGGATAGTTTATCTAGTGAAATCATAAATTGAATACACGATTGGAATTACTTTACTTGATAGAAAATCTACACAAAGATGACGTAGATTTCATGTGTTTTTTTTTTAAATTCTCGTTTCAGCAGAATTAACTAAAATAGTTTCAGATTTAAAATTATGTTTTACCTGTAAACGCATTGCAGAAAGGTCGCTTTTTCGGCGTCATTACCATTTCATCGTTGAGACGTGGGTCGAAATTTCGTGGAATCTGAAAATAAAAAAATGATGACCTAATAAAATGTATTAAACCCTTTGATTAATTGTTAGCATGCATGCATATTAGCATATGCTCACGACTATATTCCCCGAGGAGGTAGTCAGAGATATTCTGAAACCTCAGAACATCCACGTTTCACCAGTAGTACCGAAACTCTGTCCAGTATGAAGGGGGGTGAGCCCGTCGCCACTTGTAATAGACAGTGCTTACAATACATGCCTAGAACCATTGAAGCATGCAGGATTCCTCACGATGTTTTCCTTCACCGATAAGCCAGTGGTGTTACAAATCGTACATAAATTCCGAAAAACTCATTGGTACGAGTCGGCATGGACGGGGATCGAACCATCGCCTCATGCGCGGCAGGCAAGGTTACTCGCCACTGGAACACGTCGGTTTTTTTTCTTGTGGCAAGATATAACCTCACGCTTCTAACGTACAAATGGGCCAACTTGCTTATGTTGGTGTGCGTGAGGCGTCATACAACGTATCTCTGTGTGATAGGGTTTAGCATCCTTACCGGATTGCAATTTTTCTCTAGCTTTATTTTTTTGTAGCTTCGACTGTCTATCTTCATACATGGTCCTTCTTAATGCTGACACTTTTTTAAGGGGATGATCAGACCGACAAACTGAACAACTGTCTCTAAAGCACAAACATCGAAATAAATAAAAAAATCAGCTGTTCCACATATTTGAGTCGAGAAATGTTTTCAGTGTTATATGGGCCAGCAAATTTTTTTTTTCGCGATTTCGATATTGGTCCCATAGAGAAAGTTGTCCAGTTTGACGGTCTGATCATCCCCTTAAAAAGCGTCAGCATATTAAGAAGGGCCCTGTATAACTTATCAATGCAAAGGGTACTTCTGCATACGTTGAATAATTCATTCTGATGCGTATGTGAAGTCTACCAATCCGCATTGTACACGCATGGTGGACTAACGTACATACACCCTCCGGGTACGCCTGTGCCCTGCAGTGGGACGTAAGCTGATGATGATGATGATAATTTCCTAAATAGTTATGCAAGTAGGTACAAATAAAACTACAAACCGTGGCGGAATAGCAACAGTCTAAGTACACCATCGCTATTATAAGTAATAGAGTCAGTCGGGATGGAGACGTCATGGTGGCAACACTGACAGCTGATGCACGATTCAAAATGGCTGAAACAAAATAATAATTAAAGCCATTAATTATAAATACTTCACAAAAACAAAAAAAAATTATGAGGTTAAGCGTTCAGCCTCATCTGGCAGCACGGAATCGCTCCATCTTTTTCTGTATCACAGAAATGTCATTTGGTAGAGCGAGAAAGATAGCGGCAATGCGGTAGCACGCTGCACGCTGCGACCTTTCTTGCTCTAGCAAATGACGTTCCTGAGCGACAGAAAAGGATAGAGCGTGAAAAAAAGCGATTCCATACTCCCAGATGAGGCTCAACCCTTACATGGATGTAATTTCTGAAATAAAGAATTTTTAACTTTTTATTCAGTACCTAATTAATAACGTACAATGTTCTGAGGTTTCAGAATATCTCTGACTGCCCCCTCGGGGAATATAGTCGTGAGCATATGCAACAGTTTTAATGCTAGGATTAGTTCAAGCTTTGTATGTTAATCTTTAAGCCACTGTAACTTTAAAACTGAAATGAAATTAAAATTCTCAAATCAGACAAACCGCAGAGAGCACAGAGATTTGTTTCTAGTTCGTGTTTAAATATACCTAATTAAACTTTGTTCGTTTAACTCGCGCTATATTCATTCACAATCCGACCGAAAAAGTTTCAGTAAAAAGCAATAATCAAAACAGAAGCATTGATAAAACTTTTCTCAATTTCAGTACTGTGTGTTATTGTATCCAGAGTCCAGACGTTACGTTATTTTTGTGATAACTGGGCACAATGTTACCACACGGAGTAGTAACTGTGCGACCACATTTTTCTGTGTAACTGTTTTCCCCTGACAGATGGAACATAGACGTTGGTCGCTCACTCGAGGCCTCATAAAAGGCTGAAAGTCACCCAAAGGGCAATGGAGAGAGTTATGCTCGGAGTATTCCTGCGAGATCGAATCAGAGGCCTATGTCCAGCAGTGGACGTCCATCGGCTGAGATGATGAGTGATGACTCTTCCCCATTTTTAGTTGCGGCGACAAACAGGTGTCTCGAGTCTCCGATCAAAAAATTTATCAAGAACAAATCACAGTAAACACAATGTGTCAAAATGTGTCACAAATGTGTCGAAATATTGAAGAGAAAATGTTTTATGGGAGGATTTTGAAATTCTGAACCGCAACCTTTTTGTGTGACGGAAGTTCGAAATTTAAATGTGATAGCTGCAAGTTTCACTTCTGTCGAGCGTCCCATGAAGGCTAATTTTTTTTATTTTGAAACCGCTACCAAAAATGACTATAAGGATCAGAGATGTGCGAGGTGGCGAGGTGGTGAGCGAGGAAAAAGTCGTCCAATGAGAGTGCTTCAATTTCCCAATGACGTGATCGAGCGAGAGCGCTATTGGCGGATTGTTTCCTCGCTCACCGCCTCGCTACCTCGCACATCTCCGGTGGAAAAGCAGCCTTAGGGTGTATATTATACTGTGCTTGTTCATGATGGGGATTAATTTCCAGAGCTAAATTAATTATTAACAATCTTCAATGCCAGACTAAGCGCCGGATGAAGCGAAAGCTTACTTATTTATTAATCTAGATTTCCATCAAACCTCTCCAACACTCGCTCAATATTTCACCAAACCTTTGCAATGCACTTATACGACAATAAAGGCAAAATGCATAACAATCTCGGCTGTAGATTCCCTGCGGAGCGCCGTAGGTGGGCCTAAGATTAATAAACTAGACCTGACGCTACTCCTACATTCAATTACACTTTTAGTACCCAACATACTAGTGGTGACGGGGTCACTCTCCGTCACAATGAACAGAGTTTCGGTACTACTGAAACGTGGATGTTCTGAGGTTTCAGAATATCTCCGACTACCCCCTCAGGGAATATAGTCGTGAGCATATGCAACCATGCATACAGGTGGTACCTAAGACTTAGCAGCAGAACTTTGAAATGAAAACAGAAATCAGAAAATTTAATTGTTTAAATATTATTATGGTAGTACCTATAAATAAATAACGCTCACAATGATCTTATAACAATGTATGTGCCGAATTTACTCGTATGTAATGTACACAGTGACACATTAAGCTATGCTAAACCAACATAACTTGGTCGCGCGACGTAATACATAACTCTACCTACGCGCGGCCAGCTTATTTTGGTTTTGTATAGCTTGATGTGTCGCCGTGTGTACATAAATTGTAATGTTCTCAAGTCAGCGTCAACGGCACAAACATGACCGAACCAGGAACAGGATTGGAACCTAGGACCCGAAATATCGTGACTTTCAAGGCACATAGCTTAGCTTAAGTAACATGTTCAGGTGGGGATTCTCGGATGCGCAAAATGTGAGTTGCTTGTGTGGAGCTCCACAAACGATGGCCCATCTCACATCGTGCCCTTCGTGCCCTAACACCTGTACGCAGGAGGAGCTCATGACCGCTAGCGACGGTGCAGTATCGGTTGCCCACTTCTGGCAAGGTACTATTTAGTGACTTTGTTCAAAATTTGAAGTCGACACGATAAGAAGAAGAAGTATTTATACCTATTCCTAATACTTAATAGTTTATTTATCAGAGTTTCTAGCTGCACCTTCTTTAGAGCAGGTAGCAGGTAGCTTAACAAAATTTTGCATTTAATGAAATAATGAACAGCATCGGTGGTGTGTTGCGGAGAGCTATGGAAACTCAATCTTGAGGTCCGGGTTCGAATCCGCACGGACCACATGCCATGTACATATGAGTTTTTCTATCTTATGTACGTAACACCGACTGCTCTCAAACGGTGAAGGAAAACATCGTGAGGAAACGCTGAAGATATTCTGATGCGTATGTGAAGTCTACCGATCCGCATTGGGCACGCGAGGTGGACTAACGCCCATTGAGGGTAGTCCTATGCCCTGCAGGACGTATATAGGCTGTGATGATGATGATGGACGAAATTGTATTTAAAAAAGAGATGGTGCGTGAATTTGACTTTTGTATAAGTGCGTTCACACACGATGACGCACTGACGGAGCGGCAGATGTCAGTCCATAGAACCACACCCGGTGCGTCAATGCGTCACCGTGTGTGCTTCTTCGTGCGGTTTCATACAACTCCTTGCTTCACAAATGACAGACTGACGTTTGCTGCTCCGTCAGTGCGTCATCGTGTGTGAACGCACTAAGCCCAACATACCACAAGAAAAACAATGCCTACAAGCCACACTCAAACTTCATTGCTTCCTAGATGCAATAACAATAATTCACTATAGTAATCATTGTTACCACACCCATGTGTTGCCCAAAATAATAGTATACTTACATCATACGATCATTCTATGGTTATTACTTATTACATTGCATTATCATATTTTATTACTGGGCAAGTCAATGAAACGAAATAGTACCTAGATTCGATAATACTATATACACCACTATAGAACGCCGGAAGTGGAGATGGGCGGGTCACGTTGCACGTATGGATACTGAGCGTTGGACCAGAAGAACACTAGAGTGGAGGCCCAGAGAAACCACGCGTGGTAGAGGCCGCCCACCAGAAAGATGGGTTAATGATATTAGGAGGAACAGGACGTCATGGAGAAATATGGAGGAGGCCTATGTCCGAAGACGGACTGATCAAGGGCTGTGATGGATGGATGGATGGATGGATACACTAGTTGTATTCTAGATCCATATAAATTACACAAAACGAATTAAGTAGGTAAATAAAACAAGAAAGTAGAATTCGGCAAATTGAATTTCAAATAAATTGTGTCCTAAAGTTAACTTCAATTAGGATCAAGTTAAAAAAGTTAAGTTTCTAGTATAAAGTTAGTTAACGAATTACTAGTTTAATGTCAACAATTTCACTAGAAGGACAAGAGTGAAATTATTAAAGTCAGCTTCGTCGTCGTTCTCAAAAACCAGCCGAAGGTTTGACTGATATAGTAGATTAAACACTGAGGGCAGGAAAGTAAGAAAGGTCTCAGATCTCATGTAGGTCATTGTTAACCGAGGCGAAACCGAGGTCAACAAACATGTGATCTGAGCACAGACTTAGGTATTATTGTAATACAGAAGTCTGTGGATCTGAGGCTTTCTTATTTACTGCCCGAGGTTAGTATACTATTTTTCTCCTCGACGGAGATGGAAAACGGCAACTTCGTTTAGCGCAGCGGGACGAAAATTGACGCTTTCCATCAGGAGGGGAGAAAAGATTGTAACCTAATGATCCTAATATCTACTCCTATTTTAGCCACATCTCTCTCTCTCGTTGGTATTCCTCTCTCACTCACACTTACTCAACATACATGCGCTATTTCTCTTCTTGTCAGTTCGAGCTTGTTTGAGTGTCCAAGGTGTGGTCTTAGATATAAGAACTACAGGGCGAAATTGATATTATTATCCTTTTAATCAAATAAAACAACATTTACTATGGGAGTAATCCGATCGGAGCAACAAAAAAATTTGCAGTTGCATACATTTGAGTACCATTGCAGTTTAGTATGGAACAGCAGTTTTTTTTGCTCCGATCTATTTGCTCCCGTAGTAAAATTTGTACAGTTTGGTGATCTGAAAGACCCCGTCTGTACAATTAAGACGTAATAGTAGGTGGAAATACCTCGGAGGCATCTTTTATTTTTCATTTTACGACTAGATTTATACCATTTACCGAAACTAAAGTCAAACCTCAGTATTTTTGGATATTTCATCTAGTGTAATTATCAACTGAATACACGATTGGAATTACTTCACTCGATAGAAAATCGTCACAAAGATGACGTATTTTCATGCATTTTTAAACATTTTGCTCGGTTTAGAAGAACTTAAAATAGTTTCCGATTGTTGGTATTTATACTCACATATTCACCATTAGTTTAACTAGTGCAATCATAAATAAAATCTAGAAAAAGTACTTTGGTTAGTTGTTTTTAATCGAAAATACGGCTCACGCACACACTTTTCGGAGCGCTCGGCAATCGCGTTTCTCATAGAAAATATTCGTCAGGACCTATGGCCCCTTAAGTTCTAATATTCTCTTGGGTTACAATACTTCTATTTATTAAAGTCGGGTAACTCTTTATGAATTCTAAACAAGCATTCTAAGAGAGAATTAAAAGCACACTACGTACGTTGGAGATTTAAAAACAATATCACTCTGTAATTGCGACAGAATTGAGTTTTATTCCAATGGATTTAATATTACGGTAGTGCATTCTACACACATGCGAGTACAAATGTACATTGTACGAGGCATAAACTTAAAATGCAATACATAGTGGTCGAAACGGAGAACGTCACGACGACGAGAAAATATTTTTATACTTATCAATATTTTTTATTCTTATGGCTAACATTAGTCAAAAATCATCAAAATCATTTAAATAAACTGATATTAAACGACCTGGAGTGCGATTTTTGAATCTCATTCAGTGAGCTCAGCAGTTAAAAATGTCAAAATTACTACGGAGATACGCATCTTTTTACTGCTGATTTGACTTAAAAAAATCGCTCTCCTTGAATATGATTTTTGAGAGTCAAATCAGTATTAGAAAGATGCATGATGTAATTTTGACATTTTCAACTGCTGAGCTCACCGAATGAGATTCAAAAATCGCACTCCAGTAACTCATTTTAAGATAACACAAAAATACCCCGAGTGAAATATTAAAAGAAAGAGAAATGTTAAAATTTTTTCCAACCCCTTTTTCGTTGTCAGAAAATATTGTTTCTTTATAACTTTACATTTCTGTTTTTGCATGCCAAATTTCTATTCAATAGGTGCAAAAATGAGCGAGTTATTTAGGCTGGACACACAGACAGACAGACAGACAGAATGGACGAAAGTATAAGGGTTCCTTGTTTGACTACGGAAACCTAAAAAAGGTATTCATCATCATCATCATCATATCAGCCGATAAACGTCCACTGCTGGACATAGGCCTCCCCAAAAATGGGGGGACTTGCCATAATCGCCACGCTTGGCAGGCGGGTTGGCGATCGCAGTTGGATTTAATGTTTGTACTCAGAGCTATATTTGCAGCAGCATCTGCTGCCCATCCTCCGGTAGATCCCTTAGTCGCCTTTTACGACACCCACGGGAGGACATGGGATGGTGCTACTCTTAGCCGACACCACACGGACAAGGTATTCCGGCCCTTTATTCTTCATAATCGGCCTATTCAATCAAAACACATGCCATACATAAACTCTCGACCGAAATCCCTTTCGGGGCGGTAAGAATTAGTTGGGGCGTTTAGTAATAGTAATGAGAAAATTTTAAGAATTTTTGGCCGTTTGTTACTGAAGCGATTTAGATGGGGTTTTTACAATAGCTTCGGGCTTAGTTTGGATTAACATTTAGGATTAATTAAATCGCAATCGGTTAATTCAGCGCGTAGCTATGAGCTATTACTAAGCCTGCGTTGTTCGTCCCTCCGTCCGTCCTATTTAGGCTATATAGGGTCCTTCTTAATATACTGACACTTTTTAAGAGGATGATCAGACCATCAAACTAAACAACTTTCTCTATGGCACCAGCATCGAAATCGCGAAAAAAATTCAGCTGTCCCATACATTTGGCTCGAGAAGGTTTGCAGTTTTGTATGGAAGAGTTGATTTTTTTTTCGCTAATTCGATGTTGCTGCCATAGAGAAAGTTGTTCATTTTGTCGGTCTGATCAACCCCTTAAAAAAGTGTCAGCATATTAAGTTGGACCCTGTATTTAGGGCATATTTTGAATCGTATACAGGGTGTTTCATAAGTAACAATAAATTTTTGAAACTCATAAGGGGGTTGTTTAGACCGTCAAACTGAACAACTTTCTCTATGGGACCAACATCGAAATCGCGAAAAAAATAATTTTAAATCCCATACATATTTTAGCTCTAGTCGATTTGTAGAGTATAGAACATACATATTTTTTTTCGCGATTTCGATATTGGTCCCATAGTGAAAGTTGTTCAGTTTGATGGTCTACACCACCCCCTTAAATGTTTATTTGTAGTTTTGTAACACCTTGTATAGCTAGACAATTGAAATTGTCAAAGAATATGCGTTATTACGGCGGATTTGTAACAAATAATAGAAACGAAAAAATTAAAAATAAAGATGGGTCTTCGTACAAGAAACTACGATTTTTCTTCTAGCACTATCGTAAAAAAGGTAATATATACAAGCGTCAAACTTGGTGTGATTATAGAGCAAGCTCTACAGTATAACAAAAAGTAATAAAAACCGGCCAAGTGTGAGTCGGTCTCGCACTAAAGGTCCCGGAGAAAAAAATACTTTTTCTAAGATATATGATGGTTGTTGGTGTTTTTTTTTTTTTTTTTTTTTTTAATATATTTACTAGCCTGGCTACTAGACCTTTTGGCAAAATCTTATTTTATTTTTAATTTTCTTCTGTTTTCACATTAAAACGTTGGTATTCGACGTTTTGATGCTTCTTTGGAGTTTTTGGAGGCAATCGAAAGACGCAGGAAAAGCAGAGAAGTCCACAGGAAAGAGGTGAACCGACCGCTTTGCCGCGCTAAAATCACGGAACACTTTTCCTGTTTACGACCCATGCACCATCATATTTCACTGAACTATATATTGTTCACTTGCACGACACTTTGTTACGCAAAACAACACCAATTTTACGAACCAAAACTCACTATAAACAATAAAAATTCGATGAAATATGAGGACTCCAAACGTCAGCTACCAAAGCCCGCCAAAAACTCCGGTTGTTGGTGTTGTGGTACGGAAGGGTTGCCACCTTTTTTTGTGCAATTAACGTACATTGGATATTATAGGTAAGAAAAAAAAGTACGTAGTATCAAAATAAAGTACAATAATTTTTCTATATTATTTATGTTTAAAAACATATTTTATACTGCTTTTTGCAGTTTTTATCTTTTATCTCTACTACACAATGAGGCGTTTTCATTAAAAATAAAATTGTTCAAAGACATTGGAAGGATGGCGTTATAAGTGTTGTGACGCTGGCAAATCGCGACATCGATTCAGCACTAATCAATATGTTTCGTTTAACGAAAAAATACTTACGACTAAACTTTTCAAAATCTCAAAGAAATCAAATAATGCGAAATAAAGTATTTTCTTGTACTTTATTATTCTCATAAAGTATAGAGTACAATTACCTGAAATAACGTACGATACTTTATTATAAAGTACGGGTGGCAACCCTACGGAACCCTCGGTGCCCGAGTAGCCCGACTCGCACTTGACCAGTTTTATTTATAAATATCGCTACTTTAACATAGACATTCTAATTCTGTTTCCTTAAGGCGTATCAGCCGTGGACCACTCTCCTCTCACTCACACTCCATACTAATCGATGAGAAAGAGCGCGTGGCTCCGGTCAGAATTTTGCTGTTTTCTTTGAAAAATTCGATGATTTTTTATTAATTTCGACAAAGTAAAAAAACCAAATCATTCTAAATTGTAGTGTGAACAACATAGTAAATTTTCATTTTGTTCCGATTAAAAATGTAAGAGTAAAATGGTTACAACTGGAAAAAAAGGGGTGACTTTAGAGTCCCTTTTCTTCGGTTTTATTCATTAAAATCGATTTCTAGAAAAACCACATCACTTCTCATATCCTGTAGATGGTTCAGTTTAAATTTCAGCTCAAAAAGTGCCATAGTTAATGAATAAAATGGTTCCAAAATTACCCAAAACCGGCAGGTAGCCCCTTAATATATTTAACAAATATTTGTTCTCATTTCGGACAGTAACTTACTCGACTAATTGCCACTAAGTTAGTTATGTAGTTTCGCTTAACGTTGGGTTTATCAAGTGGGTGATTAGGAGACTATAGTTCTTACAAACTTTGAGAACTTTACTTTTTTGCTGACAGTGCTTTCTTTTTGCGAACCGTGGTGGTGCAGTGGCGAGTAACCTTGCCTACCGTGCAGGAGGCGATGGTTCGATCCCCGTCCAAGAGTGCGATTTTTGAATCTCATTCGGTGAGCTCAGCAGTTGAAAATGTCAAAATTACTATGGAGATATACATCTTTCTAATGATTTGACTTCCGAAAATCATACTTCAGGACTGCGATTTTTGAAAGTCAAATCAGCAATAGAAAGATTCATAATATCTTCTCTCACTCACGCACTCCAGGAGTGCGATTTTTGCATCTCATTCGGTGAGCTCAGCAGTTGAAAAATGTCATAATTACTATGGAGATATGCGTATTTTTACTGCTGATTTGACTCTCAAAAATCGTACTTCAGGAGTGCGATTTTTGAATGTCAAATTTACAGTAGAAAGATGCGTACCTCCATAGTAATTTAGACATTTTCAACTGCTGAGCTCACCGAATGAGATTCAAAAATAGCTCTCCTGGCCGACTCGTACCAATGAGTTTTTCGGAATTTATGTTCGATTTGTAACATCACTGGCTTTTCGGAAAATATCGTGGGGAAACCAGTGTGCTTCAATTGCGAGGCATGATTGTATCCGCTATCCATTATAAGTGGCGACGGGCTCGCCCCCCGTCACACTGGACAGAGCTTCGGTAGGTACTGCTAGTGAAACATGGATGTTCTGAGGTTTCAGAATATCTCTGACTACCTCGGGGAATATAGTCGTGAGCATATGCTAATTCTTATGCTTTCTTTCTGTAAGGGCCGTTGCTATTAATTTTCGGACTCTCCTAAATGTAATTTTTAGGGTTCCTATTAGTTCTTCTTCTTCTCATCGTGTGGGCAAGCCCTGGAGTGCGATTTTTGAATCTCATTCGCTGAGCTCAGCAATTGAAAATGTCTAAATTACTATGGCGATATGAATCTTTCACCTGCTGATTTAACTTTAAAAAAACGCACACCAGCAGTGTGATTTTTGAAAATCACATCAGCAGTAAAAAGATGCGTATCTCCATAGTAATTTTGACATTTTCAACTGCTGAGCTCACGGAATGAGATTCAAAAATCGCACTCCAGGTGTCAGAGTTTTTTCAGACCGCCTTACGGCCTCTGACGTGGTTTTTATGTAACGACTACTATCAACAGAGATAGTACCCGGGACCGACGGCTTAACTTGCTATCAGAAGCACGGAATCATCTTTCTTGTCAGACAATCCGGTGATTCAACTGGGGAAAAACCTAGAAAAAACGCACAAAGCTATTTTGTTCTTGTTATATTTTAGTTTTAGGATATTATCACTTAGTTGCAGAAACGCTCTTTAAAGTTAATCCTCCATTAAATCTCTTGCCGTCACTTTTTGTCTTGTTGACGTAGTAAAAGCTAGAAAGAGATTTAATTGAGGATTAACTCTAATGCGCGTTTCTGCAACTGAGTGTATTTTAATTTATCTGTTTTACCACATAAACGACATACCTTTTAAAAAAAAATAAGTATCATCATCATCATCAGCCTATCATCGTCCACTGCTGAACATAGGCCTCTCCCAAGGCGCGCCACAAAACTCTGTCCTCGGCCTTCCTCATCCAGTCGCTCCCCGCTACTTTGTTTAGGTCGTCTGTCCAGCGGGCAACAGGGCGTCCCACACTACGCCTACCAGTTCGCGGTCTCCACTCTAGAACTCTGACACCCCATCGGTTGTCAGTTCTTCGGCAGATATGACCAGCCCATTGCCACTTCAGCTTGCTAATTTTCTGAGCTATGTCAGCCACTTTAGTTATGTGACGAATCACTTCATTTCTGGAGTGCGATTTTTGAATCTCATTCGGTGAGCTCAGCAGTTGAAAATGTCAAAATAACTATGGAGATACGCATCTTTCCACTGCTGTTTTGACATTCAAAAATAGCTCTCCTTGAGTATGATTTTTGATAGGCAAATCAGCAGTAGAAAAATGCGTATCTCCATAGTAATTTTGAAATTTTCAACTGCTGAGCTCACCGAATGAGATTCAAAAATAGGGCCCCTGATGTGATCCCTCAGAGAAACACCGAGCATAAAAATTAAGTAATTATTAGTTATTCTACGTCCTAATTAGAACTGTAAATCTACAATCCTTCGTACCAAGTACCAAAAATTAATATGAACATCTGCAAAACCACATCACACTCTATGATACACCGACCACAGAGTACTATATCACCGACGTAATGAATAATTCTACTTCATAAACAAAATCCTAACACACGCGTGTATTAAGTGATTTTTTAATCACTACATTTAATATTTAGGAGTCAGTATCTGAGGCGATTAACGTGTGGTTTGAAATTGCTGAATTGATGCGAAATTGGAATTGTTTTATTCTGTTTTTTTACAAAAGATTTTTCTAGGTTTAATAACGGACTATACGGACCTGCCTCTGTGGAGGTCGTGGGTTCGATTCCTACGGGGGACACCTAGTGATATGTCACTTTGTGCGTTTTTCCCCAGTTTGTTAGGACATTTCAGGCTGAGTTACCTGATTGTGATTGTCTGAAAAGCAAGATGATTTCGTGCTTCGGATGGCACTTTAAGCCGTTGGTCCCGGCTACTATCTCTGGTGGTATTAGTCGTTATAATTATCGTTATAAAAACCACGTCAGAGGCCGTAAGGTGGTCTGGAAAAACTCTGACACCAGAGGAGGGCTTGCCCACGCGATAAAAAGAACCGATGCTATGTTTTAACATATATAATATACATTTTACGAATCGGACATTTATACATTACGTAGTATACATTTCTGAAATCGGTTCTTTATACCGTACCGAACTCAACTAAATTATTATAAATTAAATTAAATTAAAATTAAAACTTAAAATTAAAATTATAAGTACTTATGTAAACCTTTTTAAAATGAATAAATGAACATGAATTTGTTATTTCGATTTTAGGTTTGCTCCCATATTAAAAGTTGTTCAGTTCGATGGGTAGTTTTGTTTAAAAGCATGCTAATGATAGTTTTAATTCACTCTGTAGACCATAAAGGTATTATACCAGGAATAGAGGAACATACCTACAGCTGAGTGAGAGAGATGTACCTAGCGGCACCACTTTATAATAGAAAGAGATACTGTAGACAGATGATTGATTTATCCGTCAATCAATAAAATTTTTACAATTTATTGCACTGTACGAAAACAAATTGAAATAAATAGGAAAAGTTATTCTGCGTCACATGGTTACTGCGGTTTTTTTAAAGTCAATAAAAAGAAATAAGTTTTGCAAAAAACTTGTGTAATAATCAAGGAAATCTTTAAACGTATTTTGTTTTAGGAAGTTCGTTAAGAATATCAATTTTTCAAGTTTATTTAATAACTGAATTAGGTTGACTTTTGTTGTTATGTCCCTGCAGGTTAAATGTTTTTTAAAACAAATTCTAAAGTATCTTAGCTGTATTTATAAACACAACCAAGCTTTTGTGTTTTTAATTGAAACTGTTATTGCACTTTTTGAACTTTGGGAGGACTTTTCAATTTGTGATTTTCACATCATGACTCCATGTCAAAATCCGTTCATTTGTGAACAGGAGAGCGATTTTTGAATCTCATTCGGTGAGCTCAGCAGTTGAAAATGTCAAAATTACTTTGGAGATACGCATGTTTAAACTGCTAAGTTGACTTTCAAAAATCATACTACAGGAGAGGGATTTTTGAAAGTCTAATCAGCAGTAAAAAGATGCGTATCTTCGTAGTAATTCTGACATTTTCAACAGCCGAGCTCACCGAATGAGATTCAAAAATTGCACTCCAGGCTGTGTTTATTTTTAATTTAGTCACAAAGAAGATCAAAATTGTATATAAGTAGGTAAAGCTGACGTAGTTAACTAACACAATATCGTAGCCTGTCTATTTTTTCTGTCTGTTAATTTTGTTGAATAAATTAGGGGTAGATAGGTTATAGATAAGGGTAATAGATAAGGTATATAGATATTATGTGAGAAATCGAATTTCAGGACTTATTAATTACAAAAAAAGTTCCTAAAATATTTTTTTAACTCAATTATTTCAAAATAACGATATTTTTTCTTTGTTTCTTTTTTTTCTATCCATTATGTTATTTTATTATTGTTCTATTATTTTATTGTTAGAAGATTCTAATTATTTATTGTACATAGGTATATATTAAGTTACAAGGAGGATCAAATAGTTAATTTTTGTAAAGTTTTAAATAGTGCTGCAATAATTCATTAAATATCACTTACCTATCTAATTAATATAAAACTAACTTTATTTTCTCTTTTTAAAAAAGTGCAGACAGCTGTAAAATATCCTTACGCTTAAATTTTTTTAACTTCTTTCATATACATTTTTCCTAAGACGAATCTATGAAAAAAAAAAAACGTCTAAGGTTCTTAAAACTTTTTCAGACACTATAGATAGCTTTAAAAGAAAATGAAAACAATTAAAAAATGGCGGACTCACCTCGCCTCGTTCTGTTGAAGTCGGGAAATGAATGCAGGCGGCGATTCGACAACATTTATATATAAGGGAGCGATGTGAGGGCGGAACACAGCCATGGAGTCGCTGTTAGCGCAAAAAATATATATTTCTTATGTCCACACAGAAAAATAATAAGACTTATGTTTTTGGGGCGCTCAGTAAGTCATTACATTAGGTTTCGGGTTTGAATTCTCAAGAACGATATGCCAGTGTGTTTTTAATTTTTTTTTTTTTACAATTGAGTTTATTTTTTTTTACAATTAAGTACCTATAGGAGGCAAGACGAGCTTAACAAGTGCGGCACAGTCACTAAGGAACCTTTACTCAAAGCGATTCGGCGTATTTTTGAACTTTTACTTGAGAGCTACATATTGCCAGGATAGCTGATTGTGGTTGCCATGTTTATAAAATATTACACAGTTTCATTTTCATAGTCCTGCTATTAGACCACGAACTGTCAGGCTTAGTGTGGGACGCCCTGCGGTCCGCTGGACAGATGATCAAAAAAGGTAGAGGGAAGCGATTGGATGAGGAAGGCTGAGCATAGAGTATTGTGGCGCGCCTTGGGAGAGGCCTATATTCAGCAGTGGGCAAGGATAGGCTGATGATGATGATGGATATAAACAATTTCTACGTAAATAAAATCTACATTTTAATTAAGTAGAAGAACGATTTAGACATTAATTACCTATTCGATTATTTTTGCATAATTTTGTTGTTTGTTGTGTGTAGTTATATAATTGTTTGTAGTTTAGTGTAGACATCGTCTTTTTACTGTTTTTGTATTGTTTTTTTTTTGTAAGATGTTTATTTAATAAAATTAATTATTTACAAACGAAGTCAGCTCCACGCATATTTGTCATTAAGGCGTCCCGTGGTGGCAAACCATTGGATATACTTCTACGGTGCCCGCCTTATGTTCATTACTAATATTACTACTTCATTAGAATGCATTTAAGCCTACGCGACGGCAGCCATTTTGGTTTGTGTCAAAATGTTAGTCCGTGGAAAATGAAAGTTTGTAATAATAATCGATCTAGGACTACAAGTTGAAACTTGGAGTCACGTTGTAGGGTTTGCCCCGAACACTTGTCTCTTGTTTGCTTGCTGCCACGAGGCTCCCCAATCCTTCTCAGTTGTGTTCAACTCAAAAACAAATCCTCGAGATTGGATAGACACTGCCTCAAACCACTTGACACTGGCGGAAATGCGGTGCTAACGCACAAGCAAGAAGTCCATTAAGAGAATTTTATTCCGAGAGCGAAAATGCGCGCTGCATACAAACGTACTATGGTGATATTTTCAATACTAACCAATTAAAGTCAATGAAATTTTGCAGAAACAATCTAAAAACAAATCTCTATGCTTGTATGGAGTCAGATTTTCGTTAAAATATACAGTTTCAATGCTAGGATTAATTTAAGTTTTGTATGGAAATCTTTGAGGCACTGCAACTTTAAAACTATTCATTTTAACGAAAATCTGACTCCATACAAGCATAGAAATTTGTTTCTAGATTGTTTCTGCAAAATTTCATTGACTTTAATTGATTAGTATTGAAAATATCACCATAGTACGTTTGTATGGAGCGCGCTCCGAATTATATCCTCTTAATTATAAATAAATAAAAAGTTGAAACTTCAGATCCTACGTGCATGGATATGCTCACGACTATATTCCCCGAAGGGGTAGGTCATAGTTATACAGGATGTAAGTAAAAGTATCATTAACCTTTAAACCACATACTCTACCCATCAAACTGAACAACTTTTACTATTGGAACAAACCGGACAGGAGTGCGATTTTTGAATCTCATTACGTGGGCTCAGCAGTTGAAAATGTCAAAATTACTATGGAGATACGCATCTTTCTACTGCTGATTTGACTTTCAAAAATCGTACTCCTGAAGCATGATTTTTGAGAGTCAAATCAGCAGTAGAAAGATGCGTATCTCCATAGTAATTTTGACATTTTCAACTGCTGAGCTCACTGAATGAGATTCAAAAATCGCACTCCAGAACAAAAATAAGCTGTTCCATACTAAACTGCAATGCCCACTCGACTCAAACGTATGGAACAGCTGATTTTTGTTAGTTCTGACAGGATTGGTTCCCACAGTTGTTCAGTTTGATAGGCAAAGTATGTGGTTTAAAGGTTATACTTTTCCTTACACCCTGAAGATAAATTTTATGAACAGTGATATGGTGTCTCAGATATCTACAGAAAACGTATTGTAGGTGTTTCCAGAGACTATTAAGAGGATAGACGAGTACAGTTTTCTCCATACAAACGTATTCCCCTGTTTTCTCCCTGGATAATAACACTAGAGCAAATATTTTTTTACCATACAATCTGTGTTTCTTCTGCCATGTCCCTATGTTTTGCTTTTTTGCATTAATTTATTACTGTAAGAACTCGGGACCTTTGAAAATGACCCATTTTACCGCCCGTTTTCAGACATCCAGTAAACAAATTTGACGAATATAAACAAAAAAAGCAAAACGTACGGACATAGCCAAAGTCTTTCTCATATTATTTTTGAAAGAATTATTAAAATCGGTTTAGTTTTGGAGGAGAAAACAGGGGAATACGAAATGCATTTTTCGTCGATTTTATGTAGATAAAATCGGTCCTAGCTACAGTTGTCTCTTTCGGACTCTAGTCGGTGGGGTGTATGGGTGGGGCGGATCGGACAAGTATACCTACGGTTGGAAAAGTGACCTATTCTCCAAATTAGCATTTCAGCCTGCCTATCCTCTTAAACTCGTCGACTGGCATAAGCATAAGCATGCTCACGACTATATTCTCCGAGGGGGTAGTCAGAGATATTCTGAAACCTCAGACAGAACTCCACAGAAACACTGATCGGTGTGACGCATGACGGGGGGTGAGCCCGTCGCCACTTATAATGGACAGTGGGTACAATACACGACTCGAAATTGAAGCATGCAGGTTTCCTCACGATGTTTTCCTTCACCGAAAAGCCAGTGGTGTTACAAATCGTACATAAATAGTAAAAAATTGGAAGTCAACATCCCTAATTGTGTATTTAACAAGAGTCTAACTCTAGCATGCATTTGGTTGTTTTTTTTCGAAATTCATTTTACTACTTAGTTAGATACTTTGTTGACCACAAAACTCTTATCTCAATAGAAATAAGATAAGTACACTTTTCTAAAAGTTGTAAAAACAGTTAAGTTAATAGCGTCTTGAACAAACAGAACTATTACAAGTTTAGTTTTAAAACCAAGTTGCGTCCACCACGTGTACCATTCTATTCTATATACGACCCGCAATACCTTTGCCGTAATGTTGTATGGAAGATATAGCCTTGTGGCGATAAAGCCGCCTTATGTTGCACCTTACACAGAGGGTGTAATTGTAGAACAAACGAAAATGTAGGACCACCATTAGGTTCAAGAAAGATTATCTAGTAGGTACCACCAGCATGCCTAGCATGGCACCTTCGCTCTCTTTATATTTGCGCGCGAACGAACGAGATAAAAGGCGTGATATAACCGTATCACTTGCAACATGCTACGCCTTCAGAAGGCGCATTCATGCATATTTATTTGTAGCAACCATACCAGATCTTTAAACGGCTGTAACTCCTAAACCGACGCAGGCGGACCTGGTCCATCCCCATCACAGAGATGCTCTACAGTACTCTACACCCGATGAATACTGAATCAGCCTTGCAGCTGATGGTTACCAAAAGTACGCTTATCTCTTAAACTATAGGGGTAGGGGATAAGACCCCATGTAGTGGATCGAGTTGCAAAACACAAGATTTCTAACAAGTATTGATTGATGTCAAGTAATATACCAAAGATTTTTTTTGACTTCGCTGCGGACTCAGCGATTCATGACAAATGAAGAAGAAAATGCCAAATTTCAATATTAGTACCAAATTAAGTGTAAAATTGGTATTGAATAACAAATTACATAGAAAATAAGGAGTTTGATAAACTACTTATAACATGATAACAATACATCAGAACATCCTGCATGACTTGATGATCGATAAAATGTATATTTTCATATTTACAGTGGCCAGTGGCTTTGAGCTGTTTCATACATTTAAGTTTTGTAGATACAAATAAGTACAGCAATTTTGTATGGAACAGCTGATTTTATATCGCGTTTACTTTTTTTTTCAATTTATTTTCTCCCCTCTGGACGGAAAGCATCAATTTTCGTCTCGCTGCGCTAAACGAAGTTGTCGCTTTCCACCTCCGTCGAGGAGAAAAATAGTATACTAACCTAGTCGGACAGTAAATAAGAAAGCCTCAGATCACATGTTTGTTGACCTCGGCTTCGCCGGCATATCGTCTTAGTAGGTAGGTAGGTACATACTTGAAATTGTATTTTAACGTGACATGCCCTCTAGCTGTTTCAGGTTTAGATTTTAAACATTTAACCGAGACTTTAAACCTTTGTTAACGTGACATTAAAAGGACAAGCTAGGTACTCACAAAGGAATAGCAATACAACATTACTAGATAATTTTACTTGAATATATTCCCATTTCTTACTGTTGGAGTCGTGCGAGGAAACTAAGGGATATCTAAGGGTGTGTTTTGCAGTTTATTTGTCGGCAAAAGGCTAGCATACCGTGAATATGGCTATAGAGATAGAAATATTACTAGGTAGGTAGGTACTAAGTAAACAGGGTGTAAGGAAAAGTATCATTTAACCATTAAACCACATACTCTACCCATCAAACTGAACAACTTTTACTATAGGAGCAAACCTGTTAGCGTAAAAAAAAATCTGCAGCTCCATACGTTTGAGTCGATAGGTAGGTATTGCAGTCTAGTATGGAACAGCAGATTTTTTTCGGTGTTTGCAGGTTTGCGCCCATAGAAAAAGTTGTTCAGTTTGATGGGTAGAGTATGTTGTTTAAAGGTTAATGATACTTTTATTATTGATTTCAAAATTAGCTGAAACTATTTTAAGGGGATGATCAGACCATCAAACTGAACTCTTTCTCTGTGGGACCAATTTATAGACCGGCGGCCAGCTACAGTCAACTATACCTTACAAAATTAGCGAACTAACTCATTATGCACCTAAAGAAGACTAAAAATAAGTCATAAAAAACTTGGTCTGCCAGGGCGCAGCTTGGCACGTTTTCCGGTGCGATGAAAAATGTGGACCCCAAAAACACCCCATTTTACCTCATCGAATTAATGGATGGAACTTGTCTGTTGGTCTAGAGCCCGATTAGTAAAGCCTAAAAAACCTGGTCTGCCGCCGCCTATCCTGGCAGGTTCATGGGTCCGACTGAATTTAGGGTGCTCCTCGGAGGGTGGATTTTACCTCATCGAATTAATGAATGAAATAAATGCCTAATTATAGTCCTATTAACTATGTTTACATATGCCTTGGTTTGCCTAGGCTCAGCCTGGCAGGTTCCCGGGTATGACTGATTTTACTTACAAAAAATTGTTTAGCCCAACTTCAAAAACCGGTATAAATCTATAGATTCTGCGGGAAAATTTGCTGAAGTTAGCTTGTATAAATTAACTAAGATATATTTACACATACAAATATCTCTGAAAGTGGAATTTTAATGGGAAAGGTTAACGGCCCGCGGAAACTAAAAGAGATAGATATGTGGTCCCGAAGGAAAAAATGTCAAAGACCCTGGGCAATTTGAAGTCCCGATGTAAAAAAGCCAAAATGGAAAATCCAAGATGGTCGACTTGCATTTTCCAAGTCCTCATAACTTGGCTATTGGCTTGGCAGACAATCTAAAGTTGCCATACAAAGCTATAAGACCGATCAAAGTTGACTTTTTCATCTGGTCTTATAGCTTTGTTTGTATGGAAACTTCAGACAGTCTAACTATTACTATGGGTATTAAACATGAACAACATACATGAGAACATGGCAGTATAGAAAATAACCTCGAAATTTATAACTTTTCAGACGATTTTTTTTTTCTACGGCGTGTTGTGATCTGTAAGACTTAGGTTTTTAGGGTTCCGAAGTAAACATATAAGGGTTCCTCCTTATAGTTTCGCCATGTCCGTCCGTCCGTCCATCCGTCTGTCCGCGGCTTAGCTCAGAGACGCTTAGTACTAGAAAGCTGTAATTTAGCATGGGTAACCATATTAATCACGCCGACAAAGTGGTAAAATAAAATTTTGAAAAATATTTTTTTTAGGGTACCTAAAAAAATGCAAGGGTAGGGGGACCCGTGAAGTGGGGATGCAATTTTTTTCTCGTCTATCCCATAGTGTGGGGTATCGTTGGATAGGTCTTTTATAAATCAAGAGCAAGTGGAGCTTGACGTCACCAGAATAAGCTTAGCTCTGATTTGTATAGCGCTTCATACAGTACACGGCTGGTCCAAAGTGCAAAGTGTAAAGCTTGATGTGCTCTTGACTGTACCAGCACTACCAGGGAAAAAATATAAATATCTCAAATTACAGAGGCACTATTTAGGGACGACTTATTTAATGGCACTACAGTAATCTTAATTCCCGTCATGTGTACGCTAGCTTGATGTACGCCTATTTTTTACCTTTAAGGGGGTGGTGTAGACCATCAAACTGAACAACTTTCACTATGGGACTCTACAAATCGACTAGAGCTAAAATATGTATGGAATATAATTTTTTTTTTCGCCATTTCAATGTTGGTCCCATAGAGAAAGTTGTTCAGTTTGACGGTCTAAACAACCTCCTTAAGAGTTGTAAATATTTATTGTTACTTATGAAACACCCTGTTTATATTACGCAAATCGCGCTGTAAAAGATGTCCCTCCCTTTAAAAAAACCTATCCTTGTCACGGCATCTCAATGTAACAGATACCCCTAACTTCCTGTTCGCGACTCCAAATGTAAAAGACCCCTACTTCTAACATCCTATACTACCTATGCTACCTATATGAAACTGATTTGAAAATCCTGGGCATTCGGCTCCTATATAACGAAAATGCCTATCTACCTAAACTAATTAACTAACTGGTCGCTACCAACAGTGTATAGAAAATCCCTACCTATTAACTTAACTTAGCCTAACTTATGAACTATACCTAAACTTATTTATGATCCCATTTTTGAGCTGAAGACGTTAACTTGGCCAGTATTGATCGTCTAGTGAAATCAGGAGACTACATTGTGAACCGTATAATAGTAACCTAGGTGCGACAGACTTGAGATTTATCTAGTATTCTAACAAACAGAGACCTAGAATTACCTAAACTTAATATTAACATAAATCAGAAAGTAATACCTAACTTCCTAGCCCGCAATACTAATTTTGACTATGATTATGAAGTTATTATCAGAAAATGTAACCTACAACCCTCCGTCAGTAAGCGCTGAAGTCAATCTAATGAAATACCTCTATAGCTAAAGACCTTTTCTTATTTTTCAGTGTGTTAAATAGTTAACTTAGATTTCTCTACCAATTTTACTTATACAGGGTGTTAGATTTCCTAACCTATTAAAATATATAGTTTATTTCTTTGTTTTGTTTTTTCCTTTGGAATGCAACAAAGTATAAAAGAATGATTGTTTCGTTTGGTATAGAAGAGAGCCCCTCCATTCCGCTCTCAGGAGTTATTTTATTTGATATTTCCTCCTGCTAGAATATTTCTAGCTTCAGTGGGCCTCGTCTCCAAACTGGTCAGCCCTCCTCCAAACTTTCCCGAGATATTGTGTCTTAGTCAGGTAAGTCAAGTTTAGTAAGGGATGTTTGAGACTTGTAAATTTTAAAGTCAATTCTTTGTCAGTGTGTCAGTATTTTTTTATACAAAGGACAAGAGGTATTTTCAAATAGACTGGTTTCTATTTAATTTAGACTCTAGTTGAGCTATATTAGTAATTCTTAGACTTAATTTCTATATTAGTCGTGACTTTAAGGAACTCTAATTAGTGAAATTTCCCTTTTAATATCTTTTCTTTTATAACCAGTTCAAAAGCTCAACCCTGTTTACAATTTAATCAAAGTAAAGTTCCTATTCTGAGAATCTACATCATTATCATTTAGTAGGTAAGTACGTATACATAAAACTAGCATGACAATATAAGCAGAAACTATAGCTTATAGAAACAGTATGACATATAACTGAATGAATAGAACCTTGGTCCATTGAAAGTAAGTTCTCTCTTTCATGTGAATAGTATGATAAAACCTTTATTTATTTGACTCTGATATAAATCTGTAAAACTTATTATGTACCATAATCATTTATTTTTCTGACTAGAGGGCACTAGGCACTATATCCCAAAGTTCCACCAACTCATAACAAAGTAATAAGTATGATAAGAAACTCTAATTTCCCATTATTATAAGGAAACGATAAATTTAGATTGAACTTATTTTGTTTGGACAGTATTATATTGAATTATAACTTTGATATTGTCACCTATTCACTGTTTTCTATTTATAATGTCATTTACTTTTTTAGAACCAAGATTTATCATGAAATTTAATTTGCTTCGATATCCCTGAATTTCATTCAAACATCTACTGAAAAATCATATAACTCAAGTCTATGGAATAATTAATTAAATCCTACTGAATTTACCTATTATACCAATTTGTAAACCTGAACATCTAAACCTTTCCATTCCTACTAACATTCTAGTCAAAGTTAAATACCTACCCTATCCTATATTATTCTAACAAAACCCTAGTAAATCTAACCATTGTCTAAATATTTTCCTATTCTAAAGAAGTGCCCTAATGTTTGAAACTTCCCGGTGTAAGGAAATTCCGCAAGACTAGAGGTAGGCCTCACATTTACATGTAATCGTGTAGGTGTGTGATGTAAAAATTTCCTCGGTGTAAAGGAAATTTTTCGAACTAAACTGGAAAGCGAAGCGAGGATGGAGCCTCTAGTGTACCTAAGTCTATTCCAGAAGTGTAATGTCCATATCAACGGCCGAAGCCATAAGTTGTGATATGAACGGGTCCCTATTGGCAAGTGTTAAATTACAGGGACTAAATTTCGCACTCCAGATGCAAAGTTCCCAGCCCCCTAAAGGACGCCATTCCACTTCTCACGGAAAGCTACCGGGAAACAATTACATCCAGATTACGAAACTTAGGAGGCTAAAAATCGTTATGTTGGTAAAGAACGATTGCTGGCACGCCCCGAAACCGAGCCCGTCTCCGAAAAGACGTTGGAAGTTATCGACAGTCAGTTGTCACCGTAAGGTGACCAGTCCATAACCCACAAAACCTCGTTTGTGTACCACATGATTATTCATCTTCAACCTCACAACCGAACAATGACCCCCCAATTAAATTAAATTTACAAAAATAAGAAAATCTCAGAATTTACCCCAAAATAAGTTAAAGAAAATGATTTTAAATTTAAATTACAATGCAAACGCTTTACTAATGACTCAAATCGAATAAACTTCCCCAAAAGAATTTTGAAATAAAAATAATATCAAGTCACAAACCGGCAGCGTGTGAGCTCAAAGAATGAATATTGATGAATGACCCCCCTCCCTCTAAGCCGAGCCTATTTATGTAAGCTTCACTATGTCGTAGCGGTCGTTCTTGTCTTCGCGGTCGTTCCTGTCTTAGCGGTCGTTCTAGTCTTTCCTGTCGTTCGTGTCGTCAGTTTGAGAACAATCAAAATTGATCCTTAACTTTATAATTATAAGGCTTTCTTTCACCCTTCTAATCCTCCCTCTAATTCATACAAGAAAACGTCTCCTTATATGGTAATCTTGTCTTCCCAATAACCCGTACCAATTTGAAAAACTATTTACATTTTCCCTCATCAATCTTTATTTACTTCCAATTAAAGATGGTAATTGCATGAACTTCTATGCTTAATTTTAGCTTCTTAATTAAATAGGCAAACAGCCTGATGCGCGAACTATCTAAGGCCCAAACTTAGTGAATTAAGCTATCTTCCCCTGACATAAGATTCATTTTTGCTAGAGGAAATTCACCTCGCGCCAACTTCACATATCAACTTTTAGAACTTTTTGCGCAGCGTGGGTACGCTATTGAAAACCCGCCTAACCAAAATAATTACCTAGTGCGCATGTGTCAAAAGTGTCAATTACTTATGGACTAATCACGCTCATAAGACTCTAATACTCTATCATAACGCCTATTTTTGCTTGATGAATTTGCTCCGCGCCTCCTAGCGAATAAATTTTAAACTATTTTCCCCCGCACAAAGCATCACTGATGTATCAGCTGTTTTCTGCTAACTCAATTTTCCGCCATTTTTGCATTATTACAATATTTGATGAATTTTAATTTTCTAATGAAATATTCGTCAATTTCGACTGAGATATTGCTAATCTCCCTTTGTTTACATGATAATTTGAATGAACTAATTTCCCTCCCTCAAAATACTAGTTAACATAATTGTCTGTGCTTTGCAACTTCTAACTTTGAAGTTTGTAATGTTTTAACGATAGTTACTTTATAATTATGATTCCTTTTGTTTGAAGCAATATATTAAGATGTGCCTGATGGTTAGAGAGTCGTATATTACTGGTGTAGACCCGGACCAGTACATTCTTCCCCCAAAATTTACGCAGGTATGTATTTAAAATTCAAATTTCAACCGGAGTCAATTTTAACTTAATATATTAACTGTAAAATAGTTTATTAATATTCTTCCTTGAAATGTTCTCAGTGTGGTGTGTATTTAAAATACCAAGCCGAGAAACAATTCCATCAGTGAGAAAAGTTTCAAATCATAACATAACATTCAGGATCAATTAGCAGCTTTCACTAGAAAATCTGGTTCATGTGTAGAAACTAGTTTGTGAGGCTAGTCACTCAGAATGAATTGTGTACTATGTCAATCCATCAGATTCTATTTTTCAATTTAATAGAACTCCATAATACAATCTACCACCATCCAGATCATCATCGTCGTTAGACTGAAAACCATCGTTTGAATATTAAATACCCTATCTGACACTTTCCATCAACCACTGTAATCATTAATAGTTTGGAGAGTGTAGAGTGTTCTCGTATTTGCATATCCTACCAGTGGAGTAAAAGCTTCCTTGTGGACAGTATTCTCTACTGAAACCAACTACTAATCTTAATCATCGTCCCAGCCATTGAAAACAACTGTCGCGACAACTAAAACCCTCCTATTAGATCTACACAAGAAATCTTTTTGTATAGTGTAGTGTGTCCAAGTTTGAATATCAATAACCTAATTTCCATGACCTTGACTTCTGTTAATTCCAAATGGCCCTCTTTCCTCATACTTTTTTTTTTTTTTTTAATATAAATTATTAAATATATAATATTGTAGAAAGGTTTTATAAACATGTCGCTTAAACATTCTGCTTGCCAACACACACTTTCATTTTATTCACACACCAATTCAAATCCAAAATAAAATCAACAGATCAATGACACGAAAAGATAAAATTATAAATTAACACAACCGCGTAAAAGAAGTTCTAAATCAAGTTATAATAACGATTAAATTCCTTTTGAAATTCGAACATTTCCTTCCCCCATTCTCGACTACTCCAAAACCGAATAACTCTTGTCACCATCACTCACATATTACTTAAATTTTATCGTTCAAAAACTCTAAATAAAGCCACATTTTATTTATTATTATTTACTAATTAAATTCTTTACTTGAATCTAACCTTTTTAGTCTGACTTTGACAGATTGAACTTTAGTTTTCCTAAAAGGTAAATGAAATAAGCCTAAACAATCAAATCTTCCGTGATTTCCTGTTTACTTGTGGTTTGATATTTCATCATCATCATCATCAGCCTATCATCGTCCACTGCTGGACACAGGCCTCCCCAAGAATCGCCACGACGACTAGTCCTTTCCTAACTTAACCATAGTGAAAATAAATTTATTAGTAGTGAAGTTCCCAAAATTTCTCGCAACAACCCAATGACTCAACAAAATGACAGTTGTACCTATAATGAAAGAATATCCACGATTTTAACTCAAAGCTAAATCAGAAAACAGAAGAACTTTTTTTCAATAATTAAATTTTAAGATGAACAAAATAGGTATGGACATCAGAGGCAAGCGCGTCACCCCTTGCATAATTGACCTGCTTAGTAATTTTTGTTCTATCAACTATTACAGTTAAAATCTACTATTACAGATGATAAAATTAACCGATAACCTATAATTCATTATGTTAAAAATATTAGACAACTCTCACTGAATACGTTCCCTTCACCAAACAACGTACATCCTGGCAGACGCACTTCCCCCCTACCCTTAATCTCTCCTTTTTTAATAAGTTAAATGTCACCTCAATCCTCCTGCATTTTACCACTCTCAGAACTGACTTTGACTCTTATTACTTATTGACTACCCTATAAAACATCTCCACAATTTCCTCTGCCTAGATGTTATGACGTAGGGACATCGAAGAAGTCCACAATTTACCGCCTTTATTTTCGACTCCTTACGCACGATTGACCATTAGACATCCCTACTTAACAACTAAATTAATAACATAATATAAAAGTATAATTATTATAACAAGCAAACATTAACTCAAACGTGTGAAAGTACTAGACTAATTATTTTTTGTAGTAATAGTATTTATCCATCTAAATAAATTTTAATCCTACCCATCTACTGCTAGAAATGTACAAACACAACAGTGTGCAAAAACCTGACTAGTTTTATTAGGGATTCATGACATGAGATACTTGATGCTACAGACTCCTATTGCAGTCAACAACCTAGTGTATTAGAACACTAAACCAATACTTTAGTCTAGAGAACCCTACACTAGTGTATCGACAATTCGCTACTACTTGGACCAAGCCCTAACTTATTCAAAAGTAGTCGCACGCTAGCAACTTGGACCATACACCAATGCATCGAAGTTTCTACCGGTCGATGCGTCCCTCTCCTCGAGCTTCGTCCCGCGGACATCCAGCCGCTCGCTCGAACGCACGGTTACTACCTGCGGACGCATTGTCTACCTATCTTTCGCTTGACAACTACTCGCGCTTATTTAATTAAATGTTATAGTTTTTCTTAATGCTATATTATACAGTTATTTTCTATCTCTAAATAATATTCTTCATTTATCGCCTTCCGTGTTGCACATTCTATCTATCTTCTGCTTTCAAACGATTGATATTCTACGCTATTCTCGGGTAGGTACCTATTACTAGCTTCGAGTTGGATAGAAAGAAACTAAGTTCCTACATCTCCTTCTTAACTAGGATCAATTTAAACTAACAATAACTAAAACCTGTAATAACTATAAATTAGCTACATGCTTTCCACCTTATAAAGAAATTCTAGCAAATTGAATATTTTTACACACGCACACAGACATAATTTGTATGACGCCTCAAGCACACCAACCCAAGAAAGTTGGCCCGTTTTGTCCCGTACTGTAGAAGCATGATGTTCATTCTAGACATATACTTTTCTATGGTTTGAATATATCTAATATACCTATATATACCTACTTACATTGTTTGTGCCTCTCTTTTATTTATATAACCTGATGTCACTAGCATTATTATTAGTTATCTGACTAAATAAAGATTTAATTTATAACGCTCTTGTTGTTACCACTATTTAGGTACTATTTTTGTTTTAGATTGTAATTTTCTAAATTATTTGCTATTTACCTATTATGCCATTTCCCACTTCTCTAACTGCATTTACTTTTTGAAATAGGTACTAAAACAAGCTACAAAAACCAAGAGAAGCATCAACATAATTTTAATTTAGCTCACCTACTCTTTAATTTATCTAAACAATACTCTTTAATATGAAATCTACCCAATATATAAAATAAACATAGCAAAAACCCTTCCCCCCGAGTTTAATTAATTTGATCCTTTATCCCTTAGTCATCTTACTATTTTAAAATAATTCTCACTTAATTAATTTTCAATAATTATGTATTCCTATTATTTTACATTACTTTGATGATAATATTTCAACACGACTTTTAAGTGAGAACATCGAGTTCCACTTTGTCTCGTAGGTCCACTGTACTGAACTAAGATCGCTTCATCCTACAAGGTTGTCTAACTTGGCTCTATTTCACCTTAAAGTTGGTAAACACAAATTTTGTGTCCATTTTCTTTCCAAAATTATGTAAACATAAAATCTCATTTCATTTTATCGTTCTAAAATACTTAACTACAATAAATTTTAATTTTGTACAATTCCACTCCGTCAAAACTATAATTTAAATAAAATAAGATCAACAATCATTTTCCTATTCGTTTCCCGGCAATAATTTAAATCATACTAGGTGAATGGCAAATTTTACACTATTAGAAATCTATTGCTTTAATAGGAAAAACACTATTAGGTACTTCTAAACTAGCAAAATATAGACTTGTTCTAGGAAACCCAAATAGGTATTACAAACTCGATTTTACAAATCCTTTACACACACCTAATTCCCGATTGAACCTACTGACGCCATCTACCGACCTTATTTGCGAAACGATCTATAGGTACTAGCGAAAGAAATACTTAAATTTCCGCTTTTTACTCTCTATTCCCATTATAAAATAAGTGAACTACCTATTTTATCTATCTGGCATAAATATTAACTTATTAAAATAAAAGCAATCTACGTAAATTTGATTTTAAAATAATCGTAAGAATTAGATTTGAGACACTTAGCTCCATCTAGTTCTCTAACCTCCTAACTTCGAACCAAAATCAATTCTCTACAGTGTTACCATTTTAGTGAGGGATTTATTTGCGGCTTAGTTACCCCTTTTTTTATAAATTACGTACACTTTACCTTAAAAATAAAATTAGCTATATCTAACGGCTTTTAACGACATTGTTTCTTATTAATAAATTCATATAATATGCCTTATATTGTTCCCTTGTTATTAGTACTAATTTTACAAAATTTTACTTGTACGATATAGTTTTACTTCTAAATCTCGCTATGTAGGTAGGTATTCTAAAATTTTGCTTTTATGTATAATGTATCCACTGCTGGAGCTCCTAAATAAGTTTAAGTCAATCCTAATTAAGAAAATCAAAATCACAATTTATTACTAAGCTAAAATTAGTCATTATTGCAGATAAACTACAAAATAATTAATTCGGAACCTAATTAGTTAATCGTTCATTTAATTCTGTAATAAAGCCATATTTTGTTTACCTCGCACTTTCTTATAAATCTAATTCAAACTTTTGGCGACCCCTACCGGATTCTTAACGTACCCTATCATATCCTTAAAATCTAGCGACTTATTTTTCAAGAAATGGCAACACTGATTTTTACTCCGGTGATCAACTTACTTTATTAAAAATCATTCTGAGACATTTGGATGTTAGATTTCTTATTAAAAATAACGATTGGATTTAATTTAAATTTAGGCATAATCCAAATAATAATTTAAATACCTGAATTCTAGTTTTAGCTTTAAAAATATGTATATTGACAAACTTCCTAATCATAGAAAAATGTCGCTAGCTTATATTAGCCAATGAACGTAATTAGCTTCTTTCTAACTTCTGTGCAAACAACCAATAAGATCACGGCATTTTTACCTGTCAAAATTTACCTACTACTTCCGTCAGTTATTTTTTTTCTCTACACAACATGGCCGATTTGCAGAAAAAGCTTCCAAACGCTAACGAAGAACTCATTTACATCTTTGCTACGTTATCACGACAAAGGAAAAGAAAACATCAAGAACAAATCGAAATTGAAAAGAAGAAACTCGAAATACCACGGTTTCAATACCTGACCTGACTTGTTATTGAAGAAAGCGTCAGAGCGGGCGTCTAAACTCAGATTTTATATACTTCCTTCGCTACGGTATCAAAGAAGAAGTATACAAGACATTTAAGAACATCACAACCTAAAAACTCGAACCGAAGTTCCTGTAATCGCTACTCGAAAGAACCTCCTAACGCATTTCAACACACTATCTGCTGCTGAGTGCTGCTTTCCTCAAGACACACCAAGGCGTCTCAAACTCATGAACTTCATTTCAATACTACGCTAATAAAAGGAAGAAAAGAAGATATTGACAATACTCCAAACTGTCCTCGTTCCAGCAACTATCAACTCGGAAAGTCGCTTCATCAATTACCTACCTAGTCAAGCAACTTAGTGAACAGCAAATAACCCTGGTGTAGCAAAATAACAGTGCGTAACGTAAAAACAAAGTGCTCATAAATATCTAGTGAACAGTGATAACCTTCTAAGTGAAATTCCCAATCATATGACTATATAACCTCATGTAAACATTTATTCTATGTGATTAAAAATTAAAGCATAAATTATCCCTAACTAAATAAACTAATTATTTAACCTGCATTTCTAACCAACCTTTTCTAAATCTCTCAGAATACCTAAATCTCGAAATCTGCTATCCTCTCTCACGGCAACAATGTAAGCCTAAAAAGGCTATTATTTTAAACTCAAAATGGATCATACGTTTGTAATTCAAAACCTATCTTTTGTTTATAAAATATAAAATAAAACTTGACCTAGTCTACAAAGTCTAATATCCTGGTCTTAACGGCACATATGTAAACGATACCCTACTTATCCTATTCGGGGCACCTAATGTAATATATACCCCTACTTTTAAAAAAACCTATCCTGGTCGCGGCCAGCTAATGTAATAGATGGCCTACCTATCCTACACTACCTATGCTACCTATGGAACCGAACTGCAACTAATTTAACTGGGCATTCGGCTCCTATATAACGAAAATGCCTATCTACCTAAACTAATTAACTAACTGGTCGCTACCAACAGTGTATAGAAAATCCCTACCTATTAACTTAACTTAGCCTAACTTATGAACTATACCTAAACTTATTTATGATCCCATTTTTGAGCTGAAGACGTTAACTTGGCCAGTATTGATCGTCTAGTGAAATCAGGAGACTACATTGTGAACCGTATAATAGTAACCTAGGTGCGACAGACTTGAGATTTATCTAGTATTCTAACAAACAGAGACCTAGAATTACCTAAACTTAATATTAACATAAATCAGAAAGTAATACCTAACTTCCTAGCCCGCAATACTAATTTTGACTATGATTATGAAGTTATTATCAGAAAATGTAACCTACAACCCTCCGTCAGTAAGCGCTGAAGTCAATCTAATGAAATACCTCTATAGCTAAAGACCTTTTCTTATTTTTCAGTGTGTTAAATAGTTAACTTAGATTTCTCTACCAATTTTACTTATACAGGGTGTTAGATTTCCTAACCTATTAAAATATATAGTTTATTTCTTTGTTTTGTTTTTTCCTTTGGAATGCAACAAAGTATAAAAGAATGATTGTTTCGTTTGGTATAGAAGAGAGCCCCTCCATTCCGCTCTCAGGAGTTATTTTATTTGATATTTCCTCCTGCTAGAATATTTCTAGCTTCAGTGGGCCTCGTCTCCAAACTGGTCAGCCCTCCTCCAAACTTTCCCGAGATATTGTGTCTTAGTCAGGTAAGTCAAGTTTAGTAAGGGATGTTTGAGACTTGTAAATTTTAAAGTCAATTCTTTGTCAGTGTGTCAGTATTTTTTTATACAAAGGACAAGAGGTATTTTCAAATAGACTGGTTTCTATTTAATTTAGACTCTAGTTGAGCTATATTAGTAATTCTTAGACTTAATTTCTATATTAGTCGTGACTTTAAGGAACTCTAATTAGTGAAATTTCCCTTTTAATATCTTTTCTTTTATAACCAGTTCAAAAGCTCAACCCTGTTTACAATTTAATCAAAGTAAAGTTCCTATTCTGAGAATCTACATCATTATCATTTAGTAGGTAAGTACGTATACATAAAACTAGCATGACAATATAAGCAGAAACTATAGCTTATAGAAACAGTATGACATATAACTGAATGAATAGAACCTTGGTCCATTGAAAGTAAGTTCTCTCTTTCATGTGAATAGTATGATAAAACCTTTATTTATTTGACTCTGATATAAATCTGTAAAACTTATTATGTACCATAATCATTTATTTTTCTGACTAGAGGGCACTAGGCACTATATCCCAAAGTTCCACCAACTCATAACAAAGTAATAAGTATGATAAGAAACTCTAATTTCCCATTATTATAAGGAAACGATAAATTTAGATTGAACTTATTTTGTTTGGACAGTATTATATTGAATTATAACTTTGATATTGTCACCTATTCACTGTTTTCTATTTATAATGTCATTTACTTTTTTAGAACCAAGATTTATCATGAAATTTAATTTGCTTCGATATCCCTGAATTTCATTCAAACATCTACTGAAAAATCATATAACTCAAGTCTATGGAATAATTAATTAAATCCTACTGAATTTACCTATTATACCAATTTGTAAACCTGAACATCTAAACCTTTCCATTCCTACTAACATTCTAGTCAAAGTTAAATACCTACCCTATCCTATATTATTCTAACAAAACCCTAGTAAATCTAACCATTGTCTAAATATTTTCCTATTCTAAAGAAGTGCCCTAATGTTTGAAACTTCCCGGTGTAAGGAAATTCCGCAAGACTAGAGGTAGGCCTCACATTTACATGTAATCGTGTAGGTGTGTGATGTAAAAATTTCCTCGGTGTAAAGGAAATTTTTCGAACTAAACTGGAAAGCGAAGCGAGGATGGAGCCTCTAGTGTACCTAAGTCTATTCCAGAAGTGTAATGTCCATATCAACGGCCGAAGCCATAAGTTGTGATATGAACGGGTCCCTATTGGCAAGTGTTAAATTACAGGGACTAAATTTCGCACTCCAGATGCAAAGTTCCCAGCCCCCTAAAGGACGCCATTCCACTTCTCACGGAAAGCTACCGGGAAACAATTACATCCAGATTACGAAACTTAGGAGGCTAAAAATCGTTATGTTGGTAAAGAACGATTGCTGGCACGCCCCGAAACCGAGCCCGTCTCCGAAAAGACGTTGGAAGTTATCGACAGTCAGTTGTCACCGTAAGGTGACCAGTCCATAACCCACAAAACCTCGTTTGTGTACCACATGATTATTCATCTTCAACCTCACAACCGAACAATGACCCCCCAATTAAATTAAATTTACAAAAATAAGAAAATCTCAGAATTTACCCCAAAATAAGTTAAAGAAAATGATTTTAAATTTAAATTACAATGCAAACGCTTTACTAATGACTCAAATCGAATAAACTTCCCCAAAAGAATTTTGAAATAAAAATAATATCAAGTCACAAACCGGCAGCGTGTGAGCTCAAAGAATGAATATTGATGAATGACCCCCCTCCCTCTAAGCCGAGCCTATTTATGTAAGCTTCACTATGTCGTAGCGGTCGTTCTTGTCTTCGCGGTCGTTCCTGTCTTAGCGGTCGTTCTAGTCTTTCCTGTCGTTCGTGTCGTCAGTTTGAGAACAATCAAAATTGATCCTTAACTTTATAATTATAAGGCTTTCTTTCACCCTTCTAATCCTCCCTCTAATTCATACAAGAAAACGTCTCCTTATATGGTAATCTTGTCTTCCCAATAACCCGTACCAATTTGAAAAACTATTTACATTTTCCCTCATCAATCTTTATTTACTTCCAATTAAAGATGGTAATTGCATGAACTTCTATGCTTAATTTTAGCTTCTTAATTAAATAGGCAAACAGCCTGATGCGCGAACTATCTAAGGCCCAAACTTAGTGAATTAAGCTATCTTCCCCTGACATAAGATTCATTTTTGCTAGAGGAAATTCACCTCGCGCCAACTTCACATATCAACTTTTAGAACTTTTTGCGCAGCGTGGGTACGCTATTGAAAACCCGCCTAACCAAAATAATTACCTAGTGCGCATGTGTCAAAAGTGTCAATTACTTATGGACTAATCACGCTCATAAGACTCTAATACTCTATCATAAC
Organism: Agonopterix heracliana; assembly: GCA_963693445.1. Lineage (NCBI taxonomy): Eukaryota > Metazoa > Arthropoda > Insecta > Lepidoptera > Depressariidae > Agonopterix > Agonopterix heracliana. The sequence continues at coordinate 996,583 of OY856333.1, read as the reverse complement.
GCCTATTTTTGCTTGATGAATTTGCTCCGCGCCTCCTAGCGAATAAATTTTAAACTATTTTCCCCCGCACAAAGCATCACTGATGTATCAGCTGTTTTCTGCTAACTCAATTTTCCGCCATTTTTGCATTATTACAATATTTGATGAATTTTAATTTTCTAATGAAATATTCGTCAATTTCGACTGAGATATTGCTAATCTCCCTTTGTTTACATGATAATTTGAATGAACTAATTTCCCTCCCTCAAAATACTAGTTAACATAATTGTCTGTGCTTTGCAACTTCTAACTTTGAAGTTTGTAATGTTTTAACGATAGTTACTTTATAATTATGATTCCTTTTGTTTGAAGCAATATATTAAGATGTGCCTGATGGTTAGAGAGTCGTATATTACTGGTGTAGACCCGGACCAGTACAGCGCCAAGCCACACGCCGTGGGAACGGTCTCGCCTGTCTTGGCCTGTAGACGCCTGTGGTGTGTATTGTATCCAGATCGCTGTCGGTTCAAAGGGGCGCCTGTCGCTGCCTGTGCAAGCGCGTGGATTGCCGAGCCATTGTCATAGTACTGTAGCCGGGGGACTTTTAATTACCAAAAAGATTACCGATTGCCGTTTAGAAATTGTTGTAAGGTACTAAATGACTAATATAATAAAACTGGCCAAGTGCGTGTCGGGCCACGCGCAGGGTAGGGTTCCGTAGTTGCCACTCATAATATACGAACTTAGAAGGGGGCTTTTTGTTTTATACTACGCTTTAACGGCTAATAAAGTCTAAAAAGTACATTTTTTAAGCTGGTCGACTATTACTCGTTAACTTAGGTACTTAGCGGTGATAGTTTTCCTTTTAATTTCATTATATACACTACTGTCATGAATTTTTTCACATATCCAGAAACAACCGTTTAGCTGGCAGAGGGGGGGGGACACTTGACTCTAACAAAAATTTGCACCTTAAAGCTTAATATTTCGCTAACGGATCCGTAAATCGAAAAATGGTTTTCCCACACCCACCGTATTTTTAAAAGACCTATCCAACGATACCCCACACTATGGGATAGACGAGAAAAAAAATTGCATCCCCACTTCACGGGTCCCCCTACCCTTGCATTTTTTTAGGTACCCTAAAAAAAATATTTTTCAAAATTTTATTTTACCACTTTGTCGGCGTGATTAATATGTGTACCCATGCTAAATTACAGCTTTCTAGTACTAAGCGTCTCTGAGCTAAGCCGCGGACAGACGGATGGACGGACGGACGGACATGGCGAAACTATAAGGGTTCCTTGTTTACTTCGGAACCCTAAAAACCTAAGTCTTACAGATCACAACACGCCGTAGAAAAAAAAAATCGTCTGAAAAGTTATAAATTTCGAGGTTATTTTCTATACTGCCATGTTCTCATGTATGTTGTTCATGTTTAATACCCATAGTAATAGTTAGACTGTCTGAAGTTTCCATACAAACAAAGCTATAAGACCAGATGAAAAAGTCAACTTTGATCGGTCTTATAGCTTTGTATGGCAACTTTAGATTGTCTGCCAAGCCAATAGCCAAGTTATGAGGACTTGGAAAATGCAAGTCGACCATCTTGGATTTTCCATTTTGGCTTTTTTACATCGGGACGTCAAATTGCCCAGGGTCTTTGACATTTTTTCCTTCGGGACCACATATCTATCTCTTTTAGTTTCCGCGGGCCGTTAACCTTTCCCATTAAAATTCCACTTTCAGAGATATTTGTATGTGTAAATATATCTTAGTTAATTTATACAAGCTAACTTCAGCAAATTTTCCCGCAGAATCTATAGATTTATACCGGTTTTTGAAGTTGGGCTAAACAATTTTTTGTAAGTAAAATCAGTCATACCCGGGAACCTGCCAGGCTGAGCCTAGGCAAACCAAGGCATATGTAAACATAGTTAATAGGACTATAATTAGGCATTTATTTCATTCATTAATTCGATGAGGTAAAATGCACCCTCCGAGGGGCACCCTAAATTCAGTCGGACCCATGAACCTGCCAGGATAGGCGGCGGCAGACCAGGTTTTTTAGGCTTTACTAATCGGGCTCTAGACCAACAGACAAGTTCCATCCATTAATTCGATGAGGTAAAATGGGGTGTTTTTGGGGTCCACATTTTTCATCGCACCGGAAAACGTGCCAAGCTGCGCCCTGGCAGACCAAGTTTTTTATGACTTATTTTTAGTCTACTTTAGGTGCATAATGAGTTAGTTCGCTAATTTTGTAAGGTATAGTTGACTGTAGCTGGCCGCCGGTCTAAGCGAAAAATATATCTGCTGTATGTAGTTACCATACATTCTGGTCGAGTCGAGTATGCACTTTGCAGTTGCTGTTTTTTTTCGCGATTTCGATTCGATTGGTCCCATACAGAAGGTTGTTAAATATGATGGTATGAAAAAAACAGGCGTTCCATACAAAACTGCAACTCTACTTGAGCTAAAAGTGTGGGATATCAGATAGTTTTTCGCGAATTCGATGTTGGTCCCATAGAGAAAGTTGTTCAGTTTGATGGTCTGATCATCTCCTTAAAAAACCGTCAGTATATTAAGAAGCATCCTGTAGATATTCAAAACAATGATGATACTGGGATGCGGTGGCCACAATAATGGTTTTCAGAGAGAAAACAATACAGTTTAATTTTATGGTTTTAATTCTACGATGGCGCCGATACAACGATTTGAGACAACAACAGACTACTCGGGATCTACCATGATTGCGACATTGGTCTGTCGCGCCTTCGCTCTCTTTCTGCTTGAGTGTATTCGAGCGAAATAGATAGATTACCAATAATTAAAAAAACGGTCAAGTGCGAGTCGGGCAACTCGCGCACCGGTTTCCGTACCATACCACCATACAACATAAGAAAACAATTACAAAAAAAAATCTCCTTGACCGTAAAGCTCAGGCCACACAGAGGCGGTCCTGCGGGAAAGCGGGCTGGTGGCGTTTCTGCGGGAAGCGAAAGCGTTCCGGGGCCTGCCACACAGGGTTCGCGCGGTGCGGTGGCGGCGCGGTAGCGGCGCGGAGGTGGCCGGTGTGACATCAAAAGCGGCCATCCATAAAATACAAAATGACAGCGCGGTAAATACCGCCTCCGGACCGCGACGCGCCGCCACCGCTCTGTGTGACACCTCGCATTGACTACAATGGAATACAGCGGCCGCCGCCGCTTCCGCGACGCCCCCGGCACGCCACCGCGCCGCCTCCGGCCCGCGTCGCCGCCGCCTGGTTGTCATAGCGTTCTGAGCGGTACGGCGCCGCGCCGCACCGCTACCGGCCCGGATTTCTGTGTGGCAGGGTCCATATAAAGTCGTACATTACAAAAAATCCCGCCTCCGAACCGCCTCCGGAGGCGGCTGTGTTTGAATTGAGCTTTAGCGCGAGACCGACTCACACTTGGCCGGTTTTTATTATTTGTTGTTATACTGTAGAGTTTGTTCTATAATCACACCAAGTTTGACGCTTGTATGTATTACCGTTTTTACGATAGAGCGAGAAGAAAAAACGTAGATACAAACTACACTCGACAACAATAAAAACGGGTCACCAACAACATAAACCTTAATATCTCGGAAACTAAGAATGGTAGCTTATTTAAATAAAAAGTATTTTATAGACAATTGAATACTTCTTAAATTAATAAAATTTTTGGTTGCTATAAAGTAACCGTATATATAAAGTAAGCGACTGGCACAGGACCGAGAAGAATAGCAAAATATGGAGGAGGCTTTATGCCCTGCAGTGGGTAGATACAGGTTGCAAATGATGATGTTAAAGTAATGCCAATAAAAAAGGCTAAACCTAAATGAGTAATGAGTTTTTAGTATTCAACATTTATTAATAATGTTGGAATTTTATCTCTCACATACACTAAAATATGGGGAAATATTATATCTGTGACAAAAAATAGTAATTTTAAATTTTTGGTCTGCGATAGAATTGACGCATTTGTATTTCTGTATTTTAACTTAGATTATCAAGATAGACAGCCAAAGCTACGAAAGCGTCAAAAAAAATAGGAACCAGTACTGGTTCCAAAACCCTATACATATACACGCACACATACATATTTTGTATGGCGCCTCACGCACACCAACCTAAGAAAGTTAGCCCCTTTTGTTTTATACGGAACAAGTGTGAGGCTCATTCTAGACATATACTTTTTCTAAGTATTTTAATTAAGTCAAACAAATGAAAACTAAAAATGTTATCATTAAATTAATAAGTATTAAATAGTCTAATGAAATACTTTTTAAGTGAATAAGCTACCATTCTTACTTTCCGAGATATTCAGGTATGTTGGTGACCCGTTATTATTGTTGTCGAGTGTAATTTTTTGTCATTTTTATTATTTGTTAGCAAATCCGCCGTAATAACGCACATTCTGTGAACATTTCAACTGTCTAGCTATTACGGTTCAAAAGTTACAGCCCTAAACAGGTAGGACAGACGGACGGACGGACAACGTAGGCTTATCAATAGAGTCCAGTTTTCACCCTTTGGGTACGGAACCCTAAAAAGAGAGTCGTACAGAGAGTCGGTGACCAATTGCGGTGAGGTATTAACACTCAATTCAATTATGATGGTCCGGGTTCGAACCCGCACGGAGGACCTGCCATGTACCAATGAGTTTTTCTAACTTATGTACAGTCAGCAGCAAAAAGATGTATGCCTCCTCATGCAAAAGATGTATACACTTTAGTACTACGCGTAGTACTAAAGTGGATACATCTTTATACTACGACGTAGTAAAAGTGCATCCATCTCTTTGCTGCTGACTGTACTACCGACTGCTCTCAAACGGTGAAGGAAAACATCGTGAGGAAACCTGCATACGCTGAAGAAGATATTCCGATGCGTATGTGAAGTCTACCAATCCGCATTGTGCACGCGTGGTACTATACTAACGTACATACACCCTCCGTGAGGGTAGGCGTGTGCCCTGAAATGGGACGTACCTATACAGGTTGTTAGGAATAGTATCATACTCTACCCATCAAACTGAAACTGAACTTTTACTATGGGAGCAAACCTGTCAGCGCAAAAAAATCTGCTGTTCCATACTAAACTGTTGAGTAAACTGCAATGACTACTCGACTAAAATGTATGAGGCAGCTGATTTTCTTGGTTGTGACGTTTGCTCACATAGTAAAAGTTGTTCAGTTTGAATGGGATGAGCTACGAATAAGATAGAAGTGTAAATGAAGCTCAAAAAGTGGCACCAAAAAAAGTGTACCGTGTTCTAAATTTGTTCTTTAAAAACTGTACCTAGCCGCCAAACAAAACTCATACAATTTTTCATTGGGTGCCAAAAATTATTTCGATTTTGTTTAGAGTTAGGGCCTGTTTCACCACTTCTGAGTAAGTTCTTGTTAGCTTATCCGACAGATAGTTTGACGTTTTTTGTATGAAAATATGTCAAAATATCTGTCGGATAAGCTAACAAGAACTTACTCATAATTGGTGAAACAGGCCCTTACTCTTCTATAGTTATTCGTATTCGTAGGGGTAGAGTATGTGGTTTAAGGGTATATTATTCGGAGCGCGCTCCATACAAACGTACTATGGTGATATTTTCAATACTAACCAATTAAAGTCAATGAAATTTTGCAGAAACAATCTAAAAACAAATTTCTATGCTCGTATGGAGTCAGATTTTCGTTAAAATGTATAGTTTTCAAGTTACAGTGCCTCAAAGATTTCCATACAAATCTTAAATTAATCCTAGCATTGAAACTGTATATTTTAACGAAAATCTGACTCTATAGAAGCATAGAGATTTGTTTCTAGACTGTTTCCGCAAAATTTCATTGAATTTAATTGGTTAGTATTGAAAATATCACCATAGTACGTTTGTATGCAGCGCGCATTTTCGCTCTCAGAATAATATTCTCTTAAAGGTTAATGATCACTTACACCCTGTATAGGCTAATTATGATGATACATGGCATTTCGTCCGTGCGGATTTGAACCCAAACCCTAATGTTTGATTATCCATACCTATCCGCAACGCGCCACGATGCTCTCGAAAGAAACCATGACAATAATAATTAAGTAATTGATCTCATGTAATGAAATAGCGAATCCGATAAAATAAAAAACAAACAAAAAAAAAGGAAATTTTCTCCGGCTCTCCTTTCAGTTTGGTGAGTTTGTATGGCCTTTTGTTTTCTGATAGTTTGATCTATTCACGGTGGGCTGGTTTTATTTTTGGTTTGTTTTGGTCTTTACCTAATTATACCTAAAGGCATAGAGGGAGCCATACCATTGCAAGAATGTCATAGGCGAAGTATTTTTCGCTTACGCTGATAGACGGAACATCAGTGTAACCGCGTATGAGACAGCGATAGTCATAAAATCCTATACAATTTGTATGAAAATAGATAGCCGTCGTAGAAGAAAAAAGTGGCTACGTCTATAAGGACAGCAATAAGTAGCGATCTCCTTTTTTAAATAGAGCGAATTTGCTATGTGCATCTCTTACTGACATCTCTTATATGGCAAGACACGTGCTTCCTTCTAGTTCCTTCTCTTTCTACGAAGAATGTCCACTTATTTGACGTTTGAGTGTGTGGTGTCAATTAGTTTGGACAAAAGAGGACCAAGGACATCTTATGTTTACGGTTTACTTTTCAAACACACTAGCACAAAAAAAGAGGTCAGCCGTATTAACAAATATTTATAATTCCATCTCCTTCTTCTATAAGATAGAAGAGACTAACTACAATCGTAAATTGATGCGGACTCTATGCTTTAGAATAAAGAGATCCTTCCTCTGAGGGTCTTTACTTTATATCGCCTTTCATTTGTGTTAATTATAGGTTAATTAATATTAAGGAACTGGAAGTTTTGGTGGTCTGGAGTCCAGACCAGACTCTGGACAACTGGAGCACAGCAAAAATTACCCTCAGGGGGATATGGTCGTGAATACAAGGTGTTACAAAAATAGAGAGCTCGGTGTCGCGTTGCGGAGAGGTATGGACTCTCAATCATGAGGTCCGGGTTCGAATCCGCACGGACAACATGACACGTACCAATGAGTTTTTCTAACTTATGTACGTAATACAGACTGCTCTGAAACGGTGAAGGAAAACATCGTGAGGAAACCTGCATATGCAGAAGAAGAAATTCTGATGCGTATGTTAAGTCTACCAATCCGCATTGTGCGAGCGTGGTGGATTAACGCCCAAACACCCTACTAGAGGGTAGGGCTGTGCCCTGCAGTGGGACGTATACAGGGTGACATTGATATCATTAGCATCCTTTTAATTCAGTTTGATGGTCTAAAGTTTAGACAAAGTAAAATGAAAAATTTAAAACTTTCAAGGGGTTGTTAAGAGTCAAACGTTTTTTTTTACTTTTCTAACACCCTGTATACTATGCTACTCTATGTTCTGAAAACAATTTCTGCACGTAATAAGTATAAATATGAGATTTAAAAATAAATTATGCAATCGCTCACGTCTTAGCCAGCAACCGCAAAAACTTGTTACCTACAAGTGGCCTATTTGTATGAAATTTTAATGTTATTTCAAGTTCTGGGTACCTACTACCTTCAGAATTTATTTTTCCAGTATTTGAACCTATTGGCTATGGTGGGAAATGGTGATGGGAACCGTCAGCGCCCGGGGTGGCAGAAATGTGTAGGTACTTTTGTCGGACAAGCTGTGTAATATATGCTTGAATCTATGCAAATCCACACACTAACTCAACACGAAATCTCCAAAACTGTAAAGTCACATATACAAGGTGTTACAAAAATACAAATAAACCTTTAAGGGGGAGGTGTAGACCATCAAACTGAACAACTTTCACTATGGGACCAATATCGAAATCGCGAAAAAAAAAATTTATGTTCTATACTCTACAAATCGACTAGAGCTAAAATATGTATGGGATATAAAATTATTTTTTTCGCGATTTCGATGTTGGTCCCATAGAGAAAGTGGTTCAGTTTGACGGTCTAAACAACCCCCTTAAGAGTTTTAAAAATTTATTGTTACTTATGAAACACCCTGTATAACATCCATGACCGAACCGGGATTCGAACCCAGAACCCTGGTTTGGCAGTCCGGCGTGGTAACCATTACGCCAACCGGGTCGTCAAATAGAAGTAACCTGTCGTAGACACACGATAGAAGTAAAACTTCCACATGTCTATGTCAAATTTAAATTTCGAACTTCCGTCATACGAAAAGGTTGCTACTTCCTATCTCTAATGAACGTTGCCGAATTTCAAAGCCCTCCCATAAAAAGTACCTATCGCTATAAAAATGTAAAAATGTCAAACTATCAAACTTGGAATTTTTTATATCTGTTTTTCCTGAACATTGAGTCACTTGTCTATCTCCCGTTTTCGGCTTGACGTTGAGTTTTGGGACAGCCTGTATACATGATCTAGCTAGAAACTTAATGTTATAAGAGATAAGATAAGTGTACTTTTTGCAACCATCAGCAGCAAGGCTGATTCATTGTTTATGGGGTGTAGAGCATCTCTGTGATGGGGATGAACCAGGTCTGCCTGCATAACTTCAGTCGGTTTAGGAGTTACAGACGTTAAAAGGTCAGTAAAAAAATAACAGTACTTACAGTATTATTAGTAAGTATTATTGTAGTATGCACTGTAGCTAAGTATGTGAACAGTAAGATTCCGTTAAAATGTAGGAACTTATGTTTAAAAAATTTAGTAATTAAAATAGCTCTTTTAGTTTATAAATTTTGTTCTGTAATCTGAGGTAATGTGGGTTATCTCCGGCAAGATTTCACTTTGTCGCCTTTTAGTTACGTAGTTACTTATTATTAATACCTACGTGCTTTTATCGTAGTTCTGTTCATTTTATTAATGACAAAAAAGGTCAACCACTGATGTGGTTTCTTTTGAAAAACAATGTTACGTAACAAATTAACGTAAAGTACGAATAGTGAAGTCAAAACAGTTTTCGGGTCACGACCCGTCCACCCACTGGACTTTCCCACTGGTGGGTGGAGGGGTAATTCACGATTACCCCTCCACCCACTGCGCTAGCACATTCAGTGCCACCGTCATCTCTAGTGGTTTCTTTATCTTTCATCGGATGCCCCCGACACATATAGTGGAACAATGGGTAACACCTATCATACTCCCAGTGCCTCTCGACCACTCTGCGTGTCCATTTTTTATTGGAAATACAAGTATATTCCTATTAGCACTTCATGGTTTGTCCCACAAAAGACACTCTAACATACTAACTCGTTGGTACTGAGTGGAATAAACCGGACAATCCTGCGTGTCCAGAGGCACCCAGCGTAAGAATTATATGGACAAGCATAAGTGTTCAAGGGCACTAAGCATTCCATTTTTTTGAACAACTATAATTGTTCGGGGCACACAGCTTTCTATGTTTTGAAGTGGCACCTGGGTTATTTAGGCTTACAGGTGAGGCAGTGAATGCGCTAGTCAGATTAGAGTTCGTAAGTTAGGTACCTATCTGATCTCAGCCGCTGCCACAGCTGGACATAGGCCTCCCCCAAGGATATAGCCACAACGACCGGTCCTGCGCTGCCCTGATTCTATGGGTTCCCGCCGCCTTCACTTTTTATCCATACAAACGTATTCCCCTGTTTTCTTCGTGGATAATGACACTAGAGCAAACATTTTTTTACCATCTAATCTATGTCACCTCTGCTATGTCCCTATATTTTGCTTTTTTACATAAATTAATTACTGTAGGAACTAGGGACCTTTGAAAAAGACCAATTTTACAGCCCGTTTTCAGACATCCAGCAAACAAATTTGACGAATATAAACAACCAAAGCAAAACGTACAGACATAGTCAGTGTTTCTCATATTATTATTGAAAGAATTATTAAAATCGGTTTAGTTTTGGAGGAGAAAACAGGGGAATACGAAATGCTGTTTTCGTCGATTTTATGTAGATAAAATCGGTCCTAGCTGCAGTAGTATCTTTCGCACTCTAGCGCATTCACTGCCTCCCCCGTAAGCCTAAATAACCCAGGTGCCACTTCAAAACATAGAAAGCTGTGTGCCCCGAACATTTACAGTTGTTCAAAAAAATGCAATGCTTAGTGCCCTTGAACACTTATGCTTGTCCATATAATTCTTACGCTGGGTGCCTCTCGACAAGCAGGATTGTCCGGTTTATTCCACTCAGTACCAACGAGTTAGTATGTTAGAGTGTCTTTTGTGGGACAAACCATGAAGTGCTAATAGGAATCCCAAGTAACACCAGCAAGTTGCTTTAAACCTTTATACACTATAAATTGCCTATTAGTGGTTAATATATAGACAACAGTGTTCTAAAGGTGATTTATAATAAGATGAAACATTCTAATAGAGTATGGTATCTCAGATCCACGTTTTAGAACCTCCTTTAAACTAAAAGATTAATCTAGTGTAAATAAACTAGTTGCTATCTACACTTAGTTTGGAAAAAGTGTTTGTTTAGAGTAATAATTCTGAAAGGGACATATTTTACGACTTTCTGTAGGGTGATTTGACTATCATAAGCTAATTTGTTTTAGACGTGATCAATGTGGTTTAATACTGGTCTATAAATAAATGTTAATTAGAATGTTCTAGACGGACACAGTTTATATCTATTGTACAGAGTAAAATCTGAAGGCTTCCCGCTTAAATGTGTTTATAGAGGATAGTTTTGAAAAGATACGTTAATAAGTGTTTTTATTCTACTGCTGGACGGTGTTCAACTATCCAGCAATGGAAAAAGTAAAAAAAACAAATATTCCGGGGGATTTCGGCGAAATGTTCGTAAATACATGGAAAATAATGAGATATTAGAACAAGATACAATAGTGGATTTGTCTCAGGAAAAAAATAGCAGCTGTCCCCCACTGGAGCCGACCGGGAAAATATGTTATCGTTGTCCCCCACTAAAATAGTACCTATCAATGGATTTTAATGGAAACACTGTAAATGGTGTTATTGCAAAATCAACTTTTCGTTTTTGGAGTAAAATAGTGTGCTTTATACATTAATAATAAAATAATAATGTCATAAATTCGAAAACAACACTTATTAATTATTTATATGGTTATAGTCGAAGAGCGGACAGTTGGCAACCCTACCTGATCGAGTAGCAAAATGTGACCTACCTAGGCACATCAGAAAGGTACCTACGTCTAAAAGTACAGGGTAGACTGGAGGGTTTTGTACAGTGAGCAAAAAAGTGGTCATTTTTTTTGTGTAAATTATCTCATCGAGTAACAACTTGGCATATAGTACAGTCGATAGAGCTCATCGAGAAGTGCCAAAATATATAGGGTTGCCTCGCCTAGTCCTGGGACTTTCTTGAGTCGGCCTGATTTTATAGTGGCTAAAAAGGCAAAAAATTACCTCATCGAGTAACAAAATGAGACTTTGCCATTTGATAGCTCTAGTCTTCCTATTAATTATTAACATAGGTTGCCGGCCCTAAACCTGGAACTTTTCTTAGTCGGCCGAGTTTTATGTTCGAATGTAAAAACTGATTGATGCAACTACGTAGTGGAAATGTGTCCATGGATGATTGAAAGATTGGTGGCATGTAGTAATCAATTATAGGTATTTATTTGGAGGGACCCAACCTTAAAAATTGTGTACCGTTAGCAAAAAATATACAAAAAGTGGTGACACAGTCAGTATGCAACCAAACCTATGAAAGGCGTGTAAATACTGTATATTTTATTATAATTGTTACGGTCAGTGTAATAAATCTGGTCAGTCAGTATTAAGAGGAAAAGTACATGAAATTTGAAGAATTGGTATTTCAGAGATCTATTACTGTCGGGGTGTAAGGGGTAAACGCAGTACACTATGGCCACAACCTAACTGCCAACCTCATCTGCTCGTGGTGCACCCTGCCGACTAACCAACGAAGCTCTGGCGACCGACTGTGATTCCGGTATATCCATCCAAAGAAGGCTATACCAAAATCCCTCGACCTATGATGGGCAGCAGCATCACCGGTGCAACTGGTATATCCCTGCGATCACCAACCCGCTCTGCCAAGCGTGGTGATTATGGCGTTTCTACCTCCCAAATATGGAATTTAGTCCCACATGGCCCCGGCCCCTAGTTCCCGGCAGCTCTACTATTCCAGGCTACGGCAGTGGTCTAGCTAACGGTAGGGCGGGGGGTGCTAAGAATACCCGGGTTACCAGAGGCTGCCAACATCAACGACTGTTATTGGCGACGTTAACGTATAACGGACGAACACTGATGGAGGACGAAAAGTTCACGAAACTCGAGATAGAACTAAAAAAGTTTGAGAGGCATATTCTTGGGTTGTCAGAGGTCCGAAGACAGGGGGAGGATAAGATGACCCTAGAATCTGGCCACTTGTTCTACTTCCGAGAAGGCGAAAGCCTGTCCCAGGGTGGCGTAGGATTTCTCGTCAACAAAACCCTCATCAACAATGTAATGGAGATCAGCAGTGTGTCGAATCGGGTAGAATACCGCGTGCTAAAATTCTCCAAAAGGTGCAGCTTGAAGGTTGTACAGGTATACGCCTACTACGACGGGCTCTGACGAAGAAGTCGAATCGGTATACGAGGATATATCTAGAGCTATCAACGATACTGCAAAGACTCATTTCACGGTTGTGATGGGGGATTTCAATACCAAAGTGAGTACAGGAGAACGATGAGTCGAAGGTGGGTCAGCACGGTATTGGTAACAGAAACCAGAGAGGGCATATGCTGCTTGGTTTCCTAGAGAGGCAAGGGCTATACTTGATGAACTCATTCTTCTAGAAGCAGCCCCAAAGGAGCTGGACCTGGCGAAGCCCTGACAGCCGGACGAAAAATAAGATCGACTTAATCATGACTTATAAACGGCACATATTCAGAGACGTATCAGTGATCAATAGGTTTAACAACGGAAGTGATCGCCGACTTGTCCGAGGCACTCTGAACATAATTACAAGCTCAAAAGAAGACGTCTGATGAAATCGACTCTCCGTTCCACACTTCCACACACAGCACCAAACTGTAGTTGGAAGTGACAGCTTCCAACTTGACCTTCATAACATAATTGATTCGTTGGAAACCACCGAAGACGCGGACGTTGGCGAGGCTACAAACCAACTAACCAACCAACTAGCTCTACGTGAAGTGGGCTACAGGCATTTCAGCATGCAGCGTGTGGCAAAAGCTTCCAAGCTCTCAAGCGAGACTCTGGAGCTTATGAGGCATAGACGTGAAATCCTGTCTGAGCAAGAGTTTTCGGCAGAACATCGGGCTCTCAATCTAAATAATTATATAAAAGAAGAAAGTGACTGACTGACTGACTGACATATCAACGCACAGCCCAAACCGCTTGGTCTAGAGATTCCAAATTTGGCACGTAGGTTCCTTTTAAAGTCAAGGGGTGCACTAAGAAAGGATTTTTCAAAATTCACCCCCTAAGGGGTTGCGTAAGTGGTGGGTAAGGGATGCGTAGAGGGGGTGAGTAGGGGATACTTAGGGGATGAGTAAGGGTGTGTAGGGGGTGTGTGGGGGTGCGTGGGGGTGAGTAGGGGATGCGTAAGTGATGAGTAGGGCGTGAGTAGAGGAGGTGAGTAGGGGTGCATAGGGGTGTGTAGGGGTACGTAGAGGATGCGTAGAGGTGAGTAGGGGTGAGTTGCGAGGGTGAGTAGTGGGTACGTTGGGGATGAGTAGGTGTGTGTAGGAGTACGGAGGGGGTGCGTAGTGGTGAGGAGAAGGGGGTGTGAAAGTGGTGAGTAGGTGGTGCGTAGAAGGGGTGCGTGGGGGTGTGTAGGGGGTACGAAGGGCGTGCGTATGGGTGTGTACCTACTAAAGGAGAACCTAGTAGACTTTCCTAAAACCATAAAAGATCCTGAAAGCTTGGAACTGGCTGTACTTATATTAAATAACGTCATCATTGACGCCTACCACAAAAGCTGCCCCCTAAAAGAACCCAAGCAAAAGAGGAACACTCCCTGGTGGAATCGTAGGTTAGAAAAACTTCGAACCGAATCCCGTCAGCTTTTCAACAAAGCTAAATCCTATAGGTGTAGTTGGGACACCTACAGGTCCGCCCTATCAACTTACAAACGGGAAATCAAACAAGCAAAGAGGAGAAACTGGCGGAAGTTCTGTGAGGAAGTTAATCAAACTCCTCAAGGAGCTAGACTGCACAAGATCCTCGCGAAAGCACCAAAAAACCAATTAGGTCTTCTCAAAAGGCCTGATGGTAATTTCACACGTACCGAGAAGGATACTCTGGAACTGCTCACAGCAGTCCACTTTCCTGGCTCCATCAGTGAAACAGACCCAAGCACTACCACAAGTACAAGGGGTAACAAAAGCGCTCACGCACAAAGGCCTCACTCAGAGGACTGGCGGAGAGCGTCAGCAATTTTCAGACCTAATCAGGTTAAATGGGCACTAAGAACTTTTAAGCCCTTTAAATCAGCTGGAGATGATGGAATATTCCCAGGCCTACTACAACAAGGCGCGGAGATCCTAACTCCAATTCTAATAAAAATCTTTAGAACCAGCTTTGCGTGCAACGTCATACCAGCGCCTGCGGCATGATCGCGCGATAAAGCGCTATCGCGCCCTAGCTCCCTTTCTTTTTGCGCGTGAACGAACGAGTTAGCAGGCGCGATAAAACGTTTATCGATGTACCATGCCGCGGACGCAGAGCCATGGACCAAAGTCACAATTAAGTTCATACCAAAGACAGGCAAAAAGGACTATGCCCAACCAAAGTCCTATAGACCTATAAGTCTCACCTCTTTCATGCTGAAGCCATGGAAAAGGTACTAGATCAAAACATACGGGAAAGTGCCTTATTGACACACCCGTTGCATAAAGATCAGCATGCCTACCTAAAGGGCAAATCAACAGAAACTGCCTTGGTTGATTTAGTCGACAAGATCGAGAAATCAATCGAGGACAGGCAAATTGCCCTTTGTGCATTCCTAGATATTGAAGGAGCCTTCGACAACACCCCAACAAATACCATAATTAGTGGACTAACTGCCAAAGAGGTAGATCGGACCACTACAGGTTGGATAGAGTCAATGCTCCGTAACAGGTCTGCAAAACTCACACTGAATGGTCAATTCCATACAGTCAAAACAACAAGAGGCTGCCCTCAGGGGGGGGTACTATCCCCCCTCCTGTGGTCAGTCGCGGTTGACCAACTCTTGCACCTACTGGCCGAGGAGAGACTACCCACACAAGGGTATGCCGACGACCTTGTAGTAATCATTAGAGGACCTTGTCTAGACACAGTGTCCTCTCTTCTGCAAAGAGCTCTTCAGCTCACACACAGTGTGTTGAGAACAGCTTGTCCGTCAACGCAGACAAAACCGTTATAGTACCATTCACGAACAAACGGGACCTCAGAAAATTAAGAGTGCCCAGACTCAATGGAAAAACTATAACCTACTCCAACACGGTTAAATACCTAGGCGTAACTTTAGACCAACGCCTCAACTGGAACTCACATATTGAAAACGTCATTCAGAGGGCCAAGACTTCGCTCGGCATCAGTTATCGCATGGCAGGGACTAGATGGGGAATAACCCCCAAAATAGCCCTTTGGCTGTACACTGCCATAGTAAGGCCAATTGTATGCTATGCCGCAGCGGTCTGGTATAAAAATACCCTCCAAAAATCCACAATAGACAAACTCAATAGCCTCCAAAGGACTGCGTGCCTAATAATAACAGGCGCGATGTCCACTAGCCCTGGGATAGCTCTTAATGCACTACTCAACATCCAACCGCTACACATCTTTGCACAAAGAGAAGCGAAGGCATGCATTCTTAGAGTTAATCCAAACAAGAACCGTAAGTGGCAGTCGAAGTGTTTCATTAACCTGCAGGAGGATGCCACGTGCCTCCCAGTGCTAAAGATGACCACAGACACCATGACACAATTTCACCAAAAACTACACAGTTAAATTTCCTTCGAGGGATGACTGGCTTAAGGGTCAAACGTCCATCAAAGACAACTGCCTAACTTGGTACACAGACGGATCCAAGAAGGGCAATGACGTTGGCAGCGGAATATACGGCGAAAACCCAAGATTACGGCAAGCCCAAAATCTTGGCAACTACGCCTCCATATTCCAGGCTGAAGTCTACGCCATCACAGCCTGCGCTGGAATAAACCTGAGCAAGCGCTACGTCAACCAACATATCACAATCAATTCTGATAGCCAAGCAGCCTTGCTAGCCATAGACTCTCCGATCGTAAGGTCTAAGCTAGTACAGGACTGCGTGTCACAACTTAGGCAAAAACAATCAGCTTGTGCTACAATGGGTGCCAGGACATTCAGACATAGAGGGGAACGAGAAAGCGGATGAGATGGCCAGAAGAGGCACTAAAAACCACTTCACAGGCCCCGAACCCTTTCTTGGAGTCCCTAATAGTCTAACGCGAGATTCTTTGAATAGAGTCAGCTTTGGAGAAGCAATCAAGCTTTGGTGCAATACCCCAGGCATGTGCCACTCCAAAGCACTTATAAAAGGTTACAATCGCAAATAGCAATGCCGGAAAGTGGCGTCATTTTTTTTATTATTTTTTTTGAGCGTCCACCAACCACTCCTTGTTTTTATGGAAGATATTGATGTGCTGAACAAAACAAAGTATTACAATCATACCTCTACATGCAGTACCAACGGAGATATAAAGGTCTGAAATGTCAGAGCATGAGGGGCATGCTCCAGTCACAGTTCACAGTACTAGAATTCTGACATTTCAGACCTTTATATCTCCGTCGGTACTGCATGTAGAGGTATGATTGTAATACTTTGTTTTGTTCAGCACATCAATATCTTTTATAAAAACAAGGAGTGGTTGGTGGACGCTCAAAAAAATATATACTTAAAAAAAATGACGCCACTCGCCCATACTAAATCGGCATTGCCATTTGCGAACGGACTCCTTGCTCTCAGTAAGGATCAAATTTGTACGTTAGCGAGGTCACTCACAGGTCACTGCAAATTAAATAAGCACATGCACACATTAAATCTAAGCGAAACGACCGGCTGCAGATTCTGCGAGGAGGAGATGGAAACTCCTATGCACCTCCTATGTGACTGTGGCCCCCTGATGTACAAACGTAGTACTCGTCTAGGTAGGCAGGTTCTGACACCAGAAGAGATACAAACTGTCCCGATCAAGAATCTACTGCGATTTCTGGCCGCAGTGGGGATTGGTAAGGAACTTTAGAAAGGGCGTTCACAAAAGACCAGCGATGGTCTACGTGGCACAGGCTCAGCGAGCCTGTCAAGGCCCAACACTTTCAAATAATAAAATAAAAATAATAAATGGGTGTGTAGGGGGTGCGTAAGCGGTGAGCAGGGGGTGCATAGAGGGGGTGAAAGGGGGTGTTCTTTCAGAAGTCACAAAAACAAGTCAGAGACACAAAAAAAACATAAACAAGTCCTAAGTCTACGCGTACGAAGTCGCGGGCAACAGCTAGTATACAAATAAAAAAGCTGATACGGCGCGACCTCTGAACACACACGCTCCATAGAGGAGGCGATTGAGCAGAACCAGGGGTCGAAAGTGTTCGCTCAGCAGCTCGGGAGATGCCACCTGTCTAATCTCAAAACAGCGGACGGGAAGATCGTTGCCTCTAAGCCGAGCTCCTCGCTGAAATTAAGAAGTTCTATGGAAGTCTGTATGCAACACACGCTCCAAAGCCTGTAGCTCGCAACACCCGCTCCAAAGCCTGTAGCTTGCAACACCGACCCCAGATCAGGGACTGAATTACCGAAAAAATTTGGTATATTTATTTAACGGTATGACGTCATACCGATAAATTCTGGTTAAAGTAAAATTTCAATACCGAAATAAATTACGGTACCGGAAAATAAACGGTATTCTTAAATACCAGCACCTAACTAATCTTTGTCGACATTGTCGTCATGGCGGAATCGCTGCATGACCTCAGTGGGATGCATAGCGACCTTAATGCCGCTTCCCGACGGGTCGGTCTCGGCATGAACTTAGACAAGACGAATGTCATGCTTAATTCTCATGTCGAGCCAGAGGCGGTATACGTCGGTGAGGCAGCGATAGAAATTGTGCAAGACTATGTCTACCTTGGACAGACTATAAGACTAGGTAGAAACAACTTCGACAAGGAGGCCGCTGGGCGTATCCAGCTAGGATGGGCTGCTTTCGGGAAACTATGTCATATATTCTCCTCGGCCCTACCACAATGCCTCAAAACGAAGGTGTTCAATCAGTGCGTTCTGCCAATGATGACCTATGGTTCGGAAACGTGGACCCTGACGGCCCGACAGCACAGTCTGTAGTGAACCTGCCTGCTGTGCCGAGGGTCGCGGGTTCGAATCCCGTAAGGGACAAATATTTGTATGATGAATATGAATATATTTGTACCCGAGTCATGGATATTTGTATCTATATATGTATGCTATATCGTTGTCTAGTTATCATAATACAAGTCCAGGCTAGAATCTGGAACTTTAAATGTGACTAGATAATTTGTGTGACAATGTCCAAGATATAAAAAAAAAAAGACCGCGAACTGGTAGGCGTAGTGTGGGACGCCCTGCTGCCAGCTGGACAGATGACCTAAAAAAAGTAGTGGGGAGCGACTGGATGAGGAAGGCCGAGGACAGAGTTTTGTGGCGCGCTTTGGGAGAGGCCTATGTTCAGCAGTGGACGATGATAGGCTGATGATGAACTAATCTTTATGAATACAGGTTTTCTTTGATAAATTTCCATGCCGCGCTTCTACCATGATTCAGTGCTTCAATTCGTTTCATTCGCTACGTGGCAGCAACAATGGCCAGCCGCGTTTTTCATTACGTACGTATTCCTTTATAAGATAACGGTACGGTACCTTTATAGCATTACGGTACCGTTACGTTTTTACGGTACGGTCATTAGGAAAACCCTCAAACAACAAAAAAATAACAAAGCTCCGGGTGAAGATGGAATAACAACAATGCTTCTGAAAGCTGGAGGTACTCAGGAAAGGCTTTTTATTAATTCCGTTATTCACAATGGCATAACACCGGAGTCGTGGAGCGGAAGTATTGTGGTCTTGTTGTAAAAGACTACGTCTACCTTGGACAGACTATAAGACTAGGAAGAAACAACTTCAACAAGGAGGCCGTTAGGCGCATCCATCTAGGATGGGCTGCTTTCGGGAAACTTCATCATATATTTGCCTCGGCTCTACAACAACACCTTAAAACGAAGGTATTCAATCAGTGCGTCCTGCCAGTAATGACCTATGGTGCGAAAACATGGACCCTGACGATGGGACAACCTAGTTCATAAATTCCAGGTCCCTCAGCGAGCTATATGCATCAGGAAAGGTGGGCAAGAATTGTCCCAGATAACGGTCATCGGCGTCCAGGTCGTCCTAGGAAGAGGTGGCGGTACGATCTGGATGCTTTCGATGACGCGTGGCCAGAGCATGCGCAGGACAGAGATGGTTGGAGGATTAAAGGGAAGGCCTTTGCCCAGCAGTGGGATGAAATAGGCTAGAATTTTTATTTTTTATTTATCAGTACAATATTGTAACAGACCCATAGAATACATATCTTAATCTAGAATAAGCGTAGCATAAGCATAAGCATAATGCTCACGAGTCACGACTGTATTCCCCGACGGGTAGTCAGAGATATTCTGAAATCTCAGAACATCCACGTTTCACGAGTAGTACCGGAACTCTGTCCCGTGTGAGCCCGTCGCCACTTATAATGGACAATGGGTACAATACATGACTCGAAATTGAAGCATGCCGGTTTGCTTACGATGTTTTTCGTCACCGAAAAGCCGGTGGTCTTACAAATCGTACATAAATTCAGAAAAACTCATTGGTACGAGTCGGCCTGGACGGGGATCGAACCATCGCCTCCTGCACGGCATGCAAAGTTACTCGCCACTAGACCACCACGGCTTATACTCTTCAGTTTTCTGTATAATCTGCCTTACAGTGCAGATGTGGTCTATGGTACCTACTACTGTAGCCTTTTCGAAACCCGGCCTGCTCTGGGGACTGAAACTCGTCGAATTTTCGAGCGTGACGTTTCGTAATAAACACTCGAAAACTTATAAACATGGCTCAGAAGTGAGATCGGTCTGTAGTTCTTGAGGAGGGTTTTATCTCCTTTCTTGAAGAACAATACCACAACACTTCCGCTCCATACCTCCGGTGTTATACCATTGTGAATACCGGAATTAAAGAGTACACCTCAGGTACCAGAGTAACTCCAGCCTTCAGAAGCATTGTTGTATTCCGTCTTCACTCGGAGCACTGTTATTTTTCAGTTGTTTGAGGGCTTTCCTAATCTCACTCGAGTCAACGTCCGGGATATCGTCTGTGTAGTGGCTTATTATTGGGGACCTGGGGTCAGTGTTACGAGCTACAAGGCTTTGGAGCGTATGATGCATACAGACTTCCATAGAACTTCTCAACTTCAGCGAGGAGCTCCGGCGTAGAGGAAACAATCTTGGCATCTCCCAAGCTGCTGAGCGAACACTTTCGCCCCTGGTTATCAGCTTTTTTATTTGTTTATTGAGAGCCCGATGTTCTGCCGAAAACTCTTGCTCAGACAGGATTTCACGTCTATGCCTCATAAGCTCCAGAGTCTCGCTTGAGAGCTTGGAAGCTTTTGCCACACGCTGCATGCTGAAATGCCTGTAGCCCACTTCACGTAGAGCTAGTTGGTTGGTTAGTTGGTTTGTAGCCTCGCCAACGTCCGCGTCTTCGGTGGTTTCCAACGAATCAATTATGTTATGAAGGTCAAGTTGGAAGCTGTCACTTCCAACTACAGTTTGGTGCTGTGTGTGGAAGTGTGGAACGGAGAGTCGATTTCATCAGACGTCTTCTTTTGAGCTTGTAATTATGTTCAGAGTGCCTCGGACAAGTCGGCGATCACTTCCGTTGTTAAACCTATTGATCTACGTCTCTGAATATGTGCCGTTTATATGTGGCTGTCAGGGCTTCGCCAGGTCCAGCTCCTTTGGGGCTGCTTCTAGAAGAATGAGTTCATCAAGTATAGCCCTTGCCTCTCTAGGAAACCAAGCAGCATATGCCCTCTCTGGTTTCTGTTACCAATACCGTGCTGACCCACCTTCGACTCATCGTTCTCCTGTACTCACTTTGGTATTGAAATCCCCCATCACAACCGTGAAATGAGTCTTTGCAGTATCGTTGATAGCTCTAGATATATCCTCGTATACCGATTCGACTTCTTCGTCAGAGCCCGTCGTAGTAGGCGTATACCTGTACAACCTTCAAGCTGCACCTTTTGGAGAATTTTAGCACGCGGTATTCTACCCGATTTGACACACTGCTGATCTGTTCTAAGCTTGGCCATGAATTTATAATTAGTTTATAAGATATTGTAATGAGTTAATTTAATACACGAATTAGCATCTCGGACATTATCAAAATAATAATTTGTAACCCGTAAGGTAAGACATGAAGGACCTAATAATTATTGTAACACCTGCTTGTAAAACTACGCATGTCATACAAATAAATGCATCTTCTTTATCTTTATCTCCATTACATTGTTGATGAGGACTGCCTTTCGCCTTCTCGGAAGTAGAACAAGCGGCCAGATTCTAGGGTCATCGTATCCACCCCCTGTCTTCGGACCTCTGACAACCCAAGAATATACCTCTCAATCTTTTTTAGTTCTATCTCGAGTTTCGTGAACTTTTCGTCCTCCATCAGTGTTCGTCCGTTATACGTTAACGTTGCCAATAACAGTCGTTGATGTTGGCAGCCTCTAGTATAGTAACCCGGGTATTCTTATCTTAGCACCCCCCGCCCTACCGATAGCTAGACCACTGCCGTAGCCTGGAATAGTAGAGCTGCCGGGAACTAGGGACTAAATGCCATAATCACCACGCTTGGCATAGCGGGTTGGTGATCGCAGGGATATACTAGTTGCACCGGTGATGTTGCTGCCCATCATAGGTCGAAGGATTTTGGTATAGCCTACTTTGGATGGATATACCGGAATCACAGTCGGTCGCCAGAGCCTCGTTGGTTAGTCGGCAGGGTGCACCACGAGCAGATGAGGTTGGCAGTTAGGTTGTCGCCATAGTGTCCTGCGTTTACCCCTTACACCCCGAAAGTAATAGATCTCTGAAATACCAATTCTTCAAATTTCATGTACTTTTCCTCTTAATACTGACTGACCAGATTTATTACACTGACCGTAACAATTATAATAAAATATACAGTATTTACACGCCTTTCATAGGTTTGGTTGCATACTGACTGTGTCGCCACTTTTTTGATATTTTTTGATTACGGTACACAATTTTTAAGTTTGTGTCCCTCCAAATTAATACCTATAATTGATTACCACATGCCACCAATCTCTCAACCATCCATGGACACATTTCCACGACGTTGTTGCATCAATCAGTTTTTACATTCGAACATAAAACTCGGCCGACTAAGAAAAGTTCCAGGTTTAGGGCCGGCAACCTATGTTAATAATTAATAGGACGACTAGAGCTATCAAATGGCAAAGTTTCATTTTGTTACTCGATGAGGTATTTTTTTGCATTTTTAGCCACTATAAAATCAGGCCGACTCAGGAAAGTACCAGGACTAGGCGAGGCAACCCTATATAATTTGGCACTTGTCGATGAGCTCTATCGACTGTACTATATGCCAACTTGTTACTCAATGAGGTAATTTACACCAAAAAAAATGTCCACTTTTTTGCTCACTGTACAAAACCCTCCAGGTTACGCCCAGGCAACCCTGTACTTTTAGACGTACCTTTCTGATGTGCTACACCGTAGGAAGGTCGCATCCTGTTACTCGATCAGGTAGGGTTGCCAACTGTCCGCTCTTCGGCTATTAGGGTGCCGCAAAGAGGGTCGCACACTTTTATATAAAATTTTATGATAATTTTATATGGAGCTGGGACTTAGAAAAATTTTGATCGAAATTGTATGAACCATCGACTTTCGGGTGAAATTTGTTTGGGGGCTGGACTTGTAAAATTTTAAAAAATATGTTTTTTTTAATTTTTTCATGCGGAAGGGTGGGTTTCCGTGTACCCCAGGGATTAAAAAATTTAGCAATTTTTTCGCTAGGATTCACCGTTATCTAGATATTTTAAAAATTATGTTTTATAAAGGGAACGATCGGGGCGCGATCTAACTCAGTCGGTTAGGTTAGCAAGGAGCGAAGCGACGAGCATGTTTAGGTTTCTTGTGACCACCAGAACCGAATTGCTACTGTTTAGCTAGTCTACTCAAAAAAAATTGGACAAAAAAAAAAGGGTGACGGGGGTGGGGGGTCATCCCCCGGATCCCGAATGTTATATTTGGCGATTGTGTTTTGTTGAAAATTTTCTGAGTCCTAATTTATTATGGGACCCTCTTTGCGACATCTCGACCCCCTCACTGGGGGCGTAGCGTTGGGGGACAACGGGAATAACCCGGGACATGCGGGAACAGTGAGCATTTTTTTCCTGTCAGCCACACTAGGGGCGTAAAGTTTACTTAATAATTGCCTAATAGGTAGTGTGGCGGGTTGTGAGCCAGTGTAATATGCCTAGGGGGGGGTCATAATAGACACCCACGTTATCGATCTTGTGAACGATTTAATCGGACACTTACATCAGTAATAACCCTCCAAGCACTCCCATTTAAATCAAACAATAAAGTCTAACAAACACTGGCTCACTACCCGTCACACTGGGCAGAGTTTAGGTACTATAGAAACGGGGATGTTATGAGTTTTCAGAATATTATATCTGACATACCCATGGGGAATATTGTCATGAGGATATGCTAAGTCTGACATCGCAAAGTCAATGAACATCGCTAACAAGGGCTGACCTGCCTGCTAGCATGGGCTGCCTCATAAAGGTGATATTCGATTAATATTTTATTTTCCTTTAACTCTAACAAGATGACTGATGTTCTTATATGATTGAAAAATCATTATTATTTTGGACTACTATCAAGATTTTTTGCTCATGTTCACATAATACTTAAGAAATAAATAAAAAGGTTTTAACTTTCCTACCTACCTGTTTTCTTGTTTAATTTTAAATATTGTATGAATCCTTCACACTTGCACTTCACATCTCAGAGCCTTGTAAACGTTTGGTACGACTATGACAAGAAATTACAGTATATAAACATTGCATTTTATAGACCGCCATACAAGCTTCATAGGAGTAATTTACTATTTAACGGAGTGAAATGTCAGTGACTAGTATTTTAATCTAGTGAAAGTCATATTGTGTTCTATAGCTTTCTCTATAGGATAAAAACTCTTGTCACGGTTCAAGGCGCAAAGCGTCGCCATTTTAAAAATTAAAATGGAACCTAAAAAGAGTTACACATATTTGATGTAGCTTTAAACACTTGTTTTGACCACTAAAAACTATAAATTACTTGAAATGGATACTTTTTATGAGGAAGCATCATAAAAATATAATTTTTATTGAAATTAAATGAAAAACTAAAATTCATTATAATTTATGAAAATGTTAAAAATAATTTATTTTAGCTTAAATGTTATAATACAGCGAGCGCTTTAGTTTTATACAATCATCTCCATATTTCCCACGATACAATTAAATCCGCACTCTCATTCGCGCTGTCTATACGAAATACCAACGCGTGATAAATATGATGTTAATGTTAATAAAATGTAAACGCCATGTTGAAATAAATATCATAAGTGTCAAACGTACGCCATTAGGAAATAAAATAATTTTAAGCGGTTTATTCTTGTATGATTCTTGTGATTATAAATTTTTAGCCGATCGGTTATAAAATGGTTTAAAGAACGTCTGTTTTACTATCCTAATATTATCATAAGGCTATCTACTACACTAAATGTGTGCTCTAGAAACTGTTTAAACGTATTCCGGTAAAGGTTACTCTTTAGAGTTGGCTCCGAAACTCGTTGTCTTATGACTATCCTGGTTTCGCACTATAAACGTTGCCCATTTTTCGGTAACTGTGTCTATATGAGCTCTAGGAGAGGTCTACACGGACATTTGCTCTTATGGTAGACAACGGAAGTAAATTCTAGTAGTTATCCTATACCCTCTTATTAGATATTGTTGTGCAGCTTGGGATATACTTGTATTTCCAATAAAAAATGGACACGCAGAGTGGTCGAGAGGCACTGGGAGTATGTTATGTGTTACCCATTGTTCCACTATATGTGACGGGGGCATCCGATAAAAGATAAAGAAACCACTAGAGTTGACGGTGGCAGTGAATGTGCTAGTCGGCGGGGCGTATGGGTAGGGCGGATCGGACAAATATGTATACGGTTGGAAAAGTAACCTATTCTCCAAATAAGCATTTCAGCCCGCCTATCCTCTTAAGTTTAGCAATTCTTTGGTCTATGTCAGCTACTCTGGTTCTTCTGTGGATCTCTTCATTTTCGATTCGATCTCGCAAGGAAACTCATACTAGGTATTTTGACTGAATAACATAAATTTTGTTGTTATAATTATCGGTAATACGAGTAGTCGGTAATCGTCCGAACAGATGGTACCAATAATAAAATCAGCATTTTCTTCTATCAATCTCGGATTTCCATTAGAATAATGATAAAAAATAGTTTTAATGGTATCCTTTACTTAACTAATGATCTTTTTCATCTCTCAGTTTAAGTAGCATATTGTGGGAGTATTTATCACAATTTTTTTTTAGATATCTAGTAAACTAGGTACCTACTACGGCTGTGAAACTTGGTACCTACGTCCGAAAAGCGGTCACAGATAGACTCCAAGTCTTTAACATCAAATGCCTCAGGCAAAAGCCGTGGTGGTCTAGTGGCGAGTAACCTTGCCCGCCGTGCAGGAGGCGATGGTTCGATCTCCGTCCAGGCCGACTCGTAGGTACCAATGAGTTTTTCGGAATTTATGTACGATTTGTAACACCACTGGGTTTTTCGGTGAAGGGAAACATCGTGAGGAAACCTGCATGCTTCAATTTCGAGGCATGTATTGTACCCACTGTCCATTACAAGTGGCGACGGGCTCACCCCCCGTCACACTGGACAGAGTTTCGGTACTACTGGTGAAACGTGGATGTTCTGAGATTTCAGAATCGTGGGAATATAGTCGTGAGCATATGCTTATGCCTCAGGCAAATCTTAAAGATCAGGCCAAAAACCATCTCAAACGATGAGCTATGGAGACGGACGGGCCAGCAGCGTATAGAGAAAGTGATCCTTACTCGAAAGTGGCAGTGACTAGGCCATGTATTGAGACGCTGTTATACCGTCGAGGCCGTTTTTTGAACACGAACGAAAGTGTTTTAAACTGTGTTTTAAAGTCTGAAATTAAATTATGTCTTATTTAAGGATCGGGCGGATGGGCGACTGTTCTCAATTACACGATTAGATTAAGTTTACTAGATAGAAAAAAATCACAAAGTTACCCCTTTTTGTTATGTTTTTTCAATACTATGATTAAACTGCTGATATTTAACTTTTTATTCTTAAACATTAAATATTTCTAGTGAACTCAGGAGAAGTTTTAGCTTAGAAACTCCCATGAGCAAAGATATTGACGAAAAACACGTTTTTTTGCTATCCTGCTTTCAATTGGAGCGGGATGGCTAATTGTAAACTTATGCTTGCAAGAAAGAGACGCTTGCAGTGGGATAACCTAGCCTTAAGGAGGCCTGACGATCACCCATCCAAGACAGCCTTAGAATGGCACGCGAAAGAGGGGACGTCCTAAAATAGCCTGGCGCCGCTCTGTGGAAGTAAAGTCTAAAAGCTTCAACAAGACCTGGGAGGATATCTACAGTGCTGCTCAAGATCGCAACCGGTGGATAGCTATTATCCGAGCCCTGTACCCCTCGTAGGGGTTACAGGAAGAGAAGAAGAAGACTACTACGGTAACTTGGCCCGCGGTTTCGCGTTAGAGTATATTTTCTATGTCGCGGTCATGCTGATAATGATGTGCCAATTTGTGACAGCACTAGTCGAGCAACAAACCATCTGTAATTTTTTTTTTAATTATTATTATTGATGGGTTTGCTCATGACCTCTATCTAGTCCTCAGGACAAAGATGGGGTCGAAGATGTAGCGAGCTTACCCAGAAGTGCACTGGCACTCCTGCACACTGACGGAACGCAGCAAGCTACTTGGCGCCAGACTCCGGCAGGAGGGTGGTCGCAAGCCAGACGGCTCCTTGCGGAGCCTACCACACCGCTGTGGGGGATAGTTCAGCCGCCACCACAAACTTGGTAGCTTGTGATGCCGTTGCCCGGGGTGGACCGCTAAGAGGTAGATCCCCAATCACCCCAAAATGTAATAATTATATTAGTAAATATATGTGTATTATTTTCTGCTAGAACGATATCTTCTGCCTATAATTCTAAGCCAAAAGAAAATCTTGTCACTCTATACTTCAAAAGGTAATTGTAACATAATATTCTGGCCACCCAGAGAAGGATAGCGGTCGTGAGCTTAGTATTTAAGTACAAGGTAATGTTAACCATTTGGCTAGATGGCCGAGTAATGCACGTTGAGTGTTATATTGACCGTTATAGCTACTTATCGGAAAAGCTTTCTCATATAAATATTTACCGTTAATTTTTAGAGTTCCTACGCTCTGTAATAAACTATATCTCGATAGAAAAGGCTTGAAAAGTAAACCAAGTCTAATATCGACAATACTGAAAATTATACCAAGATCCGACCGCAAAATTATGAACCTATTTGTTAGGTGAACAAAATTTGATTTAAGTGAAAGTTTATGGTACTTACTATTTTCTCCACCTATCTGATTGGGAAGTAATAGAGGTGAAGGAGGCTGAAGGAGACCGATGTAATGAACTGGAAAAACTAGGTTTGCCACCTCTCAGTCTGCCGCAACTTCGCAACTCTAGAGTTAAAAATGACTTTTTTGAACCTGGCAACCCTAGAGTTGCGGCACACTAAGTGGTGAAGCGCTCGTTGGCGTAGTGGAGCTTCGGTATTGGAAACGATAACCGAAGTTAAGCAACGTCAGGTCCGGTCAGTCTTTTTCATGGGTGACCCTTTAGTGGTATTTCATCTCGAGCGTTTCCGTGCTTCGGATAGTTCCGTCAGATGGCGTTGTAACTATTCGTTAAGCCAGGTTCAGAGGCCTGTTAAGGCGGCTTGAAAATTATCTGACAGCAAGTAGACCATTAACTTGCCTCCACCAACACGCACTGGGCCGGCGTGGTGGAGTATGGCCCACTCCCTCTCACCCTTATTCGTGAGAGGAGGCCTTTGCCCTGCAGTGGGATTCTAGAGGCTTAACTTACGGTATTACGTACATATGTTAGAAAAACTCATTGGTATGGCATGTGGTCCGTGCGGATTCGAACCTGAAGACTGGGTTTCCTTAGCTCTCCGCAACGCCGTAGCAGGTATGAGTAAACCGAAATAGAAATACGGATATGAGATAAAAAGTTATATATTTAGATTACTTTTCTAATTTCTCTGCATCGTTTTTGTTAGTCACTCTTTCAGAACTGCCGAGAACGACGCCCAACTGACGTATTTCTTCGTTGACACTTCCCTGAATATATTCTTCGGAATTTGAATGACTTTCTTCTTCTTTGGGAGCTGCTTGTACTTCTACTCGTTCTATGGTTACTGTTATGTTCTCTTGAAGTTTAGCGCGATCTGTGAATTAGGAAAAAAACATGAAAAATCCATCTTCTCTCTACAAGGTGTAGCTCGGGCGTTTAGCCGCTAAACCTTTAGAAATCATGACTATGGCTTGAAACTTGGTACAGTTGCTCTGGGGGTCAAAAAAGACCGATCAAGATCGGTACCCCACGGGAGCCCCCCCTCTGGGGCGGGAGAGGGGGGATCAAAGGGACGCTCCGACCGGACAAACTCAAACAGTTGCAAACGATAGAATATAGCTATCAGGTTAAGTTTGGTATCATTTTCGTATAAATTATGGACGAGGAATTCATTTCTGGCATTTTTATTTCATTTTGTGCAAGTGGTTTCCGAATAAAACATAGAAACGTCAAAAATTTAACCTGGAAAAATACGTTTAAACAGCTATAACTTTACAACCTATAAACAAATTAATATTTTAGAAATACTTAAATATAGCATATTTTATGTAGATTCAGAAAAATATACCTTTTATAACGATAATCTTACAAAATTACGAAGAAAAATTATCTTGAACGTTGCGCCGCGTAGTTAAGTGAAATTGCGCAACCAGCTCTTGCAGCAGAATCCAGACAATTTTCTTAAAAATTCGTATTCGATGCATGAGAATGAAGTGACCAAAAGAGATTTCTTGGTTAACTTCTCTAATTAGGTAAGTATTTCAATGTCGAAAAGGCTATCAGCGAGAAAAAATACAACTTATAGTTTTTTCGCAATCAATGTAGGTAACTCAAAATTAGATTAGAATTAGATAGAAAGAAACATTTATTGTTATCTATTTATACGCACTTTCCTTCACATAATCGTAGCTCTGTGTTTGTTTTCTTATATTTACATATCTGCTGAAAGCCTGCCTTGCATCTGCAGCGAGTTAAGTCCCTACACGCTTCTGCCACTGCTGGCTTGTTAGCCCAGTATGGGAGACCATTCGTTTCCATTTTTCCGCCAGCCCCAAGACGCAGATCTTTTTTGGTGAATATAGGTGTTTCTTATATTCATTGACTGTTGTAGGTACATTAACTTGACTTGTAAAAGAAAGAAGGAATGTTGAATCTGATTAGCAAAGTAAGAGGATTTATAGGCAATGAAAATAGTAGTCATAGTCATAGTCATAATAGTTTATTGCTTCATGTAATTACATAAGGTGGTGATAGTAGGAATAGATAAGTAGGTACGTACCTGACATGCATAGTAACGACATTATCTTTGTATGAACGGACCAGCTTCCTCAATTTTCCCTTCCATTAGCAACTTGAACCCAGTGTTGGCCTGTGGAAATACACGAAGCCGGAAATGTGATTGATTGAAGCCGGTTATTAACGATTTTAACCAAGCTGTTATAATGTTTTTATATACACGCGTTTTATGCTTGTACTTATAAAGAAAAAATCCACCGCAAGATGCCACTATCGGATTGAAATGCGTGACCAGTAAAAGAAACTACAAATTTAGATAAACAATGGTTTAGCTAACGTTTTTTCTATAACTACCCAACTGGCAAAATTTACTCTTATAAATATCCCAAGAGCATATTTTTTTCAGTCTTATATAACACTTACAGCCTGCTATAAGTGTGGAATTGGGCGCACTTTATAAGTCTATTCACCCTTTGTGTTGCCTTATAATGGTCTTGTGAAGTGTATTTTCAATCTTACAAAACTCTTAAGGATGCTTTTATAATTACAAACAAACTTACAAGTGACTTACAATGGCATGCTTTAAGGGCAATTGCCCTTACAGTCCTCTTACTAGTGCTGCTCTAAGTGTAATATCGCTTGTAGTCCTCTTTGTGATCCCCTAGTAAGAGTGTAATCACAATTCGCCGAAGAGGTCTAGTCGCGTGTGTTCTGAAATGTTTTTTGGATTATAATTATTAAGACGCATCAAAAACGTAAGTAATATTTCACTTTCCTATGAAACGTAGTGTGTCTATATTTGCATAATTGTTTATTAGAGTAAATATGCGACTGTGGTTGCGAAGTCGATTTTCTCGATTATTTTTAAATTTAAATAATAATATTATCGAAGGGCCTTTTCAACAACGTGTCTTAAATATTAAAAATTATTTTATATATTTGTGAAATACATCAAAATGTGGCCATTACCATCAATTATGATTTATAAGTGATTTATCAGAACTAAATAAGAGCAGTACTCTTATTTAAGGCTTTTATCGCACTTGTGAAGACAAAATAAACCAAATCATTTGGCTACACGGCCATATTGCAGATACGTATATTTCTTCGGAACGCTCCACTTCTCTTAAACCGCTTCCATTTGAGTAAATCCATCCTTAATAATTCTATTTTCCGCCATCTTGGCCAAACAACTGACACAAGCAGAAAAAGCACTTTTAAGACTCTTTGAACGTGCTACTAGTCTTTAATATGTCTTAGGTAAGATGAATCACACTTATAAGTACTGGTCTTACAACAGGTTTATGAAATGCCCTAATAAGTCATTCACTCTTAATAAATACTTAGTAAAGTATCTTCTAAGATCGAGTGCTCTTGCAAAATGCTTGTATAAGTTTAATAAAGAATCAAGGGCAATAAGGCTTATAAAATGCGCTTATAATACCACTACTCTTATAAATGTCTTATTACGTTTTCTTATATACGTCTGTAAGAATGTGTTACAAGTATGAAATCACATCATCATCATCAATCACACAAGCAGAAATAATTAGAATAACCGTCAATAGAGATCAGTCACTTTTAAGACTCTTTGAACGTGCTACTAGTCTTTAATATGTCTTAGGTAAGATTAATCACACTTATAAGTACTGGTTTTACAACAGGTTTATGAAATGCCCTAGTAAGTCATTCATTCTTAATAAATACTTAGTAAAGTAACTTCTAAGATCGAGTGCTCTTGCAAAATGCTTGTATAAGTGTTAATAAAGAATCAAGGGCAATAAGGCTTATAAAATGCGCTTATAATACCACTACTCTTATAAATGTCTTATTACGTTTTCTTATATACGTCTGTAAGAATGTGTTACAAGTATGAAATCTCTTATAGCCTAAATAGACTTATAACATGCCATTATAAGGGTTTCACTCTTAATCAGAACACATATAACCCTTATATAAGACTATAGATCTTATAAGCTTTTGTTTGTAAGAGTATTTTGCTAGTTGGGTATGCCTGTGGAGTGTGTATACGGACTCTAAACCTCAAATGCTGTCTTCTTTCCTCTTCCATTAAAGCAGGAAACTGTGTCGCATCCCATCAAGGCGTGGAAAAGGGGAAGGACCTTCGCCGTTTCCACGCCTTCACGGGATGCGACACGGTTTCCTGCTTTAATGGAAGAGGAAAGAAGACAGCATTTGAGACTTTGAGTGCATATCCTTATAAGACGTCAATGGCACATCCACAGATATAGTTATAGAAAAAACGATAGCTAAACCGTTGTTTATCTAAATTTCTAGTTTCTTTTACTGGTCTACCACTAGGTTTGAATAGGAAAAAAGGAAGAATGGTACGAAACGACAATTTCTTTAAAACCATACTGGAATGGGGAAAAGAGGACCCAGACAGCTAGAGTTATCTAGCCAAGTGAAAGAAAAGGTTGATGTCGTGTCGTATCAAGAACTCAAGACACTCATAAAAGTGACTGGATTGGCGAATACTCCTCCGACAAGAGCTCTTAAATAAGATGATGATGACCACTGGATTCAAGTTCCTTATGGAAGGGAAAATTGAGAAAGCTGATTCTATCATACAAAGCTATGTCGTTACTATGTATGACAGGTACGTACATACCTATACTTATCTATTCCTACTATTTTCTTTGCTTACATAATCCTCTTACTTTGTTAATCAGATTCAACATTGCTTCTTTCTTATACAGGTCAAGTCAATGTACAACAGTTAATGAATGTAGGAAACACCTATATTCACCAAAAAAGATCGTCAATTAGAGAACATACCACCTACTCAGTCGCGGCCTTGTATCACACACACTAAGAGCAGTGGATCAGGGATTCCATATTTGGAGCCACGTGCTAAAGCCCTTTTATCACCTTCCCAATCCAGCGTCTCGGGGCTGGCGGAAAAATAGAAACGAATGGTCTCCCTACTGGACTAACAAGCCAGCAGTGGCAGAAGGTTCTACACGCAGAATGTTCAATACGTAAAACGTTCAAAAGCGCAAAATGTGCTACTCGCTGTAGATGCAAGGCAGGCTTTCAGCAGAGATGTAAATGTAAAAAAACAAACCTAAAATGCACAGAGCTACGATGCATTTTAGGTTGGATGAGGAGCGAACGATTATGTGAAGGAAAGTGCGTATAAAAGATAACAATAAATGTTTCTTTCTATATTTCTAATTTTGAAATACATTGATTGCGAAAAAACTATAAAATGATTTTTTTTTATCTTTCATAGCCTTTTAGACATTGAAATACTTGCCTAATTAGAGAAGTTAACCAAGAAATCTCTTTTGGTCACTTCATTCTCATGCATCGAATACGAATTTTTAAGAAAATTGTCTGGATTCTGCTGCAAGAGCTGGTAGCGCAATTTCACTTAACTACGCGGCGCAAGGTTCAAGATAATTTTTCTTCGTAATTTTGTAAGATTATCTTTATAAAAGGTATATTTTTCTGAATCTACATAAAATATGCTATATTTAACCCTTTATCAGGCATAGTACATTTTATCGACCACATATAAGTAACTGATATATTACTTCAAACTTCATTATAAGGTTCATTATTGAATGTTAATGTGATGGCCACAGCCTGTTAAAGGGTTAAGTATTTCTAAAATATTAATTTGTTTATAGGTTGTAAAGTTATAGCTGTTTAAACGTATTTTTCCAGGTTAAATTTTTGACGTTTCTATGTTTTATTCGGAAACCACTTGCACAAAATGAAATAAAAATGCCAGAAATGAATTCCTCGTCCTTAATTTATACGAAAATGATACCAAACTTAACCTGATAGCTATATTCTATCGTTTGCAACTGTTTGAGTTTGTCCGGTCGGAGCGTCCCTTTGATCCCCCCTCTCCCGCCCCAGAGGGGGGGCTCCCGTGGGGTACCGATCTTGATCGGTCTTTTTTGACCCCCTGAGCAACTGTACCAAGTTTCAAGCCATAGTCATGATTTCTAAAGGTTTACAATTTTTTTCTTAGACTAGCACCCTAACTAGTGTTACAAAAATACAAATAAACATTTAAGGGGGTGGTTTAGACCATCAAACTGAACAACTTTCACTATGGGACCAATATCGAAATAGCGAAAAAAAATTTGTGTTATATACTCTACAAATCGACTCGAGCTAAAATATGTATGGGACATCAGATTTTTTTACCCGATTTCGATGTTGGTCTCATAGAGAAAGTTGTTCAGTTTGACGGTCTAAACAACCCCCTTAAGAGTTTTAAAAATTTATTCTTACTTATGTAACACCCTGTATACATTTAAACAGTTAATTGACTGATTTACAGACATGCATCAATAGGCCTTTAAATCTGTTGCATATGTTTTTAGAGCCGCATGCATGCCCATTTACGAAACAGATTTATAAAGCATGCCGTATCAGACCAGACCATCAAATTAAACAACTTTTTCTATGGGACCAACATCGAAATCGAAAAATTCGGCTGTTCCATACATTACGCTCGAGTAGGTTTGCAGATTTGAATGGAATAGCAGATTTTTTACGCGATTTCGATGTTGAGCCCTTGTTTGTTGTGTAGTTTAGCTCGAATTTTAAGGCCCATGATAGGAGGATGTAGGGGGAATCGTAACGTGTGTGTGTGTGTGTGTGGGGGAGGGGGAGTGGAGAGTGTGTGTGTCTACTAACTGGGCAGGCAGTCGTTGGGGCACGGGCATATCGAGGACACGTCGGGGCTGGTGATGCGTATGTTCGCGTAGGAGTGTTTCAACACCACGTCGCTCTTATCGCAGCCGCATTTACCGCACGAACCTCGCTTCACCGCTTCTTTTGTTGTGTATACGCCTGTAAAAATTAGTGGTTAAGGCCCAATGGTAGGACGAAATACCTTGGAGGCGTCTTTCATTTTTCATTTTATAACTAGATTTATACCATTTACCGAAACTGAAGTCATACCTCAGTATTGTTGGATAGTTTATCTAGTGATATCATAAACTGAATACACGATTGGAATTACTTCACTTGACAGAAAATCGTCACAAAGATGACGTATTTTCATGCATTTTTAAATATTTTTCTCGTTTTAGAAGAACTTAAAATAGTTTCCGATTGTTAGTATTTAAGGCCTCCGCTCATTGCAGCGATTTTATCGAGCGATAATATCGCTGCGATTTTGCGATAATTGTTTCCAGTACATTTTGTATGGGGACGCGCGCGATCCTACACACTGCCGCGATATTAACGATCGATAATATCGCTGCGATTTTGCGATAATTGTTCTCAGTACATTTTGTATGGAGACGCGGTCGATCCCACACACTGCCGCGATATTATCGCAACTCTTTCGACTACATTCAGTGGTGGGGCGCATGCGTGACGCGAATCGCGGAATCGCTGCAGTGTGTAAAGTGTCGCGATATCGCTGTCGATAATATCGCTCGATAAAATCGCTCGATAATATCGCTGCAATGTGCGGAGGCCTTTATACTCTTGATATCAGCCGATGAACGTCCATTGCTGGATATAGGCCTCGCCAAGGATCGGTCCTGCGCTGCCCTCATCGAACGAGTTCCCGCCGCCTTCACCAGGTCGTCGGTCATCCTACCCACGCTGCGCTTTTCTGTACGTGGTCGCCCCTCAAGAACTCTTCGGCCCCGTCGGCCATCGGGTCTGCGAGCAATATGGCCGCCCATTAGTCTAGTAGATATTTATATTATCTTTGGGCCATGCCTATGTGACCCGTATATTACTAAATAAAACCTCAACTCTCGCAGGACCGGTCGTGGCTCGTGGCGATCCTGTCCCGGTGCGTGGGAGACCTATGTCCAGCAGTGGACGTCCATCGGGTGAGATGTTGAATTGATGATTATGAAAACTAAGTTATAGCCACAGACCTAAAAGAAGAACCAGACGTAATCTCGTCTAATCATGAGAAAAGCACCCATTTCTTTTGTGTGCAGTCACATCATTTTAGTGCAATATTCGATCCGTAATTTCTTTCAAGTCCGTGGTTATAGCACAGATTATTTAACAGTGCGTTGGCACTAGTTTGGCACGTTACAGTAGATGTCTATACAGAACAACTTTTACCATAGGATCAAAATCGAAATCACGAAAGTAAAATCTGCTGTTTTGAACGAAATATCTGATTTTATTTTCACGATTTAGACGTTGGTCCCAAAGATAAAGTTGTTCAGTTTGATGGTCTGATCGTCCTTTTAAATAATTTTGACACTATATTGAAGGACCCTATATTACTAGCCTCTATTCTGTTGTTACACTCACCCTGCATTCCTTTTTTATAAACCAAAGGAATATCAATGTTTCGTTTTCCTGCCATGTTTCCGAACTTCTTTTTGTTGCCTCCAGAATCTCCTCTCCTCTCTTTCTTTTTATTCCCTCCAGATATAGAACCGAATGCTTTCTTTAAGGAATTTTTCACGGAGCCTAATCTTGTCTCATCTTCGGGGGGTGATAGTATGGAGCATATACATTGGTCGATGGGTCCTGTGCCTTCTCTTAATGCTTGTAAAGATTCTTCGTCGAGTTTCTTTATTTTATTGTAGGAGGACATGTCTTTCTGAGTATCAGGTAGTGTTTTTGAGCTATCTCTTTGTTAAGGTCTCTTTTAGTAATTCACTTATATATTATTAATAGGTATAATGAGGATCCAGAGTGTTTCACATATCAGTTTTATGGTAATGGATGTCTCATTTTGTGTTAAGAGTAGCTTGGTGTATCCAGGTACTGAGGATTAGTCTGGATTGGAATATACTTAAAGTTTTAGTATTTGTGAAATTGATATCATTAGAATCCTTTTAAACTAAACTGCAAAACTAGAGTATGAAGTGGCACGTATCCAGCGAAAAGCGATTGCGTGCCCTAACACCTGTACGCAGGAGGAGCTCATGACCGCTAGCGACGGTGCAGTATCGGTTGCCCACTTCTGGCAAGGTACTATTTAGCGACTTTGTTCAAAATTTGAAGTCGACACGATAAGAAGAAGAAGAAGCGAAAAGCGATTACAGCAAACAAAAGTTGAAATTGTTTAGTTAATAACCTTGTAATAACGAACTTACAATTGTGATATAGGTACCTACCTACATCTCGAAGTCTTTGCTGAAACTTCTATACATTGTTGGTTTCATAAAATTATCCTGGTTTACCTATTTACTGCAAACGTAGAAGGAGATTAATAGAATTACACAAGGAACAAATAGGTAGATTTACTATTGAAACAATTTTGAAATGACTGATACCATTTTCGACATAGACATGACCATCTCCACAAACTAATAAGAGAACTACCGTTTATTAGTTTTAAAACGTAATGATTATATTCTCTTTGGTAGTGATCAAGTAGTGATTACTTGTTCAGTGATTAGTTTGTGATACCTAAGTCTGTGGTTTGTGGACATGACATAGACAAAATTTTTTTCGCTTACGCCCATAGGCCAGTATTTCGCTACGCCATAGACGAAAAATGACAAAGAACAGCGTAGAAAGAGAAGGCACTAGAAGGAAGTACGTGTCTTGTCATATCACTCAGTAAGAGATGCACATAGCAAATTCGCTCTAGTTAAAAAAGGAGACCCCTACTTATTGCGGTCCTTATCAACGTATCCACTTTTTTGTACTTAATTAAAACTCAGTAAACATATTTAAAAAGTGTTTATTTACGTATACCATTATAATTAACTTATCTAGGCCATATAATGGACTCAGTTAGGCCAGACGATGGACTCTATCCAGGGCACGAAGGGCGGCACCCTGGTGTACATGCCCGGCTGCTCTGGGAACCCGCACTCCTTGCCGAACGACGTGACGCCCACTATCACGTACATACAGTGCACGCGCTTACTGTTTATCTGCAGGGGGCCACCGCTGTCGCCCTGAAATATTATGACATATTAGTAAAATGTCACATTCGCAAAATGTCACACTCACCTTGTGAGTTTTTGTGTGCGTGAGTGAGTATATGTGTTATGCTGGCACTTCACAAATTACCTATTTGGCAAATATCAAACATGACAAATACGCATTTCTACGTGAAAATAGGCAACAAAACTATAAAAACATAGATCCCAAGGCACGGACCTGAAAAAAAGACGGACGTAATGTGACACTAAAAAGATGTGAAGCATGCAAGGTCCTACATTTTCGTTTGTTCTACAAGGGACCTACACTCACACAGATGCACTAGCTCTAGGCGCAGGTCCTACATCCGTCACCATTATGTACCGCGTGACAGCACGCACACAAAAGAAATGGGTGACTCACTCGTGATTATACGAGATTACGTCCGTCTTTTTTCAGGTCCGTGTCCCAAGGTATGTTTTTGTGTATTTGTCATGTGTGATATTTAAGGATGTATTTATCTATTAGGTGGATAGTTTCATACCTGGCAAGTATCCTTGGATTGCTTCTTGTCCCCGTAACACATCTGAGTGTTAGAATCGTATCCCCTCAGCATGTGTCGGTTTGATGGGTAAGAATCATCGCATTCCTCCGACGTGAACTTGTTTAGGAGCACCTGTGGAATGGAAATGATGGGATTGGCGGCTTTAAGTACCTAATACGAAGTGGTGACCTACACAATTACACAGAAATATTTTTCCTTACACTTACAGATCGGTAAAGTGGGGGCATAAAGGCCTCCGCACATTGCAGCGATATTATCGACAGCGATATAGCGACACCTTACACACTGCAGCGATTCAGCGATTCGCGTCACGCATGCGCCCCACCACTGAATGTAGTCGAAAGAGTTGCGATAATATCGCGGCAGTGTGTGGGATCGAGCGCGTCCCCATACAAAATGTACTGAGAACAATTATCGCAAAATCGCAGCGATATTATCGCTCGATAATATCGCGGCAGTGTGTAGGATCGCGCGCGTCCCCATACAAAATGTTCTGGAAACAATTATCGCAAAATCGCAGCGATATTATCGCTCGATAATATCGCGGCAGTGTGTAGGATCGCGCGCGTCCCCATACAAAATGTACTGAGAACAATTATCGCAAAATCGCAGCGATATTATCGCTCGATAATATCGCGGCAGTGTGTAGGATCGCGCGCGTCCCCATACAAAATGTTCTGGAAACAATTATCGCAAAATCGCAGCGATATTATCGCTCGATAAAATCGCTGCAATGAGCGGAGGCCTTAATTCTGTTAATGAATTTCATTAATTTTCGGGTAAAAAAAGAAGTTATTTTTTGTGTTCATAAGGCAAACAGATGAACTTCGTGTTCTATATTCCCCCAAGGGGGTAGTCAGAGATAGTCTGAACCTCAGAACATCCACGTTTCACCAGTAGTACCGAAACTCTGTCCAGTCTGACGGGTAGTGAGCCCGTCGCCACTTTAATGGACAGTGGGTAGGTGGGTGGGTGGTGGTTACATGCCTCGAAATTGAAGCATGCAGGTTTCCAAAACCAATTATGCAACATTTCCAAAAAACAAGAATGTCACATCGTCGTTTTTCAATTTATCTTAACATTGCGGATAACTTTGTTTTATGTTTGTAGTTATTATTGTTATATATTATTAAATAAATAACAAAAACAAACAATCCCTAAGGGGTCGCCTTAAATTGAAATTAGCAATGACTACAATATGACATTGCTGGTTTTTGTTGTATAAAGTTAAGAAATTTTAAAAATACAACTGTGGGCAACACCGGAGGCTCGGCGCCCCCTTAAGAGAATATTATTCCGAGAGCGAAAATGCGCGCTGCATACGAAATACAAACGTACTATGGTGATATTTTCAATACTAACCAATTAAAGTCATTGACATTTTGCAGAAACAATCTAGAAACAAATCTCTATGCTTCTATGGAGTCCGATTTTCGTTAAAATATACAGTTTCAATGCTAGGATTAATTTAAGATTTGTATGGAAATCTTTGAGGCACTGTAACTTGAAAACTATACATTTTAACGAAAATCTGACTCCATACAAGCATATAAATTTGTTTCTAGATTGTTTCTGCAAAATTTCATTGACTTTAATTGGTTAGTATTGAAAATATCGCCATAGTACGTTTGTATGGAGCGCGCTCCGAATAATATACCCTTAAGACCCTGCATAAAGAGCTTACCTTCTGTAAGGTATCCGAGTTTTCTCCTCTATTGGTAGTAAGGCCCCAACCGGTAGCGAGTGCTTTATCATCTTTTACAATATCACCAACGTGCAGGCAGGCTGGCACTGAGAATTGGTCCAACTTCATCCTGCAAGAACCATAAAGTTATAATACCTTACATGAATAGAGGCAGTGGTATCGATTCGGTATTGACTTAACTTAACTTAATTTATTCCTGTCATTTTCTAACATTCGACTAAGAAAAGAGACAGAAAACCAAGAACTGACTTTAGTGCTGTCAAAGTGACGCTACACGCCTAAAATAAGATGGCATCATAATGCACGCCATCTTATTTAAGTCGTTTTTGGGCGTGTAGCGTCACTTTGACAGCACTAAAGTCAGTTGTTGGTTTTCTGTCTCTTTTCTTAGTCGAATGTTAGAAAATGACAGGAATAAATTAAGTTAAGTTAAGTCGTGGCAATACCGAATCGATACCTGAGTTTTTGGATGTTTTCAGGATACTATTCGCAGGCAAAATTTCTAATACTGTCTATAAATTCTGAGTCTAACGTGAAATCGTGGATATATTAATGGAGAAGTGTCAGTATATTTCACAAAATTATCTACGATTTCACTTTAGATTCCCAATTATTCACGGAAACCGAATTGTAAAAATTTATTAGTGAATAGAAAACGGTTCTTTTGCCTCGCGTCACGTATCTCTTTCTATTATACAGTGGTGCCGCTAGGTACATCTCGCTCTCTCAGCTGTATGTTCCTCTATTCCTGTTATAATACCTCTATGGTAAGAACATATCAAAAATTTGCAAAAGATGTCAAATTTTTAACCCCCGACGCAAAAAGAGGGGTTATTAGTTTGACGCCCATGTCTGTCTGTCTGTGGCATCGTAGCTCCCAAACGGGTCGACCGATTTCGATGCGTTTTTTTTTGGAAAGCTAATTTTTGCAAGAGTGTTCTTAGCTTTGTTTCAAGACAATCGGTTCAGCAGTTTTCAAGTACCTAACTTTAAAAATTACGAAATAACATTAAATTACGAATTAAAAAAACCCCAACGCAAATAATAATTAGCTAGACGGTAGATAAGACAATGACTAAAAATGGCGCCTTTTTTTTTAAGTCTATTTTTTTAGCGCAGCCTTCAGTATAATCTTTAGGTGATGGGGAGGAGACTTTGGGTTGTAACTATGATGACGACGCCCTTAGGTGACTTAAGTGCGTACACACACGATGACGCACTGACGGAGCGGCACATGACAGTCAATAGAACCACACCCGGTGCGTCAATGCGTCACCGATTGTGCTTCTACGTGCGGATTCATACAACTCCTTGCTTCACAAACGACGGACTGACTTTTGCTGCTCCGTCAGTGCGTCATCGTGTGTGAACGCACTAATAGTCATATAGCATAGTTTCTGATCACGTAGGAAATATTGAATTTACTAATATTAGGTAAACCCAAAAAGTCACCCAAAAGGCAATGGAGAGGGCTATGCTCAGAGTTTCCCTGCGAGATCAGATCAGAAATGAAGAAATCCGCAGAACCAGAGTAGCTGACATAGCCCAAAGAATTGCTAAACTAAAGTGGCAGTGGGCGGGGTACATTGCTCGCAGAACCGATGGCCGATGGGGCCGGAAGGTTCTCGAATGGCGGCCGCGTACCGGAAAGCGCAGCTTGGGTAGGCCCCAAAGTGGACCGACGACCTGGTGAAGGCGGCGGGAACACGTTGGATGAGGGCAGCGCAGGACCGGTCGTTGTGGCGATCCTTGGGGGAAGCCTATGTCCAGCAGTGGACGTACATCGGCTGAGATGATGAGATAAACCCAAATACTCACTCATTCTTAGTTTCCAACAGCGCAATATCATTATATTTAGCAGGTGACTTGTAATCCGGGTGTTTCCATACCTTCTTTATTTCATACACATACTTTAGATTCAGTCTGTCTGAACGTTTCAGTGCTCCAATCCGAACGTATGATACAGGGCCACTGAAATATAAATAAAATATTATATAACATGTAGGTATCAATGAGTTTTTCACACACATGCACGTAGGGACGCACCATATATATAGTAGATTACACACCGAGGGCAGGAAAGTAAGAAAGGTCTCAGATCTCATGTAATTGTTGACCGAGGCGAAGCCGAGGTGTTCTGAATCTTTCTTATTTACTGTCCGAGGTTAGCATACTATTTTTCTCCTCAACAGAGGTGGAAAGCGGCAACTTTGTTTAGCGCAGCGGGACGACAATAGACGCTTTCCTTCCGGAGGGGAGAAAAAGTTTTTAATCTAAGCCTCAGCCGAATAAATTGAAAAAATTTCAGCATAAGCACAGCATAAGCGCTGAGCCTCAACCGTTTGTATTAAAAGTGTAAATAATTTTCTACTGCTTCGGCGCGAAAAGCTACACTTACGTATCACTTACGTATCTCTCGCAGAAGTGCAGTGTCCAGCTGTCAGTATAAACCTCTCGCTGATGATCGAGCCTCCGCACAGCCACTGGGACGCTGTCGGCGAGTCTCCGTACCCGAGGAGTGCCTGCAAATATGTGTCGTAGGTTAGGTGCCATGGTTTCCGTCAACTCTAAAGCAGCATCAGGAGTCGCCGGGAACTTGGGGCCGGTTGTATGGGTAGTCAGGTCTAAGAATCCCCGGGCGAGATCGATCACACGTCAAACGGCGGCTAAAACTCAAAGGGCTACCGATTTACATTCCGGAACGGTTGGCCTGATTTTGCATTGCATGGGAGCATTGGAGGAAAAGAGGGGATGTCTTTGACCAGCAGTGGCACACAAGAGGCAAAAAAAAATGTTAGGTGCTACAAGTTCAGTTCTGAAACTGTCTCAACAGGTCTAATTGACAAAGGCCTAAAACTCACGTAAGGTAGGTTAGGTCAAGGTAAGATACTTGCGAATTAGACTTTTTTTGAAAATCGGAGTTTTTGCACATTAGGTATTTTTTTTTTCGACATTTTGCGTATTGGACGTTTTGCCAATTGGACTTTTAGAAACGTTGATTAAGAATATGTATTAAATTACACTAAAGAAATGTCAATCGATGATTAGATTCAGATTCAGCCAAAGGAAATGCAAAAAAACTCGAGATATGATGGATTTTCACATTTCGGTACCTTTCCTAAAATTAAATATTGTCCATTTAACTTTTTGAGGATTTGACTTCTTGCGAATTAGACAATTTTCGAATGTGG
This sequence comes from Agonopterix heracliana, assembly GCA_963693445.1. NCBI lineage: Eukaryota > Metazoa > Arthropoda > Insecta > Lepidoptera > Depressariidae > Agonopterix > Agonopterix heracliana. The sequence goes on along the minus strand of OY856333.1, from coordinate 953,490 downwards.
AAATGGACCAGTTTTTGAAGCGGGAATAGGAGTACAGGAGTACGATTTTTGAATATCATTCGCTGAATTCAGCAGTTTAAAATGTCAAAATAACTACCTATGGAGATATGCATCTTTCTACTGCGGATTTGACTTTCAAAAATTATACTACAGGAGAGCGATTTTTGAAAGTGAAATCAGCATTAGAAAGATGTGTATCTCCATAGTAATTTTGACATTTTCAACAGCTGAGCTCACCGAATGAGATTCAAAAATCGCACTCCAGAGCGGGCAACATAATTTTTCTTAGACAGCATTCTGTCAGTACATCCTCCGTTCTTATTTCTAGCATCACGGTCACGGTCATATGCGAGAACTCGCTCGCATCTGCATCCGCGTTATGACGAACGTGATGCTCCTGATATTATACACATTCTGCTATACAAGGTGTTACAAAAATACAAATAAACTTTTAAGGGGGTGGTGTAGACCATCAAACTGAACAACTTTCACTATGGGACCAATATCGAAATCGCGAAAAAAAAAAATTATATTCTTTACTCTACAAATCGACTCGAGCTAAAATATTTATGGGATATCAGATTTTTTTTTCGTGATTTCGATGTTGGTCCCATAGATAAAGTTGTTCAGTTTGACGGTCCTAACAACCCCTTAAGAGTTTTAAAAATTTATTCTTACTTATGTAACACCCTGTATAAATAAGGGGACGATCTCACCATATGTGGAAACTCGCCCGTTTCCGCGTCCTCCCCCCCTATGATAAGCTGGTCCGCGTTGTGACCGCATCGACTAGCCCTGGCGCGGTCCTCCACGAACGTGACGCTTCTCACACATGGGTACACGTACTTCTCTTGATATTCTATGCATTCTGCAACATTCAATGTCAGGTAAGTTATCATAATCATGGTCTCAGTAACGGTAGTAACGAGTCACGTTGCAGGGTTTGCCTCGAACACTTGTCTCTCGCGTGGTGTTCGCGCGGTTCGCGTCTCAGCCTGCCACGAGGCTCCTAAATCCTTCTCAGTTGTTCTTACTCAAAAACAATCCTCGAGATTGGATAGACACTCCCTCAAATAACTTGACACTGGCGAAATCTAACAAGGAAACGCCATTAAATAAAAACTGATAGACGTCCACAGCTGGACATTGGCTTTTTATATTATGATTTAGATTAGATGATGTCTTTTGTATAAATCTTTGCAAAAATTTAAATTTTGTGACATATTGTTATATTCTTATTAATTGCAATAATACCAATTAATTTAAATTTATGACATATTGTAATAATCTTTGACATGTAATAAATTTGTAAATTTAATAATACAAACTGATGTATAAAACAATGGCAAACGATGTTATACTTAAGTATAATAATAGTGTTTGTAAGTATGACATGTAACATCTTCTGTTATCAATAAATTATGTCTATGTCTATGTCAAAATCTACATTCATCATCACAGCCTAATATACGTCCCACTGCAGGGCACAGGCCTACCCTCAGGGAGTGTGTATGGGTGTTAGTCCACCAAGCGTGCCCAATGCGGATTGGTAGACTTCACATACCCAACTGAATTTCTTCTTCAACGTATGCAGGTTTCCTCACGATGTTTTCCTTCACCGTTTGAGAGCAGTCGGTGTTTCGTACATAAGTTAGAAAAACCCATTGGTACAGTCAGCAACGCAAAGATGTATGCACATTTACTATGTCTTAGTATAAAGATGTGTATACACTTTAGTACTACGCGTAGTACTAAAATGTATACATCTTTTGCATGAGGAGGCATGCATCTTTTTGCTGCTGACTGTACATGGCATGTCGTCAGTGCGGATTCGAACCCGGGACTCATGACTCAGTGTCCACACCTCTTTTCGTAGTACTTACTGTCGAAAGCTTTGGATCCAGTTTTAGGGGAGGTTTTGTCCCTCGGGATGGGTTCACATTCCTCTTTGTTATCTTCCCCTATCACCTTGTAGTCATAAAAGGGGGGTATGTATTCTGTCGTTGTTTTTGTCCTGAAATTTTATAACGTGGAGGATTTATATACCAGGAGTGCGATTTTTGAATCTCATTCGGTGAGCTCAGCAGTTGAAAATATCAAAATTACTACGGAGATACGCGTCTTTCTACTGCTGATTTGACTTTCAAAATTCATTCTACAGGAGAGCGATTTTTGAAAGTTAAATCAGCAGTAAAAAGATACGTATCTCCGTAGTAATTTTGACATTTTCAACAGCTGAGCTCACCGAATGAGATTCAAAAATCGCACTCCAGGGCTATTCAATAAATAAACGTGACAATTGACAATGACAAATGGTATCGATTCGGTATTGCCACGACTTAACTTAACTAAATTTATTCCTGTCATTTTCTAACATTCGACTAAGAAAAGAGACAGAAAACCAACAACGGACTTTAGTGCTGTCAAAGTGACGCTACACGCCCAAAAACGCCTTAAATAAGATGGCGTGCATTATGATGCCATCTTATTTTGGGCGTGTAGCGTCACTTTGACAGCACTAAAGTCAGTTCTTGGTTTTCTGTCTCTTTTCTTAGTCGAATGTTAGAAAATGACAGGAATAAATTTAGTTAAGTTAAGTCGTGGCAATACCGAATCGATACCATTGCTGGTTACTAATGACGCTAAACTTGCAGTAGGTAACATTCTCAGCAATATACTCTGAATTGTCATCATCGCGCAGAATGTAACACATTGGTGTCAAATATTTTTTTAAAGATCATCTTTCACTCTCTCACGCAAACACGCCAAACACACAATACACTCAAACGCACGAACATAATACTACGCACTCACACACGCACACTTATAGGCACATGAACACACCCGTGGGAATCGAACCCACGACCTCCGTGTCAAGAGCCCAATGCTCTTAACCATTTCCACCACCCACCACCACGGAGGCAGACGTTGACTAAACGATACCGCCGCAAATCTCAGAAATATCGTGGCAATATATCACAACCATATCTTTCCGTCAACACCTATGCTCAAAAATAGCCTACGCAAAAATGAATTGTATTGCAGTTGTTTCAATCACCTCCTAGTTGATGTTGTAAGGACTGGTCTGGGTGATGTGGTAGGACCCGCACTATCGAGGCAGCATACTATAGGAACTGTATCCGAGAAACCGCATATCTGGAAATAAAAAATCATTAAGGGTATATTATTCGGAGCGCGCTCCATACAAACGTACTATGGTGATATTTTCAATAAAAATGCGCGCTGCATACAAACGTATTATGGTGATATTTTCAATACTAACCAATTAAAGTCCATGAAACTTTGCAGAAACAATCTTGAAACAAATTTCTATGCTTGTATGGAGTCAGATTTTCGTTAAAATGTATAGTTTTCAAGTTACAGTGCCTCAAAGATTTCCATACAAATCTTAAATTAATCCTAGCATTGAAACTGTATATTTTATCGAAAATCTGACTCTATAGAAGCATAGAGATTTGTTTCTAGATTGTTTCTGCAAAATTTCATTGACTTTAATTGGTTAGTATTGAAAATATCACCATAATACGTTTGTATGCAGCGCGCATTTTCGCTCTCGGAATAGGTTCAGGCGAATACTTTCTAGTTCGTATGCCGTATTTTCGATTAAAGAGAACGAAAGTACTTTTTATATATTTTTTAAATTATTTCACTAGATAAACTAATGGTAAATTTATATGTGAGTATAAATACCAAAAATCGAATAGCAAGTTTTAAGTTATGTATAACCTGTGGTGCAACTGGTGATTACGTTCATTTAGTTTAATTTATGTGCAGGGTGTAATAAAATACCCTAGTAATAGTTAAGTAATGGGGTGCTTAATACCATCAAACTGAACAACTTTCTCGATGGAGCAACTTCGAAATCGTGAAAAAAAAATCTGCAGTTTCATACAATACTGCAGTAGTTACCGACTCGAATAAAATGTATGGGACAGTTGTTTTTTTTCGCGATTTCGAAGTTTGCTCCATAGTGAAAGTTGTTCAGTTTGATGGTATAAAGGACCCCCTTTTTGATGTTATGGAGACACCCTGTATGTAGCGTGCAAACGTTGTTTTTAATAATAATCATTAGTTTTTACTTCATCTGGATTGCGATTTTTGAATCTCATTCGGTGAGCTCAGCAGTTGAAAATGTCTAAATTACTCTGGAGATACGCATCTTTCTCCTATTGATTTGACTTCAAAAAATCGCACTTCTGTAGTATGATTTTTGAGAGTAAAATCAGCAGTAGCAAGATGCGTATCTCCAGAGTAATTTAGACATTTTCAACTGCTGAGCTCACCGAATGAGATTCAAAAATCGCACTCCTGATCACCGTACCATATTTTCGGATAATCCGCGCACCTTTTTGATGAAACTTAATGTTTTTCCTCAATTATATATACCGGTTTACGGTCAGGGTCACTGCACTGATTGTTGTACATTATGTGACATTTAATTACTTGTGTTATTATTTATTTAAGAAGCGATCTTTGTTTTTTCTCTGACTTTCCTTATGTTGTCCTTCAATGTTGTTACCGTCTGGTTTCCAGCTCAGAATAGCTGCACCAAACTCAAAAATCTTTATTTGAATGGTAGGTACATCATAAATAAGGATTCAAAAGATGGACTTATGACTCATAAGTTTAAATCCCATGTTAAACAAGTCCTCTGTAAAAAAGGTTACTATAAACTCGATGATTATTTGAATGACCAAAATGTCTGGTCTTGACAATGTTACACTATGTAATTCAATATTTGTACTTTGTATATTTTGTTTTGTTTAAAAGAAGTGTGTTGTAGAGTTTCTGGCCGCATCTTCTCTACAACGGAACACCTTCCGAAGCGGTGGTAGAATCAAAAATGACGTCAGAAAGTTATCTATGTGATATTATTTTGAATAAAAAATTTTGAGTTTGAATAATATAGCGTAGAATATTCTATTAGTCAGAGATATTCTGAAACCTCGGAACATCCACGTTTCACTAGTCGTACCGAAACTCTGTCCAGTGTGACGGGGGGTGAACCCGTCGCCGATCGCCACTCATAAGTCATGACTCATAATATAATATAGGGTCCTTCTTAATATGCTGAGGGTTTTTAAGGGGATGATCAGACCATCGACCTGGAGTGCGATTTTTGAATCTCATTCGGTGAGCTCAGTAGTTGAAAATGTGAAAATTACTATCGATATATCGTCGCTGTCATTTCAAAAAGTCGTATGTTCGATTCGATTTCGAAAAGACATACGACTTTATGAAATAACAGCGACGATATGTATCTTTCTACTGCTGATTTGACTTTCAAAAATCATACTTCAGGAGTGCTATTTTTGAAAGTCAAATAAGCAGTAGAAAGATGCGTATCTCCATAGTAATTTTGACATTTTCAACTGCGGAGCTCATCGAATGAGATTCAAAAATCGCTCTCCAGGTTCGAATCCACATGGGAAAATGTCATGTACCAATGAGGTTATACAGGGTGTAGGGAAAAGTATCATTTACCTTTAAACTAGCCTTTAAACCACATATTCTACCCATCAAAGTGAACAACTTATCCTTTGGGAACAAACCTGTCAAAACAAAAAAAAACTGCTGATTCATACGTTTGAGTCGAGTAGACCATTGCAGTTTAGGATGGCACAGCAGATTTTTTTTTCTTGTAATAAAAGTTGTTCAGTTTGATGGGTACAGTATAAAATGAAAATGATACTTTTCCTTGGAACCTGTAGAATAGCTGTTTTTTTCGCGATGTCGATGTTGGTGCCATAGATAAAGTTGTTCAGTATGACGGTCTGATCATTCCCTTAAAAAGTGACCTGTATGTGGTGATGATGATGATCATATTATTAATTAAATAACTTACGACAGGATTCTTCCTTTTTCTAAGGTCATCTTGAGCCGCCTTACACTTCTCTATGTTAGCACAACGTCCGGCGATGCCATCTTTTGTGCAGCTTTCACCTGGAAGAATATGAACTGGTACATACATACATACATATTCTCACGAATGTCTCCCACTGGGGTATGCAGAAACAACGGAACGCCACTTGCTACGATCCTGACAAACCTCCCTAGTTTCCTCCACATTCATTAGTCCTTTCATGCATGCTCGTCGGTTTCGGGTAGATCTGACCTGGCCCTTCTTAAGCACGTCGCCAATTTGGTCCGAATATGAACTGGTCATTTTGGAAATTTTGACGCTTTGAGACTATGGATGGCTGATCGTTTCGGAAATTTAATCTTTGGAGGAACTGAACGAGTGATCATTTTTGAATTTTTTCCGCGATATCGAAGTTGGCTCCATAGTGAAGGTGTATCAGTTTCATGGCCAGGAGTGCGATTTTTGAATCTCATTCGGTGAGCTCAGCACTTCAGCAGTTGAAAATGTCAAAATTACTATGGAGATACGCAACTTTCTACTGCTGATTTGACTTTCAAAAATCGCACTCCTGGAGTATAATTTTTGAAAGTCAAATCAGCAGTAGAAAGTTGCGTATCTCCATAGTAATTTTGTAATTGCCTGCCGTGCAGGAGGCGATGGTTCGATCCCCGTCCAAGCCGACTCGTATCAATGAGATAATGAAAGTTTTTCGGAATTTATGTTCGATTTGTTACACCACTGGCTTTTCGGTGAAGGAAAACATCGTGAGGAAACCTGCATGCTTCAATTTCGGGGCGTGTATTGTACCCACTGTCCATTATAAGTGGCGACGGGCTCACCCCCCGTCACACTGGACAGAGTTTCGGTACTACTGGTGAATCGTGGATGTTCTGAGGTTTCAGAATATCTCTGACTACCCCTTCGGGGAATATAGTCGTGAGCATATGCTAATTTTGTAATTTTCAACTGCTGAATTCAGTGAATGAGATTCAAAAATCGCTCTCCTGAAGCTTAAGGTCGCTAAGCTTAGGTCTGAAGCACCCCTTTAAGTACTAGGGTGTTTTGTTACACCCTGTATAGGCTGTGATGATGATGAACAAAGTTTGAATTTCGTTAAAGTTCATTGACTTTTCCTGTTGACTGTACATACAAAAACGAGCAAGATAATAAAAAAAATCTAATCAATGAAGTAGAATAATAATTAGTCAAAAAAAATGAATACTAACCTTCAAATGCCGCATCCACGTTAATTATTACCAACAAAAACACTCCCAGATAATAATATGTCATGATCACTTCTTAAAATAATAATTTATCAGTTCTCAGTACCTAAGTATAATTAATTATCGTTTTAAATCATAATTATTTAGTTCAATACGAAGTAACTAGGTAGGTAATAGGTATCGTAAATATACCTAACTAATTCTCTTCTACAAAGTTTAACCACCACACATAAAAACCCTAAAAGTTTTATACAAGGTGTAGGACTTAAATGCGTTACATAATTTAAGGAGGTGGTTCAGTTCATCGAACTGAACAATTTTCACTTTTTCTTATCGTGTGGCCAAGCTCTGGTGTCAGAGTTTATTCAAACCGCCTTACGGCCGCTGACATGGTTTTTATGTTACGACTACCACCAGAGATAGAAGCCGGGACCAACGGCTTAACGTGCCATCGGAAGCACGGAATCATTTCTCTTTTCAGACAATCAGGTGATTCAGTCTGCAATGTCCTAACCAACTGGGGAAATACGAACAAAGTGACATATCACTAGGTGTCCCCCATGGGAATTGAACCCACTACCTTCGTTTCAAGAGCTTAATTCTTCACTTTGGGGCTAATATTGAAATATCGAAAAAAATGTTGGTTGTTCCATAGAAAATAGATTTACATATACAAAATAGTTCCAGATATCCCTTTTGCTATTTCAAAGTTGGTCCGAGAGTGAAAGTTGTTCAGTTTGATGGTCCGAAGGATCCTGTTCGATATGTAACGCCCTTTATACACCACTATTGTTCATTTACTACAAAAATTTAAAAGTAAAGTTTAGGAGTGCGATTTTTATATCTCATTCGGTGAGCTCGTCAATATTACTATGAAGATATGCATCTTTCTACTGCTGATTTGACTCTCAAAAATCATACTTCAGGAGTGCGATTTTTGAGAGTCAAAACAGCAGTAGAAAGATGCGTATCTCCATAGTAATTTTGACATTTTCAACTGCTGAGCTCACCGAATGAGATTCAAAAATCGCACTCCTGATAATGAAATTTTCACTAAGGAACATCATGGGTCGAAAAATGAGAAAATGTTGTGTACCTTCCATAAAAAAGTTACAATTGGATGGATTAGCAGATAAATATCTAAATATCTTGGACAGTGTCACACAAATTATCTAGTCACATTTAAAGTTCCAGAATCTAGCCTGGACTTGTATTATGATAACTAGACAACGATATAGAATACATATATAGATACAAACATCCATGACTCGGGTACAAATATTCATATTCGTCATACAAATATTTGTCCGTTACGGAATTCGAACCCGCGACCCCCGGCACAGCAGGCAGGTTCACTACAGACTGTGCTGTTGGGCCGTCATAATTCTAGATCAGAAAGATCTATTTTATATGGGAGGTCCGAATATTTTTCTCACTTTTCCATCCATGTTGCTTAGGGAAAGTTGTTTGTTTTCATTATCTGGTTAATTATTTAAATTGCTATATGATACAGAATTAAACAAACAAAAAACACCCTTCACAAAATTATCAAATCAAGTTAAAACATTATTTGCGCAGAAAAAACGTAGAAGAACAATCAAAGAGGCGAATAAAATCACCCTCCCTTTTCGGTCACTCAAAACAACAATAAAAAGGAAAACAGTTAAAAAAATATGTTTTTTTAAATAATAAACTGACCACTGCAGAAAACCTCACTGCCTCGGATGCGAGGTCAATCACTACTAAATGACTACCTACCTGATATAAGGAAAACAAGTCTTGTTTATGAAGTAGATTAACCGACTGCGATGCTAATGAGAGGTTAACACTCTTCTTCATAATATTATAAATTATGCCAATAGAATTTATACGATTAGTAACCGGCTTTTTGTAACGAATACATTTGAGAAGAAACATATGTTTTATTTTTTAAGGTTTATTATTGTATCTTTAATAATTTTAGGTAGTAGGTATGTTTGTAAAATAGCCGTGGTGGTCCAGTGGCGAGTAACCTTGCCTGCCGTGCAGGAGGCGATGGTTCGATCCCCGTCAAGGCCGAGTCGTACCAATGAGTTTTTCAGAATCTTTGTACGATTTGTAACACCACTGGCTTTTGGGTGAAGGAAAACATCGTGAGGCAGGGCCGTAGCTAGGACTGGATTCAAGGTAGGGCATAGGAGGTTTAAGGTAGGGCGGAAGCAAAGAGCAGTTTTTTTGGATGAGATGAGAAAAAAACATACCAAGTCTCAAAACGATGGTGATACTGAGTTCCATTAGCCTACCTATCCCCTTCAACACCACTCAAAGGCTGGAGCGAGCGAAGCGAGCTCGAAATTTCACACTCCAAGACTCAAAACGGTGTTAGTATGCGTTCCATTAGTCTACCTACGCTCGTAATATCATAGGCTGGAGTGAGCGAAGCGAGCTCGAAATTTCACACTCAAAAACTCAAAACTATTTTGGTATGCGTTCCATTAGTCTACCTACGCTCGTAATATCATAGGTTGGAGCGAGCGAAGCGAGCTCGAAATTTCACACTCAAAAACTCAAAACTATTTTGGTATGCGTTCCATTAGTCTACCTACGCTCGTATGATCATAGGCTGGAGCGAGCGAAGCGAGCTCGAAATTTCACTCTCAAAAACTCAAAACGGCGTTGGTATGCGTTCCATTAGTCTACCTACGCCCGTAATATCATAGGCTTGGAGCGAGCGAAGCGAGCTCGAAATTTCAAACTCCAAGGCTCAAAACGGTGTTGGTATGAGTTCTATTAGCCTAACTACGCTCATAATATTATAGGCTGGAGCGAGCGAAGCGAGCTCGAAATTTCACACTCCTAAACTCAAAACGGTGTTGGTTCCATTAGCCTAAACTACGCTCATAATATGATAAGCTGGAGCGAGCGAAGCGATCTCGAAATTTCACAGTCCTCAAGACTCAAAACGGTGTTGACATTTGTGTTCCATTAGCCTACCTACGCTCATAATAATCATAGGCTGGAGCGAGTGAAGCGAGCTTAAAATTTCACACTCCAAGACTTAAAACGGTGTTGGTAACTCATACGGCATTCCGAAGCGGTGGTAGCTTAAAAAGAATTGACGTTTAATATGTGTGCTTCAGGCTCCTATATTGAATAAATTATTTTGATTTGATTTGCACAATATCATAGGCTGGAGCGAGCTCAACATTTCAAACTCCAAGGCTCAAAACGGTGATGGTATGAGTTCCATTAACCTACCCACGCTCATAATATCATAGGCTGGAGCGAGCGAAGCGAGCTCGAAATTTCACACACCAAGTCTAAAAACAGTGTCAGTCCGAGTTCACTTAAAAAAACAATTTAAAGGCTGGAGCGAGCGAAGCGAGCCCGAAATTTCACAGCAATGGAACTTTGTTGTGACCAGAATTCTGACAGTTTTGTAAGGGAATTTGCCCTACTTGCCCATATAGTAAAGACGTTGCCCATGTAGGAATGAAGTAATGGTTGGGTGATTTTTAAGGTAGGGCATTGGAATTTTAACACTTTCGCTGCTAAGCTCAAAATCATGATCCTCGCGCAGTGCTAAAACTGACGCCCCTCGTAGGTCGCGCGCACAGTCGTAACGTAAAATGACCAAAGCGGCTCACCTCGTGGGTCGGCCCGCACAGGCGTAAGGTTTGGGTGACTCGCGCTGTAGGTCATCAGCACAGTCGAAACTTGACCCCCCTCGTAGGTCATGAGCACAGTCGTAACGGTGAAACGATAAACTGGCTCGTCTAGTGGGTCACCCGCGCAGGCGTAAGGTTATCGGTGACTCGCGCGGTAGGTCATGAGCACTGTCGAAATGCAATTGAACCGGCTCGCTACGTGGGTTCTTCAGCACTTCGGCCCATTTGTCGCCGACCTACGACGTAGGTCGTCAGCAGTGAAAGTGTTAAGGTAGGGCATTGCCCCACGATGTCCCCCCCTAGCTACGGCCCTGTCGTGAGGAAACCGGCATGCTTCAATTTCGAGGCATGTATTGTACCTACAGTCCATTACAAGTGGCGACGGGCTCACTACCCGTCACTAAACGTGAGCATCTGAGTTTACAGAATATCTTTGAACTTTCCCCTCGGGGAATACAGTCGAGAGCATATGCTATGCTATCCATGCTGTTTGCAAAATCGAGTGGCGACCGCGTACTGGAAAGCGTAGACCCACGCTATAAGCCCCCCACAAGGTGGACCGACGACCTGGTGAAGGCGGCGGGAACCCGTCGGATGAGGGCAGCGCAGGACCGGTCGTTGTGTTGTGGCGATCCATGGGGGAGCTATGTCCAGTCGACTTATAGCGGCCGAGATGATAAGGAATCTTATACTTAAACTCTGATTTTGAGAGTTAGCGGTTATTAATGTAGGTACATTACATATTCTCACGCCTACCTGTCTCTTGGTTATTAATTAAGTTAAAGTTAATAATTTTAACGGGTTAAAATGCTTACAAGTTACTATTATAATATAACCTATAATAACCGGTTACTGTAAAAAAAACGACACTACTTTCTGTTGTTCTACTATATGTTGAAAAAACTCAGATAAATAATGTATGTGAGTGAAAAAACAATGTAAATTTTTTAATTTGTAAGAGGTCAATGTTTGTAATTTATATAATTCATTTATTCATTGTTGATTGCACACGTTACATAAGATGGTATCAAAGAGTAGATTATTATACGATGGTATAATTAATTAATGTATTTAAACCTTTGTACACAAACTAATTTTATTTACATACTTTTTAGTGGCGAGCGACGGGCTCCAGGCACGTAGGGGCCCCCCGAAATTGAATGTCCCCCCCCGAAAGAAAAGTTTGGATACGTGCTTGACGGGCTCACTCCCCGTCACACTGGACAGAGTAACGGCCTCCGCACATTACAGCGATTTTATCGAGCGATAATATCGCTGCGATTTTGCGATATTTATTCTCTGTACATTTTGTATGGGGACGCGCTCGATCCCACACACTGCCGCGATATTATCGCAACCCGACGCAATCTCTTTCAACTACATTGGTGGTGGGGCGCATGCGGGACGCGAATCGCGGAATCGCTGCAGTGTGTAAGGTGTCGCGATATAGCTGTCGATAATATCGCTGCAATGTGCGCAGGCCTTTAAGGTACTACTAGTGAAACGTGGATGTTCTGAGGTTTCAGAATATCTCTGACGTGATGAGCATAATATGCTATGCTGTTTTTAATTTCCCATAATATTATCGGTTTTGGTGAAATTGAGAAATAATACAAAGTAAAAATACGATTTATTGTCGTTTGCATGCTGACATTTAGCAATATGATTATATTATTTCTTAACATGATAGTGGGCATTAGAGGCCCAGCAGTGGGACGGCGCTTACACCCACGGCTCCCAGCCCGACCTGGTGACGCCCAGGATGTGAGGGTCAGTACATTGACGAAGTAGGCACGATATCTGGTGGGAAAACATAATATTTATTAATTGTATCGCTCTTGACGGATTTCAGCCACGGCGACTGCTTCAACTCCGCGTTAATGAGCTCTCGCTTGCAGACAAGCTACACTTTGCGGTCGCCGTGCGGGACGCGCTCATAGATTTTACGGTCACGCGACATCGCACGACCTCTGCGACCGCAAAGTGTCGTTCGTCTGTAAGAGCGCCAAGTGTTACATAACGACCCTTATTTGCTTTATCCCATCTACAAATAATAATAATAAATACCCATCAAACTGAACAACTTTCATTATGGGAGCAAACAGATCGGAAAAAAAAAAACAGGCGTTCCATACTAAACTGCAATCCCTACTCGACTCAAATGTATGCAACAACTGATTATTTTTCTAGGCTAAGCCAGGTCAGAGACCTATTGGCGGCTTGAAAATTCTCTGACGGCAAGTTGACCACTAACTTGCCTCCACCAATCCGCACTGGGCCCGCTTGGTCGAGTATAACCATAGACATATTACTCTAGCGATAGACAAGCTCGTTCAAACAAACAACATGTCACACAAAACAACACAAGATGACACATTGCGGTCTGTCATTGCCATAGTGACGAAGTGAACTCGGGAACATCAATCAGGTGCGTACACCTCATTCAAGTGGAACATATTACTTCTATGGAAGGGCAAGTCTATCGCTAGAGTTTAAGTCTATGAGTATAACCCTAATTCGTGAGAGGACGCCTTCGCTCTGCAGTGGAATTCTACAGGCAATAACTTAACTATATGTGTGTCTGTGTGTAGGGGGAGGGGGGGGGAGGGGGAGGGGGGTGTTTTGTGGGCGGTATCTCACCTGCTCCTCCACGCTGTAGCACTCGTTCTGATTGTAGTCCACGAACAAGTTATCAAGTAGCTCGATGTATTTATCTTTGTACATTATGTTTGACTTTTCTATGACCTCTTTAGTTATCTGGTAGGACAACGATTTGCCTTCCAGTATAGATCTTATGTAGGCCAACTGAAAATAAAAATAATTATAACAATAAAAGAATGGGGTTTTTTGCTAGTGTTTACAATCATCCTAACCTAAGCCTATGGATTTCCACTGCTGGACATATGCCTTCCCCACAGCCCAGGATCTTCAATATTTCCGAGGCGGGGCAATAAGTTGACATTGGCACCCCTCCCCTCTAAGGGTATAGCAATAATTTTTCCCAGGGAGGCTAGGTCCAGGTTAAGAACTCGGCCAATGAGAGTGCCTTATTTCCCAATGACGTGATCGAGCGAGCGCGCTATTGGCGGATTGTTTCCTCGCTCACCGCCTCGCTACCTCGCACATCTCTTGTGGAACAGACTAAGTAGTTACAATAATGTGACGGGTAGTGAGCCCTTCTTATGGACAGTGGGTACAATAAACGCATCGATATTGAAGCATGCAGGTTTCCTCACGATGTTTTCCTTCATCGAAAAGCCAGTGTTATTACAAATTTTTATTTATTTTTATTTTCTTTATTGATTTCCCAACAGTTGTTACACTAATACAAATACAACAATATAAATCTAAGAAACTTTTAAGCTAAATGTAGTACAACTAATTAAAGGGAAATACAGCATGCACTGAAACAAACAGATTAACAAAGTTTACTTATAATAGATTAATGCTACATCTACTTACTAATGATTAAATTACTTACGTAATTTAACTGTTTCGGTTCCAAATGTCTTTTTAGCAAAATTTGCCCCAATCAAGACAATAAACTAATAATACTTACTTAAATTAAATGTACCCTAAACCGTCAGCAAGGCAACAATTTTCAATTATGTGAAACGGGAGAGGGGGAAACAATCTAGCTTCAAAACAATAATTTAAATAGCTACAAACACGGAAAACTCTGACTACAAAAACGCATTTCTGCGAAACATGGCTAACGAGTCGAAAAAGACATCGTACATAAATTCCTGAAAAACTCATTGATACGAGTCGGACGGGGATCCTTAGATCAAAATAAAATGAATGGATAGGCCTTACGCGAACTAATGAGGCAAAACCTAGAACGAGGGCAAAACAAATGAAAGGTATACTTCAAATTTGTATGCAAGTGTCTAGATTTGACAGATAATGGCGCTAGTTTGTATGGACCAAGTGCACCAGTAGTTTGCTTCAACTTACCGCGCTTTAGGCCTATCCATTAATTATATTTTGATCTAAGCGGGGATCGAACCATCGCCTCCTGCACGGCAGCCAAGGTTACTCGCCACTGGACCACCGCGGCCAGTAAAGCCACAAATTTACCTTGTCGTCTAACTCTTCCCCCATCCATTTGAACGCGATCTTGACGACAGCTAAGAATGTCTTGTGAGACAACCGCAGAGAGTTCAATATGGTTTGTAGCTGACTTTCCAACACTGAAACAAATATTAATCAAATAAAAAAAGACTGTCCGACGCTAATTGCCAATGACATTCTATAAACAAGGACTTCGCATCAGTGCGCTACCGGACCACTAAGTTATGCTTAATTAAATAAATAAATAAATATCTTGGACATTGTCACACAAATTATCTAGTCACATTAAAGTTCCAGAATCTAGCCTGGACTTGTATTATGATAACTAGACAACGATATAGAATACATATATAGATACAAACATCAGTGACTCGGGTAATAATATTCATATTCACCATACAAATATTTGTCCCTTACGGGATTCGAACCCGCGACCCTCGGCACAGCAGGCAGGTTCACTACAGACTGTGCTGTTGGGCTGTTAATTGTTTTACATTACTGTTTGGAGACCATTTTTTTAAATTTCTTTTTGACTCTTGCTTGTGCTGTGCGTTAGCACCGCATTTCCGCCAGTGTCAAGTAGTTTATGGGAGTATCTATCCCAATCTCAGGGATTGTTTTTGATCAAGAACAAGAAGGATTGCGGAGCCTCGTGGCAGGCTAAAACGCGACGCACGAAATACATTTGAAATATTTAAAACTACTGGAATGTCAGCGGCAATGTATGACAGCCGAGCATAACTGATGCATGTGCCATTTTTTGGTTTTGTTATTGTATAACATGGTAAGTCCGCGTTTATAGAATGTCATTGTCATTTGTTCTATAATCTTTGTTTGACGCTTATATAGGGTCCTTCTTAATATGCTGACACTTTTTAAGGGGATGATCAGACCATCAAACTAAACAACTTTGTCTATGGGACCAACATCGAAATCGCGAAAAAAAAAATCAACTGTCCCATACATTATCCTCATGTAGGTCTGCAGTTTTGTATGGGACAGCTGATTTTTTTTCGCGATTTCGATGTTGGCCCCATAGAGAAAGTTGTTCAGTTTGATGGTCTGATCATCTCCTTAAAAAAGTGTCAGCATATTAAGTTGGACCCTGTATATGTATTACCGTTTTTACGATAGTGCAAGAAAAAATGTTTAAAGAAATAGTTTCTTAACAGTACTATAATTACTACCGTAATACTTACCTTTAGTATCACAGACGGCCAGTATATTGGGGGTGAGCCTGCCCGGGGGCAACTCCCCCCTCCCGTAGGTGAACAGAGCCCCCCAGTCAATGCAACAGACTGCCCCATCAAGCGATGAGTACATTATGTTCTGTAAGTGGCGGTCACCGAGGCCTGCAACGAAAATATAAAAATCAAAAAATTGCAATGAAAATGAAGTGATTTTTTTTATTCATTCAGTCCATTTTCCCGTTTTTAGGGTTCCGTATCTAACAAGGAACCCTTATACTTTTGTTATTACTGTCTGTCTGTATGCCCCGCCTCAATTACACCCTCATGTTTTGTACTCATTAAATCGATATCTGAGTGCAAGCGTCTCTTTCTTACAAGCATAAGTTTGTAATTAGCCATCCCGCTTCAATTGAAAGCAGAATAGCAAAAAAACTTATTTCTTAGGTGTTTCTTTAATCTATTTAGTTAAGGGGGTTGCAGAGACGTTCACAGGCAACTAGATGGCGCTCGGGAGCATTATTCATGATTTTGTCACATTTTATTTTATATCTTCGTAATTATGTTATAAATTGCAATGTTATTTGAGAAGCGCAATCTAGATTTTCTAAACTATTTTTCCATATATAAAATATTACTTTTGTTAATACCGTCTACGAAAGTTCAACGTCAAAGTTTTGTATGAAATTGGTCAAAATTAAAATGTATATCAAATTCGTATGAACAATAAAAATACTTTAACTTGTAGCTAGATCAGTAAAACATAAACACAAGTGCGCGCTTAATTGAAAATTTTGATTGAAATCATCACAATTACGAGATATAAAATAAAATGTGATAAAATCATGAATAATGCTCCCGAGCGCCATCTAGTTTAGTGTCTTGCCCTCTGCAACCCCCTTAAGTACAAAAATAAGAAGTTAAATATCAGCAGTTTAATCATAATATTGAAAAAAATTACATAACAAAAAGGTGTAACTTTGGGATGTTTTTCTATGGGAAATAATATTGGTTCCGACAAATAAATAAATCTCCAGCTATCTCTGTCCGACTTTTATTCTAATTTACCAGCGTTATAATAATATACCGACAAAAAAATTCAAAGCATACCGAATAAAATACCTAAATTTTGCTGACACCTATGAACACAATCAAATTACATTTCTACTTATAAATATATTAAACTTTGAATAACAAAACTAAACTTCTGAATAAAATACTGAACCTCCGACGAGATTACTGGGTTACTGACAACAGAGGTCATGTCAAAATAATCATTCTTTTACGAATTTTATGAGTTATTTAATTTTCTAGTGTTGGTTACCAAATATATTTTTTAACTCTCAACATTGATGAAAATACCGAAACTGGTCGGACCGCGCGAACGGCGTTTGAGCAAAATGCATTCGGTTGGGTTAGCGAGGAGCGAAGCGACGAGCGGGTTAGGTTTCTTGCGACCAGCCCCACGAGCCGAGCGAGCGCAGCGAGCGTGCCGCGGCAGCGGCCGGCGAGTGGCAGAACCGAATCGCTACTGTTTTAAATAGTAGACTAAAAAAAATGTTTACAAAAAAAAAACTTAGGTTAGGTTAGGTTAGGTTAGGTTTGGTTAAGGAAAAAAAAAAAAAAAAAAACTTTTTTTTTTTAAAGTTGAGATTTTTTTTTAAAAGTTATAGGTTAGGTTAGGTTAGATAGATTAGATTAGTAGTAACTAGAATTCATGATTATAGTAAGTACATTTTTGTATTTTTAATAACTTTCTGGACAAGCGCCAACAATAGAAATTTAAGTATAACATTGTAGTAAAAATAGCACAGAGTTTATGAAAAATTAAATGTAATTGATGAATTTCTAGTTGGCAAGTAAAGGTAATAATTACAAAGCATTGTTATCAGTAGAACATAATTTTATATGGTAAAAAAGTATTACAGCAATTAATAGTCATAAGATTTTTTCTGAGATTTAAGTATATCATTCGGTCGTTTCGTCATTTTTAGTCGGACAGAAGTAGTCGGAGATTTAGTATTTCGGGCAGTAAATATTATATTTTTAGTAAGGACATTTTTAAATTTATTATCGGAGCTTTTATTACTACCCTTTTTCTATCAAGTAAACTTAATCTTTCTGGTAAAATTTCTATCTAGTAAAATTAATAATACATTACCTAATATCCAATTAATGATCGTCATACCGCTGATTGTCTCTTGGAATTTCTTCTTCCTATTTATAAAGTCTTGTATCGACGCGCTGTTACGTTCTATGGCCGATCTGCGGAACAATTCAAATTTAATAAAAGAATACATAGGCTCACGCCATTGTCCCTTGGGGTAGGCAGATACCATGGACCACCACACGCTATGACTCTGACATATGACACACCTCTTTATTCACATTACAGGGTGTAAGGGACAGCCCTCCGCAAACTGAAACGGTGAACTCAGACCATCAAACTGAACAACTTTCACTATGGAGCCTACCTCAGGAAATGCGAAAAAATCTGCTGTTCCATACGAAACTGCAAATCTCTTAGACCCAAATGTGTGGGACAGCTGTTTTTTTCGCGATTTCGATGTTGGTCCCATAGTGAAACGAGTTTGACGAGTAGAAAGCATGGTTAAACTGACTAAAAATGTTTTCTGTAAATGTAAAATAATTACACTTATGACGAGGTTGTGACAAACTGGACTAGACCGACTTACTGGTCGATATTAAACATACATACCTCAAATCAAATTAAATATTGGAAGAGTGCGGGTTCAAGTCCGGCCCGAGACAAATTTTTCAGTTTTTAATTTGATTCGAAATAGCACAACATGGCTGTAACATGTTTATAAACAACTAGTGTTTTCCCGCGACTTCGTCCGCACAAATTATATACCAGATTTTAAGTCAGATCATAAGCTATCAAACAAAAAAAGTTTTATCAAAATCGGTTCAGTAGTTTTTGCGTGATGCGCGAACAAACAAACAGACAAACAGACAGACCAAATTTCTAAAAAAGGTTGATTTCGAGTCAGGGATACCTAAAAACCATATCGTAATCTTTTTTTTGTAAATATCTTCAATGTACAGACACACTTCAGTTACAGTTTTATAATAGTTTAGATTAGATAATATTTAGTACATACCTCAGTGCATGTTTAGGCACTTTAACGCTGAACCGACGGTGATGTTGTATGGCGGCGTGAGCAGGCTTCAGTATTAATTCGTGGTCCGCCGTCCTTTTAGCTTCCTCGAAGACAACTAGAAGTTACACACGAATTAAAAATTTTGCGTTTGTCGACCCATCAAGCAACGAAAAACCAAAATAAGTTGGCCGCGCGTAGGTAGAGTAATGTATAACGTCAAGCGGCCGCAGTGTGTACTTTGAAATAGTATATTATGATAAACGTGCGAAAAGTTGGTTGTTAAAAGCGAGGCCGGATCACAAGCTCGAGCCGAAGGCGAGAGCAGTACGCAGCCGAGACTGTAGGTAATGACTAATTCTCACGCGTTTCATACGGCGTTTTTCCGCAAACTTACGAGGAAAAATTTAATGAATTGGCACAAATAGGATAAGACATAAAAACGGCGGGCGGATTTCTTATTTGATTGAGAACTGGGGGTGCAGATATTACCACACAATGCTCTTATGTAAACTAAATAACACGCGTGTTTTATAAGCTGCATTATGAACCTAAAAGCGGTGCGATAAGAGCCACTTTATGAGCAAGTGTGTTGAAAAACTTATACATACAATTTTGTATGTATTGGGTGAAACTGATATCATTAGCATCCTTTCAAACTAAGAGTCCATTCAACTGGACAACTTTTACTATGGGTATATTATGGGTATGGGTATGGGCTTTTTTAGCAAACAGATCGGAGCATAAAAAAATTCTGCTGTTCCATACTAAACTGCAATTCCGACTCGACTCAAATGTATGCAACAGCAGATTTTTTTTTGCTCCGATTGGTTTGCTCTCGTAGTAAAAGTTGTTCAGTTTGATGGGTAGACTCTTAGTTTAAAAGGATGCTAATGATATAAATTTCACCCTGTATAAATATGAACTTACCGTCCAGATCGTTGAACGATGTGAATATCATAGAGCGTACTCTCTCGTGATCTTCTAGGTACTCTATCAACGCGCTGTCCTCACTGGTCATTGTCACCTGCGAAACGATACGTTTTATTTATTTCACCCGAGAATTTCCCCGCCGGACCAGTAATACCATCGGGAAGTACCATCAATGGTACAGTTGGCACTGTATTGTATTACTGCTGGTCAATGGTACAAGTGGCACTCGGAACCTCCCTCGAGTGTAAAGAGTTTTTACGAATGAAGTCTTTGTGGAGTGTATTGATAATTACAGGCGACAAGAATAAATGGAGAAGGCTATGCTCGGTGTTTCTCTGAGGGATCACATCAGAAATGAAGTGATTCGTCACAGAACTAAAGTGGCTGACATAGCTCAGAAAATTGGCAAGCTGAAGTGGCAGTGGGCTGGTCATATCTGCCGAAGAACTGATGATCGAGACCGATGGGGTGTCAGAGTTCTAGAGTGGAGACCGCGAACTGGTAGGCGTAGTGTGGGACGCCCTGCTGCCCGCTGGACAGACGACCTAAACAAAGTACCGGGGAGCGACTGGATGAGGAAGGCCGAGGACAGAGTTTTGTGGCGCGCCTTGGGAGAGGCCTATGTCCAGCAGCGGACGATGATAGGCTGATGATGATGATGATGCTCGAGTTTCCCAGCGAGATCGAATCAGAAATGACGATATCCGCAGAAGAAACAGAGTAGCCCAAAGAATCGCTAAACTGAGGTAGCAGTGGGCGGGGCACATTGCTCGCAGAACCGATGGCCGATGGGGCCGGAAAGTTCTCGAGTGGCGGCCGCGTACCGAAAAGCGCAGCGTGGGTAGGCCCCCCACAGTCCACAAGGTGGACCGATGACCTGGTGAAGGCAGCGCGGGACCGATCGTTGTGGCGATCCTTGGGGGAGGCCTATGTCCAGCAGTGGACGTCTATCGGCTGAGATGATGACGTAAATAAATGTCCCTAGAGAACGAAAGCTTCATACAAGCGGTGGCTGTCGGTGCACTCACACAAAGCGAGCGTTAGAGAACGTACGAACAGGTGTGCATACCCTGGCAGTGTTGCACACACTGTTCTAGTATAAGAGATAAGATGAATTTTGGTAACCATCAGCTGTAAGGCTGATTCAGCATTAATAGGGTGTAGGATGTAGGTAGAGCCTCTCTGTGATGGGGATGGACCAGGTCTGCCTGCATAATTCCAGTCGGTTTAGGAGTTACAGCCACAAGTCAGTGGGTACCACAGATTACCTCCAATAGATACCGCATACAAGGCCGCCGACGCGCACCACACATCTATGATTTTGCACTGATATAAGCAACGGAGTAGTGCGACCTTGAAATGGCCAATCACGTTGCATTATTTCGTGCCCCGCTACCAGCACCTACCGCCAAAAATGGTGACTTCGGGCCTGTACGTAATGTTCATCATGCGGTATCTGTTGGGGGTAATGTGTGGTGGGTACACACCTGGTACAGCGTGGCCGGCGCTGGGACACGTGGGTACCTAGACACAGTCAGTGGGTACACACCTGGTACAGCGTGGCCGGCGCTAGGGCGCGGGCGTGTCGCAGCGTGGTGACAGCGCCGTGGTCGCGCCGCAGCGGCTCCCCACACTTGTGCACCCAGCGCTGGGACACGCCCGTGGACAAGCGCGCGGTCAACTTCACAGGACGCCGCACCGAGTCCACGTACACTTCCAACTGGAAGAAGCGGAGAGAAATGACGTGTCAGCCGCGATGTTGCCAACTTTAGAGCGCAGTAACGACCCATAATAGTAGATTACACACCGAGGACAGGAAAGTAAGAAAGGTCTCAGATCTCATGTAATTGTTGACCGAGGCGAAGCCGAGATCTATAAACATGTGATCTGAGGCTTTCTTATTTACTGTCCGAGGTTAGTATACTATTTTTCTTCTCGACGGAGGTGAAAGCGACAACTTCGTTTAGCGCAGCAGGACGATAATTGACGCTTTACGTCCGGAGGGATGAAAAGTATATTAAAGGATCGACCATAAAATATTAACTAATAGGGATGATCACTGATTAGAGATGTAGGTATATCCGTAAAATTATCACAATAAAATACAGTAAAATTCGATATTTACGTAATTGTCGGTAAAATTCAAAACAGTAGGCATAAGCATGTGCTCACGACTATATTCCCCGAGGATAGTCAGAGATATTCTGAAACCTCAGAACATCCACCTTTCACCAGAAAGTAAAGCAAAGTTTTAGGAATAAGTGAGAATTGTTTCAAATCTCTGTTTTTGTAAATAAAAATATCCTTAAAATTTAAAAAATCATGACTTTATTAATTACCTACTAACTGATTGATTACATATTTACCTGATCCTCAAATTTGACAACAGTAACTCCGTTTGGAAGTCCCAGCACGCCGTTCAGTCCCGAATCCTGAACGCGGGACAATTCGGGACACAGTTGCCATAGTGACAGGACTTTCCTCGGGCTTTTTGGTTTTAATTCGTTTGTTATTTCGTTTAGTATCTTTTTAGCTTCGCTTTTGTAAGATTCCGTGGATTCTGTAGGAATTAAAAATAGATAATTACGGTCGTAATCCCTTTCGGCGTGGTCAGAGATATTGCTACAACTACGAACTTTCTGTTTAAGAATGTAGTTGTAGCCTTCGATCAAAATAAAATGAATGGATAGGCCTTAAGCGAACATTTCAAACCAGAAAAATGAGGCAAAATAAATGAAATTTTTACTTGTCACTTGTATGCAAGTGCCCTAGATTTGACAGATAATGGTATCGATTCGGTATTGCCACGACTTAACTTAACTAAATTTATTCCTGTCATTTTCTAACATTCGACTAAGAAAAGAGACAGAAAACCAACAACTGACTTTAGTGCTGTCAAAGTGACGCTACACGCCCAAAAACGACTTAAATAAGATGGCGTGCATTATGATGCCATCTTATTTTGGGCGTGTAGCGTCACTTTGACAGCACTAAAGTCAGTTCTTGGTTTTCTGTCTCTTTTCTTAGTCGAATGTTAGAAAATGACAGGAATAAATTTAGTTAAGTTAAGTCGTGGCAATACCGAATCGATACCAATGGCGCTAGTTTGTATGTACCAAGTGCACCAGTAGTTTGCTTCAACTTACCGCGCTTTAGGCCTATCCATTCATTTTATTTTGATCGAAGGTTGTAGCAATGTCACAGTTCCGGCACTTCTAACAACGTTTTGGATTTGACATGATGACGTTCGCACATGCGCACTTGGTGCGAATTGTCCTTGACATGTGTGTAGGGTTGACTTACCACGCATTGTATAAACATCATCTACATTTCATTACCTACTTTTTATTTTTCTTTCAGTTATTATTAATAATTGTATTTGAGCTAAAGAATTAATGAAAATGTGACTTTAGCGTTATTTTTTAACGTTTTTTATGCACTGAAAAGACTCAATTTTATGTGGTCAAATCTAACGGGTGCGCGCGCCTGACTGCATTCCCTAGCTCGGCTTCCCTCGAGTGTGAGGGGGGGTGGGATATCTGAAGTCAGAGGGGGGCCGGGGAGTGGCCGTTCTGACTTCTGTATGTAGAACTATACAAGGTGTTACAAAAATACAAATTAACCTTTAAGGGGGTGGTGTAGAACATCAAACTGAACAATTTTCACTATGGGACCAATATCGAAATCGCGAAAAAAAAAAATGATGTTTCATACTCTACAAATCGACTAGAGTTAAAATATGTATGGGATATCAAATTATTTTTTTCGCGATTTCGATGTTTGTCCCATAGAGAAAGTTGTTCAGTTTGACGGTCTAAACAACCCCCCTAAGAGTTTTAAAAATGTATTCTTACTTATGAAACACCCTGTACACCATTACCTATTCTGTGGGCATTGTCACATTTTATGGTTTTGGCACAGTATATGAAAGAGAGAGGAGAGGATTACTACATACAGTATGGACACTCCCTGCCTACCACCAACTTTTTACCTCACCCCCTCTATTTCCCTCTGGTTACCTCGCCAGTTACCAGTAGCATAAATCTACACCACAATTGACACGCTAGAATTTATGTTATCGAAACAAAGAGAATATAATCTCAGGACGAGGATAGGTATAGTTCGCTTCGGTCAACAAACTTGTGATCTGAGGCTTTCTTATTTACTGTCCGAGGTTAGTATACTAGTTTTCTCCTCGACGGAGGTGGAAAGCGACAACTTCGTTAAGCGCAGCGGGACGAAAATTGACGCTTTCCGTCCGGAGGAGAGAAAAACACTCTTTTTGAATAGACGAGTGTCTGAATTTACGAAAAAAGTAATGTACCGCACGCAGCTAAAGTTATTTCAGCCCTAGACTACGTTTCGCATGTGCTGACGTCATCCTGTCAATTTCTGTTTTTTGTAAGCAGTGTCCAAAACCTGTCCGTCACGCCTCTTTCCCAGTGGGGTAGGCAGAGACCAGTGCGCGCCATCTAGTACGATCCTTAAATTCCTCTTTTGCTTCATTCACATCCATACATCTCTTCATACATGCCCGTCGGTTTCGACTACTCCGCACCTCACCTTTTTGTAGGACGCAACCGATTTGATCAGAATACGTCCTACGAGGGCGCCCTCTGCCGACACTTCCACTCACTTTAGCTCCATAATATATGTCTTTTGTACAGTCAGCAGCAAAAAGATGTATGCCTCCTTATGCCAAAGATGTAGGACTTTAGTACTACGCGTAGTACTAAAGTGTATACATCTCTATACTACGACGTAGTAAAAGTACATACATCTTTTTGCTGCTGACTGTACATCTGCTATCACTCAATCCTCTCAAGAATAACTGAATCCTTGATGACTGAATAAAGACTAAATTAAAAGACCAGTAGAAATGTCTATGCCATGTTTCAGTTTCCTTTCCTATTTCTAATGATGTCTGAGAAAAACTCCGGTGACAGACGGACGGACAGACGCCGAAGTGATTCCATAAGTGATCCATATTGCCAATTGAATGAATGAATGAATGAAATATACTTTTCACCTCACAAGCTCGGAAAGATTCTGTTTATCATTCGAAATCTGAGTGCAAAAGTGCATTTTATCCGCTAGCGTGGAAAGAGTTTTTGAAATTCGAATCTGTCTATTCAATATTTTTCTATACCGCCAATCTACTGAAAATGCATTAATAACTATTTCATGTCACTGGCCAGCACGAAAAAAAAGAACTTTAAAGGTTCTTTTTAGCAATTCACTTTTTTTCCTCTCTGTTGTGAGGTGAAAAATTGTGTTTCGCTCGGCTGCAAAGTTATTCTGCGTCTCGTACCTTTGAAACCTTCGCTAAGCTCAGGTTTCAATACAAGTACTCGCGCCAAAAAGCAACTTTGCAGCCTAGCATAACAAATAACTATTTATTTACACTAAATACAACTGTACACCATAAAAAAACAACATAAATGAATAACGGTACAAATAAGGCACACTTATCGCTAAAAAGATATTTCTTCCAGACCTTTTTGGTCCGGAATACTAGATGATCGTCGGTCTCTCTCTCTCTCTCTTATCTCTCTCTACCTCTAATCTCTCACTCTCTCTCTGTGGTCCTTATGGGACCTGTTTTAGGAAGTGGTCCTTTTATGAACGGACCACTAAAAACCTATAATAATCCACGGCCGGCGATTCTTCTAGCTAGATCTAGACGAATGTACATTATACTCGTACAGTGAAAACTTACCAAAATGTTGAATTCCATACAAATTGCTTTTGTATTTAGTGAGCAGCTGATAATCGGTGCCCGCGTATTTGTTCTCGAACATCTTCTCTTTCATTCTAGCGAACGATTCGTTCCATTCTTTTATATCTGAAATAAAATATACAGGGTCCTTCCTAATATGCTGACACTTGGCGGCGATGATCAGACCATCAAACTGAACAACTTTCTCCATTGGACCAAAATCGCAAGGTTACTCGCCACTGGACCACCACGGTTAGCAGATTCTATGACAATGCAGGGTAAAATTGCGGGACAGCGGCTGTCCCGGTGGGACATTTGAATATATGCCAAAAATACGTGACACCCCAGGAATACGGGACGTTGATTGAGTATTTTATAGAGCGCGCATACTGGAAAGGGATGGAGATATGACAAAAATGTATGAGAAATCGTGCCTTTGTTTGACTTACTTCCAAGATTTTGAATGCGATTTCAACTAAGTCAAACAAAAATATCGCATACGCAGAAAGTGTAATGGACAAACAACATATATTTTCTCTCGCTTATTCAGTGTAATTATCGTATAAGCCTGTCTCGTTTTCACGACTATTATTATTTTAATGCCCGTTCTAGTCATTCTCTTTCTACGACTCACCATCATCCATCAGCGCTCGTTTCAACAATTCACAATAATGCAGCAACGTGTATTCTGGGTTGCATAGCAGTTGAAACCATTTCTTGTACTTCATGTTGCTGTCCCTCTCACTCATGAACACGTAGTCGGTGAGGAGGCGAGACGGGAACAGTTTTGAGTGACTCCTCAGTTGGTGAAGGAAGCACTCGTCTAGAGTTGGTGCTATTGTTTGGATCTAGAAAAAAAGTGTCAAACAATTTGGACAACGTTATACAGGCTGTAAAGGTAACATGGGTTTTTTATTTTAGGGAGTGCTTCGAACCATAAAACTGAACTATACAGTGAGATTTTTTCTTGTAAAGGCCTCCGCACATTGCAGCGATATTATCGAGCGATATTATCGACAGCGATATCGCGACACCTTACACACTGCAGCGATTCCGCGATTCGCGTCACGCATGCGCCCTTCACTGAATGTAGTAAAAAGAGATTGCGTCAGGTTGCGATAATATCGCGGCAGTGTGTGGGATCGAGCGCGTCCCCATACAAAATGTACTGAGAACAATAATCGCAAAATCGCAGCGATATTATCGCTCGATAATATCGCGGCAGTGTGTAGGATCGCGCGCGTCCCCATACAAAATGTACTGGAAACAATTATCGCAAAATCGCAGCAATATTATCGCTCGATAAAATCGCTGCAATGAGCGGAGGCCTTTAATCAGCTGTCTCATACAAAACAGTACCTGCAGAATCTACTAAATAGAACATCATTTTTTTTAGCTATTTCACTTTCGCTCCCATATTAAAAGTTGTTCAGTTTGAAGGTCTCGCGGTGCCTCGATTCGATTTTCTCGTTTTGTCGGGGGCGGCATGTTAGAACAAGAAGAAGGTATTTCTGGCTTAAGAACATGTTTGAATGGTACAAACTGAACACCACCTCACTGTTCAGGTCTCAAGGGTCCGAATAGCACTAATGATAGCCAGCCTCCAGTAGAGCGCACCACTAAATGTCTAAACATACCTTCCCAAGTAAGTTGGCAGCGACATCTCCATCCAATACTCCTTCACAATCGTCCAATCTGTTAATTATAATGGCAAGTGGCTTTTTGGCAGGTGACAGTCTTAGACGGCACCACTAAATGTCTGAACATACCTTCCCAAGTAAGATAGCGGCGACATCTGCATCCAATACTCCGTCACAATCGTCCAATCTGTTAATTATAATAGCAGCGAGTGACCTTTTGGCAGGTGACCGTCTTAGACGGCACCACTAAATGTTTGAACATACCTTCCCAAGTAAGTTGGCAGCGACATCTGCATCCAATACTCCGTCACAATCGTCCAATCTGTTAATTACAGCAGCGAGTGGGTGACCTTTTGGCAGGTGACCGTCTTAGACGGCACCATTAAATGTCTGAACATACCTTCCCAAGTAAGATAGCGGCGACATCTGCATCCAATACTCCGTCACAAACTTCCAATCTGTTAATTATAGCAGCGAGTGGGTGACATTTTGACAGGTGAAAGTCTTAGATGGCACCACTAAATGTTTGAACATACCTTTCCAAGTAAGTTGGCAGCGACATCTGCATCCAATACTCCGTCACAATCGTCCAATCTGTTAATTACAGCAGCGAGTGGGTGACCTTTTGGCAGGTGACCGTCTTAGACGGCACCATTAAATGTCTGAACATACCTTCCCAAGTAAGATAGCGGCGACATCTGCATCCAATACTCCGTCACAAACTTCCAATCTGTTAATTATAGCAGCGAGTGGGTGACATTTTGACAGGTGAAAGTCTTAGATGGCACCACTAAATGTTTGAACATACCTTTCCAAGTAAGTTGGCAGCGACATCTGCATCCAATACTCCGTCACAATCGTCCAATCTGTTAATTAATATTGCAGCGAGTGGGTGACATTTTGACAGGAGAATTTCCGTAGCGCGACCGAGCGTTTCTGACATGTTTGAGAGAAGATCTACACGTCTTGATTCTGTAAGAGAAGTATGTAATTGATTACGTAGTGTGGCTATCGCCAATTTGGTATGCCAAGTTTTTTTTGGAGGGCTGAATCGAAAACCATTTCGATATAGTTGGGGGAGGCCGTCCGAGGAAAACATACCATGATCAAAACAATGATCTTTTCCGAAAAGGACACGTTCGTAGCACCATCAATCGACGAAGTTCATGAAGAGATGTATGAATGTGAATGAGGCTAAAGAGGTGTGTCAGGACCGGTCCTGCGCTGCCCTCATCCAACGTGTTCCCGCCGCCTTCACCAGGTCGTCGTCACCTTGTGGAGGCTCACTGCCTACCCACGCTGCGCTTTCCGGTACGCGGTCTCCACTCGAGAACTTTCCGGCCCCATCGGCCATCGTTTTTGCGAGCAATGTGCCCCGCCCACTGCCACTTCAGTTCAGCAATTCTTTGGGCTATGTCAGCTACTCTGGTTCTTCTGCGGATCTCTTCATTTCTGATCCGATCTCGCAGGGAAACTCCGAGCATAGCCCTCTCTATTGCCCTTTGGGTGACTTTCAGCCTTTTTACGAGGCCATGAGTGAGCGACCACGTCTCTGTTCCATATGCGGTGTGGGCTTACGTAGGAATGATACGAATAGTATGAGGTTTAGTTAGACGTATAATGCATGCCTGCAGGACATTGCAAAGACTTATAACTAGCTTAAACCTATGTGTGTGTGGGGGGCTATGCACACACTACACATATGTCTAATACTATGATACTAAAACTCACCTGAACAACTCTCATCCGCACATAGATCGTCATAGTAAGTCATAGCTAACTCGTAGATAGAGAACAATGTTTGTCTGTTACTCTGTGTTACTAACACGCCGTTTTCATTCTGTTCATGGACTTGTTTCAGTATTTTGTCGATTTTTGTCGTTGATAAGGCTGAAAAACAAAATGTTATACATAATATTGGCTTTGTGCCCGACACTAGCGCCATCTAACGCATTACGAAACCATGAATTATTATGTGTAAAAAATTAAGTAAAAACTAAAGATACTCGAGTCCCGGGGTACAACATAGCTTCAGACTTTTCAGATACATTTCAACATATTATGAAACCAAACTAGCTGGAATCCTCGTTCTTTACTACGAAATTCTCATACAAACTTTCACCCCCGTTTTCACACCTTAGGGGGTCGATTTTTGAAAAAACGATGGTTCGATCCCCGTCCAGGCCGACTCGTACCAATTACTTTTTCGGAAATTATATACGATTTGTAACAACACTGGCTTGTCGGTGAAGGAAAACATCGTGAGGAAACCTGCATGCTTCAATTTCGAGGCATGTATTGTACCCACTGTCCATTATAAGTGGCGACGGGCTCACCCCCCGTCACACTGGACAGAGTTTCGGTACTACTGGTGAAACGTGGATGTTCTGATGTTTCAGAATATCTCCGACTACCCCCCTCGGGGAATATAGTCGTGAGCAAATGATACGTTTGTTCTACTTACATTTTAGATCTCGACTCAAAAGAAGAATAAGTAAATTCATTTGATTGATCACTTCGGGCGCTGAATTGTTTATAAACAGTGGGTCGTTTGTCTCTGTAAATATCAGAATGATTTATTAGCGGAGAAACTATGATATCGTCTTTAAGACGCTCTCCATAGTAGTTTGGTCAATTAATGCTCAAAAAAAAGGATGTGGATGGAAAAGTCGAAAGCAGAAAATTTGACTTAGGAACTTAGTTTGGACTAGTTAGGAGATAAACATACTAAAAGTCCTTAACCCTCCGAGGTGCGCTCGAAGGGGGGGGGAGGGCAAAGAAGGTCCCGTTTTTTGGTTTCTTGCTTACATCTCGAAAACGGTGCGTCGTACGAAATATACAATTCTCTATAACTTTGACTTTTACACTTTTTATCTATCTTCAATCGTTGCCTAGCTATGAGCTCTGAAAAACAGCCAATTTTGGCAGCCAAAATGGCAAATTTTACAATGTGGTACAGAGAATTTAACACATTTTTGAAAATCGGCCATTTTTTAGAGCTCACAGCTAGGCAACGATTGGAGATAGATAAAAAGTGTAAGAGCCAAAGTTGTAGAGAATTTTATCAGTTTCCATTATGTAGTACCTACAACAACATTTTGTATGACGCACCGTTTTCAAGATGTAAGCAAAAATACCAAAAAACGGGACCTTCTTTGCCCTCCCCCCCCTCGAGCGCACCTCGGAGGGGTAAGGACTTTTAGTATGTTTATCTCCTAACTAGTCCAAACAAAGTTCCTAAATCAAATTTTCTGCTTTCGACTTTTCCATCCACAATTATTATTCATTGCCTAAGCTATAGGTAAACGCAGGGCCGTGCCTTATTTTGCTGGTTTTTAGAAGCTATCTTCTCGTCATTTGAAAGACATACAAATTAATGAAAAATATAGCAATGATCTTTTAACAGTTCGGCTTTATTTGCTACTAGAGTTATCCCGCGACTTCGTCCGCATAAATTATATACCAGATTTTAAGTCAGATCATACGCTATCAAACAAAAAAAGTTTCATCAAAATCGGTTCAGTAGTTTTTGCGTGATGCGCGAACAAACAAACAAACTTGTCAATAGATGGCGCCACACGTCATTTAAATCGCGCTATCGAGTGTTATTTGAGTTTATATGAAGTGAACCGCAACTGTTTTATTCCTCACGATTTTTACGATTTTACAATAGTTAAGATGAAGTAAGTTTGTAATTTTTTTTTAAATATTATCTAATATATTAAATACATACGTATTTAAAAAAAAATACAAACTAACTTCATCTTAACTATTACAAAATCGTATAAATCGTGAGGAATAAAAAAGTTGCGGTTCACTTCATATAAACTCAAATAAAACTCGATAGCGCGATTTAAATGACGTGTGGAATAATAAGGCTCTCCTTTGAACACAGCTTTCATAATATGATGGTTCAAAGGAAAGAAGTCTGTATTATGTGCAACTACTTTATAAGTTGAAGTCACTTTTACTTGCAACACACACCATTTGTTTAAGACCAATATTTAACGAGTTACTTAGATAATTGTAAAATTTGGTACGAGTTCTTATCAAATGTTATTATTTTACATGTATGCCATGTTAGCTTAATCAAATAAAAGATTGAAAAAGTCGGGCGGCGAGCGGGATTCGAACCCACGACCTGCCTATCCGGGGCATGCTCTAATCCAACAGAGCTACACCTTATTCCAATCGACATCTATATCGCATGAATCTAATTGCAACATTAGACGTGTGGATCAGTAGTTTGTATAACTCTGGTAGATGGCGCTGACGTCCCTTTAAGAAGATAATAATATATAGATTGAAAATTTCGCCGTGGCTTGCGGGGCGACGACAGCTCTGTTGGAGCAGAGCATGCCCTAGTAAGGGCGCTTGTCTAAGAAAAAAATTGTAAACCTTTAGAAATCATGACTATGGCTTGAAACTTGGTACAGTTGCTCAGGGGGTCAAAAAAGACCGATTAAGATCGGTACCCCACGGGAGCCCCCCCTCTGGGGCGGGAGGGGGGTTGATCGAAGGGACGCTCCGACCGGACAAACTCAAACAGTTGCAAACGATAGAATATAGCTATCAGGTTAAGTTTGGTATCATTTCCGTATAAATTAAGGACGAGGAATTCATTTCTGGCATTTTTATTTCATTTTGTGCAAGTGGTTTCCGAATAAAACATAGAAACGTCAAAAATTTAACCTGGAAAAATACGTTTAAACAGCTATAACTTTACAACCTATAAACAAGTTAATATTTTAGAAATACTTAAATATAGCATATTTTATGTAGATTCAGAAAAATATACCTTTTATAAAGATAAACTTACAAAATTACGAAGAAAAATTATCTTGAAAGTTGCGCCGCGTAGTTAAGTGAAATTGCGCTACCAGCTCTTGCAGCAGAATCCAGACAATTTTCTTAAAAATTCGTATTCGATGCATGAGAATGAAGTGACCAAAAGAGATTTCTTGGTTAACTTCTCTAATTAGGCAAGTATTTCAATGTCTAAAAGGCTATGAGCGAGAAAAAAAATACAATTTATAGTTTTTTCGCAATCAATGTATTTCAAAATTAGAAATATAGAAAGAAACATTTATTGTTATCTTTTATACTCACTTTCCTTCACATAATCCTCCTCTCCTCAGCTCCTCATCCAACCTAAAATGCATCGTAGCTCTGTGCATTTTAGGTTTGTTTTCTTACATTTACATCTCTGCTGAAAGCCTGCCTTGCATCTACAGCGAGTAGCACATTTTGCGCTTTGAACGTTTTACGTATTGAACATTCTGCGTGTAGAACCTTCTGCCACTGCTGGCTTGTTAGTCCAGTAGGGAGACCATTCGTTTTTATTTTTCCGCCAGCCCCAAGACGCTGGATTGGGAAGGTGATAAAAGGGCTTTAGCACGTGGCCCCAAATATGGAATCCCTGATCCACTGCTCTTAGTGTGTGTGATACAAGGCCGCGACTGAGTAGGTGGTATGTTCTCTAATTGACGATCTTTTTTGGTGAATATAGTTCTCATACGAATACGAATTTTTAAGAAAATTGTCTGGATTCTGCTGCAAGAGCTGGTAGCGCAATTTCACTTAACTACGCGGCGCAACGTTCAAGATAATTTTTCTTCGTAATTTTGTAAGTTTATCTTTATAAAAGGTATATTTTTCTGAATCTACATAAAATATGCTATATTTAAGTATTTCTAAAATATTAACTTGTTTATAGGTTGTAAAGTTATAGCTGTTTAAACGTATTTTTCCAGGTTATATTTTTGACGTTTCTATGTTTTATTCGGAAACCACTTGCACAAAATGAAATAATAATGCCAGAAATGAATTCCTCGTCCTTAATTTATACGAAAATGATACCAAACTTAACCTGATAGCTATATTCTATCGTTTGCAACTGTTTGAGTTTGTCCGGTCGGAGCGTCCCTTTGATCCCCCCCCTCCCGCCCCAGAGGGGGGGCTCCCGTGGGGTACCGATCTTAATCGGTCTTTTTTAACCCCCTGAGCAACTGTACCAAGTTTCAAGCCATAGTCATGATTTCTAAAGCTACCCCGGATAGGCAGGTCGTGGGTTCGAATCCCGCTCGCCGCCCGACTTTTTCAATCTTTAATTTGATTGAGTTCTTATCATTTTCAAATTTGATTTCTTCGGATTAGAAGGCACCATAGTGACATAATGAAGGAAAAGCCAGTCAAAAATAGGTAAAAGGATGCTAATGATATCCATTTCGTGGATGTTCTGAGGTTTCAAAAGATCTCTGACTAACCCCTTTGGGGAATATAGTCGTGAGCATATGCTATGCTATGATATGATATCAATTTCACCCAGCAACATGTTTCTCGCAGCTGAAACTACACTCGGACTTGTGTACTTACCAGCATTCTCGAGCGCTTTGGTAAGAAGTGTGCTATCATTCCGCTCGAGCCCCATCGCTCTCAGGGCCAGCACTTTCTGACGGAGCCACGCCAAAGTCTCACTCTCGTATATATCTCTGAAAATATACATTTCCCCATCATCACCCTGTTATATTTAAAATAAAACATTTAATAATCTTGGACTTCACTTTATTAGAGATAATTTATAACCACAGATTATCTCATAGAGTCCTGTTAAGCATAGACAAGATGAACCATAGATTATTTATAAAGATTCACAACACTTGCCGGTGCATAACTTTCACCCCCGTTTTCACTTCTCTAGGGGGTTGGATTGCGAAAAACCCTTTTTAACCCCCAACGCAAAAAGAGGGGTGTTATAAGCCTATGTCGGTCTGTCTGTCTGTGACATCGTAGCTCCCAAACGGGTGGACCGATTTCGATGCGGTGCAAGCACGTATAAAAATTATGAAATAATATTAAATTACAAAAAACCGCCGAGGCTAAAAACAAACATTTAAAAAGTAAAAAATATTTCGGTCACTATTATTTTGTAAGCAAATGTATGTTTTACGCAAGTGATTGTGAAAAAATCAATGTAAAATTACAACACTAAAAATATATCTTACCGTATTTTATTGTGGTAATTTTACGGGTTTACATCCCTAGTCCAGACTTAGTTCACGTTTCTGCCGCAGCGAGCGCTGCGATCGATATAACTGTCCCCACCACCCTCTTCGAACATAGCCTTAGACAGTATAACGAGGGACCAGCCTTGCGGTAGCATTTCTCCTCTGCCACGTTACAAGATAAAAAGATCATGTGCGTTTGCGTATAATTTTATAAATCACTAAACGAGACAGCCTATAATTACGGAACAATAACTTCAAACTAGCCGCGTTCGGGGTTCTCACGAGACAATTTTTTACAATCAAAAATAGAATCTAGTCAAAGTAATTGGTCAAAGTTCGTCAAAATCTCGTGCTACCTCGCCCCCCGCAAAAATCGGCAGAAAAGTTTGTTAGTAGAACACGCGTAACCTGTCCATAGTTATATTGTCTAAGTACATAGCCAATACTCACACAGTATTCCTTTTAATGCACGCCAGAACGAGAGAAGATAGTCCCATCTCGTTCGCACGCTCGCACCACTTCAGCTCGTGCGAGCGAGACAGCTTATCCATTGCCTGTTGGCTATCCGTCTCTAATGATTTCAAATACTTTGTTCTGCAAACAAAATTAAGAAAAAGATGATTAACCTTTAGTACGCTGGACACGATTTACGCAAACTCCCGTCGTATGCTGAGCACTTGAAAATGGCCGCCGACCGGCCGACTTTATTGCGGTCATGACCGCAATTTTTCACTCGAGTGAACAATGAATAAGTCACGTTTTACCGTCTCATTCAATTGATTGGTTTAATAGCTAGCCGTTCTTATCACTTGCACGGGATAATTCGCTCTATTTTCGAAACAATACGGGTCAAAGTTGCCTATGGTCACCGCGGCTCCACAGTGGAGTCGCCGCATACGACGGGATGTTTTCGCCTGGCTCTATAGTGGAGCCACCAGCATACAAAAGGTTAATATAAAAATAATTCGCGCCGGTTCCCGTCATCGTAGAGAGATAATAGTAGATTACACACCGAGGACAGGAAAATAAGAAAGGTCTCAGATCTCATGTAATTGTTGACACAACGGTACAATGTCCGAGGTTAGTACACTATTTTTCTCCACAACGGAGGTGGAAAGCGGCAACTTCGTTTAGCGCAGCGAGACGAAAATTGACGCTTTCCGTCCGGAGGGGAGAAAAATATATAAATCTATAGAACTGGAATAACAAGGGTTGCCACCTCTCAGTCTGCCGCAACTCTAGGGTTGCCAGGTTCAAAAATTACTTCTTTAAACCTGGCAAACCTAGAGTTTTTCCAGTTCTATAGATCGGCCTCCATCCTATGGCACCTCATTTACTTCCGAAACAGAAAGGTGGAAAAAATTTTACCAAAAATCCACTGTCCATTATAAGTGGCGACGGGCTCATCCCCCGTCACACTGGACAGAGTTTCGGTACTACTGGTGAAACGTGGATGTTCTGAGGTTTCATAATATATCTGACTACCCCCTCAGGGAATATAGTCGTGAGCATATGCTTATGCTATTAAGCATAATGACGGCATACTTTTCAAATAGGTTGACTCATACCTGATCATGAACCTAGCCGCCCATTCAGCGATACAGTCTTCCAACTGCACATCACAGGGCAGCTTGTGCTGGTCACATTCCATACTCTGCCATTCTATTGCTTCTGTTACCTGTTAAAGCCAAATTTACAGGGTGAAATCATAGAGGCATTATACCAGGAATAGAGGAACATACAGCTGAGAGAGCGAGATGTACCTAGCGGCACCACTGTATAATAGAAAGAGATACGTGACGCGAGGCAATAGAACCGTTTTGTAGTCACTAATCAATTTTTACAATTCGGTTTCCGTGAATAATTGGGAATCTAAAGTGAGATCGTAGATAATTTTGTGAAATATACTGACACTACTTCATTAATTTATCCACGATATCACGTTAGACTCAGAATTATAGACAGTATTAGAATTTTTGCCTGCGAATAGTCTCCTGAAAACATCCAAAAACGGTTTCATTTGACAACTCATGTCACTGCCTCTATTCCTGTAAGGTATAATAACTTTATGGGTGAAATTGATATCATTGGCATCCTTTTAAACTAAGAGTCTACCCATCAAACTGAACAACTTTTACTATGGGAGCAAACCGATCGTAGCAAAAAAATATCCGCTGTTCCATACTAAACTACAATGCAGTAGGCATTCATTACTCAAACGTATGAATCAGCAGATTTTTTTTTTATCCGATCATCTTGCTACCATAGTAAAAGCTGTTCAGTTCTCTCAGTTTAAAAGAATGCTAGTGATATCAATTTCACCCTGTATATACAAACATCCATGACTCTGGAACAAACATTCATGTTCATGATACAAACATTTGCCCCATACGGGATTCGAACCCCTTGCGCAGCAGGCAGGTTCACTACCGACTGAGCCATGAGGTAGTAGCTAGATTCATTACCAGATTGAACTTTAGACTTACAGCGGATATAGCGAAAGTATTTCGCGGCCACGTATCAAATTCCCTCAGCCATTGCATCGTGTTTTGTTTGTCCTCGTGTCTGTACGCACATATTAGCTTGCCGAACCAACCTTCCGTTACTGTCGAATTTGATAAAGAAAAAAAATTGAATACATTGTTATTAATATGGATTATCGGAAATCCCGGACACCGGGATATTTTTGACCCTGATTTTCTTTTTAATAACGTCTATACAGGGTGTTAGGGTAAACAGTTGCATTAATTCAAGGCGGTTAAGGGGTGATTGTACTCATGAACAACTTTCACTAAGAAACCTATAGGAAATTCGAAAAAAGGTCTCTCAGGAAAAGTTGTTCAGTATAATGGGAACAATCACCCCTTAAAGTAGTGCAACTGTTTACCCTAACATCCTGTATAAGACCCACAGATTATATTAGATTGTACCTGTTGTTCGCGGTAAATAAATAACGCTCACAGGCACATACATTGTAATGATCCCAAGTAAGCCTCAGGCTTGTGGGGGCTTGCCATAGATGTCAACACCCACAAGTTATAGCAAAGAAGCTAAAAGATGGCGATACCGTCGCTCTCAGAAATATGCTCCATACAAAGACAACGTTCACCGTAAATACGTAACTCGTAACCTATTACAAAGAAGGTTCACATTCGAATGCGAGACATAAATCGCGCAAGAGGAATAATCACAGAGATTCGATATATATACAAGGTCCAACTAAGAACTGTTGGACCACGGCCGGTCCCCAGGCTTCACACTAAGCCTGGTGGAAGATCTTCCCTTTTCAATGGAGGAACATTCCCAAGTAGCACCTCCATAGGCTTTTTGTTATGGAAACCATACAAAACTTCCAAAACCATACAAAACTTAAAACTTCTTAACAAGCCATTGTAATGGCTTTTGTGGCAATGCAGCAAGCGTTATTGGGACGTTTGGTACGGGCTTGGCCAGGGATGGGTTGTTTGGTAAGGTAGGTTTACTAACTTAACGAAGCATGTTGACGATGACTATTGTTGTATTTTTAGTCCTAGTTTAACGAAGCTTGCATGCGGATAATTTTTGCTTTTTTAGAATAGTGCCTTTGACGAAGTTTGGTGCGGATACGTTGATTATGTTTTACTGTTGTGACGAAGCCTACGTGTTGCTGATTTTGACATTTTGTTAATTTAGTCGTTTCTTATATTTTATGATAAAATCGAATAGTCAATCTCATTCTTAATTAGTCCCGGGTCCAACTGTAAAATGACTGGGCTAATAGGCATGCGTACTGTACCTCTATAATCATCCAAACAACAAGAGAACGTAAGCTCGTCCGTCCACAGCGGCGGTAGACCGCTGTTCTTAATCTTCCTTCTCTCTTGTAAAGTCAGCGCATCCCAGTTGGATAGCTTCCCAAACATTGATGTTAAATCTGAAATTACAATACAATACATTTCCTCAGTCGCCAGCCGTGGTGGTCCAGTGGCGAGTAACCTTGCCTGCCGTGCAGGAGGCGATGGTTCGATCCCCGTCCAGGCCGACTCGTACCAATGAGTTTTTCGGAATTTATGTACGATTTTTAACACCACTGACTTTTCGGAAACATCGTGAGGAAACCGGCATGCTTCAATTTCGAGGCATGTATTGTACCCACTGTCCATTACAAGTGGCGACGGGCTCACCCCCCGTCACACTGGACAGAGTTTCGGTACTAGTGAAACGTGGATGTTCTGATGTTTCAGAATATCTCTGACTTCCTCGGGGAATATAGTCGTGAGCATATGCTATACTAAGCTATACGACATACCTTCTATACTAAACTCGTGCTCGCCCTCCATATCAACATCGTCAACAACCTCCAGGGCGCCCAACACGAACAACTCGTGCCCGCGGGTACGTATCAACACTTCTTCGTGTAATAGCTTCACTATGTCCTGTCCTTCCGTGTTCTTCGTTTTGTCTTTCAGTTTTTGTATTGTTTCGTCGAAACTGGAAAAACCGAAAAGACAAAATACAAATTAATTATTCTTATAATTGATTTAATTAATTTATCATATTACATGATCATTGATCGCATATTTAGAACTTAGAATAACAAAATTCTGATTTTTTTTGTTACCATTTATATTAACCATATTTAGGACATAAAACTATAACTAGATATTATGTAGATATGTCTTTTTATGGAATTTCAATAAAAGATGAAACGTGTATGTTCTGAGGTTTCAGAATATCTCTGACTACCCCCTCGGTGAATATAGTCGTGAACATATGCTATGCTATGTAAT
The DNA here is from genome assembly GCA_963693445.1 of Agonopterix heracliana. Lineage (NCBI taxonomy): Eukaryota > Metazoa > Arthropoda > Insecta > Lepidoptera > Depressariidae > Agonopterix > Agonopterix heracliana. The sequence continues at coordinate 914,285 of OY856333.1, read as the reverse complement.
TTCAGTTTGTTATTTGTACAATTGTTTTTTTTAATCTCAACATTCCAAAATACTTACTCAAAAGTAAGAAAGAAATATCAAATAGTTTCCAAAAAACATCGACCTAGAACTATGGACACAGGGTCTAGTACAAAATTCTCGATAAAAGTGTCCCTAACTAACCATATAAAAAAGTAGGTATGCGTAGTAATGTAAACAAACTGAAAACATTGCAATTGAAATCGTATGAAGCTAGTCACAAGGGTTAATTTTTCTTGCACCTACTTAACACCATATGCAGCTTCGACTGGAGGTGAAAATGAACATCAAACATAACAGACGTAATGGCGGACGCGATGACAGATAATCAATAAATACAATAAAAATTAAATATTATGTTCGTAAACTAAATGATACTTCTAAATGCTTCTAAATGATAAAATAGTTTGCTTACTGAAAATAGGATACCCCATCACATTTTTTCACTTTTCTTTGGTAGTTTTTACATGTTTTTACAATCCGGTTCGATCGTCCGAGCACGCGCGAGTTCATGATGGCGATCATGAACTCGCGCGTGCTCGGACGATCGAACAAAGACTGGCAAGAGACGTCAGTCTCTTTTTGAATTTTAAACTTCTTTTGGTTCGGACACTTTTGAGCGTGGACCCATCTTCCATAGTGTTCTAATTCAATGCCAAAAAGTTACTGTATCCTCAAATACAACATATTGGTAAGAGTTTTTACCTTTGCCCAGCAGTGGGACAAAACATGTTAAAATAATAAATACATACCCAGTAACTGTAGAACATTTATCGACGAGCACTCTAGCGACTTGTATAATGAAAGGAGTGACGTCATTGGGTTTATTTTCAAGTAATAATTTTATTTGAACCGATAGTAAGGAGCCGAGATCGAATGCTGCGTCGTTAAGTACACATTTTAGTAGTTGTAGGCAAATGGTTTCCGCTGCTTCTGGCGCACTCTGAAAATAAGAAACATAGCATAAGCATAAGCATATGCTCACGACTATATTCCCCGAGGGGGTAGTCAGAGATATTCTGAAACCTCAGAACATCCACGTTTCACCAGTAGTACCGAAACTCTTATATTAACATAGCTTCCCAAACATTGATGTTAAATCTGAAATTACAATACAATACATTTCCTCAGTCGCCAGCCGTGGTGGTCCAATGGTGAGAACAAAAGGACCTCATGGCGATGGAGTTCAGGTTCAAGGATGCACAGGAACCCAGGAGTCTGGTCGCGGGACACGTGCATCTGTTGCAGGTATCTATCATCATCATCACTTATATCCGGCTCGAAGGACCATGTGACACGGAAAGAAAGAGAAGCCGTGGTGGTCCAGTGGCGAGTAACCTTGCCTGCCGTGCAGGAGGCGATGGTTCGATCCCCGTCCAAGCCGACTCGTATCAATGAGTTTTTCAGAATTTATGTACGATTTGTAACACCACCGGCTTTTCGGTGAAGGAAAACATCGTGAGGAAACCTGCATGCTTCAATTTCGAGGCATGTATTGTACCCACTGTCCGTTATAAGTGGCGACGGGCTCACCCCCCGTCACACTGGACAGAGTTTCGGTACTACTAGTGAAACGTGGATGTTCCGAGGTTTCAGAATATCTCTGACTACCCCCTCGGGGAATATAGTCGTGAGCATATGCTTATGCTTATTCTTGCTGTCATTTATTTTACAGGTACGGTATCTATATCGCAGACGCAAGCCCTGACTGACTAGTTGGTTAAACCAACATGACATTGACGTGACCCTGAACGCGTCTGTCACGGTAGTTTCGTTTCTATAGATTACTACTATTATCTATTCTTATGAAAGTCATCATCATCATCATATCAGCCGATAAACGTCCACTGCTGGACATAGGCCTCCCCAAAAATGGGGGGATTTGCCATAATCGCCACGCTTGGCAGGCGGGTTGGCGATCGCAGTTGGATTGAATGTGTGTACTCAGAGAATGCTGCTGCCCATCCTCCGGTAGATCCCTTAGTCGCCTTTTACGACACCCACGGGAGGAAATGGGATGGTGCTACTCTTAGCCGACACCACACGGACTACCAAGTAGCGAAAGTACCATTTCGTAACTAGGACTTATTGTAAATAGAATCTGTCGCAAGCTGTACCTTGTCGTAAAAAGAATCTGTCGTAACCAGAATCTGTCCTAACTATAATCTAGGGTAGGTTCCGGTTACGACAGATTGAACTAAGGAGCGAAATAAAATAAAAATGTTACCTTTGCGAACTGTAGGAATGTATTCAGAATGCTATCTATTGATATTTGTACGTCGATGCCTTGTGCTTTTGCAACTGAAATAAGAAGATAAATTAAGGCGGATCGTATCGTGTCCTAAACCAGTTGTTTTATAATAATACTAGCGTTTACCCGCGACTTCGTTTGCACAAATTATATACCAGATTTTAAGTCAGATCATAAGCTATCAAACAAAAAAAGTTTCATCAAAATCGGTTCAGTACTTTTTGCGTGAAGCGCGAACAAACAAACAAACAACCAGACAGACAAAATTTCTAAAAAAGGTTGATTTCGAGTCAGGGATACGTAAAAACCATATCGTAATCTTTTTTTGTAAATATCTTCAATGTACAGACACACTTCAGTTACAGTTTTATTACTTACCGTACTTATTTCTGGCTGATCTGCTGCCGCTCCTAAAAGTGCCCTGATATGTTCTGCTTAGTGTTACCAGTTTCGACGTTCCAGCAAACGATTCCCTGTTCAAAACAAACAATCATATCAGTCCACATCATCCCAATGCTGGTCATATACCTCTATTTAGGGTTCCATAGACAAACAAGGAACCCTTATACTTTCGTCCGTTCTGCCTGTCTGTATCATCATCATCAGCCTATCATCGTCCACTGCTGGACATAGGCCTCTCCCAAGGCGCGCCACAATACTCTGTCCTCGGCCTTCCTCATCCAGTCGCTCCCCGCTACTTTGTTTAGGTCGTCTGTCCAGCGGGCAGCAGGGCGTCCCACACTGCGCCTACCAGTTCGCGGTCTCCACTCTAAAACTCTGACACCCCATCGGTTGTCAGTTCTTCGGCAGATATGACCAGCCCATTGCCACTTCAGCTTGCTAATTTTCTGAGCTATGTCAGCCACTTTAGTTCTGTGACGAATCACTTCATTTCTGATGTGATCCCTCAGAGAAACACCGAGCATAGCTCTCTCCATAGCTCGCTGAGCGACCTTGAATTGATGAACTAGTCCTATCGTCAGGGTCCACGTTTCCGCACCATATGTCATCACTGGCAGAACGCACTGATTGAACACCTTCGTTTTGAGGCATTGTGGTAGGGCTGAGGAGAATATATGACGTAGTTTCCTGTTTGCTCCTCCTCAATTACTTCCTCTTTTTTTGTTCAAACGCTAAACGTTTCTATTGAAATTGAATAGGTGTCTAGCCTAGCATCATAGCATATGCTCACGACTATATTCCCCGAGGGGGTAGTCAGAGATATTCTGAAACCTCAGAACATCCACGTTTCACCAGTAGTACCGAAACTCTGTCCAGTGTGACGGGGGGTGAGCCCGTCGCCACTTATAATGGACAGTGGGTACAATACATGCCTCGAAAATGAAGCATGCAGGTTTCCTCACGATGTTTTCCTTCACCGAAAAGCCAGTGGTGTTACAAATCGTACATAACTTCCGAAAAACTCATTGGTACGAGTCTGCTTGGACTGGGATCGAACCACCGCCTCCTGCACGGCAGGCAAGGTTACTCGCCACTGGACCACCACGGCTTTTCTATATTCATTCGCTCGATTTCGTTTCAATAGGTGTCTATTGAAACGAAATCGAGCGAATGAACAAATGCGTCCATCCTGGCAGATGTGAGTCCACAATAAGGCACGGTTTATACAGAAGAGACGTGTGGCGGTGGTGGATAATCTAAGTAACACAATATAAACCTTATAGTATGTGGCATAGCGTCGTTTTTGTCGTAAACGAGGATCGCGCCCGCGCCTCCAGGTGACGTCGCCTGGAGGCGCAGGCATAATTCTCCAAACGACGCTATGCTACATACTATAAGGTTTATAATTGTGTTACTTCGACTATCCGCCACCGCCACACGTCTCTTCTGTATAAACCGCGCCTTAGGAAGAAATCGCCGGCAAAAACTATTAATAAACAAGTTAACCTGGTCTCCAGAGGCTCGTCTCTAAGCCTAGCTCTGAGGAATCGTTCGTGCCCTCTCAGGTCACTTAGCAGCGCGTCCAGAAGCGCGGACATGCATACCGTTCTGTTATTATTATTAATGTTGTATGACGGCAGACACACTGTCAGTATGAAACATTCTGCGAATCTGCGAACAAAAGAATAGGCACTAAAGGCTTTTTATTATGGAAACCATACAACAATGGCACGAACATATAACATCCATGACCGAACCGGTATTCGAACCCAGGACCCTGGTTTGGCAGTCCGGCGTGGTAGACATTACACCGACCAGGTCGTCCGGGCCACCAACCGGGTAAAAGCTTGGTGCCTAGCTTCAAATAGGGTCCTTAATTCAATACATTTATTTCGGAAAACAAGTTCCATAAATTTTATTTTATTTTATTAGTAAGTACATAAATGTCATCTTACACCCTTAATACGCTGGCGGTTTTTTAAGGGGATGATCAGACCATCAAACTGAACCACTTTCTCTATGGAACCAATATCGAAATCGAGTAAAAAAAATCTGCCGTCCCATACATTTGGGTCGAGTAGGTTTGTATGGAACAGCTGATTTTTTTTGGGCGATTTCGATTATGGTCCCATAAAGAAAGTTGTTCGGTATGATGGTCTGATCATCCCCTTAAAATAGTTTTACCTAATTTTGTTAGACCTTGTATATAAAATATTACTTTTATTAATAGCGTTTAGTCTTCGCGTGTTCTGCGTCAAAGTTTTGTATGGACTGAAACCTCCTTAATAATCTTTCATATCTTACCTCACAGCCATATTTGTATCCAGAACCTTAGACAAGGAGTCCCTCACGAAGGAACCCAGGTCACTATCCATACAACCACCGCCCAGACTAGTTAGTATAGTTGTCGTGTATACATCTATTGTCTCCACTGCACAGAGGATGGGAGTTGAGACGGCAATACGGGGCCTTTTAGATTGATGGCTGGGTTTAGTTGAGTAGAGTTCTGAAAAAAGTAAAATTTTTATTTATTTTATAGCATCTACCTTAATAATAATATAGAAGCGCTCGTTGGCGTAGTGGAGCTTCGGTATTGGAAACGATCACCGAAGTTAAGCAACGTCAGGTCCGGTCAGTCTCTGGATGGGTGACCGTTTAGTGGTATTTCATCTCGAGCGTTTCCGTGCTTCAGAAGGCACGTTAAGCAGTTGGTCTCGGATAGTTCCGTCAGATGGCGTTGTAACTATTCGTTAAGCCAGGTCAGGGGCCTATTGAGGCGGCTTGAAAATTCTCTGACAGCAAGTTGACCACTAACTTGCCTCCACCAACACGCACTGGTCCCGGGTGGTGGAGTATGGCCCACTCCCTCTCACCCTTATTCGTGAGAGGAGGCCTTTGCCCTGCAGTGGGATTCTATAGGCTATAACTTACTTACTTATAGGTATTATACCTTACATGAATACAGTAACTGACATGAGTTGTCAAATGAAACCGTTTTTGGATGTTTTAGGAGACTATTCGCAGGCAAAAATTCGAATACTGTCTATAATTCTGAGTCTAACGTGAAATTGTGGATAAATTAATGAAGCAGTGTAAGAATATTTCACAAAATTATCTACGATTCCACTTTAGGATTCGCAATTATTCACGGAAACCGAATTGTAAAAATTGGTAAGAGATTAGAAAACGGTTCTATTACCTCGCGTCACGTATCTCTTTCTATTATGTATCTCAGAACATCCACGTTTCACCAGTAGTACCGAAACTCTGTCCAGTGTGACGGGGGGTGAGCCCGTCGCCTCTTGATGGACAGTGGGTACAATACATGCCTCGATATTGAAGCACGCAGGTTTCCTCGCGATGTTTTCCTTCACCGAAAAGCCAGTGGTGTTACAAATCGTACATAAATTCCGAAAAACTCATTGGTACGAGTCGGCCTGGGCGGGGATCGAACCATCGTCTCCTGCACGGAAGGCAAGGATACTCGCCACTGGACCACAACACCTTTTTTAACTTGGGCATATATGCGTCTCTTATTCAGTGAATATGACGAAATGCCTACCTACCTCTATGTCTTCTCCAAGTTCTCTGTATTTTACTTATTTTTATTTTTTTATTTAACACTTTATTGTACACAGACATATTGATACAAACAATAGAAAAGACATGTACAAAGGGCGAGCTTATCTCTTAAGAGATTTCTTCCAGCAGACCCGCAACAGTGACAAATAATAAATGAGAGGCAGACATAATGTGTACATACAATCAAAAACTAATTAAATAATACTAAGAATTTAAGCAAAAACAATAGAGAACATTTTAGAATTAGCTTACCTACAATATAAATTGAACAAATAAAGCAGCAAGCATATTTACTGAATTAATTTGTCGAAATATCTATTCTATTCTATTTTTATTTAATGGTGTTTCCTTGTTAGATTTCGCCAGTGTCAAGTAGTTTGAGGGAGTGTCTATCCAATCTCGAGGATTGTTTTTGAGTAAGAACAACTGAGAAGGATTTTAGAGCCTCGTGGCAGGCTGAGACTCGAACCGCGCGAACACCACGCGAGAGACAAGTGTTCGAGGCAAACCCTGCAACGTGACTCCGAAATATCTCATTGGTCCACGTACCCTCAAGAGCTTTCAACACGAGCAGTAGAGCTGCCTTCCTCACTTTGCCATCAGAGTGCTGGCAGTAACTACACGCCTGCATCACCACTCGCCTCTTCAGACCGCTCTCCATGTGAGACAGACCCTGTCAGACAGAAACAGGGCGTAAACCAACATACACAAGGGTAGGCCAGTCTCACTCCGCACTGTAGGTATAAAATGTACCTACGCGGTCGCGCCGCGCCGTCGCGGCCTAATTCAGTCGAGTGCCACGCGCTCATTGCATCGCACGCGTGACCTCAGTATAGATGTAGGTACTTACGCTTGTTACAATCTTGCGTTGCTGACATCCCTTACCATTCACGCACAGAGAGTCAATGTGTGCGTGTCAGTCGCGCTTGGAGCGAGCGTTCTTAGATAGTGAACTTTCTGTTGTTAGCATATGCTCACGACTATATTCCCCGAGGGGGTAGTCAGAGATATTCTGGATCCTCAGTTAATCTACATTTCACCAATAGTACCGTAAGCCTGTCCAGTGTGACGGGGGGTGAGCCCGTCGCCACTTATAATGGACAGTGGGTACAATACATGCCTCGAAATTGAAGCATGCAGGTTTCCTCACGATGTTTTCCTTCACCGACAAGCCAGTGGTGTTACAAATCGTACATAAATTCCGAAAAACTCATTGGTACGAGTCGGCCTGGACGGGGATCGAACCATCGCCTCCTGCACGGCAGGCAAGGTTACTCGCCACTGGACCACCAAGGCTAGTCTTTCTAACTTACTCACTAACTTACTTAGGCTAATTTTCTGTTGTACTCTTAGATATTCCGTGACAAGGGTTACATACTTTCATCATCACCATCTCAGCCTATGTACGTCCACTGCTGGACATAGGCCTCCCCCGCAGATCGCCACAACGATCGGTCCTGTGCTGCCCTCATCCAACGTGTTCCCGCCGCCTTCACCAGGTCGTCAATAACTACCCACGCTGTGCTTTCCGGTACGCTGTCGCCACTCGAAAACCAGCAGGCCCCATCGGCCATCAAAAGGTAAGGTCAGGTAAAAGTTGTTCAGTTTGATGGGTAAACTCTTAGTTTAAAAGGATGCGCTAATGATATCAATTTCAACCTGTATAAACGCTGGGCCGGGCCATATCTTGCTGGTTTTTAGAAGCTATCTTCTCGTTATTTGAAAGACATACAAATTCAAGAATAATATAGCAATGATCTTCAATATCTCGCCTTGTGAAGAACAAACCTCTCTGCCCACCCCCAAAGCTTCAACAGCGTGATCACCAGTCAGCAGGTCGCATATGTCTACCGTATCAAACATGTCTTTTATAAAGTCGCTGCTATTCGAACTTATGTACTTAGATATTATTTGTAGACATTTCGATTTCTCTGGTCCCGGCATTTTGGGCACTAAGTCCGTTATTTTTCTGTAAACAACATTTTCATTTTAATAAACTAGGTTTAACAAGACATTCTTAATTAAAGGGGTAGTTTAGTTTAGACAATGAAATTGAACAACTTTCACTATGGAGATGTCGAAAAAAAAACCCGGCCAAGTGCGAGTGTTTGTGTGTGTGCCTGCGTGCGTGCGTATGCGAAAGTATGTGTGGCTGTGCGAAAGTGAGTTTGTATGCTTGTGCGAAAGTGAGTGTTTGCGTAGCCTAAAGTGAGTTTGTGCGTAAGCAAAAGTGAGTGTGCGTAAGCTAAAGTGAGTGTTTGCTTAAGCGAAAGTGACTGTGTGAGTAAGCGAAAGTGACTGTGTGCGTAAACGAAAGTGAGTGTTTGCTTAAGCGAAAGTGAGTGTGTGCGTCAGCCAAAGTGAGTGATTGCTTAAACGAAAGTGACTGTGTGACTAAACGAAATTGACTGTGTGCGTAAACGAAAGTGAGTGTGTGCGTAAGCGAAAGTGAGTGTGTATATTGTATTATAACGTAATTCAAAGTTTACGCATCAACGTTATCATATTTACCTGAAATTATTTTCACTGCAGCATCCACTATATTCAACCTGCGCATAATACAACAATTTGATATAATCAGCATACCCCCCACCCCTCCAAACTTTATCCAGAACGTCTCTGTACTTCACCAACATCTCCTGTCTCACTCTCTCATCAGTACACGCGGTTAATGCCAAACCGAATAATTCTGATAATTTTATGATTTGATGTTGTTTTTGTTCTATTTTGTTTAAAATGGTAGGTAGTAGGTTTTGTAAGTATATTTTAGATTTGGTTATTAGTTGCAGGAGTTGCAAAGTTTTCTTCGCTTCTTCTGTTCTTTCTGTAATTAAATAAAGATGGTATAAAATATGGGAACTAACATCAAACCTAATTTCCTACATCGTGTCTTTTTTCAACCGGTTTTGTCCGACTGCTGGGCAAAGGTCTGTCTACGGAAAATTACTAGTGTATCGTATTTATTTTTCTCCCCTCCGGGTGGAAAGCGTGCTAAACGAAGTTGCCACTTTCCGCCTCCGTCGAGGAGAAAAACAGTAGACAGGTAAATAAGAAAGCCTCAGATCACATGCTTGTTGATCTTGGCTTCGCCTCGGTCAACAATTACATGAGATCTGAGACCTTTCTTACTTTCCTGCCCTCGGCATGTAATCTACTATAGTTTATTAGTGATACTTACGATGAATATAAGGTTCAAACCCACTCCACTCAATAACAACATTGCTACACGCACTTAACAACCACCAAGCGATTTTAATAGTGACGCAAACCTTTATTGCCTGTTCACTGGATGTCCTAACAACTCTACAGATGTTAAATATACTTAGATAATAATAAGTTATATTTACCATGAATATAAGGTTCAAACACACTCCACTCAATAACAACATCACAGCACGCACTAAGCACTCTCCCGAGTGTGTTCAATAGTGACGCAAACACGCCTTTATTGCTTCTGTTCATTAAACATGTGCTTACAAGGTATTCTATAGATGTGTTCAGTTGTTGGGAGTGAGTGAGAGAGTTCCAATGTATTATAGTTTCAAGCTGAAAGACAGAGATGCATAATAGTTAAGTTTGTTAGTAAAAAAAATCGTTGTCGAAATTCAGGCAGGCGAAATATAGGTATCATTAAATTTAAGTCATAATTCTTGTGTGCCAAAGTGTCCGTGTGTGGGTTTGTACGCGAAACGTGTGTATTTGTATGCGTAAATGTTCGTGTGTGTATGCGAAAGTGTGCGCTTTTTGATGGGTAAATGTGCATGTTTTTATGCGAAAGTGTGCGTTTGTAAGCGCAAATGTGCGTATGTGTATGTGAAAGTGTGCGCTTTTTGATGGGTAAATGTGCATGTTTTTATGCGAAAGTGTGCGTTTGTAAGCGCAAATGTGCGTATGTGTATGTGAAAGTGTGCGCTTTTTTATCTGTAAATGTGCATGTGTTTATGCGAAAGTGTCCGTTTGTAAGCGCAAATGTGCGCGTGTGTATGCGAAAGTGTGCGTTTGTTTGCACATATTATGTGCTTATGCGAAATTGTGGATGTGTGAGTGAGTGTGCTACTTCGTATGTGATACTTACAACATCAACGTGCAAGGCGTTCAATAGTTTCGTGTCACTCTCTGACACGAACGCGAGCAACGCCGGCGTGAGCTCGCTAGCGTGCGGCTTCAGTTGTTCCCTGCTGTTACAGATTGCCTGCAAAATATGTTTTATTACAAAAATATGTCTTTATGGCGGCGATAGGAGCATAAACAGAATTCTCAGGCTAGTTTTTGAGAGGATGATTATACTATTTAGTCTGAAAATGATCGATTCTAGAAATGACTGATTGTGATTATTCGAAACCTAACGAACAACCGATTCTACAAAGGACCGATTCTAGAAATGACTACATACTCTATAAATGATAGATTGTACTGAGAACAATTATCGCAAAATCGCAGCTATATTATCGCTCGATAATATCGCGGCAGTGTGTAGGATCGCGCGCGTCCCCATAGAAAATGTACTGGAAACAATTATCGCAAAATCGCAGCGATATTATCGCTCGATAAAATCGCTGCAATGAGCGGAGGCCTTAAAAAACCCGTCAGCATATAAAGAACCCACCATATAACTCATTAATTACCTGTGCAAGTAGAAACTTGATATTTTTATGAGAATCTCCTTGAAGAGCTCCGCACAGAGTGTCTCTCCATGTGGTGTGAGGGAGACAGCTAGAGTGGCGCAGCAGTGCTGTTAGAGTGAGAGAGCACTCGTGTCGGTCCAACTCGTTGTCTTCTAGTTGGAGTTCTTGTGTTATTACCTGTCAATTAACAAGCCATCAAAAAACTTACTTGTAAAAAAAAACGTCTCTCGCAATTTAGTTAAAGCCTGACCAGGAATATACAAAACCTGGGTTGGGGGCGCTGCGATCGACTATAACCTTTAATGTCAGGGTTCCACGTACAAAAATTAGTTCTAATTTTTTCCCGCAACATGGCGAGGTTTTTTATTTTTCTGGTCGGGCTTTACACAGTTTTCTCCCCTCCGGACGGAAAGCGTCAATTGTCGTCCCGCTGCGCTAAATGAAGTTGTCGCTTTCTGCCTCCGTCGAGGAGAAAAATATTATACTAACCTCGGGCAGTAAATAAGAAAGCCTCAGATCACATGTTTGTTGACCGAGGCTTGAAATTATTCATACAAAATTTCAAAGCCTTATAATTATATTATAAATTGTTAATGTTATTTGAGACTCCCAATTTAGATTTTCTAAGCTGTTTTTCCATATATAAAACATTACTTTTATTAATACCGTCTACTAGTGTTCTACGACAAAGTTTTGTATGAAATTGACAACTCTCCAATAGTGTCCGACCGAAGTTTCGTTTTCGGTTTCGGATTCGGCCAGTTTCGGCCCAAATTTGGAGTTTCGGTTTGGTTTCGGTTTCGGCAGAAAAACGGCCGAAACCGAAACTATGTTCGTGAGTTATCGCCCGGTCTTCGGTGGAGTGGGGAGCGTCGAATTCACTTCCCCCGCCCCTGTTTATGTCTTGCGCTGTTTCTTTTGTGGTGTGAATTTACTGTGAATTTAGAGGTTATGCTCAATTTCGTAATATTATTTCTAATCAGGTAATATTTATTAAAGTACCTTTTTAATAAATAATCAAAATCATTTCAATTATTGTATTTTTATGCAATGTGATTGAAGTTTTTGCAACGTATTGGTACCTATTTGGTGTATCTAGTAAACTTTGTTTGACTTTGTTTTCGATTAAAATTACTTTTTAGAAACTGATATTTGACTGGCTGTTATATTGTCTCTGCCTACTCCAAAGGGAGACAGGCGTAAAATTATGTGTTAAATATACCTACCTACATAAACAAAATTGCAATCAGTTACTTTTAGGTAAACATTATATTATTCAAGTGATGTAGTGATGTACCTATACCGGGTGTAAACTTTAATGCGGTACATACTTTTTAGTGTCTTCAGACCATCAAACTGAACAACTTTCCCTGTGGGACTAACATTGAAATGGCAAAAAAATCTGCTGTTCCACACCTTTGGGCCGAGTGGCCGTTGAGGTTTTCTACGATACAGCAGATATTTCTTTCGCGTTTTCTTTGTTGTCCCCATACTAAAAGTTTGATGGACTGAAGCCCAAGTCTAGAAATATGCATAAATAAATAGCCTAAAAATAATTGTAGATATCAAACATATTTTTATTACTTACCTACGTGATATGATGTTCTAAACTGATTTCACGGATTATTTTTCTCAGTTAAAACATACCTCACCTCACCCTATAGATAGTTATATAAATATGTAAATACACACCGTGTACCTACCTACATGTACAGTAGAAATAATTAATTTTAAAACAACAAAACTACTAAAAATTTATTAAATTAACTGCTTCTGTGAACATTAAACACATATTGGTAACTAACTACATTGAAAAAATCCTAAAAAGTAGGGAAGAATAACGTTATAAGGAAGTTTCGGTTTCGGTTTCGGATTCGGCCGAAACTAGAACCGAAGCCGAAATTCGGTTTCGGTTTCGGTTTCGGTTGTAAAAACTAGTTTCGGTCGGACACTACTCTCCAATCACCTTAAGGTTGAGGGGTGATTGTACCCATGATACTGAACAATTTACAAAACACGGTAAGTGTCGTACTTGAGAGCGTCCTCTGAGAGCGTGCGCAGGAACAGAGAGCGCGTGCGCAAAGTGTTGGTCGAGGCGGTCAATAGTTTGTCTTCGTCTGAGCTTGACAACTTGTAACACAAAGCACTCACCTCCTCAGTGGTGTTGCAATCTATCAGGTCGTACTTGAGAGCGTCCTCTGAGAGCGTGCGCAGGAACAGAGAGCGCGTGCGCAAAGTGTTGGTCGAGGCGGTCAATAGTTTGTCTTCGTCTGAGCTTGACAACTTGTAACACAAAGAACTTACCTCCTCAGTGGTGTTGCAATCTATCAGGTCGTACTTGAGAGCGTCCTCTGAGAGCGTGCGCAGGAACAGAGAGCGCGTGCGCAGAGTGTTGGTCGAGGCGGTCAATAGTTTGTCTTCGTCTGAGCTTGACAACTTGTAACACAAAACACTCACCTCCTCAGTGGTGTTGCAATCTATCAGGTCGTACTTGAGAGCGTCCTCTGAGAGCGTGCGCAGGAACAGAGAGCGCGTGCGCAGAGTGTTGACCGAGGCGGTCAATAGTTTGTCTTCGTCTGACATCACGTCTATGGCGACCGGGTGGCTTTTGGTTTTACGATTCTGTTGATGAAATTCGAAGATAAAGGATTGAAGTATGAAACGAATAAAGGCCTCCGCTCATTGCAGCGATTTTATCGAGCGATAATATCGCTGCGATTTTGCGATAATTGTTCTCAGTACATTTTGTATGGGGACGCGCTCGATCCCACACACTGCCGCGATATTATCGCAACCTGACGCAATCTCTTTCTACTACATTCAGAGAAGGGCGCATGCGTGACGCGGATCGCGGAATGGTTGCAGTTTGTAAGGTGTCGCGATATCGCTGTCGATAATATCGCTCGATAATATCGCTCGATAATATCGCTGCAATGTGCGGAAGCCTTTAACTTACACAGTCATAACCGCGCACAGCCAGTTGTATGTAGTTAACGCATTTTATGACAATCTTTGTATTACAACTTTTAATAAGTGGTCATTTTGGGTATTGCACATTCTGACAATTGATCATTTTGTTATCTAGACATCCTTACCATTTTTCATCTTGATATTAGTCATTCTGACAAGCGATTCTGACAAGGTGGGCATTTGGATATTAGACATTATGAAAATTGGTTACTTTGGATATTGACGTTTAAACAATTTTAGATTAGTCATTTTGACAATTTATCATTTTGAAAGTCAATGTATTACAATTCCTTTTTGTTTTTGACGTACGTAACAAAATAAAAGTAAGTATACAATTACCCATTGGCTCTTTAATGCCAATTGATAGACAGCATCACAAATCACAATCAACTAGTTAACTCAAAAAGTGTGAAAGTTGAACAAGTACTGGCACTGGCGGGTATGTAGTTAACGTATTTTGAAAATAAATATTTTAAAGATCCATGCAGAGATATTTCAATTTCAGAAGTTTATAAGTCATTCTTACAATTAGTATTCATTTTATTATAAGACATTGTGACTGTTGGTCTCTTTTTTTTAATATAAGACATTCTTACAGCAGGTCATTTTGATATTAGACGAACTGAGAATTTATAGTTTTGATATTTTGACGATCAATCATCGACAAGTGGTCATTTCTTGATTAGACGTATAATGACTATTTTTTAATTTTGAAATTAGATATTATGACATTATTCATTTTTTTCTATTTCTCTAGGTATTCTGAGTATTTGGCATTTTGTAAAAAGACGTTTTAACAATTTGTCATTTTGCGATTAGACATTTTAACAATTTGTTATTTTGAGAGTCGACATAATCCAATTCTTTTTTGAATATTAAAACAGAAAGTACCCATTGGCTTTTCAATGCTAACTGGAAGACAGCGTCACAATCGACTAGTTTACTCCAAACGTTCAAGTTGAACAAGTACTGGTACACCGCCGAGGGAGGCTTCCAGCAACATATAGCTGCGCACAGGCAGTTATAATTGGCGCACTGAAACAATCTGTAAAAATAATGTTTTTCCTATTTTACATGCAATTATAGGGTCGTTATTAATATGCTGCGGTTTTTAGAGGATGATCAGACTACCGAACTAAAAAAAATTTACTAAAGGAGTAAAATGGAAATCGTGAAAAAAAAACTACCTTTCTGCGAACAAAACTGAGAACCCATTTTTATCGCAATTTCGGTTTTAGTCTCTTATGTACAAAGTTGTTTAGTTCGATGGTCAGATCATTCCTTTAAAATACCATTATCATATCAAGGAGCCTGTATTCGATGTTTTTATATAAAAAGAGACCAATTCTGTATTAAATAACTAGTTATAACACAAACCTGTATAGCTCCTTAAACTCGGCGTCAGCGGATTCGGGACATTGTACCTTATCCCGCAGAGATACGCAGCATTTTCCTAAAACTCTTAGCAAATGCCACGATTTATCAATATTTAATTCTCTGTAGAGTACTGAATTTGGAGATTCAAATGATGATGGTGGGATCTAAAACAATAAACAATTTTGCTTTATGGGTATTGGTCCAAGTGCTAGGTCGTTTAAATTGATGAGCGCTATGAAGTTGGATATTTTGCGATTTAGTAAAGTCACTGCGGTAATTTTAACTTTTAAAGATGTGGCCTTTATACGACGTGAACATTTTACAATTCGGACATTTTGCGACAAGAATATTTTTGAGCATGAGCCTCCTTACCTTTTCAAAAGCAACAGTAAACAGTCGGAAGCAGTTGATGTAATGCGCGAGTCGCTCACGGTACGAGTAGTGCATGCTAGCCACGCTCGCCACTTTGCTCAGCCTCTCTATCTCGCTCTTTATTATTGTAGAGAAGAAACGCTCGCAGAACGACGACGACGAATATCTGTTGGGAAGAGAAATATTCCACACATAGAAAGATAATCTAGTATAGAAAGAAAAATAGAATGAATAAAGAAAAGGAAAGATAAGAAAATAATAGTTATTTGTTATGCTAGGCTGCAAAGTTGCTTTTTGGCGCGAGTACTTTTATTGAAACCTGAGCAAGCGAAGGTCAAATAATAGAATCCTGAGCGCTTAGTGAAGGTTTCAAAGGTACGAGACGCAGAATAACTTTGCAGCCGAGCGAAACACACAATTTTTCACCTCACAACAGCGAGGAAAAAAAGTGAATTGCTAAAAAGAACATTTCAAAAAGTTTTTATTTTCGTGCTGGCCTGTGTCATGAAATAGTTATTAAGCATTTTCTGTGGATTGGCGGTATATAAAATATTGAATAGACAGATTCGAATTTCAAAAACTCTTTCCACGCTAGCGGATAAAATACACTTTTGCACTCAGATTTCGAATGATAAACAGAATCTTTCCGAGCGTGTGAGGTGAAAAGTATATTTATGTAACGTGATAAAAAACAAATTATCGCGTAAACGAAACAGGATTATAATTATTAAACAAAGTGAGAAAAAATCTATGTTGATTTTTAAATGAGATAAATTGGACATTTATAAGCATATAAATTCTGCGATGTGGTCATTTTAGGTATTATATATTTTTGAGAGTAGAAATCAGTGGCGGATACAGAAAAAACTCAAGGGGGGGGGGCGCAAAGATATCTAGAGCTTGATTTTATCGTAATAAAAACACAAGTCACAGAAGTAGCGTGATAATAAACTCGCAATTAGAGAGAGCTCAACGGAGAATGTTGGCTTTGGCAGCCGTTGTTTTATCCCGTGCGCATACATATGGGGAGCGGCGCGGGCGGCACTACGGGCGGCCCCGCAAGGGGGGGGCGCGCGCCCCCTGCACCCCCCATCTGTATCCGCCACTGTAGAAATGCCATTCAGGTAAACGGTAATCTTAGAATTTTATCCATTTGGGCATTTAGACATTCTAGCACAAATTATAGTAAGCAGTAATCTTAGAATTTTATCTATCTGCGCATTTTAAGAGGAGACATCGTGGAAAACTGTCATTTTGGAAATTAATCTGACATATTTGAGATTCGACATTCTCGAGTGTGCTCATTTGGAGAATATTCTTCAGTATAAATTACTTATTCAACAAAGTTTATATTTTAACACAAGACAAACGACACTTGGAAGCCGTGGTGGTCCAGTGGCGAGTAACCTTGCCTGCCGTGCAGGCGATGGTTCGATCCCCGTCCAAGCCGACTCGTACCAATGAGTTTTTCGGAATTTATGTAAGATTTGTAACATCACAGGCTTTTTGGTGAAGGAAAAAATCGTCAGGAAACCTGCATGCTTCAATTTCGAGGCACGTATTGTACCACTGTCCATTATAAGTGGCGACGGGCTCACCCCCCGTCACACAGGACAGAGTTTCGGTACTACTGGTGAAACGTGGATGTTCTAAGGTTTCAGAATATCTCTGACTACCCCCACGTGGGAATATAGTCGTGAGCATATGCTACAAACGACACTTGCGGAAAAGAAGCTGGATTGGCGTAGCTCTTAAATAAGATGATGATGTTTCAAGCGACAGTACCTCAGTAAAGGCACGCACACACGCTCGCAGACAGCCAGCGAGAGCCCCTGGAAGCAGCATGTGTACGCGGCGTGACAGAGCTGCTCGTTGTAGCGGGGCGCTATCGACGCCATACAAGACTTTATGACGTCATCCCACCAGCCGCTAGCTTCTTCACCTGGTTATAAAGGAAATACGTGTTTACTACAGTACCCGTACAAAGTTAACTTGCCAGAACATAGTTCAATTCAATTCAAAATCATTTATTCAATATAGGAGCCTGAAGCACACTTATTAAACGTCAATTCTTTTTTAAGCTACCACCGCGTCGGAACGTGTTGTCGCTGTAGAGAAGATGCGGCCAGAAACTCTACCAGTAGTAATAAGATAACAAAAGATAAAAAGTCCTTATGTTCTACCACAGAGACCTTAACCTTTAAACCACATACTCTACCCATCGAACTTACCAACTTTTACTATTGGAGCAAATCTGCTAGAAAAAAAAAAACTCAGCTCTTCCATACTAAACTGCAAACCTACTCGAGCCAAATGTATGGGAGAGCTGATTTTTTTTCGCCTTTTCAATGTTGGTCCCATAAACAAAGTTGTTCAGTTTGATGGTCTGATCATCGCCTTAAAAAAGTGTCAGCATATTACGAAGGACCCTGTATAAAAGGCTCACCACAACACAGTCTCGTCACTATCTGGAATAATGCTAGCTCTCCAGTGACGGCTAGTGCATCTAGCAGAGATCTGAGTGACACACTGCTCTGTTCAGATAGTCGGGTCGGGAGGGTTGATGCGAAAGTTCTGTATGTCTCACTGTAAATAAAAATAAAAAACAATAAATTCTTTCAAGACATTATGCAATTGGACATTCTGCGAATTGGCCATTTGACCATATGCGAATACGACCTAATACACCTAATCAGTCAAATTCACTCGAAGTCCAAAACAAAAATTATTGTAACATTGCATTGTATTGTGCTGTTGGTCTCGGATAGTTCCGTCAGATGGCGTTGTAACTATTCGTTAAGCCAGGTCAGAGGCCTATTGAGGCGGCTTGAAAATTCTCTGACAGCAAGGTGACCACTACCTTGCCTCCACCAACACGCACTGTGCCCGCGTGGTGGAGTATGGCCCACTCCCTCTCACCCTTATTTGTGAGAGGAGGCCTTTGCCCTGCAGTGGGATTCTATAGGCTATAACTTACTTTTTTTTATTGTAACATTCTCTTACCTGTAAGCTTCACCTCCAGGCAAAACGCCAATAATTCTAGCTTTCTCTTCACAACTTCCTTCAGATACCACCCTTACAGCCCATTGCATAGGGTTCGAATCAGCTTGCAGTTTCTTTGTCAAACTACTCATATTTAAGAGAAGTAAATGTTTTTGATGAAACGTCGCTTGTTTTTCATATTTAGGCCAGAGCTGAAAACAACATGTATTTCAAAGATAATCATACGTCTGTAAACATACATATGCGAATAGGATTCTATGCGAATAGGACTTAATGCGAAAAGGATTATGCGAAAAGGACTTTATGTGAATATGACTTAATGCGAAAAGGACTAAGCTAAAAGGACTTTATGCGAATAGGACTTCATGCGAATAGGACTATATATGAGAATTGTACTTTATGCAAATATCACTTTATTCAACAAAAAGCACTGCATGCGAATATGACTTTATTCTAAAAGGACTTCATGCGAATAGAACTTTGTGAGAATATGACTTTACGCGAAAAGGACTTTATGCGAAATGGACTTAATTCGAATATCATTAGACTTATTAGTATTTTGATATTTTAGATTACATACCTCATTCACCAAATCCAAAATATTATCATATTGTTCTTCAGTGCATTTCTTCTTAACTACATACTTGACGATGTCATTTAGGAGTACGCAGCATCCTTCCATAGCATCGTCCGATAAAAGGAAAGGCTTAACTAAAAACCTCTCGTAAAAAACGTCCATGAAAAACCGAGCGAATTTGATTCCTATCTTTTCATTCGAAACCCCTTCCAACGAAACACCTTCTAAAATCAGCCGCTTAACGTCTGCCACGCTGATAAATCTGACGGAAACTGTCAAAAGATCTGTCAGATACGACATTTTGGATTTCAAGTATCTTTCTATGTAGCCCGATGAGTACAATTTTAGCAAAATCCTCGGCCATTTTTGGGCGTTTATTTTGACATCTGTCAAAATTGACAGATCTGTCAGATTGAAGGTGTTTAGCATTATTTTTAATGCGTTAACAGTTTGTGCGTGGTCTGTGGTAAATAATTCTTTGTCGATGCTATCTGTTATTTCTCTAATGGGCAATTTTCGACACAGACATTCGAATTTCGTTATGAAAATTTTGGGTATTTTTTTCAAAATTTTTTCGTAAACTGACAGACAGCTTTTGACGTTTTTATGTAAATTTTTCACGGATCTCGGTGGAATTGTTTCTATTATTTTCGCGAGGAATTCACAGGTTCGCTGAAAAAATTAATAATCTTTGCTTTATCTATTAGTCATGGATTTAAACGCCCGATTCAATACTGATGGTTTAATTCGTAGTTCTTGTTAACTTGTTTACGTAATCGAATTTATCGATTCTACATGTATGCTATGTTAGCTTAATCAAATTAAAGATGCAAGAGGCAATTTCGTCGTGGCTTGCGGGGCGACGACAGCTCTGTTTGAGTAGAGCATGCCCCGGATAGGCAGGTCGTGGGTTCGAATCCCGCTCGCCGCCCGACTATTTCAATCTTTAATTTGTTTACTGTAATATTAAGTGTGTGTTACATATTATGTAAAGCCCGACCAGGAAAATAAAAACCTCGCCATGTTGCGGAAACACATTGGAACTAATTTTTGTACTTGGAACTCTGTCATTAAAGGTCTATTGCAGCGCCCCCAAACCAGGTTTTTTATATTCCTGGTCAGGCTTTAAATACATTTTTTATCTATCTATCTATCATCTATCTACTGTATAGCACTAAGGTTACACAGAGTACTATAATTACTACGTTATAGTTACCTGATAACGCAATTCAAGCAGCACCTCAGCATATTCTTCCATGAATTTCAATACCCCTTCCATACACGCATCATCTTTATAATTAATCTCTATAGAAAACAACTTGTTTAACAAAGCTGCATCTTTAGTAGACATAAAATTTCGACACAAATCCGAATTCAGATCAAAAACTCTACGCATTTCAGCTAGAACGTAAAACGGGCAGTCTTGATTTTCAAAAACATCCCAAAATAAATCAAAAATTTTCGATTTATCTTCCTTTTTATAATCGTAAACTTTTTTGATAAATCCGAGGCACATTTTTATCGAATGCCTAACTATTTTAATATCCGCCATGTTGGATTTTCTTTCGAGCAACGTTTTAAACAAATCCCTTTCTAGATTCTCGACAGTTTTTTCATCGAATAATTCAATTTTTTCAATGAACAGCTTTGTGGCGGACTCGAAAGTAATTTCCGAGTCTAATTCGTCAGTTTTTGATATCAAAACTAGTATTTTTGGTAGAAACTGTATTGTTAGATCGTTGTTTTCTTTTAGAGCTATTACTAAAGTCTCTGTTATATCTAGCCCAGCTCTTTTTGTTGTCGCTGAAAGAAAAAAAAAAGATATACAGGGTGTTTCATAAGTAACAATAAATTTTTAAAACTCTTAAGGGGCTTGTTTGGACCGTCAAACTGAACAACTTTCTCTATGGGACGAACATCGAAATCGCGAAAAAAAAAATTTCATATCCCATACATATTTTAGCTCTAGTCGATTTGTAGAGTATAGAACATAATTTTTTTTTTCGCGATTTCGATATTGGTCCCATAGTGAAAGTTGTTCAGTTTGATGGTCTACAAAACCGGTTTCACCGAAACCCGAAAAACCGGGTAAACCGGTTTTGATGACAATTTCCAAAACCGGGTTTCAGTTAAGCCAAAACCGCGGTTTTCGATTTTTCGGTTTCGTCATACATATTCCCTAAACTCACTCGACATTGGCAGAAAAGCAACGCTAGAAACAAGCAAAACGCTATTACTAAACGTTTGGAGCTCCCCTACGACGACCCGAAGTCTTTTTGCTTTGAGCAAAATGAAAATGTGGCAACTAACTACCAAGTTCTCGTATAAACTGCTCAACATGGTGCAGCAATTAAGGACGACTGCAGGTTGACAAAAGAAAGCAGTGGTCACGATAAGAACCTTTAACGCCGCCCAATCAGTCTACTTTCTCAAGTCTACAAACTGTTCGCCAAGGCTCTGTGAAATTAAGCTTTTCTTGGATGAGTATCAGCCTGCCGAACAGGCAGACTTCCGTAAAGAATACTCATCGACGATAGACCACATTCATGCAGTTAAGCAGCTGAGAGAAAGATGCAGACATTTCAACTACCTTGTTGAGCACTTGGTCATGTTTCATTCTCTCCATAAAATATTGACAAGAGATATGTGGATATCCTCCAGGAGCAGTAAAGTAATGCAGATATATACGAGTAACATGAGTTAACCTCGTTCCCATTAACCGAAGAATGTGACAAGGGGATACCATATCTGGATCATCAGGGATACCGCTAACAAGTCAAGAACAAAGAGACATGGCGCGTAGGTTACTATACTAGTCATAAATCACTGGTGGAGTCGAAGGCGAAGGCGGGTAAGCGGATCACAAATTTCAAGAAGAAATACGCAGGACACTTGGAAGATGGAAAGGCGGCCGGTGCATGGTCTAAGACATTATCTAAGTGGAAGCCAAGAGAACGATGGAGGTCAATAGGTGACCTACCACCACGTTGATCTGATGGCATTGTGAATGTGAAAAGTTTACATTGGATCAGATTAGCACAGGTCTTTGAAGAATGGCGCAATAAGAAGGATGCACAGCACAGGTATGCCCGCCCAGCAGTGACTGATTAATTTTTATGGTGTTATGGATTGTTAGTTCAATCGAATGAACTAACATTTCGTACTTTCGTAGTTATACCTGTCACACGACGACTAAATAGGTAAGATTTGTTGTATTTCAAAACTGATTATATTATTTGCAAGAAAAGTGATACAAATTTATCAAAAATGCTTCAATTGTTTAAAACAACGTTTTATTTAAAAAACAAAATGAAAACCGAAAACCGGTTTTGATATAAAATGAAAACCGAAAAACCGGTTGTGTAATATTCCTCCGGTTTTGTGACCCCTATACACCACCCCCTCCAAGATTTATTTGTATTTTTGTAACACCTTGTACAGGGTGTAACAAAACACCCTAGTCATATTTAAAGAAGATCAGAGAAAGGTGGTTTAGATAGACCATCAAACTGAACATCTTCCATAGAGGCTACTTCGAATTCGCGAATAAAAATCTGCTGTTTCTATTGAATCCTATTTTCAGTAAGCAAACAATTATTTTAACATTTAGAAGTATCATTTTGTTTACGAACATAACATTTAATTGTTATTTTATTTATTGATTATCTGTCATCGCGTCCGCCATTACGTCTGTCATGTTTGATGTTCATTTTCACCTCCAGTCGAAGCTGCATATGGTTAAGTAGGTGCAAGCAAAATTAACCCTTGTGACTAGCTTCATACGATTTCAATTGCAATGTTTTCAGTTTGTTTATGCATACCTACATTTTTATAAGGTTAGTTCGGGACACTTTTATCGAGAATTTTGTACTAGACCCTGTGTCCATAGTTCTAGGTCGATGGCTGTTTCATACATAACTGCAGTGCCTACTTCACATTGCCTCCGTGGTCTAATGGTTAGAGCATTGGGCTCTTGACACGGAGGTCGTGGGTTCGATTCCCACGGGGGGCACCTAGTGAAATGTCACTTTGTGCGTTTTTCCCCAGTTGGTTAGGACATTGCAGGCTGAGTCACCTGATTGTCTGAAAAGAAAGATGATTCCGTGCTTCGGATGGCACGTTAAGCTGTTGGTCCCGGCTACTATCACTGGTAGTAGTCGTTACATAAAAACCACGTCAGAGGCCGTAAGGCGGTTAGAATAAACTCTGAAACCAGGGCTTTGCAGCCCACTCGATAAGAAGAAGACTTCACATTGTCTGGGACAGCAGATTTGTCGCCATAAAAAAGTTGTTCAGTTTAATGGTCTAAGTATCTTTATATATATTACTAGTGTTTTCCAGCGACTTCGTCCGCACAAATTATATACCAGATTTTAAGTCAGATCATAAGCTATCAAATAAAAAAGTTTCATCAAAATCGGTTCAGTAGTTTTTGCGTGATGCGCGAACAAACAAACAATGTTGTCAAAAGATGGCGCTGCACGTCATTTAAATCGCGCAATCGAGTGTTATTTAAGTTTATATGAAGTGAACCGCTAGTTTTTTATTTGTTACGATTACTGTTACGGTTTTTATAATTGTTAAGATTAGGGTGGTTTGTTACACTTTGTATGAACACTCCATGCTTCGGAACGCATGTTCAGCAGTTAATTCCGGATAGTTCCGTCAGATGGGGCCGTAAATTTTCGTTAAGGGGCCTATGAAAATTCTTTGACAGCAAGTTGACCACTAACTTGTCTCCCCAACTCGGCTTTGTGGAGTTTGGCCCACTCCGTCTCACCCATAAAGTTATTATACCTTACAGGAATAGAGTCGGTGACATGAGTTGTCAAATGACACAGTTTTTGGATTTTTTTTGGAGGCTATTCGCAGGCAAAAATTCTAATACTGTCTATAATTCTGAGTCTAACTTAAAATCGTGGATAAATTTATGAAGTAGTGTCAGTATATTACACAAAATTATCTACGATTTCACTTTAGATTCCCAATTATTCACGAAAACCGAATTGTAAAAATTGATTGGTGACTAAAAAACGGTCCTATTGATTCGCGTCACGTATCTCTTTCTATTATACAGTGGTGCCGCTAGGTACATCTCGCTCTCTCAGCTGTATGTTCCTCTATTCCTACCTCTATGGTCTCACCATTATTCGTGAACTTTGAACAGCAGTGGGATCATACAGCATAATAGATCAGATAAAGGGCAAGTTTATCTCTGAAGATACTTTTCCCAGCAGACCAATGAGGGCAAGTTTTTAAAAGTCCTAATATTGATCTTAACCTTTTTGTGGAATTTTATTAATTATTTCCTCTTTTGTGTTAAAAACGTCGCATGAAACGCGCGAGGGTTGGTCATAACAGTCTCGGCCCTTTTACAGCCCTCGCCTGCGGTTCGTGCTGCGATCCAGCTTCGACTGTCATGACTCATGAGCAACTTAGCTCAATTAAGTTATAGCCTGTAGAATCCCACTGCAGGGCAAAGGCCTCCTCTCACGAATAAGGGTGAGAGGGAGTGGGCCATACTCCACCACGCGGGCCCAGTGCGTGTTGGTGGAGGCAAGGTAGTGGTCACCTTGCTGTCAGAGAATTTTCAAGCCGCCAATAGGCCTCTGACTTGGCTTAACGAATAGTTACAACGCCATTTGACGGAACTATCCGAGACCAACTGCTTAACGTGCCTTCCGAAGCACGGAAACGCTCGAGATGAAATACCACTAAACGGTCACCCATCCAAAGACTGACCGGACCTGACGTTGCTTAACTTCGGTGATCGTTTCCAATACCGAAGCTCCACTACGCCAACGAGCGCATCGCTCAATTATATCATAATAAACAATTCTCTCTATCACGATAACAGAGAGAGTCTACAAAGTGATCATCATACTCACGCAGTAGGCCGGCTAGCATGATCGCGGCTCGTTCAGCCGTTGTCGCAACCAGGTCATCTGATCCTGGCTTCACCAGCAACACTTCTAAAGCATCTGACAGCATGCGACGCACTCCGGGAGACGTTTCCGAACTAATGTACTGTGTAACATTAATATTAAACATTAATTCTTCTCTCCTAGATGGCCCTGCAGTGCGATTTTTGAAAATCATACGAGCGGTTCGGCAGTATACTCTAGGAAATCTACGGATTTTTGTATGGAGCAGGTTGCATTAATTTAAGGGATTATTTTGGAATATAGTAGATACATACCTGGAAATCATAAATTATCAAAAATCCCCGATTTTTTATTGTGCATTATTGAATAATTAAGACATTTACAAAAAATTAAATTAAGGTATGAACAAAAAATGGAAAACTGGTGATTTTGTACAGGACGGCTTCGCTCAATACGTTTTACTTATAACAATAATAATCCCCGGTCAATATCGTAAATTTGAGTAGATATTTAATATTTTGTAAGTCTTTAAAAATTCTAACCTTAATTATTAAAAACTTAATTATTTATTGTTTGTTTGTACACATAAAATTTGCCTTGTGATAATTAACTCTCTCTTTTGCTGGTATGCTGGAAGAAATATCTTTAGAAATAAGCTTGCCCTTTGTACATTTATATAGATTTTTAGGTATTTCTCAGGTTCCTGAGCCTGTATAACCACGAAATCTGGAAAAAAGTGTTATAAACTAATACAGATATACGTTCAAACACAATTTACTAGAGTGTCTTTAATGCAATCTCAAATCGTATTTTTCCCCGACTAGTAGAAAATGACAGAATTACTATGGAGATTATGCATCTTTCTACTGCCGAACCGCTCGTATGATTTTCAAAAATCGCACTGCAGGTCGTAATTACAACGCGCTATCGATAGGTTCTGAGGATTTCCATATGTCTCGTTTAGCTATTTTTAGGGTTCCGGGACCCAAATTGTGAAAACGGGACTCTATTCATAGCCCCGCCCACTGCCACTTAAGTCTAGCAATTCTTTACGCTATGTCAGTGTGGGGACTTGCCATAGATGTCAACACCCACAAGTTATAGCAAAGAAGCTAACAGATGGCGATACCGTCGCTCTCAGAAATATGCTCCATACAAAGACAACGTTCACCGTAAATACGTAACTCGTAACCTACTACAAATAAGGTTCACAATCGAATGCGAGACATAAATCGCGCAAGAGATCACAGAGATTCGATATATATGCAAGGTCCAACTAAGAACTGTTGGACCACGGCCGGTCCCCAGACTTCACACTAAGCCTGGTGGAAGATCTTCCCTTTTCAATGGAGGAACATTCCCAAGTAGCACCTCCATATCAGTTACTCTGGTTCTTCTGCGGATCTCTTCATTTTCGATTCGATCTCGCAGATAAACTCCGAGGTACTGGTATCGATTCGGTATTGCCACGACTTAACTTAACTAAATTTATTCCTGTCATTTTCTAACATTCGACTAAAAAAAGAGACAGAAAACCAACAACTGACTTTAGTGCTGTCAAAGTGACGCTACACGCCTAAAATAAGATGGCATCATAATGCACGCCATCTTATTTAAGTCGTTTTTGGGCGTGTAGCGTCACTTTGACAGCACTAAAGTCAGTTGTTGGTTTTCTGTCTCTTTTCTTAGTCGAATGCTAGAAAATGACAGGAATAAATTAAGTTAAGTTAAGTCGTGGCAATACCGAATCGATACCACTGTATACTCTACTCACCGATAACAGGTTGTGTAGGCAGGGCACATCATCACACAGCAGAACAGCGGACTGTAGAGAGCGAGGGTCTATATCTGCGCCGCGCGAGTGCGAGCGGGACAGGGAGTGCACCACCGCTGTGAGGCAGAGACGCTGGAGCGGGTCGCTTCTTGTTGACACTGGACATAACAAATCATTATCTATACAGGGTCTAACTTAATATGCTGACACTTTTGAGATGATCAGACCATCAAACTGAACCACTTTTTCTATGGGACCAACATCGAAATCGCGAAAACAAATATTGGGGATTTTCATAGAAATACCATGAAAAAAAAGTTTTTCATACAAATTTTCAAATTTGGGGGGGGGGATACATCCCACTTATGCCCCCCCCCTGGATAAGTGCTTGCTTGCACCTATTGAACACAGATATCAGTAAACCAAAAACAGAAATTTATAGTTATCAAGAAACAATTTTTTCCCATACAATACAACGAGAGGCATAGCATAGTACCGAAACTCTGTCCAGTGTGACGGAGGGTGAGCCCGTCGCCACTTATAATGGACAGTGGGTCCTAGTGGGTACAATACATGCCTCGCAATTTAAGCACACAGGTTTCCTCACGATGTTTTCCTTCACCGAAAAGCCAGTGGTGTTACAAATCGTACATAAATTCCGAAAAACACATTGGTACGAGTCGGCTTGGACGGGGATCGAACCATCGCCTCCTGCACGGCAGGCAAGGTTACTCGCCAGGTTAGAGGGTTGAATGAAATTGTTTCTTTTTAATTATAAATCGAGTGTGGAACGAGTGGAAGAGCAGAGGAGAGGCCTTTGCCCAGAAGTGGGATGAAATAGGCTAATAAAAAAAATTTAGTATGGTGTCTTTGGATAGGTCTTGTCAAATGGAACAAGATTTGTCGTTTCAAAAATGTCTCTTAGGTAAGATAACCAAGTCGGTTACTTTTCTTCTTATTCTACTCATGCAATGGCTACAGAACCCTATCATGGGCGAGTCCGACACGCTCTTGGCCGGTTTTTTTATATTCTGGTCTATGTAGGACCAATAACTTAGATCAAAATAAAATGAATGGATAGGCGTAAAGCGCGGTAAGTTGAAGCAAACTACTGGTGCACTTGGTACATACAAACTAGCGCCATTATCTGTCAAATCTAGGGCACTTGCATACAAATTTGAAGTATACCTTTCATTTGGTGGTTGTCTGGAAGAAATCGCTTTTTAGCGATAAGACCGCCTTATTTGTACCTATTTGTAATTCTTTATATTTATTCAAATGTATGTTCTGTTTTGGTGTGCAATAAAGTATAATTGATTGATGATTTTGCCTAATTTTTCTGGTTTGAAATGTTCGCGTAATGGATAGGCCCCATTCATTTTATTTTGATCTAAGACCAATAACACTTACAATTAGCGCATAAGATAACTAGTAATACTTGCAACGCATTCGGCTCTTCGTTTACAATAGCCGAATGTAGTACGCTTTGAAGATTTATCTGAAAAGAAAAAGGGTGGAGCATCATAGATCTAAACTATTATAAAACTGTAACTGAAGTGTGTCTGTACATTGAAGAAATTTACAAAAAATTATTACGATATGGTTTTTAGGTATCCCTGACTCGAAATCAACCTTTTTTAGAAAGTTTGTCAGTCTGTTTGTTTGTTGTTTGTTTGTTCGCGCATCACGCAAAAACTACTAAACCGATTTTGATGAAACTTTTTTTGTTTGATAGCTTATGATCTGACTTAAAATCTGGTATATAATTTGTGCGGACGAAGTCGCGGGTAAACACTAGTAAAATAGATCAGACCGTCAAACTGAACAGCTTTTTCTGTGGCACCAACATCGAAATCGCGAACAAAAAATCTGCTCTTACACACAAAACTGCAAACCTACTATACTCGAGCCAAATGTATGGGACAGACAGCTGTTTTTTTTTAGAGATTTCGATGTTGGTCCCATAGAGAAAGTTGTTCAGTTTGATGGTCTGATCATCCCCTTAAAAAAGTGTCAGCATAGTAAGAAAAAAACTTTATAACAGTGTCGAGTCTAATCTTATGCTTTTAATTTAAACACAAAAAGTTTCATAAAAATCGGTCCAGTAGTTTTTGCGATGCTAGAAAAAACGCGGGCGGAAATTAACCTGTAAATCATATGACCGGGCGGCGGGTCATTATCACGCAATTGTACTTAGTAACAGATACCAAATGCGTTTGTTATGTTTCGCCAACTATTAAATTTTACCTAATATTGGTTATGATCTGACTTAAAGTCTGGTATACGGGGTGTAAGTGACAGCCTAGCAAATACTGAAACGGTAAACTCAGACCATCAAACTGAACAACTTTCGCTATGGAGCCTACATCAGGAAAAGCGAAAAAAAAATCAGCTGTCCCATACAAAACTGCTGTACCTACCTGACTCAAATGTATGGGAGAGCTGATTTTTTTTCGCGTTTCCTGAGTTAGGCTCCATAGTGAAATTTGTTCAGTTTGATGGTCTGAGTTCACCGTTTCAGTATTTGCTAGGCTGTCACTTACACCCTGTATAAATTGTGCGATCGAAGTCGCGGGTAAAGTAGTGAATTGATAAAGGTATTACCTTATAAGTGGAACCATCATATGGATTGGGCACGTTCAGCGTGAGGGTGTCTTTTAGCTTCACTATCATATTCTCTATGACAGAGTTATTGTTCACGTCTGCTTTGTTCCCGTATTTACCTGAAATTAATAACATTTTACCGACAGCTCTCAAACGGTGAATTGTGATGCGTATTTGAAATCCGCATTGTGCACGCGTGGTACTACACTAAAGTATACAGGGTCCTTCTTAATATGCTGACACTTTTTTAAGGGGATATACAGACCGTCAAACTGAACAACTTTCTCTATGGGACCAACATCGAAATCGCGAAAAAAAAATCAGCTGTCCCATACATTTGGGTCGAGTTAGGTTGGCAATTTTGTATGGGACAACAGATTTTTTTTTTCGCGATTTAGATGTTGGTCCCATAGAGAAAGTTGTTCAGTTTGATGGTCTGATCATCCCATTAAAAAAGTGTCAGCATATTAAGAAGGACCCTATACAGGGTGTTACATAAGTAAGAATAAATTTTTAAAAATCTTAAGGGGGTTTAAAGACCGTCAAATTGAACAACTTGCTCTATGGGACCAACATCGAAATCGCGAAAAAAAAAATCTGATATCCCATACATATTTTAGCTAGAGTAGATTTGTAGAGTATAGAACATAAATATATTTTTTTGCGATTTCGATATTGGTCCCATAGTGAAAGTTGTTCAGTTTGATGATCTAAACCACCCCCTTAAATGTTTATTTGTATTTTTGTAACACCCTATATGTACACACTCCTTAAGGGAAGGCCTGAAGAGCAATTAAGCTAAATAAAAACTTTTCTCCCCTCCGGACGGAAAGCGTCAATTTTCGTCTCGCTGCGCTAAACGAAGTTACCGCTTTCCACCTCTGTCGAGGAGAAATAAATATATAATAATATAAATAAATATAATAAATAAATATCTTGGACAGTGTCACACAAATTATCTAGTCACATTTAAAGTTCCAGAATCTAGCCTGGACTTGTATTATGATAACTAGACAACGATATAGAATACATATATAGATACAAACATCCATGACTCGGGTACAAATATTCATATTCGTCATACAAATATTTGTCCCTTACGGGATTCGAACCCGCGACCCCCGGCACAGCAGGCAGGTTCACTACAGACTGTGCTGTCGGGCCGTCAAAAAGAAAAATAGTATACTAACCTCGGGCTGTAAATAAGAAAGCCTCAGATCACAAATTACATGAGATCTGCAACCATTTTTACTTTCCTGCCCTCGGTGTGTAATCTACTATTTGTTACAGTTTTATAATAGTTTAGATGTATGACATGTATGTATGGAGATTTATCATGATTCTTACCAAGAAACATAACAACATCTCTGTGTAATATCCTCGCCTCTTTCCCCGTCATATCAGTACGATCCCGAAGCTTTGCAACTAGTTGTATTGTCTGAAACCATTAAGTAAGAGGATATAGCCCGCTCCATACGAATCAAGTTTTTTTTCTTTTTGTTTTCTAGGGAATCGATAGATGGCGCTACGGTCTGTGCGAAGAAACGTCAACATTTCAAAAAGTGTTTCTTTAAAATAGTAAAGAGTGAAAAGATGATCAAGAAGATGCCAACGCATCTTTTAATGACATATTTCATTATTTACTAATAATTTTAATCGAAAATTCTAAACTTTTACGCCTGACATGGCTGAATGGGCTCGATCCCTGGGCATTAAAAAAAAAGGCAGGCACAGACTTGACCAGATTTTGACAGGATCTCGCGACCGGCTCTATGGGGCGATAAACATGTCATCTGTCGAGTTTTTTGGGAACTAAATTTAAAAAAGAAAAGAAAAACTATCATTGTAAGTATTTTGGATACGAAGCAATGAATAGGTAGATAACACTGACATATACTCTAGCGATAGACAAGCTCGTTCAAACAAACATGTGACACAAAACAACACAACATTGACACATTGCGGTCTGTCATTGCCATAGTGACGAAGTGAACTCGGGAACATCAATGCGATTCGCCAACCGCATTCAAGTTGAACATGTTGCTTCTATGAAAGGGACTGTCTATCGCTAGAGTGTAAGTCAATGGTAGATAACAATATGTATTCGAGACCTCCGCTTCTAAATCCCTGATCGTTCGGTCTCGATACAATCTTGTCATCTATCTATTAGTCACGGATTTCCGCAAAGTAACGCCTGATTCAATTAATTAAACAATTATTTTAATGAAATTTTATAAATTAATCTCTGTGCCTGTAGTTTTTTAGATTTTCGTTAAAATGTATGGTTTCAAAGTTACCGTGTCTCAAAGATTTCCATTAATCCTAGCATTGAAACTATACAACATGTTAATGAATAAGCGCAAAACCTCATACACCCCAACTCATTTTTAACAAAATAATTAGATTCAAACAATATTTTTTTT
This sequence comes from Agonopterix heracliana, assembly GCA_963693445.1. Classification (NCBI taxonomy): domain Eukaryota; kingdom Metazoa; phylum Arthropoda; class Insecta; order Lepidoptera; family Depressariidae; genus Agonopterix; species Agonopterix heracliana. Next base: position 882,422 of record OY856333.1, on the reverse strand, counting down.
TATATTTTGATAGTTAACATTAAAAGTAATTCACATTTTAAGTTTTGAGGCAAAAATTATTTGTTATCATTTCAGCAATGAATGAAAGCGCTAATGTGTTCATGGACACATTTTAAGAATCTTGTTCTGGTAGTAAGTAGGGTGAGTGTGCCCGTACAGTGTGTTGATCGAGGTCGAGTTCAGTAAATTTTAACTTTTACAAACAAATTATTTAATATTTTGAAAAAAAAAACTTTATGTTGAAAACATGATAATTCGATTCTGCTCTCGTTTCTAAGCAATCTACTTTCTAATTTTGCGTTAATTCATTAACACGTATATTTAACCGGAAATCTATCTAAAACCAGCATATAATAATGTATGAATGTGAATGAGGCTAGAGAGGTGTGTCAGAGTCGTAGCGTGTGGCGGTACGTGGTCTCTGCCTACCCCCGTGGGACAATGGCGTGAGCTTATGTATGTACTTTTACGTTTTCACTCTTATGGTTTTAAACTTACGTTAGAAATTCGTTCGTCGTCAACATTTTGAGATAAGATCAGAGATTCCAACTTGTGCAATGATTTCGACAACATTTTAGGTTCGACGTCGTTTCTTGAAAATATTATCTGGAAATGTAAAAAATACGACAAAAAAAAAAATTTCACCTCACAAGCTCGGAAAGATTCTGTTTATCATTCGAAATCTGAGTGCAAAAGTGCATTTTATCCGCTAGCGTGGAAAGAGTTTTTGAAATTCGAATCTGTCAATTAAATATTTTTACATACCGCCAATCCACTGAAAATGCTTAGTAACTATTTCATGACACTGGCCAGCACAATAATAAAAACTTTTTGAAATGTTCTTTTTAGCAATTCACTTTTTTTCCTCGCTGTTGTGAGGTGAAAAATTGTGTGTTTCGCTCGGCTGCAAAGTTATTCTGCGTCTCGTACCTTTGAAACCTTCGCCATAAGCTCAGGATTCTATTATTTGAACTACTCGCTTCGCTCGTGGCTCAATCCTAGAATCCTTCGCTTGCTCAGGTTTCAATAAAAGTACTCGCGCCAAAAAGCAACTTTGCAGCCTAGCATAACAAATAACTATTATTGAAGTTCTTCTAGTAATTGAACTATCGAATCTACTACTGACTAAAATAAACCTTACCAGTAAAGCCATAAGGACGTTATCTCTGAACTCTTCAGGCGCGTGAAGTAACACTAGACAGGACTCACAAAGCAGCGCCTCGTCACGAGATCTGTCTATGAGGATCAGCTGAAAATATACGTATATGTAAGGAAAAGTATCATTAACCTTTTAACCACATACTCTACCCATCAAACTGAACAACTTTTACTATGGGAGCCAACCTGTCAGCGCATAAAATAATATCGTAGTAAAAGTTACAGTAGTAGTAGTAATTACAATACAAGAAATAAAAATAAATTAGTGTTCCCACATTTTCGACTCAGTAAGGTCAACGCATCTTTCATGGGGCACTGTATACGCCTCTCGGTAGAGAGTAGTATATTCCTTGGTATACGCTATTATAATAAGATACCAGAGGATATTCTAAACTTGCCAGACAAAAAGTTTAAATCCCATGTTAAACAAGTCCTCTGTAAAAAAAGGTTACTATAAACTCGATGATTATTTGAATGACCAAAATGTCTGGTCTTGACAATGTTACACTATGTAATTCAATATTTGTACTTTGTATATTTTGTTTTGTTTAAAAGAATTGTGTTGAAGAGTTTCAAGCCGCATCTTCTCTACAACGAAACACCTTCCGAAGCGGTGGTAGAAAATGACATCAGAAAGTTATCTATGTGATATTATTTTGAATAAAAAATTTTGAGTTTTGAGTTGTTTAGTTTGATGGGTAGAGTATGTGGTTTAAAGGTTAATCATACTTTTCATCAACTATTACTAGTTCATCAATTCAAGGTCGCTCAGCGAGCTATGGAAAGAGTTAGCTCGGTGTTTCTCTGAGGGATCACATCAGAAATGAAGTGATTCGTCACAGAACTAAAGTGGCTGACATAGCTCAGAAAATAAGCAAGCTGAAGTGGCAATGGGCTGGTCATATCTGCCGAAGAACTGACTACCGATGGGGTGTCAGAGTTCTAGAGTGGAGACCGCGAACTGGTAGGCGTAGTGTGGGACGCCCTGCTGCCCGCTGGACAGACGACCTAAACAAAGTAGCGGGGAGCGACTGGATGAGGAAGGCCGCGGACAGAGTTTTGTGGCGCGCCTTGGGAGAGGCCTATGTTCAGCAGTGGACGATGATAGGCTGATGATGATACTTTTCCTTAAATCCTGTATAATAAAAATTAATCCCTATTTCCCTTGGTCACGGCATCACGCTTGACCAGCTGGACCGATTACAATGAAACTTTGGTGAATGATAGATTGATTCCCGAGGAAGGTTTTTAGGTAGGTGTAGGGTAGGTAGATGACATATGGAACAGAGACGTGGTCGCTCACTCAAGGCCTCATGAAAAGGCTGAAGGTCACCCAAAGGGCAATGCTCGGAGTTTCCCTACGAGATCGAATAGGAAATCAAGAGATCCGCAGAACCAGAGTAGCTGACATAGCCCGAAAAATTGCTAAACTTAAGTGGCAGTGGGCGGGGCACAATGCTCGCAGAACCGATGGCCGATGGGGCCGGAAAGTTCTCGAGTGGCGACCGCGGTGGACCGACGACGGCAAAGGCGGCGGGATCAGGGCAGCGCAGGACCGGTCGTTGTTGCGATCCTTGGGGGAGGCCTATGTCCAGCAGTGGACATCCATCGGCTGAGATGATGATGATGAAGGGTAGGTTTAGGGTAGATGTAGTGTAGGAAAAATTGAATTGTGAGGGGACGTAATCGAAATACGGTTCCATTTGTGATAATAGTTTAATAGCGCGAGACCGCGTAAGCGGTGTCGCACTGACACTTCTAAGGTCTATAAGTCTCTAAGTCTCCAATACAATACCATCCTTGAAGTCTCGTGACCCCATTTTATATACTAAACTATACGCTACCATTATATTACATGCTTAATCTTTATGTTATCGTTATCTTATAGTACGCTTCCTATCTCTTACATTACATTATAATCAATTCTTATCTAAGCTTACATACTTGCACGTAGAGGCGTGCCTGTCCCACTACAAAATGGCAGGACAACGTCTGCCAGCTAGTTACCTTATACAAATCGTCGGGCACATCATCAACATGTCCACAGGCAGCTCTCGCAACAGACATGGCCGTAGAGACACCGCCGTATTTATTAATTATTTCAACTACTAAAGTTAGCAGTATGGAACAATAGTCCGCGACGTAATCTTCTGTCTCTTGTAGCGATATTATGTGCGATGTTAGGAGGAGGAGGAGAGAGATCTTGTCAGGGATGTTCTGTAAGAAAAAAGGTAATTAATGAATGGTTTGCCAAACAATGGTATCGATTCGGTATTGCCCCGACTTAACTTAATTTATTCCTGTCATTTTCTAACATTCGACTAAGAAAAGAGACAGAAAACCAACAACTGACTTTAGTGCTGTTAAAGTGACGCTACACGCCCAAAAACGACTTAAATAAGATGGCGTGCATTATGATGCCATCTTATTTTAGGCGTGTAGCGTCACTTTGACAGCACTAAAGTCAGTTGTTGGTTTTCTGTCTCTTTTCTTAGTAGAATGTTAGAAAATGACAGGAATACATTTAGTTAAGTTAAGTCGTGGCAATACCGAATCGATACCAATGACAGCTTTAACCATAAAGGTATTATACCAGGAATAGAGGAACATACAGCTGAGTGAGCGAGATGTACCTTGACACCACTGTATAAAAGAAAGAGATACGTGACGCGCGGCAAAAGAACCGTTTTTTAGTCACTAATTAATTTTTACGATTAGGTGTCCGTGAATAATTGCGAATCTAAAGTGAAATCGTAGATAATTTTGTGAAATATACTGACACTACTTCATTAATTTATCCACAATTTCACGTTAGACTCAGAATTATAGACAATATTCGAATTTTTGCCTGCGAATAGTCTCCATATAACATCCAAAAAGGTTTCATTTGACAACTCATGTTTGTTGCTCTATTCCTGTAAGGTATAATAACTTTATGGCTATAACACACAAGCAGTTTTTGAGTATAAGTGTGGAACGGAACGATACCGCCAGGATTCTACCGCGACATCGCGGCGATATTTCTGAGATCTACCAGTCTTCTTCTTATCGAGTGGGCTGCAAAGCCCTGGTGTCAGAGTTTATTCAAACCGCCTTACGGCCTCTGACGTGTTTTTTATGTAACGACTACTACCACCAGTGATAGTAGCCGGTAGTGTCCGACCGAAACTAGTTTTTACAACCGAAACCGAAACCGAAACCGAATTTCGGCCTCGGTTCTAGTTTCGGCCGAATCCGAAACCGAAACCGAAACTTCCTTAATTCTTCCCTACTTTTTTGTTTTTGTTCAATGTTACATGTTAGCTAGTTGCCAATGTGTGTTTTATGTTCACAGAAGCAGTTAATTCGATAAATTTCTTAGTAGTTTTCTTGTTTTGAAATCAATTGTTCGGAAAAATAATCAGTGAAATCTAGAACATCAAATCACGTAGGTAATAACATTTTGTATGACCTGTCTTTTTGATATTTAAAATTATTTATAGCAAGGATATTTAAGTAAACTGCCATTAATTTCTGCATACCTATTTGTAGACTTGAACAAAAACACTGAATACAGGATGCAAATTTAAATGTATTAAAGGGAGTGCTTCAAACTAAACAACTTTTAGTATGGGGACAACAAAGAAAACGTGAAAAAATATGCTGTTCCGTACGTTTTGACGTTTTTGTCAACGGCCACTCGGCCCAAATGTATGGAAAAGCAGATTTTTTTCGCCATTTCATCGTTGGGCCCACAGTGAAAGTTGTTCAGTTTGATGGTCTGAAGACACTAAAAAGTAGGTATGTAACGCATTATAGTTTACACATTGTATAGGTACTTCACTTGAATAATATAATGTTTACCTAAAAGTAACTGCATAATAATAATTGAAAATAAATTGATTATTTATTAAAAATGTACCTTAGTAAATATTAACTGATTGGAAATAATGTATCAAAATTGAACATAACCTCTAAATTCACAGTAATTCACACCACAAAACAAACAGCCCAAGACATAAACAGGGGCGCGGGAAGTTAATACGACGCTCCCCACTACATCGAAGACCGGGCGATAACTCGCGAACGTAGTTTCGGTTTCGGCTGTAGTTTCGGCCGTTTTTCTGCCGAAACCGAAACCAAACCGAAACTCCAAATTTAGGCCGAAACTGGCCGAATCCGAAACCGAAAACGAAACTTCGGTCGGACACTAGTAGCCGGGACCAACAGCTTAACGTGCCATCCGAAGCACGGAATCATCTTTCTTTTCAGACAATCAGGTGACTCAGCCTGCAATGTCCTAACCAACTGGGGAAAAACGCACAAAGTGACATTTCACTAGGTGCCCCCCGTGGGAATCGAACCCACGACCTCCGTGTCAAGAGCCCAATGCTCTAACCATTAGACCACGGAAGCAGTACTACGATCTACCGTCTAGTCTACTGTCCGATCTAGTCGATCTACCAGTGTCGCTGCGGAATCGAAGCAATGTCGCAGCGATAACGGTCAATAATTCGCGCCGATCCAGTTAAGGCGTCGCGACGATAAAGTCTTACTTATGAATAGAATAAGAAAAAGGTGATATTGAGAGAAGAGTGAAAGCAGGAAATAGGGTAAACGGAGCTCTGCATTCTTTTGTGAAAAGCCAACACGTGTCCAAAAAGGCACGGATGGCAGTTCATAATGGAGTTTTAGTCCCGACATTGATGTATGGAAGTGAATCTTGGGTATGGCAGAAGACGCACGAAAGTAGGATTAACGCTGTGGAAATGCGCTCATTGAGAAGTATGTGTGGTGTAACTGTGATGGCAAATTGAAAAGTAGTTTAATTAGAGAACGTTGTGGTCTGAAAGAGGATGTAGTGACAAAGATAGAGAAAGGTATGTTGAGATGGTTTGGTCATATGGAAAGAATGGATGAGTGCAGATTGACGAGTGCAACCTATAAGGCAAGCGTAAGTGGAAATGTTGGAAGGGGACGGCCTAGACGTACATATACGGACCGAAGGGCCAGGTCAGATCTACCCGAAACCGACGAGCATGCATGAAAGGACTAATGAATGTGGAGGAAGCTAGAGAGGTTTGTCAGGATCGTAGCAAGTGGCGTTCCGTTGTCTCTGCCTACCCCAGTAGGAGACAGGCGTGAGAATATGTATGTCTATGTGTATAAGAAAAAGAAATGGAAAAGGAAAAGAAAAGGAAAAAGAAAATTTGATAGAAAAGGAGAAAACATAAAATCCAAATAACAATAGAAGAATCACAATAAAAATCCAATACTAACCTCCAAATCTTCCTCCAGAAAGGAATCCAAAACAAAGACAGTATTGCTCATGACCTCCTCGAACACAACTCGCAAGTGGTCGAACACTGCGTCGTCAGTATACAAGTTGTTGAACACATCTCGCCATAGAGGCAGGTATCTGTCTACAGTGGACGCGTCTTGACATGATTGTGTAATTAGGAACTTTATAGAATCCTGAAATAACAGAAAAAGAATGTAACGTTTAGGTTCATAATGTCTCTTTCCTACAATGTCCCTTTACTAGAATGTCTCTTTCCCAGAATGTCTCTTTCCTAGAATGTATCTTCCCCATGATGCCTCTTTCCCGGAATCGACTTTCGCCAGAATGTTTATTTTCCAGAATGTCTCTTCCCTAGATTGTCTCTTTCCCAGAATGTGTCTTCCCCATAATGCCCCTTTCCTGGAATCAGCCGTCGCCAGAATGTCTCTTTTCCAGAATGCCCATTCTCTAGAATGTATCTTTCCCATAGCGCCCCCTTCAACAAAGACAGTATTGCTCATGACCTCCTCGAACACAACACGCAAGTGGTCGAACACTGCGTCGTCAGTACATATGTTGTTGAACACATCTCGCCATAGAGGCAGGTATCTGTCTACAGTGGACGCGTCTTGACATGACTGTGCTATTAGGAACTTTATAGAATCCTGAAATAACAGAAAAAGAATGTAACGTTTAGGTTCATAATGTCTCTTTCCTAGAATGTATCTTCCCCATGATGCCTCTTTCCCGGAATCGACTTTCGCCAGAATGTTTATTTTCCAGAATGTCTCTTTCTCAGAATGTCTCTTCCCTAGATTGTCTCTTTCCCAGAATGTGTCTTCCCCATAATGCCCCTTTCCAGCCGTCGCCAGAATGTCTCTTTTCCAGAAAGCCCATTCCCTAGAATGTATCTTTCCCATAGCGCCCCTTTCAACAAAGACAGTATTGTTCATGACCTCCTCGAACACAACACGCAAGTGTCGAACACTGCGTCGTCAGTACACATGTTGTTGAACACATCTCGCCATAGAGGCAGGTATCTGTCTACAGTGGACGTGTCTTGACATGATTGTGTTATTAGGAACTTTATTGATTCCTGAAATATTTATTTGACGGAATAATATGGTTGAGTCACTGCAGTTTTGTCCAATGCAATTTGACGTGTTTATTCTTCTTATCGTGTGTAGGGATTGCAATCCGGTTTTCCGGATCCGGTAATCCGTAGGATCCGGCACCATTTACGGTCTACCGGATCCGGCACCAGCTAGCCGGATCCGGCAAATGTCTTGAAAATAGCATAAAACCGCTTTTATAATAAAAATGCTCACGGTGGTGGTCGCTTACGACGTTACTTAGTCACCTGCTACAACAATCCGCACCTACACGCATAATTACAATAGAAATTTGTAAGTTTTTGGGACATTGTAAACTTTTCCAAAATAAATGCGCAATGTTTATTATAATTTTTCACCACCAAATTCTTCAAATATGTGATCTTGTTGTGATCATTACTTTTTGAGATGATAGATTAATTTATTAACTAAGAATAGAAGGACTTTTACTCTATGAAAATTAAATTCATATATTCAAAACATTATTCTCTAAATAACGAATCGCTTTATTAATATTCAATACGATGGAAACTATCATTTCGTAACAATAGTATTTTGTTGCTAGACACCTCTATTATTTTACAGTTGAATTCAAAAATGAAAACGCAAATTATTATGGATATTACCAATCCGGTCGGATCCGGCGGATCCGGCCGGATCGGTGAAAATCCGGTCGGATCCGGCCGGATTGAAAATTGCAACGGATTGCAATCCCTAATCGTGTGGGCTAGCTCTGGTGTCAGAGTTTTTTCAGACTGCCTTACGGCTTCTGACGTGGTTTTTATGTAACGACTACTACCACTGGAGATAGTAGCCGGGACCAACGGATTGACGTGCTATCCGAAGCACAGAATCATCGTTTTTTCAGACAATCAGACATCATGATTCAGCTTGAAATGTCCTAACCAACTGGGGGAAACGCACAAAGTGACATATCACTAAGTGTCCCCCGTGGGAATCGAAACCACGACCTCCATGTCAAGAGCCCCATCCTCTCAACCATTAGACCATGAAGGCAGTTAACAACGTGTCCATTATGTCTCTTTCCCAAAATGTCCCTTTCCCAGAATGTACCTCACCCAGAATGTTTTCAATCCCAGACTGTCCTTTTCCTGGAATGTCTCTTTAACATGGCAACTTACATTTCTAACATCCGGTTCGGCGTCAAACAGCCCGCGAACAACAATGTCCTTCCGCCTCGCTGCCGGCAGATTGTCGTAGAACATCATCGCGGTTTGTAACAATTTATCAGTGTTCGGTAGCTTAGATTCTATGCAGAATGACACCTGCAACAAATTGCTTATTGAAAATTCTTCAAGATATAAATTAATTGGGTAACATACTTAAAGGAGGTGTTTAAGTACACCAACTACACCACGTAGCACAGCATTTTTCCGTCGCTCCATCCTTTTCTATCACTCAGGAACGTCATTTGCTAGAGCATATAAGATAAACGGAACGCGATCGCACGCGGCGTGCTGTTCCGTTCCGTCTATCTTATATGCTCTAGCAAATGACGTTCCTGAGTGACAGAAAAGGATGGAGCGACGGAAAAATGCGATGCCGTGCTGCCTGGTGTAGTTCAACCCTAAACTGTATTACTTTCACAATGAGACTAACATTGACATCGCTCAAATACTCTGTTCCATAGAAAACGCCAATGGCGACTGGATCCAAATGTATGAAGCAGCAGATTTTTTCATTCGCGATTAAATTTTTTGTCCCATACTAAAAGTTGTTAACCAGGTCAGAGGCCTATTAAGGCGGCTTGACAATTCTCTGACAGCATGTTGACCACTAACTTGCCTCCACCAACACGCACTGGGCCCGCGTGTTGGAGTATGGCCTATTCCCTCTCACCCTTATTCGTGAGCCTTTGCCCTGCAGTGGGATTCTACAGGCTATAACTTACTTACTTATTACTAAAAGTTGTTCAGTTTGATGATCTAAAGCACGTACGCATTTACCTAAGTATACATAGCATATGCTCACGACTATATTCCCCGAGGGGGTAGTCAGAGATATTCTGAAACCTCAGAACATCCACGTTTCACCAGTAGTACCGGAACTCTGTCCAGTGTGACGGGGGGTGAGCCCGTCGCCACTTATAATGGACGAATGAATGGGTACAATACATACACCCATATTTTTAGTATGGAATTATTATTTTAAATCATTACTTACAACTTTTTTAAAGAAGAAATGCAAAGTGTGATACCATTTTGAAAACTTGATTTACTGGGCAAACTTTTTAAATAACTTGCCAGATTATCGTTATACATTTTTTACAAAGTGTGTAGTCTTAAAGACTGACAGGAAAATTAACAATATAATTTAATTCTACAGCCTGTATACTTCAATTAAAACAACACTTACAGCTTCAGCGACATCATAAGAGACATTAGAGTTCCTCAGTTCAAATTCCAACGACTGCACATCTACGTTGGGTTCCGTAGCATTAATGTTGAATTTGTTCTGTAGATCGTTTATTATTCTCAATGCGGTGTACTTCTGTTGAGTTCTGTTCGATTGGGTGTGAGGTAACAATTCTTCTGTTATTATTCTCTGAAAAGTTTTGGTTAAACATTTTTGGTTAAACCTAAGTTATTAACCAAGCTGTGGTGGTCCAGTGGCGAGTAACCTTGCCTGCCGTGCAGGAGGCGATGGTTCGATCCCCGTCCAAGCCGACTCGTACCAATGAGTTTTACGGAATATATGTATGATTTGTAACACCACTGGCTGTTCGGTGAAGGAAAACATCGTGAGGAAACCTGCATGCTTCAATTTCGAAGCATGTATTCTACCCACTGTCCATTACAAGTGGCGAAGGGCTCACTCCCCATCACACTGGACAGAGTTTCAGTACTACTGGTGAAACGCGGATTTTCTGAGGTTTCAGAATAGTATAAGCATATGCTCACGACTGTTTTCCCTGAGGGGGTAGTCGGAGATATTCTGAAACCTCAGAACATCCACGTTTCACCAGTAGTACCGAAACTCTGTCCAGTGTGACGGAGAGTGAGCCCTTCGCCACTTGTAATGACAGTGATGACAGTGGGTACAAAACATGCCTCGAAATTGAAGCATGCAGGTTTGCTCACGATGTTTTCCTTCACCGAAAAGCCAGTGGTGTTACAAATCGTACATAAATTCCGAAAAACTCATTGGTACGAGTCGGCCTGGACGGGGATCGAACCATCGCCTCCTGCACGGCAGACAAGGTAACTCGCCACTGGACCACCACGGCTGGTTTGGCAAGTAAATAAAAGTTTGTGGAATACATACCACAGCACCATCTCTGTCTACGACATCGCCAGTAGCTCTGTACGCACTGCGTAGTGCAGACGTCGCGTTTGTTTCACTCACAGCGTCCCACAGCGCCACACGCACTAGTGAATTACACGCTATACGCTCACGGAATAGCGAGGCGTGTAACTTGATTATGTTGTGGCAAACTGTAAGAAATTATACAAAAAGATAGAACATTACACACACAGACGGGTTTGCCACGGTGATGCGGCGCCGCGTCGCTTCACTCATGCGCAGGGTGCGGGGCAGCGCCAACACCGTCCTGAAGGTCATCAGTGAAAAGCCTGACTGCCCTATACTGCGACACTGGGTACGAGCACACGTGTGTCTGCCCGGTGTTCCAGAGAGTCACAGATATTTAAATTAAATTAAATTAAATTGGATTGAATTGAATTGATTTTAATTGGATTACATTAAATTGAATTGAATTTGATTGGAGTAAATTGATTTAAATTATGTAATAAAATTGTGTAATAAAAAAAAAATTGTTAAATGATGTGTACTAACTGACATAGTGTTTAAGTCATTAATGTATCTACTAACAAAACTATGGACATTGTCTGAAATAAATTGATTTTATTTTATTATTTTATTATTGGATCGGATGGGACTCGAACCTGGAACTTAACAATCTAGCTGAAATCTTGAAAACTCCTGAACCGATTTTCACGAAACATACAGGGTGAAATTGATATCATTAGCATCCTTTTAAACTAAGAGTATGAATCTGCCTCCGTGGTCTATTGGTTAAGAGCATTGGGATCTTGACACGGAGGTCGTGGGTTCGATTCCTACGGGGGACACCTAGTGATACGATATGTCACTTTGTGCGTTTTTCCCCAGTTGGTTAGGACATTGCAGGCTTAATCTCCTGATTGTCTGAAAAGAAAGATGGTTCCGTGCTTCGGATGGCAAGTTCAGCTGTTGGTCCCGGCTATTACTATCTCTGGTGGTAGTATGTTACATTAAAACCACGTCAGAGGCCGTAAGGCGGTATGAAAAAACTCTGACACCAGGGCTTGCCCACACGATAAGAAGAACTAAGAGTCTTCCCGTCAAACTGAACAACTTTTACAATGGTTGGCACCGATCGTAGCAAAATAAATTCAGCTGTTGCATACATTTGAGTCGAGTAGGCATTAAATACCGTTTAAAGATAAGATAAAGATAAAGATAAAGATAATTTATTTGTCAGAACATGAGTTTAAATTAATACAGGTGGTATGTTACAAGCGGTAGTCCTTCATGTCTTGCCTTGCGGCATACAAATTTACACGTCAATGAAAACATTAACACAATGAGATGAATTAGAAATTTATACACCGTGCAAAAAATTATTAAATTCAACGTTAACAAAATTACAATCGATATAAAATAAAAATTAAAAAGAATATGTATGTAACAAGAACAAATATGTGGACGTGGTTTAGTACGTAACAGCGGATTTTTTGTTGCTCCGATCGGTTTTCTCCCATAGTAAAAGTGGTTCAGTTTGATGGGTTAGTTTAATAAGGATGCTAATGACATCAACTGTAGATAAGAACAGTCGCAATAATTTGCTGTCAAACATATACCACATCGAAATCAGTTCACCGGATAGTCAAACTTGCGACAAAATGTTGACGTGGCTTGTAAATGACTTGATAATGATGGTATTATTTATGAATGCCAGTTTGTTGGTCAGCCTTTAATATAATAAAATCAAGTAATGTATTAAATACGTACCTTCCTGGCATTTACTCTTATGCATATACTGCGCGACCATCTTATCGAAGAATTCGTTTAATTCAGCTGTCGTCAGATCACTGCCGAAGTGTTTGAACAACCCGAGAATGCCTTGAAGCACAGAGTTTATTACCGTGTCCTGCAGAAAAGATAGGACACATGCATTGAACAGAGCATCAATTTACATAACTAGCGTTTTCCCCCGACTTCGTCCGCACAAATTATATACCAGATTTTAAGTCAGATTATAAGCTATCAAACAAAAAAAAATTCATCAAAATCGGTTCAGTAGTTTTTGCGTGATGCGCGAACAAACAAACAGACAGACAAAATTTCTAAAAAAGGTTGATTTCGAGTCAGGGATACCTAAAAACCATATCGTAATCATTTTTTTGTAAATATCTTCAATGTACAGACACACTTCAGTTACAGTTTTATAATAGTTTAGATTAGATAATAAGTGATGGTCGTTTAAAGTCCAGAAGCACATCTTCACTCTAAGCCGCTCAGGGAATGTTGCCCCTTGTCGCTCCGTGCTAGCGGCCGTTTTCGGGGCCTATTCATGCCCGGGGTGGACCGCTAGGAGGTAGATCCCCAATCGCCCCAAACATTATATAAAACTCACAGATATCTTGTTGGAGTCCAATAGGTTTAGATATGTTCGCCACACTTCCGTCTTATGTTCCTCCATCACCTCGGGATGGTATTCACATATTGTACCTGAAACGAACATCATCATCTCAGCCGATGGACGTCCACTGCTGGACATAGGCCTCCCCCAAGGATCGCCACAACGATCGGTCCTGCGCTGCCCTCATCCAACGACATACACCCAAATAATTAAGAATTCGGTATGCCAAGTTTTTTTTTTGTCTTCATTTTATATTTTTTACGGATAGAAGACATAATTTTAAGACACCTATTTCATTTTTATTGTGATTCATCGAGTTTATCGATATAAATTTAATTTTTAAATTATTTTGATCTGTAACCTCTAAGTGCAAAAATGGTGGAGAAAAAATAATTCGAACTCCATGGAGTAAAACTACCTACTGCTATATTTAAAAAAATTAAAACCTGCCTCCTCTTTCTAACTCTATGCTGAAAACAGATACGGCAACATCAAATGTCAAATTCTGTTATTGTGAAAGTATTTTTTTTTCTTAATGGCCAGTTACTTTAAGTTGATTTTATGTTTACCAAGGAGTTTGCAGGGGCAGCGAGTGACGTCACTCGTGGACCGAAAAACGATGTTATTTTATTAAAAATATCTGTAATCCTTTCATTTTAAAATCTCTGACATAGAAATATGATTATTGAGACAATTATCTCGAAATGGTTTTCGATTTAGACCTCCAATAAAAAACTTGACATACCGAATTATATCCCTCCATATTTATTTATCTATTTCTCCCACAATGTCTCTCTCTCTCACTGGGACATTGTCTTTCTGTCGCTTACAATCTTCCTGCCTTCTATCTCCCCTCTCTATCTATATATCTCTCTCACATTGTCTTCTCCCTCATAATATATCTTATTGTTCTCTCTTGCGTTGTCTTCCTTCTCTGTTAGTAATCCACTCACCAACAAGCAGAGCCCTGGTCGCGCGACAGACGGACACCTGCTGCAGCAGGTCGATGTGTCGTGCAACATGTCGCGTGCCGGACGCGGACAGTCGCGCGACACTGCAGACGCACTGCAGCGCGTGCCCGCGCGACATAGCCTCGTACGATGTCTCTTGTAGACAGATCTGTAATGTAATGAGACGATAAGTTCATAGATTAGTATGTATATTGGGTATAGATAGGTAAGTCGCCTGGGATTTTAGAACGGCTAAATTATTGTCGTTGCCCCTTATTAGCGCATGGGGGAGCCACATTGATAAATAAATAGAAAAAGACGGCCGGCCGACACGAGGCTCGAACCATAAGCACCCGAATCGTGAGCCGGTTGTCTAGACCACTAGACCAACAAGACAGTGTTTGATATGGGCGAAATCTCTCACTACTACAGCGCAGCGGTGAGGTGTAGCGCGCTGTCGCTCATAGTGCTTCGAAACGTCACCGACAGATGGCGGAAGCTGTCTTTCAGCGTTCCACTTCGTTTGCACTAAGATATCATAGCATGGATAAGTTGCGCTTATGACGGAAACGACACTATACCACACCTTGGACACATCACTTTTTTATTTCATACTAGTGTTTACCCGCGACTTCGTCGGCACAAATTATATACCAGATTTTAAGTCAGATCATAAGCTATTAAACAAAAAAAGTTTCATCAAAATCGGTTCAGTAGTTTTTGCGTGATGCGCGAATAAACAAACACAGAAACAAACAGACCAACAAAATTTCTAAAAAAGGTTGATTTCGAGTCAGGGATACCTAAAAACCATATCGTAATCTTTTTTTTTTGGAAAAATCTTCAATGTACAGACACACTTCAGTTACAGTTTTATAATAGTCTAGATTAGATACAAATGGGAAACGAGTCAAGTGTAAGCAAGACAGGAATACGCCATCGACTACATTTTCAGCCACATTTCCAAGAGGGGTGAGGTTAAAATTGGTGGGGGGGGAGTGTCTAGTGGATACTCTTTCTTATACTATACTGTGGTTTTAGTTTGATACTTTTTCTATACTAATAATAAAGAGGAATGATTTGATTTTTAGTTTATTTGTTTGTTCTGCCGTGCAGGAGGCGATGATGATCAATTTCTATTTCTAAACGTGGATGTTCAGAGGTTTCAGAATATCTCTGACTACCCCTTGGAGAATATAGTCGTGAGCATATTCTACCCATTGAATTGCGAAAAACCCTTTTAAGAATAAATTTACCGTAACAATATCTTCAAAATGTCGTTCAGCATGGCTTCCATGGTCACTAACGATGACGGAGAGCAACTTGAACGAGTCCCTGATGGCCTTGTTCCACGACTCGTCGCCGCACTTCAATGATATCGTGTTCAGCAAGTCCACGGGCTTGAAGAGGAGCGTCTCTATTATCCAGTCTGTGAAACAAAACAGTATAATTACAGTTTTATGATAGTTTTTTTTTAGCATAGCATAGCATATGCTCACGACTATATTCCCCGAGGGGGTAGTCAGAGATATTCTGAAATCTCAGAACATACACGTTTCACCAGTAGTACCGAAACTCTGTCCAGTGTGACGGGGGGTGAGCCCGTCGCCACTTGTAATGGACAGTGGGTACAATACATGCTTCGAAATTGAAGCATGCAGGTTTCTTCACGATGTTTTCCTTCACCGAAAAGCCAGTGGTGTTACAAATCGTACATAAATTCCGAAAAACTCATTGGTACGAGTCGGCCAGGACGGGGATCGAACCATCGCCTCCTGCACGGCAGGAGTCTAATGGTTTTTGAAAAGGCGCTATTACCAAATGATGATGATGATGATGATGACACAAAATTTTATTTATGAATGGGAAACGCTGATGGAATTTGTCGTTGAAATATTGTCACATTCGATACGATTAAGATACAATAGTAGAGGTAGTTTCGTGCATCTGCTGACACCTTGCGTGCTTTACGTAATTTGTTATTCTATTCATGTCTAGTATTTCTTATTGTTGAAGTTCTTTTGATCTAACTTTAAAAGCTTTTATATAAAAACAAGTGGCTGGATATTTGAATTACTTTTCGGAGAAATGTACGTTGAGCGAATTGAAACAACTATTCTCCATTCCAAATAGTTTTTTTTTATTTTATTCTTTTTTAGGGTCTTTTATATGCATGCATATATCAGTCACATCATACACTGAACTTTTTTACATTAACCAATGAGAAGATAAATCCCTTCATTGATTCACTAATGACACAACAGTGAACATATTTTAAGCTTCCTCGGAACTAGGGCTAGCTAACACGTTGTGGAAATCACATACATCAAGTTTGTTCAACCTCAGTTCCTTCATCAGTGAATCACGCTGATTGATAATAATTGATATACTGATAATAATTGTTAACAAGTATAGATTTACACTCTAGATTAAGCCATATCGTGGCCGCACATGGAACAGCAATAGTTTGACTTTTGCAGACTAAAAGTCGATTTGTTTGGCAACTATTCTACAGTAAGTCGGCCCGATAGCACAGTCTGTAGTGAACCTGCTGTGCTGAGGGTCGCGGGTTCGAATCCCATAAGGGACAAATATATGTATGATGAATATGAATATTTGTACCAAGGTCATAGATGTTTGTATCTATACTATAGTTATTCTATATCGTTGTCTAGTCTAGTTACCGTAATACAAGTCCAGGCTATATTCTGGTGACTAGATAATTTGTGTGATAATGTCTAAGACATTTATTTAATTTATTAGACATCTTGCCAAGCACAAAAACCGGCCACCGTGGCAAAAAAAAAAATAAAGTTTTGTCTTTTTTGTTTATGTACATAAGTTTTCACAACTGGCTATCTCACTCTCGATTTCGTGGCTACATCTTTCAGGGTAAGCGAAAGAAAAGTTAAAATCTATTATTTATCTTTTTAACAAGTGTAGGTACAAGTCTGAACAAGTTTGAAAATTACGTACCGATTTCGAACGGCGCCAAATCTTCATTCAGCACAACACCGGCAGCCCCCAGCACTTTAACAAAGTACCTCAGGTCTGAAGACGGAGGGAAGCCTAGCACCAAACCCTCCCAACGCTCCATTATCACTTAAACTGAACCAGGAGATTAATTTTGATAATACAAGATAGTTGTAAACACTTGAAAACAATGCACACTTTTAATTTTAACGCTCAATAAAGTTGTAAATACGATCAAAATTAATACCTTAGCAGTGCAAGACCCCTATTTATTTACACAACATATTGTAAATGTATAGGAAAATTGAGGTTTGTGGTTTGTTGTGGAATAGGAAAAACACAAAAAAGAAAAGAAAAGTGCAAAACGGTGCAAAACCACCGGTAATTTTGCATATGCGAATTGCGAATGTCAAGTCAACTGTCACTGTCATTTTTTTTTTTTTTAAATATATTTACTAGCCTGGTTACTAGACCTTTTGGCTAAATCTTAATTTATTTATAATTTTCTTCTGTTTTCACATTAAAACGTTGGTATTCGACGTTTTGATGGTTCTTTGGAGTTTTTGGAGGCAATCGAAAGACGCAGGAAAAGCAGAGAAGTCCACAGGAAAGAGGTGAACCGACCGCTTTGCCGCGCTAAAATCACGGAACACATTTCCTGTTTACGACCCATGCACCATCATATTGTTGTGGAATATGAAAAACACAGAAAAGAAAAGAAAAGTGCAAAACGGTGCAAAACCACCGGTAATTTTGCAGGGTGAGGTCATTGGCCAGCCAGTTTTGCCCGGCCAGTTATCCAAGTACACGTTTTTGAAGTACTGTTTGTACTTGAATGGATGGGTCGGACAAAACTCTGCGTACGTATTCCTACGCGTATAATTGGCGCGGATTGTTTATTCCCATCCAGCCATTGCCATCCCGTTTCGTACAGAGAGTTTTAGACGGCCAGTTATCGATGTACATGTATTTAAAATATTCGGTCGCGGTTGCTCGTGCCGTGCATTCCATGTCCAGGTCAACTATGTACGGATGCGTTATTCGCGTCCTGTTATTGGCAACCAAGCATACGAATCCTTAATGTACATGGATAGACGGGACGTGCATGATCAGCCTGGACCAAGCATGCCCGTTCTGTTTTGTAACGCACAAATCTTGCACGACCAAGTTTTGTCCATCCCGTCCATCCGAATCCCAACTCGCCTAATTGGTGGAATTGCTGGATTCCTATTGGTAGAACGATTGCCTAGTTCTGATTGGACACTGTTTTCTTTTTAATTTTTTCACTTCCGCCGTGTGTATTGGTTATGGTTTTAAGGCCTGTACCAATTAACGCAATCTCATTCGCTAGATCGTTTTTGTTGCTTTATTTTAGTTTAATTTAAATGGGGGATTTACTGACAGCTATTACAAAAAAGGTAGTGTATTTTATTTTATTTATTTAAGCACACTCAATACATGAACAACAACGCAATTAGTTGTTTAAAAAAAACATTAGATTATTAGTTAATGAGGAGTTTTCTGACAGCTACTGAAACGTAGTTCATCATACCGGTGATAGATGGCGTTGACCAGAGAGGGGTCCGAAGACGAAAATTTTGGGCTAAAAAGTAAACAAAAATGCATTTCTCTGAGTTAGACGCATCCGTTGACGAAATATATGCTCATATTTTGCTGCTTTCTTAAAAACACAAATTCTTACTATTTTATTTGTATTTTATCATCTGCAAGGTCACTCACCCCTGTCTCATCAACGCCATCTATCGTGCCATTAGGAACTACATATTCTTTTTAATGGCTTTCTGAAAATCCCTCATTCAACATACAATGACAGATAGGATGATCAATACTCCATTCAGGAATTAAAGCCTCCGCACACTGCAGCGATTTTATCGAGCGATATTAACGACAGCGATATCGCGACACCTTACACACTGCAGCGATAACGCGATTCGCGTCGCGCATGCGCCCCACCACTGAATGTAGTCGAAAGAGATTGCGTCAGGTTGCGATAATATCGCTGCAGTGTGTGGGATCGAGCGCGTCCCCATACAAAATGTATTGAGAACCAATATCGCAAAATACATACATACATAAGCTCACGCCATTGTCCCAAGGGGGTAGGCAGAGACCACGGACCGCCACACGCTACGACTCTGACACACCTCTTTAGCCTCATTCACATTCATACATCTCTTCATGCACTTCCGTCGATTGAGTACTACGCACTTGTCCTTTTCGGAAAAGATCATTGATTTGATCATGGTATGTTTTCCTCGGACGGCCTCTCCCAACACTTCCGCTCACCTTTGCTTGATAAATTTCATTCTTAGTCTTCTTTCATTTATTCTTATGTATCGCAAAATCGCAGCGACATTATCGCTCGATATATCGCGGGAGTGTGTAGGATCGCGCGGGTCCCCATACAAAATGTACTAGAAATAAATATCGCAAAATCGCAGCGATAATATCGCTCGATAAAATCGCTGCAATGTGCGGAGGCCTTTAGAGCGACAAAATGTAAACGGTGATACCAGTGTAGAAAATACCATCTCGAGATGGTAGAAAACTTATCTCTGGAATGAATAACAGTAAATTATCTATTCTACCCGCAAAGGATTACGACAAATGATATGTTAATTTTGTATGGAAAATAATAAAAAAATACGCATGTTATAATTTATTTTAGATTCAAAGAAAGTATGACTGTAAATATTCTATTTCGTGGTCTGGCAACAATCAGATATTTTAGTTTTTGGTGGTGGAGTTTTTGGCGGGATTTGGTAGCTGACGTTTGGAGTCCTCATATTTCATCGAATTTTTATTGTTTATAGTGACTTTTAGTTCGTAAAATTGGTGGCAAGTGTCCAGTATGACATTATGTCGTATATAGTTCAGTGAAATATGATGGTGCATGGGTCGTAAACAGGAAAAGCGTCCCGTAATTTTACCTCTTTCCTGTGGACTTCTCTGCTTTTCCTGCGTCTTTCGATTGTCTCCAAAACTCCAAAGAACCATCAAAACGTCGAATACCAACGGGTTAATGTGAAAGCAGAAGAAAATTAAAAATAATATAAGATTTAGCCAAATGGTCTAGTAACCAGGCTAGTAAATAAATAAGAAAAAAAATGTTTTTTGGTTGTTGTTGTTGTTGCATTTATCCTTGCGGAAAGGCAAAGGGAACATAGCCCATGCAGCCAAGTCTGATTTTGTCTTTTTTTTATAAATTCATTATAAAATATAAATAATATGCCTGATCTGTGTTAAAATTTAAAAAATTCCCAAGACTTCATATTCCAAGTAATTTTCGTTTTTCCGTAATAATGTCATTTCTGTGGTTTTCGTCATTTCCTTGTGTCATTTCCGAGATCAAGTTTGTATTTGCCGATGTCTTCAATAAGTTTTCAATATTGACAGGAATCCGTAGTCTTTGGCAGTTTTTCGTTAATCGTAACTTAAATGCGAGGGTGGTTCACACATTGCAATGTTTAAGGAAGTTTTACGCGGGGATATCAATCCGAATCGAACGGTCGCGCCTTACTTTATTTCTCACTTTTACTATATTGTTCTCCATTAAAGGCACATTATTATACTAATTCCACCACATTATCACAACAATAGTCACGAAAAACTAATTTAGAAAATTAAGAAACAAAGTCCGCCCGTTTCGTCTTGTTTTCGCGCAAAACTCTTTTTGGTTCGTATTAACAAAGTTCTTAAGGCTGGCCATACACATACCGTTTTCACCCGTTCCGGTAAGAACAGAATGGAAAACGGAAGGTCCAACGGCTATGCAAACGTCATATATCGCCTTACACACTCCCGTTTTCACCCGGTCCGTTCCGTTAAGAACGCGGTAAGAATGAAAACGGGCCGTCGACCAGCGTGGCTAGTACGCCAACCACATTTAACACATCCATCTGTCAAATTTAGTCTTCTGTCTCGTTCTATCGCGTGCAAATAGAAAGAGAGCGGAAGCGTGATAGCGCTATATCACGCTATCGCGGGTTGGCGTACTAGCCCCGCAGTATTGCCGCATAGAGAAAAAGAAACTCCGTGGAAACTCCACAATTTATTTTTTTATGTTTATAGCCTGAATACATTGACCTTTGAGCCAAGCCTTAATTAGAATCAAATCAAAAAGTCGCTAGATTTTATGAAAACGGTTCATAAAAATCCACTACAAGTCGCCAAACATATTAAATTTGATCTCTAAAAAAGTACGAGCAAGCACGTATCCGAATAATTGTATGAAAAAGTGATTCCAGCTATTCGCTTTTCATTGTTTTTCAATGAATACCCCCCTCCCCCCTTCCGAAACAAAAGTCTGGATACGTGCTTGAGTACAAGATAAACAAAAAATATTCATATGTAAATTATTATTTATTATCTTTATAACATCATAACATCGAAAAATATTTTTTTCTAAAAGGTGGTAAAAAAAAATTTCATTGTATAAAACACAGCGACCCGCGAGCGTTTTTTGTTTGGCAGAGCCTCGACACGGCATGGGTAAATGGAGAACAATATAGTAAAAGTGAGAAATAAAGAAGGCGCTCCCGTTTGATTCGGATTGATTTTTGCGTGAAACTCCCCTGAAAATTGGAATATGTGTACCACCCCACCCTCGCATTTTCACGGATGTAAACGTTATTCGAAAAAGGATTAAATAAAGTTTTTGAAAAACCCTCGACTTAAAGAAAGTAGGTAACGAAAGATAATAAACCAAAATCAAAGAGTAATATAAGTATATTACCAAAATCTAGAAAATCCGTCGGGGCTGCCATTTCATTTCATGCCCTGCTGTAATGAACAACCTTTTTTCAGTTTTATGAGTTTGTGTCTAATGAGGAGTTTTCTGACAGCTACTAAAACGTAGTTCATCATAACGGCGATAGATGGCGTTGACGAGAGAGGGGTCTGAAGGCGAAAATTTTAGGCTAAAAGTAAACAAAAATGCATGTCACTGAGTCAGACGCGTCCGCTGACGAAATATACAGGGTCCAACTAAATATGCTGACACTTTTTTAAGGGGATGATCAGACCATCAAACTGAACAACTTTCTCTATGGGACCAACATCGAAATCGAGAAAAAAAAAATCTACTATCCCATACAAAACTGCAAACAGACTCGAGCCAAATGTATGGGACAGCTGATTTTTTTTTCGCGATTTCGATGTTGGTCCCATAGAAAAAGTTGTTCAATTTTGTGGTCTGATCATCCTCTTAAAAAAGTGTCAGCATATTAAGAAGGACCCTATATGCTCATATTTTGCTGCTTACTTACATACACAAATTCTTACGATTTTATTTGTATTTTATTATCTGCAAGGTCGCTCGCCCCTGTCTCGTCAACGCCATCTATTGAGCCATTAGGAACTACTTTTTCTTTTTTAATGACTTTCTGAAAATCCCTCATTGAAATCGGGGTGGCAATGGCAGTGTACGGGACGGCGGGCTCGAATATTTCGTCCCTTGTGTACTGGGTGCTGGATTGTTGAAGAAATGAAACTCTTCTGTTTTCTGTTTGTTGCCTTGCAGTTTTTTCAGGAGTGATCGGAGCTCTTGTTTTTTCGGAGTCTGTAGTCAGAATGCTTTTGGTTCGTGTCGATCTTGCTTGAGGTATTCTTCTCGCGGCCCCCCGAAGGGGGGTCGCGGGGAGACAGTACCGAGGCGTTGGCCTCTTGCCTGTGGTTTCTTTCGCCGGCCGTTGAGACGGCCGGGTCCTTGGGTTGGCACCTGGCGGTGCCTTGTGGTAGTCTGGTGGCTTCTGGCGAGATCAAGCCCACCGAGTGGGACCCCGTTGGGGGAGGCCCGGTGAGCGATCCTGCGGCCGGCAGTGAGGTCATCTCGGGGGTTGTTTGGCCGCGGGAGGCCCGTCCTCCGACGGTTCGCCCACGGTCCGAAGGCGTCCCAGGGGGATCCGTGACCAGCGGTTCCGCCCTTAGGTCGCCAGGGGTCCACGGGGGATCCACGGTGCGCAGGCTCCGCAGCGAGGTGAGTCCAAGGTACTGGACTCAGGCATCAATGGGGTCAATCAGGGAAGCATGTGCCTGCCGGGTGGCAGGCCGGCAGGGAGGTCAGTCGGGGGGGGCGGGGCTGCGGAGGGGCGCGCGGTCCTGGCGACTCGACCGGGCGCGCGCGGGCTCCGCAGCGGTGGTCGCTTCTTGGGGGTCTGCCGGTGAGGTCAAGCCCACCGAGTGGGACCCCGTTGGGGGAGGCCCGGTGAGCGACCTACACACCGGCAGTGGGTCTTCTTGGGGGGCTTGCGGAGGGGCCCACAGTCCTGACGACTCGCTGGGGAGTCGTGGACGTGAGCGGGCTCCGCAGCGGCGAGGTGAGGGCGCGGCAGAGGTGGCCACGGGGATGCGGGTGCGTTGCTGGGCTCGGGGGGGGGGGGGGGGCGTGTCGTCCGCTCGAACGGGGGGACATCTCTTTTTTATTTTTATCGTGAGGGTACCCCGATAAAAATAAAATGAGATGTGGCGTCGACGTTATTTTGCTGGTAGCTGAATACTCAACGTACCGCAGGGTACGCTGAGCAATTTCCGCGGGTAGCAAAATAATCAACGTACCGGAGGGTACGTTGAGAAAAGCTAGGTTTAGCCCTGAAAAGGGCTGTTTGGAGGTCGCGAGGAGCTGCCGGCGAGTTCGAACCCACCGGGTGGGACCCCGTTGGGGGAGGCCCGGTGAGCGAGCTTCTAACCGGCAGTGTCGTCGTCCGGGGAAGGTTTGTGAAGGGGCCCACAGTCCTGACGGCTCGACGAGGAGGCGTGGACGTGGGTGGGCTTCACAGCTGGGCGACGATCTTCCGTCGGGCTTAGTCGCGGGTTTCCGCGGGCGGGCGACATAGGGGCAGTCGCGGGCGCAGTCCGGTGCGCTTACACTAGCGCTTTCGCGTTCGCGGGCGCAGCGTCGGACTGCGCGGAGCCCTGCGCACCGGTACGAGGGACTCCTCGTACGGGGCAGGGGGAATCAAAGAGGAGCCCTGCGAAGGGCGTTGGGACGCACTGGGGTGCCACGGTGGCTCGGTCGCGAAAGCGCGGCGCCGGTTTAAACTGCGGTCGGGCAGCCGGCGCCGCGCTGGATGCACTGGGGGGCGCGGAGACGCGCGGGGGGGGTGCGACCGCGTGTGCACTCGGACGTGGCAGACTGTCCTCGTGGCAGACTGTGTCGATCTCCGATTCTATCGCTTCTTATCTGCCCCGCTAGGGTGTCTCAACTCCGGGTACGTTCCGCGATTCGCGAGTCCCGCTTGCACCAATCGTGTGCGGGCGGGGCGCGTGTGCGTGTGAGTGAGACAACCTGAGCTGGGGAGCGAGAGAGTGCTACTCGATCAGTCCCGAAATTAAACTAGTAATCTTTTTGGTTTTTATTTACGAACTTATGCTAATTACATGTACAAACATAACAACAAAATATAAAATACAATGCTAAGTAAAAATGCTTACGACTAACTTATGTCTATAAATCTATACATAATAATAACTGTCGCGAACAGGCAGCCTTCTCCAACCAACCAACATGGTTTACCTACTTACTACGTGCCTCCACATAGTTTCCAACGATGTTCTTCTGATCCATCATCAGACCATCAGCAGTTTTTTTGTTTTATTTGCTGTGCCCTCACAGGGTTCATGTCAGGAACTTGTAAAATATTTATAAGAACATCTTGTAAACCACATGAAAAAGCAATAAATATTGATTGATTGATTGATTGATTGATTGGTTTATATATAGAAGCTACTCACCAAATGCTATCAAAAGAGCCCGAACATGGTTTCCTAGCTATGTGCCTTCACAGAGCTACCCACTATGTTGTTCTTTTGTATCATCAGACCCTCAGACGTTCATGTACAGAAGCAACTCACCAAACGCTATCAAAAGAGCCCAAACAAGGTCTACTAGCAAGCATTTGACAAAAAACCGGATCAGCGTTCCCTGGTAGTTTGTCACAATCAAACCTATTCAAGTAAACCTCAAGCACTGAAGAAAAAACCACATCCAAATCGGTCAAGCCGTTTCGGCGTAAAGGCGCAAAAACTCATTTTGACGTTAGAAAAATGTTTACTGCAGCGCCTTCTGGCAAGATAGCACTGCATCACCTATCTTAGAACTATCGCTGATTAATCACAAACCCTTTACAGAAAACCGAATCTAAATCAGTCTAGCCGTTTTGGAGATAAATGGGAACATTGGTTTTGCACAAACAAACAAAAAAAACAAACAACCTCTCACCCTAAACGCATACACGATCTCCGTTCCGTCGCGGGTAACAATATCTATCATTAAAGACCAGGATGTAAGGGCTAGTAGGGCCATTGCCTTTCCGAAAGCATAAATTATTTAAAAAAAATGATCGATTCACGTTGCGGTAGTCTACATTGGACTTTACTTTGTCTATGGTCATTTTCCAGTTTGAAATTCCCGCAACTTTTAAACCGGAAGGGATTCCAATGAATGGGCCGGGCATAAATCAACCGCGAAAAACTGGCTGGGCATGAAATGTTCGGGGTGTAACGCACGTCCACATTTTGTACGCTCCGTTCATACGAATCCAAAGGGATTCTTATGGAACGTACGTCAATAACTTGGCCGTGCATAACTTGTTCGCAATGTTTATGCACGATCAATCGTTGTACAGCTGGTTTTTCGCGTTCATTCACTCGAGTACGAAAATGGATTCCTATGAACGGGTCGGGCATAATTTGTTCGGAGCAAACACGTACGACCAGTTTTTCGAAACCCAGCTAAATGAGTTTGACAGTGGATTCCTTTGCACCGGTTGGACATTATTGTCTGTACGAAATTTTGGATGCGCGTGGACCGGACGTGCATAGTGTCTTCCCATTTTGCATATGCGAATGTCAAGTCAACTGTCACTGTCAATGTCAATAACAGGGCTGCCAGACGTAGAAAATTATTCCTCGTCCAAAAGCCTATTTTTTAGACCTTGTATACACTGCGACCAATCAAGCTACCCAAAACCAAATAAAACACCCATTAGACGGGCAATCGATTGTCGATCGATCAATAATTTTAATGTGGTGGAATGAGCGTTTTTCTTTTCTTTTTTAAATTTAGTTCCTAAAAAACTCGACAGAGGACATGTTTATCGCCCCATAGAGCCGTAAGCGAGATCCTGTCAAAATCTGGTCAAGTCTGTGCCTGCCTTTTTTTTTAAAGCCAAGGGATCGAGCCCATTCAGCCATGTCAGGCGTAAAAGTTTAGAATTTTCGATTAAAATGATTAGTAAATATTGAAATATGTCATCAAAAGATGCGTTGGCATCTTCTTGATCATCTTTTCACTCTTTACTATTTTAAAGAAACGCTTTTTAAAATGTTGATGCTGCCCACGCCAAGCTGGTGGATACGGCACTAAATGAAACGTGCCGGATTATAACTGGTTGCTTGAAACCGACTCCGGTACAGTTGCTCTATCCACTGGCTGGCATAGCGCCTCCAGATGTCCGCAGGGCTGTGGCAGGTTCCTCAGAGAGAGCCAAAATGATGGACGACTCACGACATCCCATGCACGGCTTCATTCCTGCGCCGCAAAGGTTGCCAAGCCGACGCAGCTTTATGAAGTGTGTCGATCCACTAAATACTGGCCCAGCGCAAGCGAGGTGTACTCTTTGGCGACAAAAAGTGTCCCTCCCAACTCCATTTGTGCCGCCGTCTGAGAGCCTCCCGCCTGGACATGACTTGCCTTGGGCGACCTGGAAGTCGTTAAACCGACTTCGAACCCAGGTCGGTCGCAGTAAGGACAACATGTTCAGGTGGGGATTCTCGGATGCGCAAAATGTGAGTTGCTTGTGTGGAGCTCCACAAACGATGGCCCATCTCACATCGTGCCCTGCGTGCCCTAACACCTGTACGCAGGAGGAGCTCATGACCGCTAGCGACGGTGCAGTATCGGTTGCCCACTTCTGGCAAGGTACTATTTAGCGACTTTGTTCAAAATTTGAAGTCGACACGATAAGAAGAAGAAGAATGTTGACGTTTCTTCGCACAGACCGTAGCGCCATCTATCGATCCCCTAGGAAACAAAAAGAAAAACGCTCATTAGTTTAATAATCGTGGCACTACTGTTGAACAATATAGTAAATGTGAGAAATAAAGATAAGCGCTCACTGGCTTTTGCTGTTTGATTTTTTTGATTGATCCTCGAGTAAAACTATCTTGAACATTGAAATCAAAGAGTAATATAAGTATATTAGAAATTGAAATATAAAGTGAACCTCTAATTTCAAGAAAGAGTTAGGTGTATAAGGTTAGGTTCAATCCGTAGAAAGAGAAGGAACTAGAAGAAAGCACGTGTCTTGTCATATCACTCAGTAAGAGATGCACATGGCAAATTCGCTCTAGTTAAAAAAGGAGATCGCTACTTATTGCTGTCCTTATCGACGTAGCCATTTTTTTGTTCTACGACGGCTGTCTGACTCCGGAGTCAGACATCTATTTTCATACAAATTGTATAGGATTTTATGACTATTGCTGTCTCATACGCGGTTACACTGATGTTAAGTCTATCAGCGTAAGCGAAAAATACTTCGCCTATGGTTCAATCAAATTTAACTAAAGACAACAGACAGCTGACTTGTAGTAATTAATTGGAGCAGCTGACAGTGACAGTGGGAGTTTTTGGTGGGATTTGGTAGCTGACGTTGGGCGGTCGCTTGTCGGTTGTCCCATCCCCGGCCTACAGCGGAATTCCAGTGGTGGCTCAGGATATTGTTCTTTTATAAGAACAACCCTTGAAGTCACCAAAATATAAATATAACCGTACAACGTCAAGCACTTTTGCTACAAAAACTCGACATTGGCAAAATCATCTACACCAAGATGGATGCCATAACCTTAAAAATAGAATAGAATGGAATAGCACAAACTAATAAGAGAACTACTGGAATAGTAGCTGACGTTTGGAGTCCTCATATTTAATCAAATTTTTATTGTATATAGTGAGTTCGTAAAATTTGTGTTGTTTTGCGTAACAAAGTGTTGTGCAAGTGAATAATATACAGTTCTGTGAAATATGATGGTGTATGTGTCGAAAACAGGAAAAGTGTTCCGTCATTTGTAGCGCGGCAAAGCGGTCGGTTCACCTCTTCCCTGTGGACTTCTCTGCGTTTCCTTCGTCTGTCGATTGTCTCCAAAAAAACGTCAAAATGTCAGACGCCAACGTTTTAATGAGGGGTTTTCAAAAATCCATTAAAAAGAAAAAGTAGTTCCAAATTGCTTGATAGATGGCGTTGACGCAACAGGGGTGAGCGACCTTGCAGATAATAAAATACAAATAAAATAGTAAACATTTGAGTTTTTAAGTACTTAAGATGAAAAATCTGAGCACATGCTTCGTCCAGGGTTGCGCCTGACTAAGGCCGAGATTCAGAGACGATTTTTTTTTATTTATTTATTTTATTTATTAGGAAGCCAACATGACACACATAGTTTTACATTCACAATGTTACATTATAATTCTGAGTGTATACATGTCATACTTATAGGCTAACTCAGCATGCATACAAATTTAAACTTAAAGAAGGTGCATACATTTCTTGTTTTTTCCATGGTAAAATAACGTGACCACTGAGGGTCGTCACGCCAATTTCGATTATAGGTACATTATAGGTGTATTGTAGGATTTGTAAGTCATAGTTCGAATATGTCAAAATCCATACATTTCTACCCTACTTAGCTCGAACTAAGCAAAAAAAAAATCGTCTCTGAATCTCGGCATTTAGTGACTTACATTTTTTTGCTAAATTTTTAGTCTAAATTTCCTTGAAATTTCCTTCTCGACCCCCTCTCGGTTCAACGCCATCTATCACGGTTTGTTGGAACTACGTTTTACTAGCTGTCAGAAAACTCCCCATTGCTATAAATATAAGAGAATTTTATCAAAGACATCGGCTGTATGGGAAACATAACAAATTTTTGAATATAACCTTGAACCTTGAGCCTTGAACTGAACAAAAAAAAAAAAAATTACTGTCACTGACAGTGACAGTTATCAATTGACATCAAAAATCCCCGTCATTGCACATCTGTGACTGGATTTCATTTAAAATTTAACATTTCCTAATAAAATTGCCAAGCTGGCATCCAGAAAATTACTGTTTGTGAGCATTCACGGCTTCTCACCAACTATATCTTACCGAACGAGCTTCAATAGGTTAGGATTTGTGTGTCTTACTTCATCCTCACAGATACCGTTTTAGATCGTATTTCCTTAGCAAACCTTTAGTTTTCCGCTTAGTTTTGTGTCCTAAAACCTATAATCTAACACCTGCATTAGTTTCCTGAACGTTTTTTGTTATTAAATTAGCTTTTTATAGCATACTTTGGTCTTAACACTTTGTTCGAAATTTTCCATTTAACAGGTAAGAACTTGGGCTAGTCATGCTTTTAGTGTGTTTTTTCACTTAATTCCTATTGTGTATGTTACGTATGTGCTTCTGTTCATATTTGATTATGGAGATGTAGTGAAAAGTAGAATAGTATGTAGTAGTAGAAGCGTACCATGCTAGGCATATCACTGAATACCTAACGTCGAAATTCGAAGAAGAACCAAGGTTGAAGACGTGGCCCGTGGGTAAGCGGATCGCAAAGTTGAAGTGCAGATGGGCAGGACACTTGGCTAGACGGGAAGACGGCCGGTGGACCAAGGCAATATCAGAGTGGTGGCCAAGGGTGTTTGTTTGTTTGTATGTTTGTTCAGTGCCGGATTAACCATAGAGACAAAGTAGGCTCCAGCCTATGGGCCCAGCGCCGCCAAGGGGCCCCGCGGCTCGGAAGAAAAATAAGTGAAAACTCAAAGATTTAGGCCCACCCCAGACTTAAAAGGAATTATGAAACCCACAACTAAAATACACTTGTCTCATATTTTTCATAATAGCGAAGCGAGCTGGAGATTTCACTGCAATTATTGCAGTAAAATGTAGATAACATTACGAAACGCGACTTCATAATATTGTAGTTAAACCTCGAGCTCGCTTCGCTCGCTACTCATTTTAGTGTTTTTATTATATTGTATGATTGGTGGTTATTTTATTGCGACCGTAGGAAAAAATCATTGCGATATATAGGGGCCCCGGGACTTGCATTGCCTAGGGGCCTCTGCATGGCTTAATCCGGCTCTGTGTTCGTTTGTTTGTTTGTTTGTTAGTTCGCAACAGATAATACCGTTAAGTGTACCTGAGCTGTGTAGTGAGACATTCCTGGCAACATGCCTCAACTGTGGTCAGAGTTCTTTAGGATTATGTGTCAATAATCAAAACAGAAACTTAGTTACTTATTCTACTTACTTATTCTATGAATTGATTATAGACAGAACTCAATCAGTCTTTATTATTCCCGAATTTGTGCCGCTAGTAAAGGGCCCGGGGCATTTGCCGGTATATTTGGCCAACGGCCGTAAACACTCAGTTTACGCCACACACCTTTTTGTCTATATTGTACACACATGTAATGTATTTTATTATTAAACTTTGTATAAACTAGCTTTAATATATATGTGCAATAAGGCAAATAAAGATTTCTATTCTATTTGATGTGTTATAGTTAAACAAACTTATTAATTGCAGCGTACAAAGGAGGTTCACGCACTCCGGCATGTCTTCGCAGCACTGCGCGCCAAGGCAGTCGCGCGGCCCGGCGGGGAGCCCTGCGCTGTCGCCCGGCATCGCCAAGAGATACGACGACATCGTCAAGTCCCAGGAGGATAAGAGAGACTATCGGTTAGTGCTTGTTGTGGGGTTGAGGGTTTAGATGCGGAGTAAGATGCTTTAGAAGTGAAGCTAGGGCTTTAGCAATGAAAGAAGGGCTTGAGCAAAGTGTTTTAGCTAATAAGTTAGAGCTTTAGGAACGAAGCTAGGCATTTAGCAATGATGACAGAGGTTTAGCAATGAAAACAGGAGTTTAGCAATGAAAACAGGAGTTTAGCAATGAAAACAGGAGTTTGGCAATAAAGCAAGGGCTTCAGCAATGAAGCTAGACGTAAAGCAATGGGGACAGAGTTTTAGCAATGAAACTAGGGCTTTGTCAATGTAGCTAGGCATTTAGGAATGCCGCCAGCGGTTACGCTATGAAGCAAGGGTTTTCGCATTAAGGTGGTTTCAGTCCATACAAAATAATAACGGAGATATCAAGCTTTGAAATTATTCATACAAAATTTCAAAGCCTTATATCTTCTTAATTATATTATAAATTGTAAATATTGTTTAATACGCGCAATCTAGATTTTCTAAGCTATTTTTCCATATATAAAACATTACTTTTATTAATACCGTCTACGAGTGTTCTACATCAAAGTTTTGTATGAAATTGACAGCTCTGCAATCACCTTAAAGGAAGGGTTTTCGCAATGATCCTAGGGCTATAGCAATGAAACAACAGCTTTATCAATACAGATAGGGGTCTAGGTTTAGAAACTAAACAAGGGCTTTTGCAGTAAAACAAGGGCTTTACCAATGAAGAGAGGGCTTAAGTAGTCGTTTTAGTAATACAGTACCTAACTAACATTACCTCATCTCCCACTCAAGACCTAAGGGAGAAGGGAGGGGCTGAAAATCAGCGCTGCACGGGTTCAATCCGGTGTCAGCACAGGCTGAGCCTCAACCTTTTTTTCTCAGTTGTGTAGGTTTTTTTTTGTACTTAGATTGTAAGAAAAACTGTATTGAGACAATAAAATTATTTTTAATTTAATTTAATTTAATTTAACTTACTTATTTCATCACAATCTCCTCTGTACTTAGGACGGTATGTTACCCCTCTTACCTTTGCTCTTGAAATGCCTATGCCCAGTGGGACTTATGTAATAAAGGAAGATGATGATGTGTGTTGTCTACAGAGGGTTGGAGTTGACGAACCGTCTCAGAGTGCTGCTTGTAAGCGATCCCTCCACTGATAAGTCCGCCGCCGCTCTTGATGTCAATGTTGGTACGTAACTTATTTATTCATAGATTGTTCCGGTGATTTCGTCCACTCCTTTGACTACTTATAATGAGGACTCGCCTTGCGGTAGCATTTCCCCTCTGCTTCGGTATAAGAACAATTGATCATGTGCAATTTACATAAAATTTTATACCTAATCACAAAACGAGACAGCCTATAATTGCGAAACAATAACTTCGAACTTAGAACATTTGGGGTTCACACGAGACTACTTTTCATGATTTTTAACATTCAAAATAAGAATCTAAAGTTATGGGGAATAAAATCCAAAGTTGCTGATTGCATGTTACCTCGCCCCCCGCAAAAAGTGGCAGAAATGTTTGTTAGTAGAATTACACTCGTTACTAGTCCTCATATAAGTATTCAAAGGTCCACTCCCGTCGGAGTCGCGTTGTAGGTCTGCTATTGGGTAGTCGCGTCGCTCGTCTATTGTTGGTTGCCCCCTCCCCGGCCTACAACGAAGCTCCAGTGGTGGCTCAAGATAGTGCTCTTTTCGAAAAACAATCCTTGAAGTCACCAAATACATAAATTACCGTACAACGTCAAGCACTCTTGCTACATAAACTAGACATTGGCAAAATCATCACATACCCAAGAGGCAGCCGTTTAAAAAAAATAGAATTGTCCACTCCCGTCATTGTAGCGAAATAAAACATACAGAGTGTCGGGGTTTTTAGTTGGTATCTGATTGAGAACTGATTTATTTTCAGGATATCTGAGCGATCCGGAAGAGCTCCCAGGTCTGGCGCACTTCTGTGAGCACATGCTGTTTTTGGGGACAAAAGCTTATCCTGAAGTAAGTTTGATTGCAATAAGAAAGAGTACTAATACCTACGAACAGTACGTAATCTCTGCCCCACTAATGTTGGCCTCATACCCTCTTAAGAAGAAGTCGAGGTGCGGGCGCGCCTTGGCGACCTTCACATACGGTCGACATTAGAGGACCCGACAACTATACTATACGCCAACGCTCCTGGCACGCGACGTGCGAGCAGTATTGCCGATGATGCGCGCTCGCTCGCACTTGGGAGCCTTACGGGAGACCGTAGTGATGCATCGTGTTATTGTTGATTATTTGTTGTTTTTCAGAAAGCCCTCTATCGCTGAATTGTTTTATGCCTGCGCGTGCCACGAGCGTTGGCGTATAGTATAGTCAAATTATCAACTCTTAATCGAATGTCAAAACGTGAGATTTTTTAATTTAAGCGTAATCATAAGCATATGCTCACGACTATATTCCCCGTTTCACCAGTAGTACCGAAACTCTGTCCAGTGTGACGGGGGGTGAGCCTGTCGCCACTTATAATGGACAGTGGGTACAATACATGCCTCGAAATTGAAGCATGCAGTTTCCTCACTATGTTTTCCTTCACCGAAAAGCCAGTGGTGTTACAAATCGTACGTAAATTCCGAAAAACTCATTGGTATGAGTCCGGGGATCGAACCATCGCCTCCTGCACGGCAGGCAAGGTTACTCGCCACTGGACCACCACGGCTTTAATTTAATATGATTAATTATTGTATTTGCCAACAGGAGAACGAGTACAACAAGTTCCTCTCGGAACACGGAGGGTCTTCCAACGCTTCTACATCCTCCGACCACACCACATACTACTTCGACGTGTTACCGGCGCATCTGCCTGCTTCTTTACACATGTGAGTCATCAATAGCATCATCCATCATTATCTCAGCTGATGGACGTCCACTGCTGGATATAGGCCTCCCCCGCAGATCGCCACAACGACCGGTCCTGCGCTGCCCTCATCCAACGGGTTCCCGCCTTCACCAGGTCGTCGGTCCACCTTGTGGGGGCTCACTGCCTACTCACGCAGCGCGCCCCGGTACGCGGTCGCCACTCGACAACTCTTCAGCTATCGGTTCTGCGAGCAATGTGCCAATGGGCTATGGGCTATTCTTTTGGGCATTGTCTGCTACCCTGGTTGCCCTCATCCAACGTGTCACCGTCGCCTTCAGCTTCAAAAAGGCCGTGGGTCCACCTAGTGGCTAATAGCCGTACAGTTTAGGTGGCATCATAATAAATGCTCAGACAGACAAGTTCTAACAGAATATAACATTCCGCACGGACGATGTATGCCATGTACCATTTATTTTTGTGTATGTACCGTACCATTGAACTTATGCACGTAATACCGACTGCTCTCAAACGGTGAAGGAAACCATCGTGAGGAAACCTGCATACGCTGAAGAAGAAATGCTGATGCGTGAAGTCTACCAATCCGCATTGTGGACGCGTGGTGGACCAAAAATGTTGCGTGGCTAAATGATACATATGCAAGAGCTTTAATGCAGAGGCAGAGGAAGACCCATCTAGTCCAAGTGAAGGAAAAGGTTGATGTTGTGTCGTATCAAGAACTCAAGACACTAGCGGAAGAGAGACGGGATTGGCGAATACTCCACCGACAAGAGCGTAGCTCTTAAATGAGATGATGATGATGATTGACGCAGAACCGTTGTCACGCGCGTCATGTTGTCATTATTTTCCTGGCCGCGCCACGCGACGCACAACGCGCTGTGCAACGCAACGTTCTCGATGAGGCCTAAGAAAAACCCTCATTGGATCAGTGGAAATCACAGCAGCAGATAGCGGGTTCAAGTCCCGCCCGATACCATAGATTAATATGTATATTGGTTATAGATAGGTAAGTCGCCTTGGATTTTAGGACGTTTTAATTATTGGCGTTGCCTCATATTAGCAGCAGGGGGAGCCCCAGTATGAAATAAATTGAAAAAAGACGGCCGGCTGACACAAGGCTCGAACCATTATGCACCCGAAACGTGAGCCGGTTGTCTAGACCACTAGACCAACAAGACAGTGGTTGATACGGGCGAAATCTCTCACTATTACAGCGCAACGGTGAGGTGTAGCGCGCTCTCTATACACTTTAGATACGAACCCAAATTCAAGACTTAGTACTTCGAAATGTAACCGATAGATGGCGGATGCTGTCTATGGAAAATAGCGTTCCACCTAGTTTGTACTGAAGATAACACAGCATGCCCGATACTAAACTGTTTTAGTCTTTTGTTTGATGTGTTGACATTACACTGTCGCAAAAGCAGGACAGATTGTTCAAGGAGACGCGGGGCGTCAGTCGCCGCGGTGTGCGGAGCGGGCTGCCGGAAACAAACATACGGCGTAGTCACAGATTATATAATACTATACAGTACAGATGCCCAACGTCAAACAATGGAACGCGACTGCCGTAACGCGGGCAGTCTTCGGGCAAAGTAAATTGCTTGATTTTCCGAGACTCATGAGATTTTTTTGTAGTCAGATCATGTATTTTTAGTAACAATTTACACTATTACATAAACATTAATTACAAATCGATACCATAACGCCATATATTGCCATTTTTTTAACAAAAATTTCATTTGTATGGGATGGGACACCATGGCGTAGTATAGAGCGTTCACGGACAAGCTTTGTCTCACGCGTCAAATTTTCATAGATTTATTGCCCGCTCAACGCACTACGTGACGCCCCGCGTCTCGCTGAACGAGGCCTAACCAGATTTTTTCTCTCTCCCTCCACAGTTTCGCCCAATTCTTCATCGCGCCTCTCTTCACCGAGTCTGCGACCGGCAGAGAACTGAGCGCTGTCAACTCCGAACACGAGAAGAACACTTCATCAGACTCGTGGAGACTGGATCAGTTGAACAAGAGCACCGCTGACCCTACCCATCCGTTTCACAAGTTTGGCACCGGTATGTAGACCCATTCATTCCACAAGTTTGGCACCGGTAGGTAGACCCATCCATTTCACAAGTTTGGTACCGGTAGGTAGACCCATCCATTTCACAAGTTTGGCACCGGTATGTAGACCCATTCATTGTAGTAAATGACGCGCCTTAGTCTCTGCTTTTTTGAAGTTGGTTCCATAGTGAAAGTTGGTCAGTTTGATGGTTTGAAGCACCCCCTTAAGTATTACAAGGGTGTTTTGTTACATCCTGTAGATCATTTTGGATTTCAGTTTTTTTTTGTTGACTGAGAGTAACATTAAGCCATTATTTCATCGCTCTCGGCCTTTGACTACTTATATGTGGACTAGTTACGCGTGTAATTCTACTAAAGCCTGACCAGAAAAATAAATAACCTGGATTGGGGGCGCTGCAATCGACATTAACCTTTAATGACAGTGTTCCAAGTACAAAAATTAGTTCCAATAATTTTCCGCAACATGGCGAGGTTTTTTATATTTCTGGTCAGGCTTTAACAAACATTTTTGCGGGGGGCGAGGTAACATGAAATCCGAAACTTTGGATTTTATTCCCCATAACTTTAGATTATAATTTTGAATGTTAAAAATCATGAAAAGTAGTCTCGTGTGAACCCCAAACGTTCTAAGTTCGAAGTTATTGTTTCGCAATTATAGGCTGTCTCGTTTAGTGATAAGGTATAAAATTGAATGTAAATGCACATGATAAATTTTCGGCAGAGGGGAAATGCCACCGCAAGGCTATTCCTTATAATAAATATTCAAAGCTCTCGGCTCACCAACAGAAGAATTTAAATGTTTATTTCTCTAAATATGACAGCGCTCAGCTTGTTTCAAGTAATATTGTTATTTCGACAGGTAACAAAGAGACACTCGACACGATCCCGAAGAGCAAAGGCATCGATGTGAGGAAGGAGTTGCTCAAGTTCCACCAGCAGTGGTACTCCGCCAACATTATGACACTCGTCGTTGTTGGGAAAGGTTAGTTCTTCTTCTTCTTATCGTGTGGGCAAGCCCTGGTGTCAAGAGTTTTTTCAGACCTCTGACGTGTTGTTTATGTAACTACTACTAACCACCAGAGATCGTAGCCGGGACCATCGGCTTAACGTACCATCCGAAGCACGGAATCATATTTCATTTCAGACAATCAGGTGATTCAGCCTGCAATGTCCTAACCAACTGGAGAAAAACGCGAATATCAATAGGTGTCCCCGGTGGAATCGAACTCACGACCTCCGTGTCAAGAGCCCAATAGTATAATGTCTGATGCTTCGTCCTTCTCCTTCCTGAAGCAAAGGAGAGAGACTTATACACTATCGGATCAGACAATCGGATGGAAAATCTGATGTTTATTTAGGCTTTATAAAGGAAACGTTTTTCTATGCGTTTGACGTTAGTTAAGGGCCTGTCATAGTTCAGTTGAGTTAATTAATATGGGCCTACATGTTCTAAGAGTCATCTTGTTATTAGAGTCAACTTGTTGTCGAAGTCATCTTGTTATCAGATTCAATATGTTACCAAACTAAACTTTTTATCAATAAACATCACTTTGTTATTCGAGTCAACATATTATCAAAGTCATATTGTTATCCGAGTCACCATGTCTATTAGTCAAAATATAGTCAATAGAGTCACTTTGTTATTAGATTCAACATGTTATCCGAGTCACCATGTTCATTAGTCAAAATATAGTCAATAGAGTCACTTTGTTATTAGATTCAACATGTTATCCGAGTCACCATGTTTATTAGGCAAAATATAGTCAATAGAGTCACTTTGTTATTAGATTCAACATGTTATCAGAGTTACCATGTTTATTAGTCAAAATATAGTCAATAGAGTCACTTTGTTATTAGATTCAACATGTTATCAAAGTCATAAACGTCCAACTTGTTACGAGTGTCAAAGTCAACTTCTTATTAGGGTCAAAATGTCATCAATAGTAACTTCATTATTAAAGTCAAATCACCTCACAATTATTCTACGTTTTCCGCAGAATCCCTGGACGAACTAGAAGCAATGGTGGTACCACTGTTCTCTGAAGTAGAAGATAAGTCAGTAACGTCACCGACATGGGAGGAGCACCCGTTCCCGCCGCACTTGAGACGCAAGCGCGCCTACTGTCTGCCTGTCAAAGATCTCCGATCTCTCTCCATAGACTTCCCCATTCCGGATACAAGGAAACATTATAAGAGTGGTGTGAGTTTATTTATCTACAAGGTGTTTCATAAGTAACAATAAATATTTGAAACTCTTAAGGAGGTTGTTTAGACCGTCAAACTGAACAACTTTCTCTATGGGACCAACATCGAAATCGCAAAAAAAAAATTTCATATCCCATACATATTTTAGCTCTACTCGATTTGTAGAGTATAGAACATAATTTTTTTTTCGCGATTTCGATATTGGTCCCATAGTGAAAGTTGTTCAGTTTGATGGTCTATACCACCCCCTGAATGGTTTATTTGTATTTTTGTAACACCTTGTATACATGGTGTAACAAAACACCCTAGTAATACTTAAGCGGATGCTTCAGGCCATCAAACTGAACAACTTTCACTATGGAGCCAAAATAGAAATAGCGGAAAAAAATCCCCTCTTTCATACAAAACAGCACGACCGGTTCGACTCAAATGTATGGGACAGCTGATTTTTTTTGCGATTTTAAGTTGGCTCCATTGTGAAAGTTGTTCAGTTTGATGGTCTGAAGCACCCCCTTAAATATTACTAGGGTGTTTTGTTACACCCTGTACATAATATATATACAGGGTGTTTCATAAGTAACAATAAATTTTTGAATTTCTTAAGGGGGTTGTTAAGACCGTCAAACTGAACAACTTTCTCTATGGGACCAACATCGAAATCGCGAAAAAAATAATTTCATATCCTATACATATTTTAGCTCTAGTCGATTTGTAGAGTATAGAACATAAATTTTTATGTATACTCTGTATGTATAGGATATGAAATAATTTTTTTCGCGATTTCGATGTTGGTCCCATAGAGAAAGTTGTACAGTTTGACGGTCTTAACAACCCCCTTAAGAGTTTCAAAAATTTATTGTTACTTATGAAACACCTTGTATAGTAGTCCAACCGATTTCGTTGATGGCGACTGCTGTACTCTCTCACGCCGCACATGTGCACTCATGTGGCTGGCGTAACCAATTTTTGCCTTAAATGTTCGTCTGCAGAGGGCACACGTCAGCACTCCATCCACATAGTTGTAATGGTAGGCCACAGGTGGGCGGGCCTTTAGCTCATCACGCTTCCTGTCCAGCTCATCACGTCTGCGCTCCTCGAAGTCAAACACGCACAATAAGGAAGCACATACACAACATACGCATGCGCATGCGCATTACTGTACATAATAAGGAAGCTAATGTATAGATTACAGTCTAAATATATAAGTCTGTTTCACCACTTCTGGATATGTCATTGTTAGCTTATACTAGTGTTTACCCGCGACTTCGTCCGCACAAATTATATACCAGATTTTAAGTCAGATCATAAGCTATCAAACAAAAATAATTTCATCAAAATCCGTTCAGTAGTTTTTGCGTGATGCGCGAACAAACAAACAAATAGACAGAAAAATTTTCTAAAAAAGGTTGATTTCGAGTAAATATCTTTCATCAGTTCAGGCAAAAGCTAGTAAAGTATAATTAATTGACAGATTTTTAACTGACAATATTTGTTCCACAGCCGGGCCACTATCTGTCCCACCTGCTGGGACACGAAGGACCTGGGAGCTTGCTGTCGGCGCTAAAAGCCAGGGGATGGTGTAACAGGTGAGCAAATGTGCTGCGGAGGGAAAGATGTTTTCAATTTTATTTGGGTCCTTTTGCCGTTTACAGCCCTCGCCTGCAGCTCGTGCTGCATCAAATCTCGATTGTTCATGACAATGGAGAATGACGTCACTTGTTCGACCCAAAAACGACGTTATTTTAAATATTATTGATTGTAAACATGTTACAGCCATGTTGTGCTATTTCGAATCAAATTAAAGATTGAAAAATTAAGTCTCGGGTGGGACTTGAACCCGCACTCTTCAAAACCGGGGAAGTGCGTTATCCAATCACGTAACGTTATTTTGTTAAAAATATCTATTACCCTTTCATTTTAAATTCTGTGACATGTAAAATATTTTTATTGAGACAATTATCTCGAATTGGTTTTCGATAAAGCCCTTCAAACAAAACTTTGACTTATACAAGGTGTTACAAAAATACAAATAAACCTTTAAGGGACCGTGTAGACCATAAAACTGAACAACTTTCACTATTGGACCAATATCGAAATCGCGAAAAAAAAAATTGATCATACTCTACAAATCGACTAGAGCTAAAATATGTATAGGACATCAATTTTTTCGCGATTTCGATGTTGTTCCCATAGAGAAAGTTGTTCAGTTTGACGGTCTAAACAACCCCGTAATAGTAGGTGGAAATACCTCGGAGGCATCTTTTATTTTTCATTTTACGACTAGATTTATACCATTTACCGAAACTAAAGTCATACCTCAGTATTTTTGGATAGTTCATCTAGTGCAATCATCAACTGAATACACGATTGGAATTACTTCACTCGATAGAAAATCGTCACAAAGATGACGTATTTTCATGCATTTTTAAACATTTTTCTCGGTTTAGAAGAACTTAAAATAGTTTCCGATTGTTGGTATTTATACTCACATATTCACCATTAGTTTAACTAGTGCAATCATAAATAAAATCTAGAAAAAGTACTTTGGTTAGTTGTTTTTAATCGAAAATACGGCTCACGCACACACTTTTCGGAGCGCTCGGCAATCGCGTTTCTCATAGAAAATATTCGTCTGGACCTATGGCCCCTTAAGAGTTTTAAAAATGTATTCTTACTTATGAAACGCCCTGTATACCAAATTACTTCCGACCCATCTCTCCTAACAAAACTCCGGAAATTTACTGGGCTAGTCCACCACATACCAATAATGTCGTAATATCGTGTATTAATATTAACGTATAGTATTTTTCTAGTTTAGTGGGCGGTACGCGCATCGGCGCGAGGGGCTTCGGGTTCTTCAGCGTGCAGGTCGATCTCACAGAGGACGGCATCGAACATATTGACGACATCATATCACTCATCTTTCAGGTAAACATTTTTCATTAAAGCTAGGTTATCCCAGTGCAAGCGTCTCTTTCTTGCAAGCATAAGTTTACAATTAGCCATCCCGCTCCAATTGAAAGCAGGATCGCAAAAACACGTGTTTTTCGTCAATATGCTCATGGGTGTTTTAAAGCTAAAAATTCTTCTGAGTTCACTAGAAATATTTAATGTATTTAGTTAAGTACAAGAATAAAAAGTTAAATATCAGCAGTTTAATCATAGTATTGAAAAAACATTACAAAAAGGGGTAACTTTGGGATGTTTTTCTATCTAGTAAACTTAATCTAATCGTGTAATTGAGAACAGTCGCCCATCCGCCCGATCCTTAAATAAGACATAATTAAATTTCAGACTTTAAAACACAGTTTAAAACACTTTCGTTCGTGTTCAAAAAACGGCCTCGTCGGGATAACAGCGTCTTAAAGTCGGGCCACTTTAATAGGTCACATTTGAGCTCGGTGGCGCGTTGCGGAGAGGTATGGACTCTCAATCCAGAGGTCCGGGTTATCTATCTAAATCAATGCTGTAGCTAGAACTGAAAGATAGGGCGGAAGGAAAAGGCTACAGTATACTACAGTTATTGGAACTTCCGAATAAATTTCAAAAAAATAACTTTTCTGTAGGACGTACTAATTACATTTTCGGGTTTGCTGGAAGAAATCTCTTTAGAGATAAGCTCGCCCTTTGTCTATTATGCTGTTTTCATTTATATTTCTGTGTGTACAATAAGGGTTGAACTACACCAGGCAGCTTGCAGCGTGCATTTGCTAGAGCA
Organism: Agonopterix heracliana; assembly: GCA_963693445.1. Classification (NCBI taxonomy): domain Eukaryota; kingdom Metazoa; phylum Arthropoda; class Insecta; order Lepidoptera; family Depressariidae; genus Agonopterix; species Agonopterix heracliana. The sequence goes on along the minus strand of OY856333.1, from coordinate 840,681 downwards.
TATAAGATACGATCGCACGTGGCGTGCTGTTCCGTGCTGTTCCGTTCCGTCTATCTTAAATGCTCTAGCAAATGACGTTTCTGAGTGACAGAAAAGGATGGAGCGACGGAAAAATGCGATGCCGTGCTTCCTGATGTAGTTCAACCGTAAAGTGTTAAAAATAAAATGATATTTGTTCACAGTACATAGCATTATTGAAATCAGAAGAACCACAGCGCTGGGTGTGGGAAGAGCAAAAGGACCTCATGGCGATGGAGTTCAGGTTCAAGGATGCACAGGAACCCAGGAGTCTGGTCGCTGGACACGTGCATCTGTTGCAGGTAGGTACCTTATCTACAGGGTGAAATTGATACCATTAGCATCCCTTTTTAACTGAGGGGGGTATTCTAAGTGATCTATCTTTGATCTTGAGTATAGATAGAAAAGGATGCAAATACATACAACGTATACATGCATCCTTGTCTGTCTTTACCTAAGCGATCTCCACTTGAGTGTCGTTCTGTAAAACCCCCCTAAGAGTCTACCCATCAAACTGAACAACTTTTACTATGGGAGCAAACCGATCGGAGCAAAAAAATCAGCTGTTCCATACTAAACTTAAACTGCAATATGTACTCGACTCAAATGTATGCAACAACCATAGACATATTACTCTAGCGATAGACAAGCTCGTTCAAACAAACAACATGTCACACAAAATGACACTTTGCCGTCTGTCATTGCCATAGTGACGAAGTGAACACATCAATCAGGTGCGTACACCTCATTCAAGTGGAACATGTTGCTTCTATTCAAGGGCAAGTCTATAGCTAGAGTAATATGTCTATGCATCAAACTGAACAACTTTTACTATGGGAGCAAGCCGATGGTAGCAAAAAAATCAGCTGTTCCATACTAAACTGCAATGTCTACTCGACTCAACTGTATGCAACAGCTGTTTTTTTTTTTGCTCCGTTCGGTTTGCTCCTGTTGTGGGGACTTGCCATAGATGTCAACACCCACAAGTTATAGCAAAAAAGCTAACAGATGGCGATACCGTCGCGCTCAGAAATATGCTCCGCACAAAGACAACGTTTACCGTAAATACGTAACTCGTAACCTACTACAAATAAGGTTCACAATCGAATGCGAGACATAAATCGCGCAAGAGAAATAATCACAGAGATTCGATATATATACAAGGTCCAACTAAGAACTGTTGGACCACGGCCGGTCCCCAGGCTTCACACTAAGCCTGGTGGAAGATCTTCCCTTTTCAATGGAGAAACATTCCCAAGTACCACCTCCATACTCCCATAGTAAAAGATTGATGGGTAGACTCTTAGTTAAGAAGGATGCTATAGTAGATTAGATTACACACCGAGGACAGGAAAGTAAGAAAGGACTCAGTGGGTCTACCATGAGTTTTCACCGTTCTTTACTACTGTAGTTACGTCACCAACTTTGTATTGAATTTCGTACAGCGCTCCTAGTGGTTACGTTGAGAACTAATTTCTGTCATACGATTTGGCGACGTGACTACAGTAGTAAAATACAGGGAAAACTCATGGTAGGCCCTCTGATCTCATGAAATTCATTTGCAAACATGTGATCTGAGGCTTTCTTATTTACTGTCCGAGGTTAGTATACTATTTTTCTCCTCAACGGAGGTGGATAGTGACAACTTCGTTTAGCGCGGCGATAGTGTCCCATACATTTGAGTCGGGCAGGTACAGCAGTTTTGTATGGGACAGCAGATTTTTTTTTCGCGTTTCCTGATATAGGGTCCATATTGAAAGTTGTTCAGTGTAGATGAAGGTGGCGCGACGAAATTCATGGTTCCCTGAGAACTGGCCTGTCGAAGCGTGGAACAGAGACTCTTGGAGAGAACGAAAGGAGGCCTTTGCTCGACAGTGGGATATCATCATTATCATCTCAGCCGATGGACGTCCACTGCTGGACATAGGCCTCCCCAAGGATCGCCACAACGACCGATCTTGCGCTGTTCTCATCCAACGTGTTCCCGCCGCCTTCACCAGGTCGTCGGTCCACCTTGTGGGGGCTCACTGCCTACCCACGCTGCGCTTTCCTGTACGCGGTCGCCACTCGAGAACCTTCTGGCCCCATCTGCCATCGGTGTGCCCCGCCCACCGCCACAGTTTAGTTTAGCAATTCTTTGGGCTATGTCAGCTACTCTGGTTCTTCTGCGGATTTCTTCATTTCTGATCCGATCTCGCAGGGAAACTCCGAGCATAGCCCTCTCCATTGCCCTTTGGGTGACTTTCAGCCTTTTCACGAGGCCATGAGTGAGCGACCACGTCTCTGTTCCATATGTCATCCATCACTGATATCAACGGCTGATAATCTCACTGTAATAATAATAAATGGAAATTGTTACAGGAGTTCCCAATGGAGGATGTACTGAGCGCATACTACCTGATGACGGAGTGGCGTCCCGAGTTGATCAAAGAGATGTTGGAGTTGTTCACACCCGACAACGTGCGCGTTGGACTTGTTGCGAAGTAAGTACAGTGTGGTATGAAAGAGAGAACGATATCATTCAAATCGTGGCTTTATTGTACCACTCAATGTTTTGTACGACGTCATAAAAATATACCTAATAATAGTTTAAACCAGGCATACAATAGCTTCCTGTCGCGGCCCGCGAGCATGTTGACTTTTAGAAGTATGCATATTATGTACGGTGGTCAAAATGGTGGTGAAAGTTATAAGTCATGTTGTGAAAAATTTCGAGCTCGTTACGCTCGCTCTGTTATTAGTTTGTTAAACTATTCTATAGGATTGACATCTTGACAAACACAAAAACCGGCCACGATGACCGAAACAACAAGTAATGTTTTGTCTTTTTTGTTTACATAAGGTTTTATAATTGGCTGTCTCGCTCTCTCATTTCTTGGCTCCATCTTTCAGCGTAATCGAAAAGTTTTCAATCTATGGTTTAAACATATTACTTACTAAACCTTATCAAGAACCAGAGTAACTGGCATAGCCTAAAGAATTGCTAATGGGCGGGGCACATTGCTCGCAGAACAGGTGGCCCGATTGGGCCGAAAAGTTCTCGATGGGCGACCGCGTACCGGAAAGCGCAGCGTGGGTAGGCATTGAACCCCCACAAGGTGGACCGACGACCTGGTGAAGGCGGGAACACGTTGGATGAGGGCAGCGCAGGACCGGTCGTTGTGGCGATCTGCGGGGGAGGCCTATGTCCAGCTGTAGACGTCCATCGACTGAGATGATGATAAATACTAGAACTTATTGTTTCAAAGACATGTTTTGTCGTACACACGGCGACAGGTCAGGTTACCCTGTTTGAACTTTGAACTATTAGAAGTTGAACGCTGCGAATCGTGCGAGAGGGTGCGGCTGCGATATGTTGTTGTTGTTTCGTCTCACGGCACGCTGCGCCCGCGCCGGCAGCCGCGTCTATGCAGGATCTACCGCACTATGCCGTGTTTTGTACGTAGTGTAGTTATGGGTATATAGGGTGTGTAACATGATGTGTCGCCGTGTGTACAAATGAGATTTGTTGAATTAGCATTTTCTATTCGAACCAAATGTCTGCCTTTCGCCGTCTAAAACCTTTTGTCGAATTTGTAAAGAAATTATTGTTATTTCCAGATGTTTTGGTGAGAAATGTACTCAGACGGAGCCGTGGTACGGGACCAAGTATTTACAGGAAGATATAGCTGAAGAAACACTTAAGGTAATTATTTTGGTCTGTTCAAAGTTCAAAGATAGTACAAAGAAAATATAGTATACAAAAATCGAATTTTGCATACCCGGGGTAGTCAGAGATATTACGAAAACTCAAACTAAAAAAAAAAAACTATATAAGTAGCTTTTCGCCTCGGAAGGTATTCCGTTGGAGAGAAGATGCGGCCAGAAACTCTACAACACACATCTTTCAAACAAAACAAATAGTTTTTCTAACATATTTACGTAATACCGACTGCTCTCAAACGGAGAAGGAAAACATCGTGAGGAAACCTGCATGCTTCAATTTCGAGGCATGTATTGTACCCACTGTCCATTATAAGTGGCGACGGGCTCACCCCCCGTCACACTGGACAGAGTTTCAGTACTACTGGTGAAACGTGGATGTTCTGAGGTTTCAGAATATCTCTGACTACCCCCTCGGGGAATATAGTCGTGAGATGCTACCATTAATTTCTATTTTGTTTCAGGAATGGAAACAAGTGAAACCTTCTAAAGAGTTGCACTTGCCGCCGCTAAACGAATTTATACCTTCTCGCTTGGAGATAGAGACCACAAGCGATGTTACAACCGACGCCATCGCACCCGTCATTGTTAAAGTAAGATATCCCTGTTCCATCACTTTCAGTGATAAGGCCGTGTTTTCGATCAACTATACCTTTGTTTTATTCAGTCCCTTAGACCATAATATAACTATCATGTAAGAGTTACGCGTGTAATTCTACTATAAAACTTTTCTGTCACTTTTTGTGGGGGATGAGATAGCATGAAATCCGCAAATTTGGATTTTATTTCATTACTTAAAATTCTAACTTTTTATTGTTGAATGTGTTAATGAATTAACGCAAAACTAGAAAGTAGTTTGTTTAGAATCGAGAGCAGAATCTATAAATTCGATGCGTTTTTTGTCATAGCAACGGTCCGTCCATCCAAGTGGCAGAAAAATGTTCTATAGAGAAATAAAATACTTTTTCACCTCACAAGCTCGGAAAGGTTCTGTTTATCATTCGAAATCTGAGTGCAAAAGTGCATTTTATCCGCTAGCGTGGAAAGAGTTTTTGAAATTCGAATCTGTCAATTCAATATTTTTCTATACCGCCAGTCCACTGAAAATGCATTAATAACTATTTCATGTCACTGGCCAGCACGAAAAAAAACTTTAAAATGTTGTTCTCTTTACCAATTCACTTTTTTCCTCGCTGTTGTGAGGTGAAAAATTGTGTGTTTCGCTCGGCTACAAAGTTATTCTGCGTCTCGTACCTTTGAAACCTTCGCCATAAGCTCAGGATTCTATTATTTGAAAAATACTAGAATCCTTCGCTTGCTCAGGTTTCAATACAAGTACTCGCGCCAAAAAACAACTTTGCAGCCTAGCATAACAAATAACTAACTCCTCTCACGTTTTTCTCTATGATGGAAATGGCAGAAAAATGTTCTATAGAGAAATAAAATACTTACTCCTCTCACGTTTTTCTCTATGGGTAGTCTCCTAAGAACCCTAAACGAGGCTAGTTTGAAGTTATTGGTCCGCAATTATAGGCTATCTCGTTTAGTGATAAGGTATAAAATTTCATACAAATGCACATGGTAAATTGACCATGTTGACTAAACAAGCATCATGGATATTTTTTTGTTTGTTTCATCCGCAGGACACTCCTCTCATGAGGGTCTGGTTCAAGCAAGACAAAGAGTTTATGCTTCCGAAATCTTTCGTCACCTTCGACTTAGTGAGGTGAGCATTCATTTTATCTCCACAGAACACATACTAGTATGTGGCCAATTTTTTGTTGTTTAAATACCTATTATTGTTTTGGTTTTCTTTTCTTTTTTTTAGTCTATTGTAACCTTATTTTATTTTTATTTTTGAGCATACTTTTGTTGTTCTATTGTAGTTCACAATAAACCGCTCAACCCTCTTATCTAACCTGTCTCCCGCATATCATCTCAGGGAGTAGTATTATAAGAGATAAGTGTACTTTTTGCAACCATCAGCAGCAAGGCTGATTCAGTGTTTATGTGGTGTAGAGCATCTCTGTGATGGGGATGGACCAGGTCTGCCTGCATAACTTCAGTCGGTTTAGGAGTTACAGACGTTTAAAGGTCTGGAAAAAAATTACGAACAGCTGTAGGGCTGATCATATGATATTATTGTAGTATGCACTGTAGCCATGTGAACACTACAAAAACTGACATGGTTCATCAGTCGGTTTCGGAGTTACTGACGTTCAAAGGTCTGACCTTTGAACGGCTGTATATCCTAAACCGACTGGCAGTTCATGTCAGTTTTTGTACTTTTCGCATAGCTACAGTGCATACTATAATAATATCATACGATCAGCCTTGCTGTGGATCGTAATTTTTTTCCAGACCTTTAAACGTCTGTAACTCCTAAACCGACTGAAGTTATGCAGGCAGACCTGGTCCATCCCCATCACACAGATGCTCTACACCACATAAACACTGAATCAGCCTTGCTGCTGATGGTTGCAAAAAGTACACTTATCTCTTAGTCTATAGGTGGTGGCTGAAAAACAGCGCTGCCCGAGCCCACGGTTTCGGAACAGCACAGCTGACGCCACTCACCTTTTGCCTTTTTGATCTCAAAGCATTTTCTTTTATTTCTTTTTGTATGTACAATTTTGCTTGTTTGTCTGTTTATGTACTTACCTTGTATGTAATATAATAACTATAAGAGAAAGGCAATAAATAATTTTTTAATAAATTTTTTTTTAGTAGCATAGCATATGCTCACGACTATATTCCCCGAGGGGGTAGTCAGAGATATTCTGAAACCTCAGAACATCCACATATACTAGTACTTCGTATAGAAGAATCTAAAGATAGAACCACACTTCGTTATGTGTTATTTGTTATACGGCTATGCTGTATTCTCCATAATATTTGAACAGCATTACATTCCATCCATCCAGCTAATAAAGCAAAATTATACGAATGAGCCCTCAATACTTCGTCGTATGCGGCCGAATAAGAAGGCCTTCTTTGATTAATCCATTGCGGGTTCCGCTACATATTAGAGTCATCCCCGGGCTCGCTGCACTTCATTGTCTAGTGTTGTGAATGGTCGCCGCTGTTGATCCTGGTTCACAGGAGTTACAGCGGTGGGAATGTGAGGTGGGCTTGTGCCCGAAAAAAATTGAAATTGTCAAATTTATTGCATTTATTTGACGGCCCGACAGCACAGTCTGTAGTGAACCTGCCTGCTGTGCCGGGGGTCGCGGGTTCGAATCCCGTAAGGGATAAATATTTGTATGACGAATATGAATATTTGTACCCGAGTCATGGATGTTTGTATCTATATATGTATACTATATCGTTATCTAGTTATCATAATGATGAGTCTAGTAGATGTAGCATTAATCTATTATAAGTAAACTTCGTTAATCTGTTTGTTTCAGTGCATGCTGTATTTCCCTTTAATTAGTTGTACATTTAGCTTAAAAGTTTCTTAGATTTATATTGTTGTATTTGTATTAGTGTAACAACTGTTGGGAAATCAATAAAGAAAATAAAATAAATAAAATAATACAAATCCAGGCTAGATTCTGGAACTTTAAATATGACTAGATAATTTGTGTGACACTGGTATCGATTCGGTATTGCCACGACTTAACTTAACTAAATTTATTCCTGTCATTTTCTAACATTCGACTAAGAAAAGAGACAGAAAACCAACAACTGACTTTAGTGCTGTCAAAGTGACGCTACACGCCCAAAAACGCCTTAAATAAGATGGCGTGCATTATGATGCCATCTTATTTTGGGCGTGTAGCGTCACTTTGAGAGCACTAAAGTCAGTTCTTGGTTTTCTGTCTCTTTTCTTAGTCGAATGTTGGAAAATGACAGGAATAAATTTAGTTAAGTTAAGTCGTGGCAATACCGAATCGATACCATTGTCCAAGATATTTAAAAATTTAAATGTATTTATTTCTGCCTTTCTAGCCCGCTAGCGTACTCGGACCCTCTTAACTGCAACCTGACGTCAGTATGGGTGCTTCTACTGCGAGATAGTCTGCAACAGTTCGCGTACGCGGCCGAGCTCGCCGGCCTGCGCTGGAGCATCGGCAATGCCAAGTACGGTCTTAGTGTGAGTAGCTTTATATGTATACAAGCGGTGCAAATGTAGGAACAAAGTCTAACCTAGGGTACTGCCTTGTGGTACACCAATGTTAGTATGGAAGCAGGCTTCAGTTGGAGCATTGGTAACGCCAAGTATGGCCTTAGTGTGAGTAGCTTTATATTCGTGTGGTATAGATGTATGGAGGAGGAAGAGATTCGGACCTAGGATACTGCCTTGTGAGACACCAATGCCGAGCTCGCCGGCCTGAGGTGGAGCATCGGCAACGCCAAGTATGGCCTCAGTGTGAGTAGCTTTATATTCGTGTGGTATAGATGTATGGACGAGGAAGAGAGTCGGACCTAGGATACTGCCTTGTGAGACACCAATGCCGAGCTCGCCGGCCTGAGGTGGAGCATCGGCAACGCCAAGTATGGCCTCAGTGTGAGTAGCTTTATATAGGGTCCAACTTAATATGCTGACACTTTTTTAAGAGGATGATCAGACCATCAAACTGAACAACTTTCTCTATGGAACCAATATCGAAAGCGCGAAAAAAAAATCTGCTCTTCCATACTAAACTGCAAACCTACTCGAGCCAAATGTATGGGACAGCTGATTTCTTTTTCGCGATTTCGATGTTGGTCCCATAGAGAAAGTTGTTCAGTTTGATGGTCTGAACATCCCCTTAAAAAAGTGTCAGCATATTAAGAAGGACCCTGTATGTACACAAGCGGTGAAAATGTGTGGAGAAAGAAGAAAGTCTAACCTAGGATACTGCCTTGTGAGACACCAATGCTGAGCTCGCCGGCCTGAGGTGGAGCATCGGCAACGCCAAGTATGGCCTTAGTGTGAGTAGCTTTATATTCGTGTGGTATAGATGTATGGACGAGGAAGAGAGTCGGACCTAGGATACTGCCTTGTGGGACACCAATGTTAGTATGGAAGCAGGCTTCAGTTAGAACATAAAAAACGCAAAATATGGGCTCAGTGTAGGTAACTTTATATCAGGACATGCAGATGTGTGGTGGAGGAATAGAGTCGGACCTAGGGTACTGCCTTGTAGGACACCAATGTTAGTATCGAAGCAGGCTTCAGTTGGAGCATTGGTAACGCCAAGTATGGCCTTAGTGTGAGTAGCACATTCGGGAAAAATATCGATTGATTGAGCTCTGTCTATAACCAATTCGTAGAGTCGAGCTCGCTTCGCTCTGTTTCTACACATCATCCTAAAGAGTTCTGACCACAGCTAAGGCGTGGTGCTTTAAATTTCGAATCCATAGCTTTTACTTAGGTTACTTTTCACATGATTTGTAAAAAGCTCTGGCTCTTCTTATTTGTATTGAGGAGAAAAGTTGAGCTCGCTTCGCTCGCTCTAAGCTTCTGTTTTTGCATGGGGAAACCAAAAGATGTCTAACCACAACCAGAGTACATTTTAATTCATTCATTCATTCATTCATATTAATGAATCATCCATTAGAACGAAAAAGCCGTGGTGGTCCAGTGGCGAGTAACCTTGTGTGCCGTGCAGGAGGCGATGGTTCGATCCCCGTCCAGGCCGACTCGTACCAATGAGTTTTTCGGAATTTATGTACGATTTGTAACACCACTGGCTTTTTGGTGAAGGAAAACATCGTGAGGAAACCTGCATGCTTCAATTTCGAGGCATGTATTGTACCTACTGTCCATTATAAGTGGCGACGGGCTCACCCCCCGTCACACTGAACAGAGTTTCGGTACTACTGGTGAAACGTGGATGTTCTGAGGTTTCAGAATATCTCTGACTACCCCCTCGGGGAATATAGTCGTGAGCATATGCTATTAATGAATGAATGGCGGCAAAATCAGAATGTGTCCCGGGCGACAGAAACCAACGCTAAGCCACTGGTTATGGTTTTTATTTTTGGCGTAAAATAAGGTATAATTGATTGATGTGTTAACAGGTAACAATAGACGGGTACGACGACAAACAGCACGTATTGCTGGAGAAGATAATGGATCACATAGTGAACTTCAAGGCGGAGCCGCAGCGCTTCGGCATCATGAAGGAGAACCACATCAGGGCCATCAAGAACTTTGAAGCGGAACAACCTTATCAGGTAAGCGTTAAAAAGATAAGGAGAAACATTAGAATGAATGAATGAAATCATTTATTTGTAAGACTTTTGGTGGTACTTAGGATGTAGGTAATAAGTTCTCAGTTTCTCACAGAGACAACAAAAATCTGCCGTGATGGCGTACAAATATTGTGTTAAGAAGTTACAAAATATTATAAGACTAGCTGTGCCCGCGACTTCGTACGCGCAGAAAAGTTCTTAATAATATTAAGAGAAAGAACAAATATCAGAAATCTGTAGCACACACACACCCCTACACAGTAACTCATTCTTAGTTTATGTTGACAATACCCTACGGAGTAGGTAGCCGTGAAGAGAACTCTGCTTGATCCTAATAATCTAATTCAAAATCGGCAAATCCTCAAGTCTCTTGGCTTAGACAGTCAGGACCCCTGCAGCATCAACACTGAAGAGTTGGAACCCAATGTTATTTTTTTTGTTATGTTAATTAGTGTTAACAAAAAAGTATTTTCGGTATGTATTATGTAGGTACGTACGTACAGTATTTTCAGTTATTGCTTTGTTTCTGACCCCCCCTGAGAAGGGAAATATGGTCGTGAGTTTATGTATCTATCTATAATATGTAAGTAGGTTGGTTAGGTAGGTAGGTTGTGTAGGTACATAAAAAAGGATACTTTAACTGCATGTTTTACAAAAAAAACAGTGTCAAGTATCATCAACCTGCCATTGTCCACTGTTGAGCGTAGGACTCTCCCAAGGCGCGTCACAATACTATCCTCGGCCTTCCTCGTCCTGTCGCTCCGAGCTACCACGGTACATATAAAATACCAATACAATACCATGGTATATAGTACCACTCCACGCCTTACGGACTGGCCAATGGCCATGGGCATGGTGTCCCATCCCATACAAATGAAATTTTAGTTTAAAAATTGCAATATATGGCGTTATGGTATCGATTTGTAATTAATGTTTACGTAAACGTGTAAATTGTTACTCAAAGTACATTGTTTGACGTTGGGCATCTGTACTGTATATTATTATATAATCTGTGGCCATGGGACAGGGCGAACTGCGGCGCGAAAACCCATTTTTTAATACACTGAGTGTTGTGTCCATCGCGTAGGCGAATTGAAAAATCGCTTTTTGAGCTGCAGTTCACCCTGTCCCGTCGCCAGGCCGACGATACAGCGCCGGATGCTAGGCCGGATGGCGTCCCACACCTAACCAGTTAGTGGTCTAAATTGTTGGTCGTCAGTTCTTCGGAAGACATTATGACCAGCCCGAAATAGGGCTGCGATCCGTCCGGGTTTCCCCGGATTTGTTCTAGTTTGAAGGGCGTCCGGGGGCGTCCGGGCGGGGCCATCACAAAAGTTTGATTCATCCACAAAAATAAACTCCATTTCGGCATAAGCATAACAATCGAGTTGTTATGTAGCAAAATCGTGAGTTCGTTTCACTCGCTTCAGCTCTTATTTCATACATACTCGATTTTGGCATGACCTGGAAATGCGCTATAATATTTGGCAAAATCTCGAGCTCGCTTCGCTCACTCCTAGTTTTATTCGTACATTTTGAATGGATTGAGTCGTATTGCAAAATCTCGATATGTTATGAAAATCTCGAGCTCGCTCCTGGTTTTTGAATCAAAAAATTTAGTCGTATATTGCAAAATCTCCAGCTCGCTTCGCTTGCTAAATTTTTTTAGACCATGTTTCACTCGCTCCAGTCAGGTTTCAGCTCGTATTTCAACAACCTATTTGTATCGATGTAAATTTAAAAGAAGATTTTAGATTGTGCAGTAACAACCTAAGCTGAACTTTACTGTCAAAATACAATTTATCGTGGTTGCCCGGGGACAATTTCAGATTTTACTGAAATGTCCGGGGTTTTTGACGTATTTGTCCGGCAACGGCGATTTGGCAGTGGCAACCCTAGCCCGGAACGACCCAAAGAGGGTCACATTTCCTCTCCCAAAGTCGACGCGCAATTTCAGCAATGAAGCTTTTAGCTTCGACTCCCCATGCCCCTGTGGTCTTGACGGTGACAGGAACTAAGAGATATTGACGCATCAAAGCACCGGACTCTCTTTTTTGTGGCAGTAAGTTCTGCGGCTGCTCCAGGTGTCCGCGACGTGCGACTGAGGTCTGGCGGGGAAGGTGCTTACGCATGTAGTGTGCCACAGGAGGCACTTGCTTTTCTGCCAGGACACCAAAGCTAGGCCGTAGGCCGTCGGTCTTTTGAAATACACATACACAGAATAGGCACATAAAGTATGATAAGTACAATTAGATTTGTGTAATTTCTACACTTGGAACAGTTGGAGTACCTACTAACTTTCATTTACTCAACCACTGTGAGTAAATTTTTAAATATTTATAACTTTTGATAGTGTAAACCGATTCCTAAGAAATAAAGCCTGTATATGTTAATCCAAACTTCATCCATAAATCAGATTCTCCTATGTATGCACTTGCTGATGAAAATGTGATATTTTCATATTTATAATGAGTATAAAAATAAAAACAAAAAGTTCTGCACCAAGATTCGAACCATCAACTCGTGTTTGAAAGTCTGACCCTTTACCAATTACGCTACTGAGCTTTCTGAAGAAAGCGTTGAAAAAAGCAATTAGTATTTACCATACTGAATCTTCGCAAATGCATGAACGCGCAGACCACTGACTTTAAATACTCATAACTTCTGATTGAATTAACTGATTGCGATGAAATAAAGCACAAATGTGAATCCAAATAAAGCCCTATTCTTTTGTGAAAACCGCATTTAAATCGGTTGAGTAGATTTTGTGTGATGCATGCATTAAATTTAGTGTCGCTCGCGACTTTGTCTAAATACTTATAACTTTTGATTGAATTAACCGATTGCGATGAAATAAAGCCTACACGTTAATCCAAACTAAGCCCTATATTTTTGTGAAAACGCCATCCAAATCGGCTCAGTAGTTTTTAAGTTATGCGTGAATTAAATTCAGTGGCGCTCGCGACTTTTTCTTTAATTACTCATAACTTTTTATTGAATAAACCGATTGCGATGAAACATAGCCTATATTTTAATCTAAGCCATGCCCTACACTTTAGTGAAAACCCCATCCAAATCGGTTCAGTAGTTTTTAAGTGATGCGCGAACAAACAAACAGACAAACAGACAAAAATTCTAAAAATGGTCTTAATGTATTCCATTACGTATCCTAAACACCCCCAATTATTTTTTTTTAAATATCTTCAATGTAGGGTGCGTAGTCGAACAGTGAACCAACCAGATACACTGAGCCACCGCCATATTTCTAAATATGCGACATTGCCAGTTTTACCTCACTAACTAATACTTGCCTCGTGGGCACCCTTCCCCTCTCCCGTAGTGAGCCGGCAGCTGCGGTGTGAGCGTTATGTGCTACAGCGACTTGTTCGTTTTCCGCCAAAAAAAGATTGTTTTCTCACGTAACTGTCTCGATTTTTGTACATTTTGTTATTTATACTAAGAATAAAACTTGTGTGGTGTCAGAATTGTTGTAGTTTTAGTCGTTTTATGAGCATATTGTTTTGTGACAATTAAGCGTCTAACCTATATTTTTGGGTAATTATAAGTAGAATAGTGTGTGTATTGAACAGTGAACCAGGTTTGCATAGTAGACAGTGAACCGGTTCACTACCTTACTTTAAAAAAGCTAAATTTTTAATTGAAGTTGTTCATGATAATTTTGATTATTTTTTATTTTTCTGTGGTTCTTTGAATTAAGACTGTTTATTATACCATCAAAAAGGTTTGTTGTTAATTACCTAAAAAGGTTTATATGAAAAGTTTAAGTAGTTTTTGTTAGAAGACGTTTTTTTTTCATTGTTTTCTGTATGGTAAAAATAAAAGGAGATTTTTCAAAATTATGAGGTTTCTTTTCAGAAATAAGCATTTTTACTAGTAATTAAATGTATGGTTCACTGTTGAAACTTAGGTGGTTCAGTGTAAACTACCCATAGTACACAGTGAGCCAAATTTCATTTTTGATAAAAACTGTCTTTACGGGTTTAGTTTGTTCCTTGGGCTTTATATAACTTAAAACTAAGAAACCTTATGAAATTACCTAACCGATGGCACCAAAACGAAAGTAGTAGCTTTATTTTTCAGCACGCTACGTATCTTGGAAAAAAGGGTGGTTCACTGTTCAACTACGCACCCTACATCATCGCCAAGTTTAGAATTTTATTATATGTATAGATATCACGTTTTACATTCAATGACTGATTCTCGTGATTCGGAACCATAACAAAGAACAATAATCAAGAAAAGTACACAGAAGACAATTATTTACATGCAGCTTACGAAAGAAAGTCACAATTTTACGAGTACATGCAGTTTGCAGATAAATAGTTCCAAGATGTTCCCTTGGAGAACACCGAATTGTTTTAAAGGACGAAAAGAATTAGGCGGTTTCCAAGACAAGAAAAACATAAATCTTAAGATGGCAATATTATTTAACGGAAAAAAGGGCTTTTTGCGTAGACATCTTATATACAAACTAGACTCACAATCAACGTTCGAAAAAATGGCACAACCAAAAGAGCTCAGATGTGCTCTTTTTTGTACTAGCTGACAGTTAACAAGCGAAATACGGCTGTGTTTATAAATCAAATACAACGTATTAATGACAACCAGCAGCATGCATACTTAATTTGTGCGGGTTTTTGCGTCAATGTGGACAAAAATTTGCAAGTATTTGCAATTTGGAGGTCAATGGCTTTTTGCCAACAAACTGCTCCCTAAAATTAGGGAACCGAGAAAAACACGAAAACTTTTCCTCTGCTAGCTAAGTTTTCACGATTGTAACGCCAACGATCTTTCCAATCATCATCATCATCATCATCTCAGCCGATGTACGTCCACTGCTGGACATAGGCCTCCCCCAAGGATCGCCATAACGACCGGTCCTGCGCTGCCCTCATCCAACGGTTTCCCGCCCCGCAACGGGTAGGCCCCCCGGTGGACCGATCTTTCCAATGTCGTTGAAAAATTCGTGCGGATTCGAATCCGGACTCCATCTTATCTTATCTTGTTGTGGGGCCTGGCAGGCCAGCAACACTTCGACCCAGTGGGATCTTTTGTGTTAGCCCCAATACTTTTTGCTTTCTTCACCCTTCCAATACCACGTTCATTGTTCACAGCATGCGGTGTATCAACAAGCCCTCTGTCTGTCTGACCTGGTTTGGACTAGATGTCAACTTCTGGATGCGGCTGAAGGTAATTTTCTAAAAATTGTTTATGTTTTGATCTGAATTAATAGTGTTTCCCGCACTCGTAGCATGCAAATAGAAATAGAGCGAAGGTGTGATAGCGCTTTATTACTGTGTCAAACTACCTATGCTTGTAGAAATAGACTAAATATTTCTCCAAGCTCAGCGCGGTATTAATAATAAGAGAACTCAAATTTTGATAAATAAAATTAACACGTTGTATTACACGCAGGTATAACGCCGGAGCAACTGGACGAGTTTGCGGGTCGTTTCATTCGGAAGGTACACGTCGAGGGGCTAATGTTCGGCAACTTGACGAGGGAACGAGCTCTGCGGGTAGCTGACACCGTCGAGGCCATGTTAGTTTCCTCACGATGTTTTCCTTCACCGAAAAGCCAGTGGTGTTACAAATCGTACATAAATTCCGAAAAAACGGAGATCGAACCATCGCCTCCTGTACGGCAGGCAAGGTTTCTCGCCACTGGACCACCACGGCTTTTCAAAGTAGTCAAAGTAAGACAATATAAACCTTATAGTACGTAGCATAGCGTCGTTTTTGTCGTAAAGAATCGCGCCCGCGCCTCCAGGTGACGTCGCTTGTTCTCCAAACGACGCTATGCTGCGTACTTTTTATTTTATTTATTTTATTGGATTAGAGAAACATACATCATTAATATATACACTTGGATTACAAAACTTAATCAACGAATTAGCCAAAACAGTTTCCACTTATAGAAACTACAGTAGATATGTTGCTCAAACTTAACAACCAAAATTAAATTAAAAAAGAAACGATACATTTAAACAAACACTTCAATTTTGAATAAATTTAGGTACCTACTATTTAAATTATGACTTTACTAAAGCTAAAGGCAAAACAAAAACAAAATGGACTGAATTAATAACGAAAATTAAGGAGAATTCAAAACAAATCATACAGCTACTAGGTAACTTTTTCGACCTCAGAAACATATTTATGTAATTTCTCATGAAACATATCGATGTGCTGATATTTATCATTGTATGCAGAACAGGTCCTTACAATGTACCGGTTCGAAGAGTAATTAGTTCTACAGAATGGAACAGCGAACACATTATAGCGAGTGCGGGTGCCAGAACAGCGAAAACGTACTTTGCTGAGCAGATAGGGTGAATCGATGATGCCATTCATTATTTTGTACAGGAATATCTGGTACTATAATGTTTATAATTGTGTTACTTTGACTATCCGCCACCGCCACACGTCTCTTCTGTATGAACAGCGTCTTACAATGTATCTACTTTAACTTTGTTATGTTTTTACCAATACGGAAGTGCAACTTCATATTTACTAGAGTTAACCCGCGACTTCGTCCGCACAAATTATATACCAGATTTTAAGTCAGATCATAAGCTATCAAACAAAAAAGTTTCATCAAAATAGGTTCAGTAGTTTTTGCGTGATGCGCGAACAAACAAACACACAAACAAACAGACAAACAGACAGACAAATTTTCTAAAAAAGGTTGATTTCGAGTCATGGATACCTAAAAACCATATCGTAATCTTTTTTTTGTAAATATCTTCAATGTACAGTTCAGTACACACTTCAGTTACAGTTTTATAATAGTTAATATTTATTTCACAGGCTACCTAAAGACGCCACACCGCTGTTGGCTCAACAGTTGTTACTGTACAGAGAAGTGGAGCTAGAGAAAGGTATGTATTGTCTTGAAACCCTAACAAAATAATAATGTACCAGTACCTGAATTCTTTTTTGGTGTTTCAATGTGCAATATCTAATCTGTAGCTGAACCCACAATGAATTAATCAATGGAGATTATGTACTACCACTGTAAACATCCGCATGTTCATCGCAGATGAACATAGTAGCTGACATAGCCCAAAGAATTGCTAAACTAAAGTGGCAGTGGGCGGGGCACATTGCTCGCAGAACCGATGGCCGATGGGGCCGGAAGGTTCTCGAGTGGCGACCGCGTACCGGAAAGGCCCCCACACGGTGGACCGACGACCTGGTGAAGGCGGCGGGAAACCGTTGTATGAGGGCAGCGCAGGACCGGTCGTTGTGGCGATCCTTGGGGGAGGCCTGTGTCTAGCAGTTGACGTCCATCGGCTGAAGATGATGATGATGATGACTGTAAACATGTCGAGGTGTTTTATTTAACTGGTTAGTTTTAAAGTTAGTTTCCCCAACAGGGGCGTCGTATCTACGTGAAACAACGAACAGTGTTCACAAATCGTCTTGCGCTTCGGTATACTACGCGTGCGGACCGCGCGCTACCCGACATAATGTGGCTCTAGAGCTGCTGGCACAGACGCTTAGCGAGCCCTGTTTCAATGTACTGAGGACTAAGGTAATTGCATTTAAATAAGATTTAAAAAAAAGATTTAGTTGCCCCGAAGTTAAGTCAAGTGGCCCCAAATTTAAGTGACTTGGCCCCAAAGGTAAGTAAGATGGTCCAAAGTTAAGTGAAATTGCCCCGAACTTAGATAAGACTGTTCAAATATTCGTGAAATTGTCCCAAACTTTGATAAGGCTGCACAAATCGTTTTCTTTTGAGCGACACCGCCTAACTATTTTTTTTCGTTTGTTAATTCTTCTACCCTAAGGTTGTCTTGGAGAAATCGATGTTAAGCGATAAGACCGCCTTTTCTGTACCTACTTGTAATTCTTTCTGTCTTCAAATGTATGTTCTGTTTTGGTGTGCAATAAAGTATAATTGCATTGAATTGAGCGTTTGGACTGCGGGTTACTCTACCTACACAATGTAGCTCTAGAGCTGCTAGCACGGACGTTTAGCGAGTCCTGCCTCAATTCACTGAGAACTAAGGTAAATGGCCTCAAAGTTAAGTAACATTTCCCAAAGTCACGTCAAAAGCTGAGATAATTTTGATTAAGTTGCACCAAAGATATGAAAATTGGCTTCAAAGTTAAGTGAAATTGGCCCAAAGTTAAGTTAGATTACCCCAATGTTAAATGAGATTGCGCCAAAGTTCGGGTAGGTAATGTAACCACACCGCAATGACGTATACGGTCGACTCCTGCGCTCAAAAATAGCTAATGTGAGATGGTACTTATTGTCCCCAGGAGCAACTAGGCTACATAGTGTTCAGCGGAGTGCGTCGCTCCAACGGTGTTCAAGGACTTCGCCTCATCGTGCAGAGCGAGCGACATCCGCTCTACCTCGACTCTAGGATAGAGGCCTTCATCGGCAGCTCACTGGTGAGTATAAACTATAAGGAGTCGCTCTGTGTTCAAGGACTTCGCCTTATAGTGTAGACATCCGCTCTACCTCGACTCGAGGAAGACCTTCATCGGTAGCTCACTGGTGAGTATAAACTATAAGGAGTCGCTCTGTGTTTAAGGACTTCGCCTTATAGTATAGACATCCGCTCTACCTCGACTCGAGGAAGACCTTCATCGGAAGCTCACTGGTAAGTATAAACTACAAGGAGTCGCTCTAAGGTTGTTCAAAGACTTCGCCCTACAGTTGAGACATCCGCTCTACCTCGACTCGAAGAAGGCCTTCATCGGAAGCTCACTGGTGAGTATAAACCATAGAGAAATTACACGCTCCCCTTGGTAGAGATGGTGTAACAACGTGTGCACAGTAACCACCAATTGTGCACTAGTTTGTACTGCGACCATAGAGAAATTACACGCTCCCCTAAGCTTTTTGTCTCCCCTCACCCGTCCCTCACCCCCTTTGTCGGCGACATAATTTTCTATAGAAACAAGCCGATATGCCATCTCCTCTTACTCCATGGTATAAACTATAAGGAGTCGCTCTACCGTTGTTCAAGGACTTCGCCTCATAGTTCAGAGCGAGCGACAACCGCTCTACCTCGACTCGAGGATAGAGGCCTTCATCGGAAGCTCACTGGTGAGTATAAACTATAAGGAGTCGCTCTAACGTTGTTCAAGGACTTCGCCTCATAGTCCAGAGCGAGCGACAACCGCTCTACCTCGACTCGAGGATAGAGGCCTTCATCGGAAGCTCACTGGTGAGTATAAACTATAAGGAGTCGCTCTAACGTTGTTCAAGGACTTCGCCTCATAGTTCAGAGCGAGCGACAACCGCTCTACCTCGACTCGAGGATAGAGGCCTTCATCGGAAGCTCACTGGTGAGTATAAACTGTAAGGAGTCGCTTTCAGCGGAGTGCGTCGCTCCAACGGTGTTCAAGGACTTCGCCTCATCGTGCAGAGCGAGCGACAACCGCTCTACCTCGACTCGAGGATAGAGGCCTTCATCGGAAGCTCACTGGTGAGTATAAACTATAAGGAGTCGCTCTAACGTTGTTCAAGGACTTCGCCTCATAGTTCAGAGCGAGCGACAACCGCTCTACCTCGACTCGAGGATAGAGGCCTTCATCGGAAGCTCACTGGTGAGTATAAACTATAAGGAGTCGCTCTAACGTTGTTCAAGGACTTCGCCTCATAGTTCAGAGCGAGCGACAACCGCTCTACCTCGACTCGAGGATAGAGGCCTTCATCGGAAGCTCACTGGTGAGTATAAACTGTAAGGAGTCGCTTTCAGCGGAGTGCGTCGCTCCAACGGTGTTCAAGGACTTCGCCTCATCGTGCAGAGCGAGCGACATCCGCTCTACCTCGACTCGAGGATAGAGGCCTTCATCGGCAGCTCACTGGTGAGTATAAACTACAAAACACCCCAGTAATACTTAAGACGTAATAGTAGGTGGAAATACCTCGGAGGCATCTTTTATTTTTCATTTTACGACTAGATTTATACCATTTACTGAAACTAAATCCCTCAGTATTTTTGGATAGTTCATCTAGTGCAATCATAAACTGAATACACGATTGGAATTACTTCACTCGATAGAAAATCGTCACAAAGATGACGTATTTTCAAGCATTTTTAAAAAAAATTCTCTGTTTAGAAGTACTTAAAATAGTTTCCGATTGTTGGTATTTATACTCACATATTCACAATTAGTTTAACTAGTGCAATCATAAATAAAATCTAGAAAAAGTACTTTCGTTAGTTGTTTTTAATCGAAAATACGGCTCACGCACACACTTTTCGGAGCGCTCGGCAATCGCGATTCTCATAGAAAATATTCGTCGGGACCTATGGCCCCTTAAGGAATTGCTTCAGACCTTCAAACTGTACAACTTTGCCAACATCGAGAAAAAATTGTAGTTTTTTTCAATATTTTGACTTTTGATTCTTCTTATCGTGTTGGCAAGCCCTGGTGTCAGTTTATTCAAACCGCCTTACGGCCTTTGACCCACGTAATTTAAGTGTAACGACTTTTAATTGAATAAAATTTTCTTGCAGGAATATTTAGAGAAGATGTCGGAGGAGGAATTCATCAAGCATCGATCCGCGCTCGCAGCTCAGCGGCTAGAGAAGCCCAAACGTCTCACCAGCAAGGCTTCACAGCTCTGGAGCGAGATCACTACACAGGTACCGTACTAATAACATAAATATTTAATAGAGATGTCGGAGGAGGAATTCGTCAAGCATCGATCAACATCTCTAATGCTTAGAGATGATGTCCGAAGAGGAGTTAGTCAAACATCAGGCCAGTTCGCAGCTCAGCCGCTGAAGAAACCCAAACGTCTGACCAGCAAGGCTTCACAGCTCTGGAGCTAGATCACTACACAGGTACCGTGCTAATAACATCAATATAATACTTAGAGAAGATAAATAAATATCTTGGACAGTGTCACACAAATTATCTAGTCACATTTAAAGTTCCAGAATCTAGCCTGGACTTGTATTATGATAACTAGACAACGATATAGAATACATATATAGATACAAACATCCATGACTCGGTTACAAATATTCATATTCGTCATACAAATATTTGTCCCTTACGGGATTCGAACCCACGACCCCCGACACAGCAGGCAGGTTCACTACAGACTGTGCTGTCGGGCCGTCGATGTCGGATGATGTCGGAGGAGTTTGTCAAGAATCGGGCAAGTTAGCAGCTTAGTGGCTAGAGAAGCCCAAACGTTTGACGAGGATCAAGGATTTTCCATTTATGGAATGGAAGAAATCACTTTTGGCTATAATGCTGCGTTTCTTACCCCTCTAGTTCACTTTAATTGTTGTTTATTTTTATTTTTAAGTAATTCTCTTACCTAAATCTTAATTTAATTACAGGTATACAACTTCGATCGCGCTAGAGTGGAAGTCGAACAACTTAATACTATCACGAAAGACGAATTAATTCAGTTTTATAAGGTGAGTTACCCTTAATACCTATGAGTTACCCAACTACCTATGAGATACCCTTAATACCTATGAGTTACCCAACTACCTATGAGTTACCCTTACTACCTATGAATTACGAATAATACCTATGAGCTACCCTTACTATCTATGAGTTAACCTAACTACCTATGATTTACCCTTACTACCTATGAGTTACCCAATCTACCTACCTATGAGTTAACCTCACTATCTATGAGTTAACTTAACTACCTATGAGTTACCCAATCTACCTACCTATGAGTTAACCTCACTATCTATGAGTTAACTTAACTACCTATGAGTTACCCAATCTACCTACCTATGAGTTAACCTCACTATCTATGAGTTAACTTAACTACCTATGAGTAACCCAATCTACCTACCTATGAGTTACCCTTACTATCTATGAGTTAACTTAACTACCTATGAGTTACCCAATCTACCTATGAATTACTCTTACTACCTATGAGTTACCCAAACTTTCTATGAGTTACCCTAACTACCTATGAGTAACCCTAACTACTTATGAATTACGCCTACTACCTATGAGTTACCCAAACTACCTATGATTTACTACTATGAGTTACCCTACCAAAACCGATGTGTATGAAGCATATATTATGAGCATGTATGAGGCGACTAAAGTTAAATGTCTATCAGTTATCTAGGATGGGATGCTATACACAGGAATTAAACATTTATTGAAAATAATTGTAGGACAGAGATCGGATTAGTTTAATTGTTAGTTGTTTATTGGTGTTAGTTTTATTGTTTTTTGGAATGTGAATGAAAGAGCTGGTAGAGGGATTTTAAAATATTATGTCAATAAATGAATATCAAACCAACAGAAGCACATATTGGAGTCGTCGATAGACAGACAGAAGATCGCCGTGTATGTGGTGTCGACCGCTGAAGGCGGCGCCGGGACGCAAGAGAACGACAAGGTCGACCACGACGGTAATGAGAAGGAACGAGTCGAGGTACGTGTTTGATAATTGTAAATTAAACTGATAGAAACACATATTGGAGTCGTCGACACACAGACAGAAGATCGTTTTGTATGTGGTATCAAACAAGTCAATGACAAGGTCGACCACGACGGTAATGAGATGCAACGAGTCGAGGTAAGTGTTAGATAAATGTAGATCAAACCGATAGAAACATATTGGAGTCTCCGACAGACAAAAGGTTGCCGTGTATGTGGTATCGACCACTGAAGGCGGCGCTGGGACGCAAGAGAACGACAAGGTCGACCACGACGGTAATGAGAAGCAACGAGTCGAGGTAAGTGTTAGATGAATGTAAATAAAACCAACAGAAACACATACTGGAGTCTCCGACAGACAGAAGATCGCAGTGTATGTGGTATCGACCGCTGAAGGCGGCGCCGGGACGCAAGAGAACGACAAGGTCGACCACGACGGTAATGAGAAGCAACGAGTCGAGGTACGTGTTAGATAATTGTAAATTAAACTGATAGAAACACATATTGGAGTCTCCGACAGACAAAAGGTCGCCGTGTATGTGATATCGACCGCTGAAGGCGGCGCTGGGACGCAAGAGAACGACAAGGTCGACCACGACGGTAATGAGAAGCAACGAGTCGAGGTACGTGTTAGATAATTGTAAATTAAACTGATAGAAACACATATTGGAGTCGTCGATAGGCAGAAGATAGCTGTGTATGTAGTATCGACTGCTGAAGGCGGCGCTGGGACGCAAGAGAACGACAAGGTCGACCACGACGGTAATGAGAAGCAACGAGTCGAGGTACGTGTTAGATAATTGTAAATTAAACTGATAGAAACACATATTGGAGTCGTCGATAGGCAGAAGATAGCTGTGTATGTAGTATCGACCGCTGAAGGCGGCGCCGGGACGCAAGAGAACGACAAGGTCGACCACGACGGTAATGAGAAGCAACGAGTCGAGGTACGTGTTTGATAATTGTAAATTAAACTGATAGAAACACATATTGGAGTCTCCGACAGACAAAAGGTCGCCGTGTATGTGATATCGACCGCTGAAGGCGGCGCTGGGACGCAAGAGAACGACAAGGTCGACCACGACGGTAATGAGAAGCAACGAGTCGAGGTACGTGTTAGATAATTGTAAATTAAACTGATAGAAACACATATTGGAGTCGTCGATAGGCAGAAGATAGCTGTGTATGTAGTATCGACTGCTGAAGGCGGCGCTGGGACGCAAGAGAACGACAAGGTCGACCACGACGGTAATGAGAAGCAACGAGTCGAGGTACGTGTTAGATAATTGTAAATTAAACTGATAGAAACACATATTGGAGTCGTCGATAGGCAGAAGATAGCTGTGTATGTAGTATCGACCGCTGAAGGCGGCGCCGGGACGCAAGAGAACGACAAGGTCGACCACGACGGTAATGAGAAGCAACGAGTCGAGGTAAGTGTTTGATAAATATCAATAAAACCAACAGAAACACATACTAGAATCTCCGACAGACAGAAGATCGCCGTGTATGTGGTAGCGACAGCTGAAGGCGGCGCTGGGACGCAAGAGAACGACAAGGTCGACCACGACGGTAATGAGAAGCAACGAGTCGAGGTACGTGTCTGATAATTGTAAATTAAACTGATAGAAACACATTGGAGTCTCCGACAGACAGAAGATCGCCGTGTATGTGGTATCGACCGCTGAAGGCGGCGCCGGGACGCAAGAGAACGACAAGGTCGACCACGACGGTAATGAGAAGCAACGAGTCGAGGTACGTGTTAGATAATTGTAAATTAAACTGATAGAAACACATATTGGAGTCGTCGATGGACAGACAGAAGATCGCGTTGTATGTAATATCTAGCAAGTCAACGACAAGGTCTGCAATCTGCTGTGCGTTAGTCTCGCAAAAACTCGAAAACGGCTCGACCGATTGCGATGAAACTTTAGTGCGTTGTTGTTTGTTGTGCACACGCTGGGGAAGGCTTATGCAAAAAACTGTCAAGTGTGTGTCAGGAAAAAAGGGACATTCTTCTTCTTATCGTGTCGACTTCAAATTTTGAACAAAGTCGCTAAATAGTACCTTGCCAGAAGTGGGCAACCGATACTGCACCGTCGCTAGCGGTCATGAGCTCCTCCTGCGTACAGGTGTTAAGGCACGCAGGGCACGATGTGAGATGGGCCATCGTTTGTGGAGCTCCACACAAGCAACTCACATTTTGCGCATCCGAGAATCCCCACCTGAACATGTTGTCCTTACTGCGACCGACCTGGGTTCGAAGTCGGTTTAACGACTTCCAGGTCGCCCAAGGCAAGTCATGTCCAGGCGGGAGGCTCTCAGACGGCGGCACAAATGGAGTTGGGAGGGACACTTTTTGTCGCCAAAGACATTGCAACGCATACATACATACATAAACTCACGCCTTTTCACAGAGGGGTAGGCAGAGACTATGGATCTCCACTTTGGGCGGTGCTGACACACCTCTCTTGCTTCCTCTAGGTCCACACATCTTGTTATACATTCCCATCGATTTCGGCTGCTTTTGACCTGGTATTTTTTATGACGTGTAGTGTATTTGTTATTTACGAAAGCCGTGGTGGTCCAGTGGCGAGTAACCTTGCCTGCCGTGCAGGAGGCGATGGTTCGATCCCCGTCCAGGCCGACCCGTACCAATGAGTTTATCGGAATTGATGTACGATTTGTAACACCACTGGCTATTCGGTGAAGGAAAACATCGTGAGGAAACCTGCATACGCTGAAGAAATTCCGATGCGTATGTGAAGTCTACCAATCCGCATTGTGCACGCGTGGTGGACTAACGCCCATACACCCTCCCTGAGGGTACGTCTGTGCCCTGCAGTGGGACGTATATATAGGCTGTGATGATGATTATTATGTTTTTTTATGACGTCCCGGATCTGGTCTAGGTACGTCCTCCTAGTTCTGCCTCTACCAATGTTTCCTTCCACACACGCCTTATAATATTTGTTTCGTAAGTCGATTTGCAACGCATAGCAATAAAATGTTTTTTGTTTCAGCCAACTAAAATAATGGATCTCGTGGAATTCAAGTCTCGGCGACGTCTCTACCCCCACCCCGCGCCCTTCACAAACATACCTCGCAAAGGAGCCCAGTGCAAGCTCTAAAAACAACCCTAAATCTATAGTCTTAAGGTTTAACTTTGAAGTTTATCTCACAATAGCACGTTTTGCTGTGGATGCTAGACATTGATTTGTAAGTTCGCTATTTGACGCTCAGAATTCTACGATGCAGCGATTTTATCGAGCGATAATATCGCTGCGATTTTGCGATAATTGTTCTCAGTACATTTTGTATGGGGACGCGCTCGATCCCACACACTGCCGCGATATTATCGCAACTCTTTCTACTACATTCAGTGGTGTGCGCATGCGTGACGCGAATCGCGGAATCGCTGCAGTGTGTAAGGTGTCGCGATATCGCTGTCGATAATATCGCTCGATAAAATCGTTCGATAATATCGCTGCAATGTGCGGAAGCCTTTATACAACCTTTCTGTAACATTCTGTATACTAATATACTGTGAAAAGGGATCTTTTTGATTACGTCATTTTTGTGTTAAATTGTGTGATCACGTCATAAAACACTAGGGACGATTAGGTACCATTTAACCAGGGTTCGAAATTATCAAGATAATTATTAATGGAAAACATCGTGAGGAAACCTGAGTGAATGTGAATGAGAATTTCGAGGCATGTATTGTACCCACTGTCCATTATAAGTAGACCCGGGCTCACTCCCCGTCACTCTGTCCCCGTCCCCGGTAGGTACTACTGGTGAAACGTGGATGTTCAGAGTTTTCAGAATATCTCTGACTACCCCCTCGGGGAATATAGTCGTGAGCATATGGATTTTAATTACCATGATAATTATCCTTTCGAACCCTGCTTTTAACAGAAAAAATTAACATCACATTGACGGGGATTTATTGACGTGACGTGACGTAGATAAATTGTACAGTTATATATTTTTCTCTCCTCCGGACGGAAAGGGTCAATTGTCGTCCCGCTGCGGTAAACGAAGATGCCGCTTTCCACCTCGGTCGAGGAGAAAAGTAGTATACTAACCTCGGGCAGTAAATAAGAAACAGATCACATGTTTTCATGGTTTCATTACATGATATCTGAGACCTTTCTTGCTTTCCTGCCCTCGGTGTGTAATCTACTATTATTTAAATTTGAGTTTTCACCACTAGAATTGGTCCTTTGAGCCGGATATGCTATAAAAATTTACTTTACGCGTTTGTCAACATGTTAGGGTCAATTCAGATTAGGTGGGAAAATACTCGAGCATTTTCTTGGCCATTCACACTTAGCGCAAAACGATGCTGTCCGCTAGATTAGATTTTAATGTTGCATACGTTTTTCAGCTCTGATTGAATGTGAATAAGGTAGATATTTAATTAACACTTAAAAGTCCTCGATCATTTTCCCGCTTAAGGTGGTTGCAGAGCTGACAATTTCATACAAAACTTTGTCGTAGAACACTCGTAGACGGCATTAATAAAAGTAATGTTTTATATATGGAAAAATAGATTAGAAAATGTAGATTGCGCGTATCAAATAATATTAACAATTTATAATATAAATAAGGCTTTGAAATTTTGTATGTATAATTTCAAAGCTTGATATCTTCGTAAGTAATTATATTAGTATTATAAATTGTAAATATTATTTGAGACGCGCAATCTAGATTTTCTAAGCTATTTTTCCATAATATATAAAACATTCTACGACAAAGTTTTGCATGGACTTAAATCACCTTAATCTGAATTGACCTTTAAGTACAGTACAATGTTATTTAATAAATAACAAGGACTACTGCCTTAAAAGTACAAAAAGGTTTGATTCTAGACTATATTTAGAATATTAGCGTTTGAATCAAAGATTTAAATTCTTAGATAGACCCTACGCAATCGGTGTACTGAGCAGTTTTGCCACAGATTATTGAATAGTTACTACGTAACAGATACTGCACGGTCCCGATTCCGCGCGCTTTTACAGCCAACCGCGATGAACGACTGACTAAAATGCGCCTTAAGGTGTAAGCACATTTATCAGAGGCGAAAGAGCCGATGGAGGTGAAAGAATCGAATTGCTTTTATGAAATTCTATGACACCTCGCACACTTATCCACGGCGCATCGGACTAATCTCTATTCCTACAGCTGTGGGTATTTATCGCAGCTGTCAAACGCTGTTACTGTCGTCCATTACGACCATGCTATGCAAAGGGTCTATCTATTTAAATCTTTGATTTAAATAATAAAAGACAATTTACGGGTTGAAAGAGACATTTTATCGCTCGACTTATAAATACACAGAACATGAAATAATAGTTAGATGATGCATCTCTAATATGAAAACTAGTCGCGCTGAATAAATATTGCGACTATTTTAAATTGCTACATCTTGGACATAGCAATTTAAAATAGTCGCAATATTTATTACATAATTATAACTACCTCATAGACATCTTATATACAAACTAGACTCACAATCAACGTTCGAAAAATGGCACAACCAAAAGAGCTCGGATGAGTTCTTTTTTTTTTTGTACTAGCTGACAGTTAACAAGCGAAATACGACTATGTTTATGAATCAAATACAACGTATTAGTGACAACCAGCAGCATGCATACTTAATTTGTGCGGTTTTTTCCGTCAATGTGCACAAAAATTTGCTAAGATTTTATATGACTGTAGGTCTAGTATAGGAGGTCAATGAACTACCTATATTAAAAGCTGTACCTAATACCAATCTTTGCAGTAGAGAGAATTGTTGTTTTAAATATTTAAAAATAACCATAAAATAAGAGTTCAAAACAAACGATTAGAGGGAGAGGGAAATATTGGTAAGTGACGTCATAACCAGAAAAACATAAAAACGATTTTTATTACACTGAACCAGCCGGCTTATACATCGTGTTCATGAAATTAACGCAAAACTAGAAAGTAGTTTGTTTAGAATTAAAAGCAGAAATAATTGGTTCGTAAAATTTATAATTTCCTGAGCTTGATCTCAACCCACCGCAAGCGCGCACTCTTGATTCTTAAAATGTATCCACGAGCACGTTAGCGCTTTCATTCATTGCTGAAATGATAACAAATCATTTTGTGAATAACTTTAAATTTTAAATGTCAAAATTATTTAAAAAAAAAATTGAATCAATTGGGATGTAACTATGAGGTTTTGCGCTTATTCATTAACATGCTGTATAAGGCCTAACAAAATTAGCTGAAACTATTTTAAGGGGATGATCAGACCATCAAACTGAACAACTTTCTCTGTGGGACCAATATCGAAATCGTGAATAAATATCTGATGTCCCTTACATTTGAGTCGACTAATGTTTGCAGTTTTGTAAGGGACATTTTAATATTGGTCCCATAGCGAAAGTTGTTCAGTTTGATGGTCTGATCATCCCCTTAAAATAGTTTCAGCTAATTTTGTTAGACCTAATAGAAGTTATTTCTTAAAACGCTTGGTTTTTTAAGGTTGTTAATTGGTTTCTGTATAATATGTATGGAACAGCAGATTTTTGATTTTGATTGACGCACGCACAGACTTAAAAGAAGAACCAGACGTAATGTCATCTAATCATGAGTGAAGCACCCATTTCTTTTGTGTGCGTGCTGTCACGCGGTACATAAGGTGACGGGTTGTCGGACCTGCGCCTAGAGCTAGTGCATCTGTGTGAGTGTAGGTCCCTTGTAGAACAAACGAGATTGTATTACCTTGCATGCTTCACATCTTTTTAGTGCAATACTCGGTCCGTATTTCTTTCTGGTCCGTGCGCGCACGGTCGGTGTATCCAATCACAAGGCACTTCTAACTATTATTTTACAGTTCTGTGTTTACAAGAATGTATTTTTTTAATTGAAATGGTGTTGCCATAATTAACTATTACAGTTTTGTTTGTATTTATGTTGTTTCGAGCTGTACATTTTATTAGTGTGTTTAAGGATAAATAAAAGTTGACATGAAGTTGTTTTTGTATTTTATTTCTAATTTTCCTAATCTTTGACCATTTAACTAGGGACCAGCCTCGTGTTAACTGGCTAAGTGCGAGTGGCAGACTCATACTTCGAGGGTTCCGTACCTTTTTTTTTCTCCACGTTCCTTAGCGCGAGCCCGATACATACTTTGATGCTTTTTTTTTGTTTTACCTTAGAGTACCTATGCATTTTAATTATAGCTTGGCAAAAAAGTCATGAACGTGGTGACAGGTGGAACTAAAATTTTAGTATGGTGGTGTTGCCAGGTTATGCGTGATTTTGACGTTCTTGCGTGGAGGCAGCGCCTTCATTTTTTATCACGACTTTTTTGCCAAGCTGTACACCGTGTTTGACGCTTGCTGCATATGCCTTTACCTATGAAGGATAGATTTTTTTCGCGTTTCCTGAGGTAGTTAGGCGAAGTTAGTTAGTTAATTTATATTAAGAGAATATTATTCCGAGAGCGAAAATGCGCGCTGCATACAAACGTACTATGGTGATATTTTCAATACTAACCAATTAAAGTCAATGAAATTTTGCAGAAACAATCTAGAAACAAATCTCTATGCTTCTATAGAGTCAGATTTTCGTTAAAATATACAGTTTCAATGCTAGGATTAATTTAAGATTTGTATGGAAATCTTTGAGGCACTGTAACTTGAAAACTATACATTTTAACGAAAATCTGACTCCATACAAGCATAGAAATTTGTTTCTAGATTGTTTCTGCAAAATTTCATTGACTTTAATTGGTTAGTAGGTATTGAAAATATCACCATAGCAAAGAAAATATACGCTACCATAGTACGTTTGTATGGAGCGCGCCCCGAAAATTTGTTCAGTTTGATGGTCTGAGTTCACTGTTTCAGAATTTGCTAGACTGTCACTTACACCCTGTTAGAACCATGTTTTCCAAATTTCATGTTTCTATGTTCAGCGGTTTAGGATGTTCTTTGTATGTCAGTCACTAAACTATTTTTAGTATCGATTACCTTTTATACGATAGAGCGAAAAAAAAGGGTGAAAAAACTAGTTTTCACCTCACAAGCTCGGAAAGATTCTGTTTATGATTCGAAATCAGAGTGCAAAAGTGCATTTTATCCGCTAGCGTGGAAAGAGTTTTTGAAATTCGAATCTGTCTATTCAATATTTTTCTATACCACCAGTCCACTGAAAATGTCATGTCAATGGCCAGTACCAAAAAAAAACTTTCAAAATGTTGTTCTCTTTAGCAATTCACTTATTTTCCTCGCTGTTGTGAGGTGAAAAGTTGTGTGTTTCGCTAGGCTGCAAAATTATTCTGCAGGCTAGGCTAGGCTGAAAAATTATTCTCAAAAAAAAAACTTTGCAGCCTAGCAAAACAAATAACTATTCTTATATTGTTTGAGAATAGCACACACTTTTTTTTTCTTTTTTTTTTTGAATGATTTGTTAGCAAATCTAAAATAAAATAGTAACACATAAGTATTCTTTGTATATTTCAACTGGCTTCTTATTACTGTTCAAAAGATCTAGGACGGACTGAAGGCCGATGTAGGCCTAGTAATCGGGGTCCCGTTGGCACCCTTGTGTACGGAAACCAAAAAACTTCAGCATAAGCATATGCTCACGACTATATTCCCCGAGGGGGTAGTCAGAGATATTCTGAAACCTCTGAACATCCACGTGTCACCAGTAGGTAGTGCCGAAACTCCCGAAAAAACGTACCTAACATTTTTTTCAAACCACATAGCAAAGGCTTTTGTTCTATTCAACCAATAAATCTGAATAATGCCCTCTGTCGATGACATTGAGGGACGACACGCCATAAAAATGGAGGGAAAGCTGTCAAGTGGCGTGGGAAATGGCGGGAAAATTGCCGCTTTTCGTATAATAAAACTATTGGTGTTGTTTTATTTGATGCTGAAAAAACTTAGCGAGACATTTAAAATGTTAGTGGCCGTATAAAAATACGTCCAGTTTTTGTCTAAGTAGGTAACTATGTTCATGTTCTGTTGTTTGAAATGACTTATGTTGCCATCTGGCGAAAGAAAACGGCGTCACTGGTCAGCAGAGTGCGTGGAAGCAGCAACGGCATCCTGAACGTCATTGCCAATAAATTTAATAGTCCTCTGATGTGGTCCCTCACACAGAGGACTAAATCTGTGTTGAAATTTGTATACTAACGTAGTCTAAGACTTACTAACCGAATTGTAACTAACTTAGACTAAGGCACAATTGTTACTAACCCCAATGGATCTGTGTTGTCTGAAAATAATTTTTTTTTTTTTTTTTTTTTAATACAGTTTAAGTATTCCATTTTTAGGGTTCCGTAGTTAACAAGGAACCCTAATAGTTTTGCCATGTCCGTCCGTGCCATGTCTGTCTGTCTGCGGCTTAGCTCAGAGATGCTTAGTACCTACTAATAAATAAATAAATAAAATAAAATAAAAGTAGCTTAGTAGGTACTAGCTAGAAACTTGTAATTGGGCATTCATCATCAGCCTATAGGTACAGGGTCCAACTTATTATCCTAACACTTTTTTAAGGGGACGATCAGACCATCAAACTGAACAACTTTCTCTATGGGACCAACATCGAAAACGCGAAAAAAATCTGCTGTCCCATACATTTTGCTCGAGTAGGCTTGCAGTTTTGTATGGAGCAGCAGATTTTTTTTCGCGTATTCGATGTTGGTGCTATAGAGAAAGTTGTTCAGTTTGATGGTCTGATCATCCCCTTAAAAAAGTGTCAGTAGCATAATAAGAAGGACCCTATACAAGGTGTTTCATAACATAAGTAACAATACATTTTTGAAACTCATAAGGGGGTTGTTTAGACCGTCAAACTGAACAACTTTCTCTATGGGACCAACATCGAAATCGCGAAAAAAATAATTTCATATCCCATACATATTTTAGCTCTAGTCGATTTGTAGAGTAGGTACCTATAGAACATAAAATTTTTTTTTCCCGATTTCGATATTGGTCCCATAGTGAAAGTTGTTCAGTTTGATGGTCTACACCACCCCCTTAAAGGTTTATTTGTAGTTTTTACCCGACTGCGACAGAAGGAGGGTTATGTTTTTCGAGCGTATGTATGTATGTATGTATGTATGTATGTATGTTTGTATGTCTATTTCTTTGGCACGCCCTACAGCCTAAACGGCTTGATGGATTTTAACATATGAGGTGTCGTTAGATTCGTAAAAATCGTGAGAGTGACATAGGGTACATTATTTTAATATGGCGTATGCGAATTAAAAAAGAGAGGGGGGAGAATCAAATTTTTTTCGTAAAAAAATACAATATGGGTATCAAATGAAAGCTGGTGAAGAGCAGATTCCAATTATATATATATTATAGTATTTTTATGCAACCATTTTGACACAAGACTAAAAAGTATGAAATAAACTAAATTATTTAGAAAAACAAAAAACCCGACTGCATAAAAAACTATTAGGTAACTGAAAAGATAAAAACAAGCTCCTTAAGATATTTAAGATATTTAAAGATATTTATTCACATTCACATTTACATAACATCCTTACGGCTAAAGTTAAAGGATATCAAGCGAAACATTTATATTTATACATAGGCGCACAAAATAACAACATTAGTAGAAAAGTCATTATAAGCTATCATAAGGAGGTGGCTAATGGTCTCCACACGAGGTCCAGAACTTAAAGTTCTGGCCTGTCTTGCGGTGGCCATTATAACATCGTCAGAGTTAACAAAAATTGGTTGAATTTGCAACAGTTACACTATGCTTTGTTTTATAATTTAATTTATTTGAGTGTTGTTTTAATTAAATATATTTTACGATGATCTACTGACATTTACTTTATATAAAATATGTACTAACACAAAATGGTTTTAACACGGGGGTGGGGGGGGGGGGAATGTATGTGTGTGAGTGTGTAGGTGAGAGTGTGCGAGTGTGTAAGTTTACGAATCTATTTTTAGGGTTTAAATCAGCTATAATAACTTTGCTTTGGCAAATTAATACAATTTGAATGTTATTACTTATTAGGTAGGTATTGCAGGCGGGGACAAACCAATAACCAACAAATAGGTCATTTTTCTTTGTCCCCGTTTGCGATACCTACCTAATAAGTAATAACATTCAAATTGTATTAATTTGCCAAAGCAAAGTTATTATAGCTGATTTAAGGAGCTTGTTTTTATCTTTTCAGTTACCTAATAGTTTTTTATGCAGTCGGGTTTTTTTGTAACACCTTGTATAGGTACCTACGACCCACTGCACAGCAGGGCACAGGCCTACCCTCAGTGAGGGTGTATGTGTACGTTAGTCCACTACGCGTATACAATGCGGATTGGTAGACTTCACATACGCATCGGAATTTCTTCTTCAGGGTATGCAGGTGTCCTCACGATGTTTTCGAGCGAGCGACTAATACTAGGACTAATATTATCGAAATCGCGAAAATAAAATCTGATGTTCCATACTAAACTACAAATCTACTCGAGCTAAATGTATGGGACAGCAGATTTTTTTTTCGCGATTTCGATGTTGGTGCCACAGAGAAAGTTTTTCAGAGGCCTAAACAACCCACTTAAAAGTTGTAAATATTTACTTTTACTTTTGTTACACCCTGTACACGCAGAAAAATTTTTAAGGGGCTGATCAGACCATCAAACTGAACAACTTTCTCTATGGCATTGCTGCTGCGGCAGAGCTGCTCCATACAAATCTGCAAACCTACTCGAGCCAAATGTATGGCACAGATTTTTTGCGATTTCGATGTTGGTCCCATAGAGAAAGTTGTCCAGTTTGACGGTCTGATCATCCCCTTAAAAAAGTGTCAGCATATTAAGTTGGACCCTGTATATTGGTTTCTAGATTGTGTTACCAACATTATTCTTATAATTTACTCGTAATGTTCACGGGCTCACCCCCCGTCACACTGGACAGAGTTTCGGTACATTGAAACGTGGATGTTCTAAGGTTTCAGAATATCTCTGACTACCCCCTCGGGGAATAATTATAGTCGTGAGCATAGGAACTTCGATTTCGGCGCCGTACGAATTATCGCGGTCATAGAGAGAGATATGCTTGGTGTTTCTCTGAGGGATCACATCAGAAATGAAGTGATTCGTCACAGAACAGCTCAGAAAATTAGCAAGCTGAAGTGGCAATGGGCTGGTCATATCTGCCGAAGAACTGACAACCGATGGGGTGTCAGAGTTCTAGAGTGGAGACCGCGAACTGGTAGGCGTAGTGTGGGACGCCCTGCTGCCCGCTGGACAGACGACCTAAACAAAGTAGCGGGGAGCGACTGGATGAGGAAGGCCGAGGACAGAGTTTTGTGGCGCGCCTTGGGAGAGGCCTATGTTCAGCAGTGGACGATGATAGGCTGATGATGATGATGATGACGAATTATATCCTCGTAAAATACCCAGGTTGACGCAAGTTAATTCTCTTTATCTATGTAGTAACCCTAGGTCGTACTAGGCGAGTACGCTAGCTGGGGCCTCGATTGCTTTGTGCCTACTATACTAGTTTCATTATGAATAGGGCCCCGTCAAAAACTTGTCCTGAATGCTAGCTTACATGGGCTCTCTTAAGAGATTTTTATTCCGAGAGCGAAAATGAGCGCTGCATACAAACGTATTG
Source organism: Agonopterix heracliana (assembly GCA_963693445.1). Taxonomy (NCBI): domain Eukaryota; kingdom Metazoa; phylum Arthropoda; class Insecta; order Lepidoptera; family Depressariidae; genus Agonopterix; species Agonopterix heracliana. The sequence continues at coordinate 805,719 of OY856333.1, read as the reverse complement.
TATTGAAACGTATTGCAGAGACGTGATATTTTCAATACTAACCAATTAAAGTCAATGAAATTTTGCACTAACAATCTAGAAACAAATCTCTATGCTTCTATGGAGTCAGATTTTCGTTAAAATATACAGTTTTAATGCTAGGATTAATTTAAGATTTGCATGGAAATCTTAGAGGCACTGTAACTTGAAAACTATACATTTTAACGAAAATCTGACTCCATACAAGCATAGAAATTAGTTTCTAGATTGTTTCTGCAAAATTTCATTGACTATAATCCTTAAATAACTTTTTACCCCTCCGCGGGCGGTAAGCGTCAACATTCCTGCGCTAAACGAAGTTGTCGCTTCCCGCCTCCGTCGAGGAGAAAAATAGTAGGTATACTAACCTCGGGCAGTAAATAAGAAAGCCTCAGATCACATGTTTGTTGACCTCGGCGAACTCCTTTCTTAGGCTGCGTTTCCACCAAAGATGTGCGAGGTAGCGAGGCGGTGAGCGAGGAAATAATCGGCCAATGAGAGTGCCTCAATTTCCCAATGACGTGATCGAGTGAGCGCGCTATTGGCGGATTGTTTCCTCGCTCACCGCCTCGCACCTCGCACATCTCTGGTGGAAAAGTAGCCGTACTTTCCTGCCCTCGGTGTGTAATCTACTGTTATGATTGAGTTACGTGGATGTTCTGAGGTTTCAGAATATCTCTGACTACCCTTTCGGGGAATATAGTCGTGAGCATATGCTTATGCTTATGATTGAGTTGAGACAATAAGTTAGATCTTAAGTTAAGTCTGAAGATGGGAGTGTAGGTACCTATTGTAAACAAAAAAGGGTAGTAATAAAGGGGTGGTTTAAACCATCAAACTGAACAACTATCACTACCTACCTATAAAGCCAAAATCGAAATAAATTTTAAAAAAGTCGGCTGTTACATTTGGAGTCCAGTCGCTCGATAGTCGGTACAGCTCGGTACTACAACTTTGTATGAAACAGCAGATGTTTTAAATTTTATTTCGATGTTGTCCATAATCTCCATAATAATGATAGTTGTTCAGTTTATGGTCTTACTAAAACACCCCTTTAAATATAACTTAATAGGTACACTCTTTTGTTACACCCTGTATACAGAGTGGCGTAGCGTGGGCTTCTGCCGCCCGAGGCAAAGACCAATTTTGCCGCAACCTTATATTACCTTCACAAAAAATAACGGAGCGAGCGAAGCAAGCTCGAAATTTTTTGCACATCGATTCGCTTTGTGGTCAGAAATCAGTTGGTTTATGTATGCAAAAATTTAAACTTAGAGCGAGCGAAGCGAGCTCGACTTTTTTCCTCCATAATATGAGAGATCCATGTTAGAGCCAGAGCTTTTTACGTCCAAAACATGTGTAAAGTCTATGGACCGAGCGAAGCAAGCTCGAAGTTTTTAGCACCACGTCTTAGCTGTGGTCAGAACTCTTTAGTATTGTATAAGTTCCGTAATTAAAATAGAAACTTAGAGCGAGCGAAGCGAGCTCGACTTTTTCTGCTCTACGAATTAGTTAAGACAGAACTCTATATTTTTCCCAAATTTGCCGCCCCTAGTAAAGTGCCACCCGGGGCATTTGCCCCCTGCCCTCCTCGCTACGCTATTGTGTATACACCTGTCTGACGTGTTAGTGATGGCATAATATTGTAGAGCATATGTTGTAGAGCCAAGATTATTATAATATTTTTTTTTAGAGAGCAATTTAACTTATAATTTAACGATATTTGTATGTCTGCTGCGGACTTACTTACACTTTTTTATGTTACACCTTATAATGTACCTGGTTTCACAAATAAAATTTCTGATTTCTGATTTCTGAATATTAATTTAATTATACGTTAGGTAACAATTAATAGACTGGGTGTTAGGGTATACAGTTTCATTACTTTAATGCTTGATTATACCCATGATACTGAACATCATTCCCTAAGAATAGGAAATTCGCAAAAAAAAAGACTTTCCGTAGTTACTAGGTACTTATACAGGGTGTTTCATAAGTAACAATAAATTTTTAAAACTCTTAAGGGGGTTGTTTAGACCGTCAAACTGAACAACTTTCTCTATGGGACCAACATCGAAATCGCGAAAAAAATAATTTCATATCCCATACATATTTTAGCTCTAGTCGATTTGTAGAGTATAGAACATAAATATTTTTTTTCGCGATTTCGATATTGGTCCCATAGTGAAAGTTGTTCAGTTTGATGGTCTACACCACCCGCTTAAAGGTTTATTTTTATTTTTGTAACACCTTGTATATGCAATCAGTAGAACGTTTGTGTATGAAAAGTAGTTTTTTTTTCACGAATTTCCTATAGGTAAAATCTTAGGGAAAGTTGTTCGCAGTATCATTGGTAGAATCACCCCTTAAAGTAATGCAATTGCATTACACTGTTTACCCTAACACGCTGTAAATGTTTGTTTTGTGTTCAATTTAATTCAAATTAAATTCAAAATCATTTATTCAAATAATGTTATAGGTACAGTCAGACACAAAAATCGACCGACGACTCGTTTGTTTGTTTTCGGACATGTGTCCAAATTATTCGGTCTTATCACAAATAGCGATTTCTTCCATTCGACCAAATGACGAGCTTTTTGCCAGTGTGATCCAATCATCCAACAGATAATATAAAAGTCAGACCCATATCAACCAACTTACTTCGTCCCTTTTCCTTCCGCGATATATCTGTCTCCCTCTTATGCACGCCGAACCGTACATTTGTATGTGCGAGTAACACCCTTTTGTGTAATATGAAACCCTGTGAAAGGTCTTTTTATGTGTGTGTGATACAGGTATCAGTTTTAGGGTAACCGCGTGAGAAATTTACCCTTGTTTGTGGGTAAAATAATTTACGATAATTTGTTATGGGTTCGGGTTCGGAGGTATGGACACCCAATTATGGGGTCCGGGTTCGAATCCGCGCGGACAACATGCCATGTACCAATGAGTTTTTCTAACTTATGTATACGTAATACCGACTGCTCTCAAACGGTGAAGGAAAACATCGTGATGAAACCTGCATACGCTGAAGAAGAAATTCTGATGTGTATGTGAAGTCTACCAATCCTCAGTGGGCTGTGTAGTGTGTACCCTAAGGGTAGAGCTGTGCCCATGAGTAAATTTTTATTGTTTGTTTTAGGTTATGAGTTTACATACCTACTTACACTGTGTTAAATTTTTACTAAAATTGAGTATTCCTGAAAATAGATCGTAATTTCTACTTACTTAAAAACAAAGGTTCCGTGGTGATTTTTCTCTGGATTTACGTCTAATATAAAAGAATAGAAATGTATTTAACAAATGACATACAAAAATGGTTTGTTAATATGTGCTTACAGTACTTTTTTTTTATTTATACGATTTTTTAAATTTATTTCTACACTGAATACGACAAATTTTAGTTGGACTTTCAATCATAGAATTATAATCTAAAGTACAAAAGAAAAATGTTGAGTCTATGTTGGTATGGGAAGTAGGTAGGTCAATGAGCGTTTTTTTTTTTTTTTTTAATGCCGTTTTCTTATACCTCAATAGATGGCAGTACTGTCTGTACGACAAACTGTCAAGCAAAAAACTTCCTCTGCAATGTCACCTATAGACTTAAAAACGTAGAGATTTCATTCTTTATGGTTCGGATTTGGAAGACGTCATCAAAAAAAATTTGAAATTATTTTGATTTCTTTCTTAGCCAAAAATACAGTCCTTTTTCGTTGTTTTTCAGAAAAGCAGTTTGAAGAAAACTATTCTATTCTATTTTTATTTAATGGAGTTTCCTTGTTAGATTTCGCCAGTGTCAAGTAGTTTGATGGATTGTCTATCCAATCTCGAGGATTGTTTTTGAGTAAGAACACTGAGAAGGATTTTGGACCCTCGTGGCAGGCTGAGACGCGAACCGCGCGAACACCACGCGAGAGACAAGTGTTCGAGGCAAACCCTAGCTTATCTATGCAAACCCTGCAACGTGACTCCTGAAGAAAACTAACAAGCACGACAAATTGTAGTCTTGTATCACCTTAAAGAGTAAATTAGCATAAGAAATATAGTTAAATATCATAAAAAATATGTTGAATTATGTTCAAAAAGATTTTTGTATTTTTTTTCACTTCACTTTTACCCTCATTTCGGGGAATGAAAATTTTTCAGTGTTTGACATAGATTTGTATAGACCGTAGCGTCATCTATCGATCTACTATGAAACGAAAAAAAAAACGCTCATTGGTTCATCAGAGTCCACGAACTCTTAATCTACTGGAAAAAAATGCTGGTTTTTTGTGTAAAAACATCAGGGTACATGTCTCTCAAAAACTGGTGCCACCAACAAACGAGACGGGTCGGCAAAACAAAATTCCATCCAACAGTTCGCGTTCAAGCGTCGAATCGCTCGCGTTCGCCTACCGATCGAAAATACTGTGTTTTTGAAAAAAAATCGTGTATTTAGTGAAATACAATCAGTGATTTTCAAGTGTTTCGTGCAAAAAAAAACTTTACAACGAATGTGATTTTTTAATTCTACATCTGTGGTAAGTGTTCTTTTTTTTTCTCCCCCAGTTCGATTTTCGAAAACTCAAAGCTCGTTTTCGATGTTCATTTGTTTTGGTTCCGGTTTTTTTTTATTCGACCGTAATTGGTAGGTTTTCGTTGCGTAATTTTCTGTAATAATATTTTATTGGTATTTTATTGTATTTTTGGTTGTATTGTATCTTTATTGATGAGTTTTATTGAGTGAAAGCTCGTTTATTGGTTTGGAGAGGCGTCAATTGGTGTTCAATTCCATCGCCCGTATGTACAGGCTGCTTGTAAAAATGTTTCTTTTTTCAGAGTTCTACAGAATGTTTCTAAAGTAGATAACTAGTGATAGTAGATAGATTAGTAGGTAGTCCAAAGACAAGATATTAGAAGAGCGCATCATTAATAGCCATTCTCATGATTAGGTAGGGACTAATGGAACCAATAAGTACCTTATTTCTTATTTTTGGCTAAAAAGACATTATAAGTAAATAAGTTTCGAAAGCAAAAGATTAATAATGATGCCGTTCACAGTCTCCTCTAAGGTTGCATGGAAGAAGTAGCTTTTAAGCGATAAGACCGCCTTAATCTTTTTATTTAATTTAATTCTGTGTAAGTACAATGAAATACTTACCTACCTATAAGTAGGTAGGAACAAAGGTACCTACCCATTTGATTTTAATACTATTGAATTGTACTTCATTTATATGGCTTCTTCAATGATTAGACTTGTAGTATTCAATTCTACGGCCATTTGTACACGAATTTCAGAGCTAGATCAATAGATCAGCCTCCAGGCACAAAAAAAAAACAAAAAACGTTATGCTCAGCTCCGACGCACTCTATGAATCTGTGGTCTGTCAACTAACTACATATTTCTTTTCGTGCGGCCTTGAAGTTACACGTTTGTTTTTAAATTGTTTGTTTTTAATCACAATATAAACAGTTTTTCATGTTAAATTTCAATGAAAAATTATGGTATAAGAGAAAAAGTATCCCTGAAGTGCAGTTCAGAGAGTAATCAAGTGAAATGCGTATAAAAAATTGTGAGGAATCTCGTAATTTTTCGGCGGCCGTTCACGGTCAACATTCTGCTTGCCGGTACAAATTAGGGTTTTCCGGACCCCAATAATGATTATGGAATCCATATATGAACCACCCGATGCCATGTATTCTGCTAAAACAGAAAGTATAAAGAATATTTTCTTGTGGAACAAAGTTTTTGAGGTTAGTATTTCCGTATATCTTACAGAACTTCTTTTCATGACATACTTCAGTGAACCGTAACACCTGCTGGTATATGTCGATACACACTTCTATTCTATAGGTGATTTAGTGCATGCATGCATCTTCGAACGACTGTGTTCCCCGAGGGAATAGTCAAAGATACTGACAGTCATTTAGTCATTTAGCATGACAAAGTATAATAATAATGTTTACTCTTTTCATAGTTACCTATGTGAGGTTCAAATTTAATTTAATGTAAAATTGTTTACTGTCCTAACTATGCTTACCTAAAAATCGATTCAGGCAATATTCTAAAAGAATACAGTACCTATCTAGTAAAGATAAATCACAAATCAAACCGTCAGCACCTGCTTGTCAAACAGGTTTAACACATAGGTACTTACACAACACAACGGTCAGTTTTATAAATTATCAGCAACTTGTGCCAACAGTAATTTACAGACGGAGTTCTGTCAGAAATTTTTAAATTAATTATGAAATCTTAACCGAATTAGTTTTCTTACTGTCTTATTGAATTGGACAATGCATGATGCAATTAATATGGGATAGCATGGATTTATTTGGAATAGGGGTCAAAGTGTCATCTAGGAACACTGTTGATACCTACGCTAACCTATTCAGGTTGATTGAGTAGGTAATAAAATTAAACGTTCACATCTGGACTATTTAATGTCTTATTAGACAATGAATGATCTATGCAGTTACCATAGAATATGTATAATCTAATTACCTAGGTATCTTTATTCACAACTCTGTTTTATTAAACAATTGTTGAATAAATTATCTTTCTATCATCATTATCATCAGTTTATTTCATCCACTGCCACCGAAGGCATCCCATACTAAGTACCTAAACGGTACCACAGAATAAAAAGAGTAATCATGCTATTACTAATTGTCTATTTAGACAATTTATCTTGTACATTACAATGTGGAAAAAGGTATTTACCTTTATGCCAAAAGTCTGTTATTGAGCAGAATATGATTGTACAAATATTTAATTGAATATGGAAAAAGGTATTTACCTTTATGCCAAAAGTCTGTTATTGAGCAGAATATGATTGTACAAATATTTAATTGAATATGGAAAAAGGTATTTACCTTTATGCCAAAAAGTCTGTTATTGAGCAGAATATGATTGTACAAATATATAATTGAATATGGAAAAAGGTATTTACCTTTATGCCAAAAAGTCTGTTATTGAGCAGAATATTATGATTTGTTTATTTGCCCAACCTTCTTTTCTAAAGAAAAATAACTATGTAATGACAATGTCTCCGTCATTAGGAGATGCTTTGTGCAATGGACTATTTAGTTCATAATAATACCTACCTATATGGTAAAAGATAATTGTCTTTATGGCCAAAAATTTACATTTCACCTTAAGAGAAGGAAAAGTGTGCTAATGTGTTGTAAATTGTAATAAGTTATTTTAATAAAGTTAAATAAGATGTGAATCTTATTCAGGCAAGAAAATTATGGTAAAGATAATAACAATTTTAATTATGTTTAAACAAAATTCTAAAATTTAAGTCATATTGGTTACATAGGATAATAAATGTAGGAAAATAAGAAAAAAGAAGGTTGTAATATGACAGATTTTTTAGCTTGTTACATTGGTTCTGGGAATTTACAGTTATGCACATAATATTATGCTAATGCTAGGCTAGTCAGCCAATTAATTCTGCAAATGATAGAGAAAACTATAATGTCACACATTACAATAATCTTCAAACCACATCACTGTCATGTCTTACCAACAATTTCATTACAAATTTTCAACCAATTCTGAACATGTTCATAAATTTAATAGAACTGTGTATTTCCAACTTATGTAGATCAGTTTTATTTTCTAGGCAAAAAAGGGCTACCTGCCTCACATTTCAAAATGTAGTTTACATTTTAATTTAAAATGTAGGTACCAACATTGTCAACTACCAACATCTGAGCTCTAAAAATTGAGCTTAAAAATACAAATAATTTTCCTGTTTACCTGATTTTTTGGTAGGTACATCAAATATCAAAATAATATTTAATGAAACAGAACTTGGTATGAACTATGAATAAAGTTTTTAAGTTATAATCGTATAGTATGTAGGTAGATAGGTACCTACTTTAAATGCAGTTTTCTTACGAAATAAAACTTTATCTGAAATTAGTTCAGTTTTGAGATTAAAAATTAGACAATTATTTTCTGTATTGATTTAATAAATTGTTTGAAGCTAAGATTGTAATAAAATTGCTTGAGTAAACAACAAAAACCTAGATTTTGGGTGCATACAGCAGCGTCCAACTAGTTACCTGGGACAGGTACGTACTAAGGTACGCTTGTTTTTGTGTATTACTTTATCCATGTACGAGCTATAGGTACATTTTTAATATGTTCCAAGATTGTGTGAAGTATTTTATAAAAGAAATGTGAAAAGTTAAGGTAACATAACTCAAAAACATCAAAAACATCACATATCATATTATGTCATGAACTCATGACTACTTCTACACTACACTGACGACTTCTAACAGTAAAGTTATCATGGTAGTTTTTTCAAACTTCTTCCCAAATGTAATTTAAATTATGCAGCAAAAACTATACAAATGACATTTTTACACTATTTTGCTGATACCAACAATCATTATTGTTTTCTATTCTTGCCCTTCGGGTTTTTTAGAATAATACAAGTTAAGTACCTATGCAGGAAGACCCGCGAGTTAATACATGTATTTGTATCAATTAACAGTTAAATAATTACACATTCTAGTCATCTTGAATTATTCATAAGTCTTGATTCAATTCTGAATCTTTCAATGGGACTGGATAAGAAATCTAACATGTTTTGTCAAACAGTTATTCAAAACATTACCCTGCGTCTAGCTTAATTGGTAAAAATACAATTCTCTGAACAGTTGGGCGATATTTGGGTGGAAATGGCACAACCCATACACTGTCCTATCTATATTTCCTCTACTATGTTCTTTAAGTATAACTTATACCTCTAATATTTTGTTTTAATAACATACAACATTTTTTGTGTAAATTTTTTCAGTTAAATATCTACTTTGGATGTTGTTAACAACCTTTATCCGAGATGCCATACAGGTCTAATCACCTTGGATCTTCGTGCATACGACGTGACGCTATCAGGAAATACTGTCAAATATCTAAAACATGTTCTTCACCAGTGGTATGTTTATGGCATTTTATAAAATTATAAATGCATCTGAACAGTTTGACAAGAGTAGTATGTGACTCTTAATTTTCTTTCAAATACGAAGGTTTTGTGCAAAACAGATGAATAATTGCAATGCAGTTATAATACAATATCATTACTGCTGTATCGCTAATTAATAATCGCTCTCGTTGATAGAAATTTGAAAATGTACCCACCTACAGTTTTATAATATATTGGAATATTATGCTTTAATCCCCCCGAAATGAACGTTACCTACTCCGACTATCGTCTAATAGTTGCAGTCAATAATTATATACTTACATTTATGTTCTTTCCCCGGGTACATAAACCTTACAAGGTTGTAAACAGTCTCAACTTTAAAGTACCTTGGGTAATTATTTTTAGGCAATACTCTAGAAATCTCAATTTATCATAAATATTTAGTTAAATAAATGATATTAATCATAGAGTAATAAAAAATGATGGATAAGGTAATTGTTACTGCAATTACTTACCTAATGATTTCATTCCTTACGACTGAAAATCTTGAACTAGCATCAGTTGTTTAAGAAAATCAGTACGATCACTAACTAAATGCATAGGATAGTCATCCATGATACTTTTTTGGTTTAATCATGATTTATTACTGCATTGTTCAATGAGATTGAACTTGTTACCCAGGTAACGTTAATTTCTTAGTCAAAGAATATTTAACCTTTGTTTTGTATACCTATTTAGTCCAGCTTCTGAAAAGAAGTATTCATTTTTTAATTCATAATACAATACTTGTTTTATTGTTATCTATCTAAATGATTATGACCCTTATTATTTATAAAATATATTAACTTCATCATCTTCCTTATGCTATAGAAATTAATACGTTTTTTAATACTATTTCACGACAGACTGAGTCTCTAAACATCTACAAGTCTAATCATTGAAGAAGCCATATAAATGAAGTACAATTAGAAATTAAACGAACTTACCTAAGTGAAGTTCTATTTTAATTGTACGAACTATATGGCTTCGAAATGATACCTATCACCCACCCACCCGGTTTATCGAGGATAAACCTTACCCATAAGGATAGGTATCAATGTCGTGAAATATTTTAATACATAGAATGTCTTGGGGTCCGGATCCTAAGCTTCTCTACTCTAAACTATATGAAGTTAGTTGACAGACCACAGATTCATAGAGTGCGTCGGAGCTGAGCATAACGTTTTTTGTTTTTTTTTTGTGCCTGGAGGCTGATCTATTGATCTAGCTCTGAAATTCGTGTACAAATGGCCGTAGAATTGAATACTACAAGTCTAATCATTTCGAAGCCATATAGTTCGTACAATTAAAATAGAACTTCACTTAGGTAAGTTCGTTTAATTTCTAATTACCAATCAATCTTTCTTTGTTTGTGCCACCCTGTACCTACTTATAACGAATTAATGACATATTATTTAACTACCAAATATGCTAATTTGCTGAGAGGATTTTCAACTTATCACGACCATAATTCCTTTAAGGGTGGTCAGAAACGTTGCTACAAATACCCACGGACCTGAAAAAAAGACGGACGTAATGTGACACTGAAAAGATCTGAAGCATGCAAGGTCCTACATTTTTATTTGTTCTGCAAGGGACCTACACTCACATAGATGCACTAGCTCTACAACCCGCCACCATTATGTACCGCGTGACGTACCAGTTCGTCAACACGCACACAAAAATAAATGGGTGCTTCACTCGTGATTAGACGAGATTACGTCCGTCTCTTTTTCAAGTCCGTGCAAATACCAACTATGACAAAAAATACATCATCATCACAGCCTTTATACGTCCCACTGCAGGGCACAGGCCTACCCTCAGGCAGTGGTTATGGGTGTTAGTCCACCACGCGTGACCAATGCGGATTGGTAGACTTCACATACGCATCGGAATTTCTTCTTCAGCGTATGCAGGTTTCCTCACGATGTTTTCCTTCACCGTTTGAGAGCAGTCGGTATTACGTACATAAGTTAGAAAAACTCATTGGAACATGGCATGTGGTCCGTGCGGATTCGAACCCGGACCTCAAGATTGAGTTTCCATAGCTCTCCGCAACGCGCTACCGAATGCTCTCTCAAATACACTACATAAGAAACCATAACATATTCAGGGTATAGAATGTCATTGCATATTCATCACACAAAATATAATTGCCTCTAGCGGTATTCGAACCCGCGACCCTCGTCTCAGCAGGCAGAATTACTACCAACTGAGCAATTAAAAATTAATAATCAATTTTAAAGTTGGTATAGGTTCGAATCCCCACGGATCCGCACTTATGTACGTAATACCGACTGCTCTCAAACGGTGAAGGAAAACATCGTGAGGAAACCTGCATACGCTGAAGAAGAAATTCTGATGCGTAGGTATCTGAAGTCTACCACTCCGCATTGTGCACGCGTGGTAAAGCCTGACCAGGAATATAAAAAACCTGGTTTGGGGGCGCTGCAAACTATAACCTTTAATGACAGAGATCCAAGTACAAAAATTAGTTCCAATGATTTTCCGCAACATGGCGAGGTTTTTTATTTTCCTGGTCGGGCTTGACTACACTAACGTACATACACCCTCCTTGAAGGACTGATGATAGCCTTTAGCGCTTACGAAATCTTGGAGCATAGGTAGCTAAGTTTGCCATAAAATATGTTGTACTTATATCTTTTCTAATAAGATTAGTTACAAGAATTATAAGAATTTGAATAATAGCTTACCTTACTCTAATCAGCTTATATTTGACAGGTTTCCATTATGGAACTTAACCGACTTTGAAAAAGAAGATATTTTAATATTACACTCATGAATAATATTCCCCGAGCAGGAAGAGTTTTACAGAGAATGTAGAATAAGAATTGATGTAGAATAGAATATAGAATGAGTGTCGTATTACAAGACGAGTGTTAAATATGAATGTGGATGGCTGAATGAAGAGAGGACGACCAAAGAAAAGATAGATGGGTTGTGTGAAAGATGACATGTGTAGAAAAGGAGTGAACGCTAAAAGAGATGAATGGAGGAAGACGACATGTTGACCCCAAGTAATGGGATAAGGCCAGGAAGAAGAAGAAGAGTATGAGAATAGACTTCATCAATAACAGCCCATATTCACCCACTGCAGGGCATCAGCTTTTCAATTTTGCCTTCTTTCTCGGTCCTGTGCCAGTCGCATCCAGGTGTTACTGATACTTTTCCAGATGTCGTCAACCCACCTGGCTGCCGGAGGACTCACTTCTCTTTTGCCTAATCTCGGCCATCACTCTGTTAAGGCATTGTTCCATCTGCCATCATTTTGCCTAGCTACGTTTTCTGCCCAGCGCTTTAAGCTAGCTACTCGGTCTACGACGTCCTGAACCTTAGTTCGACGACGAATCTCGATGTTTGTGACTTTGTAAAGAAGAGTGATGCCTAGAATATCAATATTTCAGTACCTTCAAACTCTGTCCAGTTACTCCAGTGTAGCGGCAGTCGCCACTTGTAATAGACAGTGGGTACAATACTCGTAACGCTTCAATATTCAGATTTCTCTACGATGTTTAATACAACAGGACTTATGTTCACAACCACATTCCCCAAGGACGATATTATGAAAATATAGAACTTCCACGTTTCACTAGTAGAACCAAAACTCTGTCCAGTGTGACGGGAAGTGAGTCCGTCGCCACTTGTAATGGACAGTGGGTACAATACATGCCTCGAAATTGAAGCATGCAGATTTTCTCGCGATGTTTTCCTTCACAGAAAATCCAGTGGTGTTTGCAAAGTATAATATTTAAAAATGCTTATAAAACAGCTATCGGGGCCATCTGTCGCCAGGATTCGTCTAGACGGGAAATACTTTTCATGTTTCACGATTCCTACGTTAAATTCCATTTTGTTGTTATCAAAACTTTTGCTACGAAAGTCGAAACTAAAGTAGATAGGTAGTCAAAATGCATGAAAAGAGTAAATTTTCTGCAAAATTTGAATATGTATTTTGTAGTTTGTAATCTCTGGATATTATTGACCCTATTAGGTACTACGACAAACTTAGATCAAAGATGTTAGTTTCATCTAAGCGAACAAACCACTTTTTGAAACCATTAACATTTTTTTCACCTCACAAGCTCGGAAAAATTCTGTTTATCATCGAAATCGGACTGCAAAAGTACATTTATCCGCTAGCGTGGAAAGAGTTTTTAAAATTCGAATGTCTCTATTCAATATTTGTCTATACTGCTGTCCCACCATACATAATATTTAGAGTCGAGTTGGTACTGCAGTTTGTATGAAACTGTTGTTTTTTTCTCGAAATTTCGATGTTGTTTCCATTGTGAAAATAGTTCAGTTTGATGGTATGATGGACCCTAAAGGCTCCAACAGGGTTTTTTTACATACTGTATAAACAGCAAACTACCAAGGATTATTTTTCCGTTAGAAGTCCGTTAAAATGGGTATCTAAACTGTATTGAGACTCATTTAAACAAACATGTTACTTATCAATACACGACGATATCAAACCGTTTACACTGATACGATATTTACTTTCCCACGGTATATTGATTTTTACATCTCCACTACACTTGTTGTTCGATTGTGAACTCTATAGTTACTTGTGATATAGTTTAGATATGGTAGTTGATTTAACTGTAGAAGTAATAAAATATTAGTTATAAGAGTGATTGGTAAAATGTGTTAACTAAATGTAGGTACCTAGGTAGTATACCGACAAACTCGGAGTAGCGCAGAGAGCAATTGAGAGGAAGATGGTGGGAGTTACGCTAAGAGACCGAAAGCGAAACGACTGGCTCAGAGAGCAGAGCAAAGTCACTGACGTCATCAAGCGCATCGCGAAGCTCAAGTGGCAATGGGCTGGTCATATCGCCAGAAAAGAAGGCTCGTGGAGCAAGGCACTGTTGGAGTGGAGACCCTGGGGAGAAAAACGCCCAAGAGGAAGACAGCAAATGCGTTGGTATGACGATATCAAAAGAACAGCTGGAGTGAAATGGATAGAGAGGGCACAAGATCGAGAGGGATGGCATAGACTGAAGGAGGCCTACACCATTATGGTTAAAAACGGCTAAGAAGAAGAAGAAGTAGAGAGGTAGAATTGTGCGTAGGTACATTGGAGACATGTATGATTCATCATTATTTGGTGTCTGTGCAATATGTCATCCTTTTCTATTCACACTCAATTGACTACCAAACTGTTCAGTAAAACATAATCAAACATTTGGTTATAAATAGTGACTACCGAACTGTTCAGTAAAACATAATCAAACATTTGGATATAAATAGCAATTGTTTAGCTGTTTTAACCAAATGTTTGATTATGTTTTACAAAATAGTTCGGTAGTCACTAAAGTTTGGTTGTATTTAACAAATCATTTTTTTCAGTGCAACTCTTAGCCGTCATAGTAGAGGCTGATGCTTATAATATACTTAGTTAACTAATATACTTCATTCCAAATATGGACGATGAGATTTTCCGATTCCTATTTAGCTTTCTGGCCAATTCTGATAAGCAAATATAATTGATCTGAAATATGTACTATCCGAAATATTTTGGACGTTACTAAAGCTGTTCTAAGAATAAGTAAGAGTAAGTGTCTCAAATCTCTGTTTCTGTAATTAAAAATAGCCTTAAATTTTCGTTGCTATTTGGAATGCACCTATAGGTACACGACGACACCAAAACTAACATAAGCAGGCCGCGCGTCGTTATACATTACTCTACCTACGCGTGGCCAGCTTATTTGGGTTTTGCGTAGCTCAATGTATCGCCGTGAGTACATCTAATCAATTCAGAACTTGAATCCCTTTCTGTATGGTCAGAACCTTCGTTACAGCTACCATTTCGTTTGTTGTAACTAGTTGTACTTATTTCAATCTTGAGTGCATAAAATGTATTTTGGATTGACCAAATGCGTGCGTGGACCAACTAACATACCAACTAAGATGTTCGAAACTAGCATTGGACCAACTCGGCCCATTACAAACATATTCGCAGATGTGACATTGAAATGATTTCCCAACACAATTCTGGCCAACTCTCACTAACGGATAATTATGCAGATTGAACGCAGGAGCATCGCTATTTGTACAGGTTATCAGCTTCCACGCAGCGAATAATTTCGATGTGGTAGTGACGCGACTTTTATCGATGTCGATAAATCATGGATTTTGCTCGTTTTGCTGACTGCATGCACTGGGAGCATACTAATGTGGTAATAATAATATTTTATTGTTCTGTGGGTAGTATTGAATACACTGACTTTAAATCGATTTTTTCATCTGTGTCGTTCCATCGAATAAATGAAATCTGGTGTGTAAGGGTTAAAATCTCAGCTTCGAGATTTCATGCAATCTTATTGGTTGATAAAACTCCGTTTCTCCGCTCCGCCAGCTCGCTCCGCAATCCGCATCAGTTGACAGTCACCCTAATACCTACCTACTTAATTAATAATGAAACATAGGTATACTACTCTTTTAACTTCGAACAGCCTGATGCGTACTTTATTGGAAACTAAATTAGAATACCTATTTTACATTTAATTGGGTTTGGTTTGATTAATTGTCATGGCTCAAGTTTACACGGAACAAGAATATTTAATTGGGAATTTAATGTGTAATAAACAGTTATTGCTGTGGTGTCCAGCTTTCTCTGGGTATAGTTACACGTCCCTTCACATTCAAGATTATTAGTATGAGATATTTTGGCACATACAATGATGTTAGTAGGTATTTAAATATATTCCATTTACCTGACAGATTTTCTAAATAAACAGACGCTATACTTAGTTGAAATCGGCTCAATCAAATCTGCCCACAGTAACCCACTGCAGGACATATACCTTTTTATTGCTTCACTTCTCACGGTCCTTTGCTAATCTGCCGTCGTAGTACGGCGGTTTTTTTTTTATTTTATTTTATTTTATCATTCTTAGGAAGATTTACAGCGTTTATTATAGAATAAACACACCCTTAAATAACTGTACGCTAATTACAAATGTCACGTGTTGCAAGTGATATGGCTATATCTCGCCTTTTATCTCGTTTGTTCGCGCGCAAATAGAAAGAGAGCGAAGGCGTGATAGCGCTATATCAAGGTGCCATGCTACGGCGGCTGATCTATTTCTGACTTGTGACATTACAATGTCGTCTGACCAATTGACCAACTTGTTGGTGGTCTAACTACTGACATCCATCCATTAAAGATATATTGCATTATTAAAACATCGACAATTTCTGTCGACGTCAGCGCATCACTAGCCGCCATCGTTAGTATAATTAGGCACTATCTCAGTGTGCAGTGTTTGTTTGTTTACAGAGCTTAGTGCACCCTTATTTGTCGATCGTATTGTAGTATGGTATAAGTATAGCAATGTAGTATTTCCAGATAAATAAAATTACTATGAGTACCTACAAATTACGAGATTGGTCAAACTGAACGTAATTTTTAGGGTTCCTCCGATCGTCTGAATGTCGAATGAAACCATGAAGCAATAAACCTTCATGAATGAAACATTTAGCGTGATGTTCAAGCCAAATTTTGTTGTTTTTTTGTTTTGAATTGTAACAGTTAGGAATAATAAATTAAAAACCAAAATCAAACCTCTTATCAAGGAAAAGGGGGTCAAAAAATAAATTTTTTTTTTGGACCTATAAGTCCTAGTTACCTAGGTAAGTAGGTAATAGTAAGTAGTAAGTAAGTTATAGCCTGTAGAATCCCACTGCAGGGCAAAGGCCTCCTCTCACGAATAAGGGTGAGAGGGAGTGGGCCATACTCCACCACGCGGGCCCAGTGCGTGTTGGTGGAGGCAAGGTAGTGGTCACCTTGCTGTCAGAGAATTTTCAAGCCGCCAATAGGCCTCTGACTTGGCTTAACGAATAGTTACAACGCCATCTGACGGAACTATCCGAGACCAACTGCTTAACGTGCCTTCCGAAGCACGGAAACGCTCGAGATGAAATACCACTAAACGGTCACCCATCCAAAGACTGACCGGACCTGACGTTGCTTAACTTCGGTGATCGTTTCCAATACCGAAGCTCCACTACGCCAACGAGCGCTTCACAGGACTTCGACCGAGATTCAGAGAAGTCTTTTGAACGTAATTTGAGTCTTATTAGGGTCTATAGATTTTAAGTTGACATTCGGCAGTTAGTACTCAAACTCAATAAATCGCGTCCTAAGTCATTTAATACTTCCATTTCGAGATGTTAGCGTTTAACGTTAAAAATAAGGTGTTTTTCAAACTTTACTCAATGTTTAGAAATCCAAGATGGCGCCCAACTGTCATTACCATAGATCTGTCACTTCGAAAGCGAGAACGTAAAAATACCTCAATCATAAAATTCTATCGCACGCCATCTAAACTCGGATGTTAATTCGAAAAATGTTATCTAAACAAACAGTTTAACATACGAATTGTGTGTTTATGTTAAATATGTGAATGTTTAAGAATGTAAAGTATCGACGTTTTTTAGTTTTCAAAACAGTTTTAATAGAATGAGGTTTTAACTGTTCGCCGCTTCAAAATAGTTAAAATTGATGAGTGAATGAATGAATGAATCATATAACTACATTACTTTCAAACACAAAAATGCAGTACCTAAACCTAACAAACAACACAACTTTTCACCTCACTACAGCGATGAAAATGCTGGCTAAATGAAAATGCAAGAAAAAAAATATAAAAAAATACATTTTGGCGCAATAATAGTGGACTGGCGGCATCTGGTGGTATAGAAAAATATTGGATAGAAAGATTCTAATTTTAAAAACTCTTTCCACGCTAGCGGATAAATGCAATTTTGGACAGATTTCGAATGATAAATAGTTAATTTGTTATGCTAGGCTGCAAAGTTTCTTTTTGGCGCGAGTACTTATATTGAAACCTGAGCAAGCGAAGGTTTCAATGGTACGAGACGCAGAATAACTTTGTAGCCGAGCGAAACACACAACTTTTCACCTCACAACAGCGAGGAAAATAAATGAATTTCTAAAAAGAACCTTTTCAAAAGTTTTTTTTCGTGCTGGCCAGTGACATGAAATAGTTATTTTTTAAGCATTTTCAGTGGATTGGTGGTACCATAGACAAATTACTCTAGCGATAGACTTGCCCTTGCATAGAAGCAACATGTTCCACTTGAATGAGGTGTACGCACCTGATTGATGTTCCCGAGTTCACTTCGTCACTATGGCAATGA
Source organism: Agonopterix heracliana (assembly GCA_963693445.1). Classification (NCBI taxonomy): domain Eukaryota; kingdom Metazoa; phylum Arthropoda; class Insecta; order Lepidoptera; family Depressariidae; genus Agonopterix; species Agonopterix heracliana. The sequence goes on along the minus strand of OY856333.1, from coordinate 787,546 downwards.
CAGACCGCAATGTGTCATTTTGTGTTGTTTTGTGTGACATGTTGTTTGTTTGAACGAGCGTGTCTATCGCTAGAGTAATTTGTCTATGGGTGGTACAGAAAAATATTGAAAAGACAGATTCCAATATCAAAAACTCTTTCCACGCTAGCGAATAAAATTCACTTTTACACTCAGATTTCGAATGTTAAACAGATTCTTTCCGAGCTTGTGAGGTGAAAAGTACTTTGTATCTACTTAGGTATGTATTTCTTTTTTGAAATCGATGTAAGTACCTAGGTAAAGCCTGACCAGGAAAATAAAAAACCTCGCCATGTTGCGGAAAATCATTGGAACTAATTTTTGTACTGGGAACACTAACATTAAAGGTGACAGTCGATTAAAGCGCCCCCAATCCAGGTTTTTTATATTCCTGGTCAGGCTTTACCTACCTAACTACCGTATATTTTTTTACTTGAATTCGATAGCAAAACGCAATCGAACCGATGGTACGGCCACTGAATTTGACACTTATTACAAAATATGGCGGAATCAAAGATGGCGGACGTGGGCGTGCTCGGATTAAGATATTAAATAAAATGTTCACGACGCGATGCGCTATTGAATTGTTAAGTTTGCGATTTCTTTACTGGGTTTATGTGAGCTTCGATTCTATAATCAGTTTTCTGAGTGCATTTTTATACTTACTCTAAGATCCCACTGCAAGTGTTCTCTACCTTTTACTTAGGAAATCTATCTATATTAAAGGCCTCCGCACATTGCAGCGATATTATCGAGCGATTTTATCGAGCGATATTATCGACAGCGATATCGAGCGCGTCCCCATACAAAATGTACTGAGAACAATTATCGCAAAATCGCAGCGATATTATCGCTCGATAATATCGCGGTAGTGTGTAGGATCGCGCGCGTCCCCATACAAAATGTACTGGAAACAATTATCGCAAAATCGCAGCGATATTATCGCTCGATAATATCGCGGTAGTGTGTAGGATCGCGCGCGTCCCCATACAAAATGTACTGGAAACAATTATCGCAAAATCGCAGCGATATTATCGCTCGATAAAATCGCTGCAATGAGCGGAGGCCTTTATTTATAAAACAGACAGAACAGACACAGACAGGCCTAACTAAACCATTAAACTTCAGACCATCAAACTGTAGGTACAACTTTCACTATGGGACCAACAGTGATAAGTGCGTTCACACACGATGACGTATTGACGCAGCGGCAGACGTCAGTCCGTCATTTGTGAAGCAAGGAGTTGTATGAAACCGCACGTAGAAGCACACACGGTGACGCATTGACGCACCGGGTGTGGTTCTATGGACTGACATCTGCCGCTCCGTCAGTGCGTCATCGTGTGTGAATGCACTAGACTAACTTGAAAAAAATTAAAATCTGTTGTTCCATACATTTGGGTCAAACTTAAACAGCCTTTCACTTTTATGATGGCACAACCAACATTTATTCGCGTTTTCTTTGTTGGTCCCATAGTGATCGATTTTCAGTATGATGGTATGGCATGTATGAGAGTAGGTATGTATGTTTTAGTAAAATTATTAAAGATAATTATTATGTTAATATAATTTAATTTTGGTAATTTAATTTACTTAATTTCTTAATTTAATTTTACACTGTAAAATTAAATGCGTTACATTTTTATGGCATGCTTCAGAACATAAAACAAAATATGGCGGAATCAAAGATGGCGGACGTGGGCGTGCTCGGATTAAGATATTAAATAAAATGTTCACGACGCGATGCGCTATTGAATTGTTAAGTTTGCGATTTCTTTACTGGGTTTATGTGAGCTTCGATTCTATAATCAGTTTTCTGAGTGCATTTTTATACTTACTCTAAGATCCCACTGCAAGTGTTCTCTACCTTTTGCTTAGGAAATCTATCTATATTAAAGGCCTCCGCACATTGCAGCGATATTATCGAGCGATTTTATCGAGCGATATTATCGACAGCGATATCGCGACACCTTACACACTGCAGCGATTCCGCGATTCGCGTCACGCATGCGCCCCACCACTGAATGTAGTCGAAAGAGTTGCGATAATATCGCGGCAGTGTGTGGGATCGAGCGCGTCCCCATGCAAAATGTACTGAGAACAATTATCGCAAAATCGCAGCGATATTATCGCTCGATAATATCGCGGCAGTGTGTAGGATCGCGCGCGTCCCCATACAAAATGTACTGGAAACAATTATCGCAAAATCGCAGCAATATTATCGCTCGATAAAATCGCTGCAATGAGCGGAGGCCTTTAATCAGCTGTTTCATACAAAACAGAACAATAGAACAGCAGTTTTTTTTAGCTATTTATATATTATACACACCACTGAATGCAGTAGAAAGAGATTGCGTCAGGTTGCGATAATATCGCGGCAGTGTGTGGGATCGAGCGCGTCCCCATACAAAATGTACTGAGAACAATTATCGCAAAATCGCAGCGATATTATCGCTCGATAAAATCGCTGCAATGAGCGGAGGCCTTTATTTATAAAACAGACAGAACAGACACAGACAGGCCTAACTAAACCATTAAACTTCAGACCATCAAACTGTAGGTACAACTTTCACTATGGGACCAACAGTGATAAGTGCGTTCACACACGATGACGTATTGACGCAGCGGCAGACGTCAGTCCGTCATTTGTGAAGCAAGGAGTTGTATGAAACCGCACGTAGAAGCACACACGGTGACGCATTGACGCACCGGGTGTGGTTCTATGGACTGACATCTGCCGCTCCGTCAGTGCGTCATCGTGTGTGAATGCACTAGACTAACTTGAAAAAAATTAAAATCTGTTGTTCCATACATTTGGGTCAAACTTAAACAGCCTTTCACTTTTATGATGGCACAACCAACATTTATTCGCGTTTTCTTTGTTGGTCCCATAGTGATCGATTTTCAGTATGATGGTATGGCATGTATGAGAGTAGGTATGTATGTTTTAGTAAAATTATTAAAGATAATTATTATGTTAATATAATTTAATTTTGGTAATTTAATTTACTTAATTTCTTAATTTAATTTTACACTGTAAAATTAAATGCGTTACATTTTTATGGCATGCTTCAGAACATAATATCACCGTTTTAAAATTATATAGTTACTTAGGTTCATAACTCTTAAGGCTAGGTTATCCCACTGCAAGCGTCTCTTTCTTGCAAGCATAAGTTTACAATTAGCCATCCCGCTCCAATTGAAAGCAGGAACGCAAAAAAACGTGTTTTTCGTCAATATCTTTGCTCATGGGAGTTTCTAAGCTAAAAAATCTTCTGAGTTCACTAGAAATATTAAATGTATTTAGTTAAGTACAAGAATAAAAAGTTAAATATCAGCAGTTTAATCATAGTATTGAAAAAACATTACAAAAAGGGGTAACTTTGGGATGTTTTTCTATCTAGTAAACTTAATCTAATCGTGTAATTGAGAACAGTCGCCCATCCGCCCGATCCTTAAATGAGACATAATTTAATTTCAGACTTTAAAACACAGTTTAAAACACTTTCGTTCGTGTTCAACGGCCTCGACGGGATAACAGCGTCTTAAATCCCTAAACTAGCGGACAGATCTTTTTATACAAATGAAAATGCCCCCCATCGGGCACAATACCATAATCACGTATTTTATAGATCAATTATGATCCCAAAACAAATTAACAATAAAATTTTGAAGTTATAAAATAAAGTATACGACGACAACCGTAACTTTTTTAATTGCTTTTTCTTTCCAACTTATTTCGAAGGACCAACGTTTTTTTTTCTTTAAAACGGGAAAGGTTGAGTTTGGTTTTAAATTTTAGATCCTTTGCCTTAACTTAAAAGAAGTTGCCTACTTCAAATCTTAACGGTTCTTTTACAAATTCCACAAATTGTACTTTTAACCCGTAGACGTAGAAGTTTTAACCCGTCAAAAACGAGACCACGACGAGAAAAAAACACACAACAGTGTAGTGAAGAGTATAGATGTCGCCCGGCGTTAATGCTTGTGTCACGAGCTTATTGGCTCTTAAGAATAGGGATGGGAACAATATTTATCGATACTTATCGATAAAATAAATTTCTTTTTTCCTTACAAAAATACCGAAATTATTATGCATGAGAATAACGAATATTAGTTATTATAGGCTTGATGTCTTAGTTCGTAGCGATTAAACCCACGGGAAGAAATATTGTAAGCCGTTCGAAACTGGAACCACAAGGTAAATTGTAAGCCGATGAACCATTTCCTGCTTTCAGCATCTCGTGCTATTTTTTATTCATTTATTCGAGCTTACCCAGAAGAGCGTGCCAGTGACACTCCTGCACACAGACGGAACGCAGCAAGCTACTTGGCGCCAGACTTCGGCAGGAGGGTGGTCGCGAGTCAGGCGGCTCCTTGCAGAGCCTACCACACCGTTGTGGGGATCGTTCAGCCACTACCACAAACTTGGTCGCTTATGATGCCGTTGCCCGGGGTGGACCGCTAGGAGGTAGATGCCCCCACCCCATTTTCGTTGACTAAGTGGAAATTACTTTAAAAATTTGCAACTAGTCAGACAAAGTCAAGATTTTTGTCATGTCTCCATCCCTTTTCAGTATTCTCAACTTGGCTTGATTATAATACATTATTCTACATACCTATAATGTAGTCTTTCATGTTTGTATTTGACTCATCCGTGAGTGTTAATAATTTCTAACAATCAATCAGCGTGTCTTTATCTAGTTAGGTATAAACAGAGTCATTAATAAATTGATTGATTGTTCGAAATCACTATTACAACGCACATAACATGTAATTTTAGTTGGAGAACAAATTATCTGAATCATAAATCAATATTATCAATAAGATCATAAAGTAAACAGTTCATGATCATGACATGACCTTAACACTTTCGCGTGTTCAATAAATTGTTTACCATTAACTACATTCATACAATAACATTATACAGGGATGAACAAAACACCCTAATGATATTTATAGGGGTTCTTTAGACCATTACAAATTTCATTACGGAGCCAACATCGAGAAAAAAATCAAAAGAAATCTGTTGTTTTATACAAAACAGGCTTCAAATTGAAAGTTGTTCAGTTTGATGATCTTATCAACCTCTAAAGTTTTAACCCATTTAAGTTTACATCCTGTGTTATACTTTGCACATTATTTAATTTTAACCTACAAGTTGTCTTAAAAAACAATACATATTGGTACCTTATTCATCTGAGTACACAAAATTTTATCTCCATTTCGAAAATAAAAATTACCTACAAATCGGAAGTGAAAATAAAACAAAAACGTAACTACATTTATTTAAACCTTGCCCAAAAATGTGGTTTTGGACTTGAATCCTCACTTAGAGATTTAAAAAGTATCGATAAAGTATTATCGATAAAGCGTAACATCCCTAGTACAACAAATATTGAATCGATCGGCGTTGAAGCCCACTCTGGCTCGGTCAACAGTCAACACTACGACCTCCGATATTTAGTTAGAAAGTTAATTTTGCTTCAATATTACTGCTCTTTACGACTGTGGTTTGGAATCGTATTGGTTCTATTTTGACTACAGTGACTACTTTGTTATAAAACTAAAGTAGGTAGTAGGTAGTCAGATATACAGATACAGATTAAAGTTCAGACCATCATATCATAATCGAAAAATCGCGACACAAAAACAGCTGTTGCATAAAAACTGCATAGATGCATACCTATTGGACTAATAAAAAATAAAAAACTAATAATATAATTATGATAGATTTTTTCGACGATTTTGACAATAGGTCTACCTATCGAGAAAGTTATTCAGTTTGTTGGTCTGACCATCTCCTTAAAATACCGTCAGCTTATGAAAAAGGACGCTGTGTACAGGGTGTAAGGAAAAGTCTCTTTGACCTTTATTTTGCGCTTAGGTTTGCTCCCATGGTAAAAGTTGTTTAGTTCAATGGGTAGAGTATGTGGTTTAATTAAAGGTTAAATACTTTTCTTTACACCCTGTATTGTCGTTGCTGACTACACAAATGGCAGTCTTATCATATATATACAGAAATTCTTATAGGCAACCTTAGGATGGCCAAAATCTCGATATTTGAAAAAATTTAATGTAAAAAGAAAAGAAAGAAGTTATTTACAAAGATAGTGTTAGTGTAGGAAAGGTCCACCCCGACGATAAAAAATATTGTCGTTGTGTTTGTTGTATTACACACTGATTCATAAGCAAGGAACCGAGTCAACTAAAAAGCCGTTATCATTTTATTCTACTGATAAAACAATCTATCACAATCTAAAGTCATCGACCTCACTAAAGTAAACATAACCTTCGATCGCAACCTTATCGATAACTTTATCGACACATGTCACATCACTTCTCAAATATTGACACCAATGCTGTCAAGTCAGTTCTGTCAATAAGTATAGTTTCGTGTGACCACAGTCCACTTTGATGCAAGAATGTGATGGAGTTATATTACCAAAGACATACCAACCTACACACAAAAACACTTTTTGTTCAATTATGACTACAGTATCTTATTGGGAAATGTATCAAGAACCTACTAGATACACAAAACTTAAAATTTTGATTAAAATATTGAACATACAAATTCATCCCATCCCATACACGGACCTGAAAAAAAGACGGACGTAATCTCGTCTAATCACGATTGAAGCACCCATTTCTTTTGTGTGCGTGCTGTCACGCGGTACATAATGTTGACGGGTGTCGGACCTGCGCCTAGAGCTAGTGCATCTGTGGGAGTGTAGGTCCCTTGTACAACAAACGAAAATGTAGGACCTTGAATGCTTCACATCTTTTAGTGTCACATTACGTCCGTCTTTTTTTCAGGCCCGTGATCCCATAGTCCCATTTTGTATCGGACAGCTGATTTTCTTTCGCGTTTCCTGAGGTAGGCTCGATACTGAATTTTGTTCAGATTGATGGTCTGAGTTCACCGTTTCAGTATATTTGCTAGGCTATCACTTACATCCTGGATAATAACGAATGATAATAAATAGATGCAAACTCTACATAGTAATTTTGTCATTTTCTACTGCAGATTTTAAAGTGTCATACCTTTTCCAGCTTACAGGATTTAAAAAATCATACTCCAGTGATGCATGTAAAAAGTTAACCTACGTTTTTTTGTACGTATGGAGCAATCAGTTAATTAAGAACCGTCACACCACATATCCCATACAAGTAGCATTCACAGGTTTTAACTACCTGCCTTGTTATGACAAATGGTCGTGTTTACAATTCACGCAGCGACCTATATTGTGAGGGGTCAGGGCGGACAGACGGGCGATTAGTCGCTGCGATTGTCGAAAACGATTTTTCTTCTTCTTCTTATCTTCTTCTCTTCCTGTTACTCCCTACGTAGGGTATAGGGCTCGGATAATAGCTCTCCACCGGTGGCGATCTTGGGCGGCACTGCAGATATCTTCCCAGCCCCTCTAGCATGCCACCGCCGAGAAAACGTCAAAAATCGAGACGTGCCTCCATCTTTATTATTTTACGTACGCCAAAAAGAGCGCGCATGACGTTTTTCTCGTTTAAACGCTTTGTCGTGGGTGGCATGCTAGCCGTGCTGGTCATGTTGAGGCTTTTAGCCTCTACTTCCACAGAGCGGCGCCAGGTTATTTTAGGACGTCCCCTCTTTCGCTTGCCTAAGGCTGTCTTCTCAACGATTTAAGCCTTTTATCAGCAGTGTGGTACAGTCGACAAAATGGAATCTCGACACATCCTAAGTTCCTACCAACGTACCTTTCTTATACTGTGCTTATAACTAATAAGCACAGTATAAATGGTACGTAAGTATCTACGTACAGACTCTCTGCCCACGTCCAATTTTGACTTGCTTCTGTCTCTGCTTGGTGGTGTATGGGAGGTGGGAGGTGGACGACACTAAGCAGTAATGTAAGTATTACTTTCTCACTCGCAGATACTCAGCATACATCTGCTAGCCTTTTCTGGCCAGAGCGATGCGAGCTCATTTATATGAAGTATTCAGAAGTGCTATTCTTAAATCATGATATACAAACTTCATACTGTTTAGGTCATTTTCTACCGCTGATTTCAACGTGTGACTTTCAAAAGGTTGTGGTGCGGTAACTGGTGAATAAGCACACTTTTAGCCAATATTGCGATTGAGAAAACTGAGCTTCTGCGTTCGGTAAAATACTCGTAGTAAAAAAACGCAAGTCTGTAATATATATCATAGGTGAAATTAATTTCATACTCGTATCACAATGAGTTGGTGTTTAACATCGTTTGTCTCACGCTTTTATCATTTTATACACAAGATATTAATTTAAATTTATTACATAATGTATGTACAATTGTACATGCAATACATTTTAATATGTATGTATCGCATTATGCTCTACATGTCAAAACAGGGTCCTTCTTAATATTATGTTTTTTAAGGGCATTTGTCAGACCATCAAACTGAACGACTTTCTCTATTGAACCAGCATAGAAATCGGGACAAAAAAATCAGCTATCCCATAGGTACTTTAAGCTCAGATAGGATTGCAGTTTTGTATGGAACAGCAGATTTTTTCGCTATTTCACACGTAGATATTAAGATCTTTGAGTAAAATAAAGATTTGAGTCGAGGGGAAGAGTGCGGGGTGAGGAGGGGTGGTCGCTCGAAAATGATATAAAAATGGCGCCAAATCGGCACGAAATTCATTCCGGATCCAGCACTCGAGAAGAAAACACTTGGAAGAAAGAAAACTGCGACCACTAGCCCTCTCTACCCTACCCTCCAGCCTGGCTCACCGTCGATCGTTTGATCGAGAAAATTGTTTAAAGCCTGACCATAGGAATATAAAAAACCTAAATTGGGGGCGCTGCAATCGACTGTCACCTTTAATGTTAGTGTTCCCAGTACAAAAATTAGTTCCAATGATTTTCCGTAACATGGCGAGGTTTTTTATTTTCCTGGTCAGGCTTAATTTTAAGGGTATATTATTCAGAGCGCGCTCCATACAAACTGTGAAGCGTGGACTGTATGGTAGGTATTTCGGTGGGTTTTCCTCAATAAAAATGCCGATAATTTCTTCAGTATACGGTGAGCCAGGCTGGAGGGTAGGGTAGAGAGGGCTAGTGGTCGCAGTTTTCTTTCTTCCAAGTGTTTTCTTCTCGAGTGCTGGATCCGGAATGAATTTCGTGCCGATTTGGCGCCATTTTTATATCATTTTCGAGCGACCACCCCTCCTCACCCCGCACTCTTCCCCTCGACTCAAATCTTTATTTTACTCAAAGATCTTAATATCTACGTGTGACAATCAATATACAGTGTTTAGATAATTGTTTTCTGATTCTGAAAATAACATGTGCATCATCCGCCGGCGCATAATAGAGTGAGGAGCGCGCGAAAACGTTTCAATATTTATATTACCCCGGCCCCCGCTTCCTCATACCGCAAGTTGCGGGCGCCGGGGCTCCCCTCGCTCGTCTGTATGCGCTGACAGAGATGGAGTGATCTGTCTCTTTCTAACGCTTATTTTTGCTAGGATTCCTTCCTTTCTAATCAGATAGTGAAGCTTATTAGCGTAAATTCTACTTGGAATGTTGTGTTCTAATATGAGTCTAATTGGGTTATTTACTTGTTCTATGTAATATTTCTTATTGGAAAATGTGTACCTAAGCGTTTAGGGATGGAATCACTAGCGAGATCACATAAGGAATGATAAAGACTCCCTATCCGAACTAGTTTACAATCTTATATCCTAAACCCTAATCCTAATAAGAAAATAGTGTTTATTTAAAATGAAAACTTAACCTAAACTTATCCTACTAGTATAAAAAAGGTAAAATTAACAAAATAAGGTAAAAACTATGTACAAAATGTCAATTCAGATTCCGTCGTGCACATTTCTCCCGCCGTCGCAGCTCTACGATCCAACAGGTAGCACGACGATCCTCTTGGTCGGTCTTCGGAGGACGTGCCCGTTGCTGGTCTCGACGTCCACGATCCTGACCACGCCGTCTCGCCCTGGGTAGATCGCGACGACTCGTCCTCTCGGCCATGTGTTGCGCAGCGGGTTGGGATCGCCGACGGCAGGTGGTGTGTTCATTGCGCGAGCCTCCCGCCGGTGTTGGAGTAGCGTCCGCCAGGCGTTGAGCGCGCCGCCAGTGCTTGCGCGCGGTGAGGTCGTCTGCGGTGAACTCGCCAGGTGGTGGGACGTGTGAGTTGGGTCCCAACAGGATGTGGTTGGATGTGAGCGCCTCCGTGCCACCGCCACTTGTGTCAGTGGGCGGGGGTTTACTACGTTCGCCTCGGCGACGTGCGTGGTGAGATGCACGCGCCAGAGGAAGGTTACCGGTGGCCGGGGACGCAGGCTTCTTTCTTCTCAACCAGCATCGTCGACAGCGCTTGATGACGTCACGCACTGTCGGTCGTATCTTCACTATCCATGTCCGTTGTCGTAGTTTGGTCACCACGGTTCTGTCGACACCATGGTGTAGTTGCTCGTGTACGTGTTGAATGTACAGTCGCGTGAAAAGATGTTTCCCGTCGAGTACGGCCGGGCTCGCAGTCTCTTGATCGATGTCAGGTGAAGCGTGGATTCTTCCTTTGAGCCGTAGAATTCCATCTTCTCCGACGACTACTGATAGCGCCGACAGTCTATCTGCACGTTGAGGCGCTGCGCCGCTCTTGACTCGACGAAATTCTTCGGGAAAACAATCTTCTTGTACAGCTTTCCACCACAGTTTCTCAGCGCGAATGAGATAGTGCGCTTCGATACCGATGATGTTGCCGTCTCTTTTCTTCTCGTACGATGTCCCGCTCTTGTGTGTTTTCTTATCAGCGTTCCATTCGGAGTCGTTTTTCTTGTTTTCTCTCGTTCGATTGCGCTTCGTTTCATTTTTCTTTCTTCTACATAGGTCGACGAACTGTAGCACGCGCGCCGTAGTTCGTAGTAGGCGCGTGAACGAGGAAAATCGCTCGACTCGAGGAAGGTGAGCGTGGTTAGGACACTGGTGGGTGACGTGAGATGTCTCCCTCTCTTCTTTCTTCGTCTCTTCAGTGTTCGACTTCGGATCGATGCAGTCCGTCTTCTCCTCGCGTATCGTTTCGTGCGTTTTCTCTGCCTCGCTCCCGCCGATAGCGACGGTGGCGACACGCGGGTCGGCGGCGAACTGCTGTACTGTCGATCTTGTTTCGAAGCGTCGGTCGGGCAGGTGGTAGCTTGTTTCTTCAGATATTTTCAATACCAGCTGCTCGGGATCGCTCTTCTCTGTTTGTTTCTCTTCTTCGATCGATTCTAACTTGAAATGATTCTTGATTTTCTCCACGTAGTCTTCGTTTTCTTGTATGACGGTTAGGTGACCGCAGAAGGTTTCTGGGTACATCATAGACGATCGGCAGCCGTGAAGCACCCATCCCAGCCGTGTGTACGATGCGACGGGCTTGTCTTTCCGTCCCGCTCGCACCGCACCTGAGATGATTAGGTCCCAGTTGTCCTGCCCGATGAGTAACTTCGGATGCGCCTCTTCCTATACAAGTTCATTTTGAATTTGATTCAAATGCGGACAGTCTTCGACGTCTCTTCTAGCGACCCGTTGAGTAGCGAAGTCGAGTCCTCGTACGGTGCGTGCGTCGCGTAGGTCGAATGTTTCGTCTGCGTGTTTGCCGCGGATTTTCAGGTCGACGCGCTTGCTGTTCGCGTACTGTAGCTCTGTCCCGCTCACACCTCGGACGCACATAGGATCGATGGGCCCGTCGACGTTGAGTTTTTTCGTAATTTTCTCGTCGATGACTGTAATAGTGGAGCCCTCGTCGAGTAGCGCGAACGTTTCTACTTCATTTCCATTGGCGGCGGTGAGAACTACAGGAACGATTTTCAAATAAGCGCGTCGTGCGGTGCCGTTGCTCGCTGTGTTGTTCGTGTTTTCGTACGCAGAGCCGACTTCTTCGCGATGCGGTGGCTCTTGAGTGCGACGTGGTGGTTCTTCGCTACGCGGTGGCTCTTCAGTCTTCGGTCTTGACTGATGGAGAAGCTTGTGGTGCGATATGGTGCAGCCCTGGTGGCCGCACGCCTTGGCTCTGCAGTCTGAGTGTCGGTGATTGTTGCGCAGGCATCGGAAACAGACGCGACTTTTCTTCGCTATTTCCCATCGCTCGTCCGTGCTGGCAGCCAAAAACTTCTTGCAGTCGTGCAGGTTGTGTGGTCCGTCGCAGGCTGGACAGCGTAGCGTGTTCATGTTCAATGTTCTTTCTTGCGTTCTTTTCTTGAATTTCTCTTCATGAATGTTCTCGAGTGAAGCGTAGGCGCCGCATTTGTCTGCTTCTTCGTTGAGGAAGGCGTCCAGCCGCTTCAGCTCGGGGATCTCTTCTTTGTTTCGGGCGGCGTAGTCGAACCATTTGCTTCTCAGGATCGGTGACAGCTTGTCCACTACGTTTCGCGCCATTTCAGGATTGTACAGGTATTCAATTTTCTTCAAGGCTTCTACTGTTGCGACGATGTTTGCTATTTTGTTTGCAAACAGTAGGAGATCGCGTGGGTTGTCTCCTATCTTCTGTAGTGTTCTTATCTTGTCCATTTCGCCCAGGACGATAGCTTCTGGGCGACCAAATCTTCTCTCGAGCGTCGCGATGATGACGCCCGGCTCCGGGTTGGATAGGAGCAGGCTCTGGACTGCTTCTAGTGCGGCGCCCCGGAGACTTCTTCTCAATCTTGCGATGTTTTCGGTGTTCGTGAATCCTTTTGACGTGTCTTCATATGCTGCCTTGAACGGCAGCCACGCGTTCGATTGTCCGTTGAAGATAGGTAGTTCTTGAATATATTTCGGCGCCTCCCTCGTTACAGATCTCATGGCCTGGGTGATGGCCTCCGCCAGTTCAGAGATGTGACGCGCAGGCCCGGGCTCTTCCTTGCCCTGGGGACCACTTCGGTGGTCGTCCTGTCCTCGTACATTCGTCCTTGGTGCTTCCCGCTTCGTGCGGGGCGGGGGTGACGTCGCTCTTCGTTCTTCATCTTGTTTCTTCAACCATTCTTCAACACGAACGGAGGATTCTTCTTGATCTTCTTTTTCTTCTTCTTCGTCCGACGATTCCATCTCTGCTTGGATCTTCGCCAGCCGAAGTCTCGCTATTTCAGTAGCAACACGTAGCTGCTCTCTTTCGAGCTCCGCCACGCTCTCCTTGGCCTCCAGCTCCGCGAGGAGCCTCTTGCGGGAGGCGGTGGAGCGGCGTCACGGCACTCTCGACGGCGGTCTTGATGGCGCTTTCGACGGCTTCAATGTTGTGTCTTGCGTTGTGGTCGTGGCGCCCGACGTCGTGGTTGTAGCCGTCGTCGTGGTTCCGGACCCAGTTGCGCTCGACTCGGCGCTCGTTGTAGGGTTGGACGTGTTTTGCGACGTCGTCTGCGACCCGTCGCCCTCCCTCCCAGACTGGCTCCTTGTGGTGATCGGCATCTTCGATTCTTCAAAATCTCTTCAATATTCAGTTTTCTCTTCGTTTATCTTCGATATTCTTCGCTGGTTCTTCTTTATTCGGCTCCCGGAGGACCAAAATGTGAAGCGTGGACTGTATGGTAGGTATTTCGGTGGGTTTTCCTCAATAAAAATGCCGATAATTTCTTCAGTACGGTGAGCCAGGCTGGAGGGTAGGGTAGAGAGGGCTAGTGGTCGCAGTTTTCTTTCTTCCAAGTGTTTTCTTCTCGAGTGCTGGATCCGGAATGAATTTCGTGCCGATTTGGCGCCATTTTTATATCATTTTCGAGCGACCACCCCTCCTCACCCCGCACTCTTCCCCTCGACTCAAATCTTTATTTTACTCAAAGATCTTAATATCTACGTGTGACAATCAATATACAGTGTTTAGATAATTGTTTTCTAGCATAGCATATGCTCACGACTATATTCCCCGAGGGGGTAGTCAGAGATATTCTGAAACCTCAGAACATCCACGTTTCACCAGTAGTACCGAAACTCTGTCCAGTGTGACGGGGGGGTGAGCCCGTCGCCACTTATATAATGGACAGTGGGTACAATACATGCCTCGAAATTGAAGCATGCAGGTTTCCTCACGATGTTTTCCTTCACCGAAAAGCCAATAATTGTTTTCTGATTCTGAAAATAACATGTGCATCATCCGCCGGCGCATAATAAAGTGAGGAGCGCGCGAAAACGTTTCAATATTTATATTACCCCCGCCTTCTCATACCGCAAGTTGCGGGCGCCGGGGCTCCCCTCGCTCGTCTGTATGCGCTGACAGAGATGGAGTGATCTGTCTCTTTCTAACGCTTATTTTTGCTAGGATTCCTTCCTTTCTAATCAGATAGTGAAGCTTATTAGCGTAAATTCTACTTGGAATGTTGTGTTCTAATATGAGTCTAATTGGGTTATTTACTTGTTCTATGTAATATTTCTTATTGGAAAATGTGTACCTAAGCGTTTAGGGATGGAATCACTAGCGAGATCACATAAGGAATGATAAAGACTCCCTATCCGAACTAGTTTACAATCTTATATCCTAAACCCTAATCCTAATAAGAAAATAGTGTTTATTTAAAATGAAAACTTAACCTAAACTTATCCTACTAGTATAAAAAAGGTAAAATTAACAAAATAAGGTAAAAACTATGTACAAAATGTCAATTCAGATTCCGTCGTGCACACAAACGTACTATGGTGATATTTTCAATACTAACCAATTAAAGTCAATGAAATTTTGCAGAAACAATCTAGAAACAAATTTCTATGCTTGTATGGAGTCAGATTTTCGTTAAAATGTATAGCTTTCAAGTTACAGTGCCTAAAAGATTTCCATACATATCTTAAATTAATCCTAGCATTTAAACTGTATATTTTAACGGAAATCTGACTCGATAGAAGCATATAGATTTGTTTCTAGATTGTTTCTGCAAAATTTTATTGACTTTAATTGGTTTGTATTGAAAATATCACCATAGTACGTTTGTTTGCAGCGCGCATTTTCGATCTCGGAATAAAATTCTCTTAACAACCGTCAGCATATTATTAAGAAGGAGTTATATTATTGACAGTTGTAGCAAAGAATCTGACCATCCCGAATACTCAAAACCTTCAGTCGTGAATATAAGTAAGTTCCCAAGAGAACAAGATATCTTTATCGAATCCCTGTTAATATAATTAGCATTGTCTGTACGTGTGAAAGAGAACTGTTTAACGAATAAGTACCGACAATATACACATTTCTATGACCTTTGGCTGGCCAGAAACTAACAGGTTATAGAAATGTAGCTTTACTGGAGAATACTGCTAATTCGTTCGGTGCAATCTAAGGCAGAGATTGAAAGACGTCTTTTGAGCCTAAGTTGATTCGGACGACAGTAGGAAATGTATAAATTTTGATATACGGGGTTCGAACCTAAACTCAAAAAACGTACCTTAAGACGTAATAGTAGGTGGAAATACCTCGGAGGCATCTTTTATTTTTCATTTTACGACTAGATTTATACCATTTACCGAAACTAAAGTCATACCTCAGTATTTTTGGATAGTTCATCTAGTGCAATCATCAACTGAATACACGATTGGAATTACTTCACTCGATAGAAAATCGTCACAAAGATGACGTATTTTCATGCATTTTTAAACATTTTTCTCGGTTTAGAAGAACTTAAAATAGTTTCCGATTGTTGGTATTTATACTCACATATTCACCATTAGTTTAACTAGTGCAATCATAAATAGTAACTAGAACTAGAAAAAGTACTTTGGTTAGTTGTTTTTAATCGAAAATACGGCTCACGCACACACTTTTCGGAGCGCTCGGCAATCGCGTTTCTCATAGAAAATATTCGTCTGGACCTATGGCCCCTTAATTGGCCTTAGACTAATTAAGTACATATCTCACTAATATTATAAATGTCAAAATTTTGATGTTTGTCACTCAATAACGCAGAAAAGGCTGAACGGATTTTGATTAAAAAGGCACATGGATACCTTTTTAAGATCCACACAAGACGGAGTTGCGGGTAACAGCATAATTGTAAGAAATAAATAGACAAGCCATGACATTGGAAACAGCTAGCCAAATTATCCCAAAACGCTTTTGGAGAGAAAAAAAAAAAGATTGATCACTTGATACGACCAATTCTATAAAACTATATTATAATAAATAGTTTATCTTGTGATTGAAATCTTCTGAAAAAATGTTATAAAAACACCTGTGCCCGAAGGTACATGGAAAACATAGTACCTACTACCTAGTTACATCAGCTAATTCGTACAAAATTTTAGCTTAAGTACCATGTCATTTATTGATCTAATAATTATATTGGAAGGGAAGATAGAGAGGAAGAGAGGCAGAGTAAGTCCTAGACAGAGTTATCTAGTCCAAGTTATAGACAGTAGCGGAAACTGGATTAGCGAATACTCCACCGACAAGAGCGTAACTCTTAAATAAGGTGATGATTTATTACAATCTGAAAAAAAAAACATATCATTCAACCTTGCGTTTTCAAAAATATATCTTCAAAATAAAAATAAACAATTCCATCCGCGCCCAAAGTCGATTCTCCGTAAAAAACCCCGAAAATAATACAAAATGGAGCCAAAACAAACAGACTCGAGATCTTTTGAAACACTTCGTCAATCAATCGCCGAAGAGTTACCAAAATAAACTTTCGTTTGACAGAAAGGAAGCGTGAGTGAATGTGAAGTGATGAGTTAGAGGAATGGAGAGGAGATCGTTCACTCACTGGGCAAGGATTTGCGCGCAAGCGCACCTGTCTATATAGAGCCGAAAATAAAGTGACTAATTTCAAAGAGATTTTTGAAGGAGGGCTTTGAAATTCTGATCGGAACCTTTTTGTGTGACTGAAGTTCGAAACTTAAACCGGAAGAACACATTTGCCGGGCGTCCCATGACGGCCAACTTTTTTACAATTAACGATGAACTTTCTACTTGAATAGCCGTGGTGGTCCAGAGGCGAGTAACCTTGCCTGCCGTGCAGGAGGCGATTGTTCGATCCCCGTCCAGGCCGACTCGTATCAATGAGTTTTTCGGAATTTATGCACGATTTGTAACACCACTGGCTTTTCGGTGAAGGAAAACATCGTGAGGAAACCGGCATGGTTCAATTTCGAGGCATGTATTGTACCCACTGTCCATCATAAGTGGCGACGGGCTCACCCTCCGTCACACTGGACGGAGATGCGGTACTACTGGTGAATCGTGGATGTTCTGAGGTTTCAGAATATCTCTGACTGCCCCCTCGGGGAATATAGTCGTGAGCATATGCTTATGCTTATGCTTTCTACTTGAATATGTGGGTATCAGTGTTAAAAGTTAGTATAACCCACAGAGGTATAATCTGTGGTACAACTTATTCTAAACTGTTCCTATTATGGCCGGTAATCGTCCCGTGTGGCCAATATAGGGTGTTTCGTTCTTATTTGTACATTCTATAACCATATAGCGGCTGTATAAAGTCATAAACAAATCTGCTGCACTCGCTTGGATTAACTCCTGGGACGTTAAGGAGAAGACACTCTTAATACAGTTAACTTAAAATCTGCCTCCGAGGAGTCCGTGGTCTAATGGTTAAGAGCATTGGGCTCTTGACACGGAGGTCGTGGGTTCGACTCCCACGGGGGACACCTAGTCATATGTCACTTTGTGCGTTTTTCTTCACTTCGCACGGTATTCCCACATCGAACGGTCAATTCTAGCCTACTCTAGCATAGCTAATTCTAACATTATAGGTTGACGTATGAAATTGAAAAGGAAAGTGTGAATGGAATGGTTGCGCTGACCAAATCGGATGCGTAGGTAGGTACTGAAGAAGGGCCAAATAAAATGTACCCGGAACCGACAAGCTTGTATGAAGAGATTTATGGATATTGAGGAGGCGAGAGATGTATGTCAGAATCGTAGCATGTGGCGATCTGTTGTCTCTGCCTACCTCAGTAGTGGGATATAGGTGTGAGCATATGAATGTAATTCTAGCATAAGCATATGCTCACGACAAAATACTTTGCTTAGCTCCTTCTGGATGTCTTTTTGTGTAGAATTCTTTGCTGTACCAATGAGTCTGTTTATCATTAATATCACGACTACAATCCCCGAGAGGGTAGTCAGAGATATTCTGAAAACTTAGAACATCCACGTTTCACTAGACTTATCTAGTTTTACGTTTGATACCTTATCATAAATATGAGATTTCTAGGTCAAATGCACGATTTCGTAGCGGGACGCACTTAGCCTATTTATTGAATATTTTCATAGAATCTGTAGCGCAAAGACTACATTATTAAAATTGCTTTCAGAACGCACCATACCTAATTTTCATTTCCGCCGTAGTTCTTTCGGTTATTTATTAGCATAATGCCTTATTAAAACTTACTACCCAGAACCCAGGTGAGTCACATGTGACCCACTGCTGTCATTATGAAATTGCACCCTATTTTAGGTTATAATTACGTATATTTCTAGTCTTTCCAATATTTACGTGCGATGCAGCGTGCTCTTCAGGTTAAAAACTTTAGATTAAACTAGTGTTTTCCCGCGACTTCGTCCGCACAAATTATATACCAGATTTTAAGTCCGATTATAAGCTAGCAAACAAATAAAGTTTCATCAAGATCGGTTCAGTAGTTTTTGCGTGATGCGCGAACAAACAAACAAACACACAAACAAACAGACAAACAGACAGACAAAATTTCTAAAAAAGGTTGATTTCGAGTCAGGGATACCTAAAAACCATATCGTAATCATTTTTTTGTAAATATCTTCAATGTACAGACACACTTCAGTTACAGTTTTATAATAGTTTAGATTACGCGACGTACAAACAAACCAAATATTATTTCGGAATCCTAAATTAAATACCTTCTCCTTAACACAAACGTGTTTACTGCCTGCGCCCACGCATCTCTTAAACAGTTTGTTGTCTTGTTCGCGCTTTGTGCCCATGTCTGCATGTGCCCTATCATAGTTATATAATATATATGTTAATGTTAAATTCCTTACTATAATATAGCTATAAAAAAAGTTAACCTTAAACATTTTGTCATATTTGTCAAGAGACTTTTATTGCCTTTTATTGGGCATCTCTTTTGTAGTTGATTTTAGTTAAACGGTGAGAATTTTTTTCAAAATTGTGTTGCATATACAGGTTGTTTCATAAGTAACAATAAATTTTTAAAACTCTTAAGGGGGTTGTTTAGACCGTCAAACTGAACAACTTTCTCTATGGGACCAACAAACACCGAAATCGTGAAAAAAAATATTTTATATCCCATACATTATTTTAGCTCTAGTCGATTTGTAGAGTATAGAACATAATTTTTTTTTTCGCGATTTCGATATTTGTCCCATACTAAAAGTTGTTCAGTTTGATGGTCTACACCACCCCCTTAAAGGTTTATTTGTATTTTTGTAACACCTTGTATACTCACGATCATAATAACGTACGGAGTGTTTAGAAAGTTTGCTACAACTGTACTTTAGAATGGGTCCTTCTTAATATGCTGATGGTCAAACTTAATACGCTCATTAAAGAAAATCGTCCATTAAATCTCTTGCTAGCTTTTACTACGTCAAAAAGACAAAAAGTGACAGCAAATGATTTAATGGAGGATTAACTTTAATGAGCGTTTCTGCAACTGAGTGTTTGTGACGGTTTTTTAAGGTGATGATCGGACCATCAACCTGAACAACGTTGTCTACGGGACCAACGATAAAATCGCGATTTCCATGTTGATCCCGTAGGTAGAGAAAGTTGTTTGAAAAAACCATGACTATAATTATTAAGTTGGACCCTGTGTGAAGTAAAAAAAATGTATTTACATTGATGTAAACACATTTTTTGTATGCTTTTATTATTATATATGTCACAAAACCCTCGGTGCGCGAGTAGTCAATTAGTCTACCAATTCAGTCTAAGGCTGAGATTCAGAGACGTTTTTAGTCTTAAATCGAACTACCGTATGTCAAAATCCATACATTTCGACCCTACTTAGCTCGAACTAAGACTAAAAAATCGCCTCTGAATCTCGGCCAAGTCTACCATCTCAACATCAGCCTATAATATAAACACTGCAGGGAATAGACAGGTTCCCAACAGCGTGCACAATGCGGATTGGTAGACTTTACAATACGCCATCGGAATTTCTTCTTCAGCGTATGCAGGTTTCCTCACGATGTTTTCCTTCACCGTTTGAGAGCTGTCGGTATTCCGAACATTGGTTAAAAAAACTCATAATAAGTGCGTTCACACACGATGACGCACTGACGGAGCGGCAGATGTCAGTCCATAGAACCTTAGATCAATATAAAATGAATGGATAGGCATAACGCGAACATTTCAAACCAGAAAAATGAGGCAAAACAAATGAAAGGTTTACTTCAAATTTGTATGCAAGTGCCCTAGATTTGACAGATAATGGCGCTAGTTTGTATGTACCAAGTGCACCAGTAGTTTGCTTCAACTTACCGCGCTTTAGGCCTATCCATTCATTTTATTTTGATCTACGTGCGGTTTCATACAACTCCTTGCTTCACAAATGACGGACTGACGTTTGCTGCTCCGTCAGTGCGTCATCGTGTGTGAACGCACTTAGTCTACCAGTAACGGACTTTTAAAATAAGGTAACAAGGCTAACCTTAACCTTTCGAAAATAATGTTTTATCTAACTAATCTAATCAAGATTTATTCATTTAACAAATGACTGTTAGCTATTTAGGTTAAGATTTATGGGTTAACTTTTATCTTGTACGAGTGTAATCACATAAATTAAATATCATTTTTAAACTTTTGTAATACAGGGTGTCGATAAAATGATAAATTGATAGCATAGCATAGCAAAGCATATGCTCACGACTATATTCCCCGAGGGGGTAGTCAGAGATATTCTGTAATCTCAGAACAAAAAAAAAAAAAAAAAAAAACTCTTGATAAATTGATAGTGATGTAAAATGATGCGAATTAAGTATATAGATTAGGCTATTTGACAACTAGTCAAGTCAGCTATACTCTTTATCGGACTTCAAAACGTAGACGTACGCTTTCTATGAAGTTTGTACTAAAATTTGAATTATGACGTCATCAACATTTCATTACTTTTAAAGTTTATTTTAGCATAAGCATATGCTCACGACTATATTCCCCGAGGACTAATCAGAGACATTCTGAAACCTCAGAACATCCACGTTTCACCGGTAGTACCGAAACTCTGACCAGTAACGTGTGACGTGGGTACAATACATGCCTCGAAATTGAAGCATGCAGGTTTCCTCACGATGTTTTTCTTCACCAAAAAGCCAGTGATGTTACAAATCGTACATTAATTATAACATAACTTTGTATTAAAAACTGAATTATGACATCATCAACATTTTATTGCTTTTAAAGTTTATTTTGTTATTAAAAAAAATCGTATTCAAGCTAAAAACTAAATGAAAATAGGAGTTAAGCGTTTTTTCTAACCTTGTTTTTATTGAGAAGATTAAAATAAAGTAAAATACTTATATTGTAATGCAGTCAAATACCCAATTATCTATTCGTGAAACTAGGTAGGTACCTAACTTAAATTTAATTTCACCGCTGCATATTATTCCTCTTTTTTTAAGTTTGGTGTGTCATAAAACTCATAAATTCTTCTCCTTATTGAAGCTGTCAAACAAAAACATATGGTATGGCAGATTGTAATTTAGCGAGCGAGTGCGCTGGACGCGTGCCGTTTATTATTTAATGTCATCTCATAAATAACAGTTCGTATCACACTCTGTTTAAAAGTTTTCTTGCTTTTTGGCGAAGGTAAACATCGTCAGGAACCCTGCATTACCTGATGTAATATAAGGGTCCTTCTTGATATGTTGACGGTTATTTTAAGGGGATGATCAGACCATCAAACTGAACAACATTCTTTATGGGACCAATATCGAATTCGCGAAAAATGAATCTGCTGAACCATACAAAACTGCAAATTACAACCCAAATGTGTGGGACAGCAGATTTTTTTTGTTTCGCGATATCAGTGTTGGTCCTATAGAGAAAGATGTTCAATTGGTCTGATCATCCTCAAAAAGCGCCGCATTATTAAGTTGGACCGAGACCTTTTATAAAGTCTACATCAGCACTATCGATTGAAACCGGTTGAAATTCTCATTAGAATGTGTGTAGGTAAATTATATTGGATTTGACAACAAATTAATAAACCATAAAGTAGTTACTTTTAATAATCATAGGTGTATCCAATCTCCATACAAGAAACTACTTTTTTTCTACGTTTTTTGTTTTCGCTATCGTAAAAACTGTAAAACACACAAGCGTCAAACTTCAGAACACTCTGTATTATATGATTTATTGCTGGGGGTGCCTCAAGGTTACCTTATGGGCCCGACTCTTTTCTAATTATACGTTTTTTCAAGCATTTAATTTTTATCTTTTTGGGCATGTTTAATTGGTTAAGTAATTGATGACATCGTTATTAATGATGGGAAACGAATTTAGAGTGTCAGTAACATAACTTCACGACCGCTGTACACTTTAGGGTGATCAGATACCTATAGTTTTTTTTAATCCTAAGTTTCATTGATAGAATGGCGTGTCAAGTGTGGTGATAAGTATATTAGGTGTAATAGCCGTATTCTCTAGTATCCCTTATTCGCCTTTTACAAGTTTAACGAAGCTACACTACCCGGCAAACTGTTTACTGTTTTGTTCTGCGCATGCAGTCAAAGTTTTTGCCAAGTTGTTTGCCTGCTATTATAACCAAAGATTTTAAAATCGCCCGCAATCCGCACCAAAAAGAGATTTCTCTAAATTCAACCCCTTTAAAGGATCAAAAAAGGGGTAAATTGAACCACTGTCAAGTCCACTAAATGGTCAAATAAATCATTACCTATCTTGTTGCCGCTGTCAATTAAAAAGAAAAAAAGACAGCTTATCAGGCGCCATGTTTGACAGTTTTGACAGTTCCCCGTTAACTAAATAATCTTGTAATCTTGACAGGTGAGTTGATTGCTTGCTTTGTGATTAAAATTAATCGTCTAGCTAGGCTTTAGGTCTACGAATAAAGAAATAAATATGGAAATATAATTCACGTCAAAAAATGACCCCACGAACTTTGGTGTACACCACGCAAGCGCGCAAGACTCAATCATTATGGCGACTCCAATTACGGCGTTTGCCGCCAAAACTCATGGTGCCAAAAATTAAGGAGATTTTGTTCGGAGTTATCGTTCCATATTTATTTCTTTATTCGTAGCTTTAGGTGAACTTACATACACACATACCGAAGGACATTCTATGTTAAGGCCATGTCCGCAAAGCTACTATGTTGAAAGCTAGATGAAGCTTGCTAGATGTTGAAATATTATAAAAACTAATTACAATTGCCCTAACCCCTTTTGCCCCCTAAAACTGCCACCCAAAAGAAATTTTTGACTTCATTTAGATATGTGATTTTATTTATTTATTTGCTTACAGGAAGATTTACAGATCAAATAGTATCTTTAGTTAAACATAATTAGGTATAAGTTACAAATGCTATTAAAAAATCTTCACATGCACAAATCTTCGCATGATTGGGCAATTCATTTCAATAGGGTTATTTAAAGTTTCAGCTAGGTACCTATCTGCTACCTACCTATATAAATTAAATTAAATTTAAATTAAATTTAAATTAAATGAAAAAAAAGTTTTTAAATTTTTTTTATAAGCTTTGGTCTGAAAGATCTTTGAGAAAAATGCGAAGCATACTTATTGACGGAATGACGGACACATCGAGGTGATTCCTCAGTATTCCGTTTTGAAATTTTTCGTTTTGTAAATACGGAACACTAATATTTTCGTCAAAAATATTGGTTTTTTGTAAAAAATCCAATCACGTTACACAAAAAATAAGCGTCAAAAAAATACAGAAATTGCAAAAGGCACAGTTATGATTAGGATCGAATGATATTGATTGATTAATAATGAATAAAGAAAAAAAAATAAAGAATCTAAATACTTTTTGCAAGGACCGAACAATGATTAGAATCAATATAACATTGATTGATTGATAAAAATCGAAGACAAAAAAAAGAATATATTGCAAATTTGATCAATGCCAATAACAGGAAATAATAAAATTGCTGCATCTAATCTAACACCCTATAAAACCCAACCCGCGGGAATTTAGCCCACCCCTCTTAAAAAGGAGTAAATGCAAATATGTTCAGACAAATACCCCTCGAAATGGGAACGCTTTTATGTGTTGGCATCCCTCGGTAATGTTACGATGGCTTGTAAAACAAGGTATTTTCGTACTAATGACCTTGGAATAAGGGTTTTGATGGGAGACTTGTTTGTGATATGGTCTGTGTTTTACACGTGTTCCATTTTATTGTTTGAGAATTAGGCAAAATGGGAAAGGGTTAAGAGTGCCTATAGTAAATGTGAAGAAATTAAATGCCAAACCTGAAAATCGTTTGTACGGTTCTAAAAAACACTTATCTTTTATCTTTAAGTTATAAAAAAAAATGTTTTAACCATTTTTTTATCTGTTTTTTATCTTTATAAGTAAATAAAAAATGTCACTGTTTTAAAATTTTGATTTTGGAATCACGTTAAATGAGTATAACCATTGTATATAACCTATGACGTATGAGGTTGTGTGGAGAAAAAATATAATTTCTTTGTTGAGTAGCCAGTATATATAATTACTATTTCTCCCCTCCGGACGGAAAACGTAAATTTTCGTCCCGCTGTGCTAAACGAAGTTGCCGCTTTCCGCCTCCGTCGAGGAGAAAAATAGTATACTAACTTCGGGCAGTAAATAAGAAAGCCTCAGATCACATGTTTACATGATTTCTGAGACCTTTCTTAGTTTCCTGCCCTCGGTGTGTAATCTACTATAAATGCTCTTTCAGAGGACCATGCCCTGCGTACAGCAACATTTAACCAAAAAATTGGTAATAAATATGCATTTTGTATTACAAAAAAATCAATTTTCTAATGCCACGCATTTTGGGCATCTAATAAGATACCCGGACTTGGCGAATTAAAAAAACCAACCCAAAATATCTTTTACACATGTTACGATAATATCGTATGTCATCTCATCTGTCAAAACGCCGTCAGGGGTAAAAATCTGACCCTATCTCTGTCTCTTTCCAACGCTGCCTGAGTGAGAAGGATGTGAGATTTTTTTCTGATTGCGGTTTCGAATTTTAATTCGAATGAATGGTTTAGTGAAATATTTATTGTTTTAGCGTTTCTGAAAAGACCACACGCTGCTAGATTTGCTGCTTGACTTCTTATTGTTATATGGCGTGATGATTTATTCTTGTGATAGGTACTTATTGTAAAAATTTTAGGTATTAAGATTTTTGACTGTCGTGATGTCGTGAGATTTTTCACTGTGACACTTTCCATACCTACGAAAAAGTAGTTTCATATTTTCTACAACGAATATAATGCGTTAAGAATGGAACAATGATCTCGGATTACCGAGGAGCATTAAAAAAACTATAAAATAAATAAGTAAAACCAAAAATAAAAAATACCAAAACCAAATAAGTACGAAATACTAATACCAAAACATAGTTTG
Source organism: Agonopterix heracliana (assembly GCA_963693445.1). Classification (NCBI taxonomy): domain Eukaryota; kingdom Metazoa; phylum Arthropoda; class Insecta; order Lepidoptera; family Depressariidae; genus Agonopterix; species Agonopterix heracliana. Next base: position 762,016 of record OY856333.1, on the reverse strand, counting down.
CTAGACTTTCAATGTAGACTAGAAAAGTTTGGCCCCCTGTCCTAGGCCAAAACTAATTCTTTCCATACACGGCAGGGTCCAATTAGCGATAAATTTTTTAAATTTTTACATGCTTCGTCAAAAAAATAAAGTCTTAATCAACCTTCAAACATCAAAACTTCGTCACTTTACAATAATAAAAAGATAACCAAATAAGCTAGGACCTAGCCGCTAGGTTAATAATTCAAGTATGAAGTGCAGTCTATGGTCCCGTTTTCTAATTACAAAATTGCACAACGTACAATCCCGTGGTCCCGGGAGACTGTATTGTCCCGTCTCTATTGCACCACCGATGTGATGGCATGCAATTATTTAAGGCGAATAGCAGTGACATTGGCACCTCTCCAAAATGATCAATAGGAATATTGGACATTCCTGCGTGATAAAAATTCATTGACTCAATGAAGAAATCTCCAAAACTATGATGCCGTGTGGTTCCGGCTTAGAATGAACCAGACCATTTGTTAACGTGGATGTTGTGTAACCGAATGTAGAAGCACACACGGAGACGGATTGACGCACCGCGTATGCTTCTACGGACTCACGTCTGCCACTCCGTCAATGGGTCATACGTGTGATCCCACTAAGGTATAAGATTATCTTTTGCAGTGTATTGTTGAATAGAATCGTGAAAAACCTCTGTTTCTAAAGGGCACTGTGAATTTTTGATTAGCTTACGGCGCGGTCTGTGCTTCATTCTGCCTTTTTTTCTCTCTTTAGGTAATACGTAGATATACAAGGTGTTACAAAACTACAAATAAACCTTTAAGGGGGTGGTGTAGACCATCAAACTGAACAACTTTCACTATGGGACCAATATCGAAATCGGGAAAAAAAAAATTTATGTTCTATACTCTACAAATCGACTAGAGCTAAAATATGTATGGGATATGAAATTATTTTTTTCGCGATTTCGATGTTGGTCCCATAGAGAAAGTTGTTCAGTTTGACGGTCTTAACAACCCCCTTAAGAGTTTCAAAAATTTATTGTTACTTATGAAACACCTTGTATAAATAAAACAAACATAATTATGTCTTCTCTATTATCATTGTAATATTCGATGCAACGCAATTTCCGTACCCAAAACAAACGCTCAATTTCCTAATTACAAAACTGCATCGTACCCGTGCTCCCGTATTCCCGGGAGTTCATCCATTGTCCCCGCTCTGCTCCCATTGTGATGGCATTCACTTATTAAATTTATTAAAATGGGTGCGTTGAACTCCCTCCATCCCGAATACGTCCCTACCTTTGAACTGGATTAGTTTGTTTGAATATGTTATAGGAGTTTGTGAGAATTGACGATTTTGATCTACAGACCCAAGCAGCAAAACAGATCGTGACTAAATCAATTTTGCCTTAAATATACCTAAACTTCGCATTAACCAACGCAAGCTTTGCTGAAGTCTGTATTAATAAATTCAAGTTGTCTTAGTTTTCAGAAATACCGACTTAAGGATTAGTTAAGTTAAGTAGTATTAACTTTGCCTTAAGTATGTCCACGCGAAATGCAAACTTAAGCATAAAGTTACTGAAAACAGAATTAACGGAGATATAGTTAAATTTAATAGTGTTTAGAAGTATTACTTAAGTTCTACTTAAGGCAAAATTACCTAAAGTTCGCCTTAAGTCTTCCTAAGGTTATCCAGGTCAACCGGTTTCTTTAAGTCGTTCCTTTGAAATTGCAATTTAAGTGGTTGTTTACTTAGCTAATGCTTGTGTCAGTACCATCAGCCTTAAAGGGACGTTTTTAATAAAAAGTAACAAGTTAGTGCTACAATTTGTGTTTATAGAAGTAACATTAGCATAATTAAAGTTAAGAAAATTGTGAAATTTTCTACGTCGTGTAAGAAAAATGTGACCGCAAATTCTATTCATGCCGAAGATTGTGCAGTAAATGTTAATCCGAGTAGTCCGAGTACAGCCGGTGCAAGTGACTCCTTGTTAATAGATCCTTGTTAACAGCGTTCAAAGTTTACAGTCTGTCTATAAAGTCGTGACCTAATAATTGTAGTATCGTGGTGTTGCCAGGTTATGCTTGATTTTGACGTTCTTGCGTGGAGACAGCGCCCACATTTTTGTCAAGACTTTTTAGACAGACTGTATCATGTTTGCCAGCACATCCACCAGGCCCGCATCGGTTGATGAAATCATAGAAGACACGAACAGCGAACTTGAATACGTAACTTCATCAAAAGAAGAGCGTGATTATAATTTTTTAAAGTGTGGTCTATCTCCCATAATATACCACAACGTACAATTCATCAGGAATATGAAACAAAAATAATCACGAAAAAACCAACAGAATAATACGCAAAATAGTAGATTCATATTCTGTATAAAAATGTCAACTGTTTCCTGTTACGTTACGGTTCAAAAGACACATTTCTTCAAAAGTAGGAAGGCCATAACCGGAACGGAACCTTTGCGTACGGAACCCTAAAAAATACAACTCTTTACATGTTTATGTTGTGACTGAGATACATAAAGTAGATACAAATACGACGCGTTACGTCAAAAGATTCAAGATTTAGAGTGTAGGCCTGAGGTTACCTCAGTTTACAATTATTTATATACATAAATGCCAAATTATAATTATCATTGTCCTTAGGTAATACATAAGTAGTACCTACTTACTTACGTTGAATCACTTGTTTTTCTTTAAACAAAAAACGAATTGTTCAATCTTGCATTGGCCTTTTGTTTTCAGAAATCACAACAACAATGACAGATGAGAAGAAAATAAAATATCCGTCGAATCAGTATTTATCAAGTACTAGTTAAGGATGACTTAAATCGACACGGTATTTACTTGTATTATTTGAAGTCACACTTCGGTATAAGTTAAGTATAACATTACTTGAGTAAGTAAGCAATAATTATAAACACATTTAACTGATCCTTTACTATGATTTACCAATACTGTATTGCTTTTACTCGTACTTAGCACATGCAATATAGATTTAACGCCATTTTGAATGATCTGCAAATTTGAACATGTTTTTTATTAAGTTTAGTCTTTGTTATTTTTGGCACTCTCTTAATTTTACACAATTTTACATTGTTTTGCGTAACGAAATCATCATTGATATTTAATATTTAATTAAATTTCGAAGAAAAAGGAAAAAAAACTGTTTTTATGGTTTAATTTTTTGAATTTTTAATACAATTACTTTGTAATTTTTGAAGCCCGCCTGTTTTCTAAGAATATTTGTCCATTTCACACGATAAACGAATGTGCGTTTAAATTTTTACTTTACGTATCGACGAAATAATGCATTACAAAATAATAATAACTATCAGAGCCATTTTGTTTATCATACATCATAGAATATTAAGTTGGAAAATGTTACCACCATAATTTATCTTTACTGTATCTACGTAAAGTATAATAATATATTATGAAGGTAGGATGAAATTTCAAACCAAAAATTTTTACTTAAGTTTATCTACGAGAAGTCAACTTTCCTTAAGTCGTACCTAAGTTTATCTTAGTTTATCTTTAAAGTAGTATGAAGTCTATCTTAACTCATTCAGTACTCCATATGCCCACTTTTGCCTAACTCTGCCTTCTAGTGTATCTACAAGATATCTTGAGGGACGGATGGTATTACCTAAGTCAATAACCGAGAATTTGGTTATTGAATGAGAGATATCTACAATTCAGACTTAAGGAAAGATTTTGCGGCTTGGGGAGTGTAACAGACAGGTGCTTTGAAAGTTTGAAACTGAATAACTTTCGGTAGGTAAATATTGAAATTGCAAAAAACATGCTATTAGTAAATCGCCATTTGTAGCCCCTACAGAACACGGAATCAAAATCAATATATAAGGCATTTACAGGGTCCTTTTTAATTCATAGATGCCGACCGTCAAACTGAACAACTTTGTGCTCCTTGCAGCAAAACATAGAGCTCCATGTTTATAACCATACAGTACTTCAAGGAAAATAATGGGCATCGACCAAAAGCTCTGTGACATTGACTAACTTCGTGTTCCCGAAGATGACCGACCGAAACTAGGCAGTATTGTATAATGATATAGAGCTGCTTTTTCGATTATTTCCGATGTTTTCCGATGCCCAGTATTTTCCTTGAAGTACTTGTAACTACGTTTTGTATCCACCTATTTTGACGAATAAATATAATTTCAGTTTAAATTTCACTTTGTTTATGGAGTCAACATAAATTCGAGAAAGAAAACCATTGAGTAACTATTTGGATCGAGTAGCGAGTGCCGTTTTGTATGGAACAGCTGCATTTTTGGCGATTACGACTTTGGTCCCGTAAATAAAGTTGTTAAACTTGTTAAGGACCTTGAATGTTGGGTGGTGGGTGGATGTTTGGTGTGTGGTGTTTAGTTGGTGTTATGTCTCGTGGGTAGGTGGTCGTGTCCACCCAGTCGAAACAGTCGTAACTGACTGAAAACTGAGTTAAAACGCCATTTGCCTAGTTACAACTATTTTTAACTGGCAATATTCGTTTTTGATTATGACCTGAGGCGCCTAGAGAAAACTAGTTTTAATTAAGTAAAACTAGTTTTAACTAAAAACTGGTTTTAACTGTAACACAATTTTATGCATCATGTAACCACCCTGTTTAACAGTTCATTGAACAAGGGCGCAGATTAAGGGATGAACGGTTAATACCCCTATTGAAAGTGCTATTTGTAATTGTCGTTGGGTTGGGGTAAGTAGGGAATTCTTGCCCCTGGGCTGACACGGTCAGCTACTAAAGTACTAAGTGGTTTTACATTTTAAATCGAGGGCCAAATGTTTTAGATCTTCGAGTGGAAATGTCGAAAAAACCTTAGAATTCTTGTGCTAACGTGGCTTGGTTGAAGACAAGGTGTATTCTAAAAATCAATAAAAAAATGACGCGAATTTTTTTTCGGACACTAATGATACGACACGACATACCTATATATTCGAAGGGAAGATAGGCAGAGGAAGACCTAGTTATCTAGTTATAGTTATCAAGAACTCAAGACACTGCGGAAGAGAGACACAGGCACGTATCCAGGGGGGGGGGGGGATTTATCCCCCCCCGAAATCCTAATATTTGTATGGAAAAGTGATTACAGCACTTACTTTTTCATTGTTTTTATATGAATATCCCCCCCCGAAATTTAAATGTCCCCCCCCCGAAACAAAAGTCTGGATACGTGCTTGGAGAGACAGTGGTAGTACCTACTTAGTCGTTACATAAAAACCACGTCTGAGCTCGTAAGGCGGTCTGAAAAAACTCTGACACCAGGGCTTGCTGCCCACACGATAAGAAAGAGAAAGACGAATATGGTGTCCCCGAGAGGGTAGTCAGAGATATTCTGAAAACTCAGAACATCCAAGAACATCCAGAATAGACCTCAAGGCTTTCCCAAAAGGCTGAAAGTCACTCAAAGGGCAATGGAGAGGGCTATGCTCGGAGTTTCCCTGCGAGATCGAATCAGAAATGAAGACATCCGCAGAAGAACCAGAGTAGCTGACATAAGTAGCTCAAGCAGAATTTAAAAATTAAAGTGGCAACGGGCGGGGCACATTGCTTGCATAACCGATGGCCGATGTGGCCGAAGAGTTCTCGAGTGGCGGCCGCGTAGGTACTGGAAAGCGCAGTGTGGGTAGGCAGTGAGCCCCCACAAGGTGGACCGACGACCTGGTGAAGGCGGCGGGAACCCGTTGGATGAGAACAGCGCAGGACCGGTCGTTGTGGCGATCCTTGGGGGATGCCTATGTCCAGCAGTAGACGTCCATCGGCTGATATGATAATGATGAAGTCATAAATAACATTTAAAATTATCGATAAAAATTATCGATATGTCAAGCACTACAGATATGATTGAGTGCGACGGCGCGTGCGCGAAGGGATCGGTTCGGATTCCATTTTCGAAGTTTTTTGTTTGTTCTAATTTTGGAAAAGTAATTTAAGTATTTCTTAAGTTTGAGATCGACTTTCAGTTTGGGAATTTGTGTCTTTAACAATACATCATCTCTCAACCGTAACCATTTTACCTTTCGGGTGGGTGATGATAATTAGGCTCTTAATTTTTTCTTTTTAATCTTATTAGCCCTATAACCAGTCAAACGACATCTGTTGCTGGCAAACATTGTTTGAGATGAAAATATTAGGTAGGTACTTACTATTAACAGGGGGCGCGACGCAAAAAAGGTTGGGAAACCCTGTTCTAACTAAAGAATGTTTCGTTTATCCTGTAAAAGTTGCGTTAGAAAAAAATGGTAAAAACCATGGTGATGATTATGATGATTGATGATCAATTTAACGCATTTTTATAGTTTAATCACAGATTGTTATAGTTATTACGTTTATCAATCTCATTGGTAAAGAAAATATTCTACACAAAAAGAAACCCAAAAGGAACTAAACAAAGTAATTTCATCTGTAATTTATCAAGACCCGACACGCACTTTGCCGCTATTTTTTATCTTGTACCTACCCTCTTTGCCCTAACACGCGTATCACAACCATTATAGTGAACTAATCTATGTAATGCACCGTAAAATTACTTTTGAAAAGTCCTTTCAATGGTTTTTAGAAACTTTTTTTATCGATATACTAGTGATTGCACCTACCTAGCTGTTTACGTTTTGTGTAGAGTTAGATGAATAAGGTTGTAAAATAAATTAGGTACACATGTTGGTGATCATCATCTCAGATAAATTAACAGGAATGGATTGGAAATGATCTCTCATTTCTACGCAAAAAAGTCTGTCAATTTTGCGGGGGTGAGGGGGGAGTTTTATATACTGGCGCGGGACGCGCGTCAACTATTTTTATATAACGGGTATGCTCACTGAGCATGCGTCTTTGGCAGAGGGGTACGCGCGTAATATCGCATCCATTCCTGTTAATTTATCTGAGATCATCATATTATGATGGGCTCACTAGGTACCTGTTACACTCACTGGACAGAGTTTGGGCATCTTGCTTGTTCAGATTTTTCATAATATCTCTGACTACAGCATATGCTCACGGCTATATTCCCCGAGGGGGTAGTCAGAGATATTCTGAAACCTCAGAACATCCACGTTTCACCAGTAGTACCTACCGAAACTCTGTCCAGTGTGACGGGGGGTGAACCCGTCGCCACTTACCTATAATGGACAGTGGGTACAATACATGCCTCGAAATTGAAGCATGCAGGTTTCCTCACGATGTTTTCCTTCACCGAAAAGCCAGTGGTGTAACAAATCGTACATAAATTCCGAAAAACTCATTGGTACGAGTCGGCTTGGACGGGGATCGAACCATCGCCTCTTGCATGGCAGGCAAGGTTACTCGCCACTGGACCACCACGGCTAATATCTCTGACTACCCCTCAGGAATAAAGTCGTGAGCATTTTGCATATTCTTACATTTACTTAAATTAACCAGTTTTTCCATTGTCTATAAAAGATAAAACTTTAAGGAGCTCCATACTATCTGCCTACCTTCTCAGATAAAGGTGTGAGATTACACTTTTTATGAAGATACACGTCGTGCTTTCTGTCAAGTACCTAGCCTGCAGCTTCTACCTACCACCTGGAGGAGATAAGCTTGATTTTATGCGTTTATTTAAGTACCTACATAAAATAGAGTACTAAAGGTTTGTCCACACAATTCAGAGGTTATCGAAAGCTTGTAGGTGCGTAGGTACTTATAGACAAAATTTTTATTCGAATTGTTTTTTTTTTCAACACACTTACTCGTAAAGTTGCTATGCTATTAGGTATAGCACTGCGTTTAGGTTCATAATGCAGCTTATAAAACAAGCGTACGTTTTATTACTTCTCTCGACTCTGTAGAAGCAGTAGAAGAGATTACTTCTCTGGCAAAACTAATTTGAACAAAGGCGCACGTCGTCGCGTAGAACTTGGCGCCATTTCTTCACAAATATTTTTCTAATCCCTTTTGTAAAATTTTATTCGTCACAAATGTGTTGAAAAACGTTGTTTGAAACGCTTGAGCTTCGGCCATAATTTCATTACAGTCTCGGCACGTATGACAGCCTCGCCTGCGGCTCGTGCTGCAATCCCGCCTCGAATGTATTGTATTATACCATTATACTATTATACTATTATTTGTGTTGTGTTTTTACCAAAAAAAAATGTGTTTTTTAGGTAAGTATAATAACTTTATAGTTTTTTGTCAGGTCGGGATTCATAGCGCGAGCCCGACTCACACTTGGCCAGTTTTTCGTATATGCTGAGACATCATGTTTGACGTGCCACTACTCTAGCGTTTATTTTCAATATTGAGAATCAACCTTTACGTGGAATGTACTTAAGCCTCCATATAAAGGATTTCCATCTCAAATAGCAGCGTTAGGACTAAAAGAGACAAAAGAAGGATTTGAATTTAGAATGTAAACGCATTCCGTGCGCGTACGCACTGCACATAAATCAAAGCTAGTGATGGGAAAGTGTCGATAAAACGTCAGTTAGTTTAAATTTGGTACCATCGAAACCTCATGTCTTAATTTTGAGGCGTTTCCTTTTAATTAAAGGGAATAAATTTATAAAATGTCTTTGCCATTGATATCCGTAGCTCCATCCATAAGCAATGACAAAAATCCGTACATTTAAGTAACGGATTTATCCATAAATCTGGCAACGCTGGCCGTGGTGGTCCAGTGGTGAGTAACCTTGCCTGCCGTGCAGGAGGCGATGGTTCGATCCCCGTCCAGGCCGACTCGTACCAATGAATTTTTCCGAATTTATGTACGATTTGTAACACCACTGGCTTTGCGGTGAAGGAAAACATCGTGAAGAAACCTGCATGCTTCAATTTCTAGGCATGTATTGTACCCACGGCCACTGTCCATTATAAGTGGCGACGGGCTCACCCCCCGTCACACTGGACAGAGTTTCGGTACTACTGGTGAAACGTGGATGTTCTGAGGTTTCAGAATATCTCTGACTTTCTCGGGGAATATAGTCGTGAGCATATGCTTATGCTTATGCTGGCCTCAAGTTAAACTAACACGAACTATACCTATAACTATTTAAGTTGTTGAGTATATCTCTCTAATGGTACAGTGAGATCAAAACCGACTGTCTAACGAACCAATAGCGAATTCCGTACAAGATGTCGCCTTGTAGGAACTTTCGTGGTTTGGGTTTAAGTGTTAGAATTGTGTGTTTTATATGCCTTCGTTTGTGGATGGAATGAGTATGCCATCTGATCTACGCGGGGCAGTGGTACGCAACCTTTGTGCATTTTAAACGATAATTACGAGAAAATTTCCAAAATGCACACTTCCTGAAATGACTAATTCTCAAAATGTCTTCTTTTAATTTTATGTCTGAATCTAATCGAATATTGTAGTCGTGAAAATAATCAATATTTTATGTTCAATCAATCAACACAGTACAACAAAATGGATAACGTAAAAATTTCCGTGGAAACTTACTACAAACGGCTAAATAACGTAGTTTATTTATTTTTCAATTTATTCACTCTGTAGTTACTAGTTTTTTATATAATGTATGTGAACTTACTTAATAGAGAAACCCAAAGAGCGACATGGTCTCAGGCCAAGCTTTTTAAGATTAAAAAAAATAATAAAAAACAGCACAGTGTTCTTGACATTGAGTTCCATCATATATCTAAAGATTATAAAGTATTCCTATACCAAAATGCATGCATACCAGTTCAAAACTTTAGAATTAGTTATGAAGTCGGGTCAGACGGACGGATCTAAGATTTAATAAGGGTTCCTTGTCAGACTACGACCCTTACAACTATCTCATTGTAGTTGACAGTCCGAACAAAGAAGATAAGCTCCAAAAAACTTGGATACCGAACACGACCAATTCTAAAAACTCAATTTTATGTTAAAAAAAAAATTAAATAAAAAGTTGTACCAAATGTTTCCCGCGCCTGATCGTAACCCGACCCAAGTTAGATAGCATCTCAACAGTCGGTGCTTTTTTTTATTTATATTTATTTATTATAATATCTTTTAGTATTTATTGTATGTTGTGATGACTAGTCGACTTGCTACTATGTAAACATAACTACTGTTTCGTAATGTTGGTACTTAGTGCGTTCACACACGATGACGCACTGACGGAGCGGCAGATGTCAGTCCATAGAACCACACCCCGTGCGTCAATGCGTCACCGTGTGTGCTTCTACGTGCGGTTTCATACAACTCCTTGCTTCACAAATGACGGACTGACGTCTGTCGCTGCGTCAATGCGTCATCGTGTGTGAACGCACTTACAGACAGACCAATTTGACCAACTGGTTTAGAATAGAAACCGAATTAAAATAACTCTTTGACTATTTATTATAAGGACTAGCCTTGCAGTAGCATTTCCCCTCTGCCACGGTATATGTGCATTTACATTAAATTTTATAAGTACCTACCTTATTACTAAACGAGACAGCCTATAGACGCAAAAGTAAGGAAATCTAAGATTGCGTTTTGAAAATACAGAATGCTTCTTAATATGCTGACACTTTTTAAAGGGGTGACCGGACCATCAAACTGAACAACTTTCTCTATGGGACCAACATCGAAATCGCGAAAAAAAATCTGCTGTCCCATACATTTGGCTCGAGTCTGATTGCAGTTTTGTATGAGACAGCTGATTTTGAGAAAGTTGTTCAATTTGATGATCTGATCATCTCCTTAAAAAAGTGTCAGCATATTAAGTTGGACCCTGTATAACAATACGATTTTGATTGTTTTCTTCAATTAGACGTTAGAAAGATCTAAACTTTGTCTAATTTGTAATTTTCGTGTTAATAATGTAGAGACAATTTTACGTTCACAAACTTTTGGGCACCGTTTAACTTAGTGTCTATTATAAGAGGGTGCCAAAATGATTACAATTTCACCCTGTATAATATCAGATGATATTAACGTAACTTTCGATAAACTAACTGTCGATACTGTAACCCTGTCGATGCTGTAACTTGTCGAGGCTTTCATCTTTCGATTCTGTAACCAATCGATTTCAAGACATACGATGTAGCGCACCTCGATGAACAGTGTTCGATAAAACGACAATCTAGGTGTTGACTTTCGCAGTAACGTAGGGAACCCGTTTTTAAAGCACTGGGGTGCGATTTTTGAATGTCATCGGTGAGCTTGAACGGTTTTTAAATCTCATACAAAAGCCTTCTCATACATCTTTCTACTGCTGATTTAACTTTCAAAAATCGCACTCCTGAAGTATGATTTTTGAAAGTCAAATCAGCAGTAGAAAGATGCGTATCTCCATAGTAATTTTGACATTTTCAACAGATGAGCTCACCGAATGAGAGCTCACCGGCTGCAATCGCGGTAAATATTCGGTGATTGAACCTTGAGTGGACTACGTACGAACTATAACTTTTGACACATTTGGTATTGCGCTAATCGCGGTACCAGTTACATAGAGTTTAACGCGATGCGGAATTCAGCACAGTAGTAATTGGATTGCAATGTGATTATAACTGAAATTGGATAAGAATAGAACTTCGATGTTTTAACTTAGCGCAATCAGGCTCCTGTGCTCTCATCAATGTCATTCAGACATTGGGCAATAGATAATTTGACAATACGAGACTCACTCCATCAGCTACCTAAGGCCTCTGCTCATTGCAGCGATTTTATCGAGCGATAATATCGCTGCGATTTTGCGATAAATGTTTCCAGTACATTTTGTATGGGGACGCGCGCGATCCTACACACTGCCGCGATATTATCGAGCGATAATATCGCTGCGATTTTGCGATAATTGTTCTCAGTACATTTTGTATGGGGACGCGCTCGATCCCACACACTGCCGCGATATTATCGCAACCTGACGCAATCTCTTTCTACTACATTCAGTGGTGTGCGCACGCGTGACGCGAATCGCGGAATCGCTGCAGTGTGTAAGGTGTCGCGATATCGCTGTCGATAATATCGCTCGATAATATCGCTGCAATGTGCGGAGGCAGAATATCAGATTATTTTGATGACATCACGTAAATGATCTAAGTATGAATGGATCTAGCAGGAGACGCGTGAGCGCATCTCGTCAAATATTTAACTAAGAATTGGGCTAAACCTTTTAGTTACAAAGCGGCACAAACTAGGCGAGACGAAAAGTGAAACGTGGTAATAAATAACACATAATTTTCATGTTTTCAGTGTTTTAGTGGATGAAAAGAAATCTACATTTCACTAGTAACTAGCGGCAGTGGCACAGTACCTAAACTCTTTTAAGTGCGTTCACACACGATGACGCATTGACGGAGCGGCAGACGTCAGTCCACAGAAGCACAGAGGTGCGTCAATCCGTCACCGTGAGTGCTTCTACGTGCGGTTTCATACAACTCCTTGCTTCACAAATGACGGACTGACGTCTGCCGCTCCGTCAATGCGTCATCGTGTGTGAACGCACTAAGTGACCAACGAAGCATACCCTACTCTATTCTTGTCACAGTATCTTTCAATTCACATCGATCTCTAATCGCACAATTTCTCACTCTATCTCTCATCGTATCACCACACATAGGTATACCGTATTCTTTCTTTTTGTTTCTTTGTGTTTTCTGTTTCCCTTACCGATTTCAGCAGCAGCAGCTCACGGCTATATTCCCCGAGAGGGTAGTCAGAGATATTCTGAAACCTCAGAACATCCACGTTTCACTAGGTACCGATTTTTTAAACCGTAATAATTGGAAGCTATTATTTTGAAACGACAGAATTTTAACTTTTCGCTCAACGTTCGTGAACTCTTCCCTCATTATGTTAAATGTCAAAAACAGTTGACAGGAGTATTAAACTTTTGGTACAACAAACAAAAAGTTGCTTCGTTAATTAAATACAATGATGCTTTAAATTTTTTAGGGTTCCGTACCCAAAGGGAAAGGCAAGATGGAAGAGAACCAATGTTTCAATTTGTAATAATAAATCATCATCAATACGTCCCACTGCAGGAGTGCGATTTTTGAATCTCATTCGGTGAGCTCAGCAGCTGAAAATTTCAAAATTACTATGGAGATATGCATCTTTCTAACTGCTGATTTCACTTTCAAAAATAATACTTCAGGAGTGTGATTTTTGATAGGTAGTCAAATCAGCAGTAGAAAGATCGCGTATATCCGTAGTAATTTTGACATTTTCAACTGCTGAGCTTACCGAATGAGTTCAAAAATCGCACTCCAGGGCACAGGCCTACCCTCGGGATGGTGTATGGGCGTTAGTCCACCACGCGTTCCCAATGCGGATTGGTAGACTTCACATACGCATCAGAATTTCTTCTTCTGCATATGCAGGTTTCTTCACGATGTTTTCCTTCACCGTTTCAAAACCGTTCTTTATAAATAACATTTTTGTGACACTTGTGATCGCGATTGTACCAGAGGCGGCTGTTCAAACACATCCTCCGAGATCCATTCAATGTTTTAGGACACATTGTGTAAAAATTTGAATTGAATTGCAAAATAACCTTTTCGAATTCAAATTTCATTTCCGTGTTTTGTTTTGCTAGTTCCGTAGATAAGGTTTTTATTCAACTTTTAACAGAAAGTAGTATTGTTATAAAATTATTTGATTGCCAAATTGTAAAAATGGCCACATAACTTCAAATACTTAATCATAATTATTGTCAAAATGCAAAATTGCCAAATTGGCAAAATTTTTATTGCCGAATTTTTTTATTGTTAAATGCCATACTATCAATAGGTAGGTACTCAATCATCATCATCATCATCATCAGCCCGGTAAACCCCACTGCTGGGTATAGGCCTCTTCATTTTCACGCCAACTAGAACGGTCCCCTGCTAGTCTCATCCACTGCTTGCCGGCTACTCGATACCTACTCAATATTTTATTGCTTTCCATAAGTACAGAATTAATTACATGAGATGGTAAACTTGAGATGTTAATAACATAACCTAACCACAATTAAATGCGCAGGCATAGTAGGCCTACCTAATTAAAAATCATTGTTTAAATCAAATTGTCAAAATGACCAATTCCCAAAATGTCCAGATACTGTAATTAAATTCAGTTGACTTTAAATACAGTTGACAGCAGGTACTCCATTTAATTAGTAAGCTTTTATCCTGCATTAAGATTTAACCATTCTTCCTTGCCCGATACCCAACACGCCTAACAAGACCGGAGCAATGATTGCTCAAGCTATTGTCGCTGAAGTAATCCATCACAATCATGTCACATCTTATCTCGTCACAATGCATCATAGGTTTTAAAAGATATACGACCGTATCTTCATACCGAATTAAACATACTTTACTCCTCTTTGGGGTTGTCAAAAATATAATTACAACTTAAATCCGAGATAACGGAATCACAGTTGGCTGTCAATAATCGAATCCATGGGCAAATACTAGGTTACTAATTTAAAAAAAAAATTGAAATCTGAAGTATAAGGTAAACTTCGTTCTAAATAAGCTGACGGTTTCTAGTAATGGGATGACCAGACAATCTAACTAAACAACTTTTTCTATGGGACTATCAAAATCACGATAAAATTGCTGTTCCACCATACAAAACTGCATTTCTCGACCCAAATGCAGCATGTTAAGAAATACCCCGTATATTTTCTTGCAGTATATTTGTAATGTTAGCCAACAAGTTATTAACACTGGACACTTATTCCTCGAATCACTAATATACAAGGTGTTTCATAAGTAAGAATAAATTTTTAAAACTCTTAGTTTGGTTGTTTAGACTGTCAAACTGAACAACTTTCTCTATGGGACCAACATCGAAATCACGAAAAAACTGATATCCCATACATATTTAGTCGATTTGTAGAGTATAGAACATAATTTTTTTTTCGCGATTTCGATTTTGGTCCCATAGTGAAAGTTGTTCAGTTTGATGGTCTGAACCACCCCCTTAAAAGTTTATTTGTATTTTTGTAACACCTTGTATATACCTACCTCCTTGAACCTTGTTTCAACGACACTCTTCAAATAGTAGTAGAAATCTATGAGAAATAATCACGTTTCTATCCGTAGCTCCTGTATCTCGATCAACCAACTTCCCTCTACAGTGTCCATCACAAATTGGCAAGTAATTTAGTTCGGAGGGTGGTCGCAAAGTGAGACTGACATGGGACACGCGCGCACTTGATACATTCATGCAGAGAAATGGTGAAACGTTAAATGAATCCTGAAAAAGCTAGGTTATTCGTTCTTGCTGAGAAGTTTAAAAGAAATTAAATGAAAGAGTCTAATAAAAATGAAATGAAGATCTGAACGTGAAATTCCTAAAATAATTCGCATAACATAAATTATGTATCAGGTTTTCCAATTACTAATAATTATCCGGGCTCCGGGACGGGCTCACCCCCCGTCACACTGGACAGAGTTTCGGTACCACTGGTGAAACGTGGATGTTCTGAGGTTTCAGAATATCTCTGACTACCCCCTCGGGGAATATAGTCGTGAGCATATGCTTATGCTTATGCTAATAATTATCCAAATCTTATGATGATAGTATTAAAATTCTAGAATGTCTTCACCTTTATCTCAAATTATAATAAAAAACTTACCTACTCATTTTTCACAAATAAATTATTCTGATTCCGATTCTAATTAAACAAAAGCTTAACGCCAAGAACAAACATTTTCAGAATGTCATATTGCCCAGTTTATCATAATGTCCAAATACCAACATTTCAAATTAGATTTTCATACTATTTCAATTTCGTCTTCGTTCCAAATAATAATAATAATAAGAAAACAACAGTTTCAAAATCATATAAATGCCTACTGAAACTCGTCTGTGATCCAGTCTCTAACACAATTTGAGGACACATTGAGCGGACACTGATTGCTCCATGGAATTATGTGTGCTGTGTAATTGAATCTCTTGTCTGTTTGGTGGAATTAGAGGCATTTCGTTGGCTATTAGTGCGTTGAATAGTTGTGACGTAGATAGTAGAACTAAAGCCATTGTGAAATCTTGAACATCAAAATGTCGAATTCCTACCCTGTACAACGAAATAAAAATGTGAAGTGCAAAGTAATTAAATATTGAATGATATTTTAGGTACTTTCTGATCTGGTACATTCTTATTTTTTTTTGATAATAAATTCTCGAAATGTCGCAGAATGTCTGCTACTAACGAAACGATTTCATTTAAAATGTTTTTTTTTAATTACCCATACTACGTCTTTAACGCTCTGAATAATCTTGTACAATTTTAAAATTATCATAATGTCGAATTACCAAAATGTCCATTTCGAATAACAATAAGACTTGTTTCCGATGCACTCTCTCTAACACAATTGCCAATACGCTGGATGGACACTGATTGCACCACGGAATGATGTGTACGTAATTGAATTTAGTCCACTCAGACCATATACTGTCCGTAGACCCCATACACACAGAGTAAAATACTAGTAGGTAGGTTAGGTACCACTAGGCTTTTTGGAACACAAACGTGCCAGTAATCGGGACTTTCTTAAAATACTGACAGTTTTTTGATATGATGATCAGATCAGACCACAAAATTAAAGAACATTCATTACGAGACCAACATTAAAAACGCGGAAAATAATCAGCAGTTCTACACATTTGGGTCGAATAGGTTTGCAGTTTTGTGTGGAACAGTGGATTTCATTTTCGCGATTCCGATAATTGCAAGCGAAAAATCGAATCATGAAATCATTTTAATAATCGTCAATCCAAAAAATGCCTATAAATAACTATGTCGTTACCTCGTGAGAAAAAATACAATATTACCTACTTAGGTTAATCAAAACTGATGAAATGCACAAAAAAATAATTGTTAGGTAGTCATTTTCAAACCAGGGTGCAATTTAAAACACAATAATATCAACTAAATTTCACACTCACTTCAAATCAATATCAACCCTTTAAATAAAAACCTATTGAACATTTCAAAAGCACTTTTAAAAATGCTCCATTGCTTTTTAAAAGTTCTATTCCTAAACTTTTTTAAATGGTTATATAGTTCAAGTGGGCTTAAAGCAGGGTTTCATTTTGTTTTTTGGGGCTTTTGGCGGGAACTCGAAAAACTCAGCCGGATTTTTGCTTAGTTTTTAGTTTATTTCATAAAGAAGAAGCAGAACTTTATGTTTGTATCTGCACCTTTATATCTACAAACTTTCAATTAGTCTTGAGCCTAATATATTTTAACTGTATTGTAACTCCATGTATTGTCTGCACTTATAAAAAAGTATTGCGCGTTGTGGCAGGGCCTCTAAGATGGGGAAATGTTAGTATGTTTATGTTGAAGGCATTAATAACAAGAAAACTTATTGTCAGAGCTTATGTCTTTCGGCTATTACTGTATATTACAATACATCGTTACAAGCTCATAAATTAAAAAGAAACCCTTCAAACGCCTGGTTGAAAGAGATTGTGAAATCGCTACCGAACAAGAAAAAAAAGATGCAACAAAGAAATTACCCGCCTTTTTCGCACAAAAACAATATTACACGGTAGCTTTCACCCAAAAAAATATGACCCACATTCTGGCGCATTGTCAAACAAACAAACAGAATCTCAGAATAGCACTTGCTAACGTAAAATTTTAATTGAAACGTCAATTTCGGCGTTCACATTCAACTAAAGAGGTCCCACTGTGCGGCCACCATTTTGAAAATAAGATTAAAAATAAAATGCCACAAAAGCGCGCGAGGTGTGAATTCAACGTTGAATTTCGAACAATGGCGTTTGACAGCTCAATACTCCCTTTTTTCTTTAGCGGTTTAGGAAGCTTGGTTTTTTTTTATAAGGAGTGAAGAAATGATTTATGGTACACTTGGTTATGATTGTTAATTAGATCTTGGTTTACGATTTTTTTAATTAATTAACGTGGGAATTAAAGAGTTTTATGTTTATTAAAAAATGCTTTAATGGGAGCTGTGGAATTTAAGACTAGGTTTTTTTTCAAATCAAATCAAAAGTATATTTATTCAAAATAGGATACAATGTACCTCTTTTCGAACGTCACAATCTAAAAAGTCACAGCTTTTGCTATATAAATTATGTCAAACTGGAAAAACACCACGCTTTTTGTATCTTCAATAAATAATCATTCTTCATTTTAATGTTGTGGCCTTGATAGACAAGATAGGATAGAAAAGATGGATTGTGAGAATGAAAGATGATTATTTATATTGCGTAAGAAAGGAGTGACCACTGAAATGACAACTAAAAGTAATGATACATCATCGTTACGGTATAAGCATTAAAAACAGTATTGGACATTTTGCGTATTGGACATTCCGCAGTCGTTAATTAACAGAATTTGCACATTTTGCAAATTGAATGCGGGTTGATCGCGATTTCTTCGTTGATACCTAATAATATATATTACATTAAAAAGTTATTGTCATTTATAATTTTAACAAATAACATTTCTTAGACATTAGTGTAGTATAGTGTTATTAAAACATTTTCACTGTTTGCTGAATGAAATCTCTTAAAAGATAAGCTTGCACTCTTTACAAAGTCTTCTCCATTTGTCAAAGTGTTTTGTATCAATGTGTCGGTGTGTACAATTATGACTAAATAAATAATTTAAGTGTTTTTTAAGTAGATAAATAAATTAAATGTTCTCTCACATACAAACATTTAGTGACGCCACTATCCCACAGGAGTAGGCAGAGACTACAACTCACCGATAAAATTTTCATTTGGACTAAAATTACTTTGTTGCCAAAGTACTTTTCTATGCGCAATATTATACAGAGCGATGCGGGTTTCTCTGTCGCGCAGCTACCATAGAATAAATAATTCTTATGTAGCTACCTTACCGCAAAAAGACTTAATATGTGTTAGAATTAGAAGTTGATGATGATGATACAAAATAATATTAATACAAGCTCATAAGACCGTAATGTACTAAAAGCGGTCGTGTCCATTAAAGAAGAGATAAGTAAAGTGCTGGTTCGATTCCCGTAAGTTATCTCGAGTGCACTTATGAGTAACGCTTCTGTTTATCATAACGACTTTTATTGAGGGAGCTGGCAGTTTTTAATATCAATGTACCTTCCGTATGGCTTCGATAGTATTAAAAAGTAATTTTTATTTGAAAATGTTTTTGAAACTTTACGTCCAAGGTAGCTTCGTGTGTTTGACAGGCGGTTATAGAGATTTTATTTCGCTTTTTGAATATGTTTGAGCTTAATTAGGTAAGTAGGTATACAAGATTTGACATTTATTAAAAATTAAAGATTTTCGGCTCAAATATTTACAGAACGTAAAATTCTATCTTGGACGCACGTATAATCCATAGCAAAAGTTATTCTCTTCTAAAACAATCTCTATCTCTGTCTAAACATAAATAATCACCCGTCAAAACAAACCGTCAATAATAATACTGTAAAACATAAAAAAATCTAATAAACTCTACGTTCTCTTATATTGGAGTTAACAAAGGTCGACTGATCAATTTATGCCGGCACTGCATCGGAATCAAATTTACGGGGTTCGACGCCCGATCGTAATTGACGTGTCATTTGTGCTCTCTTTCACTCGTCAGTTAGTAATTTTTGAATCACTTGCCTTTTGATCGGTGATAGTTTTAATTTAACAGCATTCTGACCTAAATTGACAACTGTCGCAGAATGTCTAATTTTGCAGCAAAATTACCAATTTTATTGAGGCTTTTATGTATTTACCTACAATCAAAATGTTGTGTCTATTTGATGTCAAACTCAAATTTTTTACAAGTTTTAGTTTTTCTTCAATTTCACTACTCAATTCTCATGAAAATAGAGAGACGGAAAGCGCTCGTTGGCATAGTGGAGCTTCGTATCATAATGGATATAACTTTTAAATCACCGATACAATCTACCTGTGGGTGGCAAACCATCTCCAACCAATTGTTAGAAATGTTATCTATTATAAAACAAATTATAAAACATTGGACAAAACATTAACCTACGTTTCTCTTTCCACAGATAGAAACAATGACTTAACGGTCACAATTCGTCAGCCTAAAGCGTACGCGATGGCGCTGTCGTTGGGGCTGTGGTCGCTGGCGGCGGTGTGCTTGCTGAGCCAGTCGCGCGCCGCGACGTGTCCCTGGGCCTGCGCGTGTCGCCCCAGTGCTGCCGACTGCGCGCACCGGGCGCTGCTCCACGTGCCCAAACGCGTGACGCCAGATGCGCATCGACTGTGAGTGTCTAAACACATTATGCCGAAAGTACGCGACCGAAGTTCGGCACGATTACGCCAGCAATGCTATTTGAATGAACGACGACACATTATGCCGAAATTACGTTGCGTTATAGCGTACAGCCGAACTTCGGTCGGGCGTAAGTTCAGCGGCAACTTAGTCTGTAGTGCACACATTATACGCGAGTTTACGCGACCGAAGTTCGGTTCGATTGCCGACGAAAATCCGGGGGCGGGGACTGAACAAAGTTACGCAAGTTTACGCAACTGAATTTCTGCCGCGTAAGTTCGGCGCTTATGGTGTGTCATATTACCCGAATACGTCGGAACATGGTCGGAACGTAAACTCAGCCGCGGATCTTCGGTCGCGTACTTTCGGTATAGTGTGTTTAGACACTGAGTACTGCACTGTATAATGCGAATGTTTAGAAGTTCTGGACATTTGGCGACTTCTTGGACTTTTGCTTCTTGTTGGACATTTTGCTATTTCTTGGCCATTTTGCGACAATTGGTATGTTTACTGCAAAATATGCTAATAATGCCGGCGGTGTGCTTGATGAGCCAGGCGCGCGCCTCGACATGACCCTGGGCTTGCGCGTGCCGCCCGATGGGCACCGACTGTGCGTACTGTACTGTGCATATACTGCAGTTTTGGACATTCTGCGAACTATGTTTAGTTCGCAGAATTAAATTAAATTATTAGCAATTGTCGCTAAATGTTAAAGTCATAAAATGTCTAAATGGAGCTAACTGTCCATGATAGCATGTAAAGGGCGTCGCAAAATGAGTCTTTATAGCTAAATGCGCTTTAGTGATATTCTTAATGTCACATTTACAATAACCAAAATGTAAAATGTTGACTAAATTTAAGCAAATTGTGGTTTATTGGAATCGAAAAAAGACCATGTTTGACAATTTGGGCAGAATCTCTAATCGTAGCTAAATGTCTAAACGAGACCAACTGTTGATAAACTGGAAAATCAGGAAAAGTCAAAACTTTTGCCGAACATCATTGGTATTTTACTTTTTGGTGAATTATTTCCCATAGGTACTTCTAATAAAATACAATATTTTTCACTTCCCGCTTCTGCCATCTTGAAATTCATACGCCAATTTATAACGAATATTGAAAGAAGACCTGACCCTATATAAATAACTATGTTATCGTCAAATCGACTCCCTTTCATACCCTTCCGAGGAAAAGCGTGTAAACTTAGAGCGGTTCCTTTCCTACCCTTGCTATACCTACTTATAATATAACATACTTTCGTCCGTGGGTATAGTGTAGTTTTTCGGATATAGCCCAGTCATTTTACGGAGTTTTTTTAGGAGCAGTAGATAAAGGTAAATTGTACTTTAAACTGTTACCGGTACCATTTAGTGACAAAAAGACTACCTGAAAACATATTTAAAAAAAATCACTACGCAACATAGAAATCAAAACTGTACCTCGCAGAAGGCTATAATATAAACTTAATAATTTTTTTATACAAATGCACTCATTTTAATTACTTAGATTCAATAATATAAACATATTTGCTAGTCCCGGCTCAAACCATAAAATCAATGGGCTAATAGACAAGATAGTATCACAGGCTCGATTCAAGTCTTCATAGGAAAATTTTGCTTTAACACCATGCTCAATGCTCATGTTCAAAATCTGTCCATCCTGTTCGTAAGCTCGTCTACTCTTTTAATGCAACATTGGATATAATGGTGGATTTAGACCGTAAGAACGTAAAGTCAGAATCGAACGGAAGCCAGAATATTTTTTCGTAATCCTTTAGTCATAACATACATTTACTCACGCCTGTGTCCCATTCGGGTAGGCAGAGACAATTGATCGCCATCGGCTACGATCCTGACACACTTCTTTTTCCTCCACCACGGTCATAAGTCGTTTCATACACGCACATCGGTTTCAGGTTCATTTGATCTGACCCGTCTTAAGTATGCTGCCAATTTGGTCTGCATACGTACGTCTAGGGCGACCCCTTTCGACTGTTATCCTTTAGTCGAAACGACAATTCGTTTTCACCGTTCAGACATGGTTTAGATTAGGTCAAACGAACAACATAGAGCTAGAGCTTTATTTCTATAGCCGTAGAAGCAATTGTTCGCGCGCTCTTGCAGCGTTCACAATTTACATCAACGAGTGAACATTCTACAAATATTTTGGCGAAAACTTGGTAACACATAGATCAACGAAAGAATGCTCGGTTTTCGTTTACACTAAAAGAGCGGTGCTAGAATTCACTTCGAAATTAAAGCATTTAACAAAAAATAAATATTTTGGACATTTTAACACAAATTATCTAGTCACATTTAAAGTACCAGAAACTAGCTTGGACTTTTAAGGCCTCCGCACATTGCAGCGATATTATCGAGCGATTTTATCGAGCGATATTATCGACAGCGATATCGCGACACCTTACACACTGCAGCGATTCCGCGATTCTCGTCACGCATGCGCCCCACCACTGAATGTAGTCGAAAGAGTTGCGATAATATCGCGGCAGTGTGTGGGATCGAGCGCGTCCCCATGCAAAATGTACTGAGAACAATTATCGCAAAATCGCAGCGATATTATCGCTCGATAAAATTGCTGCAATGCGCGGAGGCCTTTATTATGATGACTAGACAACGATATAGAATACATTTATATAGATACAAACATCCATGACTCGGGTACAAATATTCATATTCATCATACAAATATTTGTCCCTTACGGGATTATAAGATTCGGACCCGCGACCTTCGGCACAGCAGGCAGGTTCACTACAGACTGTGCTATCGGGCCGTCAATTTAGAAGGCGTAGATTATGATGATCCAAGTAGTTGCAGTGCAGCTAGGTTTACTTCAACTATATTTATAGTATTCATATTGAACAACGCATAAATGTGTTGACAGTTTAGCGTCTACAAACATACCGCGAAAAACCCCATAGCAATATCTAATAACAATATTTCCACTAAACTACCCCCTTTGGGTAGTTCCTTTTTCCATTTTCCATGGGACTGCGTTTATAGTGTATTAGGAGTTATTATAGGGATGTTTTTGGGGGTGGGTGCAGAGTATTGAACATATACAGAGGGTGAGGTTTATACTTGGTTTTCTTCATAGTAGGAATAGCATACCACGTATTCTTTCAATTGTCAGCGTCAAGCAATGCTACGAGCGAGACAGCTGATTGTATAAAGACGGCTCTGTATAAAGGCCTCCGCTCATTGCAGCGTTATTATCGAGTGATATTATCGCTGCGATTTTGCGATAATTGTTCTCAGTACATTTTGTATGGGGACGCGCTCGATCCTACACACTGCCGCGATAATATCGCTGCGATTTGCGATAATTGTTCTCAGTACATTTTGTATGGGGACGCGCTCGATCCTACACACTGCCGCGATATTATCGAGCGATAATATCGCTGCGATTTTGCGATAATTGTTCTCAGTACATTTTGTATGGGGACGCGGTCGATCCTACACACTGCCGCGATATTTTCGAGCGATAATATCGCTGCGAATTTCCGATAATTGTTCTCAGTACATTTTGTATGAGGACGCGCTCGATCCCACACACTGCCGCGATATTATCGTAACCTGACAACAACAAACGCAAACGCTAACGCTTTGTGATAACTCGCAAATTTTTTACCCATCACATTTTGCCAGGCTTAGCCTAGTGTGGGGGATAATTGTAAATCTTTCTGAAATACTGTGATGTCAATGTGCAATATCTATCCTTTGTTGTTGTTTGTTGACGCAATCTCTTTCTACTACATTCAGTGGTGTGCGCATGCGTGACGCGAATCGCGGAATCGCTGCAGTGTGTAAGGTGTCGCGATATCGCTGTCGATAATATCGCTCGATAATATCGCTGCAATGTGCGGAAGCCTTTATTATCTTGTGTATCATAATATCATTGCTTAAAGTTATTGTGCTATAACAATACGCTCTACAATACAGTGGAAATGTATAACTAGGTTTCTAACAACACCAAAAAGGGAATACGGTGGTGGATTTGTGGACGTGAGTTTGCTCTTTCAAATTGCATTACTCTACGCTCATGCCTTCACTTAGGAAGGGTAGCTAGTGTAATATCACTGTACAGTATCGCACGAAAGTGTTTACTTACTTGTAGTTGTGTAGAGAAAAGAAAACTAAGGATCGAACATTATTGGGATCGAAAAAGAATTCTGCTTTCGGTTAGTAAGTAATAATAATTATTTATTGCTTAATGTGGGGTACAAAGATGTTATACTTACAGGTAATTAATGTTCACAACATGAAGTCACTGGTATTGACATAAAAGTTAAATAAAATATAAAAAAACGTCAAAAGTTTTTAGAAAAATTGGAAACCAATTTAAAACATTATTATAATTATTATGAAAGTAATAATGTTCTACAAGATGAACAGTCAAGATAATTTTAATCAATGAGCTCCTGAAACATGTAACGTACAATACATCAAACATTTTGCGAACTGGACGTTTTGCCAATTAATTATTATTGAAAATAGGCATTTTGCTACTAATTAATAATTCGATGAATTTTCACGTCACATTATGAAAATGCAAGACATTTCATTTTCTAAATGGACATTTTGAGAATATACATTAAGTAGGTATACATTTAGGATTAGCTATTAAAAATAGTAAAAATTTGTCTCCATGATTGTACAATAAGGCGGGGTACATATTAGCATCATATTGGTTAGCCACCGCCGCCTCTACGGCACGTGTCTGCACTCAGTTTTATTATTTGTCTATTTCAATATGTCTTCATAATATTACTATATTTATAGTTTTACAAAAACAATATTCATTTCTCAGAAATGAATATTGTTTTTGTAAAACTATAAAAGTCTACATCATAAAACCCATGTTAACATTATGACATAAACTGGGAAGGTAACTACCTTAAAAATGTTTATTTCATTAATAATTATTATAACAGTCAATTTCATTCATTTCTGTCTAAAAATTTCGAATAAAGCCCGAGAAAAAAATAGGGCAAATTAATCATGATACAGAAGTTTGCTTAAATACAACAAGTAGTTGAACAAGAATGCAAGCATTGTTATGTAATCCCTCCAGCACATCAAAGATCTTTCCTACTTATTTATCCACAGAATAACCGAAAAGAAGCCACATCAAACATTACATCTCTATTTCCGTATCACTACAGAATCGATTTGCTTTAAACGTAGATCTATACTATATCATATCTATAGGATATCAAAAGAGGTACTTATGAACAGATCTCACTTTCCCGAAGCGCCTCAAGCTACCCGTTTAAGGAAAAGGGTAGTAGCATTTTATTACTTTTTTTCGACTATCTAACATTAAGAGACTGTACTTTAAATTTGTTACAATGATAATGGAGTACTTTTGATGAATTTTTTTTGGACATTTAGACATTTACATGTAGATTTTTTGGGAATTTTAGGAAAAATAAAAGGGTTGGATTCGGTGTCATATCAAAGAAAGAAAACGTGTAAAGATATCTTAAGAGGTACTTGTGTACAGATCTCACTTTACCAAACGCCTCGAGCTACTCGCTAGTGTAGGGTGACGTTAGATAATGTAGGTACATAGTCTTTTTGGGAAGTGGACATTTCGCGACAAAATACATTAAACTAATTTAATGTTTTAAATGTGGATGTTTTGGGAAAGCCATTTTGGAAATATTGCTTTTCAAGAAGTACTTAGACGTTCAAATTAAGTACAGTTTTTGAGAAGGTAACTTAATTTTTAATTTTTCTCTATTCTGGCTCCATATTGAAAGTTGTTCAGTTTGATGGTTTAAACCACCCCGTTAAATATTACTGGAGTGTTTTGTTACAAATTGTATAGGTACCTAGGAGTCCTAACTCTGTCCAGTATGACACTTTTCTTATTTTTTATGTAAAGTGGAGAAAAATTAAAATATTACCTATGTATACTTCGAGATTGGATCATGTGAGTCTCATTTCTTTTCTAAAAACAACATTAGTCCCAACACAACAAACAACCATGGTCACCCTACCGGAAGTCTGTCGTCTTCGCGGATTCTCATTCCGCCCGCCCTGGACGGCCACTTCCGCTTTATCTCGTAATATCTGTTTCCCTTAGGGCGTACAAATACCAATATATTTCCTATTCGCTTGTGGAGGGGGTAGATTTATCTGGCGTGCTATTAACACGTGGAAACATACATACATATACAGGGTCCAACTTAATAAATAAATAAAATAAAATAAAAATAAAAATTCTTTATTTTTTTTTCATCCATATGTTGTTAGTATCACACTTAAATGACTATGTTAATACAAACACTTAAGTGTAGATCGATCCAGTGCTTTATAAAGCTACTGTCACAGTATCTACTGGAGACCATGTTCAGGATGCTGTTGGTGCTGGCGCGAACCCTCTGCAGCGCGGCGGCACACCGTTTGCGGAGCGTGGTGGGAAACCCATCGACATGAGCGTCCGCAAACATGCCAGACGCACTGCAGAAGCGCGGCAGCCCCAGCAGCATCCTGAAGGCGTTATTATATTGGGTGCGCAGGGCCTTTAGAGATCCCTAGCGATATGCAGTCCACAGACAGATGTACAGAGATGTGCAGTACGCTCTAAACAGTGTTATTTTGACTTGAGCTGAGCAATGCCTGAATCTGTGGACTATCATATTGGCCCTGACCGCAAGAGTAATATGCTGGCAGTTTTTAAAGAGGATGATAAGCCGTGGTGGTCCAGTGGCGAGTAACCTTGCCTGCCGTGCAGGAGGCGATGGTTCGATCCCCGTCCAGGCCGACTCGTACCAATGAGTTTTTCAGAATTTATGTACGATTTGTAACACTGGCTTTTCGGTGAAGGAAAACATCGTGAGGAAACCTGCGTCATTCAATTTCGAGGCATGTATTGTACCCACTGTCCATTTTAAGTGGCGACGGGCTCACCCCCCGTCACATTGGACAGAGTTTCGGTACTACTGGTGAAACGTGGATGTTCTGAGGTTTTAGTATATCTCTGAATACCCCCTTGGGATATATAGTCATGAGCATATGCTTAAAGCCTCCGCTCATTGCAGCGATTTTATCGAGCGATAATAACGCTGCGATTTTGCGATAATTGTTTCCAGTACATTTTGTATGGGGACGCGCGCGATCCTACACACTGCCGCGATATTATCGAGCGATAATATCGCTGCGATATTGCGATAATTGTTCGCAGTACATTTTGTATGGGGACGCGCGCGATCCTACACACTGCCGCGATATTATCGAGCGATAATATCGCTGCGATATTGCGATAATTGTTCTCAGTACATTTTGTATGGGGACGCTCTCGATCCCACACACTGCCGCGATATCATCGCAACCTGACGCAATCTCTTTCTACTACATTTCTACAATATCGCGGCAATGTGTGCTTCTGCCTACCTACCCAGAAAGGAAAGCCTTCGTATTATGTAGATAAAAAGAAATGCGTAAAATATGTAAACAGATAAACAAGCTCTTTTGAAAGTGCAGTAAAAAAATTCACCCTTCCCAGCTTTTACAAAACTGTACAAAAACACAAAATTAAATAAAATCTTTACAATTTTGTTATTTACATAAACGAATTTACATTCACATGCGAGTTAGGGTGGAGATACACTGAGGTGCATGCATACATTTGAGTCTAGCTTCTTCTTATCGAGTGGGCTGCAAGAGTTTATTCAAACCGCCTTACGGCCTCTGACGTGGTTTTTATGTAACGACTAATACCACCTGAGATAGTAGCCGGGAACAACAGCTTAACGTGCCATCCGAAGCACGGAATCATCTTTCTTTTCAGACAATCAGGTGACTCAGCCTGCAGTGTCCTAACCAACTGGGGAAAAGCGCACAAAGTGACATTTCACTAGGTGCCCCCCGTGGGAATCGAACCCACGACCTCCATGTCAAGAGCCCAATGCTCTTAACCATTAGACCACGGAGGCAGTTAGTACCTACACATGAATACATATTTAATGTCTAGTGTACCTACCTATATATGGAATATAGTTTTATATCGAACACCAGATTTTTTTCCACGATTTCTGCGAGTGTGTTCGGTGGCGCGTTGCGGAGAGGTATGGACTCTCAATCATGAGGCCCGGGTTCGAATCTGCACGGACAACGTGCCACGTACCAATGAGTTTTTCTTACTTATGTACGTATTACCGACTGCTCTCTAAGGAAAGTGAAGGAAAACATCGTGAGGAAACCTGCATATTATGCAGAAGAAGAAATTCTGATGCATAATATGTGCATGCATGCATGCATATGCTCACGACTATATACCCCGAGGGGGTAGTCAGAGATATTCTGAAACCTCAGAATATCCACGTGTCACCAGTAGTACCGTAAGTTTGTCCAGTGTGACGGGGGGTGAGCCCGTCGCCACTTATAATGGACAGAGGTTACATTACAATACATGCCTCGAAATTGAAGCATGCAGGTTTCCTCACGATGTTTTCCTTCACCGAAAAGCCAGTGGTGTTACAAATCGTACATAAATTCCGAAAAACTCATTGGTACGAGTTGGCCTGGACGGGGATCGAACCATCGCCTCCTGCACGGCAGGCAAGGTTTCTCGCCACTGGACCACCACGGCTTTAATACATAACGTGCATAATATTGTGAAGCCTACCTATCCGAATTGGGCACGCGTGGTGGACTAACGCCCAAACACCCTCCTAGAGGGTAGGTTTGTGCCCTGCAGTGGGACGTATATAGGCTGATGATGATTATAACTTACAAATATTATAAATGTGAAAGTTTGTGACGATGACATATTATTACGTTTATGTGTTTGTGACTCAATCACGGCGTAAACGGCTGAACGGATTTGAATGAAACTGCACACGGTTAGAATATGTTTGGGATTAACAAATTACCTTTCGATCAGTGAACTCAAGTTTCGAGTAAATAAATATCGAATCAGTTTTCTGTTTACCTAAGTGTGTCTCTGCCCTAAAATTTTCCGGAAATGTAAATGTACTTTTCCCTCCAAAATCAGCGGAAGTCGTACACTGTCGCGTCCTCTGCATTCCTTTTTAAAAACGTAATAAACATAACTTTGTTTATGCTGTCATTGTCATGTAGGTATAATTTTATTTCAGTGGAAAAGGGGTGTTTTCATAGAAATAGGAAGGACATACTTAATACTTACCCTTTTTTTGTGCTCTTTCGCTTTGATTAATATAGGGTGTTAGAAAAAGGTGTGGCGATATTAAAAGTGTTTCATTCACAGCATCAAAATAATCAATTTTATCTATGGCACATACCTAAGTACATCGAAATCGTGATAAAAAAATCTGGTGTTCCATACAAAACTGCAATACGTACCTACAATTAAATGAATCGATTTTTTTCGCATCTTATTTCTTCTTTCTGCTGGTTTAAAATAACAAATCAAACCTAAAATTGAATCTGTCAAAAAAGCGCAAAATTCCTAAAAAAAACTGTCTTTCAATTTAAAATTCCACCATGCTCTTCATTCCGTTTCTCAAGTCACTCGTACCAATCTAAATTGACGCTTATCACGTTAATATAAGAGCTAAGTTAGGGAACTTTATAATGACGTCTAGCCACCCTCTTGCAAATAAATAGCGTAGTTATACGCCCTCCAACGCTAATGCTAATTGATATTAATTGTGGGCTTGAGATGTAGGGTTCTGTAAGTCGAATCAGAAAACATTTTTAGGTGTTTCTTCGAATAAAATTTTATGGTTCCTTGGCTTAAATTATATCGAAAAATCGCGAAAAAACGCATCACGTAATTAATTACGGGACCAAATACCCACTGTAGGTATAGTATAGAAAACTTAAATGCCTATTTTTTTAATTTGTCTCATTAATAAATTAATAATGTCCAATGCCTATTTAAATTTAACCTTTAAGTATTTTGCCAAAATTTGTATTTAATAGAAATTAAATACCAAAATCACTTATTTGACAAAAATTATAAGCGACTTAATAGTAAAATGTGGATAGGTAATAGCAAGTGTATTAAATCAAATGAAATAAAAATGTTTTAAACACTTCTATAAACTGATGATGATGATGATGCTTCGTGGCCGTATTCGACCACAGCGACTGATTTTGGCTGTTGACTTTGAGAGCTGTAAGACTATTATTAGCTTCGCATAACAAAACAACCCGCGAAAAGAAATATACTTACTTTCTTGGTCGTTCGATTTGTATATCAATGAAACAATGTAAGTACATTTTGTTTATAAAACATGTGTTACCATGGAGTTTCTTCTAACTCATAACATAAAACATCTTTCATTCAATTTCAGAATTTATAATGGTTAGCGCTAGAGCGCGTTATTTAGCTATACTCTAAAATGGAATCCGAGATCAACAATTTCAAACAAAAGAGGCTATTTTTGATCTCGGAATTTTTTTATTTTGGATTCCATTTCGGAGTATAGTTACTTTTATCCATCTTGTAATCACCTACCATCACAGCCTATTCATATACGTCCCACTGCAGGGCACAGGCCTACCCTCAGGGAGAGTGTACCTGTATGGTCGTTAGTCCACCACGCGTGCACAATGCGGATTGGTAGACTTCACATAGTTACGCATCAGATTTTTTTCTTCAGCGCATGCAGGCTTCCTCACGATGTTTCCCTCCACCGTTTGAGATCAGTCTGTATTCCAGTACATAAATTAGAAAAACTCATTGGTACATGGCATGGCATAATCACCTATGTTTACGAATAAATGTTGAAATCGTTTTCTGGTGTCCCTCTTTGCATGAATCTTCTTCCAAGGAATCCGGATCTTCTTCTTCTTGATTCCGTGCGTCTTCTCTGATAGTTTTGCCGCACTGGCACTGAAAGCAAAATAGGCCGTTGTTTCAATATGTCTAAACTCAGCCCGAACGGAAATGTAAAGGCATGAAATTGATTTAAACCAAGACCGACACGGTTTTTACTTTTAAAATTGTCTACAGAACCCTTGTAATAATAAACTGTTCCCACTTAGCCAGCGTTTCTGAAGACTTTATATAAAGCTCGGGGAAAATTAAGTGTGGCTTTGATAAAATTGCTTACAACAGAAATGTGGCAAGATTATTTTTATACCCCCTACTTAAGGGCGGAAGGGAAAGGTTTTCTTAAATGATATGTTTTGAAGATAAAATATTTTTCTTTTTGTACGCGTGAAATCAGGAGTAAAAAAAGGGTAGGCCTTAATATTTCCTACCTAAGTCATTTTGGAGGTAGGATCTGTGTCAGGAAATATAATAACATTATATATAGTTACCATTGACCTCTTTACTAGACCCACACAGTGTTATAAAATCTTAGGAAATTTGTCCACATTGACGCAAAAACCCTGCCTGCCGTGCAGGAGGCGATGGTTCGATCCCCGTCCAAGCCGACTCGTACCAATGAGTTTTTCGGAACTTATGTACCGATTGTACATAAGTTCCGAAAAACTCATTGGTATGTTATGGACTGATGTGTCGATTTGTAACACCACTGGCTTTTCGGTGAAGGAAAACATCGTGAGGAAACCTGCATGCTTCAATTTCGAAGCATGTATTGGTACCCACTGTCCATTATAAGTGGTGACGGGCTCACCCCCCGTCACACTGGACAGAGTTTCGGTACTACTGGTGAAACGTGGATGTTATGAGGATTCAGAATATCTCTGACTACCCCATCGGGGAACATCTCTTTTCAAAACTGCTCTTCCATACTAAGGGGGTAAGACACGGAATTTGATTCCATTTCACAAGTTAAAATACCGTTTTACACCAAAGATATAACCAATGTTTTGCAGTTTCGTGCGAAGATTCAAATTGCACGAATTTGACTTGCTTTTGGGCGGTCCATTTCCAAAAAGCAAATTTGTCACGCCTCGTAACAATCTCCTACTGATTTTACACAAACTGTCTGCATTTCTAAAACTTGTGCAGTTAGTCTAAGAGCTCGTAAACTATTCGTTTCGTTCGTGAGTTAGTTGCGTTGCGTTCAATTTGTCCAGTGCTACGAATAAGAATAACTATAGAAGAGTAACTCTAAACAAAATCCACATAATTTTTGGCACCCAATGAAAAATGATATGTTGTACGAGTTTTGGCGGCAAGAAGGTACAGTTTAAAAAAAAAAAATTAGAACACGGTACAGTTGTATAGGTGCTACTTTTTGAGCTTGATTTACATTTCTATATATTCTTATTCGTAGGTCCAGTATGAAATTTAGGATCTCGTTTCACTACTTTTGATGGATAGTGGAGACAAAGCCCCTTGCAATCGAAACATGTAGGTTTCTTAACCGAAATGTCAATGGTGTTTTCGTGAAAAGTCACCTGTCATTTTTAATGACGACGTTTTCAATCTGGTCTAGGGTGGGTGGGTCATCCTTTTACTCCCCCTACCTTCAGGGCCTGTGCCCTGCAGGGCGCATACTGTATGGGTGTTAGTCCACCACGCGTGCATAATGTGGATTGGTAGACTTCACATATCAGAATTTCTCCTTCAGTGTATGCAGATTTCCTCAATTCACTCTCATTGGTACATGGCGTGGCATATCGTTTGTGCGGATATGATCCCGGAAACTCATGATTGAGTATCCATACTTCCTCGCAACGCACCATCGACGACAGTCACAAAAAAAATTACTAAACTGAATTATAAATAGGCTGTAACTAGTGTATCTTAAAATCAAAATTCATGTTTTTTGAGTGTCTGTTTGTTTCTTCAATAAACAAAGAAAAAAAAGACACTCTGGGCCCCATTTAATAAACATGACAATTGTAATGTGCAATGACAATTCAGGGAAAATTTTCGAGATTGCTAAGACTCATGTTTAGCGTCATTAGTAACCAAAATTTACGCTGAATTGTCATTGTAAATAACATAATTGTCATGTTTTTAAATAGGGCCCTGGAGTGCGATTTTTGAATCTCATTCACTGAGCTCAGCAGTTGAAAATGTCAAAATTACTATGGAGATATGCATCTTTCTACTGCTGATTTGACTTTCAAAAATCATACTTCAGCAGTGCTATTTTTGAAAGTCAAATCAGCAGTAGGAAGATGCATATCTCCATAGTAATTTTGACATTTTCAACTGCTGAGCTCACCGAATGAGATTCAAAAATCGCACTCCTGGTATAGGTACAGTGAAAAGAAAGTCGGCCAGCTCCTGGACTATAGGTAGTTGCGCAAAATGAACGCTTTGGCGATATGCCAGCAGCATTGCGGGCCGATGCGGGTCGTTCATCAAACGCGCCCCGTTTATTTTTAGTTTAAAGCCTGCAGTGGAAAGGACATTCTGCATTTTAGATAATCTACTATTAGGTCCGCAACATACAATACGGAATTCAGAATCAGAATTTTCATTTTGTATAGGATTTGATGAACTGAAAGTCACCCAAAGGGCAATGGAGAGAATTATGCTCGGAGTTAGAACGAGATCGAATCAGAAATGAAGAGATCCGCAGAAGAACCAGAGTAGCTGACATAGCCCAAAGAATTGCAAAACTAAAGTGACAGTATATATATATTAATAGTGACTACCCTCAGAGCCGGCGCTAGAGCTGGACTAGGATTTGTCGTCGTGGTGAAAGGATTAGCCAGTCAGCGTAGGGAGCTCGCTGACTGCCCAGGGTGCGCCGGACGTATAAGGTACAGTAGATACGTCACTCGGGGAGGCTCCTTTCGTGCACCCCAAAAAGTGACAGCGAATGAGGCATACTGCTCGCAGAACCGACGGCCGATGGGGCCGAAAATTCTCAAGCGGCGACCGCGTACCGAAAGCGCTGCGTAGGTAGGCCCCCACAAGGTGGACCGACGACCTGGTGAAGGCGGCGGGAACCGTTGGATGAGGGCAGCGCAGGACCGGTCGTTGTGGCGATCCTTGGGGGAGGCCTATGTCCAGCAGTGGACGTCCATCGGCCGAGATGATAATGATGATGAGTCGTACTATTACAACGAAGCCCATGAACGCTGCGGTGAAATCCTGTGGCTCGAAGATATACAGGGTCCTCCAAAATGTGTTGACAGATTTTAAGGGGATGATCAGACAATAAACGATACAGCTTTCTCTATGGGACCAACAAAGAAATCACGAAAAACAAATCTGCTTAAGTTTACATTTGGGTTGAGTAGGTTTGCAGTTGTGTTCGGAATAGCTGACTTTTTTCGCAATTTCGATGTTGGTCACATAGAAAAATATGTTTAGTAACCGCTGAACCCATTTCAATTAAACTTTGTATACAGGGTGAAATTGATATCATTAGCATCCTTTTAAACTAAGAGTCTACCCATCAAACTGAACAACTTTTACTATGGGAGCAAACCAATCGGAGCAAAAAACAATTCTGCTGTTCCATACTAAACTGCACCCGCCGCCACTGCCTACACGACTCGCAAAAGTATTGGACAGCAGAATTGTTTTTTGCTCCGATTGGTTTGCTCTCATAGTAAAAGTTGTTCAGTTTGATGGGTAGACTCTTAGTTTAAAAGGATGCTAATGATATCAATTTCACCCTGTAGATATAGCTAATTCCCTGAGGAAGGACATATAAATGCACAATAATTCCACGCAAACAAAGTCAGTAGGTAACAGATAGTTTTTAAATAAATGGGTGTTAGTTAGGTACCTACATTCTACGCCAGGGATCACATTACAAGAAGTTAAAATGCTTCAAGAACTCTCAACTTCCAGTCTAAATTGCCCGCCATATAGCTCAGTTAAAGTAAAACCGACGGCAACTATTTAACTGACGGTTAAAACACTTAAAACTTAGGATAGCCAGAGTTCGCCGAGTTGATTAATTTCTGTCTAGAACGCGCGAACGGTAGGGAGAGTGCAGCGAAATATACTTAGTTTTGATGTAGATCATGAAAGTAGCTCTGCGAATGGAGAGGTGTTTGTGGCATCACACACTATGACGCATTGACGGAGCGGCAGACGTCAGTCCGTCATTTGCTTTCGGCTCGCTAATTTTCTGAGCCATGTCAACCACTTTAGTTCTCTGATGTTTCTGCTCATTCCTGATGTGATCTCTAAGAGAAAGCGCTTTCACACACGATGACGCATTGATGGAGCGGCAGACGTCAGTCCGTCATTTGTGAAGCAAGGAGTTGTATGAAACCGCACGTAGAAGCACACACGGTGCGTCAATCCGTCACCGTGTGTGCTTCTTCGAGAACTAAAGTGGTTGACATGGCTCAGAAAATTAGCGAGCTGAAGGCATAAGCATCTGCTCACGACTATAATATTCCCCGATGGGGTTTTAGTCAGGAAATATCTGAAATCTCAGAACATCCACGTTTCACCAATAGTACCGAAACTCTGTCCAGTGTGACGGGGGGTGAGCCCGTCGCCACTTGTAATGGACAGTGGGTACAATACATGCCTCGAAATTGAAGCATGAAGGTTTCCTTCACCGAAAAACCAGTGGTGTTACAAATCGTACACAAATTCCGAAAAACTCATTGGTACGAGTCGGCCTGGACGGGGATCGAACCATCGCCTCCTGCACGGCTGGTAAGAATAGAATAGAATAGAATAGAATTTCTTTATTTGTCTTTAAAAAAAAACACATTACAAAAACAATACATAAAACAGTCAGTACTTACAAATACATAAAAAAACAACAAAAATAAACATATTCAAGACAAAATGGTCTGTGACTTCAGTATACGGTAGTTGGTCAGACCAACAACCACTGCTATTATTGTCACAGCCGAACTTAACATAAAAAAGAGTGATCTACTACTATAAAAGTCTTATTAACCAGTAACAATAATAAATATAAAAATAGGCAATAAGTAGTGAAAAAACAACTGAAAAACAATTAAAAAACAAGAGACACAAAAAAAATAAGTTCAAATAAAGTCGTATAGTATTGTTTATAAAAGGGGATATCCGGCAGCCGCCGCTAGTTCGGATTGCTTCAAAATTAGCCAGTTTTGACATTTCTTTCTGAAGGTTGCAAGTGTCAGAGCAAGTGAACCGCGGATCGGCGGTGGCAAGTCATTCCAAATTTTGGAGGCGGCATATTTGAAGCAACCCGTGGTCGAGGCGAGTGAGTATACGGGGAGAATAAACATAATTCCTCTATTTCGTAAGATACGAGCTATTTGCTTAATTACAAGTTTGTTATACAAATATTGAGGGATCTGATTTCTTAGGAGGGTATAATAAGGTTACTCGCCAGTGGACCACCACGGGCTAGTATTTGTCGAAGAACTGACAACCGATGATGGGGAGTCAGAGTTCTAGAGTGGAGACGGATGGACTCTCCAGCGCTGGACCGACGACTGGAGACAGGTAGCGGATAGCTGGATGAGGAAGGACGAGGACAGAGTTGTGCGACTGCCGAGGTAGAGGCCTACGATCAGCAGTAGAAGATGGTACGCTGATGATCATGATGATGTAGATCATTAAGTTATTAGGCAATGAAACAAATGGTCCGATTCGTCAATCGATTGTACAGTTTGTAACACGGCACTCTGGCTTTTCGGTAAAGTAAAACATAGTGAGGAACATATCGCTGCATGTTATACCCACTGTACAAGTGGCGGCGGGCTCAAATATCCGTCACACTGGACAGTTCGGACATCTGAATTACCTCTGACTACCCCTTTATAGGGAATATAGTCATGAGCATAATCAGGTTTATAGGTTTATTGGGTATACTTGCTTTTTGTTTTATTTACTGATAACTGCTCCTTTTTGACAATTTTTCTGGAAACACCGCCTACGTTTCTTCTTTCACCGTTTCCTCTACCAAGGTTGTCTGGAAGAAATACTACTGTATTTTCTCTCTGTATTTTACTGTTTATATTTTGGTGTAAAATAAAGTATATTTGATTGATTGATTGATAATCATAATTTGTGCTAACTACCTACCTATTTCTATATTATTTTTTTGTGTTGTAGAGTTTCTGGCCGCATCTTGCCTACAACGGAACACATTCTGACGCGGTGGTAGAGTCAACGAATGAAGTCAGAAAGATACTCGTATTGATGTGATATTGTTTTAATAAAACATTTTGAAATGTTATGTAACAAAACATAGGCACAGTATAAGATAGAGTATGTAGTGCTAAGTATATCAAATACATTGGTAATGTAGGTATATGCAAACTCCGCTTAAAAATTGGGTTGGAAAATTATGCTGGAGTTTCGTAGCAAAGCCCAGTAAAATATAAAACAAAATCCTCCGTTTTCGCGCAGTAGGTTAATAAGAGAGCTCTCCAACTTGTGCTGGCAGTACCTACATAGCTAACTGGAGTGCCCACGGCAAGTTTTAATGAGTTCCCGGACTCATGGCGCTTCGGAATTGTTGCTGAGATATTTTTGAGAACAAAGAAGTTTTAAATGTTTAGATTTTTTTTTTATTGGGCTGTGAATATTCGTAGTTAGGTTAGCGAGGAGCGAAGCGACGAGCATTTTAGGATTACGTTGACCACAGCGAATCGCTACTGTTTTCATGGTCACGGATTCATAACCTTCGCCGATGAATAATTTATTTTTCACCTCACAACCTCGGAAAGATTCTGTTTATCGTTCGAAATCTGAGTGCAAAAGTGTATTTTATCCGCTAGCGTGGAAAGAGTTTTTGAAATTCGAATCTGTCTATTCAATATTTTGTATACCGCACTGAAAATGCTTAATAACTATTTCATGACACTGGCCAGCACGAAAATAAAAACTTTTTGAAATGTTCTTTTTAGCAATTCACTTTTTTTCCTCGCTGTTGTGAGGTGAAAAATTGTGTGTTTCGCTCGGCTGCAAAGTTATTCTGCGTCTCGTACCTTTGAAACCTTCGCTAAACGCTCAGGATTCTATTATTTGAACCACTCGCTTCGCTCGTGGTTCAATCCTAGAATCCTTCGCTTGCTCAGGTTTCAATAAAAGTACTCGCGCCAAAAAGCAACTTTGCAGCCTAGCATAACAAATAACTATTTCACCTCACAAGCTCGGAAACATTCTGTTTATCATTCGAAATCGGAGTGCAAAAGTGCATTTTATCCGCTAGCGTGGAAAGAGTTTTTAAAATTCGAATCTTTCTATTCAATATTTGTATATACTGCCAGTCCAGATAAAAAGATAGTAAAAACTATACGTGCGAGAAAGACAAAAAAATTATGTTGCTAACTTAGCGAACTTTGCGTATTTATTTACGAGCATAATTATTGTTCTCTTTTCCGCGTAGGTATAGGTTTGTCCTTCACTATAATTTATTTCAGTGGCAACAAAGAGATTATACCTACCTAAATATAATCACTTAGAGTGGCAATATCTCTTGTCTTCTCTTTTTCACGTATAGTTTTATCCTTATTTGCATTTGCATATAATTATTTTTCCAGGATGGGATAAACATATTATCGTTTAAAATAATATTTAAAATGCTTTTAATAAATAATTTACCTTGTTTACCTATGAAAAGTTATTCCTCATTTGCTTACATTTCTTGAATTATTTGCGCAATATCTCAGTACACACATTATTATATTCTCTTTGGTACACACCGCGGCATTTTTTAAGCAAATATTTTTTTTTCAATCAAACTGCTACACGGTATAAGCTCACTGGCTACGTGATTACTTGCTCAGTGACCGCAGTGAGATAGTGATTAAGGGCAGGATCTTCCAAATCGCCTGTTTTTGGTTGAGTTTTAAGGCATGAAATAGTCGTTGTTTTAATCCAGAAAAAATATATGTTGTTGTTCATGATCTGTTCTTGATCATTTTGTGGCTCAAAACACGATAGTTATTACTTCTCTCGATCATAAATACATGCAAAGACAGGTAGTTTATTACTATTTTTCAAGTTTTACTTAAAGATTATTAACACTACAAATAAAAAAAATACACTGAAAAATAGGAAATGACATTGTCTAAATTATTCTCAGGCTAGTTTTTTCCCCCACCACCAGAGAGAAAAGATATTGATGAAAAATACGTTTTTTTGCGGACCTGCCTTCAATTGAAGCGGGATGGCTAATTGCAAACTTATGCTTGTAAGAAAGAGACGCTTGCACTCGAATAACCGGGCCTTAAATGTAATGCAATCAATAGAATGGGACAACGTCATGAAGCGCGATGTTCTATTCCTCGCTGTTGTGAGGTGAAAAGTTGTGTGTTTCGCTCGGCTGCAAAATTATTCTGCGTCTCGTACCTTTGAAACCTTCGCTCCGCTCAGGATTCAATATTTCAATCCTAGGATCCTTCGCTTGCTCAGGTTTCAATACAAGTACTCGCGCCAAAAAGCAACTTTGCAGCCTAGCATAACTATTGATTTTTCGCCATTTCGACGTTGATCCCATAGAGAAAGTTCAGTTTGTTGGACCGAGCATCCATGTAGTAATGATTCAATCCATTCATCTATAATATACGTAGTGAAGTATTAATATCTCTGAATACCTTATCGGGAAACAAAGTCGTGAACAAATTGCTGACGTACAAATCAAGCTTAAGTGCCTAAAGTGAAAGTGCAACTTGGTTGCATTGTGCTTGCATTGGCATCCAACAATAACAATTCAGAAATAAGCAGATTGCATTACGCAAGCTCGATGTATGCAATGATTAATTTATTGCTATTGTTAACACACTGGCTTGGAATGCAGGATCGTCGGTTGCTTCTAGAATACTGCAATTTTAGTCTGCGATGCCAATTCCTGTCTGCCGGGCATAAAACTTAAGAGAATTTTATTCCGAGAGCGAAAATGCGCGCTGCATAC
This sequence comes from Agonopterix heracliana, assembly GCA_963693445.1. Taxonomy (NCBI): domain Eukaryota; kingdom Metazoa; phylum Arthropoda; class Insecta; order Lepidoptera; family Depressariidae; genus Agonopterix; species Agonopterix heracliana. The sequence continues at coordinate 722,136 of OY856333.1, read as the reverse complement.
AAACGTACTATGGTGATATTTTCAATACTAACCAATTTAAGTCAATGAAATTTTGCAGGAACGATCTAGAAACAAATCTCTATGCTTGTATGGAGTCCGATTTTCGTTAAAATATACAGTTTTAATTCTAGGATTAATTTAAGATTTGTATGGAAATCTTTGAGGCACTGTAACTTTAAAACTATACATTTTAACGAAAATCGGACTCCATACAAGCATAGAGATTTGTTTCTAGATTGTTTCTGCAAAATTTCATTGACTTTAATTGGTTAGTATTGAAAATATCACCATAGTACGTTTGTATGGAGCGCGCCAACGGTAATATAATCTTAAAGATGAATTATAAAACAAGAGGTGAATAAATAAAATACAAAATTACGATATTGCGTATATTATTATTATTATTTGTGGTTGGGCTATTGCAAGCAAGGGTCGTTATGTAACACTTAGACCAGCGCTGGACCCTTGTGTTCGCCCCAAGCTCACCCATATTTTACACATACCTCCGAACTTGTGGTATTTTCTTTTCATTCTCGGGAATGAAGGTTTCCTCACGATGTTTTTGCCTTCACCGCCAAGCTAGTAAATGATAAATACAAAATGTACATAAATTCCGGAGAACTTAGTGGTACAGGCCAGGAATCAAACCGCCGCCTCATGATTGAGGCGCATTCAATTTGTCCCTACATCATCCATTTTGTTCCACCATCTTCGTCTAGATTTCTCTCTAGTCTGATTTCGTTTAAGTTGGGGACATTGGTGGTGATCTTGGCCCATAGGTCATCCTGGCATGCGGCACACATGTCCAGCCTCTTTAGATTGGCAGCGGTGGTGCCGACATCTAGCTGTTACTTGGGTTATGGAGCCTAAACTAAATGTTATGTGAGCTCTATACTTCTGTCATCATCATCTCAGCCGATGGAGGTCCACTGCTGGACATAGGCTCCCCCAAGGATCGCCACAACGACCGGTCCTGCGCTGCCCTCATCCAAGGGGTTCCCGCTTCTTTAAATATTATTATTAATTCTATGCTTCCGAAAATATTATTATTAATTTCTGATGTCCTTAATCTGATTAGTCCCAGTAGTCGGAGTTTGTTCGAAAGGATGCGTGAGATAGGTAGGTACGGTTTTGGCGAGCCTTGCGGAGGTGTCAAGTGGTTCAGCTCAGTTCAGGAAGGAACTTCTCTTGAACAGGGTTTATATTTTCAGTCCTACTGAGATTAAAATCTATTAATTGCTACAACACAATCAAACTTTGAAAGTCAAGAGCTGTAAACATCTGCTCAATATCAAACAGGATTAACTGGCAACACTGACTCACAAATAAAAATAAATCATTCGGAAACCAAACGTGAAGTAGCCATACATGTAGGGTATTAAATGAATGAATTTATAAAAACGGTTAAGAGTGTGTTGGGTCAGAATTGAAAGGGTTCCGTAGACGTCAAAATATTTTTTTTTGCGTTTTTTTTCAACAATTTGTCCTTAAAACCATGATCGTCATCCTTTTCGGGATGATCTGTTATTTATAGCTGCAACTACAACATAGGTATCTAGAGTATTTTTTTCAACAGTAGTTACCTAGTCTATGACCGTTTTCCCTTTGGGGGTCAGGTGGTCTGAAATTTAGCTGCGACTACCACATATCTAAGTATGATCTTCATTAACTTAGAAACGTTGTAATTAAGTATGTTTTTTTTATAATTAATGGACTTCTTGCTTGTGCGTTAGCACCGCATTTCCGCCAGTGTCAAGTGTTTTGAGGGAGTATCTATCCAATCTCGAGGATTGTTTTTGAGTAAGAACACAACTGAGAAGGATTGCGGAGCCTCGTGGCAGGCTGAAACGCGAACCGTGCGAACACCACGCGAGAGACAAGTGTTCGGGGCAAACCCTGCAACGTGACTCTGTAATTATGTTATCTACGTGATAACTTCGGCATTTTTTGACAGATTTTGCTAACTCTTTTTCTGATCTGCCACCGAGTTGATCTCGTTTTAATTAGATAAAGATCTGATGATGCGCCTTGGAGCTAAAATACAATACTGAAATCTTGGGCGATTCAAGTAATTACTTCGTGATCATGTCGAACTAATTAGTATAATTCATCATTATAATTGTGTTTTCAGGAGCCCGATTGCGCTAAGTTAAAACATCGAAGTTCTATTCTTTATCTGATTTCAAGAGCAGTACTGAGATTAGCGCAATACCATAATGTGTCCAAAGTTATGGTTCGTACGTAGTCCAATAAACTCCAATAACGGTTCAATCACCGAATACAATCACGTATCCAGACATTTTGTTTCGGGGGGGGGGGGGGGGGGGGACATTAATTTATCGGGGGGGGGGGGGGATATTCATAGAAAAACTATGAAAAATGCTATGCTTATTACTATGCTGTACAAATGCTACTATGCTGTACTTTTCCATACAAATATTTGGACTTCGGGAGGGGATACATCATCCCCCCTGGATACGTGCCTGACCGAATATTTACCGCGATTGCAGCCCAGTATAGTACCTATCACGTATTATCAATGGTGTACGACTTTATTTAGGTTGTACGTTTTTGACCATTTGCCAACGGTACTCTAAAAGCATATTGAATTGATGCGTGCGCGCGCAAAAATAAGCGAGATTAAAATTCTGTCAAAAGCATTGCTGGCTGCAAATGGGACTGGCCGGTGATAAATTAGATTTTGCGATGGCGACGCGGCGCGGGAATATTTAAATTGAGAAATTGCGTTCGACGTTATTTTTTTTAAATAGTTCTTTTTGGCTGGAACTCGAACTTTTATCCTATTACAGTGAAACTTAATGTACAGTCTGTCTGTACGGTAAAGTCTTGGCAAAAAATGAGGGCGCTGTCTCCACGCAAGAACGTCAAAATCAAGCATAACCTGGCAACACCACCATACTAAAATGATTAGTTCCTCAAACATTCATGCCACGACTTTATAGACAGACTATACAGGGTCCAATTTAATATGCTGACACTTTTTTAAGGGGATGATCAGACCGTCAAACTGAACAACTTTCTCTATGGGACCAACTTCGAAATCGCGAAAAAAATCAGCTGTCCCTTACATTTGGCTAGAGTAGGTTCGCAATTTTGTATAGAACAGCAGATTTTTTTTTCGCGATTTCGATGTTGGTGCCATAGAAAAAGTAGTCCTGTTTCACGGTCTGATCATCCCCTTAAAAAAATTTCAGCATATTAAGAAGGACCCTATATAGTGATGTTTTTAACGGAATATACAGGGTGCAAGAAAAAGTATCACTAACCTAACCACATGCTCTACCCATCAAACTGAACAACTTTTACTACAGGAGCAAACCGGTCAGAACAAAAAAAACTGCACAAACAAAGGTAAAAAGTTATAACAAAACTACTCGCACTTGACCGATTTTTACTTCAATAGAAGACTATGACAAGCGAAATAAAATAGCAAAACCCCTGCCCACCGTGTAGGTATTTAACTAAAAATAAACAAAGCCTAGACCAAACAACGCACCCGGCAACTTACTACGCGACTGTATTTTGTTATAACTTTACGAGCAACTAACCCTTGTGCGTGTAACTGATACTCCTGTCTCTTGTACTTTTTGTTTTACCACATAGATTAATGGGGTAGAAGCGACAGAGCTTTTTATGTCAATATAACTCTACCTAATCGTTGGTAGGGTAGACATAGATACATAAAATCAAACTGAATACACAGACTTGAAAAAAAGACGGACGTAATGTTGCACTTAAAAGAGGTGAAGTATGCAAGGTCCTACAATTTCGTTTATTCCACAAGGGACCTACAGTCACACAGATGCACCAGTTCTAGGCGCAGGTCCTACAGCCCGCCGCCATTACGTACCGCGCTACAGTGCGACAGCACGCACACACATAATGCATGGGTGCTTCACTTATGAGATTACGTCCGTCTTTTTTTCAGGTCCGTGACTGAATGCCCGTGTTTCCGGCCATGTGTGAGTCGGACACCGAAGGGTTCCGTACCAGCATACCATGTTATAAAAAAATGTGTCTCTGGGCATCCTTAGCGCAAGCCCGAAACCACAGATTATATAATACTATACAGTACAGATGCCCAACGTCAAACAATGGAACGCGACTGCCGTAACGCGGGCCGTCTTCGGGCAAAGTAAATTGCTTGATTTTCCGAGGCTCATGAGGTTTTTTTGTAGTCAGATCATGTATTTTTAGTAACAATTTAAACGTTTACGTAAACATTAATTACAAATCGATACTATAACGCCATATATTGCCATTTTTTAAACAAACATTTCATTTGTATGGGATAGGACACCATGCCGAAACACACTTGACCGGATTTTATTATTTGTTGGTTTACCTTAGACTCTAATGTTCTAAGGCTTAGACCATGCACTATAATCACACCAAGTTAGATGCTTGGATGTATAACCTACTGAAATGACGTGCATAGAAAAAGATCGACTCGCCTAAATGCAAAATTGCTATAACTGACCAGAATTTTAGAGGGCGAGTTGTCACCCAAGCCGCTTGACCTACCTAGAAAATGTCTTGACAAGAAAATAACAACGTTCTAAAATGACGTGCATAGAAAAAGACCCAGTTCGCCCGTAGAAAGAGAAGGAACTAGAAGAAAGCACTTATGTCTTGTCATATCACTCAGTAAGAGATGCACAATAGCAAATTCGCTCTAGTTAAAAAAGGAGATCGCTACTTATTGCTGTCATTGACGTAGCCACTTTTTTGTTCTACGACGGCTGTCTGACTCCGGAGTCAAACATCTATTTTCATACAAATTGTATAGGATTTTATGACTATCGCTGTCTCATACGCGGTTACACTGATGTTACGTCTATCAGCGTAAGCGAAAAATACTTCGCCTATGTAGTTCGCCATAATGGTTTTTATGATAGAACAAAAAAAATTACGGGCGTTATTTTCAGAAAATTCGCATTTTCGTAGTCTGACCCTAGAAGGTAGTTAAATCGTTCTAGGTTTAACCGCTTCTGCGTTATTCATTGGTTAATCTATGCCACTGCACGTTTGCCCTCTGGCTAAATTATTGCAGCGGACTTGCAGTGGGCGTGGTGCGGGTTCGAGTCCGGTAGGAGTATGTCAAACTTCTTATTTTAATACCATATTTTAAAGGTTTCTTTTTGCAGTGTTCTTGTTGGCAAACATAGCTAGAGTAATGTACGGGGTGAAATCGATAATATTTGCATTCTTTTAAACTAAGAGTCTACCCATCAAACTGAACAACTTTTACTATGGGAGCAAACGGGTCGGAGCAAAAATAAAATCAAAAATAAAAAAGTTGTTGCATACATTTGAGTCGAGTAGGCTTGCAGTTTAGTATGGAAAACCAGATTTTTTTTGCTGCGATAGATCGGTTTGCTCCCATAGTAAAAGTAGTTCAGTTTGATGGTCTGATCATCCCCTTAAAAATGTGTCAGCATATTAAGAAGGACCCTATATACAGGGTGAAATCGATATCATTAGCACCCTTTTAAACTAATACTTATACCCATCAAACAGCAGAGTTTTTTTGTTGCTCCGATTGGTTTGCTCCCATGGTAAAAGTTGTTCAGTTTGATGGGTAGACTCTTAGTTTAAAAGGATGCTAATGATATCGATTTCACCCTTCTTCTTATCGAGTGGGCTGCAAAGCCCTGGTGTCAGAGTTTATTCAAACCGCCTTACGGCCTCTGACGTGGTTTTTATGTAACGACTCACCAGTGATAGTAGCCGGGACCAACAGCTTAACGTGCCATCCGAAGTACGGAATCATCTTTCTTTTCAGACAATCAGGTGACTCAGCCTGCAATGTCCTAACCAACTGGGGAAAAACGCACAAAGTGACATTTCACTAGGTACGTGGGAATCGAACCCACGACCTCCGTGTCAAGAGCCTAATGCTCTAACCATTAGACCACGGAGGCAGTAGATTTCACCCTGTGGTGTAGGTACCTACCTACTTAGTTACTCTACATTTCGGTGATCCAAATCCAATACCGAACCTGCACTTCGCCATCGATCGTGAAGGTATGTATGTAGGTATGTAGGTTCTTTGAAGTAATGATATTGAATTAAACAATTTAAATACAGACTTAATAATGTACTACGAATACAAAAAGCTATCTCGTCCTTTCTTCCAAACGCGAAATGGAGTCACGTACAAAATGGCGGCTTTAAAAAAGAAAAAGTTTTAAATTGACATTGCCAGTATGTGTGTGCCTGCAATCAAATCGAATTAAACTTGATTGCGAGTGAATGATGATTCTCTAGACGGATCTGATCGTAGTGATGTGCAGTGTGAGATAAATTATCGATAATTTTACGTGCAGATGATATCTTGTGAGACCGCGGTCGTACCTGGGAATCTATAGAAAGAAAAGTGGTGGAAATCGACGCCCAAAAAGCGTGTTACTTCGAAAAATTTATATTTCATGTACAAGAAAATAATTAGCAGAATGTCTGTCTTGATTGTCTGTTTAAAATTATTGATGCGATCTTTTATTTGAATAATTTTACTTTCTATCATTCACCAGAACCCGTAGCATGCTACACGTGATACGCCTGTATCACGTCTTTTATCTCGTTCGTTCGCGCGCAAATAGAAAGAGAGCGAATGTGTGATAGCGCTGTATCACGGTGGCATTCTACCCATGCAGAAGGTTTTTACACACTAGACTTTTGATTTTAAATACGCAATGGCTATTTCGCGGCATTTTGACATTTTACGGATTTGAATTATTACACAGATTAAACAAAATGCAGTTAGTATTCAGTTGGTAATCTTTTTATTACCTATCAACTTGGTGACTTATTTACATCCTAATAAATTTGGCTATAATGTTTGCAATAAGTATAATTACTTTAACTTATGCAACCGTAATTACCTCGTAATCCAAAAGCATAATTAATTGGCACGGCAGCGTTTGTACACATAATTTATCGACACGAAATTCATCGATAAAATCCCCACCCTACAAGCACCCGACCGCCATGTTTGTTAAATTGTTAATCCAAATAATTAAGAGGCAATTAACTCGAACGATTATCGAGCGAGTTTAATGTGAGAACGAGAAGTAATCGGGTCGTAATCGATTCGTAATTGGCTTGTAATGAATAATTAAGTTTATTAGGTTTAAATTGTGTCGGTAGAAAAATGTTGGATGTGTGGCGGTTGGTCTTTGCTTTTGTGAAATGATGTCACCAAATGTCATCAACATCATAAATCCTGGTGAACGAACTGGGAAAGTAACTTTTCAAAATGTTTAATTCCTCAAAATTAAAACCAGAGTTTAAGATTGTGTTGAAAGCATTACCTAACCTTCTTCAATAGGGTGTAAACTTAGTGTTTGACATATTTTAAGGGTACTACAGATCATCAAACTGAACAACTTTCTTTCACTATACCTAAAGCCAACATCGAAATCGCGAAAAAAAGGTTGTTTCATAGAAAACGTCAATGACTAATTGACCCACATGAATTAATTACTTAATCAAAGATAATTAAGAATTAATCAACGATACCTGTACCTAACAGCAGCTTTTTCCCCGATATTCATGTTGGTCCCATATAATAAAAGTTGTTCAGTTTGATTGTCTGAAGTACCCACTAAAATGTGTAACGCATTAAAGTTAAGGTACATCTTGCACAGAGCTATATCTACAGGGTGGTGTAACACCATCAACAACTTTGATGACAACTTCCAAATCGGAATAAAACCCCAGTTGTTTCATACAAATCTGCAGTACCTACCTACCGACTCTACTCAAATGTATGGGACAGCAGATTTTTTATATTATTTCTCTGTGTTGGCTCCATAGTGAAAGTTGTTCAGTTTGATGGTCTAAACCATCCCCTAAAATATAACTAGGGTGTTTAGCTACATCCTGTATACGATACTCGAATTCAAAGGGGCTGTAAAGGTTTACTACATTATAGTACGTATACATAATAATAATTAGGTTCACTTTACCGCGACTATCATAAACTTTAATACTTTTATTGATGTTTGTAACATAGAGTCCCAAACAAATTATGGTAGAAGTGACAGAATTAGTGTAATACAATAGTAGAAGTGACTTTGTTAACTTATTGCAAAACTAAACTTAGCTAATTCATACATTCATCATCATCATCCACGGCCCAAATCCACCTACTAGTAGGTCGGCAAGACGGGGTTTTCATACGATTCCGTTCAAGTCATCTCGGATATGGGTCTATAACAATGGTACAGTGTGATCTCCAGAACAATAATATATGGCATGACAAGCGCTCAGACTGTGGGGGTAACTGTGACGTCACGAAGACAACAAAAAATTTTTTTTAATTTATGCACACCTTGTGGGATATCAAATGAGAGGGCTTTATGAGTAAACAAATATACAAGGTGTTACAAAAATACAAATAAACCTTTAAGGGGGTGGTATAGACCATCAAACTGAACAACTTTCACTATGGGACCAACATCGAAATCGCGAAAAAAAAAAATTATGTTCTATACTCTACAAATCGACTAGAGCTAAAATATGTATGGGATATAAAATTTTTTTTTTGCGATTTCGATGTTTGTCCCATAGAGAAAGTTGTTCAGTTTGACGGTCTAAACAACCCCCTTAAGAGTTTCAAATATTTATTGTTACTTATGAAACACCCTGTATATCATAGTATAACATTTTCACTACTTTTAGACCAAATTATTTGAAAGAGTCGAAAAATGCCACAATTCAGACTTTGAACCGCTGTAGATTGATATTTATTTATTTATTTATATTTGTTTAGTACAAATCGCGTAAAAAAGTTTGCTGTTCCATACAAAACTGCATTAGGTTCCGCCTGGACTGAAATTAATGGAACAGTTTTTTTTTCACTGTTTCCACCCTTACAAATAATTATGACGACACTTTTCCGTAACACTGTATAATCACGAACGGGTCATGTTTGTCGTCACTTCTATTATAATTCCGTGCACTAACACAACTCTATGGAACAAGAAAGCCCTCGTATCGTAAAAGCTCCAAACATCAAAATAATCATTAAGTCATAAAGTTTGTCGTAAACGTGAGCGTTTTGCCGTAACACTACGTGTACGTAATTATTTAGGTCAATACTTCAAATGACTCGTTTTTACAACACTTGATATCCGTAAATTCAAGACCTTAGTGGGATTTCAGAGTGGCTAGAAACTTTACATGTAGCCTGTAGGTACCATATTTATATGTTAGGTAAGACTTAAATATGGTGTATCGAGGTGTAAAAAATGCCCTAACTAGTTAATATTTAAAATGGGGTTGTGTAGACCATCAAACTATGAAAGCAACATAAAAAAAAATAAAATAAAATTGTAGCTTATTTGAGTTTTTTCTTGATGTTCTATGAAGGCTCCATACTAAAAGTTGTTCAGTTTGATGGTCTAACTAAACCACCTCTTATATTACTAGGGTATTTTGCTTTCTTAATATTCTTCTTCTTCTTATCGAGTGGGCTGCAAAGCCCTGGTGTCAGAGTTTTTTCAAACCGCCTTACGGCCTCTGACGTGGTTTTTATGTAACGACTACTACCACCAGTGATAGTAGCCGGGACCAACAGCTAAACGTGCCATCCGAAGCACGGAATCAACTTTCTTTTCAGACAATCAGGTGACTCAGCCTGCAATGTCGTAACCAACTGGGGATAAAAACGCACAAAGTGACATTTCACTAGGTGCCCCCCGTGGGAATCGAACCCACGACCTCCGTGTCAAGAGCCCAATGCTCTAACCATTAGACCACGAAGGCAGTCTTAATATTACCATGTATAAAGTGTACACTTAATTAAATACGTTACAAAGTGCCTCGGACCATTAAACTGAACATTTTGGACTGTCCATTCTAAATGCATTCAGCCGATCGAATGTTTGTATTTATTTGCGAATTTCCCAGCTCCTTAGTCCTGAGTACAATGACCCTTTGAATTAATACAACTGTCTACCCTAACACCCTGTATACATACACATTTAAGTTTACACCCTGTATTATACAGGGTGTTAGGGGTAAAAAGTTGCATTACTTTAAGGATTGGAAGACTGCGAAATCATCAAATCCTCTATTGCAATAGCATAAAGTTCACAGTGCCCCATAAGAGACGTGTTTACCTTACTACCTTATACCGAGTCTCTCCCATTTCATTGCCTAAATTCAAGATTGTGGTCTCAGCTAAGAGCCTCTTAAGTACGACTTAAGGGAACGTAACCACACCGCTACTTGCACTAGTTTAGCTTCTTGTCGTCTATTAGTCTTATTACCTGAATAATAATAATTCCTTTGAATGTGATTCTATAATGACAACCTTCTGCAGACTCCCAGTCTATCTTACTTAGGCCGGATTCAACCAAACTTAGATTTATAGAAGAGTAACTATACAAGGAACAATTTTACTTTTGGTGTTTAGACACCCCGTACTAAAAGAACGAATGTATAATTCACCAAAGAAAGGGGTGGTTGTATCCGTACTTATTGCAATGTGAGGTTAGGTATACAGTTTTAATTTGTTAGGTTTCTTTTTATTATATTTTTTTTAATTATGTGACATTGACATTTCATTTAGATTAGGGTTTGGTAAAACGCAAAATCAGTTTACTCTATAGTAACCGGCGACTTAATCTAGGAATAAAATTTACTCGCGTTATCGGGCCTTAGTTTAAGATAGTACTCTGTGGTTTAAGGAACCTACAAAATACGGTTGCCACTTATTCGATTCTACATTTCTACAAAATACATAGAAATAAGTTACAAAATACTTAAAACGCTATGAGGCCTCCGCCGACAGTAGGGTACAATCATGGTACAAAATAAATTATTTTTTATTTATTTAATTTATTTATTTTTATTGTTTCAGAGACCTACAAGGCAACAACATCACAATAATATTCCAGAGCGATTTCCAGAACTTAAAGGATTTGAAAATATTGTAAGTTCATTTATTCAAGTACTTAACTACCTACTACAGTATAGAGCATTTTCTCACATAGCGCGTTCAATGGCGCTTTATCAACTCAGATTTTTGTCATTTCATATACCTACTTACCTAAAAAGGGGTAAAGGTTTTATGTTATTTCATTTTTTTTTTTATTTACCGTTCTAGATTAACCATTCTAGTTGGCGTGAAAATGAAGAGGCCTATTAATACCCAGCAGTGGGGTTTACCGGGCTGATGATGATGATAAATTTTGTAAGAAATGTGTTGCCAATGCAACGCTGAAAGCTTTACGTGGGAAAAGGATAAATATAGGAAAGGCGTATCATCCCTGGACCACGACTCTCCATACTAATCGATGCGAACGAGCGCGTGGCTCCGGTCAGAATTTAGCTGTTTTCTTTGAAAAATTCGAAGATTTTTTATTAATTTCGAAAAAGTAAGAAAACCACACCATTCTAAATTGTGTTGTGAACAATATTGTAAATTTACATTTTCTTCCGATTAAAATTGTAAGAGTAAAATTGTTACAACTGAAAAAAAAGGGGTGACTTTAAAGTCCCTTTTCTTCGGTTTCATTCATTAAAATTTCTAGAAAAACCACATCACTTCTCATATCGTGTAGATTGGTTCAGTTTATTTTTCAGCTCAAAAAGTGCCATAGTTATTGAATAAAATGGTTACAAAATTACCCAAAGCCAGGAGGTAGCCCCTTAATTTATGTTAGGTAAATAACGATGATGATTTCCACGTTCCATGTATGTTTATGTAATCTCATTGAGCTATGTAGAAGAATTTAAAATAGGGGAAAAAAATAGTCTCGAAAAATCGTATCAAAAAAATCATAAAAATATAATTTCACGTCTTTAACGATTGTCGAATAAACAAATCTTTTTTTACAGACAACTGTCAGAAAACCAAATTCACACCATCGAGAGAGATGCCTTCTTGGAGCTCAATCAATTGGAGAGATTGTAAGTCTTTAATTTTCTATTTATTAATTTTAATATAACTTTGTACCTCATATCAAGATCACATCTTACAGAAAAACTTCCACCCCAATTTCAAAAAAAGCCAATAGAATGGCTCAGCCACACCAGTTCCCAACGACGTAACCTCGCAGCGGCGTTCACCGATTATTTTTAAAAACATTTAAATTGCAGGAAACTGAACAATAATCGACTGGGACAGTTGCCTGACGGTCTATTTTTGAGGTTGAGACATCTTCAGAGATTGTGAGTAGTTGGTACGGGGTTTTATCCCAGCCAATGGTGTGGTCCCCTGCTGTGTCCTCGCTCAATAGAAAAATGGCTCTGGAATCGAGTAATTTAGTTTAATAGGTTGAATCGATTTAGAATATAACGTGGTTTTCGTTGGGTGTGGCTTTGTATGATTTAAAACTTTCTTCTTTTTTTAAAGTCGGTTGGTTAAAAATAAAAATGTATTTTCTGTATTTCGGAAGAAAAAAATAAATAAAAAAGTAATGTTATATGTAGGTACCTACCTACTTATTATGTTATTCTCTTCCCTAATGTAGTCTGGAAGAAATCGATTTTTAACGATAAGACAGCCTTAAAAAAGGATGTCCGGTGTGATAGCAAATGTCGTTATTTTATTGAACTGTATAAACTTTTTTGATTGCAAATTGTAAATATTTTCGATCAGTTCATCTATAACTTTTTTTTTCGTTACATAAAACTAAAAAAAAACACTTCGGCGGGCATTTATGACTACATCCATAAAAAAAAACTATAAAAGAACAACGAAAAAGAATACCAACACATTACCAGGTATTTTTTTATGATTAGGTAACTAGTTACTTCATTAATAAAAAAATAAATATCATCATTACCATTAGTTTTTTATGATAGATCGATTTAATAGAACAATTTTAAATCGATTCAATTCACTTCAAGACGAATATTACTCGATTATTCAGATCTTTGCCATCGTCATCACATCTTCATTTGGTACCTGGTGCTTACGTCATTTTAACCCTAAGCTTGGCGTCACCCCGAAACCACCCCTAAGCTTCTCGTCAGGTTGTTTGATGTTTAATACCCCTTTTTACCTTTTTAATTAGGCAGTATGGTTGTGGTATCGTGGTCTAATTTATAACTTTAAAAAAATATAATTATATTGTAAGGCAGAATTAATTTAATTTGATATCGTTGTCTGAAAAGCTTTGTAGCAATTATAAAATAGTCATTATAACATTATGTAATCTCATTATAAAAGAAATATTAAGTAGGTAGGTACCTAACTACTTAGTACCTACCTACATGCAGGGAAATATTTAAAAAAATGTGTTAGTACCTAAGGTAGATACTACAATTTTAAATTTTACTATTTACCTGCCTACCTAATGATACAATTTTTAGTCAGTGCAGAAACTTATTCGTCAAACTGAACAACTTCACTATGGACACAACATCGAGAAAAAATAAAAAATCTACTGTTTCATACAAAACTGTAGTACCTACCCATCTACTCGACTCAAATAGACAGCTGATATTTTTTTATCTTGTTTTCGACTTTTTCCAAAGTAAAAGTTGTTCAGTTTGATGGTCTGAACCACCCCTTTAAATATAATGTATATTCTGCCTGCCCTCTCATGACAACTAGTCGTATAGTTATTGCCTCTAACCATCAAACAAAAGCATCAAAAACCTGACCGAAGCTATTCTACATCATATTATTTTCAAAACTCCTAATCGACAATTTCTTCTAACATTAAGTTTTACCTTCCTTGCGAATATCAGCTTTCCCCTGTTTATGGGCAACCCCTTACCTTTTTATGGGCTTCCCCCCGGTGTCTGATAACCTAAGGCTCGCCGCACACGGGCCACTTGTGGCGGCCACAAGTGGTCAAGTCACTGAATTTTTTCTACCGTAGGTCTTTATTGTACACAGTGACTTTTAACGAATCAATCACGCATTGCCGTTGATTTACTATATTTATTTCTTGTCTTATTAAAAGTAGGTAACAATTCCTTTACAATCAAACGCGTTTCAGTCCGCGCCATAGTGTAATAAAAACTAATAACTGTGAAGCTCAGCGGTCGCGTGTGTGGGACACAGGCGTACTCTAATAAAAGTTGCGACCGCGCGCAGGCAGAGGGCGCCGGGAGGAGCACGTCCCGCACATCGCGCTCGATTAACCAGTCGTGACCGCTGAGCTTTACCACTATTAGATTTTATTACACTATGGCAGTGCGTTCCAAAATGTTTAAAGTCGCCGTGTATACTTAGGTATTATTATGAAAAATGGAGTGGCTACCACTTGTGGCAGTCGCCTGTGGCCCGTGTGCTGTGACCCTAATTGTGCTAATTTTCATTCCTGGTAACATCGAAATGTGAGCTTTCTGTGTAGAACTTTGTAAATAATGTTTTTAAAGTAAGTATGCTAGAATGTAAGCTAGAATATTAATTTAACTGTCATCTACTTTAAGTTTAATGACTTTTAATTTATGCTATTTGTGTTTTTTTATAAAAAAAAAAAACTTTATTTCAGACAATACATCCATATGTTGTTATTATCACACTTAAATGACTATGTTAATACAAACACTTAAGTTTAGACCGATCCAGTGCTTTATAATGCTACTGTCACAGTATCTACTGGAGACCATGTTCAGGATGCTGTTGGTTTATTATTACCTACAGGTTAAAAAAACATACCACTTATGTAAACCTACCATAAGGATATACAGGGTGAAATTGATAAAGAGTCTATCAATCAAACTGAACAACTTTTACTGTAGGAGCAAACTGATCGTAGCAAAAAAAAATTGCTGTTCGATACAAAACTGAAATTTTTACTCGACTCAACTGTATGAAACAGCTGTTTTTTTTTTTGCTACGATCGGTTTGCTCCCATACTTAGTGCGTTCACACACGATGACGCATTGGCGGAGCAGCAGACGTCAGTCCGTCACTTGTGAAGCAAGGAGTTGTATGAAACCGCACGTAGAAGCACACACGGTGACTCATTGACGCACCTTGTGTGGTTCTATGGAATGACGCTGACTTCTGCCGCTACGTCAATGCGTCATCATGTGTGAACGCACTAAAAGTTGTTCAGTTTGATGGGTAGACTCTTAGTTTAAAAGGATGCCAATGATATCAATTTCCCTTAGGAGCATAATGTACAAAACGCAAAATGAGCACGACACTCAAAATTCACAAATCGCACAATGACTGTATGAAACACTACTTACTTTTTTCATATGCGTCCCTAGTCTAGCCTAGTCCCTAGTCTAACCTAGTCTAGCATAGGTTTGCCATCTAGGGTGTTCTGTATTACCTACACCCGTGTAAAACTTGAACTAAGTATACTTATTTAAATGGGGTGAACAAAAATTACCTGAATGCACCCAGCTTCCTGTATAAGAATTTGTTGATGGTAATTTCCCAAAATGCCCAAAATACTAAAGTTGTCGAATTGACAGAATACTATTGCCCAAAAATAGGCCAAAAATCCCTCTTGTTAAAAGGCCATAAGTACTAAGCCCTGCCGGAAGGACCCGTTACTCAACCCCAACATAAAAAGTCTTCTAAAACAATTCTTATTACAACAGCTTAGGAACTAACATAGCCTGATAAATGAGACTTCGTAAATAACTATAAATAAATTGGGCTTCGTATAGTACAAAGACATTTTTTTATTGAGCACCGTACGTGCGTGGTCGAATAGTGAGGGGATATAAATATATCGATGAATGGTCAAACGTGTAGTATTGAGAGAGAGGACGGATTAAGATTTGAAAGAACGTTGTGGAATCCGTTTGTGTTTGAAAATAAAAAGTAATTGATATTTGGATTAAATTCGATGAGTAATGGTTAGGGTATTTTGATAAATGAAATTCAACTTATTGTGTTTATTTAATAGTAACTTCTGTTCGGATCGTGACTTTGCCGGCGGAGAACTCGTTTTACGTAGTACGTTGTGTAGATTTAACTCGTCGACTAATTGTCGCTGCCTACTCCAGTGGGACATGGGCGTGAGCATAGTAAAATAGAGTCAAATTTCAATACTTTATTCACAAAGTTACCTAACATCTACGAATAAGAATATAGAAATGTAAATCAAGCTCAAAAAGTGGCACCAAAAAAAGTGTACCGTGTTCTAAATTTGTTCTTTAAAAACTGTACCGTGCCGCCAAAACTCATACAACATGTCATTTTTCATTGGGTGCCAAAAATTATGTGGATTTTGTTTAGAGTTACTCTTCTATAGTGATTCTTATTCGTAGCCTAACATGCAATAAAATACACACAAAACCGTTTTCACAGTTTGTCTGTCGGAAAAACATTCTCAATGTATAGGGTGTAAGCGACAGGTCTCCAAAGACTGAAAGGGTGAACTCAGACTACAAACAGACAGACAAAGTGCTGATTTATTTCGTGTCTCCTGATATAGGCTCCATAGTGAAAGTTGTTCATTTTGATTGTCTGAGTCACCGTTTCAGTCTACGGAGGGCTGTATTACGCCTTGTATTTATTGTTGTTGAGTTTTTAGCCGCATATTTTCACAGTTATAACACCAGAAGGTAATCTTTACTGTGCTTAAAATCGCGTCATTATACGCATATATTTTACTTACCTACTTACTTTTTTTTACCGATAACATTTTTATCGATATTCTAACACCACTAGCGTTACTTACCGAATTATCACCTACTCGATGACAGCGCCATGATTTATGTACATGTGAACATAACAGCGGATATCGTAGGCAATCACATTATTTCTTATTATTGTCTTGCTCTACATTCTTATCCGACTGCGGAGGTTGCGGGGAGTGTGTGGTAATAAGAGGGATTTCATAATGTTATTCTGCTTGGATCTTGGATCACCCAAGTGGCTGTTTGGGGGGGGTCCAATCACTGTGCACATTGCTCGCAGAACCGATGACCGATAGGGCCGAAGAGTTCTCGAGTGGCGACCGCGTACCGGTAAGCGCAGCGTGGGTAGGCAGTGAGCCCCCACAAGGTGGCCCGACGACCTGGTGAGGGCGGCGGGAACACGTTGGATGAGGGCAGCGCAGGACCGGTCGTTGTGGCGATCTGCGGGGGAGGCCTATGTCCAGCAGTGGACGTCCATCGACTGAGATGATGATGAATCACTAAGTGATATTTTTGACAAACCAGAGATATTTGTTACGGCAAGTGTCCTGATTCTTTCCGCAATAACACGGATTTCCCAGTTCACCCCTATATTTAGGTAAATCTTATGGCGCATTTACATAACTGCACGAATGCAGTGATAGAGCGCGATTTGTGCATTCCATCGCATTTAGAATAATGTGATTTTCTTCTTCGGTGTCAGGTTTCCTCAGGTTTTCCTTCACATTCGAACCCACTTAGTGGGATCAGACACGATGACGCATTGACGAAGCGGCAGGCGTCAATCCGTCATTTGTGAAACAAGGAGTTGTAAGAAACCGCACGTAGAAGCACTCACGCGTGCGTCAATCCGCATCTACGTGCAGTTTCTTACAACTCTTTGCTTTACAAACGACGGACTGACATCTGCCGCTCCGTCAATGCGTCATCGTGTGTGAAAGCGCTTATAGTAACGTTATTGACTAATAACCGGCATGCTTCAATTTTGAGGCATGTATTATTGTACCCAATATCCTTTATAACTGGCTCACCCGCGTCACACTGGACAGAGTTTCGGTACTACTGGTGAAACATGGATGTTGTCAGGTTTCAGAATATCTCTGACTGCCCCCTCGGGGAATAAAGTCGTGAGCATTATGCATGCATATTACAATTACAAATTGAATGTAGGTAGGTACTTAAATTCTTACCTACATATTTAATCCCACCACTTTTACTGGATGAACTTAGTAAAACACGAGCTTTTTATTTTCAAAAGAAAACCCTGGGCGCCCCTAAACTCAAGTAATCAAAAATACTCAACAATTTCACCTTTAACTTTTTTCTGTTATCACGAAGCGTACACTGGCACGCATGAATGCTTTCAAAAGGTACACCATTTACCTTTGTAGGCTGTACAGTGGCGGACAACATTATCGACCTATATACAAACAAAAAAAAGCCGTGGTGGTGCAGTGGCGAGTAACCTTGCCTGCCGTGCAGGAGGCGATGGTTCGATCCCCGTCCAGGCAGACTCGTACCAATGAGTTTTTCGGAATTTATGTACGATTTGTACAAACGTAACACCACTGGCTTTTCGCTGAAGGAAAACATCGTGAGGAAACCGGCATGCTCCAATTTCGAGGCATGTATTATACCCACGGTCCATTACAAGTAGCGACGGGCTCACCCCCCGTCACACTGGACAGAGTTTTGGTACTACTGGTGAAACGTGGATCTTCTGAGGTTTTAGAATATCTCTGACTACCCACTCGGGGAATTTAGTCGTGAGCATATGTTATGCTATGCACACCTATTTCATTTCTCACTCATTATGAATATTACATTTTTTGTATGAATTTCAAATATTTATACAATCACCATGGCCGCCAGTGTACGTATCCTTTCAAGCAACTTGCTCTCAAAGGCGAGACGTTTCAAAGGCTCTATGTACCTCTATTAGGCACTTTGCTCACGTCTCTAGGCACCCCAGTTATGTAGACTACTATAAGGTAAAAGCGAAATCTGAAGCGGTTTGAACAAAATAGATAAATAACTAACTGAACTTTCAAAAAATATCGCATTTTTCTTGCATAGACTAAGTACTAGTACTTATTGTGTGGCCACACTCTGGGCACTTCATAAAAACGATCACTCGCACTGACAAACAGTCGCCACCATAATATTTATAATTATTTATACTTGGGATGCAAAGTAGGTATCTTAAAAATCTGTATTTTAGACGGCCCGACAGCAGTCTGTGTCGAGGGTCGCGGGTTCGAATCCCGTAAGGGACAAATATTTGTATGATGAATATGAATATTTCTTTCGATCTATATATGTACCTATTCTATATCGTTGTCTAGTTATCATAATACAAGTCCAGGCTAGATTCTGGAACTTTAAATGTGACTAGATAATTTGTATGACAATGTCCAAGATATTTATTTTTTAAAAAATAATTGTTTCTGTGACCAATAATATATTTTTAGCCGAGATTAGACTAAAAATACGATAAAAATCATAACTGGAAATCAAACAAAAATTGCGGAACATACATGGGGATGATTCGGGTACCCCTACTTCCGCTTGACACAATTTTTGGGACACCCTGTATAAACCGTATTTCAGCTATGTTCCGCCACATGGCCATACAATAGGGTAGGTACTAGAAATCGTTCTAGGGTAGGTATCATTCACTCAATATTATTGAATCTTGAGGAATATGAAGAATATCCTACGAAAGCCGTGGTGGTCCAGTGGCGAGTAACCTTGCCTGCCGTGCAGGAGGCGATGGTTCGATCCCCGTCCAGACCGACTCGTACCAATGAGTTTTTCGGAATTTATGTACGATTTGTAACACCACTGGCTTTTCGCTGAAGGAAAACATCGTGAGGAAACCTGCATGCTTCAATTTCGAGGCATGTATTGTACCCACTGTCCATTACAAGTGGCGACGGGCTCACCCCCCGTCACACTGGACAGAGTTTCGGTACTACTGGTGAAATGTGGATGTTCTGAGGTTTCAGAATATCTCTGACTACCCCCTAGGGGAATACAGTAGTGAGCGTATGCTTATGCTCCTACGAAACTGAAAATCAAAACTAACATAACGTTAATTCGCTTCCGGACAAGATGGCGGAATTTCCGCTAGAATTTAATCAGTTTATGTCTAGCAGCGTTCAAGCGTGGGCGCGCATTAATTATACAGGGTGCCCGCCAGCTTAGTTATGTATCTACAGGATGTTGCTACTATGTTCTTAGTGGCGAAGTCTCAAGGCGTCGGTAGCAGGCACTAAGACCCCGGAATCCACCAAAGTGTGAATATTATGATATTATTTTAAAAAGGGCCAGGTCAGATCTACCCGAAACCGACGAGCATGCATGAAAGGACTAATGAATGTGGAGGAAGCTGGGGAGGTTTGTCAGGATCGTAGCAAGTGGCGTTCCGTTGTTTCTGCCTACCCCAGTGGGAGACAGGCGTGATAATATATGTGTGTATTTTAAAAAGAGTCTACCCATCAAACTGAACAACTTTTACTATGGGAGCAAACCGATTGACCGCAAAAATCTGCTGTTGCACACATACATTTGAGTCGAGTAAGCATTGCAGTTTAGTATGGAACACCTGTTTTTTGTTGCTCCGATCTATTTGCTCCCATAGCAAAAAGATGTTCAGTTTGATGGGTATAGTTTAAAAGGTTGCTAATATTATAATGACGTCAATTTTACCCCGTAAAGATCTTGCCACTCAATCAATTAACGAAAATCTGACAATATTAGGTACAATCCAGATTGTTTCTGAAAAATTTCATTGTAATTGGTTAGTATTGAAAATATAACCATAATTCGTTTGTATGGAGCACGCCGACGATAATATCACCTTAATATTTCTTGCTGAAATGAAATTCTACCCTCTCATCAAAGACACTTCATTCCATTCTAAAAAACTACGGGGTAGACAGAATGCGAACTTACAATAAGTAGAAAAATTCAACATAAAACGTGTCCCAGAGGTCTGGAGACGAACAGACAGAAAGATACCGTTTTTTATATTACGTTTTTATTATTTACAAAAGGGAGTTTAATTTTCTCGAACAAAATGGATCTAAGTGTTTGGCTAGGGCTGTCAATTTGAGTTTTTTTATTTACAATTACACACTTTATTATTTACAATTATACATAATTTGAAATTAATGCTTAATCTGCTAAAAGTGATCATTGCTATTTGTAGAAATGTTTCTCAGCATGTTAAATGGTATTATGGTCCCGAGTTAATGCATTAATCAGTGTATGTACTTATGTTGTTGAAAAAAAAACGTAGTCTCTTTAAGTACGTAAACTGAATAATTGCTACAACTACAAAGCAACTATAGTAAAACTTTGTAGAGCAGTTGAACGTAAGCTGATTTTTTTTACCATAGGTATTCTATTTTAGTGCCGTGGGATCAAAATGAACTCAAACAAAACCTCAAAAATTGTACAGAATTAATTTAAAATTACGTGGATTTTGAAATTCATTTTTTTTAAATTCTTCTTATATCGACAATAATTAACAACTCGGTCAAGTTTGATTGGACTAGTCGCAAAACATGAACATTGACCAAGTTGACAAAGTTGTTGGTGTTGTCAGAGTTGATCAAGTTGACAAAAGTAGATAGAGTTCAGTAATAATCTGAAGATTTTTAGTTATCAATTACATAGTTAAGTACAAAAAAATTTTAAAAATTAAGTTTAAAAGATGGTTATCCCAGGTCATTCCAGTTTTGACAGCCCTACCGAACGCATACTCTTGTATGCACCGTTCATTCCCAAAGGAGCGCCCTTATCTTCCAGACAGAGATAGAAAATCGCACATCCATTGTTAGATAGAGATGTCAAATACCCAGGGAAATTCCACCAGCAGCAGTGCTGTCAACTTTATTTTGTGGAAAACATTTAAGAATCTGTTAATAATGACATCTAAAGAAATGGCTTCTAGCTCTACGAATAAAGAAATAAATATGGAAATATAATTCACGTCAAAAAATGACCCCACGAACTTTGGTGTACACCACGCAAGCGCGCAAGACTCAATCATTATGGCGACTCCAATTACGGCGTTTGCCGCCAAAACTCATGGTGCCAAAAAATAAGGAGATTTTGTTAGGAGTTATCGTTCCATATTTATTTCTTTATTCGTAGTTCTAGCTACGAATAAGAATAACTATAATAGAAGAGTACCTCTAAACAAAATCGAAATAATTTTTGGCACCCAATGAAAAATGACATTTTGTATGAGTTTTGGCGGCTAGGTACAGTTTTTAAAGAACAAATTTAGAACACGTAAGAGTAGTACACGTATGTAAGAGGTTGTATACCTACCGCGGGGTTCCGTGCTGGCCGCTTTAGTTTAAGTTTGGAACGCATATCAAAAGAAACAAAGATTAGCATCGTTTGTGTCTTAGACCCGGGGGCTAGGGGATTGTCTGTTTCTCGATAAATAAAATATCTTCTAAAATATAATCCAATTTGTTATTATTACGCCGCCACCTCTGAGCGAAGCCCCGTAACAGTAATTACACTTTTTTTGGTGCCACTTTTTGAACTTCATTTACACTTCTATACTTACATTCTTATTCGTAGGCTTCTAGGCTTGGGCAGATCGCCGTTTGTGGCACCTACCGAATATCATCATTCTCTTGCCCATTTCCCATTATCTGGGGTCGGCGCAATATGTCATCCTCTTCCATTCATCTCTCTTAGCCGTCATTTCAACACTCACTCCTTTCTTACACATATCATCCTTCACACAATCCATCCATCTTTTCTTCGGCCTTCCTCTCCTACCACAGCCATCCACATTCATACTTAACACTCGTCTCGTAACATGACACTCGTCTCTTCGCATCACATGCCCGTACCACGATAATCTATTACCCTGTATTTTTTCTGTCATAGGTGCTACTTTCAAACTACCTACCGAACATGGAATCAATATCAATAAGTATTAAGAAACGCGCTTCCTTCCGGCTGTCGAATGCAATTTGCTTCGAAGTTATAGCGCTCGAAGCGAAACGTGTCACTTTTTCACAACTGCGCTTTCATACAAAGGTCCCGACGAATATTTTTTATTAGAAACGCGATTGCCGAGCGCTCCGAAAAGTGTGTGCGTGAGCCGTATTTTCGATTAAAAACAACTAACCAAAGTACTTTTTCCAGATTTTATTTATGATTGCACTAGTTAAACTAATGGTGAATATGTGAGTATAAATACCAACAATCGGAAACTATTTTAAGTTCTTCTAAACCGAGAATTTTTTTTAAAAATGCATGAAAATACGTCATCTTTGTGACGATTTTCTATCGAGTGAAGTAATTCCAATCGTGTATTCAGTTGATGATTTCACTAGATGAACTATCCAAAAATACTGAGGTATGACTTTAGTTTCGGTAAATGGTATAAATCTAGTCGTAAAATGAAAAATAAAAGATGCCTCCGAGGTATTTCCACCTACTATTACGTCTTAAGCGAAGTTAATACACGGAATGTCACCTGGGGCCCGATTGAACATCGAAGTTCTATTCTTATCCAATTTCAGTTCTAATCACATTGCAATCGAATTACTATTTAACTATGCTGAATTCCGCATCGCGCTAAACTCTATGTAACTGACAACCTTTAACGTCTGAGCAATCTGTCAAAACTGTCACTAACGGCTATTAGGTATTTACAATTGTCGCAGTTTCGTAACTGCTACGACACATGGTTACTGTGTGCGGTTTGGTTTTAAGGTGTAGTAACGGTTCACTCACAATCCGACTGAAAACGTTTCAGTAACCGTGTGTTGTCGTTGTGTCCACACGATACGAAATTTGTGTGATAGTTCGGTATAATGTTGCCACACGGTGGTGAAGTGTGTAACCAAATTTTTCTTTGTCAATTCTACCCTATTTATTATACTTTCGTCCATTCTGTCTGTCTGTATGCCCCGCCTCAATAACCCGCTCGCACTTATTGCAGCTATTGAATCGAAATTTGGCATGAAGAAAGACAACAGTAACCTAAAAACGGAAATGAAGTAGTTATGAAGAAACTAATTTTTTTGACCCCCTCCCATACAACGAAATGGGGGTTGGTTTTTGTTGTAAATCGAGTGAGGTGTCGTTGGATAGGTCTTCTCTAATAGAACAAAATTTCAATAGAAACTAAATCGCTATTACGCTTTTGTCTCGAAATATCTGCGCTCAAAGTTAGGGCATAGGCCAGTGCCTATAAGTAGAGCAAGAAAAAAATCAACAATGGCTACGGAACCCTATCATGGGCGAGTCCTACACGCGCATGGCCGGTTTTTAGTCCTGGCAACAAACATATCGGATCTCCGACCAAAAAATGTTTCGAGAACAAATCAGACTCAACACAATGTGTCGAAATTTGTTGTAACGGCTACCAAAAATAGCTATATGGGTAGGTAGTCGTTTTCTGAATGCGCTCCCGTAAACCACCCTCAATTTAAAAAGAAAACGAAATTACTGTCCGCCACCATTTTGCCGCTTTTATGTCACACCACGACAACGAAATCCTTTTTGTAAAACGACCTCTAGCGGCAAATGTCTTTATTTATTTTGTTTGTTTTCCTTTTTAATAAAAATAATGACTTCTGTGTGGAAACTTGGTAAGGTACCTAATTTTGAATTTTGTTGTGCTATTTTATTATTACGAATGGTGACATTGTTCTCTTTCATCTTGGCTTTTTCAATGTATCGACTCAGTGCATTATAAAAAATTAATATTTAGTTTCTTAAAAATGTAGTGTTGTCTAACAATAGTGAAACTATCGATAGTCTATCGATACTATTTGTTACATCGATTAATGCATGCATGCACATGCTCACGACTATTATACCCCGAGGGTTTAGTCAGAGATATTCTGAAACCTCAGAACATCCACGTTTCACCAGTACCTATACATGGTCCTTCTTAAACAAACCAACTTGAGCCTATTGTATGGGACAGCTGTTTTTTTTTTCGTGATTTCGATGTTGGTCCCATAGAGAAAGTTGCTCAGTTTGATTTTGATTGATCATCCCCTTAAAAAAGTATCAGAATATTAGGATGGACCCTATAATAGTTTTACATAGTTAGGTACTTACCTACTATTGATAGTATCGATACAATTGCATCTCAATACTAATAAATAGGTATTCAATATTTTTATTGCAAAATTATAGGCCCTAATACGGATTTAGGTACTTACAATTAAAGTAGTACCTATACAGAATATAAGAGATATCGAACTATCGATACTAGTTAGCCCGTTTTATTTAGTAGAATTAATGGTCGTTAACCGGCTTAGATATGAACATACTTACCAAAAAAAACTAATGAACATTGACTGTCAGAAAACATTTAATTTTTTCTTTCTTTATACGGTTACAAAAGAATAACCCCCCTCCATTTAATTAAATAATGAAAAACAGACAGCGCTTTTTAATTTAATTAACAAAAGTTATAGCTCAATCAACAAAAATAAGAGAAGTTTTCCTCGAGGAAAAATAAAACAAGAAAATAATAGTATTTTTCCACGTTTTCTGAAAGCTCCGCGCTTAATCCGAGACAAATTGACATTTGTTTCCCTCCGGGCGCCATTTTGTTAAAATGGCGCTCTCTAGTGAAAACAATAGATTTTCGTTGACATTTAGCTTTGATCTTTTGGAAAACTCAAGTGAATTGTGTAACTTGAATCGAAGAGTAAACGCGCTAATAAAAGAGATCCCTGTTGGTTATTGAAAGCTTTGTGAAAAGCACGTTTAGTCAATAAAACGAATTTTCCTGTAAAATATTCATTGGGGAATTTTTCCGCAACTTTCCCGGGATCACTAGATGACGCCACAATTCAAAAACTACAATCAGAAATTTGAAAATAAGTAGTTAGTTTCAAATTTCTGATGCAAATTGATTCCTTCCTAAATATGTCCCAAGCTGCACAACAATATCTAATAAGAGGGTATAGGATAACTACTAGAATTTACTTCCGTTGTCTACCATAAGAGCAAATGTCCGTGTAGACCTCTCCTAGAGCTCATATAGACACAGTTACCGAAAAATGGGCAACGTTTATAGTGCGAAACCAGGATAGTCATAAGACAACGAGTTTCGGAGCCAACTCTAAAGAGTAACCTTTACCGGAATACGTTTAAACAGTTTCTAGAGCACACATTTAGTGTAGTAGATAGCCTTATGATAATATTAGGATAGTAAAACAGACGTTCTTTAAACCATTTTATAACCGATCGGCTAAAAATTTATAATCACAAGAATCATACAAGAATAAACCGCTTAAAATAAATTTTATTTCCTAATGGCGTACGTTTGACACTTATGATATTTATTTCAACATGGCGTTTACATTTTATTAACATTAACATCATATTTATCACGCGTTGGTATTTCGTATAGACAGCGCGAATGAGAGTGCGGATTTAATTGTATCGTGGGAAATATGGAGATGATTGTATAAAACTAAAGCGCTCGCTGTATTATAACATTTAAGCTAAAATAAATTATTTTTAACATTTTCATAAATTATAATGCATTTTAGTTTTTCATTTAATTTCAATAAAAATTATATTTTTATGATGCTTCCTCATAAAAAGTATCCATTTCAAGTAATTTATAGTTTTTAGTGGTCAAAACAAGTGTTTAAAGCTACATCAAATATGTGTAACTCTTTTTAGGTTCCATTTTAATTTTTAAAATGGCGACGCTTTGCGCCTTGAACCGTGACAAGAGTTTGTATCCTATAGAGAAAGCTATAGAACACAATATGACTTTCACTAGATTAAAATACTAGTCACTGACATTTCATTCCGTTAAATAGTAAATTACTCCTATGAAGCTTGTATGGTGGTCTATAAAATGCAATGTTTATATACTGTAATTTCTTGTCATAGTCGTACCAAACGTTTACAAGGCTCTGAGATGTGAAGTGCAAGTGTGAAGGATTCATACAATATTTAAAATTAAACAAGAAAACAGGTAGGTAGGAAAGTTAAAACCTTTTTATTTATTTCTTAAGTATTATGTGAACATGAGCAAAAAATCTTGATAGTAGTCCAAAATAATAATGATTTTTCAATCATATAAGAACATCAGTCATCTTGTTAGGAAAATAAAATATTAATCCACTATCACCTTTATGAGGCATGGTCAGCCCTTGTTAGCGATGTTCATTGACTTTGCGATGTCAGACTTAGCATATCCTCATGACAATATTCCCCATGGGTATGTCAGATATAATATTCTGAAAACTCATAACATCCCCGTTTCTATAGTACCTAAACTCTGCCCAGTGTGACGGGTAGTGAGCCAGTGTTTGTTAGACTTTATTGTTTGATTTAAATGGGAGTGCTTGGAGGGTTATTACTGATGTAAGTGTCCGATTAAATCGTTCACAAGATCGATAACGTGGGTGTCTATTATGACCCCCCCCCCCCCCCCTAGGCATATTACACTGGCTCACAACCCGCCACACTACCTATTAGGCAATTATTAAGTAAACTTTACGCCCCTAGTGTGGCTGACAGGAAAAAAATGCTCACTGTTCCCGCATGTCCCGGGTTATTCCCGTTGTCCCCCAACGCTACGCCCCCAGTGAGGGGGTCGAGATGTCGCAAAGAGGGTCCCATACAAAATTAGGACTCAGAAAATTTTCAACAAAACACAATCGCCAAATATAACATTCGGGATCCGGGGGATGACCCCCCCACCCCCCTCACCCTTTTTTTTGAGTAGACTAGCTAAACAGTAGCAATTCGGTTCTGGTGGTCACAAGAAACCTAACATGCTCGTCGCTTCGCTCCTTGCTAACCTAACCGACTGAGTTAGATCGCGCCCCGATCGTTCCCTTTATAAAACATAATTTTTAAAATATCTAGATAACGGTGAATCCTAGCGAAAAAATAGCTAAATTTTTGAATCCCTGGGGTACACGGAAACCCACCCTTCCGCATGAAAAAATAAAAAAAAACATATTTTTTAAAATTTTACAAGTCCAGCCCCCATACTAATTTCACCCGAAAGTCGATGGTTCATACAATTTCGATCAAAATTTTCCCAGTCCAAGTCCCAGCTCCATATAAAATTATCATAAAATTTTTCTAAGTGTGCGACCCTCTTTGCGGCACCCTAATAGCCGAAGAGCGGACAGTTGGCAACCCTACCTGATCGAGTAACAGGATGCGACCTTCCTACGGTGTAGCACATCAGAAAGGTACGTCTAAAAGTACAGGGTTGCCTGGGCGTAACCTGGAGGGTTTTGTACAGTGAGCAAAAAAGTGGTCATTTTTTTTGGTGTAAATTACCTCATTGAGTAACAAGTTGGCATATAGTACAGTCGATAGAGCTCATCGACAAGTGCCAAATTATATAGGGTTGCCTCGCCTAGTCCTGGTACTTTCCTGAGTCGGCCTGATTTTATAGTGGCTAAAAATGCAAAAAAATACCTCATCGAATAACAAAATGAGACTTTGCCATTTGATAGCTCTAGTCGTCCTATTAATTATTAACGTAGGTTGCCGGCCCTAAACCTGGAACTTTTCTTAGTCGGCCGAGTTTTATGTTCGAATGTAAAAACTGATTGATGCAACAACGTCGTGAAAATGTGTCCATGGATGGTTGAGAGATTGGTGGCATGTGGTAATCAATTATAGGTATTAATTTGGAGGGACACAAACTTAAAAATTGTGTACCGTAATCAAAAAATATCAAAAAAGTGGCGACACAGTCAGTATGCAACCAAACCTATGAAAGGCGTGTAAATACTGTATATTTTATTATAATTGTTACGGTCAGTGTAATAAATCTGGTCAGTCAGTATTAAGAGGAAAAGTACATGAAATTTGAAGAATTGGTATTTCAGAGATCTATTACTTTCGGGGTGTAAGGGGTAAACGCAGGACACTATGACGACAACCTAACTGCCAACCTCATCTGCTCGTGGTGCACCCTGCCGACTAACCAACGAGGCTCTGGCGACCGACTGTGATTCCGGTATATCCATCCAAAGTAGGCTATACTAAAAATGCTTCGACCTATGATGGGCAGCAACATCACCGGTGCAACTAGTATATCCCTGCGATCACCAACCCGCTATGCCAAGCGTGGTGATTATGGCATTTAGTCCCACATGGCCCCGCCCCCTAGTTCCCGGCAGCTCTACTATTCCAGGCTACGGCAGTGGTCTAGCTATCGGTAGGGCGGGGGGTGCTAAGATAAGAATACCCGGGTTACTATACTAGAGGCTGCCAACATCAACGACTGTTATTGGCAACGTTAACGTATAACGGACGAACACTGATGGAGGACGAAAAGTTCACGAAACTCGAGATAGAACTAAAAAAGATTGAGAGGTATATTCTTGGGTTGTCAGAGGTCCGAAGACAGGGGGTGGATACGATGACCCTAGAATCTGGCCGCTTGTTCTACTTCCGAGAAGGCGAAAGGCTGTCCCAGGGTGGCGTAGGATTTCTCGTCAACAAAACCCTCATCAACAATGTAATGGAGATAAAGATAAAGAAGATGCATTTATTTGTATGACATGCGTAGTTTTACAAGCAGGTGTTACAATAATTATTAGGTCCTTCATGTCTTACCTTACGGGTTACAAATTATTATTTTGATAATGTCCGAGATGCTAATTCGTGTATTAAATTAACTCATTACAATATCTTATAAACTAATTATAAATTCATGGCCAAGCTTAGAACAGATCAGCAGTGTGTCGAATCGGGTAGAATACCGCGTGCTAAAATTCTCCAAAAGGTGCAGCTTGAAGGTTGTACAGGTATACGCCTACTACGACGGGCTCTGACGAAGAAGTCGAATCGGTATACGAGGATATCTCTAGAGCTATCAACGATACTGCAAAGACTCATTTCACGGTTGTGATGGGGGATTTCAATACCAAAGTGAGTACAGGAGAACGATGAGTCGAAGGTGGGTCAGCACGGTATTGGTAACAGAAACCAGAGAGGGCATATGCTGCTTGGTTTCCTAGAGAGGCAAGGGCTATACTTGATGAACTCATTCTTCTAGAAGCAGTCCCGAAGGAGCTGGACCTGGCGAAGCCCTGACAGCCGGACGAAAAATAAGATCGACTTAATCATGACTTATAAACGGCACATATTCAGAGACGTATCAGTGATCAATAGGTTTAACAACGGAAGTGATCGCCGACTTGTCCGAGGCACTCTGAACATAATTACAAGCTCAAAAGAAGACGTCTGATGAAATCGACTCTCCGTTCCACACTTCCACACACAGCACCAAACTGTAGTTGGAAGTGACAGCTTCCAACTTGACCTTCATAACATTATTGATTCGTTGGAAACCACCGAAGACGCAGACGTTGGCGAGGCTACAAACCAACTAACCAACCAACTAGCTCTACGTGAAGTGGGCTACAGGCATTTCAGCATGCAGCGTGTGGCAAAAGCTTCCAAGCTCTCAAGCGAGACTCTGGAGCTTATGAGGCATAGACGTGAAATCCTGTCTGAGCAAGAGTTTTCGGCAGAACATCGGGCTCTCAATAAACAAATAAAAAAGCTGATAACCAGGGGCGAAAGTGTTCGCTCAGCAGCTCGGGAGATGCCACCTGTCTAATCTCAAAACAGCGGACGGGAAGATCGTTGCCTCTAAGCCGAGCTCCTCGCTGAAATTAAGAAGTTCTATGGAAGTCTGTATGCAACACACGCTCCAAAGCCTGTAGCTCGCAACACCCGCTCCAAAGCCTGTAGCTTGCAACACCGACCCCAGATCAGGGACTGAATTACCGAAAAAATTTGGTATATTTATTTAACGGTATGACGTCATACCGATAAATTCTGGTTAAAGTAAAATTTCAATACCGAAATAAATTACGGTACCGGAAAATAAACGGTATTCTTAAATACCAGCACCTAACTAATCTTTGTCGACATTGTCGTCATAGCGGAATCCTTGCATGACCTCAGTGGGATGCATAGCGACCTTAATGCCGCTTCCCGACGGGTCGGTCTCGGCATGAACTTAGACAAGACGAAAGTCATGCTTAATTCTCATGTCGAGCCAGAGGCGGTATACGTCGGTGAGGCGGCGATAGAAATTGTGCAAGACTATGTCTACCTTGGACAGACTATAAGACTAGGTAGAAACAACTTCGACAAGGAGGCCGCTGGGCGTATCCAGCTAGGATGGGCTGCTTTCGGGAAACTATGTCATATATTCTCCTCGGCCCTACCACAATGCCTCAAAACGAAGGTGTTCAATCAGTGCGTTCTGCCAATGATGACCTATGGTTCGGAAACGTGGACCCTGACGGCCCGACAGCACAGTCTGTAGTGAACCTGCCTGCTGTGCCGAGGGTCGCGGGTTCAAATCCCGTAAGGGACAAAATATTTGTATGATGAATATGAATATTTGTACCCGAGTCATGGATATTTGTATCTATATATGTATGCTATATCGTTGTCTAGTTATCATAATACAAGTCCAGGCTAGAATCTGGAACTTTAAATGTGACTAGATAATTTGTGTGACAATGTCCAAGATATAAAAAAAAAAAGACCGCGAACTGGTAGGCGTAGTGTGGGACGCCCTGCTGCCAGCTGGACAGATGACCTAAAAAAAGTAGTGGGGAGCGACTGGATGAGGAAGGCCGAGGACAGAGTTTTGTGGCGCGCTTTGGGAGAGGCCTATGTTCAGCAGTGGACGATGATAGGCTGATGATGAACTAATCTTTATGAATACAGGTTTTCTTTGATAAATTTCCATGCCGCGCTTCTACCATGCTTCAGTGCTTCAGTGAATCGCCTCCTCTATGGAGCGTGTGTGTTCAGAGGTCGCGCCGTATCAGCTTTTTTATTTGTATACTAGCTGTTGCCCGCGACTTCGTACGCGTAGACTTAGGACTTGTTTATGTTTTTTTTGTGTCTCTGACTTGTTTTTGTGACTTCTGAAAGAACACCCCCTTTCACCCCCTCTATGCACCCCCTGCTCACCGCTTACGCACCCCCTACACACCCATTTATTATTTTTATTTTATTATTTGAAAGTGTTGGGCCTTGACAGGCTCGCTGAGCCTGTGCCACGTAGACCATCGCTGGTCCTTTGTGAACGCCCTTTCTAAAGTTCCTTACCAATCCCCACTGCGGCCAGAAATCGCAGTAGATTCTTGATCGGGACAGTTTGTATCTCTTCTGGTGTCAGAACCTGCCTACCTAGACGAGTACTACGTTTGTACATCAGGGGGCCACAGTCACATAGGAGGTGCATAGGAGTTTCCATCTCCTCCTCGCAGAATCTGCAGCCGGTCGTATCGCTTAGATTTAATGTGTGCATGTGCTTATATTTTAATTTGCAGTGACCTGTGAGTGACCTCGCTAACGTACAAATTTGATCCTTACTGAGAGCAAGGAGTCCGTTCGCAAATGGCAATGCCGATTTAGTATGGGCGAGTGGCGTCATTTTTTTTAAGTATATATTTTTTTGAGCGTCCACCAACCACTCCTTGTTTTTATGGAAGATATTGATGTGCTGAACAAAACAAAGTATTACAATCATACCTCTACATGCAGTACCGACGGAGATATAAAGGTCTGAAATGTCAGAATTCTAGTACTGTGAACTGTGACTGGGGCATGCCCCTCATGCTCTGACATTTCAGACCTTTATATCTCCGTTGGTACTGCATGTAGAGGTATGATTGTAATACTTTGTTTTGTTCAGCACATCAATATCTTCCATAAAAACAAGGAGTGGTTGGTGGACGCTCAAAAAAAATAATAAAAAAAATGACGCCACTTTCCGGCATTGCTATTTGCGATTGTAACCTTTTATAAGTGCTTTGGAGTGGCACATGCCTGGGGTATTGCACCAAAGCTTGATTGCTTCTCCAAAGCTGACTCTATTCAAAGAATCTCGCGTTAGACTATTAGGGACTCCAAGAAAGGGTTCGGGGCCTGTGAAGTGGTTTTTAGTGCCTCTTCTGGCCAGCTCATCCGCTTTCTCGTTCCCCTCTATATCTGAATGTCCTGGCACCCATTGTAGCACAAGCTGATTGTTTTTGCCTAAGGCATTCAGTTGTGACACGCAGTCCTGTACTAGCTTAGACCTTACGATCGGAGAGTCTATGGCTAGCAAGGCTGCTTGGCTATCAGAATTGATTGTGATATGTTGGTTGACGTAGCGCTTGCTCAGGTTTATTCCAGCGCAGGCTGTGATGGCGTAGACTTCAGCCTGGAATATGGAGGCGTAGTTGCCAAGATTTTGGGCTTGCCGTAATCTTGGGTTTTCGCCGTATATTCCGCTGCCAACGTCATTGCCCTTCTTGGATCCGTCTGTGTACCAAGTTAGGCAGTTGTCTTTGATGGACGTTTGACCCTTAAGCCAGTCATCCCTCGAAGGAAATTTAACTGTGTAGTTTTTGGTGAAATTGTGTCATGGTGTCTGTGGTCATCTTTAGCACTGGGAGGCACGTGGCATCCTCCTGCAGGTTAATCAAACACTTCGACTGCCACTTACGGTTCTTGTTTGGGTTAACTCTAAGAATGCATGCCTTCGCTTCTCTTTGTGCAAAGATGTGTAGCGGTTGGATGTTGAGTAGTGCATTAAGAGCTATCCCAGGGCTAGTGGACATCGCGTCTGTTATTATTAGGCACGCAGTCCTTTGGAGGCTATTGAGTTTGTCTATTGTGGATTTTTGGAGGGTCTTTTTATACCAGACCGCTGCGGCATAGCATACAATTGGCCTTACTATGGCAGTGTACAGCCAAAGGGCTATTTTGGGGGTTATTCCCCATCTAGTCCCTGCCATGCGATAACTGATGCCGAGCGAAGTCTTGGCCCTCTGAATGACGTTTTCAATATGTGAGTTCCAGTTGAGGCGTTGGTCTAAAGTTACGCCTAGGTATTTAACCGTGTCGGAGTAGGTTATAGTTTTTCCATTGAGTCTGGGCACTCTTAATTTTCTGAGGTCCCGTTTGTTCGTGAATGGTACTATAACGGTTTTGTCTGCGTTGACGGACAAGCTGTTCTCAACACACTGTGTGTGAGCTGAAGAGCTCTTTGCACAAGAGAGGACACTGTGTCTAGACAAGGTCCTCTAATGATTACTACAAGGTCGTCGGCATACCTTTGTGTGGGTAGTCTCTCCTCGGCCAGTAGGTGCAAGAGTTGGTCAACCGCGACTGACCACAGGAGGGGGGATAGTACCCCCCCCTGAGGGCAGCCTCTTGTTGTTTTGACTGTATGGAATTGACCATTCAGTGTGAGTTTTGCAGACCTGTTACGGAGCATTGACTCTATCCAACCTGTAGTGGTCCGATCTACCTCTTTGGCAGTTAGTCCACTAATAATGGTATTTGTTGGGGTGTTGTCGAAGGCTCCTTCAATATCTAGGAATGCACAAAGGGCAATTTGCCTGTCCTCGATTGATTTCTCGATCTTGTCGACTAAATCAACCAAGGCAGTTTCTGTTGATTTGCCCTTTAGGTAGACATGCTGATCTTTATGCAACGGGTGTGTCAATAAGGCATTTTCCCGTATGTTTTGATCTAGTACCTTTTCCATGGCTTTCAGCATGAAAGAAGTGAGACTTATAGGTCTATAGGACTTTGGTTGGGCATAGTCCTTTTTGCCTGTCTTTGGTATGAACTTAATTGTGACTTTGGTCCATGGCTCTGGTATGACGTTGCACGCAAAGCTGGTTCTAAAGATTTTTATTAGAATTGGAGTTAGGATCTCCGCACCTTGTTGTAGTAGGCCTGGGAATATTCCATCATCTCCAGCTGATTTAAAGGGCTTAAAAGTTCTTAGTGCCCATTTAACCTGATTAGGTCTGAAAATTGCTGACGCTCTCCGCCAGTCCTCTGAGTGAGGCCTTTGTGCGTGAGCGCTTTTGTTACCCCTTGTACTTGTGGTAGTGCTTGGGTCTGTTTCACTGATGGAGCCAGGAAAGTGGACTGCTGTGAGCAGTTCCAGAGTATCCTTCTCGGTACGTGTGAAATTACCATCAGGCCTTTTGAGAAGACCTAATTGGTTTTTTGGTGCTTTCGCGAGGATCTTGTGCAGTCTAGCTCCTTGAGGAGTTTGATTAACTTCCTCACAGAACTTCCGCCAGTTTCTCCTCTTTGCTTGTTTGATTTCCCGTTTGTAAGTTGATAGGGCGGACCTGTAGGTGTCCCAACTACACCTATAGGATTTAGCTTTGTTGAAAAGCTGACGGGATTCGGTTCGAAGTTTTTCTAACCTACGATTCCACCAGGGAGTGTTCCTCTTTTGCTTGGGTTCTTTTAGGGGGCAGCTTTTGTGGTAGGCGTCAATGATGACGTTATTTAATATAAGTACAGCCAGTTCCAAGCTTTCAGGATCTTTTATGGTTTTAGGAAAGTCTACTAGGTTCTCCTTTAGTAGGTACACACCCATACGCACGCCCTTCGTACCCCCTACACACCCCCACGCACCCCTTCTACGCACCACCTACTCACCACTTTCACACCCCCTTCTCCTCACCACTACGCACCCCCTCCGTACTCCTACACACACCTACTCATCCCCAACGTACCCACTACTCACCCTCGCAACTCACCCCTACTCACCTCTACGCATCCTCTACGTACCCCTACACACCCCTATGCACCCCTACTCACCTCCTCTACTCACGCCCTACTCATCACTTACGCATCCCCTACTCACCCCCACGCACCCCCACACACCCCCTACACACCCTTACTCATCCCCTAAGTATCCCCTACTCACCCCCTCTACGCATCCCTTACCCACCACTTACGCACCCCCTTCTCATTCCCTATTCCCTATATAGCAGAGTAGGGGATGAGTAGGGCGTAGGTAGGGTTAAGTAATTAACGTCCCAAAAAACCCATAAAAACAACACCCATAATGATAATTTAGACATTTCAACCCCATCGCACCCCAACAGGGGATGATGGTATTTCACATCCGCCACGTTGGATTTTAAAATCATTGTTGTTTTCGTAATAAGCGACCCGATAAACCATACAAACGATACCCATCTTGATTTTCAGACTTTGTCACCCCATTTCCCCCTTTCAGGGGTTGAATTCTGAAAAAACCTGAAACACAAATGTTTACTCATTTATCAATAGGAGTACTCCTGTGAAGTTTTGAATAAAATAGTCCAACTAATCTTTTTCCCCATACAAACTTTGGACCCCCGTTTCAACCCCTTAGGGGGTGAATTTTGAAAAATCCTTTCTTAGTGCACCCCTTGACTTTAAAAGGAACCTACGTGCCAAATTTGGAATCTCTAGACCAAGCGGTTTGGGCTGTGCGTTGATATGTCAGTCAGTCAGTCACTTTCTTCTTTTATATAATTATTTAGATTGAGAGCCCGATGTTCTGCCGAAAACTCTTGCTCAGACAGGATTTCACGTCTATGCCTCATAAGCTCCAGAGTCTCGCTTGAGAGCTTGGAAGCTTTTGCCACACGCTGCATGCTGAAATGCCTGTAGCCCACTTCACGTAGAGCTAGTTGGTTGGTTAGTTGGTTTGTAGCCTCGCCAACGTCCGCGTCTTCGGTGGTTTCCAACGAATCAATTATGTTATGAAGGTCAAGTTGGAAGCTGTCACTTCCAACTACAGTTTGGTGCTGTGTGTGGAAGTGTGGAACGGAGAGTCGATTTCATCAGACGTCTTCTTTTGAGCTTGTAATTATGTTCAGAGTGCCTCGGACAAGTCGGCGATCACTTCCGTTGTTAAACCTATTGATCACTGATACGTCTCTGAATATGTGCCGTTTATAAGTCATGATGATTAAGTCGATCTTATTTTTCGTCCGGCTGTCAGGGCTTCGCCAGGTCCAGCTCCTTCGGGGCTGCTTCTAGAAGAATGAGTTCATCAAGTATAGCCCTTGCCTCTCTAGGAAACCAAGCAGCATATGTCCTCTCTGGTTTCTGTTACCAATACCGTGCTGACCCACCTTCGACTCATCGTTCTCCTGTACTCACTTTGGTATTGAAATCCCCCATCACAACCGTGAAATGAGTCTTTGCAGTATCGTTGATAGCTCTAGATATATCCTCGTATACCGATTCGACTTCTTCGTCAGAGCCCGTCGTAGTAGGCGTATACCTGTACAACCTTCAAGCTGCACCTTTTGGAGAATTTTAGCACGCGGTATTCTACCCGATTCGACACACTGCTGATCTCCATTACATTGTTGATGAGGGTTTTGTTGACGAGAAATCCTACGCCACCCTGGGACAGGCTTTCGCCTTCTCGGAAGTAGAACAAGTGGCCAGATTCTAGGGTCATCTTATCCTCCCCTTGTCTTCGGACCTCTGACAACCCAAGAATATGCCTCTCAAACTTTTTTAGTTCTATCTCGAGTTTCGTGAACTTTTCGTCCTCCATCAGTGTTCGTCCGTTATACGTTAACGTCGCCAATAACAGTCGTTGATGTTGGCAGCCTCTGGTAACCCGGGTATTCTTAGCACCCCCCGCCCTACCGTTAGCTAGACCACTGCCGTAGCCTGGAATAGTAGAGCTGCCGGGAACTAGGGGCCGGGGCCATGTGGGACTAAATTCCATATTTGGGAGGTAGAAACGCCATAATCACCACGCTTGGCAGAGCGGGTTGGTGATCGCAGGGATATACCAGTTGCACCGGTGATGCTGCTGCCCATCATAGGTCGAGGGATTTTGGTATAGCCTGCTTTGGATGGATATACCGGAATCACAGTCGGTCGCCAGAGCTTCGTTGGCTAGTCGGCAGGGTGCACCACGAGCAGATGAGGTTGGCAGTTAGGTTGTCGCCATAGTGTACTGCGTTTACCCCTTACACCCCGACAGTAATAGATCTCTGAAATACCAATTCTTCAAATTTCATGTACTTTTCCTCTTAATACTGACTGACCAGATTTATTACACTGACCGTAACAATTATAATAAAATATACAGTATTTACACGCCTTTCATAGGTTTGGTTGCATACTGACTGTGTCACCACTTTTTGTATATTTTTTGCTAACGGTACACAATTTTTAAGGTTGGGTCCCTCCAAATAAATACCTATAATTGATTACTACATGCCACCAATCTTTCAATCATCCATGGACACATTTCCACTACGTAGTTGCATCAATCAGTTTTTACATTCGAACATAAAACTCGGCCGACTAAGAAAAGTTCCAGGTTTAGGGCCGGCAACCTATGTTAATAATTAATAGGAAGACTAGAGCTATCAAATGGCAAAGTCTCATTTTGTTACTCGATGAGGTAATTTTTTGCCTTTTTAGCCACTATAAAATCAGGCCGACTCAAGAAAGTCCCAGGACTAGGCGAGGCAACCCTATATATTTTGGCACTTCTCGATGAGCTCTATCGACTGTACTATATGCCAAGTTGTTACTCGATGAGATAATTTACACAAAAAAAAATGACCACTTTTTGCTCACTGTACAAAACCCTCCAGTCTACCCTGTACTTTTAAACGTAGGTACCTTTCTGATGTGCTACACCCTAGGTAGGTCACATTTTGCTACTCGATCAGGTAGGGTTGCCAACTGTCCGCTCTTCGACTATAACCATATAAATAATTAATAAGTGTTGTTTTCGAATTTATGACATTATTATTTTATTATTAATGTATAAAGCACACTATTTTACTCCAAAAACGAAAAGTTGATTTTGCAATAACACCATTTACAGTGTTTCCATTAAAATCCATTGATACTATTTTAGTGGGGGACAACGATAACATATTTTCCCGGTCGGCTCCAGTGGGGGACAGCTGCTATTTTTTTCCTGAGACAAATCCACTATTGTATCTTGTTCTAATATCTCATTATTTTCCATGTATTTACGAACATTTCGCCGAAATCCCCCGGAATATTTGTTTTTTTTACTTTTTCCATTGCTGGATAGTTGAACACCGTCCAGCAGTAGAATAAAAACACTTATTAACGTATCTTTTCAAAACTATCCTCTATAAACACATTTAAGCGGGAAGCCTTCAGATTTTACTCTGTACAATAGATAAAAACTGTGTCCGTCTAGAACATTCTAATAAACATTTATTTATAGACCAGTATTAAACCACATTGATCACGTCTAAAACAAATTAGCTTATGATAGTCAAATCACCCTACAGAAAGTCGTAAAATATGTCCCTTTCAGAATTATTACTCTAAACAAACACTTTTTCCAAACTAAGTGTAGATAGCAACTAGTTTATTTACACTAGATTAATCTTTTAGTTTAAAGGAGGTTCTAAAACGTGGATCTGAGACACTATACTCTATTAGAATGTTTCATCTTATTATAAATCACCTTTAGAACACTGTTGTCTATATATTAACCACTAATAGGCAATTTATAGTGTATAAAGGTTTAAAGCAACTTGCTGGTGTTACTTGGGGTAAGTAGATAAGCATGCATATTCACACAACTTTAGTAAGTAAGTAAGTAATCTTTATTTGCTCTTGATCAGGGTACAGTATTACAGATAATAGGTGGGTGAGGCCGCGGATTTGTGCACATTACCATGACCTCAAAATTAACCGATGTTTTTCTTAAAAACTTGCAAACATAGAGATTTTGTATATTTTTGTATCAAACTATAATGTAATTATCCAGCATGGCCAAAGGTCAAAATTTCAAAATTATGGCATGCAGTCAAGTAAATTGAAAATTTTCCATAAAAAATGGAGAAAATTTTAGTAAAACCGCCGTGTCATTTTTACCGAGTGCACTTCGAAGATAATTTTTTAAAAACCTGTGTTAGTTACTATTCAATTATTAATTCCTATGGAATGAGCATATAAATCATCGAACTTTAAGTAATGCTATAAGTAAAATAAAGGCTATTTAATAAGTAAATTTAATATTTTAATATTTTTTTACAAAATCATGTTATTGCGTTACTTCTATTGCGTTACCAATTATCACCACAGTTTGTTAGTCACGTTATGTAGATTTATATTCTTTTG
Organism: Agonopterix heracliana; assembly: GCA_963693445.1. NCBI lineage: Eukaryota > Metazoa > Arthropoda > Insecta > Lepidoptera > Depressariidae > Agonopterix > Agonopterix heracliana. Next base: position 682,575 of record OY856333.1, on the reverse strand, counting down.
AATGGCAATACCAAACGCAACCTATTTCTATGAAAATTTGCATAATAGGTGCCATAACGAATGAGATATCGTGACATACTTGTGGTGAAGTCAAATGGTCACGGTTTTTTTAATCAATTTTTTGGACTTTTTGCAAGGTAAAATTGAGATTTCAGCAAATATTTTTACTGCGCATTATTCTTGAAAGGGTGGGAAGTCTTGTAGTGCCTATCTTGTTAGAAAATATAGCATAATTGTTGAGTAATGAGTGTTTATTGTTGCGTTACTCCTACAGTTGCGTTACGTTGCGTTACTGTTGCGGGACCAGTGGCGCAATTCCTGCGTTACTTCTACTGTGTTACCAAAAAAAGGGTAGTAGTACACTAGTTTCAGATTTCGGATTAAAGTTCCATGCATTTAGTGTTTTATTATTTTTTATTTTTATATTTTGTTCAATTTATCTACCCTTTAGAAAAAACATATCTTCAATATACCTAACTACCTATTTAAAAAAAATATTTTAGTTTAACAGGCTCAGGAGTGCAATTCTCTAAGCGCAAACATCGGTTGTAACATCGGCGAGCTATCAATTCGGTATGCATTGTGTAAAACTGAATATGAAAACTTCGTGCTGCAGACATTGAGACAATCTTTATCCTACAGAAACGGGCAATTCGAGCAATATATGGTTTGCGCTGTCGTGATTCGCTTCGCGACCTTTTTAAGGAAATTAATATTTTAACAGTTTATGGACAGTTTATTTATGAAAACATTTTATATGTAAGAAAAAATTTGTCTTTGTTTCCAAAAAATTGTGATGTCCATAATTACAACACTCGAAACAAAAATAAACTGATATCTCCGCACTTTCGGCTTAGTAGGGTCAACACGTCTTTCATGGGTCACTGTATACGTTGTTATAATAAAATCCCCGAGACCATTTTGAATCTTTCCGAAAACATGTTTAAAACTAAGATCAAAAATGTTATCTGTAAGAAAGCGTATTATAAACTGGATGATTATTTAAATGATCAAAATGCTTGGGTCTGAGGTCACTAACTTATAGTTTATTTACATTACTGTAAAGTATCAACTATTTTATTAGATAGACTATGTATTATTGTATACATAACAGTAGCTTAAGAATTTATATTGTAATAGTTTTAAGTCGTGTTATGTTGTAGAGTTTCTGGCCGCATCTTCTCTACAGCGACAACACGTTCCGACGCGGTGGTAGCTTAAAAAAGATTTGACGTTTAATAAGTGTGCTTCAAGCTCCTATATTGAATAAATTATATTGACTTGACTTGACTTGACCTAATAGTAGATTACACACCGAGGGCAGAAAAGTAAGAAAGGTCTCAGATCTCATGTAATTGGTGACCTAATCTGTGTTGTTGACCGAGGCGAAGCCGAGCCGATTGCGCTAATAATAGTGAACCGTTGATGTTCTGAGTTTTTAAGAACTTTTCTGACTAGCCCCTTGGGGAACAAAGTTTCAAAAAAACTGTTATAGCATGTGCAAAACTGTTTATAACAAACTACCAGAGAACTTAAAGGATTTGGCATTTACTAGATTTAAGACCGCTTTATGCAACTGGCTCTTAGATAATACATTCTATTCGGTAAAATAATTTTTAACTAAGAATGACAATATAATTGTATGAATAAGTAATACATATGTTAAATTATTGTAACATTTGTGTAAATACTTTAATGTGAAATTTTTTATTAATCATTATCCATTAATTCAATCATTGCTCATGCTGTTGTTAATGGCAGATCTAGGAGAGTCTCTATGTTTGTACCTGGGTGAGGCCGCGGATTTCGGCACAAATGACGCAGTAGTGACGCAACAGTTTGCGCGACAGTGACGCAAAAATAGCGCAACAATTTGCGTCACGGTAACGCAATAGTAACGCAATATAGTAGCGCAAAATTATAAGGGTTGTTGTATACTGGACTGCAATTCTCTAAGGTAACATCCTTCAGATCGTCGTCAAAGTCAAAGTCAAAGTCAATATAATTTATTCAATATAGGAGCTTGAAGCACACTTATTAAACGTCAAATCTTTTTTAAGCTACCACCGCGTCGGAACGTGTTGTCGCTGTAGAGAAGATGCGGCCAGAAACTCTACAACATAACACGACTTAAAACTATTACAATATAAATTCTTAAGCTACTGTTATGTATACAATAATACATAGTCTATCTAATAAAATAGTTGATACTTTACAGTAATGTAAATAAACTATAAGTTAGTGACCTCAGACCCAAGCATTTTGATCATTTAAATAATCATCCAGTTTATAATACGCTTTCTTACAGATAACATTTTTGATCTTAGTTTTAAACATGTTTTCGGAAAGATTCAAAATGGTCTCGGGGATTTTATTATAACAACGTATACAGTGACCCATGAAAGACGTGTTGACCCTACTAAGCCGAAAGTGCGGAGATATCAGTTTATTTTTGTTTCGAGTGTTGTAATTATGGACATCACAATTTTTTGGAAACAAAGACAAATTTTTTCTTACATATAAAATGTTTTCATAAATAAACTGTCCATAAACTGTTAAAATATTAATTTCCTTAAAAAGGTCGCGAAGCGAATCACGACAGCGCAAACCATATATTGCTCGAATTGCCCGTTTCTGTAGGATAAAGATTGTCTCAATGTCTGCAGCACGACCCCACAATAAAATACCATAGGACATGATACTATGAAAGTAACTGAAATATACGAGTCTGGCAGTTTTAATATCAGTTAGTTGTTTAATTTTTCTGACTGCATATGCTGCAGAACTTAGCCTACCAGCCAGAGTTTCAATGTGGGGACCCCATTGCAGCCTAGAGTCAATCGTTATTCCCAAAAACACTGTATTATCAACAAAATCTAGACTATTCCTGTTTAAAATTACTTGATTATCTACAATTGGTACGTTCGGCAAAACAAATTTTATACATTTCGTTTTTTTTGCATTAAGTGCGAGATTATTTGCGTTAAACCAGTTCAAAACTTGTTGAAGGGTATCATTTACGTCGTCAAGTTCTTGGTCCTTCCTATTTACTTTAAAAATCAGAGAAGTATCGTCAGCAAATAATACTATGTTCGACAAGTTTTGTACCATATGTGGCAAATCATTTATGTAGACCAAAAAAAGGAACGGGCCCAAGATTGAACCCTGTGGCACGCCTGTTTGCACATGTGATCCAGATGATTTAGATCCATTCACTAGCACTTTTTGGACTCTGTTTTTTAAGTAGGAGTCCATCAAATCAAGAGCTCTACCACTAATTCCGTAATGTTTTAGTTTTAACAGCAAAGTTTTATGATCAACGCAATCAAATGCTTTGGAAAGATCGCAAAAGACGCCTATCGCATTTTGGTGCTCCTCCCAAGCGTTGAATATGTGCTGAATCAGAGTAACACCTGCGTCTGTAGTCGAGCGTCCTTTGGTAAACCCGAACTGCTGATCATGCAGCAGTTTATTTAGATTGAAATGAGACAGCATTTGATTGAGAATAATCTTTTCAAAAACCTTGCTGAGAACTGGTAAAATTGAGACAGGTCTATAATTGTTGGGTTCATGTCTATTGCCTGATTTAAAGAGAGGTACGACTTTACTATGTTTCATAAGATCGGGAAAAGTACCTTGATCGATGCAGATCGAGGTATACTTACTATATTTCTGACCTACCCGAAAAGTTCTAGATATTCCTACTTGCGTCTACAGTTTATCTATAAGTACTGTTTCTTAAAGTTCACTAAAACTAACAAAACTTCTTGTGAACAATTCAACAACAAATCCCAAAATAAAACTTTCACAAAGCATCTCAAAGTTGTAGGAGCTCATTAAGCGCTCCGACTTCCGCTTTCCAAAATGGCGGCGGGCGTACTTCCGGCGTCACCGAGCAGTCGGCGTCTATCTACCATCCGGAGCGGACGCGCCTTACGCTACTGTAGCGTTTTTATTTTATTACTTCCATTGTAACCTACTTTATGAGGTTTAATTCTAAAAAAAGGATTAAAGGGAGAATTTTTATAGGTCGAATGTGTTTGGTGGAGCCAAGTTAGTGGTCAAATTGATGTCAAAGTATTTTCATTCCCAATGAAAATATTTTGCAAAAGGTGGCGCAAATATCTTGAAACAGACAGAATCATTAAAATCATTTTCCATAGACCTATCCAATGATAGGATCCTCACTGAATGGGGTAGGCAAAAGTTTTTTTCAACCCCCTTTTCGTAGTTATGTTGCAGAGATGGTGTATGGGCGTTAGTCCACCATGCGTGCACAATGCGGATTGGTAGACTTCACATACGTATCAGAATTTCTTCTATTCATCGTATGCAGGTTTCCTCACGATGTTTTCCTTCACCGTTTGAGAGCAGTCGGTATTACGTAGGTACGGTTTAGGTAGGTTAGAAAAACTCATTGGTACATGGCATGTGGTCCGTGCGGATTCGAACCCGGACCTCAAGATTGAGTTTCCATAGCTCTCCGCTCCGCAACGCACCACCGACGCTCTTATGTTTTGATTACCTACTTCCAAATTTTGTTTTAATTCTTGAAGAAAAAAGGGTGTAATTGGATTGGGGCATACAGACAAACAAAATGGACGACACGTATAATATAAGCGGTTTGGTCCGATTCCGATCCGAACCCGTGAAAATACGGTTCGGAGTAGTCGTAGAACTATTTTACGTCTTTATCCGGTTTTCCGTCATCCCGATTTTACATATTAGGTACAAAATTATTTTCACGGATTCAGATCGAGAGTTCCTTGTTTGAACGGAACGGTTTTTACGGAACCCGAAAAATTTTCTCTACTATGAATAGGTACAATATTCCTAAACGGTTTCATGACCTACTTATACTATCAAAGGCACAGATTCCTACAACAATAATTAGTTTAATTAATTAGAACACTCAAGTGGCTCCCTAATGGCTTTCTGGAGGCGACGCCATTTCGTGGTGTAACACGAAATGGCGGACGGAAGTGCTTTTATTAAATGACTTAATTGATGGATGGGCTTGATTTAATTTTTGGTTGCGTGCTCAAATTTGTAATAATTAATAATCAACTGGACGTTATTATTATCTGCTAAGTTTTTACATTGCAGTAGGAAAACTAAAAGTAAATTTTGCTTCAACGGCATAGAATGCTACAGAATGACCATGCCCTGCATAGAGGTAAGAATAGGGGAACATACAGCTGAGAGAGCGAGATGTACCTACTAGCGGCACCACTGTATAATAGAAAGAGATACGTGACGCGAATCAATAGAACCCGTTTTTTAGTCACTAATCAATTTTTACAATTCGGTTTTCGTGAATAATTGGGAATCTAAAGTGAAATCGTAGATAATTTTGTGAAATATACTGACACTACTTCATTAATTTATCCAAGATTTTACGTTAGACTCAGAATTATAGACAGTATTCGAATTTTCGCCTGAGAATAGTCTCCAAAAAACATCCAAAAACTGTTTCATTTGACAACTCATGTCACTGACTCTATGGTATAATAACTTTATGATTCCCTGCCCCTCACTAACTTCAGCTACCGCACCCCACCCCGCATTTCAGGGGAGATTTTAGAGGAGCCGAGTATGAAGCACATAAAAGGTGCATAAGGCGTGCGAGGGAGATGGTTCACTATTCAAGTATCGTGAGGCCGAGCTATTGAGTGCCAGGGTTGTGAATAAACTAAACTTTTGGTACCTACCCAAAACTAACCAAACTTTCACCTCCGGGCACCACACGGTGAAATAATGAGCACAGCTATGTTTTCACATAGGTAATTTCAGGTTCAGTTTTCGGTTTTAATCTTCTCCTAAATCATTCTGTCTAGCATAAACCGTTTTCCCTAAAAAGCTTACCAAATGTAGGTATTACAGTCTGAACCGCCATTTTCTTTTTCCCATTTTCGCGCCCTCTCAAAACAACATGGCGGTTTTTAGTGCCGCGAAAAAACAATGGCTGGGCTAATGGCGCTTTCTAAGGGCTACTTTAGGGCTTTAAAATTTCTGTTTTTGCAGTGGCTTTAGTTTTTCGGGATAGTGCTGCCCTTTTAAGTAGTTTTAAGTGGAAATTGTTAAAAATATAACTTTTGTTTTGACAAAAATCTTCGTCTAACGCAACGAATTAACGAATCTTATAGTGGTTTCCGCGGAACCCAGGGGTTCCGAGAAAATGTCAGCAGGGTTCCGCAAATCAGTGATATTTTGTCAACAGGCACGTCCAAATGAACCGCATGAGGACTCTCGCGAAGACTTTGGCTTTTAATTCTTATTTACAGTATCTTTTGTGGGCTCTATAAAGTAAAAGGAAATTGAGTGTACCTCTAAAGTTTACGAATCACAGGTCCAACAACAGCCAAGCCGGCCTGGATCACAGTCGAGTTTTTATACTCCGTTCAGGAATTAGAGCGACAAAATGTAAACAAAGAAACGTCATTGTCAAAGTGACATTACGTTGTCAGAAACCTTTGGTACATTTTTTAAGAAAACAATTATTACGGCACGGCATTTAATAAATTGCGTTAGCATTAAAAATTTATCGTCTACCTATAAATAATAAAAACAATCGTGACAATTTGAATGAAATTTTTAATTTATGTTATGTAGCCCGCTACTCTGTCTGTGTGGGCTTTTTGGCGTAGAATCCGCGCATAGCGTACGGACTCAGACGAAGGTATTATACAATCAAGAGACTTTGTTAAAACGAACCAAAGGTCTCAAATATCTGATTGTTGCCAGACCACGAAATAAAATATTTACAGACACGCTTTCTTTTAATCTAAAATAAATTATAGCTTGCGTATTTTTTAATTATATTCCATACAAAAGTAACCTACGATTTGTAACACCACTGGCTTTTCGGTGAAGGAAAACATCGTGAGGAAACCTGCTTACGCTGAAGAAGAACTTCGAATGCGTATGTGAAGTCTACCAATCCACATTGGGCACGCATGGTAGGTACTACACTAACGTACATACACCCTACCCGAGGGTAGGCCTGTGCCCTACAGTGGGACGTAATATTATACAGGGACCAACTTAATATGCTGACAGTTTATAAGAGGATGATCAGACCATCAACCTGAACAACTTTCTTTATGGGACCAAAACGAAATCGCGAAATAAATCTGCTGTTCCATATATTTGGCTCAAGACGGTTCGCAGTTTTGTATGGAACAGCTGTTTTTCCCCCTCGATTTCGATGTTGAAGCCATAGAGAAAGTTGTTCAGTTTGATGGTCTGATCATCCCCTTAAAAAATGTCAGCATGAAGGGCCCTTTATGGGGTTATTATTATAAATTAGTTGGCGAAACTAAACCGGGGCACTTGTTAATGATAACAGAGGGCCTACCATGAGTTTTCACCGTTCTTTACTACTGTAGTTACGTCACCAATTTTGTATTGAATTTCGTACAGCGCCCCTAGTGGTTACGTTGAGAACTAATTTCTGTCATACAAATTGACGACGTAACTACAGTAGTAAAATACAGGGAAAACTCATGGTAGGCCCTCAGATTGCATTATCAATGAGGTACGCGCAGTGCGTACAGTACGCGAGTGCGGGCGGACATTGACCTCAGAATCATATGATTGAGCGGGGGGTCATTACCACGCAATTGTACTCAGTAACAGATACCAAATGCGTATCTTAAGTTTCGCCAACTACCTAATTAAATTTAACCTTATACAGGGTGTAACAATAAATTTTTGAAACTCATAAGGGGGTTGTTTAGACCGTCAAACTGAACAACTTTCTCTATGGGACCAACATCGAAATCGAGAAAAAAATAATTTTAAATCCCATACATATTTTTAGCTCTAGTCGATTTGTAGAGTATAGAACATAATTGTTTTTTTTTTTCGCGATTTCGGTATTGGTCCCATAGTGAAAGTTGTTCAGTTTGATGGTCTACTCCACCCCCTTAAATGTTTATTTCTAGTTTTGTAACACCTTGTATAGGGTGATGATTCAATTGACATATGCTTTCTCCAACCTTACCGTTCAAAAGAATCAACTTCAGTCGCCTCTGACCTAATTTATAAACAGTACGTCCTGATAACTAATGAAAAAGTAATAAATTAATCAATATGAAGTTTAACGAACGTCGACCGCCCCGAGGCTGTCATCAAATATTAATAATATCGCTTTTGAGGCGTAATAGATTGGTCCGGAGGACGAGAATAATTGAGCTGTGAAATAAAGGACCTTCTTGTGTTTGATTAGTTAGTTAGCTTCTCTAAGATAGTGTGATCAGTGATCACACACGATGACGCATTGACGCACCGTGTGTGCTTCTACGTGCGGTTTCATACAACTCCCCTAACTACCCTGTTATGTAGCACATAATCAAACATTTGGTTATAAAGAGCTAAAATAATATTTGATTTATGCTACAAAACAGTTCGGTAGTCAGTAAAGTCACTAAAGCTAGTTACAAAGAATCATGACTACTTCCCATACATTCGTTTACCTGTCAATTTTTCTTTGATTTAGTTGAAGTAATTACAGTACTATGTGGTTGATGTATACAATAAATGGGTGAGGCCGCGGATTTCGGCACAAATGACGCAGTAGTGACGCAACAGTTTGCGCGACAGTGACGCAAAAATAGCGCAACAATTTGCGCCACGGTAACGCAAAAGTAACGCAATATAGTAGCGCAAAATTATAAGGGTTGTTGTATACTGGACTGCAATTCTCTAAGGTAACATCCTTCAGATCGTCGAAGTTTTCATATTAAGTTTCACACAGTGCATACCGAATTGACAGCTCACCGATGTTACAACCGATGTTTGCGCTTAGAGAATTGCACTCCTGAGCCTGTTAAACTAAAGTAATTTTTTTTAAACTGGTAGTTAGGTATATTGAAGATATTTTTTTCTAAGGGGTAGATAAATTGAACAAAGATAAAAATAAAAAAATGATAAAACACTTAATGCATGGAACTTTAATCCGAAATCTGAAACTAGTGTACCACTACCCTTTTTTTGGTAACGCAGTAGAAGTAACGCAGTAATTGCGCCACTGGTCCCGCAACAGTAACGCAACGTAACGCAACTGTAGGAGTAACGCAACAATAAACACTCGTTACTCAACGATTATGCTATATTTTCTAACAAGATAGGCACTACAAGACTTCCCACCCTTTCAAGAATAATGCGCAGTAAAAATATTTGCTTAAATCTCAATTTTACCTTGCTAAAAGTCCAGAAACTTGATAAAAAAAACCGTGACCATTTGACTTCACCACAAGTATGTCACAATATCTCATTCATTATGGCACCTATTATGCTAACTTTCATAGAAATAGATTGCGTTTGGTATTGCCATTCAAAAGAATATAAATCTACATAACGTGACTAACAAACTGTGGTGAATATTGGTAACGCAATAGAAGTAACGCAATAACATGATTTTGTAAAAAAATATTAAAATATCAAATTTACTTATTAAATAGCCTTTATTTTACTTATAGCATTACTTAAAGTTCGATGATTTATATGCTTATTCCATAGGAATTAACAATTGAATTGTAACTAACACAGGTTTTTAAAAAATTATCTTCGAAGTGCACTCGGAAAAAATGACACGGCGGTTTTACTTAAATTTTCTCCATTTTTTATGGAAAAAATTCCATTTACTCGACTGCATGCCACAATTTTGAAATTTTGACCTTTGGCCAACCTGGATAATAACAATATAGTTTGATACAAAAATATACAAAACCTCTATGTTTGCAAGTTTTTAAGAAAAACATCGGTTAATTTTGAGGTCATGGTAATGTGCACAAATCCGCGGCCTCACCCAAATATTGATATAGAAAAACTAAAGGTTAATTCCATTTACATTGGTAGTAATTTGATTTAATTTGGTAGTGAGGAATAAAAGTAATATCGAAAAAAAAACTGAGATTATTTGACAGGTAAAAAGTGGACATCATTCTTTCAGTGCACGATGACGCATTGACGCCATTTGACGCACCGTGTGTTCCTTCTACTTACTTCACAAATGACGGCCTGACGTCTATTACGTTATGGACTTGGCGTATGGTGGCGCAAGCAAACGTCAAAATGTGTCGATCGCCAATGTCAAATCCATACATTCTGTCATTTCTACTAGCGTCTACGCCAATAGAAATGTTACTTTGTCTATAGGCCCTGAGGGCCTACCATACTTTTTCCCTGTACTTTACTAACTACTGTAGTTACGTTGCCAATTTGTATGACAGAAATTAGTTCTCAACGTAACCACTAGGAGCGCTGTACGAAATTCAATACAAAATTGGTGACGTAACTGCAGTAGTAAAGTATGGTTAAAACTCATGGTAGACCTACTGTTCAGGTCACGGTAGCTATTGGTCAATTCTAACAAGCCCTTAGAACCTAATATTAATACTTACCTATTTAATGTATGAAAGTACCTAGGTACCTGATTTTTGTTCGCGGCTTAGATGATAACTAATATTATCTATCTAGGTTCAAAAATTATTATCAAAAACGCCACATCCATACTGTGACGTCATCCGTGACGTTGCGTCGTAAGCTCGACGAAGGTAGCCAATTGGAGAAGTACATAAATTATTAAAAGGTAACGGATAGCCGGCAATTTTGGCAGCCCTAGCGAGTTCGATTAGAGAGGATAAGTAGGTACTACTGTTTTATTGAATGTGTGGGTGTGTGGGTACAATGCCTAATTCCGAAAAATTTTTAGGTACCTATCCTAATTAGAAAAAGACGATTTATAAAATTCAAATCTTTGTATGATCATACCATAAAACTGAATAACTTTCTCTATGGGACTAACAACAAAATCTCGAAAAAGTTTGCTGGCTCCTTACATTTGGGTCAAGTAGGATTGGAATTTTGAATGGAACAGCTAATTTTATTTCCGAGATTTTGAAATTTGTGACGTAGACAAAGTTGTCAGTTTGATGGTCTGATCTAATCATCTCCTTAAAAACCGTTCTTTAGCATAACTATCAAGAAAGACTATTATTGGCTATGTGCGAAGTGGTGATGGGAACTGTCAGCGCCCAGGGTGGCAGAAATAATAATTGTACTTTTGTCGGACAAGCTGTGTAAAATATGCTTGAATCTATGCAAATCCACACACTAACTCAACAAGAAATCTCCAAAACTGTAAAGACTGTAAACTTAAAATTTGGCATGGAAGTTTCTATTGGCATCTAGTTGCTCACAAAAAAAGTTTTTTGTTTTTTATCTCCAAAGTTGTGAAAACCTGGATAAATGTTTGTACGGAAATTGGCACTGCAAATATCGTGGATTCTAGCAACAGCTAGCAAATAGGTAGTATTTTGAAAATTTTTAATATTGATAATGTTGCTAATTTCTTTAGTTTTTACATTATTTTATTATAAAATAACAAACTAGTAACTCTAACATGTTACTTGAAATAATTCACGGCGGTCCAACAACCGCTAGGGGCGCTAGTTTCGTGCACATAGCCAATACTACGGTAAAGTCACATCCACATTATTCCATCTTCAAAAGGCGAGGGCTGGCGCTCGTTAAATTTTAATATTTAATGACATTCACTAGGATCGCGTGCGAAACGCGATCTTCTCTTTATGGCCTCCTGTTGCCATTTTAGTCTAATATCTCTACGATGTCTCGTAAATCAAGCCAATTTGCACTTAAAACGTAGGTTATTAAGAGTTATGTTACGGGATGTTTTGGACGGGATCAGCTGCAACGTTAATGTTGCTAGAATTTTACATTTGGGTAATAAATATGTTTTGTATAGTGTTGAGTGGAGTGGTAGATTAGTATTTTAATAATTTAGAAAGTTGATATTATGTACATGTTAATCTATACAAAATGTATAAACATTTCTGCATACAGGGTCCTTCTTAATATGCCATCAAAGTGAACAACTTTCACTATGGAGCCAACTTTGAAATCGCGAAAAAATATCAGTTGTCCCATACATTCGAGCCGAGTCGGGGACTTCAGTTTTGTATGAAACAGCTGTTTTTTTCTCACGATTTCGAAATTGGCTCCATAGTGAAAGTTGTTCAGTTTGATGGTCTGAAGCACCCTCTGTTTTGTTATACCATTTCAACTTACATGCGTTTCAGATTTTTACATAGGTATACCTACAGGGTGTTTCATAAGTAACAATAATTTTTTTAAACTCATAAGGGGGTTGTTTAGACCGTCAAACTGAACAACTTTCTCTATGGGACCAACATCGAAATCGAGAAAAAAATAATTTTAAATCCCATACATATTTTAGCTCTAGTCGATTTGTAGAGTATAGAACATAAATTTTTTTTTCGCGATTTCGTTATTGGTCCCATAGTGAAAGTTGTTCAGTTTGATGGTCTACACCACCCCCTTAAATGTTTATTTGTAGTTTTGTAACACCTTGTATAAGGTGCTTCTTAATATGCTGACACTTTTTTAAGAGGATGATCAGACAGTCAAACTGAACAACTTTCTCTATGGGACCAACATCGAAATCGCAAAAAAAAATTCGCTCTTCCATACAAAACTGCAAACCTTCTCGAGCCAAATGTATGGGACAGCTGATTTTTTTTTCGCGATTTCGATGTTGGTCCCATAGGGAAAGTTGTTCAGTTTGATGGTCTGAACATCCCCTTAAACAGTGTCAGCATATTAAGAAGGACCCTGTATAGTACCTAGTTACTTACATACTTTAGAGAATTCTTCGGTCTATCAAACTGAACATCTTCTACAATGTGAGCCAATCAACATCGAAATCGTAAGAAGAAAAAGTGTTACCACCAATAAAGTCTATTGGTGAAATGTGGATGTTCAGAGTTTCCCGAATATCTCTTACTTCCAACTCGGGGAATATAGTGCAACTATTTTATTCGCGATTTCGATGTTGGTTCCAGAGTGAAAGTTGTTTAGTTTGATGGTCTTATATTAAGCACTCTCTAAAATATTATGAAAAACAATTAAGTTTGTACATCCTGCACAAAAGACAATTATCCTGCACAAAAAAAGACAATTTAATACCTAACCAATATTAATACTCACTCATGACTCAATGCGAAATCTTCAGGTTCACAATTCCTACAAACATGACAAAAGGCACTTTCGTACCTATATATTTTTTGGAGGAGCTTACTTAGAAATAAGTTTTCAAATTTCAGATTTCTAAATAAGACTTTGAGAAACATTATTTTAATTGGGCAAACTTAGTTACTATACTAAAATAATAATTGCTTTTCCGATTGATTTTAAGTCCCCTAGATCTTAATTAGGGAGTTACTAATATAAGATTCTTATTTTAGTATAAAATAAATGATTCATACGAAACTTCCTCTCCTACTTTACAATTCAACAACCAAAAATTTAACAAAAAACACAACAATTCCAGGGACTTAAGCCGCAACGAGTTGACAGCGATAAGTCGACGCACATTCCGCGGCCTGACAGCCCTGAAGAGTTTGCACCTCGACGGAAACCAGCTCAAGTGCGTGGACGAGAAGGCGCTTGAACACTTGAAGAGCTTGGAAGTACTGTAAGTATGAGGTCAAGCCTGCAGTTTCAGTATGAACTCAAGCTATCAAAGTCAATATGACATCAAGCCATCAATGTCACAGTATGAGATTGAGTCATCAAAGATTCAAAGGCGTCATATGAAGTCAAGTCATCAAAGTCACACTATGAGCTCAAGCCATCATTCATGCTAAGTCATAGTCATATGTTGCTTGTCTAACTGACACGCACATTCCGCGGCCACAGCTTTGTGTAATTTGTACCTTGATGGAAATAAGCTCAAGTGTGTGACCAAGAAGGCACTTGCATAAAGAGCTTGGAAGTGCTGCAAGTATGAGCCCAAGCCTATAGTCTTATTGTTACAGTATGAGTTCCGTCTGTCACTGATCAAGCATGTCTTGCTGGGGCCTAATTCTGCTAACGATTTTTGTGTTACAATACGAAACAGTTCCGTTATTTTGACACTAATTTGACAGTTTTCGGGTAAAAAAAAGATGTTCTTTTTTTTATAACGTGATCGTAAAGGAAACGGATGAACATTGTGTGTAGCGTTGTTTTACGTACAAACCCCATCCGATCACGATTCAATACCGAAGCAATACCGAAGCAGGGGTAGAAACATTTTTAATTATTGTTTAGTTACCTATTTCTTGTAGGATTGTAAAAATAATAAATAGGTAAGCATATTTTTGTTGTATTGAAATTATTGCACATACATTTTTTTCGATTGGTTGCTGTGAGAATAAAATATGTTTTCCGGAAATTTTTCTGTTTCAAACAAACAAACAAATATTTCAATTTATTTATTGTACACACAGACTTAAAAGTATTTCTTTCAAGTCTGTGATTGCACATCATAATGTGACAAAGGTGTTAATATAGTCGAAAGCTAACAGTTCAAATTCAACAGTTCAAATATAACACAACGAGGTGGGAGTAAAAACATCTTAGGGTGGAAGGCACTTTGAAAATGATAAAAATGTTGAATATTCTTTACAGGGTGGAAGGAAAAGTATCATTAACCTTCAAACCACATACTTACTCTACCCATCAAACTGAACAACTTTTACAAAGGGAGCAAACCTTTGAAATAAAAAAATATTTTGGTGTCCTATTCGTTTGTGTCGAGTAGGTATTGCAGTTTAGTATGAGGCAGCAGATTTTTTTTTATTTCTGACAGATTTGCTCCCATAGTTAAAGTTTTTCAGTTTGATGGGTAGAGTATGTGGCTTAAAGGTTAATGATACTCGTACTTTACCGCACACCGTGTATAATACGGTTACGATCGTAACAATTCTGAATAATTATTTTAATTTGAGTTGATAATATTATAATCTAAACTATTATAAAACTGTAACTGAAGTGTGACTGTACATTGAAGATATTTAAAAAAAAAAAGATTACGATATGGTTTTTAGGTATCCCTGACTCGAAATCAATCTTTTTTAGAAATTTTGTCTGTCTGTTTGTCTGTTTGTTTGTCTGTTTGTTTGTATGTTTGTTTGTTTGTTTGTTCGCACATCACGCAAAAACTACTGAACCGATTTTGATGAAACTTTTTTTGTTTGATAGCTTATGATCTGAACTTAAAATCTGGTATATAATTTGTGCGGACGAAGTCGCGGGAAAACACTAGTAAATTATATAACACAGTTCCGTTACTGACAGTTTTTTGTCAGTGCTTATAATTATTTTTGTTATTACTTAGTTGGATTTTTTTATTTTAAGCTAGTAGGTATATCAAATATACCTTCTAGCTTCATCATAGTACCTAAATCAAATATTTTCCTAAAAAAAATACTAATATACATAATTATCCATCTTTCAACTCTAATACCAGACATTCAAAATCCGGCTATGTGGGAGCCGGACTCGCGCGTTGAGGTTTCCGTACACAGACACTTAAAAATGCATAGTTAAAATCAGATTAATCCTGTACAAAAAGAGACAACGCAAAATACGAAACAGTTTGTTGTTCATTGGGCAATTTTTTTTAATATAAGAGTTAAAGTACTTAAAATGCACACACTAAATAATAACCGTTAACATTTTACAAAATAACATAATTCAGATTTCAATTCCTGTTTCCAAAATATTATCACGAAGTTGAAAGGTTGTTTACCTCTGCTGTTTTATTTGACATGCCTACTCTGTCAAATTCGTGTCAAAATTCAAAACCAAAGCGTCAGATAAAATTATTTCATATTCAATAATTTTTAACGTAATTTTCGTTTTGTGTAGATAATGGCTACATGGAATATCAGAATTATTTTTTCTGACAAATGGGATATCAAACAAAATGCAAAGGAAAACATGAGGAAAATAATACATTTTCAGGTACCATGACTTTTTAGATGAAGTATTAGGTACGTAGTATTCTTCTGCCAGAAGCCTCCTCTCATCTACATTTATGAGAGTAGACCTCTAGCCAAGGAATATGCTACGCTCTACCTCTCTACTCTCCTGTCCAAAGCGGATGCATGGAGGCAAGTCAGAGGTATACTGTCTAGCTAGTAGATATCTAGTTATCTTCTGCCACCGTCTTCGTTGACCTATGATCTAACTTAACGAACAGATAGGTAGGTTTATATTCTTCTTCTTGTGGTGCCATCTCCTATCGGAGGTTGGCTATCATTAGGACTATTCGGACCCTGGAGACTGCAGCCCTGAACAGTGAGGTGGTGTTCATATCCAACAATACACATAGGTTTTTAAGCCAGGACGTCCTCCTTCTACCAGGCATTCGTCTTCCCAAAATTTTCCCCTGCAAAATAATCTGGAGAAGTTGATATTTATATCACTTCTCATAATGTGACCGAGGTACTGTAATATCAAAGGTTTTATTGTTCTTAGGACTTCTACTCTCTTATTCACCCTCTGCAGGACCACCTCGTTGCTAATTCTATCTTCAATAGATACCTACTGTCGTGTATTTTCAACTATCCGGAACTATGGGGAGTTGTGTGCTTAATATGCGAGTAATAACCTTCTAGCTAGACTACGGACGAAGGCTTCACAGATTAAATAACACTAAAACGTCACCCATCCAAAGACCTACATCCAACTTCGGTGATCATTTTACACTGTGAATCACCTCTTCACCTCTCCAATAAGACATAGTAGAACTGATTAACCTACACAGTTCATTATACAGTACCCACCTATATTTTTGTATAATTAAAACAAACAGTTATGTATATTTATGAAAACAATTGGAAAACAGTGAAAAGGGTTTACTATTGAAATATATAAGTATCTTGTAAATTGGATATAGTGAATAAAAACAATCCAACTTATTTAATTTATGTTTTATTTAATATTTTTTTAATTACAGCATTTTTCTTCGTTCAAAATCGACACTAAGGGCGGCGGCGGCGTTATACACTTGAAGATTTTTAACCCCATCGAATTGATTTGATGATGACGAATAGTTTAATCGCTGGATGGAACTCTAGATACTGACACAAACCACTTCTTGAATAACAAGATCAATCATCAAACTAATAATGACTTCTTATTAATATCATACTCGTATCTAAGACTCTTGTGGTTCAATCTCTGTTGAATATTCTTGCTCCTTACATCTTTGTTTCAATATTATCTTTCTTCTTTCAAGTCCGTGTATTATACTATTGAATATATTATTTTTATAACAAGTATTCGATTTTATTTTCATTTTACTGTAGGTTCTCATTGGGGTACTATTACTCAATGTAAGTTCTATACATTTTTTGTAACAGAGAATGGAATTGTAAACTTGTCTGTAAATTGGTTCAAATGCCTTGCTGCCTTTTCTTATCAAAATTTCAAATCGTCGAGCATAATTATTTAGAAATTTTTCTTTGAGGTTTAAAACATAAAAATCAATATTTTAATAATTGACATTGACGCACTTGACTTTTAACTTTTATCTATAGGCACTTTTTTTTCAGAGTAAAGCATAGATTCTTGCGAAAAAGATGTTATTTAGAAGGATTTATCTTTTTTTTTTAAAACCTCTTTGTTTCAACTTGTATGATAATGACGATAATGCTAGAACGATTTAACCACTTCTAGCGATAATGATATATAAATGATATTAATCTATCTATAGAATCACGCCTCTTTCCTACTGGGGTAGACAAAGACTAGGGTGCGCCTTTATACGCCATGGAATCGAGGTCGTTTTGAAGTAGGAACAGAGTGTTTATACCATCAAATTGTACTTTTACCACAGTGAAACCAACTTTTAAATCTTTAAAAAACCTGCTATTTCATACCTTTTTGTCAAAAGCTAATAGCACTTTCTTTGGAACTTCAGTTTTTTTTCCCGATATCGCTATTGGCTCCGTAGCAAAAGTTGTTCAATTTGATGGTCTGAAGTACCGTCTTCCGGCTTCAGAACGATCTCGATTCCAGGGTGTATACTGCGACCCTGACATGCATCATCAAACCCGTCGGTTCTACATTCTAACGTTCTACCTTATACCAACACTTTCATTCATATTACTCAACAGTATTATTATCTTTTGTTAATCCTCTCCACCATAATCAAACACCGATCTCTAACCACACAATTTTGCACTCAGCGTAAACACCACACATAAATTCGGAGCGTGTGTTCGGAGTTGTGTTTAACAGAAACTTTCAATAATTATGGGACGGGTTCGAATTCACAGATAAGGTAGGCTATGCCATGTACACACACACGGCGACACATCAAGCTATACAAAACCAAAGTAAGCTGACCGCGCGTAGCACGAGTAACGTGTAACGTAGCGCGGCCATGCGGTTTTGTATAGCTTGATGAAATGAAGAGGCCTATACCCAGCAGTGGGGTTTACCGGGCTGATGATGACGATGATAGCTTGATGTGTCGCCGTGTGTTCCTAACCAATGATCTATAAGATTATATGAAATGTTATCATCCACGAGAAAACCAAGATACGATAAAGATCGATATTCTGAGGGATAAGTATGTGAATCGGGAACGCGTGTTGCAGTTGGGCTAAAGCCTCCAATAGTAGGCCTACTGTCTCGGATACCCCATAGTGGGGGCTGGAAGAAGCTAATAGTGATGAAAACTAAGTTTACTTTCAATTAGGTGCCAAAATCAGGGTTTGTATTTAGTGGCTGTTTGACGCAGATGGTAGGAGAGAATATAAAAAATTTTTTTTTTCCAACAATTTTTAACGTTCGTAAACCGTTTGTAAAAAAGTACCTCACGACTAACTTTTATTTTGACAGCTCTAAGGGCAAGAAATCGTAATAACATTGGTTAAAACAAACGTCAAAGTTACTTACAATGTTCTTACGTACGATCTTTCCTCGTTTACAATCACGTTACGATACAGTAGAATACCAAAAGTCACTAAATAGTATGAAACGTCAACGGAACGAGATTGGAACAAGATAAAAATATGTCAACAGAATTCCATTTTAAAAAGTGACGTCATTACGAACCGATTACAATTCGAACCAGAACCAGTAATGTGTAAAATAGGAGAATTAGGCCCCAGTATGGGAAGTCATACAATTAACTTTATGAGATCAAGCCAGTCAAGTTACAGTATGAGATCAAGCCATCCCAGTCATAATGTCAAACAATCACACGCCGTCAAAGTCAGAAAATGAAGAGGAAATATTTGGCTCCGGGTTACAACCTTTATAATATGGGGTGTTTTGTAGAAAGATACGTTCCTGTTAAGGGGATAATCACTCCGTCAAACTAAGCAACGACCCGTCTAAAATCGTCTTTTCCATACAAAACTGCAGCAGGTACCTATTACTTGACTCAAATGTATGAAACAGCGGATATTTTTTTCTCGATATAGTCCCATAGAGAAAGTTATTCAGTTATTCATGTGATATGCAATGAATAAATGAATTATGAATTATGAATTCACTTTGATGCTCTGATCATCCCCTTAAAAGGATAGCACCTAACTATCAAATACGCTATATTACCGTTTTGATCTCACTGGGCCTAATCTTGTGTCAGAATAAAGGCCTCCGCTCATTGCAGCGATATTATCGCTGCGATTTTGCGATAATTGTTCTCAGTACATTTTGTATGGGGACGCGCTCGATCCCACACACTGCCGCGATATTATCGCAACCTGACGCAATCTCTTTCTACTACATTCAGTGAAGGGCGCATGCGTGCCGCGAATCGCGGAATCGCTGCAGTGGGTAAGGTGTCGCGATACCGCTATCGATAATATCGCTCGATAAAATCACTCGATAATATCGCTGCAATGTGCGGAAGCCTTTACGAAATAAAACGCGCCTAATGTCAATGCACGACAGCCTGTGTCTCATGCAATACTATACGCGGCGCTGAAGGTACTTATCGCAGCTGACAGCTTTGGTCCTGATAATACCGTCTTGATAGCCAGATTTTCAGCTCGTTTGTCATATTGCCGACCTTACCATAAACAATTAATTCCAGGACCCTCAACAACAACAATCTAACCTACCTATCGCTGGAGCCGGCTGCGGTGACAAGACTGCACACGCTGCGACTTACTGACAACCCGATTGTGTGCGATTGTCGAGTCGCACGACTAGCAACCGCTGTGCGAGCCGCCGGCATATTGGGTGTCGGGGCACGGTGAGTTTCTTCTTACTTCTGAAGGCCTCGCATGCCAACCCCCGAGAAAACGATGAAAATCGAGATGTGCCGCCATCCTTATTATTTTACGTATGCCAGAATGAGCGCGCATGACGTTTTTCTCGTCTGAACGCTTGGTTGTGGGTGGCATGCTAGCCGTGCTGTACATAAATATACAGGGTTTAAAATATCGCTGGAGGCTGGATACGCGGCGACTGAGAGACAACCCGATTGTGTGCGATTGTCGAGTCGCACAACTAGCATCCCTGTGCGGGCCGCTGGCATATATTGGGTGTGTGTTGGGGCACGGTGAGTTTTCTCCTACTCCTGTAAAAACTTTGATTAAAAAAATTCCAGGTTCCAAAACATTTTTATACATAGGAATGGACAACATTTAATTTGAGAAAAGGTACCATTTTAAAACCATTTGAATTGGTGCTTTTGTCTCGCTAATGATATTTGGGACCGCCACAAGTTCTTTAATTGCGGCGTTTCTCTTTGTATAGTACTGGATCCAAGATTCCTGGATTGATTAAAGAAAACCCAATATAACACATAGGAAAACATCGTGAGGAAACCTGCATGCTTCAATTCCGAGGCATGTATTGTACCCACTGTCCATTACAAGTGGCGACGAGCTCACCCCCCGTCACACTGGACAGAGTTTCGGTACTACTGGTGAAACGTGGATGTTCTGAGGTTTCAGAATATCTCTGACTACCCCCTCGGGGAATATTGTCGTGAGCATATGCTTATGCTTATGCCAATATAATTGAATATTTGTCATTTATTGTTAATTGTTGCTTTTCAGGTGTCAAGCTCCAGCTACTTTAAGAGGAGCTCTCCTCAATGATTTGGAACCCCATGAGCTGATATGCAATGGTAAGCAATTAAAGTATTGCTAAGTAAAGATAATAACTACTGCTTATTACTGCGGATTATCGGAGGGTCGAAGGAGGACGAAGCGTCTATCGAGCCAGACCTTAACTACGGCGGAAGATCATCCCTTTTTAAATACATATAGTAGCTTCATACCTCGTTCCTACATCAACTAATTTCAAAACATCTGAAAACTGCTTCCAAAGAACAAGTAGGTAATTTCTTTTCGTGTCAACGTGAGTTATATCGCATGACAATTACTCAAGTAGGTAGGTTTGTGTAACTAAGTATTACTTAAGTTCCTAACCTTGTAATTATCTTTATTTCTTTGTGTGAGCCAATAAATACTTTTTACTTTTTTTTTACTTTACTTTTGTAACTAAATCCTCTCAAAATTTTCAATTTTACAGGGCCAACCACAGCGATCCAAGCGGAGTGCTCAGCCGAGCCCCGCTGCCCCCCTCCCTGCCGCTGCACCCCCGAGGGCACCGTCGACTGTCGCGAGAAGCTGCTGTCCGAACTACCTGCCACCATCCCTCATAGAGCCACTGAGATGTGAGTTACACTTAGGTTAGGGCCTGTTTCACCACTTCTGAGTAAGTTCTTGCTTGCTTGTTGCAGATAAGCTAGCAAGAACTTACTCAGAAGTGGTGAAACAGGCCCTTAGACTCTTAGGCTATTCCAATAATATACCTTGAGTTTAGAATAGAAAGTAACTATAGTTATTTGTTATGCTAGGCTGCAAAGTTGCTTTTTGGTGCGAGTACTTTTATTGAAACCTGAGCAAGCGAAGGAGTCTAGGATTGAACCACGAGCGAAGCGAGTGGTTCAAATAATAGAATCCTGAGCGTCTAGCGAAGGTTTCAAAGGTACGAGACGCAGAATAACTTTGCAGCCGAGCGAAACACACAATTTTTCACCTCACAACAGCGAGGAAAAAAAGTGAATTGCTAAAAAGAACATTTCAAAAAGTTTTTATTTTCGTGCTGGCCAGTGTCATGAAATAGTTATTAAGCATTTTCAGTGCATTGGCGGTATACAAAAATACTGAATAGACAAATTCGAATTTCAAAAACTCTTTGCACGCTAGCGGATAAAATACACTTTTGCACTCAGATTTCGAACGATAAACAGAATCTTTCCGAGCTTGTGAGGTGAAAAGTATATTATTGGGAGTTGAGGCCCTTAACAGAGACATGCGCCTGTGCCACACAAAGGAGTTTACATCTCCTTTCTCAATCTCTTGCTGTCACTTTTTGTCTTGTTGACATAGTAAAAGCTAGCAAGAGATGTAATGGAGAATTAACTCTAATGAGTGTTTCTGCAACTGGGCGTAAATCTTCAGCTGGTCGAGTCATTTAGTTTCAGCGAATCCAAAAAAATCGAGCAGAGATTTTGTTTCCGCTCTTGAAATTTGTTCTATATTTTCTGTCCCAGTTTTATAATGAATCTTTTGTCTCTTTCCAGACGCCTAGAACAGAACGAGATAGCGGAAGTGAGCTCGGGAGCGTTCGCGAATGTCAAGAAAGTGGCAAGAATCGATCTGTCAAACAACAAGATCACAAAACTGGCGGCTGACGCGTTCAGCGGACTGACGCATCTGACTTCTTTGTAAGTTTGGTCACAGTTTAAACAAAGTGTAAAAAAACTAATAGTAGTGAGGCTCTGAAATATAACCCATGGCCTATGGTATAAGGAAGAGTAGCTTAGGTAGGGACTCAGGTAGACACTCCCTGTATCACCAATTTTGACCTCAATCCCTTTCGTGGTACGGGAGGTGGACGACAGAGTAAGCAGTGGTGTATTCCTATCTCACTTGCACTCACTCTGCGATTAGATTGCAGATCCAAGTCCTACCAATCTTTAAATAAGCAATGCAATACCAACTCATGAACTGCCTCCGTGGTCTAATGGTTAAGAGCATTGGGCTCTTGACACGGAGGTCGTGGGTTCGATTCCCACGGGGGACACCTAGTGAAATGTCACTTTGTGCGTTTTTCCCCAGTTGGTTAGGACATTGCAGGCTGAATCACCTAATTGTCTGAAAAGAAAGATGATTCCGTGCTTCGGATGGCACGTTAAGCAGTTGGTCCCGGCTACTGTATCTGGTGGTAGTAGTCGTTACATAAAAACCACGTCAGAGGCCGTAAGGCGGTTTGAATAAACTCTGACACCAGGGCTTGCAGCCCACTCGATAAGAAGAACTCATGATGAACCAATATACATAATGAAATCCTTTTTTTCAGGGTCTTGTACGGGAACAAGATTAAAGATCTGCCTTCTGGAATATTTCATGGACTCAGTTCATTACAGCTGTTGTAAGTTGAATTTTTATTTGAATAATATGATGGTAAAATTGAAAAATAAAGAAAATAAAATTATAACAAAATGTAAATAAAAAATAACACTTTGTTCTTTCGATTGATCACAATTTTGTTTTTTCTTACAGATTACTGAATTCAAACGAGATAACTTGCGTGAGGAAGGATACGTTCAGAGATCTACAAAATTTGAAGCTGTTGTAAGTATTCATACATAAACTCAAGATCTAACTTATTTTAGAACGAGCAAAAGAGTGGACTCGGCAGCGGAATCTGCCGAAAAGGCAAAAGAGGGGAAATACAAGGGTATCGGCACCCAATACAAATTCGGTGTCGAAACCCTTGGACCGTGGGGTCCCGGCGCCCAGGCGCTTTTTAAAGACACAAAGTGCATGGTAGATTCGACCGGGGATCCAAGGGCTGGCGCTTTCCTCGCTCAACGGATCAGTTTAGCCGTTCAGCGAGGAAACGCTGCCAGCATCTTGGCTACCTCCCGCGCGGTCCAAACCTGCACCATATTTTAGGTTAAGTTAGATAAGTCCTTGATCATTTTTCATTTTATTTTAATGTAACTAAGCCCCATTTGGTTAGCAACAACTGAAAGAGCCATTTTATCCGGAGTTAATTGCTAACCCGTGGTTGGCGCAAGTGGGCCTAAGTAACTTAATTTGTTTTGTGTTAAAAATAAATTATATTTTCAGGTCGCTATATGACAATAATATTAGATCAATACCGAATGGCACCTTCGATGCTTTGACTGGAATACAAACACTGTAAGTGAAGACTTATTTACTACCTTCTAGTTTAAAGTGTGAATGGATTTCCTATGGACGGCATACGCCTCCTTTTTATTGCGGCAATCCTCACGGTCCATTTCTAACCTGCAATCCCCCGCAAAAAGATTAAAAATTATTTTTCTCCCCTCCGGGCGGAAAGCGGCAACCTCGTTTAGTGCAGCGAGACGAAAATTGACGCTTTCCACCTCTGTCGAGGAGAAAAATAGTATACTAACCTCGGGCAGTAAATAAGAAAGCCTCAGATCACATGTTTGTTGACCTCGGCTGAGATCTGAGACCGTTCTTACTTCCGTGCCCTCGGTGTGTAATCTACTAGAACGCATAATTGGTATACGTGTGTTATTGGCCGACAGGAACGGGAGCCTCGGAGAGATGAATAATACGCCAGCAATGTTGTTGTAGAAATGGACCGTCTTTATTAGGGGCAGTGTAATTTATATAGGGTCCTTCTTAATATGCTGACACTTTTTTAAGGGGATGATCAGACCGTCAAACTGAACAACTTTCTCTATGGCACCAACATCGAAATCTCGAAAAAAAAATCTGCCTCTCCATACAAAATTGGAATCCTACTCGAGCCAAATGTATGGGACAGCTGATTTTTTTTTTTCGATTTCGATGTTGGTCCCATAGAGAAAGTTGTTCAATTTGATGGTCTGATCATCCCCTTAAAAAAGTGTCAGCATATTAAGTTGGACCCTGTATAGTAATAAGTACGTGCTATAATAACCTGCGTCATTACTTATTAACTTGAGAGACGTGCGAGACGTGAGTATATAAAACTACACTGCTTGCATAAATATCCCTAACATATCTGATGGGACTTGAACCCGTAACCTGTTCATTCGGAGCTGTGTGGGGTAAAAACAGATTGGTCTGATCATCCCCTTTAAAATCATCACATCACAGTTTCACAATTTAAACCCTATTCCATAGGCATCTAGGTCGCAACCCGTTCTCCTGCGACTGTTCCTTGCGCTGGCTCGCGGCGTACCTCAGAAAGAACCCCATAGAGACTTCAGGTGCCAAATGCGAGTCGCCTAAACGAATGAGCAGGAAACGTATCGACGCGCTGAGAGAAGAAAACTTTAAGTGCAAACGTGAGTTTCACAATTTTGTTTACTAGATGGCGTTGTAAATATTACCTTACTACTTGGCAAACTAATTTTATAGAATTTTATATTTTTAGATACGATTTAAATTCATTTCATTCATAAAGATGTACCTACGTAATTCAAGGGGACACTGAGCTTCCAGTGATGCTCTCAATCGTATTTTTTTTAATTTCTTAACAATTATGGGTTGTATGTTTGCAAAGACCTAATACCTAATAACAATTAAATTATTTTAATTCAATGCGAGCTTTTGTTCCTTTTGTGAAAAATCTTTACCCTTAATTTGGGCCCCCAACAAATGCTGATACAGGGCCCCTCTAAGGCACGCTATTATTGTGTATGAACGTTGAAGCCTTGCCCGCAGCTGGCGAGGAGCCTGCGGACGCGTGCGGCGCGCTGGCGGCGTGCCCGGGCGCGTGCGCGTGCGAGTACGGCGCGCGCTGCGTGTCCGTCACCTGCGCGCGCGCCGCCCTCACCGACCTGCCGAGGGACCTGCCGCTCAATACTGATGCCCTGTGAGTATCATGTTGCTTGCAGCCGTGTGGTGTCCACTTCTGATTGAATGCAATCAGAAGTCGGACATTACACAGCTACAGCAGCGTGCAGTTGCACATTGATTATAATAGCAGTCATAATTATTGATGATATTATGAAGACAGTCATAAGGTGTTGTTGACAGTATGAAACTAGTCATAATTTATCAAACATCAATGACTCTCATTAGTATGAAAGCGGTCATGATGAGTCATGCATGGTAGATATACAGGGTGTTAGGAAAAGTATCATTAACCTTTAAACCACATACCTACGCTACCCATCAAACTGAACAACTTTTAGTATGGGAGCAAACCTGTCAGCGCAAAAAAAAAGTCTGCTGTCCCATACTAAACTGCAATACCTACTCGACGCAAACGTATGGAACAGCAGATTTTTTTTTTCTCTGATTGTTTAGCTCCCTCAGTAAAAGTTGTTCAGTTTGATGGGTAGAGTCTGTGGTTTAAAGGTTAATGATACTTTTCCTTACACCCTGTACAGTAATAACACTGTATTAACCAGTCATGACTCAAGATTAAAGACTGTATGAAAACAGTCGTGACGTGACTCATTCAACGATAAATATGAAAGCAGTATAAATTTGATTTTAGGTCATTAATATTATGATGCCACGATATTACACGATTCGGTAAATAAATAAACTAAACTGATGGAAACATTTTCAATTTGTTCTCAGGTTGATGTCAGATAATAGTTTGGGACAGATCAAGTCGGATGGTCTATTTGGGAGGTTGCCTGATCTCACTAAACTTGACTTACGGAATAATGGTAAGTTATCCTTTGACCATTACGGTCGTAAGGGGATGTTTCAGACCATTAAACTGAACAACTTTCACTACTTATGGGACCAAAATTGAAAACGCGAAAACAAAAACTGCTGTTCCTGTTCCATATATTTGGGTCAAATACACAGAGAAATTACAAACTCTGCTAAGTTCGAGTATAATTCTTTTTGAGATTTGAATTGTGGTCCCATTGTTGTCTGAAAGACCTCCTAGAGTATGAAATTCTATAGTCTGTGATATTTTGCACAAAGCCTGACCAGAAATATAAAAAAACCTGGTTTGGGGGCGCTGCAATCGACTGTAATGTTAGTGTTCCAAGTACAAAAATTAGTTCTAATGATTTTCCGCAACATGGAGAGGTTTTTTATATTTCTGGTCGGGCTATACCTAAATTGTTACCTCAGTTTGATCACTGGTTTTGGAAACGATTTTAAACAAATTTAATATTATATCTTTTTAGGTATAACAATAATAGAGGACAACGCGTTCGACGGAGCTGCCAGCATACAGGAGCTGCTGCTGGACGGAAACCTGCTGCAGACCATCACCGATAAGATGTTCTTTGGATTGCACAGCTTGAGTGTGCTGTAAGTGTTTGTTATTTAAATTATTTGAGAGTCTTGTGGTACTTAGAATAGACCAGGGGCGAGGACAGTATGGGGATAATCAGGGGCTACCGCCCAGTTTTACCGTGAAATTGGGTAACTTTGTAACCATTTTATAGGTACATCAACTATCGCACTTTTTAAGCAGAAAACAATACTGAACAATCTAGAGAACATGAGAAGTGATTTGGTTTTTCTCGAAATCTATTTTAATTCATAAAACTGAAGAAAAAGGTCTCTAAAGTCACCCCTTTTTCTCCAGTTGTAACAACTTTACTCTTACACTGTTGATTGGAAGAAAATGAAAATTTGCAATTACTTCACAATACTAATCATAGAATTAAGTGGTTTCTTATTTTTTGAAAATTCATAAAAATCATCAAATTTTTCGAGAAAACAACTAAGTTCTGACCGGAGTCACCCTCTCGTTCACATCGATTGATGGAGCGTCGTGGTTCCGGGTGGATACGCCTTAAGTATAGACCCTCCATTGGACCTAACTCAATACTTCGTCGTATTGTAGGTTCCTGTGAAATTTCTTGCCGTTTCTTCTCCATTGAATTTTTACTCGCGAAACGGTTGTAAATGTAGAGTTAGTGAACGAAATAAAAGATATTGCAGTTCTCACTTTTCATTTCAAATCATTACCCCCCACTTTTGTTCCCGATACATGCTTGTCATTTGTATAACTATTGTATGAAAATACAGACAGCGAGTTAAACCTTAATTTGCCTCCTTACTCTCTTTGGTTAGAGGACGTCCTAAGAGGCCCTACCGAGAAATCGTGTTTCAAGTTGGCTACATTAATTACTTAATATTTATAATTATTTCAGATCCCTGACTGACAACAAGATAAAATGCATCACACCGGGGGCATTCGATCATCTCACTATGCTGTCAACACTGTAAGTTACCTTTCGTTTATCAGTTTAATTATAACTTTAGTGCCAAGTGCCAAGTTTGATACCATCTTGAAAACTTGATTAAATGGGCCAACTTTTGGAATAACTTGCCAGGTTAGCGCCATACATTTTTTATAATTTAACTGCAGAAGTGACGGAAGATGGCGTTTTCTTTACAAAGTAAGGCACTAATAATTTATCTTTGAATTGGGTCCACTGAAAACATTATTCATATTCAGGATTTCGTAACAAGTATTTTAATGAAAAACTAAACATTTTTAGTCACTACCTTTGAAAGTTGACCGCATGGTGGTAACTTTACCGATGTTTAAAAAAGTTTCGAAATCAAAATAATTTGTTTTCTCCCCTCCGGACGGAAAGCGTCAATTTTCGTCCCGCTGCGCTAAACGAAGCTGCCGCTTTCCACCTCCGTCGAGGAGAAAAATAGTATACTAACCTTGGGCAGTAAATAAAAAAGCCTCAGATAACAATGTTTGTTGGCCGAGGCGAAGCCGTACATGAGATCACCTCTCTTACTTTCCTGCCCTTGGTGTGTACAGTACTTCAAGGAAAATAATGGGCATCGACTAACTTCGTGTTTCCGAAGATGACCGACCGAAACTAGGCAGTATTGCATAGTGATATAGAGCTGCTTTTACGATTATTATTACGATTATATTATGTTTTCCGATGCCCTTTATTTTCCTTGAAGTACTGTAATGTACTATTTCATCCCTCCTGACGTAAAGCGTCAATTATCGTCCCGCTGCGCTAAACGAAGTTGTCGCTTTCACCTCCGTCGAGAAGAAAAATAGTATACCTACTAACCTCGGACAGTAAATAAGAAAGCCTCAGATCACATGTTTGTTGAGCTCGGCTTCGCCTCGGTCAACAATTACATGAGATCTGAGACCTTTCTTACTTTCCTGTCCTCGGTGTGTAATCTACTATTTCACCCCTATTGTTAACAGTAACCTGGAGAGCAACCCGCTGGAGTGCACGTGCCACGTGTCGTGGCTGGCGGGCTGGCTGCGCGCGCGCCGCCTCGCGCCGCGCGCCGCCTGCGCCGCACCCCCGGCGCTCCGCGGCGCCAACATGCTGCACCTCGACCTGTCTGACTTCAAGTGCACCTGTATGTATCCTTAATACTATAGCATGGGCGTACCCAGGGGGGGGCAGGGGGGGCAGCTGCCCCCACCTGGAATCGGCCTAACCTGCCTTCCGTACGTGAGAATTCTGGTCAAAGCGACGTCATGTCACTGAAAAATTTCGAGCTCGCTTCGCTCGCTCTGATTTCTGTTCATTATGGCACTGTTATGTCGGCCAAATTCTGGTCCAGTTACGTTGTATTATTCATAAATTTCGAACTCATTTCGCTCGCTCTTTTTTCTATTCTACTATAGCAGCATTGCTTGCTATAGACATGGTAGTCTGTGATGAGAAATTTTGAGATCTCTTCGCTCACTTTGCTCGCTCCAGAATTGGGTGAAAACTCGCTTCGCTCGCTCTAGGTTTTGGATCGTATATCTTTTCATAGTGTAGTTAAATCTTGAGCTTGCTTTTAGGTCGTAAAAAACTCGATCTCGCTTCGCTCGCTCCAGGATTTAAAACTTATAATACTGATCTCACTATATTGCAGTAAAATCTCGAGCTCGCTTCGCTCGCTTTTGGCTAGACACTCCTGAATTCGTTGAATTGTCGAGCTCGCTTCGCTCGATCCTGGCTACGATTGTATCACAAAGACCTAGATGCATTGCAGTAAAATCTCGAGCTCACTTACCTTCGCTCGCTCTAAAATTCAGCGAAATTTCGAACTCGCTTCGCTCGCTCTAGGTTTTGGATCCTATATGTTTTTATGGTAAAGTAAATTCTCGAGTTTGCTTTGCTCGTTCGAGCTTTCAGGTCGTAAAAAACTCGAGCTCGCTTCGCTCGCTCCAGGATTTAAAACTTATTTCACTGATCTCACTATATTGCAGTAAAATTTCGAGCTCGCTTCGCTCGCTCCAGTATTTAAAACTTATTACACTGATCTCACTATATTGCCTTAAAATCTCGAGCTCGCTTCTGGCTAGACACATTGCAGTAAAATCTCGAGCTCACTTTACTCGCTCCAGAATTTGGTGAAGTGTCGAGCTCGCTTCGCTCGCTCCTGGCTACGATTCTACCACAAAGACCTAGATGCATTGCAGTAAAATCTCGAGCTCACTTAGCTTCGCACACTCCAGAATTCAGTGAAATTTCGAGCTCGCTTCGCTCGCTCTAGGTTTTGGTTCCTATATGTTTTTATGGTGAAGTAAATTCTCGAGTTTGCTTTGCTCGTTCCAGATTTTAGGTCGTCAAAAACTGGAGCTCGCCCAGACTTGCCCCCCCCAAGACCAAAAGCTGGGTACGCCCATGTACTATAGTACTGCTACAGAAGAAAGATGGCGTCGGCACATGCACCGTCCGCTCGCACGTGCACGCCTGCTGCTTGTTCTTCTTGCTCGGCTTCCCTAAATTTAGTTAACGTTAGTTAATTAGCAGCAGTTGTTATTTATTACACATTGAGCAGCATTGCAGTTTAGTATGAAAAAGAATTTTATTTTTTGCTTTTTATGTTTGTTCCAATCCAATAAAAAATGTAGTTAGTTCTTACTATAATATTTATTCTCTGCCATAAATCAACCAAGAATTAACACTTTACCACATCCCGGACACACTTGAGCCACCACAAAATGGTGGAGTTTCGTATCAAGCAGGCACCCGACACGCGGCCGCTCAGCAACAGACTTGCAATGCGACTCTATAATCTTCTCTTCTTCTTCCTGTAAATTAACACCTGTTTTATCCTTTGCAGCGGAAGACAAAGGATGCCTAGCCACAGACTACTGCCCATCCCAATGTCAGTGCACCGGCACAGTTGTACGATGTTCAAGAGGACAACTAAGTGCACTGCCCAGCAACATACCAAGGCAGACTACTGAACTGTAAGTTACAGCATGAGCGGGAATTCCGCTGTTTCTTTCCTGAAGGAATTAGTTAGCACTTGTAAAGAAATAAAGCAAAAAATAGATGAATCAAAAATCGTTTATTTTCGCTTTCTTTAAAGTTGGTACATTATTTGTCTTGTGGTCGGGATCTTCTGAAAAAAATGTTATAAACCCTGTGCTAGAAGGTACCGCTCTTCTCTTGGAACCATAATGGAAGCAAGTAATGGGTTAAGCAAAAGTTATACAAAAATAATAGAAAATTGTAATCTGCAAGGCTTCGTCAAATCAGGATTACATTGTCTTCTATGTCCGTTGTAATCTTCGCCAAAACCCAACCAGGTAAGTAAACGAAAGGTCCTACTGCGCAACCCTTAAAAGTCCCTGAAATGCTAGCCGCATTGCCTCTCTGGGTGATAAACAAATTTTCTATTACAGGTACCTAGAATCAAACGAGATAACCAGCATATCACCTGACCAGATCCGACACCTGACACAACTAACCCGACTGGATCTGTCTAACAATAAGATCAGCGTGTTATCCAACAATACGTTCGAGGGACTGACCAAACTATCTACGCTTATCGTAAGCTATAATAAACTGAGATGCGTTCAGGTGAGTTAATTAAATATCAGCATGAACGGAAAATCCACTACAGAATTCGGATTTTCCACTGTCGATATATCATTAAGCTGGAAATCCATAAATAGTTGGTCCAAGAACATATCTAGGGGGAGATAGGTGGGAATAGTAGGTAAAGTGATTTCTTTTACATATAGTTTTTCTACGAATGTCTCACGGACATACTCTTCGATTCCACTACTTCGCTCCAACGATACCTAGAGAAACCCACCGGTCAGTAGCTCGGCCCATATATTATCTCCTGATATGCCGATCCTCTTCCATTCTTTCAATGTAGCCTCGAAAGGGATACAGTCATATAAGTTTATGTATCTATGAAAGTACATTTCAAACTTGTTGTCCTCAGAGAGATGCCTTGAAAGGCCTGACTCAGCTCCGAGTGTTGTCTCTACATGGCAACAACATATCTATGCTGGCTGACGGGGTGTTCAGAGACCTGGAATCCATTTCACATGTGTGAGTACGCTTTTATATACATTCTAGAGGTGTTGTGATGTTTTGTGTTTCTGTGCGATTGCCTAGAAATGGCGCCTTTTCTTTTTAGTATATTTTTTGGCGCGCCCGTCAACCAAACTTGAATATTTTAGTTCAGAATAAAGTAACAAAGTACTCTTTGGTAACAAACAAAACTTGTTATGAAAAGTATATCTCTAAGTACTCAGTCCGAACGGAGATAAAAGTGCTTGAAATAATTGTAATGAATATATTTTCAACTTCAAGCCTTTATTATCTCCGTTCGGACTGAGTTTAGAGATATAATTACACATAAAATTAGTTTTGCTTATTACTTTGGATTAGATTTATTCTGATCAGAGATTTGAATATTCAACTTTAATTGACGGCCACGTCAAAAAAATAGGCGAAATAAAAATACGCCACCTTCCATACAAAAACCCGCATTGTCTTTTTAAAGATCAATAGAGCCTCTCGCAAAGTAATCAATTATTTAGTTACTGCAACAAAGCCCAAATGAAGTTCAGAGAGTAACGGGGAAGGGTTTGTAACGTAATCATTCCTTTCGCAGGGCCCTGGGATCGAACCCGCTGTACTGCGACTGCAACACCCGCTGGCTGTCAGAATGGGTAAAAAGCGCCGGCGAGTATGTGGAACCAGGCATAGCTCGGTGCTCGGAGCCTGCACCCATGAGAGACAAGCTCATATTGAGCACCCAGTCCACACAGTTCGTATGTAAAGGTAAGTACAGCCTGTCACAGCACTGTTAAAGTATGTTTTCTGACATTTTAGTCATCTTTAGAGACGTTTTAGTCTTGTTGAAAACTTTAATGTAACATAATTCATGAATAATCTTTGTTGGCGCTCCAGAAACAGACAAATTACTATTTACAACAGGAATAAGAAGGGTACAAAAGACGCATCACTAAAAGCTTTCAGATTACTATAGGAACACTTAAGTCAATTTCGATAACATTATGGTGAAGCTTAATGTCATTTTAATCAATTTGAAGACGTTTTTGACAATTGGCGACATTTTAGTAATGTATCGACAGATGGACCATAGTCATAAAATCATCAAAAATGAGATTATAGGCAAGCCTATAGGGTGAATGATATGAAAATTTTCAATTTATATGATAGAATAAACATTTAATTATAAATGATATCATAAAATTATTAAAATTTAATCTTTTTTGTGACTTTTTTGTCAGAATCGTTATTGTAAAATACAGTCAGTTATGTTGATGATTTGATATCTTTTTTTTTTCTCCCCTCCGGACGGAAAGCGTCAATTGTCGTCCCGCTGCGCTAAATGAAGTTGTCGCTTTCCACCTCCGTCGAGGAGAAAAATAGTATACTAACCTCGGACAGTAAATAAGAAAGCCTCAGATCACATGTTGTTGACCTTGGCGAGATCTGAGACCTTTCTTACTTTCCTGTTCTCGGTGTGTAGGTAATCTACTATACAAGCTCGGCGTTAAAGGTATAACTATGGATAGATGATCTTTATGGACGTTAATTATTAGGAGTTGCATCATAAATATACATACCGACCCACATCTAACTAATAATTTCATCACAGGTAACCCCCCATCGGAAATAGTATCCAAATGCGACCGCTGTTACAACAACCCGTGCCTCAACTCTGGCGTCTGCTCCTCGACGTCGTCCGGCGGCTACGTGTGCGCGTGCGCACTCGGTTACCATGGCGACGCGTGTCAGTATGAAATAGACGCGTGCTACGGCTCGCCGTGCGCTAACGGCGTCTGTAGAGTGCGAGAGGAGGGGAGGTTTCAGTAAGTTCTGTGGTTGCACACTTACATGTTGGATCACTCACAGACACCACACACACAAACACACACATTTCCCATCACATTTACACGTTCTTATTAATTTACTTACAATCTGACGCGACACACTCATATTTTAATATCGCACACACACATTACTATCCACTCGCGCACACACACAATATTTTTTTCCCGTAGATCACCATTCCACCTGGGTGTACGACGGAATTTTTTTCTTTCCATTGGCACACCCACATCCATTTGGACTTCTCGGTCAACATGAACAACTCGGACAACTTGGTCAACTCAGACACCATGAACAACTTGGTCAACTCTGACAACATGAACAACTCGGTCAACATGAACAACTCTGACAACATGAACAACTCGGTCAACTTCATAATATCGTAGCGCTATAGTATGAAGCTTAGTCTCCTTGGGTCCGTTTCATGTGATGATTAAAACCAAGTCATATTAAACATAGCTTCCCTCCCCAGCTGCTCCTGCCAGGCGGGCTACACTGGCGTGCGCTGCGAGGTGAACATCGACGACTGCGCGTCGCACCGCTGTCAGAACAACGCGACCTGCCTCGACCACCTGGAGGGGTACTCTTGTAAATGCGCTCCCGGGTTTATGGGTGAGTCTATCCATCTTCAGCAGTGAAGCTAGCATGGCAGCTCGACGTACCGAAGTCGCGCTTTATCTCGCTTTCACGGAAATGGCGTGAGATCATGTTGCCGTGCTCATCGTGTTAAGCCATCTGGTCTAGCGTGGTCTTTGTACTCGCGCACGACTAACGGGTTTTTTCAATACTACCTGTCGCGATTTTCGCTCTCAATACTCAATATATTTAAAAACCTCTACTACTCTAAATACTAGAGCTGAAAATGAAAAGGCAAAATCTTCCCTCCTTAGCATCAATTTCGTTGTTTAATTTCTGTCGAATAAGATACGTAGAGTTTATCATTTTAAATAGTTAATTTAAGTAATTTTATACAATTTATGTGACATCGTTCAATGACGTAGACCTCTGTCATTATGGGAAATAATGACAACCTGACATACCCTTTTTCCAACAGGAGAATTCTGCGAGAAGAAAATTCCGTTCTGCACCACAGAGTTCAACCCCTGCGCTAACGCTGCAGTGTGCACAGACCACTACAGTCACTACACATGCACCTGCCCTAAGGGCTACTCCGGACAGAACTGCACCGTTAACGCCGATGACTGCATCAATCATATGTGCCAGGTACCTAATATCTGATCAATCAATTAATATATTTATCAATTAAAATGTTAACCTCTATAAATAAAAACAGTATAATTGTCTATTATACTGTTTTTATGTATATTTCCGTGTGTAAAATAAAGTGTTAAATAAATAATAAATAAATTAACCTTGACGAGTCGAATAATTTGATGCAACCGAGTTTTAAATTGTATCGGTAAGATACGAACATACTGACGCACCCAACGAGTCTACACTGTTAACCTTCCCTAGACGAAAATGTTGACGCAACTGAGTCTTAAATGGAACCTTCCCGAGACGAAATGTAGACGTAGCTGAGTCTTTCATGGTAATTTCGACGCAACCGAGACTTAAATGTTAACCTTCCCGAGTTGAAAATTTTGACATAACCAAGTCTTAAACCGGAGATGAAAATATCGACGCAATTGAGTCTTTAATGTTAACCTTCCCTAGACCAACATTTTGACGCAGCTGAGTCTAACGTTAACCTTCCCGGGACGAAAATGTTGACGCAATCTACTCTTTAACATTAACGAAGGTTAACCCAGGGAAGCCTGGACGAAAATGTTACCACAACTGAGTCTTTAACGTTAACATTCCCGATATTAAAATGTTGACGAAACCGAGTCTTTAATAACCTTGCAGTGACGAAAATGCTGACTTGGCTGAGTCTTTAATGTTTAACGTAACCGAGTTTTAAATATAACCTTCCCGAGACGAAAATTTTGATACAACTGAGTCTTTAACGTTAACCTTCTTAAAAGAAAATGTTGATGTTATCGAGTCTTAATGTTAACCTTCCCGAGCTTAAAATGTTGACGGAACGTAGTCTTTAATGTTAACCTTCCCGAGACGAAAATGTTGAGCCTTCTCCAGAAGGACGCGAAATACGGAGTATTTGACTCAAAAGTTTAAATTCTTCACAGAACGGCGCGACGTGTGTCGACGGGCTGGAGGAGTACAAGTGCGCATGCGCGGCGGGGTACGCGGGGCGCTACTGCGAGGCCGCCCCCCACGCCGTGCTCGGCACCTCGCCCTGCGCCCACCACGACTGTGTGCACGGCGTGTGCTACCTGCCCGCCGCCGGCCTCGCGCTACAGGTACTGCGCTCACTACTGTACCTGCACCACACTACACTACACTACCTACACTACACTACCTACACTACACTACCTAGACCTACATGAGACAAAGTATCACAGAATGTAACACAGTGTGACAGAATGTTCTGAGTTACATTTTATAGAACTCAAATGATAATTGATAAAACCACCTCGTTACATTCTTTTTATACTTTTACACACTTTTCCCCAAAGTGACACATTGTGTCTGTTGAAGTGTGACGTAACAAGAGTGAATATTAAAACAGTTCGTGTAGTTAATTAGCGTGCAGAGATTTCTGTACAGGATAACATTATAGTTAGGATATATACCATACCTACCTATATAGTTCCAGTCACACTGTGTCACTCCGTGTCATATTATTTCCCACTTTAACGCACTTGAATTGGGACGTAACAAGAGTGAATACAAAAACAGTAGTGTAATTAAAGTGCAGGTATTATTATATAGGACTATACATTATGGTTAAGATAGACCTACCTCCTCCACTCACACTGTTTTACATTATGTCACATTATTGTACACTTTGTCACATTTTTCCCCACTTTGTGTCGTCTCGACTTGTGATGTACAAAATTGAATATTAAAACAGTAGCGTAATTAACGTGCAGGTATTTTTTAACAGGACGACATAATTGATAGTAGCTAAGCTCACTCCTTCGCTCACACCATGTCACACCATATCACATTATTTCCCACTTTGTCACACTACTGTCCACTGTGACACATTGTATCCGTTCTTGAAGAGTGACGAAACAAGTGTGAAAATAAAAACAGTAATGTGATTAACGAGCAGGACGACATTATGATTGTGATAGACTAAACGTACTCCTCCACAGTCACACTGTGTAACGCCATCTCGCATTATTTCACACTTTTCCCCACTATGATACATTGTGTCTTGAAGTATGACGTAACATGAGTCAATATAAAAACTATATTATTAATGCAGGTATTATTAAACATGACTACATTATGATTAAGATATGATATACCTCCTCCACTTACAATATTTCACACTTTGTCACACTTTTCCCCACTCTGACACACTGTGTCCCCTCTTGAAGTGTGACGTAATAAAAGTGAATAAGAAAACAGTAGTGAATTAACGTGTCACGTAATAAAAGTGAATATAAAAACAGTAGTGTAATTAACGTGCAGGTATTATTGTACAGGACGACATTATGATGGAGCGGCCGCTGCTCGCCGCCGCCAACGACTACCTGTGCAAGTGCGCGCCTGGATACTCTGGTACGTCATTATAAGTACTTCTGTTAAAAATAACGAAAACAAACAAGAAACACTTCACTGAATAGAATGTTCTACAAAATATTGTAATAAAATGTTCTATTCACAGGGCGACTCTGCGAATACCTCACTTCCCTCACATTCAGTCACAACGACTCACTTGTTGAGTTAGAACCTCTTCGCACGGTACCTCAAGCTAACGTCACTTTAGGTAAGCTTATTTTATCCTCATAAGTAGCTAACGTAATTTTTAGGTAATCTTATTTATCCTGATAAGTAGCTAAGGTAACTTTTAGTAATCTTATTTGTCCTTATAAGAAGCTAAAGTCACTTGAGGTAATCTTATTTAGCCTGATAAGTAGCTAACGTCACTTTATGTAAGCTTAATACTATATACCTACCAAGGGAAAGTCACTTTAGGTTCTTACCTTATTCATTCTAATAAGTTGCTAAAGTCACTTTAGGTATTCTGTACCTAAAGTAATACGATTATTGTTTGATGCCAGTGTTCAGCACGACACAGCACCACGGAGTGCTGATGTACTTCGGTGAGCAGGAGCACCTCGCGGTGGAGCTGTTCAACGGACGTATCAGGATCAGCTACGACGTCGGCAACCATCCCACTTCTACCATGTACAGGTAATGTTCATCGGTGAACACTGTTAGAGATCAACTCAGCACCTTTGCTAATGTACGTCGGTGAACATGGGCTGTTCAACGGACGCATCAGGATCAGCACATGAGCTGTTCAACGGACGTATCAGGATCAGCTACGACGTCGGCAAGCATCCCATTTCTACCATGTACAGTTAAGTTCAACGGTGAACACTGTTAGAGATGAGCTCACCCACGACAAAGCGCTTAAAACGAGAAAAACGTCATGCGCGTTCTTTCTGGCATACGTAAAATAATAAGGATGGAAGCACATCTCGATTTTTATCGCTTTCTTGGGGGTGGCATGCGAGGCCTACAGGATACTTTTTGGTCAGTGTGCGGTAAAACTATGTATTCTACTCGTCAAACTGAACATCTTTCACCAAGGCGTTTTAACTACGAAATCGCAATAATAAAAAATACAGCTGTTCCATACAATACTGCAATGCAATAGGTAACAGCCTATGTCAGTATATGTCAGTGGTACCACCAGGGCTTGCAGCCCACTCGATAAGAAGAAGTAAATGTCAGTGGTAACAGCAGATTTTTTTTCGTTATCGAAGTTAACTCCTTAGTGATTTCTTTTTTTTGAGTGTCCTCAAAATAAATATCTACTAGAGATCTAGAGATAGGAATAAACCGAACCCAAAACACAGGATAAGAAAGAGTACTACTTGCAGTACGGACACTCCCCCCACCAATGTTGACCTCACCCCCCTCGGTGGCACTAGGTGGACGACACTGAGCAGAGCTGTATTTCACTCTCACTCGCACTCACTCAGCCTACATATGCTAGCTCTTCATGTTAGTGCGAGCGAGCCCGTTTGTTAGAATTAAAAACTGCGGTACATTTTACCCGTCTGTGAAAAAGAGGGTTATCCTAATTCTGACCTGTTTGCTTCTAGTTTCGAGATGGTGTCGGACGGTGCGTACCACAAGGCGGAGTTGATTGCTGTCAAAAAGAACTTTACCCTCAGAGTGGACGACGGACCCGCCAGATCTATTATCAATGAAGGTACCTTACTACAATATTATTATCATTCTACATACAGGGAGTCCCAAAACTCAACGTCAAGCCGAAAACAGATGATACCCCAGAGATTATAACTTTTCAGGGCAACATACAACCATTTATTTTAACATTGTGAAAATCGCCATCCTGGACCGAACTTTTATTACAAATTTGTACCTTTATTTTCCATGAAAATCCACTCGATTCTAAATAACCTTGCCAGTAGTTCCAATTCAAAATAATAGCATTAGTGACATTCTTTTTAAAGAAAACACTACATATTATGTTTTGTCTGACTTCAGTAAAATTTTTACTTTGGCGACATTGAGACTACACCTGTATAAAAAATGTACGGCGCTATCCTGGCATGTTTTTTCAACAGTTGGCCCATTTAATCAAGATTTTAAAATTGAACCTTGACACTCCTTTTTTTTTCAACAAGATTTAAAAATGAATGTTGTTTTAGGTTCGAAGGAATACCTGCGTCTGGAACGGCCCATGTTCATCGGCGGAGTGCCCGAAGACGTCGCCAAGGACGCCTTCAGCAAGTGGCATCTCAGAAACATCACCAGTTTTAAAGGTGTCGTATTATTTTATTAGTTTCAGCTATTTGCTCTCCGAGTTGAAGATTTCCTCATTGAGTTGAAATAGATTACTTAGCTATCTTTAAAACGTCAGAAAAATTTGTTTTTTATCGTCCTTCCTTTGGACGCCATGCCGCAGAAGATGGGTAAGTCCTGTCCAATTCAGCCTCAGCTGTAAGTAATACAGCCGAGGCTGGATTGGAGCCCGAGCCGTAGACGAGGGATGTAAACGAGCCGAGATCGTAATGACTAACGCTCACGAGTTTCATACAACTTTTTCAACACACCTACACATTAAAATTTCACAAAAGTAGGTATAAACGAATTTTTGAGAAAGGCCATTGAACCTCTTTGTATGGGAGGCTGGCATAGTAATGACCATAAATTTTCAGGAATTTCAAAAACGCGGCGCACCCTGAAACCTATGTATATCGATAGAGGATCTATAGACGAACATAAAATGTCAAATAACATATAGTCCTAAAGTGCAACGTTTTCGAGATAATCCATGTTAAGGATCTTGTATAGATAAAAATCCTAACACATTTTCCTCCAATACTAATCTCCGTGGTCCAATGGTTATAAGACTTGGGATCTTGACACGGAGGTCGTAGGTTCGATTCCCATGGGGGACACCTAGTGATATGTCACTTGATGCGTTTTTCCCCAGTTGGTTAGGGTAATGCAGGCTGAATCACCTGATTGTCTGAAAAGAAAGATGATTCCGTGCTTCAGATGGCACGATAAGCCGTTGGTCCCAGTTACTATCTCTGGTGGTTATTATTCGTTACATAAAACTACGTCAGAGGCCGTAAGGCGGTCTGAAAAAACTCTGACACCAGGGCTTGCCCACACGATAAGAAGAAGAAGATGTATGGAATAGAAAATGTTTTTGGCATAAACAAGTTCTATGACACCTTTCTGTAATACCCAGTATGAGAAATATACCGAGGTAGGTAGGTACTTATTGATGATAATTTATTTCGAAAAAAGTTTCTGTATTAATGGCAAACATTTATTTCATCTGTGCAGGTATACACGTACACACGGTGACACATCAACCTATACAAAACCAAAATAATAAGCTGGCCGCGCGACGACTCATACGTCATGCAACCTAAACCTACTCGCGGCCAGCTTATTTTGGTTATGAACAGCTTGATGTGTCGCCGTGTGTAAGTACAAATACGCCTTACTTCGCGGTCAACTTATACTGGCAGTGTAAGAAGCAAAAAAAATAAAAATAAAATACTTGGCAGTGTGTAGTGCGTCGTCGTGCAGGTTGTATTTGCTATTGTACCTCAACAGATGAAATAAATGTTTGTCTGGGCTATGTCCACATGGAATATTTTTTAATCATGTGCTATGTCTATGTTTTTCTTAATTGCAATTACAATTTAATTGAAATAACAAAAAATCGAATGAGAACTTTTTTCGAAATAAAGTACCTACCGCTGTATTTTTTCACCAAAAAGAGAAAGGTGTAATAGAAAACGTTTATACCTAAGCACGGACTTGAAAAAAAGGCGGACGTAATGTGACACTAAAAAGATGTGAAGCATGAGCATGCAAGGTCCTACATATTCGTTTGTTCTACAAGGGACCTACACTCACACAGATGCACCAGTTCTAGGCTTAGGACCTACAACCCGCCACCATTTTGTACCGCGTCAGCACACACACAAAAATAAATGGGTGCTTCACTCGTGATTAGACAAGATTACGTCAGGTTTTTTTTCAGGTCCGTGTACCTAGGTAGGTATCATAAACATCAACCAAGAAGGGGTGGTATCCCGCGGTGCGTCTGGAAGTCCGATGATAGTAGAAAGGGGAAGGCGGGATGAGCTCATGCAGCTCTGGTGCACACTCACCGAAGTACAATCTGTAGAATACCGACAAGCAGGCTACTCTGCGGCGGTGGGCTAGGCTATGAAGCTTGGTCTCCACCAACCAGATTACTGTCGCCAATGAGCCTCTAGTTGATAATTAGCCGAGCCATCTCACATGTGGCAGCAATACTTCATACACGATCGGACCTGAGCTTTATGCAACATTAAGAGCTGTCCAGGAGTGAAGTACCTTGTTTAAGATGCCCAGCTTTTTGGCTGCACTTTGAGCCTTAGACTCGATGTCAGCGCCGAAGTTGAGTTTCGTAGTCAACCCATGCTCAGAAGCTCAAGACTGTCGCAAACAGGGACAGATTTATCTTCCCCGGAAAGTAGGAACCAGAATAAACGAACTCCTTTTGGCGTTGAACAGACAAGCCTGTGTTTTGGTGGCGTTGAAGTTGACTAGATTATTGTCACCCCATTGGGAGACAAGACTTAAAGTCAAGTTTGTCCGCTCCACCATGGCTTCCCTCTGCGAACGTATTTCATCCCCGCCCCAAGCGCCGGATAGATATCTCTCTGTGACAGTACTGTCATCTGCATACCCAATAATACCTGACACAAAGAGGTCAGTGATGTGTAGCAGGAAAAGTCTCGCAGAGAGAACAGACCCCTGAAGAACCCCAGCATCAATTGCCATGAGGTCTTCCGATCTCTGAGCAGCTGTCAATGACAACTCTAATCGACCGTTCACTCAAGAAATCAGATATCCAGCTGCAGAGATCAGCAGGGATGCCATAAGCAGGAAGCTTGCTCAGCAATCTAGCGTGCCATACCCTGACAAAGGCCTTCGAGATGTCAAATTACACAACTAGTGCTTCGCTGTGTTTCTCGATGGCCTCGCCCCACCAGTGCGTCATCATCATCATCTCAGCCGATGGACGTCCACTGCTGGACATAGGCCTCCCTCAAGGATCGCCATAACGACCGGTCCTGCGCCGCCCTCATCCAACGGTTTCCCGCCGCCTTCACCAGGTCGTCGGTCCACCGTGTGGGGGGCCTACCCACGCTGCGCTTTCCGGTACGCGATACCAGTGCGTGACATACATCAATTATTAATTTAATTAAATAGACTATGTATTACTCTTTAAATAACCTTAGCGTAAGAATTTATATTGCAATAGTATTAAGTCGTGTTATGCTGTAGAGTTTCTGGCCGCATCTTCTCTACAGCGACAACACGTTCCGAAGCGGTAGTAACTTAAAAAATAATTAACGTATAATAAGTGTGCTTCAGGCTCCTATATTGAATAAATTATTTTGAGTTTGAGTTTGACATAAGAAGATCCCCAGTCGATCGCCCCCGGCGAAAGCCATATTGACGATGACTGTGTAGATCATTATCTTCTAGGTATGTCCGCAACTTACTGTTAAGTACTCTTTCCATGACTTTACAGAGAATGGAAGTGATGGCTATAGGTCGGTAGTTGCAGGGGTCGGAACGAATGCCCTTCTTGGGAATCGTTCTTGTTCTGAGAGAGAGGCGACACAGGCGTGTTAAAACAGGAGACAACTCAGGCTCATTATATCTCAGCACTCTTGCAGGTATTCCATCAGGACCTGGTCTCACATGCAGACTACGCAATGCTCTGCGGACCTCTGTCGTGTGTATTGTCATCTCCGGCGTGTGTGGCTGTTTGGCACGAGCGTCCAGACGTGAATTGCTCCTAAACAGAGAAGCATATAAATTCGCTTTCTCAGTCAGTGACCCACCAGGTTTCTGCATGGGAGGCAAAGGGGGACGGTAGAAATTGGATTCGACCGATTTTGAAAGGGACCAGAACTGTTTACTAACAGAAGGGTAGGATGCCAGTCTGTGCAAA
Source organism: Agonopterix heracliana (assembly GCA_963693445.1). Classification (NCBI taxonomy): domain Eukaryota; kingdom Metazoa; phylum Arthropoda; class Insecta; order Lepidoptera; family Depressariidae; genus Agonopterix; species Agonopterix heracliana. Next base: position 639,091 of record OY856333.1, on the reverse strand, counting down.
GACCGATACTGAGTGCTTGTCTGGATCTGATGTCAGCAGAAAGTCTAAACGATTGGGCGTATGGCCATCGACATCCGTTACCCGCGTTGCTTGATTCACCAGCTGGGTGATATCTAGCGATAACGCAAACTTACGCGTCTCTCTGCCAGCATGGTTAGTTTTCTGGAACAGGAACAGCCACTCGCTGTGGTGGGCATTTAAGTCCCCCAGAAAAACAAGCTCCGCTCCGTCGAGATACGCTCCTCAGTTACCCTGATGGACCTCTTGGGCTCGACTGACTGATGGGAAACTCACTTGTAGACTGCGGGGACGCCCGATCCCCCCTGCAATGGCCACCGGGACCTCCCTTCCAGTCGCCAAGGCTGCAGTGGGGCAGCCTTTCACACGTGGCGAGCGCACTACTTGGGCCCCCTACTAACTGCGGTACCGACCCACGACTGTCACCTTGCTTCGGATCCCGCTTCCCTCCAGAATGAGTTTCCCGGTACAGTGTTGCTCAGAGGCCAAGACCGGTTCCGAACAGCACAGCTGATTTTCTCCCATTCCCCAATAGCACTGGCACTCCTGCACACCGACGGAATGCAGCAAGCTGCTTGGCGCAAGACTCCAGCAGGAGGGTGGGCGCAAGCCAGGCGGCTCCTTGCGGAGCCTAGTACCGCTGTGGGGGATCGTTCGGCCGTCACCACAAACTTGGTAGTCTGTGGTGGCGGCGTTGTCCGGGGTGGAGGAGGTAGATCCTTAACCACCCCAAACGTCCACCACCTACGTCCCACTGCAGGGCACAGGCCTACCCTCATGGAGGGTGTATGTACGTTAGTCCACCACGCGTGCACAATGCGGTGCGGTAGACCTCATATACGCAACGGAATTTCTTTTTCATCGTATGCAGGTTTCCTCAAAATGTTTTCCTATGCCGTTTGAGAGCAGTTGGTGCTACGTAGGTACATAAGTCAGAAAAAACTCATTGGTACATGGCATATGTCATCCGTGCGGATTCAGACCTGGACCTCAAGATTGAATTCCATAGCTCTCTGCAACTCGCTACCGACGGAGCGTTGCGATTCTATTGATATATGATCAACCTAGCAAATACGGTACTGAAACGGTAAACTCAGACCATCAAACTGAACAACTTTCACTATGGAGCCTACCTAAGGAAACGCAAGAAAAAAATCTGGTGTCCCATACATTTTAGTCAGGTAGGTATAACAGTTTTGTATGGGACCGCAGATTTTTTTTCGCGTTTCCTGAGGTAGCCTCTATAGTGAAAATTGTTCTATTTGATGGTTTGAGTTCACCGTTTCAGTATTTGCTAGGCTGTCACTTACACCCTTTAGGTAGGTACAAGGTGTTACAAAAATACAAATAAACATTCAAGGGGGTGGTTTAGACCATCATACTGAACAACTTTCACTATGGGACCAATATCGAAATCGGGAAAAAAAATTAATATATTGTATGAGATATCAGATTTTTTTTTTCGCGATTTCGATGTTGGTCCCATAGTGAAAGTTGTTCAGTTTCATGGTCTAAACAACCTAACAACTTAAGAGTTTTAAGTATTTATTTTTACCCTGTATACACAACATCTTTAACATGCATTATCTCGAAAACGTTGCACTTTAGGACTATAGTTTATAGGACATTTTTTGTTCGTCTATACATACTCTATCGATATACATAGGTTTCAGGATGCGCCGCATTTTTGAAAAATTTCCGAAATTCCTGCAAAATTATGGTTACCACTATGCCAAAAAGTTCAAAGCCCTTTGCGCCCGGAAAGTGGTGCGAAAAGAGACACTTTACGGTGTGTTGAAAAATAAGTTTTCCAAAGATCTATTCTAATCACGGATACTCCTTCCTAAGATTTAATTTAAATATCTCTTTCTTTTCGCCAGGCTGCCTCAAAGAAGCGTGGGTGAACCACAAGCGCGTTGACTTCGTCAACGCGGCGCGGGTACAACGCACGTCGGCCGGCTGCGGCGACGACGAGCCGCCCGCGACGCACAACAACGCGCAGGTGCTGGAGGACGGCGCTCATTACATGGTGAGATCATCGTCAGCCTCACAAACAGCGCAACGCACAACGCACGTCGGCCGGCTGCGGCGACGACGAGCCGCCCGCGACGCACAACAACGCGCAGGTGCTGGAGGACGGCGCTCATTACATGGTGAGATCATCGTCAGCCTCACAAACAGCGCAACGCACAACGCACGTCGGCCGGCTGCGGCGACGACGAGCCGCCCGCGACGCACAACAACGCGCAGGTGCTGGAGGACGGCGCTCATTACATGGTGAGATCATCGTCAGCCTCACAAACAGCGCAACGCACAACGCACGTCGGCCGGCTGCGGCGACGACGAGCCGCCCGCGACGCACAACAACGCGCAGGTGCTGGAGGACGGCGCTCATTACATGGTGAGATCATCGTCAGCCTCACAAACAGCGCAACGCACAACGCACGTCGGCCGGCTGCGGCGACGACGAGCCGCCCGCGACGCACAACAACGCGCAGGTGCTGGAGGACGGCGCTCATTACATGGTGAGATCATCGTCAGCCTCACAAACAGCGCAACGCACAACGCACGTCGGCCGGCTGCGGCGACGACGAGCCGCCCGCGACGCACAACAACGCGCAGGTGCTGGAGGACGGCGCTCATTACATGGTGAGATCATCGTCAGCCTCACAAACAGCGCAACGCACAACGCACGTCGGCCGGCTGCGGCGACGACGAGCCGCCCGCGACGCACAACAACGCGCAGGTGCTGGAGGACGGCGCTCATTACATGGTGAGATCATCGTCAGCCTCACAAACAGCGCAACGCACAACGCACGTCGGCCGGCTGCGGCGACGACGAGCCGCCCGCGACGCACAACAACGCGCAGGTGCTGGAGGACGGCGCTCATTACATGGTGAGATCATCGTCAGCCTCACAAACAGCGCAACGCACAACGCACGTCGGCCGGCTGCGGCGACGACGAGCCGCCCGCGACGCACAACAACGCGCAGGTGCTGGAGGACGGCGCTCATTACATGGTGAGATCATCGTCAGCCTCACAAACAGCGCAACGCACAACGCACGTCGGCCGGCTGCGGCGACGACGAGCCGCCCGCGACGCACAACAACGCGCAGGTGCTGGAGGACGGCGCTCATTACATGGTGAGATCATCGTCAGCCTCACAAACAGCGCAACGCACAACGCACGTCGGCCGGCTGCGGCGACGACGAGCCGCCCGCGACGCACAACAACGCGCAGGTGCTGGAGGACGGCGCTCATTACATGGTGAGATCATCGTCAGCCTCACAAACAGCGCAACGCACAACGCGACTCGCGACTCGCACTACTGATAGTACAATACCTACTTTCTGTTGAATTATTTAACATACCTGATTCGAACCAGGGCAATAGACAAATTGACATTCTATTGGCGTAGGTAGACGATAGTAGAAAAAAATTTACAGAATGTATGGATTTTACTTTGTCTATAGGCCCAGGCTATAAAGCGCTACTGGCTAATCGATTCTGACTCACCTAAGTTCTACTAACATTAATTATAATAAATAATAATAAATAACGCTCACAGGCACATACATTGTAATGATCTCTAGTAAGTCTCAGGCTTTTTGTTATGGGAACTATACAACAACGGCACACTTAAATAACATACATGACCGAACCGGCATTCGAACACAGGACCCTGGTTTGGCAGTGCGGCGTGGTAACCATCACACCAACCGGATCGTCAAACATTAAAACCAAACTTCCTCCCCCACAGGACCCGTGCGTGCCGAACCCGTGCGCCCGTGGTGGTAGATGCGTGCGGGAAGACGGCTCGAGCTCCGACTACACGTGCCGCTGCCCCCCCGGCACGGCCGGCGCTCAGTGCGAGCTGCGGGCCTCTATCGGTACGTAAAACGCCGGAGGATCTTCCGGCGTAACGTGAAAACGTGAAAACTTGTAATTGGCTCAGATTGTACTATAGCATTAACAGAACTATATTATTGTAATTATAGCTGTAAGTTATCCAAACAAACAAAAATAAAAAAAAAGTAAACTGCTTGGGGAAGATCTTCCCTTGGTAACAACATAGCGCGTGGGGGTAGATGCGTGCGAGAGGACGGCTCAGCCGGCGCACAGTGCGAGCTACGTGCCTCTATCGGTACGTACGTACTGCGCCGAATGATCCTCCAGCGTAACAGCTTGTTTGGGGGAAGATCTTACCTAGACATTTTTTTTGTATGTGTAGAGAATTTATAAAGGACAATGTGAAAGTCCTTATGACGTTAGGATTAATATTCTTTTGTCCCCTCCGGACGGAAAGCGGTGTGTAATCTACTATAGCTGTTATACTTATTACAAGAAATACTAGATTACACATCGAGGACAGGAAAGTAAGAAAGGTCTCAGATCTCATGTAATAAACATGTGATCTGAGGCTTTCTTATTTACTGTCCGAGGTTAGTATACTATTTTGCTCCTCGACCGAGGTGGAAAGCGGCAACTTCGTTTAGCGCAGCGGGACGAAAATTTACGCTTTCCGTCCGGAGGGAGAAAAGAAATTCTTTGTTAGATTAACTTGTTTCATGTGTCAAATTTGTAGAAACTATAGAAATAAACATCTCTTTTCGCATCACAGGTGGCGCTCCAGTGATACCTGGCAAGAAGCAGCAGCCTCGCAAGCAACCTTCCATCAGTAACGTGCAAGCTTCACCAGGTTAGTAACTACAATCAATAGGCTAAATATACGAGGTGAATTCGATCATATATTCGATAATATATTTGTAAACATTGTTTGCTAAAATTGCTGTGCCCTAACAGGGTCCCTGAGATTGTACTATACCTATTTTTAAGACCTGGAGTGCGATTTTTGAATCTCATTCGGTGAGCTCAGCAGTTGAAAATGTCAAAAAAACTCTGGAGATACGCATCTTTCTACTGCTGATTTGATTCTCAAAAATCATGTTCCAGGAGTGCGATTTTTGAAAGTCAACTCAGCAGTAGAAAGATGCGTATCTCCACAGTAATTTTGACATTTACAACTGCTGAGCTCACCGAATGAGATTCAAAAATCGCACTCCTGTAATACCTCAAGGATGCAATAAAGATTATTATTTATGATTTAATCATTCTTTGCATTTTATCCTCCCTTTTGTAGACAACTAGCACATACAAACCGATAAAATTGTTATAAAAATTTTGCAGCCGCTCCGGCACATAAGCAGTATCCAGCAGAACATGCGCCCGCGCCGACCGCCAGCAGTGCTGGATGTAGGAAGGTATGTACATATAGTATTTTATTACCTAATTCAAGAGTTCATGTCGACGGGCTGTGTCAAAATTTTGCATAAGACTATGTGGTCGGACTGAGCCGACTGACTAAGCGTGTTGAGTTGATTTATTGACTGAGTTGACTGATTGAGCTAGATAACTGAGTCGGATGATTAAGCCGACAGAGCTAATCGACTGATTCAGGTATACTGACTGACAGAGCCGACTGATTGAGCTAGTCGACTGACCTCGACGAATAGGTAAGTTGACTGACTTGACTATTGGCTAACTCAGCTTGGTTATCATTGAGATGAACTGATTGAGTTCGACGACTAAGTTGACTAAGCTGACTAACATTCACTGTTTCAGCCAACTTACTGAAATGACTAAGCTGACTAAGCAGACCGAGCTTACTGAATGACTGACTTAAATTAACTCACCGAGCTGACTATCGAGCTAGCCAACTAAGCTGGACGACTAACTAGGCTGAGCTAACTGACTGGGTCGGTCGACCAAGCAGACTAAGCTACTAATCTCTTACTACATCGTCCGGCAGGAGGCGCAGCGCGAGTTCGTCACGGAGGGGTCGTGTCGCAGCCGGCGCGCGGTGCGCACGGCGCGGTGCGCGGCGGCGCGCGGCGCGTGTGTGCGCCAGCAGTGCTGCGCGCCCAGGAAGACCAAGAAGAGGAAGGTACGTCCTACACATACACATACACATACATACACAACACGCACGGCGCGGCGCGTGTGTGCGCCAGCAGTGCTGCGCGCCCAGGAAGACCAAGAAGAGGAAGGTACGTCCTACACATACACATACACATACATACACAACACGCACGGCGCGGCGCGTGTGTGCGCCAGCAGTGCTGCGCGCCCAGGAAGACCAAGAAGAGGAAGGTACGTCCTACACATACACATACACATACATACACAACACGCACGGCGCGGCGCGTGTGTGCGCCAGCAGTGCTGCGCGCCCAGGAAGACCAAGAAGAGGAAGGTACGTCCTACACATACACATACACATACATACACAACACGCACGGCGCGGCGCGTGTGTGCGCCAGCAGTGCTGCGCGCCCAGGAAGACCAAGAAGAGGAAGGTACGTCCTACACATACACATACACATACATACACAACACGCACGGCGCGGCGCGTGTGTGCGCCAGCAGTGCTGCGCGCCCAGGAAGACCAAGAAGAGGAAGGTACGTCCTACACATACACATACACATACATACACAACACGCACGGCGCGGCGCGTGTGTGCGCCAGCAGTGCTGCGCGCCCAGGAAGACCAAGAAGAGGAAGGTACGTCCTACACATACACATACACATACATACACAACACGCACGGCGCGGCGCGTGTGTGCGCCAGCAGTGCTGCGCGCCCAGGAAGACCAAGAAGAGGAAGGTACGTCCTACACATACACATACACATACATACACAACACGCACGGCGCGGCGCGTGTGTGCGCCAGCAGTGCTGCGCGCCCAGGAAGACCAAGAAGAGGAAGGTACGTCCTACACATACACATACACATACATACACAACACGCACGGCGCGGCGCGTGTGTGCGCCAGCAGTGCTGCGCGCCCAGGAAGACCAAGAAGAGGAAGGTACGTCCTACACATACACATACACATACATACACAACACGCACGGCGCGGCGCGTGTGTGCGCCAGCAGTGCTGCGCGCCCAGGAAGACCAAGAAGAGGAAGGTACGTCCTACACATACACATACACATACATACACAACACGCACGGCGCGGCGCGTGTGTGCGCCAGCAGTGCTGCGCGCCCAGGAAGACCAAGAAGAGGAAGGTACGTCCTACACATACACATACACATACATACACAACACGCACGGCGCGGCGCGTGTGTGCGCCAGCAGTGCTGCGCGCCCAGGAAGACCAAGAAGAGGAAGGTACGTCCTACACATACACATACACATACATACACAACACGCACGGCGCGGCGCGTGTGTGCGCCAGCAGTGCTGCGCGCCCAGGAAGACCAAGAAGAGGAAGGTACGTCCTACACATACACATACACATACATACACAACACGCACGGCGCGGCGCGTGTGTGCGCCAGCAGTGCTGCGCGCCCAGGAAGACCAAGAAGAGGAAGGTACGTCCTACACATACACATACACATACATACACAACACGCACGGCGCGGCGCGTGTGTGCGCCAGCAGTGCTGCGCGCCCAGGAAGACCAAGAAGAGGAAGGTACGTCCTACACATACACATACACATACATACACAACACGCACGGCGCGGCGCGTGTGTGCGCCAGCAGTGCTGCGCGCCCAGGAAGACCAAGAAGAGGAAGGTACGTCCTACACATACACATACACATACATACACAACACGCACGGCGCGGCGCGTGTGTGCGCCAGCAGTGCTGCGCGCCCAGGAAGACCAAGAAGAGGAAGGTACGTCCTACACATACACATACACATACATACACAACACGCACGGCGCGGCGCGTGTGTGCGCCAGCAGTGCTGCGCGCCCAGGAAGACCAAGAAGAGGAAGGTACGTCCTACACATACACATACACATACATACACAACACGCACGGCGCGGCGCGTGTGTGCGCCAGCAGTGCTGCGCGCCCAGGAAGACCAAGAAGAGGAAGGTACGTCCTACACATACACATACACATACATACACAACACGCACGGCGCGGCGCGTGTGTGCGCCAGCAGTGCTGCGCGCCCAGGAAGACCAAGAAGAGGAAGGTACGTCCTACACATACACATACACATACATACACAACACGCACGGCGCGGCGCGTGTGTGCGCCAGCAGTGCTGCGCGCCCAGGAAGACCAAGAAGAGGAAGGTACGTCCTACACATACACATACACATACATACACAACACGCACGGCGCGGCGCGTGTGTGCGCCAGCAGTGCTGCGCGCCCAGGAAGACCAAGAAGAGGAAGGTACGTCCTACACATACACATACACATACATACACAACACGCACGGCGCGGCGCGTGTGTGCGCCAGCAGTGCTGCGCGCCCAGGAAGACCAAGAAGAGGAAGGTACGTCCTACACATACACATACACATACATACACAACACGCACGGCGCGGCGCGTGTGTGCGCCAGCAGTGCTGCGCGCCCAGGAAGACCAAGAAGAGGAAGGTACGTCCTACACATACACATACACATACATACACAACACGCACGGCGCGGCGCGTGTGTGCGCCAGCAGTGCTGCGCGCCCAGGAAGACCAAGAAGAGGAAGGTACGTCCTACACATACACATACACATACATACACAACACGCACGGCGCGGCGCGTGTGTGCGCCAGCAGTGCTGCGCGCCCAGGAAGACCAAGAAGAGGAAGGTACGTCCTACACATACACATACACATACATACACAACACGCACGGCGCGGCGCGTGTGTGCGCCAGCAGTGCTGCGCGCCCAGGAAGACCAAGAAGAGGAAGGTACGTCCTACACATACACATACACATACATACACAACACGCACGGCGCGGCGCGTGTGTGCGCCAGCAGTGCTGCGCGCCCAGGAAGACCAAGAAGAGGAAGGTACGTCCTACACATACACATACACATACATACACAACACGCACGGCGCGGCGCGTGTGTGCGCCAGCAGTGCTGCGCGCCCAGGAAGACCAAGAAGAGGAAGGTACGTCCTACACATACACATACACATACATACACAACACGCACGGCGCGGCGCGTGTGTGCGCCAGCAGTGCTGCGCGCCCAGGAAGACCAAGAAGAGGAAGGTACGTCCTACACATACACATACACATACATACACAACACGCACGGCGCGGCGCGTGTGTGCGCCAGCAGTGCTGCGCGCCCAGGAAGACCAAGAAGAGGAAGGTACGTCCTACACATACACATACACATACATACACAACACGCACGGCGCGGCGCGTGTGTGCGCCAGCAGTGCTGCGCGCCCAGGAAGACCAAGAAGAGGAAGGTACGTCCTACACATACACATACACATACATACACAACACGCACGGCGCGGCGCGTGTGTGCGCCAGCAGTGCTGCGCGCCCAGGAAGACCAAGAAGAGGAAGGTACGTCCTACACATACACATACACATACATACACAACACGCACGGCGCGGCGCGTGTGTGCGCCAGCAGTGCTGCGCGCCCAGGAAGACCAAGAAGAGGAAGGTACGTCCTACACATACACATACACATACATACACAACACGCACGGCGCGGCGCGTGTGTGCGCCAGCAGTGCTGCGCGCCCAGGAAGACCAAGAAGAGGAAGGTACGTCCTACACATACACATACACATACATACACAACACGCACGGCGCGGCGCGTGTGTGCGCCAGCAGTGCTGCGCGCCCAGGAAGACCAAGAAGAGGAAGGTACGTCCTACACATACACATACACATACATACACAACACGCACGGCGCGGCGCGTGTGTGCGCCAGCAGTGCTGCGCGCCCAGGAAGACCAAGAAGAGGAAGGTACGTCCTACACATACACATACACATACATACACAACACGCACGGCGCGGCGCGTGTGTGCGCCAGCAGTGCTGCGCGCCCAGGAAGACCAAGAAGAGGAAGGTACGTCCTACACATACACATACACATACATACACAACACGCACGGCGCGGCGCGTGTGTGCGCCAGCAGTGCTGCGCGCCCAGGAAGACCAAGAAGAGGAAGGTACGTCCTACACATACACATACACATACATACACAACACGCACGGCGCGGCGCGTGTGTGCGCCAGCAGTGCTGCGCGCCCAGGAAGACCAAGAAGAGGAAGGTACGTCCTACACATACACATACACATACATACACAACACGCACGGCGCGGCGCGTGTGTGCGCCAGCAGTGCTGCGCGCCCAGGAAGACCAAGAAGAGGAAGGTACGTCCTACACATACACATACACATACATACACAACACGCACGGCGCGGCGCGTGTGTGCGCCAGCAGTGCTGCGCGCCCAGGAAGACCAAGAAGAGGAAGGTACGTCCTACACATACACATACACATACATACACAACACGCACGGCGCGGCGCGTGTGTGCGCCAGCAGTGCTGCGCGCCCAGGAAGACCAAGAAGAGGAAGGTACGTCCTACACATACACATACACATACATACACAACACGCACGGCGCGGCGCGTGTGTGCGCCAGCAGTGCTGCGCGCCCAGGAAGACCAAGAAGAGGAAGGTACGTCCTACACATACACATACACATACATACACAACACGCACGGCGCGGCGCGTGTGTGCGCCAGCAGTGCTGCGCGCCCAGGAAGACCAAGAAGAGGAAGGTACGTCCTACACATACACATACACATACATACACAACACGCACGGCGCGGCGCGTGTGTGCGCCAGCAGTGCTGCGCGCCCAGGAAGACCAAGAAGAGGAAGGTACGTCCTACACATACACATACACATACATACACAACACGCACGGCGCGGCGCGTGTGTGCGCCAGCAGTGCTGCGCGCCCAGGAAGACCAAGAAGAGGAAGGTACGTCCTACACATACACATACACATACATACACAACACGCACGGCGCGGCGCGTGTGTGCGCCAGCAGTGCTGCGCGCCCAGGAAGACCAAGAAGAGGAAGGTACGTCCTACACATACACATACACATACATACACAACACGCACGGCGCGGCGCGTGTGTGCGCCAGCAGTGCTGCGCGCCCAGGAAGACCAAGAAGAGGAAGGTACGTCCTACACATACACATACACATACATACACAACACGCACGGCGCGGCGCGTGTGTGCGCCAGCAGTGCTGCGCGCCCAGGAAGACCAAGAAGAGGAAGGTACGTCCTACACATACACATACACATACATACACAACACGCACGGCGCGGCGCGTGTGTGCGCCAGCAGTGCTGCGCGCCCAGGAAGACCAAGAAGAGGAAGGTACGTCCTACACATACACATACACATACATACACAACACGCACGGCGCGGCGCGTGTGTGCGCCAGCAGTGCTGCGCGCCCAGGAAGACCAAGAAGAGGAAGGTACGTCCTACACATACACATACACATACATACACAACACGCACGGCGCGGCGCGTGTGTGCGCCAGCAGTGCTGCGCGCCCAGGAAGACCAAGAAGAGGAAGGTACGTCCTACACATACACATACACATACATACACAACACGCACGGCGCGGCGCGTGTGTGCGCCAGCAGTGCTGCGCGCCCAGGAAGACCAAGAAGAGGAAGGTACGTCCTACACATACACATACACATACATACACAACACGCACGGCGCGGCGCGTGTGTGCGCCAGCAGTGCTGCGCGCCCAGGAAGACCAAGAAGAGGAAGGTACGTCCTACACATACACATACACATACATACACAACACGCACGGCGCGGCGCGTGTGTGCGCCAGCAGTGCTGCGCGCCCAGGAAGACCAAGAAGAGGAAGGTACGTCCTACACATACACATACACATACATACACAACACGCACGGCGCGGCGCGTGTGTGCGCCAGCAGTGCTGCGCGCCCAGGAAGACCAAGAAGAGGAAGGTACGTCCTACACATACACATACACATACATACACAACACGCACGGCGCGGCGCGTGTGTGCGCCAGCAGTGCTGCGCGCCCAGGAAGACCAAGAAGAGGAAGGTACGTCCTACACATACACATACACATACATACACAACACGCACGGCGCGGCGCGTGTGTGCGCCAGCAGTGCTGCGCGCCCAGGAAGACCAAGAAGAGGAAGGTACGTCCTACACATACACATACACATACATACACAACACGCACGGCGCGGCGCGTGTGTGCGCCAGCAGTGCTGCGCGCCCAGGAAGACCAAGAAGAGGAAGGTACGTCCTACACATACACATACACATACATACACAACACGCACGGCGCGGCGCGTGTGTGCGCCAGCAGTGCTGCGCGCCCAGGAAGACCAAGAAGAGGAAGGTACGTCCTACACATACACATACACATACATACACAACACGCACGGCGCGGCGCGTGTGTGCGCCAGCAGTGCTGCGCGCCCAGGAAGACCAAGAAGAGGAAGGTACGTCCTACACATACACATACACATACATACACAACACGCACGGCGCGGCGCGTGTGTGCGCCAGCAGTGCTGCGCGCCCAGGAAGACCAAGAAGAGGAAGGTACGTCCTACACATACACATACACATACATACACAACACGCACGGCGCGGCGCGTGTGTGCGCCAGCAGTGCTGCGCGCCCAGGAAGACCAAGAAGAGGAAGGTACGTCCTACACATACACATACACATACATACACAACACGCACGGCGCGGCGCGTGTGTGCGCCAGCAGTGCTGCGCGCCCAGGAAGACCAAGAAGAGGAAGGTACGTCCTACACATACACATACACATACATACACAACACGCACGGCGCGGCGCGTGTGTGCGCCAGCAGTGCTGCGCGCCCAGGAAGACCAAGAAGAGGAAGGTACGTCCTACACATACACATACACATACATACACAACACGCACGGCGCGGCGCGTGTGTGCGCCAGCAGTGCTGCGCGCCCAGGAAGACCAAGAAGAGGAAGGTACGTCCTACACATACACATACACATACATACACAACACGCACGGCGCGGCGCGTGTGTGCGCCAGCAGTGCTGCGCGCCCAGGAAGACCAAGAAGAGGAAGGTACGTCCTACACATACACATACACATACATACACAACACGCACGGCGCGGCGCGTGTGTGCGCCAGCAGTGCTGCGCGCCCAGGAAGACCAAGAAGAGGAAGGTACGTCCTACACATACACATACACATACATACACAACACGCACGGCGCGGCGCGTGTGTGCGCCAGCAGTGCTGCGCGCCCAGGAAGACCAAGAAGAGGAAGGTACGTCCTACACATACACATACACATACATACACAACACGCACGGCGCGGCGCGTGTGTGCGCCAGCAGTGCTGCGCGCCCAGGAAGACCAAGAAGAGGAAGGTACGTCCTACACATACACATACACATACATACACAACACGCACGGCGCGGCGCGTGTGTGCGCCAGCAGTGCTGCGCGCCCAGGAAGACCAAGAAGAGGAAGGTACGTCCTACACATACACATACACATACATACACAACACGCACGGCGCGGCGCGTGTGTGCGCCAGCAGTGCTGCGCGCCCAGGAAGACCAAGAAGAGGAAGGTACGTCCTACACATACACATACACATACATACACAACACGCACGGCGCGGCGCGTGTGTGCGCCAGCAGTGCTGCGCGCCCAGGAAGACCAAGAAGAGGAAGGTACGTCCTACACATACACATACACATACATACACAACACGCACGGCGCGGCGCGTGTGTGCGCCAGCAGTGCTGCGCGCCCAGGAAGACCAAGAAGAGGAAGGTACGTCCTACACATACATACACAACATAGCATCTACTCACAACATGATCACCGCCGACGGTAACACAATCATCTCCGCTTAATAATCGCGTGAAACATGGATGTTCTAAGTTTTCAGAGTATCTCTGTCTACACCAAGCAATATAGTCGTGAGCATGACGTTTTTTTCGAAACGGACTAATTTTAACAATCCATATCTGTCGTATTTGTTTCAGATCCGACTGGTATGCTCCGACGGTACTCGCTACACCAAAGACATAGAAATAGTGCGCAAATGCGCGTGCGGCAAGAAATGTGCGCGAAACACTCCCTTCCTGCATTGAACGCCGGTAGTTTCATAATTTAGTTACTACTTGCCGTGTTTAAAACGGTCTGGAACTGGTTTAGTATGAAAGGACACTGGGCAAAAATGTATGGCCACTGGTCCAAGAGCTATGGCACAGATAGGGACTTATTATTAAATGTGCAACAGTAATAAGGCTCGAGTTTATAATAACGTCAATTTCAGAATGGAATCACAGTTTTCTCGTTTTGAGTGTACGATATGACTAACGGCTATAGATTCTTTTGCATTAATAATACCTAATAAATAAACAATAATTTTATCCATATGACACAAGGAATTCAAGCATCAGATGGAAATAACTGCGAAATCCTAAGTACCTAACTAAACGCCCTGTCTTTTTTTCTCTCGAACATATATTGGTGCTTCATATTTAAAAAAAAAACTAAATTAAACCCCCTTTTAAACATAGTATGCCACTTATGGGGGAGATCTTGGACCACTCCTGCCCACTCTCCTTTAACGAGGCTTCAAAGGTTGATGTGGCAAAATTAATAGATGGCGTTAGTACCTACAGCTCTTGTAGACGTAAATTAATCCGTCGAATTTTACGAACATCAACTGCTAAAAAATATTTAGGTACTTAAAGTTTTATAACATCTTTGAAATTGTAAAGATACAAAATGTCTCCTTGAAAGGCTTGAAATTGAAAAGCCGAGAAAAATGTACACTCAATGCGATTGACAAGTAAATGCTAGTGATTACAACTCCATCTAGAACGAGCCGAAGAAGTATTTCATTTTCTTTTTTAAACGCCAATTAATAAACTAACTATATAACCAGTCACAGACCTTTTAAACTCTGGCAAAATATAATTATATTTATTTAAAATCTCGCATACCATAACAGTAGAAATATAAATTTATTTTACAAAGTGATTTAAACGCCTTTACTGGTCTTTTACAATCGCTTTATAAAATAAATAACAGACAGAAATACATTATTAACTCGTAGGAACGCCTTAGAAATCCAAGATGGCGTCGTAAAAAACAATAATGAAACGAATTTACTCGATCGAAATTAAGAATGTAACTTTAGATTGAAGTCTTTTAGAAACCGCGTATCGATTTTAAAATAAAGGACTTTCGGACAGAATTTTAATTACCTATATCTCAAAAAAATCTTTATTTACTTTTAGTTTGGCCTAATTACCATCTCCAGTGCCATGTCACGCCAACGCCGTCTATCGAGGCAATGAACAAAAAAAATGACAGAAAATCTATTTGGATTATTTATTTTAATGGCATATGTAAAGGAAATAAAATATGGATTCCGTGGCTTTATTTGACATAAAATCTTAACATCGCGATTTCTAGAAGACTTATTACTCTAAGAAATGTAACAAATGTAGTTGCGGCCTAAAGATATAGACTTTTTACCTCTTCGTAGATTTTAGAATAAAAAACTGAACTTTTTGGAACCTATAACCTCACTTTTTATACCTACCACTTATATTCATATACAAATAATCCACTGGCTTATTTAAATTATTGTTTTGTTGTAGAAAACAAGGATTTTTAAAAATATTTTAAATGTTTTCTAATAAATTATATCAGCCATTTTTGTTTTTTTAACCTCTAACGCAAAAAATAAGTGTTATATATAAGGTTGATCCAATCCAATCAACTAAAATCGGAAGGAATAATTTCACTGTATCAAGTGTGATGAGATATATATTTAACTAATGGTTAAAATTTCGATCGGTTAAAAAAACATCAAGTTACACTCAAACCATAAATTTTTCACCTTTTAAACAATGAAAAAGGACAAAACCAAAAAACGAAGTCTTATTTTTCTTTTAGAAAAAAAAATTGGTTTATTAAGTCTATAGTTTTGTCTGAATAACATAATTTATTATATTTTTATTTTATTAGATTAAGGGAAACATTAAAGGGGTCAGAACATCGTTGGCATAGTCGTCGGTCGCCATTTTTAAAGTATAAAATAAAAAACAGTATGGCGGCCGATGACTGAGCCAGCCTTCATAATAAAATGTGCTAACCCCTTTATTTCGTATAAATCTTAATTCCTACTCAGTAAAAAGAATTGTGAATTAATTCACTTGAAAAACTCTGAAAAGCAGTGTTTATGTGTTCATTACTTGATGTAATTATACATTATTTATTATTTTATAGTTAATTATTATTATATTAAGTATTTACTGAAGTATTATTAAGTTAGTTTTTTGTAATGTCGTAAAACGTAATCTTATTTTTACAAGATAGAATTGCATTTTTACATAACAATTGTGAAAAATCTGGTACTTAGGGTACAGGTATTTTTATAATTTCCAGTACCTAGTAGGTATGTCAAAAACAGAACTAAGATTATTTTCTAGAAACAGTACAATGGCTGCCATTTTTTATTTAAAAGGTGCATTTTCAAAAACTCTGAGAAAAAACTTTTTTTTAAATCCACTTTTGTCTTCATGAAAGTTTTTTATTTTTGTTCGATCTTGTGTCTTGTATTTTTTAAGATTAATTTTTAAAAACTCATATCTATTTAAGTGACTGAATACTTTTTTGTAAAAAATATACAAATTATTAAATATTTATTGCCATTTCGTTGCTAATACAGCTTTAGGCTTAATAATTGTAAATTTTAGACCCTAAGTTTATGTATAGGATACTGTTTTAGTGTTATAGAAATATTATTAAAAGCATTCCGTATATATTCCTCATTTTCTACCAATATGGTAGCTTTTTCTTACTATATGGTATCACTACAACGCATTTATCGACCTAAAACTCGTTAACTACGTAACTGGATAGCTAAACTCATTGAAAGTTGAAACTTGCGCGGTTAAAAAATAAATTATAAATTAATTATACAATTAAAGAAAGTAAAAAAAAGAAGATGATATCTTTGTTTCTTCACGCATAGATTTAATAAAATGTATTTCTTTCAAATCAGACTTCTTCGTTGGAGTCATTGAGATCAATTAATGGCCATTGTTGTAAAGGTTGAGATTGCCTGATTGGCCTGATTGAGATTTGTCAATCAGTATTCTATTCTTGCTGATTGTCCAGGTGCGCCGGAAGTATTGGTTTACAAAACATATTTTATTAAATGTGTCAATAAACATGACATTTTTCCGTCTCTTTAGAAAGGTCTACTGTGCAGGGGCACAGATGGCAAGTTTTAGTCCTTGAAAATATACTCCATGAAACTTCGTGAAACAACATTACTAAGCAGAAAAGTTCTCGCGTATGATTGATACTGTTTTTTGCCTGGGCCAAAACGATTTCTATCGTCTGGACTGAGCATTTTAACAGATGTTGAAAAAAAATTTCATAAGCAAAGACCGCCAAAAAGTACCTTTTCATGATTTTTATTAAATTATTAATAGATTTGTGTATTATTATCAGTATTAAAAGATTTTATTACCCAGAAAAATCTATTTAAAAATCCGTCTGAAACACTGCCATTAATTTTAAAATTGCCAATGTTGCCATATCAAAAGTCGAGAAATCTACTAAAAAAACAAATTTTGTAGATTTTTCTTTTATTTCGTTAGAACTAAGGGATAAATAGCTTTAAGTTGAAATGTACCTAGATCGATGTGTTGCTTACTAAGTGAAAATGCCGTGTAGGCGTCGCATGCGCTTTTTATATTATTAATAATTAAAAATAATAATTATTGTCTATGAACTTTATAATTTATTTGATGTAATAAAAGAGGATGTTAGATATCTTGCCGTTTCTTTTATAAACCCTGACCGGAACAATATAACACCTCGTCATGTTGCGGGATCGTCGGACTAGCAAACCATTACAGTCGAGACTTGATTGCAAGCTCGAGCCGCAGGCGAGAGCGGTAAACAGCCGAGACTGTAATGACCAACGCTACGCGTTGCATACGACGTTTTTCAATATACTTGCGAAAACTAAATAGAATTTCACAAAAAGGTTAGACAAATATTTTTGAAAAACGGCAGGCGGATTTCGCTTTTCTTACTGTTTCTTTTATAAAACCTGAGCGAAATTCATATAACACCTCGTTGAGGAAAATTGTTGGAACTAATTTAATATTTTCAACATTGACTTATAGTCGATTGTGGCGCCCCTAAAGAATTTTTCCGGTCAGGCTTTATAAACATAACCTCACAACCATAACTCTTTCCAGGGCGAACAAAAAACTTTCACTGTGGAGCCAAAGTATAAAGAAAAATTTAAAAATCTGTTTCATACAAAACTTCATTACTTATATAGACTCAACTTTATAGGACAGCAGATTTTTTCGAAATTTTCTCCATAGTGAAAGTTGTCCAGTTTGATGGTCTAACTAACCAACAACTTTAAAATTACTACTAAGAATAGGGTGTTTTGTTACATCTCAAAGATGTTTTCTTGTCACACACTGTTGTTTACAAGACAGTCTTTTAAATAAAAAATCCAGAATAGATCGAGGTAGACGCTTAAATTTAATTCATCACAAATAAAATATATTTAATTAAACTATTTTCTATTCACAATCACATATAGTTTGTAATTAATTAACTAAGTATATTTAACAAAAACAAAATGGCCGCTTTAAATACGATCTCACTTTGATATAAAATTAAAAAGAATTATATTCTTGTAAGCATAATTTTATGAAATAGTCTTAAAATAAATAATTTAAATAAGCGTTGAGATCATAGATTAGCATATATATACTGCGTTAGATCGACTACGGATTATCCAAGGCGAGACCAAAAAAACCTGAGATTTTGGGAAATAAAAAGCGGGATTCGTTCCGTTGACAACTGACGCTAGGTCCATACAGGCTCATAGCGTGTTCGTAAATAGCGTAGAAAGAGAAGGAACTAGAAGGAAGCGCGTGTCTTGTCATATCACTCAGTAAGAGATGCAAATAGCAAATTCGCTCTAGTTAAAAAGGAGATCGCTACTTATTGCCGTCCTTATCGACGTAGCCACTTTTTTGTTCTACGACGGCTGTGACTCCGGAGTCAGACATCTATTTTCATACAAATTGTATGGGATTTTATGACTATCGCTGTCTCATACGCGGTTACACTGATGTTCCGTCTATCAGCGTAAGCGAAAAATACTTCGCCTATGGTGAATAGTCTCTTCTATAGCTCTAACATACGTTAATGCTATGCCCTTTCTCTTTCGCATTTCCGATTTAACGTAACATATACTAAATCTATGGTTGAGATTACATAGACTAAAATGAACGAATAAATGATGATTCGTTGATTAGTGTGAGGTCACAGATTACTAGTTACTAAGTAACAGATACATCACTACCTTATAAAACGATAAATTCCCGCGCTTTAATTACAGACTGCACGCGCAAAAATGTACCTAATGACGCTTGACTCGGCGTTGTTATTTCTTCGTACAGCGCGCGACGTGTGCGACGTTGCCTTCTGGCTCGAGTGGCAGAAATCAAGCGAGCGCATCGCTTACGATGCAACAAAGTGTAGATGGTTATCTCGGTTCCTACAGCCGAGCGACGGAGGACTGATGGTGTGGTAAATTCAGTCCACTCCACATTTTGGTGACTCAGGCCTGAAATGTCAATTTTACTAAAATGTATTTTTCCCAAAATTTCTGCTTTTCCATAATGTATGCACGTCTTTTACATAATGTCCGCTTGACGTGACGTGCAGACATTATGGAAAAGAAGACATTGTGGGAAAAATACACTTTATATAGGAAAACTGACATTTCAGGCCTGTGCCATTTTGGTATGGTAACACCTTATTGAAGAGAATCACGAGACGAATAAGGTCGTATCTAAACTTTCAAATTTTCAACAATCAAAGTCAAAATAAAGTTATTTTTTTAGTGCATCATACTGTATGCTAACAAAATCATTAGCTTTATTTTCAGGGGTGTTTCAGGTGATCAAACTGAACAAATTTTACTATCAGAGCAAACCTGAAATAGCAAAAACACTCAAATGTACGAAACAGCCGATTTTTTTGCGATCTCGCGTTTGCTCACATAGTAAAAGTTGTTCGAGTCACGTTGCAGGGTTTGCCCCGAACACTTGTCTCTCGCGTGGTGTTCGCACGGTTCGCGTTTCAGCCTGCCACGAGGCTCCACAATCCTTCTCAGTTGTGTTCTTACTCAAAAACAATCCTCGAGATTGGATAGATACTGCCTCAAACCAAAACACTGGCGGAAATGCGGTGCTAACGCACAAGCAAGAAGTCCATTAATAAATAAAAAAAAAAAGTTGTTCAGTTTGATGGTCTGAAGCTCCCCATAAAGTATGTACTTAACACATTTAAGTACACACCCTGTATATAGAATTTAATTCCGTGTTCCATAGGTGCCACAAACGGCGATATACCAAGGGCATTTTTAGAACTTTTCGTATGTAAATGTAATAAATTAGTGCTATAAATTAACTAGATATATTTTGAAGGTCATCAGGGAAGATTTCCTTGATTATTCTAAAGCCGTCGTCCCAGGGGACCACCTTGGCTTTGACCTGGGGCGTCGGTGTTTCTAGGGTCTTCTTTATCAGGTCGTCGAGCGGGTAACCTCGCCGGGGAAAGACTATTGCCTGTTGGGAAAAAGGTGGTGTTAATTGTGTTTTAGCGTACTGTGTGTCGGCCACAAGAAATACTTTGATCGTCAACGGTACGTGGATCAAAACTTTTACAACTATAGAGGCAAATCTATTCGAGTCAGCTTGACTTATTGCATGATAATCTGTAGCGTGCTGTAGTGAAAAGATTAGAAAATCAGCAATAATGTAGCATAAAATGTTCGAATATTGTTGCATAATTCGCACAGCTTTATTCAACGGTACATAATTTAATTTTTAAGAATAAATCATGTAAAATAAAATATTCTATAAATTTTATAAATTACTTACTAGTGTTTTCCCGCGACTTCGTCCGCACAAATTATATACCAGATTTTAAGTCAGATCATAAGCTATCAAACAAAAAAAGTTTCATCAAAATCGGTTCAGTAGTTTTTGCGTGATGCGCGAACAAACAAACAAACACACAGACAAAATTTCTAAAAAAGATTGATTTCGAGTCAGGGATAACTAAAAACCATATCGTAATCTTTTTTTTGTAAATATCTTCAATGTACAGACACACTTCAGTTACAGTTTTATAATAGTTTAGATGTTAAATACAATATTCTAAAACAACATTTCTTGCTTTTTACATTTTGCACAATTCGATCAAGATACTTAGTTCCTCGCTTTGAAGTAAATACGATAGTGAATTAACGTACAATAAAATATATTGCTCCAATACTTACATGGGGAGGTAAATTAGTAGCCGGACAGTAATCATTCCTCCCGTCTCCGCTATAAATGACTCTATCGAACGCCGGCTGCTGTGCACACCACTGTGCAAGCGCGAGCGACTTGCACAGATTGGTGGGACATCTTGCACAGGCTGTCTGCCGCATGTAGGGCTCGATGTAAAGCCGCCCGTTTTGCCAGAACGCCCGGTTGGTTATCACTGATGTTACTGCGTTCTGGAAGAGAAGGAAAATTGTGTTATTTTCAGTCTGCAGAAGTGCAGGCCTCTGCAGGCCAAAGCCTGGAGTGCGATTTTTGAATCTCATTCGATGAATTCAGCAGTCGAAAATGTCAAAATTTCTATGGAGATATGCATCTTTCTAATGACTTCCAAAAATCATAATTCAGGAGTGCGATTTTTTTAAGTCAAATACGCAGTAGAAAGGTGCATGAGAACGCTTTTGTATGAGATTTGAAAACCGTTCAAACTCACCGATGACATTCAAAAATCGCACCCCTGGGCTGCGTTCAGAACCTTTGGGTGCGGTTGTTCTTCTCGCTCGCTCTCATGGGTAGAACGCTTTTCACCGAGCCTCGGAACGGCGTTAGGGAGAAAAGTTGCACTCGGAGTGCACTCTGGGCGCACTCTGGGCGTAGGTTCTGAACGCACCCCTGCTCTCACGAATAATCAGAACAAAAAATAGTTTGTAAAAAAGCCAATTATAAACTGGATGATTAGTTAAATGATCAAAATGCCTGGGTCTGAGTGTTACTAGCTTCAAGACTGTAACAAGAATTACATGAGCTTTTAAAAAAGGTAGCAAAATAATTAATCTTTTTGCTATTTGTTCCAACATCCTCTGATACCAACTGAACTGATTTTGATTTGGTTTTCATTCGATCAGTTGCCTTATTTATGCACGCATTCTCGAATGGCTCCATTCGCATATAGTCCCATTTACATTTAAGGCCTCCGTTATTATCGAGCGATAATATCGCTGCGATTTTGCGATAATTGTTTTCAGTACATTTTGTATGGGGACGCTCTCGATCCCACACACTGCCGCGATATTATCGCAACCTGACGCAATCTCTTTCGACTACATTCAGCGTGGTGGGGCGCATGCGTGACGCGAATCGCGGAATCGCTGCAGTGTGTAAGGTGTCTCGATATCGCTGTCGATAATATCGCTCGATAATATCGCTGCAATGTGCGGAGACCTTAATATTCCCAGTCGCAATTTATCATGAGTATTAGACGAAATGCGTATTGGACCAAGTGCTACTAGGTCAAGATAAATCAATAAAACATAATGAATTTACTAATAATTAACTAATTATAACAATAATTATGATTATATTAATTACGAGGTTAGAGCAACCTGGTGCAAGATGAACTCGGGTTTCGTCAGTCAAGGCAGGCCTGTGTCACTCCGCGTACGCGTGTAGGTACCTACAGGCGGCGGCCATTGCGCAAGGGCCAATCTAGTAGGCTGCCGCAATAAACTCTTTCAATACGTATAACCACGTATAACTTATTATGAACCGTAGTCTAGTGAATTAAGGCCCATATTCCCTCAACAAAATTTGGTAGGTATGTAAATGAACACGTGCTCGGCTGGAACGCGAGCTAAATTAAATCATATTGTTTATCAGATTGAGTACATATTTCTTTGAAAACCATTGCGAAGTAAAGCTTCTGTAACGCTAGTTACTAGTTATTATTCTGTGGTCAAGGAGACTCTTTACTTGCATTATATTTTAATGTCCATTGTTATTTTAATGTAGATAATTGAATTAAATTCAATTACAACTTTTTTATAATTGTATAAAAAACAATCAATCATCATTATTGTGGTGAAGTTAAAACAATGGAATTCCTGGTCCTCATTCTAATACCGCACAATTATTTTTAAGAGGATAGCCCTTGCAGGGCGCCCGAGCACGCTGCATATAAACGAAGTTAGATGCTTTTTTTTCAATACTAACCAATTAAAGTCAATGATTTTATTTAACAAGATCTAGATAACTATTTTTGTGACTATGTTTTGTCATATTTCCGTTAAAATATACTGTTTGAATGCTAGGATGTATGTTGTATGGAAATCTCTGAGCCTCTTTAACTTGTAAACTATACATTTTAACGAATATCAGACAAACCATACGCAATGAGATTAGTTTCTATAATAAACTATTACCTACCTACAGTTTCTAGAATCTAAAAACCATTTAAAGTCAATTACATTTTTTAAAAGCTACCCAGAACGAGAATCTAGGAGTCACGTTGCAGAGTTGGCCTCGAACACTTGTCTCTCGCGTGGTGTTCGCGCGGTTCGCGTCTCAGCCTGCCACGAGGCTCCAAAATCCTTCTCAGTTGTTCTTACTCAAAAACAATCCTCGAGATTGGATAGACACTCCCTCAAATAACTTGACACTGGCGAAATCTAACAAGGAAACGCCATGAAATTAAAATAGAATAGAACTATAATCTAGATAGTGTTTACCTTAGATCTAAGTAATCTATCGATAGCATCTGTATTGAATATTAATTTTGGAAACCAACTATTTAAGTATCTAGTGTTTTTAGTTAGTTAAGAAAAATACTGGATATTTTAAGAGAAAATCGACTAAGAAATTTATTTGCTGTCTACTTTAGTCACTTGATCGTAAACGACTGTGATTGGACAAATGGTTGATGACGTCAACTGCATGTAGATAGTTGCTTGTAGAGCATGAATGTCGTACAAAGTTTACGTCATCGTGACGTCACCACGTTTACTGTCAGGAAAAGCGTTTTAGCGGGATATTTAAATAATATTTTTTGTTTTCGTTATTTCTTGCACTATGATAATGGAACGTAAAATATATATAAGCGCAGGAGGGCCTTCATCGCAAACAGATCACTGCTTAATAGTAAAACTACCGAGATTACACAGAACTAGCGATCCGTCGAGTTATGCGGTGGTTCAGCCATCGCTATTCCAAATCTTCAACTGAAGTCCTCTTGACATGGCTGTCAACCACCTTTACCGACACCCGACGTTCCACTAGACCGACACCAGGCGGCGCTGTAGCAAGGCACCGTCATTAGTGTGCGATCTTGTTCTGTTTTAACTTGAGAGATGGCGCCAGGTGCCGTAGAGGGATGGCACCAGGCGCCGTCATATAAATTTTCTATAGTCTGCGCTGGCGTCGCTCAGTATCAGCACGTGCCTGCTGACCAGCTCCTCCAGCCCGGGAGCTGCTCTATAGACGCGTGATGACCACAGTAACAGCAGTACACTCACGGTAAGACGGCGGCTCTCCAGCCAGTGCTGCACAAACACGTTGTTGGCGTCGCTCACTATCGCCACGTGCCTGCTGACCAGCTCCTCCAGCCCGGGAGCTGCTCTATAGGCGCGTGATGACCACAGTAACAGCAGTATACTCACGGTAAGACTGCGGCTCTCCAGCCAGTGCTGCACAAACACGTTGTTGGCGTCGCTCACTATCACCACGTGCCTCCTGACCAGCTCCTCCAGCCCGGGAGCTGCTCTATAGGCGCGTGATGACCACAGTAACAGCAGTATACTCACGGTCAGACGGCGGCTCTCCAGCCAGTGCTGCACAAACACGGTGTTAGCTCAGTATCAGCACGTGATTGCTGACCAGCCCGGGAGCTGCTCTATAGACGCGCGATGACAGTAACAGCAGCACTACACTCACGGTCAGACGGCGGCTCTCCAGCCAGTGCTGCACAAACACGGTGTTGGCTCAGTATCAGCACGTGCCTGCTGACCAGCTCCTCCAGCCCGGGAGCTGCTCTCATACACGCGTGATGACAGTAACAGCAGTACACTCACAGTCAGACGGCGGCTCTCCAGCCAGTGCTGCACAAACACGGTGTTTGCGTCGCTCAGTATCAGCACGTGCCAGTGCTCGGCTGATAGCCTGCTAATCAGCTCCTCCAGCCCGGGAGCTGCTCTCATGGACGCTATGGAGTCTAGGATGTCGTTCTCGCTGAGGCCGGCTGAGTAGGCGTGCTCGAATACCTGAGGAAGAGAGAATAAGTCAATGACGCGCGAAAGGATTACGATCTGTTTTAGCCCACTTAAAATATCCTGCATTGGTAACAGACTGCTTTTCTGATAAAGCAGTCAATATTGTTGAAATTGGATATGAAAATACACTCATCCTTCTAGATTTTCTGCAACGCTAGTTTTTAATTACCTATGCTATTCCCTGAGGAACATGGGTTGAAAAACGATAATTTTTGGACCTTCCCACACAATAGCACTGGATCAGCCGATCGATTTTGAACTAGAAGTGTATAGAATTCCTAGGAAATTTATACAAAGGGTAAGGAAAAGTATACTAAGTATACTAAGTAAGTAACTCATACTCTACCCTCACTCTACCCATCAAACTGAATACCTTTTACTATGGGAGCAAACCTGTCAGCGCAAAAAAAAACTGCTGTTTCACACTAAACTGCAATGCTCACGCGACTCAAACTTATGAAACAGTAGATTTTTTTTTTATTCTGACGCCTGCCTGAAGCCAATTGAGCCTTCAATTGGCTCAGCATTGCATACAATTCCTATATACAAACTCACGCCTTTTTCCCAGAGAGGTAGGCAGAGACTAGTGGAGATCCCACTTTGGGCGGTTCTGACACACCTCTCTTGCTTCCTCTAGGTCCATACATCTTGTCATACATTCCCTTCGATTTCGGCTACTTTTAACCTGGTATTTTTTAATGACGTCCCGTATCGAAGTATCTTTCATACATTTCCGGTAGCTTTATATAGATACCTACATAAAATACATTTCGCTAGAAATAGCTAAAACTATAAATAGATACGCCAGGTATATTCCTCGTGTATTGATTATGACGTGATACATGAAAGGTGTGCCAAATTACACTTACATAATAATGAAATAGACCGGAAGTCGTAATTTATATCGACGGTAACCCTACGTCATCAGGTACAGTCAGGTAGGATCAGAAGATGAGCAAATTTTGTTGGGCTATTGCATATGCAAGTTTACGATTACGTATAACCATCATCCCAGCCACAGCTGGACATAGGCCTCCCCCAAGTATCGCCACAGCTAAAAGGCACCCATTATTTGTGATGCAATTATGCAAATATATGTTTTACTTTTTAACTATCTTTCAGATATGCTATAAAATGACAATTTTATTCTGCAGTCATCTGCAGTCTCCGACAGGTTAATTTAGGTACTTTAAACATCTTAAAGACGGTTAAAAGTAAAACAAACATCTGCATATATCACCAATAATAGATGTCCCAATTATTTTTTACATTTTAAATGATTGTTTTTGGCATTGGGGGTTTTTATATTTGTGATTTAATGTTTTTTAATTTTTAAAGCAATTGAAAAGCTGCTCACCCGATTTTTATAAAATAAAGCAAGGAACACTCTCGCAAAAATTAACTTTCTATTACAAAAAACTGCATCGAAATCGATCCACCTTTTTGGGACGTACTTATAAACACATCCTATGTGTTATTGTGTTTGGTGTTTTAAAAAAAAGTACCTATATTTCATGCATTCATTTACCTCTCTTTTTGTTGAAACAGATGGTTTTGAAGCAAAATTTCTGACGTCATCTTTCCTAGAAAGGGATTGCCCCGATCAAATCGCTACCGCTACAGCTCATAAACTATCCAACACATGAAAGTCATTGCCAAGATCTCTGGCACGAATGAAGGTCGGCACGAACTATTGATTCGATGCCAAAAACTACTTCTGTTAGATACGGTTCGTGTTCTTACGTCTAGTCCAGACATTTACTTGCTTTATTTTCATTACATTATATTTACAATATTAACAATTTGCGCGAGAAAAAACAGCCGTGGTGGTCCAGTGGCGAGTAGCCTTGTCTGACGTGCAGGAGGCGATGGTTCGATCCCCGTCCAGGCCGACTCGTACCAATGATTCAAAGTCAATATCACTAATTCAATATAGGAGTTTGAAGCACACTTCTATTCTATTCTATTCTATTTTTAAAAATATGGCTGCCATCTTTGGTTAAATGATGATTTTGCAAATGTCGAGTTTTTATAGCAAAAGTGCTTGACGTTGTACGGTTATATTGATATTTTGGTGACTTCAAGGGTTGTTCTTATAAAAGAACACTATCTTGAGCCACCACTGGAGCCCCGCTGTCGAGCTGGGAGGGGGCAACCAACAAACGTGACTGCCCTATAGCAGATCGACAACGCGACTCCCCCGAAGCACACTTATGAAACGTCAAATCTTTTTAAAATAAAACGTGTTGTCGCTGTAGAGAAGATGCAGCCAGAAACTCTACAGCCTGACACGACTTTATTACTATTACAATATAAATTCTTAAGCTACGGTTATGTATACAATAATACATAGTCTATTTAATAAAATAATAGATACTACTGATTAATTCAAAACTACAGTATGTTGTTATGATGAGCTAGCTACGGTCTTGGTCCTTGGGGTGTGTACGTATAGAACAATACGGGACTCGATAATAAGATACCAGAGGATATTCTAAACTTGCCAGACAAAAAGTTTAAATCCCATGTTAAACAAGTCCTCTGTAAAAAAGGTTACTATATAAACTCGATGATTATTTGAATGACCAAAATGTCTGGTCTTGACAATGTTACACTATGTAATTCAATATTTGTACTTTGTATATTTTGTTTTGTTTAAAAGAAGTGTGTTGTAGAGTTTCTGGCCGCATCTTCTCTACAACGGAACACCTTCCGAAGCGGTGGTAGAATCAAAAATGACGTCAAAAAGTTATCTATGTGATATTATTTTGAATAAAAATTTTGACTTTTGACTTTGACTCGAACATCGAAAGTTCGAACTCAAAACCAGCCAAGTGCGAGTCGGACTTGCGCACCGATGGTTCCGTACCACCTTTACAGCAACAACAAATGTTTTTCTTTAATCCTTAGCCACAGTATAAGAAAGGGTATCTAGTACTACATACAGTACGAACACTCCCCCCACCCCACTTTCTGGGGTAACTTAAGGGGAGCCGAGCAAGAAGCACATACAGGAGACGCAAGCGTGCAAGCGGGACGTCACGTATAGTAACGTCATCTTGTGTCGCGAGTGCCGGGCCTGTGCCTTAGCGCGACCCATTTCTTTTACTTTACAGTATGCTCTATCACACCAAGCTTGTTTGTAGCATGTTTCCTGTAAATTTCAATATCAAAAGAAAGATGTCATAATTGACTGCGCGTGACATGACGTAAGAAATACGGCAAATACGCTATTAAATCATAGTTCTGAAACTTGTAAAACAAAACGTGTTAATTGGTCTTACAGGAATTGAGTATGACTGTGTTACCAATGACATTGTGTTACCAATCATGTCTTCAAAACATTAAGAGCCGGCGCACACCTGGCGAATCGCTGCACTGCGTATTTTTCACTGCCAAACCATTATAGACTTTGCTTGCTTTTTTTGGTCACGATGATTAGGTACTCCTATCCGATTTCGGCCACGGCGCCGCCTGAAGGAATTAGTCGCACCTAATGCTAACACTTCACATAGCGTATTTGGCAAATATCGTGACAAATACGCGTTTTTGCTTGAAAATAGGCAATAAAACTACAAAAATGTGAATCCTAGGGGATTTTTGGTTGCATATTTGCCCCCGTTGCACTCCTATGTGCGTCGGAAACCGACAGACGCGTAGACGCCGGGAAACGAGTATTTTTTATGCGTGTTTTTTTCCAAATATGGTTTAGTAAACAGCAAGTCAAAGTAAACTTCTATAATCCAATGACTAAACCATCCTTATCTTAAAGTAAATGATCTAGCTAATCTAATATTATGTTAGTGATAAATATAGTAATATTAATTCATGGTCATTGTAACGAGAGATTTTATTAGGTACCGGTTTTAAGAAAAGAAGATTCTTATTTATTGCAAGCTTTTGGAAGATGTTCAGTTTGTTGCTAGCGACTTCATCCACACTCACCCGTGATTCCCATCAACAAAGCAAGAATTATAAGCAAACACAAAAAGTTTCATCAAAATGGGTCCAGTAGTTCCAAAAATGTTTGATTTGGAGTCAGGGATACCTTAAACACCATATCGTAATATACAAGGGTCCTTCTTAATATGCTGACACTTTTTTAAGGGGATGGTCAGACCATCAAACTGAACAACTTTCTCTATGGGACCAACATCGAAATCGCGCAAAAAAATCAGCTGTCCCATACATTTGGCTCGAGTAGGTCTGCAGTTTTGTATGGAGGGGCTGATATTTTTTCGCGATTTCGACGTTTTGGTCCCATAAAGAAAGTTGTTCAGTTTGATAGTCTGAACATCCTCTTAAAAAAGTGTCAGCATATTAAGAAGGACTCTATATATTTTGTTAATATACCCAACAATTATACTGACACACTTCTGTTACAGTTTGATGATAGTTTAAATAGTCTACAATAGATTTACAGGGTGAAATTGATATCATTGATATTAGTTTTTAAACAAGAGTCTACACATCAAACTGAACAACTTTTACTATGGGACCAAATTTACCAGAACAAAAAACAAATAAGCTGTTGCATACATTGGAGTTGAGTAGGCATTGCAGTTCAGTATGGAACAGCAGATTTTTTTTGCTCCGATCAGTTTGCTCCCATAGTTTACTATGGGAGCAGAGTAGTTTACTAGTTGTTCAGTTTGATGAGTAGACTCTTAGTTTAAAAATATATTAATTAAATAAGCATAGCATAGCATTAGCATAGCATATGCTCACGACTATATTCACCGAGGGGGTAGTCAGAGATCTTCTGAAACCTCAGAACATCCACGTTTCACCAGTAGTACCAAACTCTGTCCAGTGTGACGGGGGGTGAGCCCGTCGCTACTAATAAAAAAAAAAAAAAAAAAAAAAAAAAAAATAATAATAAAAAAATAAAAATAAATAAATAAATAATTAAATAAATTTAATTAAAAATGATTTATTTCAGATTATTCATCCATATTGTGTTAGTAACAATCGTCTTATAACTAGGTATGTTAGTTCACAAATAAATACACTCATTAATAAAATTTAATAAATTACAAAATATTACATTAAATTAAATGATATCAATTTCACCGTGTAGATAAAAAAAAAACAAAAAAAAAGATGAGAGGATGTCCAAGATATTTATTAAACAAAGGTAAGGATAAATAACAACTAAAATATAACTATAGGTAACACAAAATGAATGAAAACACCTAGGCTACTTAAAGGTTAGATTAAGTCACATTATCAAGTGCACAACTCTGTGTAAACTGTTCTGTTTTTTCTACATCCTGTAAATATAATTCCTTACATAAAATCATTCAATTCCTCAGAGAGATTATTCAATGCATTGTGAATAACACTTGTTAAGACTTTTAAATAGTTTTCAAGTCAGTGAAAGACATACATATCACACCTATGTCCCATAGGGGTAGACAGAAACAATGAGACAATGAGGGGTACATAATATTGTCAACAATATACAGGGTGTAAAATACAATTTAAAGTTATTTCATCCTGAAACTTCAAATGTGGAATGAGAGCATTGCTAAAACATTCTTAAACAGAAAGTTTGTAGGATGGGTGGGGGGGATAGACATATGCCTCCCCCCCCTAGAGGGAAAAAGTACGGACCCCCCTCCCCCTTTTTTTAAATAAAAAGTCAAATTTTAAGTATCCTGGTGCACGAATTTTTTTAGACTGCAGGTGGGCAAAAAAAAGGGGGGTTCCGAACTTTTTCCCTTTAGGGGGGGCATGTGGGGGCCCCCTATCCCCCACCCATCCCCACCCCCAAATTCGACGGTACTCATTGTACAGTTGAGCCTTTTTTTGCATGTTTTGACTATACAATTATAGATAAAAAGACAAAGAAATCCTCGGTCAACCAGTCAAAATTTTTCAAAAATATACAGGCTCCTTTTTAATATGCTGACACTTTTTTAAGAGGATGTTCAGACCATCAAACTGAACAACTTTCTCTACGGGACCAACATCGAAATCCCAAAAAAAATATCAGCTGTCCCATACATTTGGCTCGAGTAGGTTTGCAATTTTGTATGGAAGAGCAGATTTTTTTTTTGCGATTTCGATGTTGGTCCCATAGAGAAAGTTGTTCAGTTTGACGGTCTAATCATCCTCTTAAAAAAGTGTCAGCATATTAAGTTGGACCCTATATTTCTAAATATGTAACTCACATCGCTCATGTAAGGAGTCCAGTCATGATTAGTGGAGTCCCATTCAGGCGGAGGCTTCTTTTCCCTCAATCTATTTATAATAGTCGCATCCGAATCACCATCTACTACCGTACGGTCAAAATCGAAAATCGCGAGCGAAGGCATTTTAAATACGAGCGCGTACGACCAACTTCGCAAATGCACTGAGATTTTTTTTATGAATCACAGCTTTATTAGCGGCGGTCGCGTGGGACGACTCTACGTCGAGTTTTTCGGAATAATATTGGAATATTTCCCATGTTTTTTCCTTCGAAAATTCGTAAGAACACGAAAATTCTGCAAACAGCTGACAATGACATTGACATTGAATTTGCCGCTTCTTTAGTTGCTGCAAGTGCGATGATATTTGTGAATGAGAACAATTTTTTTAGTGAAATATTTGTATAGCGCTGTCACTGTTTCTCTTAGCAAGTTTAGAAATTGGCATACTACAAAAACGCAGTTTTGACATGTTCCGCTTTTGATGCACGTTTTTGGGAATGGGATAACGTGACGTTGCTGAATGCATGTTGCATAAGAACTACTCATTAGAAAACTTTGTAAACTTTAATCGTAATTAACTACGGTTTGTAAAATTCGTTTGTAATTGTAATTTTCTATAGCTTATATTTCAAGAAATAAATACGAATTTTTTCATAAACAATGTTGTTCTATTCATTGTAGTTAGGTATTAAAAAATGTAATGTAATGTCTGTCAAACGTTATGTCGGCCCAAAGTTATGTCGGTCAAGTCAAACGTTATGTCGGCCCAAAGTAATGTCGGTCATCTCATCTGTCTGTCGGACAAAAGTTCCAGAATCAAAAAATAGTACTCATGGTGCTAAAACCGAGCAAAAAAATTTGTACCACAAAAAAAAAGTAAAAAATCTGACAGATAAGAAATTCTTGTCATAACCTCTTTCAGCGATTTTGTTTCAAAAGATTAGTTGAAAATTAAATTTTTACCACAATAATGGCTTCGTTAAAAGTGTATTCAGTGGGTAAACTCGCTACATATCTGACGGGGTCCACACTGCGGAGCCTCCGCTCAAATCTATACAAGTAAGTTGCGCAACCGAACTGCCTAAAAAATAACCTCCAAGTCAATTTTAAACGTATTATTTTTCTGTATATTTGACTGTAAAATTATAGTTAAATACCATTTTTGTCGCTCGTTAACTATAATGGTGTTTATGAACTATCTAATAAGTAGATAGAACTAGTTTAAAATTTCTGATGTAATATTTACTTTTATCTCATAGGTATACGATATTATCTCGTTTAGAGGCCCAGTAGGAGTGTCTAGTTAATCCTAAATAGAAGGTATGTCAGGATTGAACAAAATACATAGTCTCTGCCTACCACTTTGGGAAAAAGACGTGAATTTATGTATGTATAGCTAAATTAAAAATTTAGATATATGCTACCTTAATCAAGGGAGGCCAGGTCCAGTGGTGAGAAAACTTAACTGTCGTGCAGGAGGTGATGGTTCGATCTCCGTCCAGGCTGACTCGTATCAATCAGTTTTGCAGAATTTATGTATGACTTGTAACACCACTGGCTTTTCGGTGAAGGAAAATATCATGAGGAAATGCATGCTTCAATTTTGAGGCAATTCCACCCACTGTCCATTTCAAGTGGTGTTGGGCTCACTCCCCTGGACAGAATTTCGGGTACTACTAGTGGAATGTGGATGTTCTGAGGTTTCAGAATATCTCTGACTACCCTCTTGGGGAATATAATCGTGAGCATGTTATGCATATGTATATGCTAGTATTATAAATTAAAATGTTAACATAATAAAGTTTGCATTCTAAAATCACAGAACCACAGCACACTACAGTACAGAGGAGAAGACAGCCCCGGACGGCGACAAGCTGCCGGCCTCCGTGGAGGAATGCCACAAGCAGCTGGAGACCCTCACCGGGGAGCTCGGCACACTGAAGACCCAGCTCAAAGACTACGAGGTGCGTTTGTATTGTAGATCCCACAGAATCCAACGCATTACAGTACTGAAGAGAAGATAGAGGGCTACAAAAAGGTGAGGTGCAGAGTACTCGAAACTGACGGGCATGTATGACTAGATGTATGGATGTGAATGAGGCAAAAGAGGTATAGGATTGTAGTAGAACAGAGTAACAGAGGTGTGACCGTATAGATAGATAAATGAGATCAACAAAAATATTACTTTTTTTCTCCATTTTAAGCAGGTTTTTTTTATTATTTGTGTTGGGCTATTGCAAGCAAGGGTCGTTAATGTAACACTTGGTCCTTTGTGTTCGCCCCAAGCTCACCCATATTTTACGCATACCTTCGAACTTGTGGTATTTTCTTTTCTTTCTCGGGAATGCAGGTTTCCTTACGATGTTTTCCTTCACCGCCGAGCTAGTAAATGATAAATACAACAGTACATCATTTCCGAAGAACTTAGTGGTACAGGCCAGGAATCGAACCACCGCCTCATGATTGAGGCGCAAGCTCTCTTCTGTATGGGCTATCATCGCTCTTTAAGCAGGTTAGAAGGACAAGTAAATAGGAATGATTTTTGTTAATCTAGGCTCCTACTATAAACCGGACGATATTTAGGCTCAGTTTCAGCAGTTTGAGAAGCTCTCTGGTGGATAAACTCAAAAGATTGAAGCCCACTTATTAAACCTCAAATCTTTTTTTGTAAGTTGTTTTTGAACTCCACTCCACTCCAAACTCCACTTTTTTATTAAAAATAATGTAATGAAATAAAATTGTAATGCTCATGTATTTTTAAACCTTTAATCAAATTTGTGACTGTGTCGTTGGTGTACCTAATAAACTATTAAACTAAATTGCAGGACAAATACAAGAGAGCTCTAGCCGACGGCGAGAACGTGCGGCGTCGCATGATGAAGCAAGTCGACGACGCCAAGTCCTTCGCCATACAGAGCTTCTGCAAGGACCTGCTTGATGTGAGGACACTGTTCTATTCATCTATCTTCATTATTTTATTTTCAATGTGCATTATTTTATTTCAAATTAACTATGTGCGAAGCTTAGAGAGCGTCGGTGACGCGTTGCGTGGAGGTATGGACACAATCCGGGTTCACTAGGCTATGATAAAGGGCAAACACATTAAACTTCGAATAGTCCAAGCCTTCCGTATTATTAAGTCAGAATCTCAACACTTTTGTTTTTTTCACATTGAATGATAACAAGATATCAATTCATGTATTGTTTGGAATCTTAGCTGAGCAGCCCGAAATACTATTTCTCAGGTACGAACCGTAAAGATCAGAGCTGTGTCATCCGTGGCTTAAATTGTTATTACCACAGAACAGTATAAGAGGGGTTAGAAATGCAAAGTACACACAAGTCGCCACTTGTCTTCCCGCTCACGCTGCTACAACTACTCATACCCTCTCGCTCGCACCACGTCGCGCGCCTTATCGTGTTATGCAAATCATTGCATAACCTGTGGCGACACGTTCCACGCCTACTTTGCACTTCTAACCCCTCTTATAATGTTCTGTCATGTGGTTATTAAGATCACACCATATCATTTACATAAGCCATGAATAGTGTGGGTCCCAAAACACATCCTTTGGGGACTCTATGTTCCACAGACGCGAATGCTCATTGCTGATATATTCGCCAAATGTCAAACATTTTGTACAATTAGAAAGGGAACTATGGAACAATACCAGTGTACCTAAATCCTCGTATTCTGAGCTTTTCAAGTTTGTCACAGAGCCTGGGGTAGAGACCGTGTCAAATGCCTTAGCCACGTCAAGAATTATAGCCACATATTTCTAGCGATTGTCCAAAGGCTTAACAATGTGGTTGGTGAGATTATGAACAGCGCTGTCAGTGGACGGAGTTGTCAATTCCATCATCATCATCATCATCATCTAAGCCAGGGGTGGCCAAACATCATACATTGCGCGGTCTACATAAAATTTTTAGATATACCTGGCTGGCAGTGTAGCTTCAAACGCAACAGGTTTAGCAATGAATGTATATAAAGCCACCGTAGCCACTGTAGCCATGTGAACAGTACAAAAACTGACATGAACTGCCAGTCGGTTTAGGAGATACAGCCGTTCAAAGGTCAAGAATAAGAATAAGAATAAGAATATTTTATTGTTCAAACTGTGTACAAAAAAAGATGTTACAATAAGATAGAATCAACAGTTTGGTCCGCAGCACGGACGTACAATATAGGTGGCTTACGTTATAAACCAAAATAAAATATTTAAAATCAACGAATAAGCTAAATAACAATTAACAATACAATTTATTTAAACTACGATCTATTAAAACTTTTACAACTACTAACAATAATCTTATTATTCATCAAAATACTCATTTAACTTGTAATAGCACTTCGAAGTTAGCCATATTTTGAGTTTGTTTGAAAATTGCTTGCCATTGTATGCTTTAATATTGTGAGGTAATTTATTATAAATTTTTATAAACATATGGTAACAATTATTTCTGTACAAACTAGTATTGGGGCAGTGGTCAAATACAAGTCAGACCTTTGAACGTCAGTAACTCCAAAACCGACTGATGAACCATGTCAGTTTTTGTACTGTTCACATGGCTACAGTGCATACTACAATAATATCATACGATCAGCCCTGCAGCTGTTCGTACTTTTTTTCCAGACCTTTAAACGGCTGTAACTCCTAAACCGACTGAAGTTATGCAGGCAGACCTGATCCATCCCCATCACAGAGATGCTCTACACCCCATAAACACTGAATCAGCCTTGCTGCTGATGGTTGCAAAAAGTACACTTATCTCTTATAATATGACTTTGTTCATCATATACTAAATAATAATGCTTCAGGTAGCGGACACTCTAGCGGCAGCAGCGGAGAGCGTGCCGGAAAGCGAACTATCCGAGGGCACGGGCACTGAGAATGGCGGGGCAGCCGCGCTACGGTCACTACACGACGGAGTGAGACTCACAAGGGCTCAACTCACACAGGTGAGATGGACATTGAGATTGATATTAGAGACACCTTCCCTCCAATAGTACACATCTCCCCGAGAATTACACATCTACCCGAGAACTACACATCTCCCCGAGAATCACACATCTACCCGAGAATTACACATCTCCCCGAGAATTACACATCTACCCGAGAACTACACATACAATTACACATCTCCCCGAGAATTACACATCTACCCGAGAATTACACATCTACCCGAGAACTACACATCTCCCGAGAACTACACATCTACCCGAGAACTACACATCTACCGAAGTACAACCTTTTTCTATAAGTATTCCTTCCCTTGATATTCACAAAGTTCTGTTGTCATTCACATTAACATTCTACTGTATATTCGAAGGGAAGAACTACCATTCTTCGAAATACATCAAAATCCACCCCTGAAACACCTTCGTCATTCACATATTCCCTCAAAATCCACATTAGCGGCTTAGACACAGTATATTGACCTGTCTCAGGATACAGACTACCTTCCCTGAAAATAAACATCTTCCCTTCAAGATATATTCACAACTATTCTCTAACTT
Source organism: Agonopterix heracliana (assembly GCA_963693445.1). Taxonomy (NCBI): domain Eukaryota; kingdom Metazoa; phylum Arthropoda; class Insecta; order Lepidoptera; family Depressariidae; genus Agonopterix; species Agonopterix heracliana. The sequence continues at coordinate 602,073 of OY856333.1, read as the reverse complement.
CGTCAATATACACGTCTTTGTCTCTAATTCACACTCATTAAAAACAACGTGGACCCTGACGATAGGGCTAGTTCATAAATTCAAGGTCGCTCAGCGAGCTATGGAGAGAGCTATGCTCGGTGTTTCTCTGAGGGATCACATCAGAAATGAAGTGATTCGTCACAGAACTAAAGTGGCTGACATAGCTCAGAAAATTAGCAAGCTGAAGTGGCAGTGGGCTGGTCATATCTGCCGAAGAACTGACAACCGATGGGGTGTCAGAGTTCTAGAGTGGAGACCGCGAACTGGTAGGCGTAGTGTGGGACGCCCTGCTGCCCGCTGGACAGACGACCTAAACAAAGTTGCGGGGAGCGACTGGATGAGGAAGGCCGAGGACAGAGTTTTGTGGCGCGCCTTGGGAGAGGCCTATGTTCAGCAGTGTATGATGATAGGCTGATGATGATGATGAAAAACAACATTATTTTACGCAGGTGTTCAGCAGACACGGATTAGTGGCAGTGTCGCCGCTTCGAGAGAAATTCGACCCGAACCTACACGAAGCCTTATTCCAACAGGTGAGTACTAAAGTACTAAGCAGCGTTGTCAGATCGATTATTGGTCTTTCTAAATCTATGTCGGCCTCTGACAGCCGGCCGGGAAAGGCCGATCCTTTTGTCAGCCTGTGAAATCCATCCGAAAGATATATAGTGAAGTTCTTGATACATGACTGAAATAAGAGCCATATATCTTACAAGCGATTTACCGTAGGCGATATCTTAAAGAATTCGCCGCTATTTTAGGGTTGAACTACACATGGCCGCACGCGATCGCACTTTTCCGTCGCTCCATCCTTTTCTGTCACTCAGGAACGTCATTTGCTACGCGATCGCGTTCCGTCTATCTTATATGCTCTAGCAAATGACGTTCCCGAGTGACAGAAAAGGATGGAGCGACGGAAAAGTGCGATCGCGTGCGGCCATGTGTAGTTCAACCCTTAGTGTGCGTTATCTCAGAAATATATAGGCGATAACGCGGCGGTATAGTTACGATATCGTTCCAACGCCTATGCTCAAAAATCGCTTGTGTGATATGGCTCTAATCTTGCAAGATTCAAGGTGACATCCCACGTTCGAGTTTCCAGTTTGTACTTTATAGAATAGCAGCAGTGCAGGATAGATAACTTTGACCCCAAGCCCCAATGTCCTTTGATTAAATGAAAATAGCGGAAGATAGGTGACGTTCTTGCATTACGTACTCGAACAATGGATCTGCTTTTCATGGAATTACGAGTGAAAAGTAATGCCGTGTGATTTGTTTTTCTTTTTGAATGATTTGTACAACGAATAAAAAAAAGCACACGAAGGCATAAGGTATAGGTACCACTACCTTTATTCAGAATAAAATCAAAAAATCTCAATCACGTTATGCCGCTCGTATCGCGATGAAGTGAATTAGGCGACGGGGGCTCAATTTATGCAGTCCATGCGCTAAGCTAGTCACATATCTTCCACTATTTTAATTTAAGTATAAGCATAAGCATATGCTCACGACTATATTCCCCGAGGTAGTCAGAGATATTCTGAAACCTCAGAACATCCACGTTTCACCAGTAGTACCGAAACTGTGTCCAGTGTGACGGGGGGTGAGCCCGTCGCCACTTATAATGGACAGTGGGTACAATACATGCCTCGAAATTGGAGCATGCCGGTTTCCTCACGATGTTTTCCTTCACCGAAAAGCCAGTGGTGTTACAAATCGTACATAAATTCCGCAAAACTAATTGGTACGAGTCAGCCTGGACGGGGATCGAACTATCGCCTCCTGCACGGCAGGCAAGGTTACTTGGCACTGGACCACCACGGCTTATATATTTTAATTTAATCAAAGCCAATGTCTAAGAATTTTTTTTTTTCGTCACTACTCACTAGCCTCTATTTTCCCTAATAAACATTATTTATTTATTTTTCCTCCCCACAGGAAGTAGAGGGCGCGGAACCAGGCACGGTGGTAGCAGTAAGTAAGGTCGGCTACAAGTTGCACGAGCGATGTGTGCGCCCCGCGCTCGTCGGGGTCGCTAAACCGAAGGGCGGCTCCTAGTGGGGGCGCTAACCAAAGAGAACTAGGTCGTAGTCTATTCCACTAGCTCCTTAAAGACTGGAGTATGATGATATCGTATACGTTTTAATGAATAAGCGCAAAACCTCATACACCTCAACAGATTTATGACTAAACTAGTGTTTTCCCGCGACTTCGTCCGCACAAATTATATACCAGATTTTAAGTCAGATCATAAGCTATCAAACAAAAAAAGTTTCATCAAAATCGGTTCAGTAGTTTTTGCGTGATGCGCGAACAAACAAACAAACAGACAAACAAAATTTCTAAAAAAGGTTGATTTCGAGTCAGGGATTCCTAAAAACCATATCGTAATCTTTTTTTTGTAAATATCTTCAATGTACAGACACACTTCAGTTACAGTTTTATAATAGTTTAGATAATTAGTTTGAAATAATAATTCGCATTTTAAGTTTTGAGCCAAAAATTATTTGTTATCATTTTAGCAATTAATGAAAGCGCTAACGTGCTCATGGATACATTTTAAGAGCCTTGTTTTGGTAGTAAGGAGAGTGAAAGTGCCCGTGCGGTGGGTTGAGATCAAGTTCAATGAATTTTAAATTTTACAAGCTAATTATTTAATACATATTATGTATTTTGAAAAAAATATCCTATATTGAAAACATGATAATTCGTTTCTGCTCTCGATCCGTAACAAACTACTTTCTAGTTTTGCGTTAATTCATTAACACCTTGTATAAACCCCTATGCGTTTAATTATAAGCACTAAATCGGTATAATTTGAGGGACTAGTGGAACGAAAGGCACTAAAGATTTAAGATTGAATGGTGACTCATTTGAGCATTTACAGGTGACAGATGAATGAACTACTTTAATAAATGTATTTATTGTTTATAAAAACATACTTTAGGATACATAATTTGAGTTCTATTATCGATTTATCACAAATATTTCCTTTGTGTGAATCACATGTGATTAATGGACACGGATTTGTCCGTAAAAGCAGTGCACCGTCACCTACTGCGATAAGTACCTAATGTTACAGGCGTTTCCTCCACAACCACTACACGTCTAGAATATTATACCTACTCACATCTATCCATCTATTTTTGTATAACGTAAAGTAACAAAGTTATAAGTATAGTTGTATTTTAAATATCTCGAGAAGCATTCTAGCGGGCGGGACTATTAGCCCGACCCGAGGGTAGACTGTTTTTGTACGCGCACGGCGACAGATGTGCTAGCGAAATTATTGTAATACTAAATATAAACAAATGATCGAAGATCCAGTTTTTATTTAAACAATCCCGTCACACTACGCATAAAACAAAAGTGGCCAATTTTCTTAGGTTGGTGTGCGTGAGGCGTTATACAACTTATCTCTGTGTGCGTGTATAACGACACGGTTTACCGAGTAGAGTTGGGTGATATTTTTTTCGATCCATTCGTAGCTTATTCGGGCGCCGCGTATCACATGCGATACAAACTATCGTGCATTGGCATAAGGCGCATTTCAGTTCGTCGTTCCTGAAGCGCAGTTCCAAATTTGAAAACGCGCGCGAAATCGGGAGTGGTATCTGTTACAGTCTTAGATCAAAATAAAATTAACTAAGGTTACAGTAGTAACTATTGAATAATCTGTGGTTTAATCCCAAAACATCGTCGCGCGTCGCGTTGTAACATTAAGAAATATCAACAAGAACACCAGCTTCATATAAGCGAGCGCAACTAAACTAGTCCCGCGAAAAAATCATAATTCATCGCTATAGGTATCAAAATGGCGTAGATACGTGTCTATGGGCGGTGCTAGTTTCATATTTTGTATGATGCATCTATTCATGTGGCAATATCGTCCGTTTATGTGTAAATTATTACGATGCGCTGCCGTCGCCGCATTACGTTCAAATCGGTCTTTCGCAACTTGGTAGGGCAACAATAATGGGATTTGGACCGGAAATTGTTATTATTTCATCGTAATTTCATCACAGAATTTTATAGAGCGTTGGTTGATGTGTGGGTAAGTCCATGAATCATATGTGATCAAACTGTTTTAAAAATTGTACATAAGTAATTATTTTGTATACAGGGCCCGAGTGAATGATTGTTTAAAAATTTATTCTTTTTGCGTTGTCGACCCATCAAGATGTATATTTTGCGATACCTAACTAAACATTTTGTATGAAAACTGAAATGTCTGTTGTAAATTTTCATTAGTTTCCATTCTTTTTTCTTAAAAAAAAACAAGTTATATTAATTTCAGCATTTAATTTTAATTTTACTATTTAAGTAAAGAATGAAACTATATTTATCATTATTTATATCTATGTTGCAGTCCCTTTCTAACACTGTAAAGGTGAAATTGGAAAGAAACGGACAAATCCCTAAAATGTAAAAAATCTGGTAAATTTTCAGAATCCCTTTGAATGCATAGAGATTAAATTATATTGTATGGTATGACTTGGTATGAAATTAGAAAACTTAGAACTTTCCAATTGAGTTGAATGTATGCTTATTTTGTATGATTTATTATGAAGAGCGTAATGGTGGTAGTTGTTGGTTTAATAAAATAGATTGTTGAACTTTTTGCGTTATTTATTTATCCTATACTAGCTGTATCCGCCGCTTCGCCCGCGTGGAATAAAAACGGGGTAAGGGTTGAACTACACATGGCCGCACACGATCGCATTTTTCCGTCGCTCCATCCTTTTCTGTCACTCAGGAACGTCATTTGCTAGAGCATATAAGATAGCCGGAACGCGATTGCGTTCGATAGCACGACCGCGTGCGATGCGGCTGAATGACAGAAAAGGATGGAGCGACGGAAAAATGCGATGCGATGCTATTAAATTAGGTTCAACCCTTATACTGGTTTGGGGGATCCTGGTGGACTAACCCCTAAATGCGACGGGTGTAAAATTAAATGTGTTTCGTATCGAACAGTGCTTGAGACCATCAAACTGAATAACTTCCACTCTGGAAACTACGAAATCGCGAAAAAAATCATTTTTTCCATAGAAAATTTCGATAACTCGACGAAAATGAAACAGCCGATTTTTTAACACGATTTTTAAGTTGGTCCCATAGTAAAAGTTGTTCAGTTTGATGGTCTGAAAGCACCACAAAGTATAAAACGTATAGTTTACACCATAACATTATAAGAGGTGTTAGAAATGCAAAGTAGCGCTTTTGCTTCGGAGACGTCTGTCGCCACTTGTCTTCCCGCTCACGCTGCTACAAGTACTCATGCCCTCTCGCTCGCACCACGCCGCGCCTTACGGTGTTATGCAACTCATTGCATAACCTGTGGCGACGCGTTCCACGCATACTTTTCACTTCTAACCCCTCTTATAATAATAATAAATATAATAAACTAGTGTTTTCCCGCGACTTCGTCCGCACAAATTATATACCAGATTTTAAGTCAGTTCATAAGCTATCAAACAAAAAAAGTTTCATCTAAATCGGTTCAGTAGTTTTTGCGTGATGCGCGAACAAACAAACAAACTAACAATTTTGTCAATAGATGGCGCTGCACGTCATTTAAATCGCGCTATCGAGTGTCATTTGAATTTATATGAAATGAACCGCTACTTTTTTGTTCCTGATGGTTTTACGGTTTTATAATAGTTAAGATAAGATAAATATCTTGGACAGTGTCACACAAATTATCTAATTTAATCGAGCCTGGACTTGTATTATGATAACTAGACAACGATATAGAATACAAGATACAAAAACATCCATGACTCGGGTACAAATATTCATATTCACCAACACCATACAAATATTTGTCCCTTACGGGATTCGAACCCGCGACCCCCGGCATAGCAGGCAGGTTCACTGCAGACTGTGCTGTCGGGCCGTCATTTATAATGTTCTGTGGTTTACACAAAGTGATATAATACACAAAGTATAATGTTCTGTGGTTTACACAAAGTGATACGAAAATGTATAAGAGGCAGGGAATTTATAAAAATAAAATATATCAAATACCTTATACATTTACTTTTTATTAAGAGTAATTACATCTAAACCATCCGACCCTAACTGCATTAACATAAGGGCTACATTTCACTGATAGAATCTAGCTTAGCTATCTTGGTTACAAAACGCCAAAGAATAACAATAATTTAATACAGTCAATTGCACAGGAGAATACCTATTTACTTTAGCGTAGGTACACAATGGCCGAAATTACGCGTGTACTATAAGTACATATTATTAGTATAGTATTAAATTAGCAGTTATATCACATAAAACATATTTTTCTCGATAACAATCTAACATTTTCAATTGAAGCATTGATAGTGACGTAAAACTATGAATGGGAGAAAATTTTTTTCCACTGGAAAGTTTGTTCTTCGTAATTAAGTTGAACGGAACCATCAGGCGTGCGATTTTTGAATGTCATCGGTGAGATTGAACGGTTTTTAAATCTCACACAAAAGCCTTCTCATGCATCTTTCTACTGCAGATTTGACTTTCAAAAATCGTACTCCTGAAGTATGACCTGTTACTACTTATTTATAAGGTACCAATTTATACAATTATTTTGTTATATTGAGTTATATGTATGTATTTATGTATATATTTATACTATGCGTAAATTATAATATTTTGTATCGATTAGTACACCGCCATAGCATTTATCTCATGTAAGACTTCTTCCATCCACTGGTTGTCTGGAAGAAATCACTTTTAGTGATAAGGCCGCCTTTTGTACCCTTCTTGTTCATGTAATTTGTTGTTGTTTTTTTTTGTGTATTTTGGTGTGCAAATAAAGAATATTTATCTTATGATTTTTGAAAGTCAAATCAGCAGTAGAAAGATGCGTATCTCCAAAGTAATTTAGACATTTTCAACTGCTGAGCTCACCGAATGAGATTCAAAAATCGCACTCCAGAGCTTCCCGACTATCACTTGGTCGGTATTTTATATACCAGAAAAACACCAGTCGGCAATTAAAAAATTTAATTAACCGCAGAAATTACGGGGGTGATTGGGGATCTACCTCCTAGCGGTCCACCCCGGGCAACGGCATCACAAGCTACCAAGTTTGTGGTGGCGGCTGAACGATCCCCCACAGCGGTGTGGTAGGCTCCGCAAGGAGCCGCCTGGCTCGCGACCACCCTCCTGCCGGAGTCTGGCGCCAAGCAGCTTGCTGCGTTCCGTCAGTGTGCAGGAGTGCCAGTGCACTTCTGGGTAAGCTCGCTACATCTTCGGCCCCATCTTTGTCCTGAGGACTAGATTGGGGTCAAGAGCAAACCCATCAATAATCAAAAAAAAAAAAAAAAAAACGTCGCGTAATTTCGGCATGTACGCTTATTCAGACTTGAACTCAATCTGGTTACATTTTTACTTGATACACTTTCGCTGCTAAGCTCAAAATAATGATCCTCGCGCAGTGCTAAAACTGACGCCCCTCGTAGGTCGTGCGCACAGTCGTATCGTAAAAAGACCAAAGCGGCTCGCCTCGTGGGTCGGCCCGCACAGGCGTAAGGTTTGGGTGACTCACGCTGTAGGTCATGAGCACAGGCGAAGCTTGACCCCCCGTAGGTCATGCGCACAGTCGTTACCGTGAAACGATAAACTGGCTCGTCTCGTGGGTCTGCTCAGCCGTAAGGTTGTCAGTGACTCGCGATGCTACATAACTGACTCGTTACGTGGGTCTTTTAGCATTGCGGCCCATTTGTCTCAGACCTACGACGTAGGTCGTCAGCAGTGAAAGTGTTAAAAGGTTGCAAATACGAGGAAAATAATTATAATAATGAAAACAGTTTCCACCTTAGCCTCCGTAGACGGACTTGCCCAAAACACTCTTCTTTTTTAAAATATCTGTTAAAAATAATCGCTAATAATTCGTCCATAAACCGAGTTACACTCGATCGAAAACGTACATCTTCTTTATTTGATGATACATTTTAATTTAATACATATTTTCGTAAAAATACATTAATATACTTCTGTCTCATCATCAAACATACACAATGATTACATAAGCATATGCTCACGACTGTATTTCCCGAAGGGGTAGTCAGAGATATTCTGAAACCTCAGAACATTCCGCCAGTAGTACCGAAACTCTGTCCAGTGTGACGGGGAGTGAGCCCGTCGCCACTTGTAATGGACAGTGGGTACAATACGTGCCTCCAAATTGTAGGCGGTTTAAAACGGCGTCGAATGAATATTGAAAGTGACGTCAATTTTATAAATTCATAGGTGCGTCTTTTTTTAAATTCTCCAAGGCGTCTGTTATTGGAATTGAAAATGGCATGTTAATAAAAATTTTAACGTTTTATTTCAATTCAAAATGATGACGTTTTTTAATACAAAATGGCGCTTACTTGTCCGTCGCGTTATCAAGAAATCTGGGCACCCAAATTATTTGTCTAAAACTGTGAAATTTTGTTTAATTTTTCCTCTTAATTGCGTTGAAAAACGTCGTTAGTCATTACAGTCTCGGCTCGTTTACAGCCCTCGTCTACGGCTCGAGCTAACAATCCAGCTTGTAATAACCGACTAAGCTCATAATGTACTATTACTGTCAGTTTACAAAACCAAACATAAATAAAAAGGCGTTATTTTAACAAAAACCTGTCGTTGGTCATTACAGTCTCTGCTCGTTTACAGCCCTCGCCTGCATTTCGAGCTGCAATCCAGCCTCGACTATAACCACCAACATAGCTCATAATCACGGAACATAACTAAACAGGCTTTATCCCCAGCGCGGCGTCCTGTAACCATCATCGTCGCCACTCGGAGCCCTAGAAGCCCTCCTGGTAGACCTTGGAGTCCAGCCTGGCCTGCAGCAGCTCCAGCTGCCGCCGCGCCTCGCACTGCGGGAAGTTGTTCAGCTCGTAGTATTGCGGCGCTATTTTGAGCAGCCATTCCGCTGTGGAAGAAAAAATATAGATTTTAATAAGGTCATACACTATTATCATCATCAGCCTATATAGTATATACGTCCCACTGCAGGGCACAGGCCTACTCTCTAGGAGGGTGTATGGGCGTTAGTCCACCACGCGTGCCCAATGCGGATTGGTAGACTTCACATACGCATCGGAATTTCTTCTTCAGCGTATGCAGGTTTCCTCACGGTGTTTTCCTTCACTGTTTGAGAGCACTCGGTATTACGTAGAAACACTCATTGGTACGTGGCATGTGGTCCGTGCGGATTCGAACTGGCACATGTATGGTGGCGGAAATATGGTCTCTGGCTTCGATCAAAGTAAAATTAATGGATAGTTAGAACATTTCAATCCAGAAAAATAAGGCAAAACAAATGACAGGTATACTTCAAATATGTACCGAGATGACAGACAAGTGTGCCAGTTTGTATGAACCATAAAGGGTATTATACCAGGAATAGAGGAACATACAGCTGAGTGAGCGAGATGTACCTAGCGGCACCACTGTATAATAGAAAGAGATACGTGACGCTAAGCAATAGGACCGTTTTTTTAGTCTCCAATTAATTTTTACAATTCGGTTTCCGTGAATAATTGCGAATCTAAAGTGAAATCGTAGATAATTTTATGAAATATACTGACACTACATCATTAATTTATCCACAACTTCACGTTAGACTCAGAATTATAGACAATAATAGAATTTTTGCCTGCGAATAGTCTCCAAAAAACATCCAAAAACGGTTTCATTTAACAACTCATGTTTGTTGCTCTATTCCTGTAAGGAATAATACTTTTATGGTATGGACCAAGTGCACCAGTAGTGTGCTTCAACTTACCGCGCTTTGTGCCTATCCATTAATTTACTTAGATCGAAGGGCTCTGGCGGACCCCACTGCGTGCTCTATGGATTGCCCTCCTGCACTCTGAAGTTGACAAGACAGACGCCACTTCCCCCCGCTCCCCACGCGATGCGCAAACGCAAAGCTATACCGCTCAGATAATTTTGTATAATTATTGAGGAAAAGTCTATTGAAATGTATCTAAAACCTTAGATCAAAATAAAATTTTCTCCCCTCCGGACGTAAAGCGTCAATTGTCGTCCCGCTGCGCTAAACGAAGTTGTCGCTTTCCACCTCTGTCGAGGAGAAAAATAGTATACTAACATCGGGCAGTAAATAAGAAAGCCTCAGATCACATGTTTGTAAAACAATTACACGAGATCTGAGACCTTTCTTACTTTCCTGTCCTTGGTGTGTAATCTACTATAATGGATAGGTCTAAAGCGCGGTAAGTTGAAGCAAACTACTGGTGCACTTGGTCCATACAAACTAGCGCCATTATCTGTCAAATCTAGGGCACTTGCATACACATTTGAAGTAAACCTTTCATTTGTTTTGCCTCATTTGAAATGTTCGCGTAAGGCCTATCCATTAATTTTATTTTGATCTAAGTCTAAAACTGTCTAGAGAGTATCCCTTCTTTTTTAGTACTTTATTTATTAATTGGGCTAATGCTGTATGGCAACATATTTGGGCTACAATTATTATACTTACGTTTGATATCAGTGACGGTCCTTATGTAGTTCTTGGTCGTGAGCACGAACTCGTTGTATATGACCCAGTCGGGCTTGTGGTCGAGGCAGGTCGAAGGGTGCAGTTGAACCACTTGGTTGTCTTTTACTGTCAGGTAGTGCCCCGTTCGCTCCAAGTGTGCTACCTGTAAAATTCGGATGATAATGTTACATTTAGTAAGTGGAGATAAGAAAGAAAATGCAGAATAAGTACATGTAAAAAAGTGATAACGTATATTTACATGTTAGGTTAAACATAACATACATAATTATTGAAACTACAGACTTTTTTGTACTCAAATGAAAGCTAATAACATTTATTGCAACTTTAGTTTAACACTTTAAGGGCCTGTTTCACCACTTCTGAATAAGTTCTTGTTAGCTTATCCGACAAATATTTTGACATTATTTCATACAAAATATGTCAAACTATCTGTCAGATAAGCTAACAGGAACTTACCCAGAAGTGGTGAAACAGGCCCTAACTGTCCCAATGATATTTTACGTTCATATATCACCACATGTCCAAAAATATGATCATATTATGAAGGTAATACGAGGTCACATAATGAATTTTAGGTATGCGAATATTTTAGGTAAGTTAAATTTCGTCAGCAGACTCCTAGGTAGCTATCAGAAAATAAAAATCATTGAATGTAATGCACGGACGTCTGAGCATTGACTAACGACCAATAGTTTGTTCAAAAACGTTGAAACATACTCGAGAAATCAAATTCACGCTAATGTTTCATTTTACGTATCAAGCCAGCTTGTCAGTGCATAACATGTGATGCATATGGACAGTTAAAGTGTTAAGAGAAGTTTATTCCGAGAGCGAAAATGCGCGCTGCATACAAACGTACTATGGTGATATTTTCAATACTAACCAATTAAAGTCAATGAAATTTTGCAGAAACAATCTAGAAACAAATCTCTATGCTTGTATGGAGTCAGATGTCCGTTAAAATATACAGTTTCAATGCTAGGATTAATTTAAGATTTGTATGGAAATCTTTGAGGCACTGTAACTTGAAAACTATACATTTTTACTTTTTCTTTATTTCTTTATCAAATTTTGACATTGTTTACTGTTCTGACCACTAGTTTTTGACATTTTGCATTATTACAATATTATGAATTGAATTTTGATATACTAACTTAGTGAGTAAGCAATACTAACAATGAAAGTAATTGTAACTTGTGACATACCTACAATATAGAATTTATGTTCTGAAATAAATAATTTGATTGATTGATTGATTGATTAACGAAAATCTGACTCCACACAAGCATAGAGATTTGTTTCTAGATTGTTTCTGCAAAATTTCATTGACTTTAATTGGTTAGTATTGAAAATATCACCATAATACGTTTGTATGCAGCGCGCTCCGAATTATATCCCCTTAAAAACAGTTACCGATTGGATCTTGCGTTGTTTTCATATCGACAACACTTCTCACTATAATTTATCTATTTTACTGTACAGTGGATAGTAAACCTACATACCTGCATGAAGAATCCGTTAACGAGCGCTTTCCTTATATTAATGTAGTAGTCTTTACTTGTGAACTCTGTACTCGTCCTCTTCAAACTGAACCTGTAATTATAAATAACGTATTGATCATACAGGATTAGCAAGGAGCGTCTGTGACGGTATGGAAACTAAATGGTCCGGGTTCGAATCCGCACGAACGACATGCCATGTACCGATGTGTTTTTCTAACTAATGTACGATCAAATAAAATAAAATCAAAATTGTTTGATCAAAATAATATCACATAGATAATTTTCTAACTTCATGTTTTTGAATCTACCACCGGATCGTGTAGGTGTTCCGTTATAAAGAAGATGCGGCCAGAAACTCTACAACACACATCTATTAACACTTTCGCTGCTAAGCTCAAAACAATGGTATTATGGTACTCGCGCAGGGCTAACACTGCGGAATGCTATACAAATCTGACTCAAGGTGTGAGTCGTGCGCACTGCGGCCCATTTGTCGCTGACAAACAAATAATCATTGAATTTATAGTAACCAATTTTACAGAGGACTTGTTTAACATGGGACTTAAACTTGTTGTCTGGCAAGTTTAGAATATCCTACGTAATACAGACTGCTCTCAAACGGTGAAGGAAAACATCGTGAGGAAACCTGCATACGCTGAAGAAGAAATTCTGATGCGTATGTGAAGTCATCGATCAAATAGTGAAGTCTACCAATCAGCATAGGGCAAAAAACAAGTATTTTTCTCCCCTCCAGTCGGAGAGCGTCAATTTTCGTCCCGCTGCTCTAAACGAAGTTGCCGCTTTCCTCCTCCGCCGAGGAGAAAAATAGTATTCTAACCTCGGGCAGTAAAAAAGAAAGCCTCAGATCACATGTTTGTAAAACAATTACATGTGATCTGAGACCTCAAACTCGAAATGTTTCATTCAAAATAATATCACATGGATATCTTTCTGACGTCATTTTAAACTCTACCACCGCGTCGGAAGGTGTTCCGTTGTAGAGAAGATGCGGCTAGAAACTCTGCCTGCTCTGACCTTTCTTACTTTCCTGCCCTCGGTGTGTAATCTACTATTACTACTATGGAGGTGCTACTTGGGAATGTTCCTCCATTGAAAAGGGAAGATCTTCCACCAGGCTTAGTGTGAAGCCTGGGGACCGGCCGTGGTCCAACTGTTCTTAGTTGGACCTTGTATATATAAAGAATCTCTGTGATTATTTCTCTTGCGCGATTTATGTCTCGCATTCGATTGTGAACCTTATTTGTAGTAGGTTACGAGTTACGTATTTACGGTGAACGTTGTCTTTGTGCGGAGCATATTTCCGGGGGCCACGGTATCGCCATCTGTTAGCTTCTTTGCTATAACTTGTGGGTGTTGATATCTATGGCAAGTCCCCACACTACTAATCTACTATTGCATACCTGTCCATGATCCGGCTGAGTTGTTGGCGCACGTTGTCCCCTGACTTGAGCGATCTGTAGTTTATGAAGTTGTCGTAGCACCAGTGCGGGTCCTCCATGTCTGTAATACATCAGGGGTCAGATATAGTGACTGATAGAGTACCTACAGGGTGTAAGGGGAAACAATTTCATTACTTTATTTAAAAGGTGATTGAGAACTTTCACTAAGGAAAATAAGATAAATTCGATCAACTGGTTGTATTTATTATTAGAAGTCGTAAAAAGAGAAGGTACTAGAAGGAAGCACGTGTCTTGTCATATTCACTCAGTAAGAGACGCACATAGCAATTTCGCTCTAGTTAAAAAAGGAGATCGCTACTTATTGCTGTCCTTATCGACGTAACCACTTTTATGTTCTACGACGGCTGTCTGACTCCGGAGTCAGACATCTAGCTTCATACAAATTGTATAGAATTTTATGACTATCGCTACCTCATACGCGGTTACACTGATGTTCAGTCTCAGCGTAAGCGAAAAAAAATCTTAGTCTAAGTGAGAAGTCCTTTTTTGGTGTTATTTTTTTAGGTTCCTTTGGAAAAGCATATGCTCACGACTAAATTCCCCGAGGGGGTAGTCAGAGATATTCTGAAACCTCACCTCAAACCTCTCCTTTGGAAAAGTTGTTCAGTATTATGAATACAATCATTCTTTAACCCTTGAACTCCCACAGACACAGTATTCTTGAATTTAACCACTCATTGTTTATCTATTAATACTGTGATGTTAGAGGTTACCTCTTTAGGAATTGTGAAGGAATGTTATTATTATTATTGATGGTTGGGCTATTGCAAGCAAGGGTCGTTATGTAACACTGCGACCATCGCTGGTCTTTTGTGTTCGCCCCAAGCTCACCCATATTTTACGCATACCTCCGAACTTATGGTATTTTCTTTTCATTCTCGGGTATACAGGTTTTCTCACGATGTTTTCCTTCACCGCCGAGCTAGTGATAATGATAAATACAACCGTACATAATTCTGTAGAACTTAGTGGTACAGGCCAGGAATCGAACCGCCGCCTCATGATTGAGTCGCTAGCTCTCTTCCGTATGAACTATCATCGCTCAGGAATGCTAAGATTTTATGATGATATCAATACAATATAAGCTAGGCTACTGACTCTGTTTGAACGCGTGGTACACGTTGAGTAGTGTGAGGTGGTCTCCGTCGATGTGTGCGAACCTCATCTTGGCCTCGTCGGCTGCCTTGCGGGCCTCGTTTGGTCTCACGAAACATTGTGGCACTGCAACAAAAATAAAAAAGTAAGTTATAGCCTGTGAGATCCCACTGCAGGGAAAGGGCCTGTCACTTATAATGGTGAGATTGAGTGGGCCGTACTCCATCACGCGGGCCCAGTGCGGCTTGGTGGAGGCAAGTTAGTGGAAAACTTGCTGTCAGTATGGCTCACAACTCCATGGAAGGCGGGAGAAAGATGGCAGTAGGAAATTGTGTAGTCCTCTCTCACGCAGTATCGCATGAGGACGTCATTAAAAAATGCCAGGTTAAAAGCAGCCGAAATTGACGGGAATGTATGACAAGATGTATGGACTTAGAGGAATCAAGAGACGTGTGTCAGATCCGCCCAAAATGGAGATCCATAATCTCTGCCTACCCCTCTAGGAAAAAGGCGTGAGTTTATGTATGTATGTATGTATGTATGTAGTGTGCTTAAAACGACCTCATCAATGTTTCCAGCGCTAGTGGACCCAAGAAGTCAATATGCACCAAATTGTTGACGCCCAGCTTTTTCAATTGCATCTTGTCAGTTTGTCTAGGGTCTAATATTGTGTCTAGGATGTGATATGGGTGTCTCACCTGAGAGCATGGCTGTGATGGAGAGGATCTCGTTGGAGCAGTTGTGGTTGCAGCTCGCGATCAGCATCTTGGCGAGTTGGGGGTCCAGCGGGAACTCCGCCATCACGGCGCCGAGGTCCGTCAGGTTACCGTCGTCGTCTGGGGAATATAATTAGTTACCGATAGGTGTGCTGATTAGTAATTATTATAATATTATAATTTACATACGAAAACACTGGATTAGGATAGTCAAATGAACTAAATTCTGTTGTGCCATTCTGGTCTCCATTTCTTCTTCTCTTCTTATCGTGTGAGCAAACCATAAAGGTATTATACCTTACAGGAATAATACCTTTATGCTTAGATCAAAATAAAATGAATGGATAGGCGTTACGCGAACATTTCAAACCAGTCAAATGAGGCAAAACAAATGAAAGGTTTACTTCAAATTTGTATGCAAGTGCCCTAGATTTGACAGATAATGGCGCTAGTTTGTATGTACCAAGTGCACCAGTAGTGTGCTTCAACTTACCGCGCTTTAGGCCTATCCATTCATTTTATTTTGATCTAAGCCTTTATGGAGCAAACCCTGGTGTTCGAGTTTTTAAAGACCGCCTTACGGCCTCTGATGTGGTTTTTATGTAACAACTGATACCACCAGAGCTGTAGCCGGGCCCAACGGCTTAACGTGCCATCCGAAGCACTGAATCATCTTTATTTTCAGACAATCAGGTGATTCAGCCTGCAATGTCCTAACCAAGTAGGGAAAAACGCACAAAGTGACATATTACTAGGTGTCCCCCGTGGGAATCGAACCCACGACCTCCGTGTCAAGAGCCCAATGCTCTTTACCATTAGACCATGGACATGGTGTCCTATCCCATACAAATGAAATGTTTGTTAAAAAAATGGTAATATATGGCGTTATGGTATCGATTTGTAATTAATGTTTACGTAAAAGTGTAAATTGTTACTAAAAATACATGATCTGACTACAAAAAAATCTCATGAGCCTCGGAATCAAGCAATTTACTTTGCCCGAAGACTGCCCGCGTTACGGCAGTCGCATTCCGTTGTTTGACGTTGAGCATCTGTACTGTATAGTATTATATGAGACCATGGAGTCATTCTGGTGAAAGAAGGTCAATGGGTGCAAGTTTTTCTGCTGTAACTTGCATACACGGCTCAAACATGTAACTCTACCCAGCGTCACAAACCAGTAGATTTAATAAATGAAATACTCGCTAATCTAGATCTCTATCTCTATTTAGACAACCAAATTGAACATTCCCTAAAGAGACAACATCAAGAAAAAATTTTGATTCTAGTGCAGTTTTGACTTTTGTATGAAACAATATCTTTCAATTTTATTAGATGTTGGCTCTATCGTCATAGCTCGAAATCACGAAAAAAAAAAAACAATTTTATGTTGACATTTTGTTAAGGGGCCTATTTCACGAACACGACAATAACAACGTTTTCCCCCCGAAGGGTAGAAAACGAATATTTAGGTTCCAGCCGAAGCTTGACCCACTGTGAGATAACCTCTTTGATTTTACGTGTGGCAACACTGTTTTTACTATAGAGCGCCCCTCTGTACCTGTCTCTGACGTCATTCCGCCCCCCAACACGCGCGCGGTTGCAGCGGCAGGCGCTTGCGCTTCCTCAGTACTCTCAAGCCAGCAAGAATGTTAATTCTTAGTGGGTCAAGCTTCGGCTGGAACCTAAATATTCGTTTTCTACCCTTCGGGGGGAAAACGTTGTTATTTAGGTGTCCGAGCCTTCGCTTGACCCACTGTGAGAGGTGTTTATTTTCTGCTGGCGCTGCATTCGCGACGTACTGTGGTTTGGAATGAAAGGGGCGCTAAATGCTGTGACAAACATTCGAAATAAGACACATTAAGACCAAAATCACAAGTCTTTAATGTTTGGAATGTTAATTAATTAAGTGAACATAAACTTCTTATGTTAATCATAAGAAAAAGAAACACAGTTCTTCTTTTGATTACAAAATAACAACAAAAATAAGTAATCTATTACAATGCCATTATTGTTATAATGGCGAAAAACAATTAGCAATAATATTAGTATTAATTTGTATACTTTGACGACACTCGGTTTCTTTAAAGTAATATTTTAGAAATGTATCCCGGCTTTTCCAATTGCCTCGCTTTAAGATTTCATCTAAATCTAGGTTGCAGTTTTTCCAGTTAGCACTATTAACTGCCGATCTGAAACTGCCGGGTGTATCATAAATACGAGCATCTTTAAATATTGTCCGAATCCATCCTGCTATGACAGTGCGAGAAGCAGATCCGACCTTTCCTCGCGTTGTAATGAAAAGGCTAGTAAGCTGGTCTCGACTTGACCTGCGAGTTTCTGCTATGGAAATCAGAACTTGAATCCAATGTACAAGGTCGAATCGTTGTACATCATTAGGAGATAATTTCCAGCCTGACTGGCGAAAGGTTGCACAATCAGTCTTTGAACCGAATTTAGGCCAAAGAATTAGGTGACCATCAACTATTTCGAGTGCGTCTGAGCTTATGTCGAGTAGGGTAAGATCGTGAATTCTCCTTCCAGTTGCAAGAAGAAGTAGGACAGCTACATGACGGGACACTTGAAATAAGCTATTAACATCAATATTGTAACTCCGTAGATATTCTATTAAGTCTGTTACTTCCCATGTACGAGGTTTCTGAGGTGGAGGTTTACTTAAGGCAACGGCTTTTAAGGCATGACGAACCAATGGATGGTTGCTAAGTTCACTCGTTCTTGTAGGGTTTGCGAACATTGTAACTACTGATTTATGAACGGCTATGGTACTAGGGGCGAGGTTGATCTCTGTGTGCAAAAAGCAAATGAATTTCGCAAGATCGCTCGCTTCTGGGTCATTAGTGTTACAATGTTTCTCGGACCATCGTCGCCATCTTTCCCATGCCGGCTTGTATGTCTTCAGTGTTGACTTGCGCCAAGAAGATTCTAGAAGTTTTTTATCCTCGTCCGGCCAAGAGGCAGTTAGATTGGACCAGCCTGAATTTTCCAGACCTGCAAAGACAGCTTTTTGACTGCTACTGGCGCTCTGCCGGTTGTCAAGTCTATTAGGTGTTTCCGGCTGTTCCATATTGTCAATGGTGGACATAACGCGCGTTGTCTTAGCTCGGCCTTCCAAAAAGTCTTCTCCCATTTGGGTACTACAAATAGGTAGACTCCTTTGCTCTTCTCGAGGTGACGCAGAACACGTGGTACTAGGGCTGGTGGTGGAAAGACCCAACCCAGTCTGAAATTCCACGGTTGACTGAATGCGTCCACAAACGCACAATTCTGGTCTTCTGCACTTTCGCTGACATAATTCTTCACCACAGCCGATCGTTTGCTTGCGAACAGGTCTATTGAGGGTTTGCCGAATTTTAGAAATATCACTTGCAGAATGTCTTCTGATAACGTCCATTCTGGTAATGCATTTTCTCTCGAAAGACTGTCGGCAATGAGGTTGTATCGGCCGGGCAGATAGCGAGCTATCAGATGTATTTGAAATTGATCTGCAAGTTGGAAGATTTTGAACGTAGTTTGGAGAAGTCGCAGGGACTTGGTCCCGCCCTCCTTTGTTATGTACGCTACAACCGTCTTGTTGTCCGTCTGCACCATAATCGTTTGTCCTCGAAGTTCGTCGCCTTTTATTTTTAATACCTCCCAAATTGTCCATAGCTCCTTCTGATTGCTGTACCATTTGCGCTGTATCTGATTCCAAAGCCCGCTCAGGTTTTTTCCATTTACTGTGGCTCCCCATCCAAGATCGGCAGCGTCCGTACTTACAAACGTCGTTGGATCTTTGTGGTGGATCGGAGACTGTCGGGCGATGTTTACTTTCCACCACTCCAGCTCCTCTATCACAGGTCTCGGCAATTGATAAGGTTTGTAGCGGTCTTTCTTCGGGAGTTTGTTTGCCTCTATTTGTATCCTTCGACAGTGAAGACGTCCATACGGTACGACGCAAGAAGCGAAGTTGATATTCCCTAATAAGATTTTTGCAGATTGCCAGGTCCACCATCCTTTTAGTAGAGTAGCCTCTATTAGACTTAGGTTTCTGGAGATCTTGCAATCTGTGAGACTTTTGGTATTGTGATGTGTATTCCAGATCAATCCGAGATACTCTACGCAGTTCGTTGGTGTTAGTACTGACTTTTCTTGATTTACGCACCAGCCCAATTTTGTCAGCTGATCTAGGACATAGTTGGTTTGCGTTCGTAAAATATGTGGGTCTGCGTGCATCAGAAGAAAGTCGTCCAAGTATACGATTATGCGGATTGACTTCTTCCTGAAATAATTAGCAAGCCAGTTAGTGATATTCGCAAAAGTACACGGCGATGTCGCTAAACCAAAAGGTAGACAGGTCATTTCATATGTAACACCTGCGTATACTAGTGCTAAATATCTCTGATGAGATTTTGCAATCGGGATGTGAAAGTATGCTTGGGACAGGTCAAGTTTAGTCATGTAGTCCGTTAAGTTGAGACACCCCGGAATTTTGTGCTGATTTATTAATCGAAATTTAGGGGGTTGTAAATAAAGGTTTAGTTTTCTAAGGTCAAAGATAGGTCTGTAAGACCCGTCTGCTTTCTTACGTAGAAACATGAATGATAAGAAACCCGTTTTGCTTTGACACTTGCGTATTACCCCCATTTGTTTCAGTTTACCGATTTCTTCCGACATATCTGTCGATAATTTGATTTCATATCGGATGCAAGTGTCTTTATCTAACCTATAACTTGGTGGTCGTTTTATGAACGGGATTCTGTACCCAGATAGGACAGATAAAATGCAACGTGGAGCTCCAATTGCCTCCCATTCTATAAGTTTAGTACTAACCTGTCCCGCTTGAAATTTATTGTTTTTTCCCCTCATATCCTTTTTTGTTTTTTGGAGGTGGTCGTTGGTTGAAATTACGCTTTTCAGGGTTTCGTTGGTTTTGCTTACGAAACGTCGGTCTCTCCGATCTGAATCCTTGTTTACCCTTAGGTTTGGAGTAAGTGGGTGCGTTGGATTTTTTAAACTTTCCTGGAAAGACCTTGGACACTCCCCCTTGTTCCTTGATTAAGTCTGAAAGTTGGGGTTCAGCGAATAGAAGAGTTGTCGACGGCGGGATAGCGTGCAGTAACTCACTCATTGTTTTATTCTGAGGTTTATAAAGGGCCCGTCTTTGTTCTAGGATTTCTGCCCTTTTTCCACATGTGTATTGTAAGAGAGAGTCGGACACCTTTCTAAACTGAGCTTTATCTTTCGTTAGAAAGTGTTTACTGAGATAAGCTTTAACATCTGGAGGTGCGTTGGAATAAGTTTCTTCGAAAGCTGTTCGCTGTTGTAACAGGCCGTGGGATACAGCTCCCAGGCAGAGGTCAATTTTTTCCAGTATGGAGACTAGCTGCCATGACGGTGTCACTGACGCCAGATGGCCATTCACCTTGAGCGCCGTGAATACAGGCGTGGCCTGAAACATTTTTTGAACCTCTGCATACCGGATGTTTTGCCAGCCGTCAGTATCTAGCTTCTGGCAACGGGCACCTATTTCTGTCATTTTATCAGTAGCCTTGCTGACTTTGGCTTCGCTTTCTTTTGTTTCCGGTGCGAAGTCGAGAAAGGGTTCTTCAGCATCCGGTTCAGGGTCTATTGGCTTTTCTTTTTCTTCTCCTAGGGGCGGTGGACTCCAGGAGTCCTCGTTGACTACAGAATCTTCTTCAGAGTCCACATGACTACGACTAGTAGGTGGTTGCTGATGAGTCAGGCCGTAGGTAATCTCGCACAGCCTGCCCAGAATCTCGTTCTGCTGTCTCATATACTCCGACAAGGATTCGGAGGAATGGTTGCTCTGTCTTTTAGGCTTCGGGACAGGATCCGGAGTGTGCCTTCGTTTAGGAGGAGACGAGATGCTAGATGCGACGGACGTAGCATTTTCCTCAACAGCCTCCGCTTTTAAAATATCAGATGCCTCCTTACGAGGTAGGAAGTACTGCTTCAACGTCGGGAGCATGGCGTCAAACTTGTTCTGAGGGCCATTAGGGTGCACTTTAATCATTATTGATAGTGGTTGGTAAATCAGGGCTCGGCCGATGGGCCACTCTAAAAGTTTCCTTTTCAGAGTCCTGTAGCGGCGTTCACTAAGTGATTTTTCACAGCGGAAGATTCTCGCCAGGCGAATAGTCGGAACAGCAAAGCGTAAACGAGCTTCAGTGTCAGGAGTCAATGTTTCGCCGAAAAGGTATTTTTGGGTTACATTCCTGACAACCCAGTCCTTCCAACCATCTGGGTATAGACCTTCCAGTGTAAGAACGAGGGCCCGGTAATAAGCTTCATCCGCCGGCGGCGGTTCAAAGTCCAGCAGCTCTCCCATTGTCGTTGCCATCTGTAAGCAAACAAGCGCAAGCTAAAGCAGATACCAAACGACGTGCGTAGGCGACGTCGTCAGACTACAAGCGTGTCGTCTGGCTGCATGTCGTCTGGGCAGCCGACGACGTTTGACCAGGCTTATGTCGTCTGAACAGCCGACGTCGTCTGTTGGCACAGACGACATGTCGTCTGCCCTATGTCCATTTCAAAAACGGACAACCAAACGACAAGGTCTTATAAATTTACAACCTAGGGCTTTCCTATTAGATTGAAAAATACGCTTAGTTAACTTAATAGCTTTAGTGCATGGCAATATAGCATAATATGCAAATACGGGGCTTTCCCGTATGAGAAGCGTTAAAGCAAAAAAATCGCGAACAGGGCTTTCCTGTTCACATTATTATGTAAGTACGTTACAACGTACTACTTACCTTAGGTTGTTGTTCACTTAGAAGTCACAGTGTTAACACGTCAAAAATCAAAAACGTACTGAGGAAGCGCAAGCGCCTGCCGCTGCAACCGCGCGCGTGTTGGGGGGCGGAATGACGTCAGAGACAGGTACAGAGGGGCGCTCTATAGTAAAAACAGTGTTGCCACACGTAAAATCAAAGAGGTTATCTCACAGTGGGTCAAGCGAAGGCTCGGACACCTAAATAGTAATTTACAATGACAATTCCGGGTACATTGCTGTTTTAAAATTCAAATTTCAAATGTTTATTGTATTGCCGCATTATAAGTTTGTTTTACTTGTGGCGCTAAACAACATTCGTCCTAACATTCTTCTAAAATGAAATTTATTTATAAAATTACACCTAAAATAGGCACCAGATCATCAAACCCAAGACAAATTTCTCTAAATTATCCAGAAATCGTTATTTGTTATGCTAGGCTGCAAAGTTGTTTTTTTGGCGCGAGTACTTGTATTGAAACCTGAGCTTATAGCGAAGGTTTCAAAAGTACGAGACGCAGAATAACTTTGCAGCCGAGCGAAACACACAACTTTTCACCTCACAACAGCGAGGAAAAAATGTGAATTGCTAAAAAGAACAACATTTTAAAAAGTTTTTTTTTTTCGTGCTGGCCAGTGACATAAAATAGTTATTAATGCATTTTCAGTGGACTGGCGGTATAAAAAAATATTGAATAGACAGATTCGAATTTCAAAAACTCTTTCCACGCTAGCGGTTAAAATGCACTTTTGCACTCAGATTTGATTGCTTTGAATGATAAACAGAATCTTTCCGAGCTTGTGAGGTGAAAAAATAATTAAATTACTTGTGTTAAACGAATAGCTAAGTATTTCTTATTACTCACCCAGAGCAGCCAGGTAGTTCAACAATTCCAGCGCCCTCATCAAGGTCTCCGGCGCTGGTGGGTCCATGAAGTCAAAATGCACCAAATCGTCGATTCCCAGCTTTTTCAACTGCAAAACTACAGATCCTAAGTTTGATCTGCAACGGGCAATGCGTGAGGCATTAGACATGTTGCTTTCAATTCATTTTGTTAGAGGTCCTGGGTTCGATTCCTTTAACAATAGACTAGAAAGACCAATATATCACAATGTTTACTTTTTTAGATTTGTTTAACCTGATATTAAGTTTGGTGCTTCGTGTTAGCTAGCCAGTAAAATAATTTGACGGCCCGACAGCACAGTTTGTAGTGAACCTGCCTGCTGTGCCGGGGGTCGCGGGTTCGAATCCCGTAAGGGACAAATATTTGTATGACGAATATTAATATTTGTACCCGAGTCATGGATGTTTGTATCTATATATGTATGCTATATCGTTGTCTAGTCATCATAATACAAGTCCAGGCTAGATTCTGGAACTTTAAATGTGACTAGATAATTTGTGTGACACTGTCCAAGATTTTTATTTAAGATATTTAATGGTTCGGGGTCCACACATAATGTGACTATTCCAAACTTAATTTTTTAGTTGGTATTGAAGATGCCATGTACCAAAGAGTTTTTAACTTATACACGTAATACCGACTGCTCTCAAACTGTGAAGGAAAACACCGTGAGGAAAACTGTGTATGCTGAAGAAGAAATTCCGATGCGTATGTGAAGTTTACCAATCCGCATTGGGCACGCGTGGTGGACTAACGCCCTTACACCCTCCCTGAGGGTATGCCTGTGCCCTGCAGGCTGTAATGATGATGATGATGATATTTAAGAATAACAATGTAAAAATAATAAAGATTTGAACGTGTGAAGACATTTGGACGTGTTTTTAGAGCGCAAATATTTCGAGGTCAAAATGTTTTTCTTTTTTAATTATCATATTTAAATTAAAACCTTACAATATCCTCAGCCAGCAGATTCTGTCTAATCATAAGCTTTTAACACAACAAGTTTCATCAAAATCAATCCAGTAGTTTTTGCGTGATGCACGAACAAACAGACAGACAGAAATCGGTAATTTGGAACAGGGACACCTAAACAGAGAGTCGCGTGGCTGAGGGGGTGACAAGTAGACGTGTCGTCGTCTTGCAATTTTGACAGCCACGTGGCTCCGCCGTTTTATGGCGGTTTCGAGTGTGTGTTTTTGTTTAAAAGCGGGGCTTTGAGATCGCCTTATCCTATTACCGTACAAATGAGTATATCCTCAACACTTGACACTGGCGAAATCTAACAAGGAAACGCCATTAATTAAGAATAGAATAGACACCTAAACATCGTAACCTTTATCTGTAAACATGTTCAATATACAAACACAGTTTTCTAATAGTGTAGGCAACACCATCTTACCGATCGACACACAAACCTCAATATCTCAGGGTAGGTGTTGTCTTGCATCTCGTTCTTGTACGCCTTCTCGGTGTAGAGCCGGAAGCACTTGCCGGGGCGCGTCCTGCCGGCGCGTCCGGCGCGTTGCTGGGCCGAGGCCTTACTGATGGGCGACACTAGGAGGGACTCCACTCTGATACGCGGGTTGTATACCTGTGGGGTATTAGACATTGTTAGGTGAGTTTTGTGAGATTAGGAGGCCTTTGCACTATAGTGGGATCTACTGAAGGATTAGGATATCTTCAACAAGTTGTAAACTTAAAAGCATTACACACTTTAGTGGGTGTTTCAGACCATTCAAACTGAATAATTTCCAATGTGGCTGATGTATGCAGATTTTTTTTTTTGCATTTTCATTGTTGAAAAGCGAAAAAAATCCGCTGCTGTTCCGTGTAGAATAATACTGAAGTTTTCTGTTTGAACAGTCTGGCTATGCCCAACCAAGAATAGTCTGATTCTCATCCCATAATAGTCTGGTATCCACCCCAGAAATATCTGGTGCCCACCCCAGAATAGCTTGGTGTCTTCCACAGAATGTTGGGTTACCAACTCAAAATCTGGTGGCCACTTAAATAATTTCACCTAAAAACACTTTGAAAAACGCCCATACAGATTTAAGAAAAACTATCCCAAAATTTTTTTGTAAACAAATTATTTCAATTAGGTAAGTATACCAATTAGTTTGGGAATTTTGGGTTAAACCACTAAGGAAAACTTGTATGGTACTTTATAATTAGGACGCCTTTGTCCTGTAGTGGGATTCTTTCTATAAATACAGAGCGTTTTAGGTGAGTAATCAATAATAATGAATAATATTCAAAATTTTAGATATTCAAATATGTTCAGAAATAAAGGCTATTTGATTTGTGAACATATTATTTGAATATTTAAAATTTTGAACGAATTTTGAAAGCCGCAATATATAATTAAAAAAAATTACCTTCTGTTTAGCGAATCCAGGGTCAATCACGAACACAACTCCATCAATAGTCAGCGAAGTCTCAGCAATATTAGTAGACACCACAACCTTCCTCCCGATCCCCCCGTTCGGTCTATTCGGAGGTGCCGGCTCGAAGATCCTTTGCTGCAAGTTCGGGGGAAGCGTAGAATACAGCGGAATACACTTGAGCTCCCCTGCATCCGGCCCAAGATTATCTATCTCCCTCTTGATCCTTTTACAAGCATCTTCTATCTCTTCCTGTCCAGTCAAAAACAGCAATATATCACCGCTGATTTCCTCGCATATGTGGATTTGTACTACGGTTCTGATCGCAGCTTCTAAGTAATCACGTTCCGGTTGCGGAGTGTAGAATATCTCTACGGGATGAGTACGGCCTGGTACGTTCATAAGCGGAGCGTTGTCGAAATACTGTTGGAATTTTCCGGCGTCTAACGTAGCAGACATGATAACTAGTTTCAAATCATTACGCTGTTTTATAACCTCTTTTAATACACCCATGAGGATATCCGTTGCCAATGTCCTTTCGTGAGCTTCGTCAAGCAATATAACTCTGTATTGCTCAAGCATAGGGTCTGACATCGCTTCTCGCAGCAACATACCGTCAGTCATATATTTGAGGACGGTTTGAGGGCCGGAACAGTCTTCGAAACGGATGCTGTAGCCGACTTGCTGACCTAAAGCCACATCCATTTCCTCAGCGACTCGTTGAGCCACGGACATCGCAGCTACTCGACGAGGTTGCGTACAAGCCACTCCTTTGGACTTCCCGGCTGTAACGGCAGCAAATTCGACGGACCATTGAGGGATTTGTGTGGTTTTACCGGAGCCCGTCTCTCCGACTAGGACGACGCATTGGTGGGTGTTTAGGAGACGCATGAAGTCGTTCTTGTATTCCCAAACTGGTAAGCCGAGTCGACGGCGGAGGAGCTCGTGGTATTTTTGGGAGTGAGGCAAACCTGTGGGCGAAATTTGTAGTTAAATTTTAGTCAGAAGTTAAAAGAGAAGTGTATTAAACCTGTAAAAGTCGCGACAAGGCGGCAATATGGCAAAAAAATTATAATGCGGCGGTTGCCTAGGGTTTTCTCATTACCGTAGCCATTTGCCGTAGTATGGTAATGAGATAAATGAGATGAATTAACCAAGATGATTCTTTTAGTTTTGACGTGAAATTTCTAACTAAAAGTACTAAAATTGCTGCTTTTGTTTTAATGTACTTTTATTTCATACCAAACAGCGTATAGTGTTCGGCATTTCTGTTTCGTAAAATAACCAATAATTGTAAAAAAAAACAGAAAACAGTGAGAACTAAATATTTCGTGTTTGTGAGCTTCTTTTTTTCGCAAATCGTGATCGGCAACACATCGCGTGACATTGCTAGTTCAAGCTTTTTGTTTTTCCAGTTATTTTTAATTATCATGATAATAATTATCAATGTTCCTACTATACTTCTGTGGCTTGTAACTTCTTGTACCAAGTCAGGAGTATGTAAGTTGGTAACTTATAGCAATGGTATGTCCATTGCACCAAGCCACAGATTTATTAGGATACTAGTGTTTACCCGCGACTTCGTCCGCACAAATTATATACCAGATTTTAAGTCAGATCATAAGCTATCAAACAAAAAAAGTTTCACCAAAATCGATTCAGTAGTTTTTGTGATGCGCAAACAAACAAACAAACAGACAGACAAAATTTCTAAATAAATTAAATAAAAACTGAAAAGAAAAAAACAAGTCCAGTAGTCTAGAATTCTGTTATGTATCTAATATTGAAGCAACTTTCACAGACCCATTATTATTATTAGGAAAATTTGATCCGGTCTAGAATTTTTAATGGGTCCCGACTATTAAAGTCACTTCAATATTATACATAACAGAATTCTAGACTACTGGACTTCTGTTCTTTTCAGTTTTTATTTAAAATTGGGGCGGGGGAAGCAGTTTCTGCATTTGTCCGTCTGATTAGCAGGAAGAGAACAAACAAGGTTAAGAGAACAAGTTCCACAACATTTAACCGAACAATATGAATAAGAACAAAATAAGTAATTGTAAAGCTTACCAGTGTAAGAGTTGATGCCGGCCGTGCTGGTGGTAGTCGTCAGGGCGGAGCTGAGGCTCGCGTCGGAGCTGGACTCCCCGCCGCCTCCAGACTTGGCTGCAGCGGCCGCCTTCTCCTCTCTGTTAACATTTGTTAATTGTGATAAACTCAATTCGTCTCCTTGAGTCAATAGGTCCCTTGATGTCATGTTTAACACTAAGCAATGATGTCACGATTCAACTTTTAACTACTGAGACTGTGGCAGATCACACAAGTTGCAAAATTAAAAAGCAATTACCTACTCTTTTGTTAGTCACTGTGAAGCATTTCATAATTATTTCCACAAATATCATTTTATGGTGCAACACAGCAAAACTGATTTAGGGCCTATTTCACCACTTCCGAATAAGGTCTTGTTAGCTTATCCGACAGCTCATTTGACATATTCTTGGAGCCTGGAGAGCTGTGGTGGCACAAGCGGCCTACGATGGTCACGTCCCTCAGCCATGAGGTTACGACCAAGATGTTTTTTTGCTCTGTTTGGTTGATGGGTTTGCTCCCATAGTAAAAGTTGTTTAGTTTGATGGGTAGAGTATGTGGCTTAAAGGTTAATAATACTTTTCCTTACAGCCTGTATACCAGACATTCAAACAAAATACATTAAACAATGTACAACATTCCAAATATGCTTTATTTTACACCAAAACATTAACTCTACAGGTGACATTGATATCATTAGCATCCTTTTAAACTACGAGTCGACACATCAAACTGAACAACTTTTACTATGGTATGGGAGCAAACCAATCGGAGCAAAAACTTCAGAATCAACTGAGTTCACATATCTTTCGCATACCGACATAGCTCAGAAAATTAGCAAGCTGAAGTGGCAATGGGCTGGTCATATCTGCCGAAGAACTGACAACTGATGGGGTGTCAGAGTTCTAGAGTGGAGACCGCGAACTGGTAGGCGTAGTGTGGGACGCCCTGCTGCCCGCTGGACAGACGACCTAAACAAAGTAGCGGGGAGTGACTGGATGAGGAAGGCCGAGGACAGAGTTTTGTGGCGCGCCTTGGGGGAGGCCTATGTTCAGCAGTGGACGATGATAGGCTGATGATGATGACATATCTTTCGCGGGATGTATCCTCTAAGGGTCTAGAAACGGGATGTCCCGCCTCTCGCGGGACAGTTGGCAACCCTAGGTGGCAGATTCTGGACAGGTTTGTAATACCTACATTCCTTTAACTTTCAATATTTCCGAAGTTTCCATCCTCATAGTACCTCATAGTTTTTATTTCACAAAGGGTGTTTTTGGGTATAATTCATAGTTTATTGTGTAAAAAATCCTTTTAGAGTCGTAGTTAAGTTGTATTGATCAATAGTTCTGGGTCAATTTTCATAGGTCTCCTGTTTTTTGTTTGTTTCTATGGAAGCATGATTTCAACTACCCAGGAGTACGCTCTGATCATGATTTCATATAGTATCATATTTTTAGGTCCATCAGACATGAAAGAAAGCATTTTTTGAGCGGCTTTTTGAGTTTCAAAAGTGCGAAAGACAAAATGCGATTCGTCAAATTAATTTTGGTTAAAAATGGTAAAAATTCACAAGATAATAGAATCAGAGATCTGTTTCGTCACTTCATTGAAGTAAAACAAGAAAATTATTACGAGAAAAGCGAGAAACAATAAAATGAAAGAAATGTTTGAAAAGCATGGCGTCAAATAAAACATGAAAAATATACACATCACATACCTTTTCTTCTTGATAAATGGATCCATCACTTCAATTCTCCGCTTGGACATTTCAGAAATAACACATACAACACTGTAATAAAGGAAAATACAAGAAAATTCCCTGAATTTTCAGAACAAAACGCGGCCAACAAAATGGCGTGCTAAAGAACTTTTTTTTTTAAATCGTCTTTTGTTTATGGCTCTATTGTTGCCAAGACGAAAATAGTTTTAAGGGTCAATTTGCACGAGCGTTTTTTAATCGCTTGTCATTATCGTTTGACAGAATGTATGTTCGCTCTTCTTTTGCCTTTTTGACGAAAAAAAATTGAAACACGGTTCATTCTACGCAGAATACGTTGGAGAAAAACGTAGAGAGAGTAAAGAGAAAAATAATGTTTACTATTAGCTGTTAAAGAAAAACCACAATTCGTATAATTTTGTGAAATATTTTAGTATCATTTTACTTATTTCTAAAGTATCATGTCTAAAAATTACCGATTCAGATCCGAACTTTGGTAAAGTTCAATTTGAAGACAGAAGGTACCTATTTATTGCGGAACGGAACGCCTGCAAACAAAAATGTCAGACGAACAGTGTTGCCGTTCTGGCGACTTTGTCGCTAGATCTAGGGGATTTCATGACTGTTTAGCGGGGAAAATTTTCGTTTTAGCGACAAATAAATATTTAGCGACTTTTAGCGTCTTTTGAACCTCAAGCAAGGCGACTTTTTTCAGAAATAAAAATCGTGTCATTCCAAACAAATGAGTAAAATTATTGTAACTAGTATGTCTAATTTTCGAGTCTGCCCATAAGACTAAACCAGAATTCCCCTATCATAAACAAAAACTGAGGAGTCGGTTCAAGTTGAACACCCAGATGACTAAACTTCTTTCTTGATTTTGAAATTTAAGTATAAGTACCTAGCTGATTATCCAAATTTTTTGTAAAGTAATTAATACTACATAAAATTAATAAGTATTTAACTGTTTAAAGATTAATAAGTTTTGTTTGTAACTGGATTTTTTCAATAAACATGTTTCATTTATTTTACCTGTTCATTCTGTTCACACTTTTGTTAGATTACTATTCATTTATTCATTTAAGTGTAATAAAAAGGTGTTTGCATGAATCAGACAAGTATAAAACTTGATTAGACTTGGAAAACCACGGTTTATATAACAGATAAAATCTAGGGACATCTAGCGGATTTTCAGAATATATTTTTTCGCATATCTAGCGGCATTTTACGGAGTATCTAGCGACTTAAAATTTTGAAGAACGGCAACACTGCAGACGAACTAGGAAGTGCGTATTTTGATTGTGTGCTATTTATTTGAATAAATTGTAAATTACAAATGTAAATTTTGTTAAAAAGTGTCTGTTCCTTTAATGTTTATACTGTTTAATGTTTTGGTGCTCAAACAAACCTAAAGTGAACTTCAAACTGTACAAAAAGTAGACATGCACTTTCGACCTAAATCCCTAATTTATAACACCTAATTATCTCGAAAACGACATCAACAAACGAAACAATAACACTTCTACATAACTGAAGACGTAAGTACGAACAATTTGTTTATTTCAGAATGCAATTTCTGCATGAGGATCTATGCAGTTCCAATCCAAGATGGCGGATCTTGTACTATAATGATTTGTTTATTTTATTTGCAACTAAATTAGGCATAACGTGAGTATGTAATACCGCTCGAAATAGTTTAGCGCAGTATTTAGCGCGTTTCGTATAAGTTTTGGCACGATTTCGTCATCGGTGTATAAGGTTATTGAACTTGTTGAAACTTGTCCAAAATTAGGGTTCCTTTGGGTGATGACTAAACCACTTAGGTCATCTAGGTTCTAACAAAGGTGTATAAATGTGGATGAGGCAAGAGAAGGGTCAGAGTGTCTTCTTGATGATCACAATCATAGCGTGTTGTGGTCTCTGTTTACCCCCGTGGGACAATAGTGTGAGAATTGTTATTTTGGTAAAAGTTTAGAATCGTGCGGCACGAATTTAAGGGGGGGTAGGCCAAGTCCGGGGGGTGTTGGCGTGATTAACCCATTTGTAGCCACAATAGAAACAAAAAAAAATGTCACAGAATCCACCGTGATTTATTGTAAACATGTATTTTTTATAGAGTTGGTGTCGGCTAAAGCCGTCAATGGCTCTTAAACCCCAAATAATATGTGTCGGCTAGTGCCGTTAGTGGCTGCGAATGGGTTAAAGGTTAATGATACTTTTCCTTACACCCTGTATACATCCTATGGCAGGGCACAGGCTTTTCCTCACGGAGGGTGGGCATTAGTCCACCACGCGTGCACAAATTAGATTGGTAGACTTCACATAGGCATCAGAATATCTTCTTCAGTGTATGACTGCCTCCGTGGTCTAATGGTTAAGAGCATTGGGCTCTTGACACAGAGGCCGTGGGTTCGATTCCCACGGGGGACACCTAGTGATATGTCACTGTGTGTTTTTCCCCAGTTGCTTAGGACATTGCAGGGTGAATCCACCTGATGGTCTAAAAAAGAAAGATGATTCTGTGCTTCGTATGGCACGTTAAGCCGTTGGTCCCGGCTACTATCTCTGGTAGCAGTCGTTACATAAAAACCATGTCACAGGCCGTATGGCGGTATGAATAAACTCTGACACCAGGGCATGCCCACACGATAAGAAGTGTATCCAGGTTACCTTCACCGTTTAAGAGCAAACAGTGTGACGAACATAAGTCAGAATGGTACATGACATGTCTGTGAGAACTCAAGTCCTATGACTTAGTGTCCATATCTCCCGTCAACGTGCTACCAACGTACTGGATACAGTAAGATCATCTCTGTGGCCTTGGAGCAGTTGATGTTGTACTTAAACCTTTTTTGTCACTGTATGTTACCCATTGAAGGAATTACGGTCTATTTTGAGCTGCAAATGACACAGCGGATCAATTTGAACGTACCAATTGCGGTAATTAAGAGCAATTGAAGTTTTTGTAACTTTATTTTATACTGTAGGATAAGCAAGTTGATTCATGCACTTGGACAAATGGACAACATTTAGTTTTATTAAAGATACCAAAATTCGAAAACCATTTGCAGATGTGATGCAAAGCTTAAATAAAAATTATCAGATTTTTGTATCCATTATTGGTTTGAAAAATACAGAAAAATGTAAAGTTAGGATGAATGAGATGTATTCTTTGGTCTGCCTGCCTTTCCTATTGACTTTAACTGTTTTTTCAGAAGACAAAGACTTTTTTTTCCATAAAAACTAAAGTGGTTAAAAAAATAAAAATATATTAAAATGTTAACAACATTCAATCAACAAGTGTTCATTCTCTTGAATGCAAGTTTCCTCACAATGTTTTCCTTCACCGCCGAGCTAGTAAATGACAAATACAAGTTAGGTTCTGACTTATAACTAACAACAATGTTTGTTTTTATTTACAGATGGTAGTTCGCTGGTCGAACTTCCTAACGTACGAATAAATCACGACGAACATGGGCCAGCAGTCTTCGAGGAAAAGTATGTTTATCTTTTACATATTATCTAGCTTCCGTTTCATTCCATCATCTATACGTCCTGCTGCAGGGCACGGGCTCTCCCTCAGGGAGATTGTATGTAAGTTAGTGTAGTACCACGCGTGCACAATGCGGATTGGTAGACTTCGCACACGCATCAGAATTTCTTCTTCGGCGTATGCAGGTTTCCTCACTTAGTTTTCCTTCACCGTTTTAGAGCAGTTGGTATTACATACATAAGTTAGAAAAACTCGTTGGTACATGGCGTGTCATCCGTGCGGTACCTGGATGCTCATGATTGACTGACTATACCTCACCATACCTCAGTATACCGAAGAGCGATGATAGTCCATACGGAAGAGAGCTAGCGACTCAATCATGAGGCGGCGGTTCGATTCCTGGCCTGTACCACTAAGTTCTACGGAATTTATGTACGGTTGTATTTATCATTATCACTAGCTCAGCGGTGAAGGAAAACATCGTGAGGGTTTCCTCACGTGTATACTATGTATACCCGAGAATGAAAAGAAAATACCATAAGTTCGGAGGTATGCGTAAATATGGGTGAGCTTGGGGCGAACACAAAAGATCAGCGATGGTCGCAGTGTTACATAACGACCCTTGCTTGCAATAGCCCAACCACAAATCAATATGCTCACGAGTAGTCAGAGATATTCTGAAACTGAACATCCACGTTTCACCAGTAGTACCGAAACTCTGTCCAGTGTGACGGGGGGTGAGCATACATGAGTCGAAATTGAAGCATGCAGGTTTCCTTACGATGTTTTCCTTCACCGAAAAGCCAGTGGTGTTACAAATCGTACATAAATTCCGAAAAACTCATTGGTACGAGTCGGCCTGGACGGGGATCGAACCATCGCCTCCTGAACGGCAGGCAAAACGAAATCAAAATTGTTTATTCAAAATAATATCACATATATAGCTTTCTGACGTCATGTTTTTGAATCTAACACTGGATCGTGAAGGTGTTCCGTTATAGAGAAGATGCGGCCAGAAACTCTACAACACACATCTTTTACCGTAGAAAGAGAAGGAACTAGAAGAAAGCACGTGTCTTGTCATATCACTCAGTAAGAGATGCACATAGCAAATTCGCTCTAGTTAAAAAAGGAGACCAACCAACAATAATAATACCTCACTATAACGCGCCAAAGTGGCGTCACTCTCAATTCAAATGATTATTATATTATAGGTGGTGAATGTACGTGCGGGTGCGGCGCGTGGGATCGCCGCAGATACGACACGGAGTCGCCGAGCAGCGTACATAGATACGTCAGCGCCGTCACCGACAGGTATGTTATATTATATTTCTCCCCTCCGGACGGAAAGCGTCAATTTTCGTCCCGCTGCGCTGAACGAAGTTGCCGCTTTCTACCGTCGAGGAGAAAAATTGTATACTAACCTCGGCCAGTAAATAAGAAAGCCTCAGATCACATGTTTTTTGACTTCAACTTCCCCTCGGTCAACAATTTCATGAGATTTGAGACCTTTCTTACTTTCCTGCCCTCGGTGTGTAATATACTATAACTGTTGGTCTAACATCAATATCTGATGGTGATGAACAACTCTGTTATCCAGGTGTCCCATACATTTGCGCCGAGCAGGGCCGGACTAAGCTCGTCTGAAACCCGGGGCGGCGAAACTAAATCAGGCATCCCAGAAATCATCATCCCTCATTCATTCCTGGTCTTCCCAGAAATTGATATCAACAATTTTTTCAAGCTATGGTTTTCTTCTAATTTTGTTACATTAGGGGTTCAACTCAACTCAACTCAACATTTTTTATTCAAAATAATATCACATAGATAACTTTCTGACGTCATTTTTGATTCTACCACCGCTTCGGAAGGTGTTCCGTTGTAGAGAAGATGCGGCCAGAAACTCTACAACACACTTCTTTTAAACAAAACAAAATATACAAAGTACAAATATTGAATTACATAGTGTAACATTGTCAAGACCAGACATTTTGGTCATTCAAATAATCATCGAGTTTATAGTAACTTTTTACAGAGGACTTGTTTAACATGGGATTGAAACTTTTTGTCTGGCAAGTTTAGAATATCCTCTGGTATCTTATTATAATAGCGTATACAGTGCCCCATGAAAGATGTGTTGACCTTACTGAGTCGAAAATGTGGGAACACTAATTTATTTTTATTTCTTGTATTGTAATTATGAACGTCACTGTTTTTGGGAAAGAGAGACAAATTTTTGCGAACATATAAAATATTTTCGTAAATATATTGACCGTAGAAAGTCAAAATACTGATATCTTTAAAAAGATCTCGTAATGAATCTCGACAACGCAGATTATAAATGTCTCGAATTGCCCGTTTTTGAAAGATAAAGACTGTCTTAACGTCTGTAGCACGGCCCCACAGCAAAATACCATAAGACATAATACGTAACTTCTTTTACAAATTACGTAACGCAAAACTTCGACTTTATAATAATAAGCATGTAGCTTACAAACTCAAAATTTTTTATTCAAAATTTTGGATCATTACGATGTATGTGCCTGTGAGCGTTATTAAATAGATTAATATGTGTTGTAGATGGAGCGTGCGCGAGTGTGCGTGCAGACGTCGCAGATGGCGGCGGCCGGCGTGCGTGTGCACCGCGTACCGGCGCGTGAGCGACGCGTGCAGGGACGACAGGTTAGAACATATGCTTTACCACGTAGAAAGAGAAGGAACTAGAACTAGGAGAGGTGTCTTGTCATATAAGTCAGTAAGAGAAGCACATAGCAAATTCGCTCTAGTTAAAAAAGGAGATCGCTACTTATTGCTGTCCTTATCGACGTAGCCACTTTAGACATCTATTTTCATACAAATTGTATAGGATTTTATGGCTGTCGCTGTCTCATACGCGGTTACACTACACTGATGTTCCGTCTATCAGCGTAAGCGAAAAATACTTCGATTATGCTTTACCATCATCTCGGCCTCACACCGCCTCCGTGGTCTAATGGTAAAGAGCATTTGGCTCTTGTCACAGAGGTCGTGGGTTCGATTCCCACGGGGGGACACCTAGTGATGTGATATGTCACTTTGTGCGTTTTTCACCAGTTGGTTAGGACATTCCAGGCTGAATCACCTGATTGTCTGAAAAGAAAGATGATTCCGAGCTTCGGATGGCGCGCTAAGCTGTTGGTCCCGGATACTATCTCTGGTGGTAGTCGTTACATTAAAACCACGTCAGAGGCCGTAAGGCGGTTTAAAAAAACTCTTGACACCAGGGTTTACACGGTAAGAATGTCTCAACCGATGTACATCCACTGTTGGACATAGGCCTCCCCCCAGATCGACACAACTCGCGGTCCTGCGCTGCCCTCATCCAACGTGTTCCCGCCGCCTTCACCAGGTCGTCGGTCCACCGTGTGGGGGGCCTAATCACGCCGCGCCGCATCGTTATAAAGATGGGGGGGATAAATTATGTGGAGGAAATGATTACAAAATTATGGATCGCTGAGACTGTCTTGCACCTAATAACTAAGTTGGGCTCATCATTATCATTCTGTTGCCCACATCTAGGGTTGCCACCTTTTTTTTGTGCAATTAAAGTACATTGGTTATTACAGGTAAGAAAAAGAAAGTACATAGTATCAGAATAAAGTACTACGAGCAATTGTTAATGTAAAGGCTTCCGCACATTGCAGCGATATTATCGAGCGATATTATCGACAGCGATATCGCGACACCTTTCACACTGCAGCGATTCCGCGATTCGCGTCACGCATGCGCCCTTCACTGAATGTAGTAGAAAGAGATTGCGTCAGGTTGCGATAATATCGCGGCAGTGTGTGGGATCGAGCGCGTCCCCATACAAAATGTAATGAGAACAAATATCGCAAAATTGCTGCGATAATATCGTTGCAATTTTTTATTTTATTTTATTTTTTTTTTTATTTTATATTATTCGGGATGCTAACAGCCTCTTTTACAAGATAATACTTAAATAACAAGCAATGAGCGGAGGCCTTAATTCCACAAAAGCATTTTCCATTATATTCGTTTTGTGGATCATTCATTAACCAATCACCATGTTCGATTTCCTACTGACTTTTCTTCAGTGGGGCTAGTACGCCAACCCGCGATAGCGACATTTAACACTTCCATTTGTCAAATTTAGTCTTTTATCTCGTTCATTCGCGCGCGAATAGAAAGAGAGCGGAAGCTTTTTGTCGTATGTGATATGGCTGGCGAGTCGCGACGTCGATTCAGTACTAATACTTATCGATATATTTCGTTAACGAAAAACTAAACTTTTCAAAATCTCAAAGAAATTAAATCATGCGAAATAAAGTATTTTCGTGTACTTTATTATTCCCATAAAGTATAGAGTACAATTACGTGAAATAACGTACAATACTTTATCATAAAGTACGGGTGGCAACCCTACCCACATCCCATTATTATGGGGTCGGCACAATTGATTATAGGTGATGGATGACACATCTGCCGACTGCAGCGTAATTTACGCGAAAAAAAAACGTGGTGTTCCAGTGGCGAGTAACCTTGCCTGCCGTGCAGGAGGCGATGGTTCGATCCCCGTCCAGGCCGACTCGTACCAATGAGTTTTTCGGAATTTATGTACGATTTGTAACTCCCCGTCACACTGGACAGAGTTTCGGTACTACTAGTGAAACTTGGATGTTCTGAGGTTTGAGAATATCTCTGACTACCCCTCGGGGAATATAGCCGTGAGCATATGTTAATTTACGCGACTACTAGAAACAATGGCGCCTGGTGTGTCGCTGGTATAGGGAAAAGCATTGTACCCGTAATTTACGTCGCGATGTGTCGCTACACTTAGTTGGAAAGTTTAAAATGGAGTAAGCTGATAAAATTATTCGTCTCTTATTTACAGATTGGCCGCGGTGCTGACGTTAGGAGCGAGAGATTTGAGGAGAGAGCTGGACGCCATCGTCATAAATGCTGGTTTGTATTTAATTTTACATACATGGTCGCTCACTCAAGGCCCCACAAAAGGTTGAAAGTCACCCAAAGGGCAATGGAGAGGGCTATGCTCGGAGTTTCTCTGCGAGATCGAATCAGAAATGAAGAGATCCGCAGAAGAACCAGAGTAGCTGAACTACTAAGGTAGGGCGGAAGGAAAAGGCTACTGTTATTGGAACTTCCAAATTAATTTGATAAAATATTTTTTCGGTAGGTAGAAGGAACTTATAACATTTTTGGGATCCTTGTCTCTGCCGTGCATACCATGTAAAAAAGTGAGCAAGCGAAGCGAGCTGGACATTTTTCACATTGTGTTTTAAAACAGTGATATTACTTAAGGCTAGGTTATCCCAGTGCAAGCGTCTCTTTCTTGCAAGCATAAGTTTACAATTAGCCATCCCGCTCCAATTGAAAGCAGGATCGCAAAAAAACGTGTTTTCCGTCAATATCTTTGCTCATGGGAGTTTCTAAGCTAAAACTTCTCCTGAGTTCACTAGAAATATTTAATGTATTTAGTTAAGTACAAGAATAAAAAGTTAAATATCAGCAGTTTAATCATAGTATTGAAAAAACGTAACAAAAAGGGGTAACTTTGGGATTTTTTTCTATCTAGTAAACTTAATCTAATCGTGTAATTGAGAACAGTCGCCCATCCGCCCGATCCTTAAATAAGACATAATTTAATTTCAGACTTTAAAACACTTTCGTTCTTGTTCAAAAAACGGCCTCGACGGGATAAGAGCGTCTTAATGAGAACCTAAGTACTTGTAAAAGTCTGAACGCTTTCGGGTCGCATCAGGAAGCTGTTCTTAAATTTGTATCGGGCCGCAAGATAGTGCAGTGTGGGCCGCATGTAGGCCGCACACATAGGTATGCTTCGGTATTGAAAACGACCGAAGTTGGGCCAACGTCAGGTACAGTCAGTCTTTGAATGGGTGACCGTTTAGTGGTATTTCATATCCAGCACCTCCACATAGAAACATGATCAATTATATTCCTTTTTTCAGATGGTGATACAAATAGGGAGAATGGTGAACAAACAGCGGAAGTATATGTGCTCTCTGTTGCACACAGGAAGTAAGTACCATTTGCTATGAAACTGCGTGGACATTTTCAAATAATTATTTATCAACACACTTGCTCGTAAAGTGGCTCTTAGTCCACAACATTTAGGTTCATAATGCAGCTACGGACTTGAAAAAAAGACGGACGTAATCTCGTCTAATTACGAGTGAAGCACCCATTTATATTTGTGAGCGTGCTGACGAACTGTCGCGCAGTACATAATGGTGGCGGGTTGTAGGACCTGCGCCTAGAGCTAGTGCATCTGTGTGAGTGTAGGTCCCTTGTAGAATGAACGGAAATGTTGTACCTTGCATGCTTCATATCTTTTTAGTGTCACATCCGTGAATGCAGCTTAAGGCCCAATGGTAGGACGATATACCTTGGAGGCGTCTTTTATTGTGAAACGCAATAAAGTATTGAGTATTGAGTATTTTTTATTTTACGACTAGATTTATACCATTTACCGAAACTAAAGTCATACCTCAATATTTTTGGGTAGTTCATCTAGTGAAATCATAAACTGAATACACGATTCGAATTACTTCACAAAGATGACGTATTTTCATGCATTTTTAAACATTTTTCTCGTTTTAGAAGAACATAAAATAGTTTCCGATTGTTGGTATTTATACTCACACATTCACCATTAGTTTATCTAGTCAAATCATTAAAAAATCTATAAAAAGTGCTTTTGTTCATTCTTTTTAATCGAAAATACGGCACACGCACGCACTTTTCGGAGGGCTGGGCAATCGCGTTTCTCATAGAAAATTTTCGTCGAAACCCATGGCCCCTTAACTGTTTTTCTTAGAAGCAATTTTACTATAAATTTCAGACGTGTTTATGATTCACTGGTACCTAGGTAGTTATGCTTTTGTGTCGTTTACCCCACAAAGACATTTTACTAGATTGTCCAGATGCGGACTCTCTGACTACCTTCTCTGGAGATATAGTCGTGATCTTATTCTTCTGTATGTTGTTTGCAGTTCTGAAGGCGAGGCGTCACAGATGGCGAGCGGCAACGAATTGTCACAGAACGGTGACGGTCCCATACGAATGTTCCATCCACACTTCCAGGTAAGCCAGTTAAATTTATGTCATAGTGATGCTGTTTCACTTTCGCTGCTAAGCTCAAAATGATGATCCTCGCGCAGTGCTAAAACTGACCCCCCTCGTAGGTCATGCGCACAGTCGTAACGTAAAACGACAACACGTGGGTCGGCCCGCACAGGCGTAAGGTTTGGGTGACTCGCGCTGTAGGTCATGAGCACAGGCGAAACTTGACCCCCCTCGTAGGTCGTGCGCACAGTCGTAACCGATAAACTGGCTCGTCTCGTGGGTCACCCGCGCAGGCGTAAGGTAGTCGGTGATTCGCGCTGTAGGTCATAAGCACAGCCGAAATGCAATACAAATGACTCGTTACGTGGGTTCTTTAGCACTGCGGCCCATTTGTCGCAGACCTACGCCGTAGGTCGTCAGCAGCGAAAGTGTTAAGCGTGGGCTGAAGAGTTCTCGAGTGGCGACCGCGTGCTGGAAAGCGCAGCGTAGAGAGTCCCCACAAGGTGGACCGACGACCTGGTGAAGGCGGCAGAAACACGTTGTATGAGGGCAGCGCAGGACCGGTCGTTGTGGCGATCCTTGAGGGAGGCCTATGTCCAGCAGTGGACGTCCATCGGCTGAGATGATGATCTTTTGCAGATTTTCTTGGAGCTCTATTATAACTATTTCTTGTTCAACAGGTGGTGTGTGGAGGTGAGCTACGCGCGTTGTTGCTCCGAGCTCCGTCACATTCGGTTGATCCTCCACCTACTAGAGTACACACTCAGGTATGCCGTATTTTATAAACTAGTAAGTGTGTGATATTATACCACAGACTTAAAAGAAGAACCAGACGTAATCTCGTCTAATCATGAGTGAAGCACCCATTTCTTTTGTGTACGTGCTGTCACGCGGTACATAACGGTGACGGGTTGTAGCACCTGCGCCTAGAGCTAGTGCATCTGTGTGAGTGTAGGTCCCTTGTAGAACAAACGAGATTGTATTACCTTGCATGCTTCACATCTTTTTAGTGCAATATTCGGTCCGTATTTCTTTCAAGTCCGTGTAGTATACCTAAGGGCTCTTACAGACGAGCGACTCTTTGTTTGCTCCGTCGGTGACAGCGTGGCTCTTCTGTAAGAGCCCTAATAATTAATTTTAGTTATTCTTCTTAACTATTATAAAACTGTAACTGAAGTGTGTCTGTACATTGAAGATATTTACAAAAAATTGATTACGATATGGTTTTTAGGTATCCCTGACTCGAAATCAACCTTTTTTAGAAATTTTGTCTGTCTGTTTGTCTGTTTGTTTGTGTGTTTGTTTGTTCGCGCATCACGCAAAAACTACTGAACCGATTTTGATTAAACTTTTTTTGTTTGATAGCTTATGCTCTGACTTAAAATCTGGTATATAATATGTGCGGACGAAGTCGCGGGAAAACACTAGTACCTAATAAATACGTTGCTACAAGGATAGCACTGCCAGAAGAATCCATAAACTTCGTCGCATGCAGGTTTTAGGGCAGGACTGGTGGGCCATAGTTTGTGGGGCAACACCGCATGAACATATGAGAATTAATTCATTCATTCACATAACAAAATTGTACCATTCCAGGTGGATTACATACACTGTCTAGTTCCGGACTTACAAGAGATAACGGCTTGTTCGTTCTACTGGGGCAAGATGGATCGCTACGAAGCGGAGAGGCTGCTCGATAATAAGCCAGAAGGTGAGCATTTGTTGGCAGGACTGAATTTGAAAACTGAAAACGTGAATTTAGCGTTATTTTTCAACGTTTTTTATGCACTGCAAAGACATAATTTTATGTAATCAAAGAGGTATCGAGACTCAAGCTTGAGGTCCGGGTTCGAATCCGCACGGACGACATAGAGTTCTTCTAACTTAAGTACGTAATTCCGACTGCTCTCAAACGGTCAAAGAAGTGAGGAAACCTGCATATGCTGAAGAAGAAATTCCAATGCTTAAGAAGTCCGCCAAACCGCATTAGGCACGAGTGGTGGACTAACGCCCAAACACCCCTGAGGTAGGCCTGTGCCCTGCAGTGGGATGTATACCCCACACCACTATTTTTTAATTATTAACAAAAATTGTAGGGTGTATTCAGGCAATGAAACTAAACGGGTGACATATGGGTCGAAAAAAGGAATAATTTTTGGACTTAGAAAGCACTTTTGTATGGGAATGGGAAATGGTCCACAAAATTTTCACGTTTTTCGACCTATATAATATATAAAATATTATGAAAGAATATTATTCTTTCTAGAGAAAGTTGTTTATTTTGATTGTCTGAATACTTAAAATTTTGTTAGTAATAAACATTGATTTAACACTTTAACTGCTGACGACCTACCAGGTAGGTCAGCGACATATGGGCCGCAGTGCTCATGACTCACACCTTGAGTCAGAATCGTATAGCATTCCACAGTGTTAGCACTGCGTGAATGTCATTGTTTTGAGCTTAGCAGCAAAAGTGTTAAATAAAAGGGAAGATATGGTACTAGCCTCTAGCGCATGGACCGTATAAAGTGCGTCCCCCGTGACCTACCCGACTCAGTAGCAATCCGAGCGGCATTTGGAAGACACGCGTGCGTGAGCGAAATCTTTTTTTATTTTTCGGTGGAATAATAGTACCACAATGCCTTCGGGTGCTTTTAATCGTTGCACGAATTATTCAAAAAGAAAAATAAATCACACGGCATTACTTTTGACTCGTAAGTACGTGAAAACTTAAAATTTCTTATTAATAAATGTCTCGATTCGATATATTTCATCGCTATTTGGCAGAATGGGACAGTGATATATGATACGTAGTGTGCGACAAGTTAAGCTACACGGCAACGTGTTGGCGCTACTCGCGAACCCGGCCCTATTATATCGTCCTGCTCGCACGCCTTCTGTTTGTGTCATACCGACTCTTTCATTTTTGATGTATACTAGTATGTGTATCTGTGGTAATACGAGATCCGTTTTTCGAGTACGTAATATTAGAAGGTCCCGCTTCTTCCCTATTATTTTATTCAAAGGTAATAAACAAATAGTGGTGTATGATGATGAAAAATGATGATTCCATTCTCCCCCTCCCCCCCACAGGCACATTCCTCCTCCGCGACTCCGCGCAAGAGGAGCACCTGTTCTCGGTGTCGT
Organism: Agonopterix heracliana; assembly: GCA_963693445.1. NCBI lineage: Eukaryota > Metazoa > Arthropoda > Insecta > Lepidoptera > Depressariidae > Agonopterix > Agonopterix heracliana. Next base: position 559,102 of record OY856333.1, on the reverse strand, counting down.
TCCGCAAGTACGGGCGGTCCCTGCACGCGCGCATCGAGCACTACCAGCATCGCTTCAGCTTCGACTCTCACGACCCCGCCGTGTTCGCGGCCGACACCGTCACCGGCCTCATCGAGCACTACAAGGTGATTATGATGATGATGGAGAAATTACTTGTAAAGCCTGACCAGGAAAATAAAAAACCGCCATGTTGCGGAAAATCATTGGAACTAATTTTTGTACTTGGAACTCTAACATTAAAGGTGACAGTCGATTGCAGCGCCCCCAATCCAGGTTTTTTATATTCCTGGTGAGGCTTTAATACTATATGACCGGAGTTTTGATGATGGAGAAATTACTATAATGACCGGAGATTTTCCAGTATAGGTGTCTTTTCTGCCAGTTATGATGAGAAATCCAATATGGCGGCGTTCTTAAAGCGCCATTTTGTATTTTACCGTCTTGTTTTGTGATTTTTGATAAGAAATCCAATATGGCGTCGTTCTTATAGCGCCATTTTGGATTTTACGTATAAAAGCAACATGGCGGTCTTTTATTCAAATCCAAAATGGCGGTTCGCGAGTTTTTTTTTTATAAAATCCATGATGGTGGTCTTTTTTTAAATAAAATTACAATTTTTTTTAGGGAAAAATAAGAGTAAAATTTAATTATGGGCGGTTGTAATAACTCCTCTTAAAAAATTAAAATGGCGTCGGCAAATTAAAAAAACATGTTTTGTAGTCAGTTCAGAATCTATTCTTCATTTTCTGCGAGTCTGATGATGATGGATCTAGTATCAATGCACTTGAGAGCGACTCTGAACTTTATCTCTAGTAAGTCACTAGCTACAACTACAACTTATTGCTTGCAGGATCCTGCGTGTGTGATGTTCTTTGAGCCGATGCTGACAGCGCCCCTACCTCGAGCTGAACCATTCTCACTCCAGCAGCTCGCTAGAGCGGTCATCGTGTCACACACTTCTTACGACGGTGAGATACTAGTATACATACAGGGTGTGCCAAAACGTAACGTCGAACCGTAAACAGGAGATAGGCCATAGTGGAGGGGCATCAGGGGGCAATGCCCTACCTTAAAAATTACAACCCTTACATTATTATAACCTTCATTATTAAAATATTTGGAACTGACAGAATTCTGGTTACAACAAAGTTGCAGTACTGTGAAATTTCGAGCTCGCTTCGCTCGCTCCAGCCTTTGAATGTTTTTTTAAGCATACATAGGGCTGATGGAACTCATCATACACCGTTTTAAGTTTTGATGAGTGAAATTTCGAGCTCGCTTCACTCGCTCCAGCGATTTAATGGTGTTATGAGCATAGAAAAGCTAATGGAACTCATTCTAACCTCGGTTTTAGTCTTGGTGTATTAAATTTCAAACGCGCTTCGCTCGCTCCTGCCTTTGAATTATGTCTTGGGCATTGCATAGCTAATGGAATTCGTACCGACACCGTTTTGAGACTTAAACTGTGAAATTTACTGAATAAAACTGAGTAGTATGTGAGCAAATAGTGTAACATGAAACTTGTACCGCAGGTGTGGAACAGCTACCGCTGCCGGCACGCATGCGCGCCTACCTCAAGGAGTACCACTACCGCCAGCGCGTGCGCGTGCGCCGCCTCGAGCCCGACCTCTGCGCGCCGCACTGCTAGCGCCCCGTCTACATCACCTACCTGTAGCCACTACTGTGATGGGTACTGTACTACACGTGATGGCGACAGTGCTACAAGTGGTGGGTACAGTGCTACAAGTTATGGGTACAGTGCTACAAGTGATGGGGACAGTGCTACAAGTGTTGGGTACAGAGCTACAAGTGATGGGTAGTGCTAGAACTGTTGGGTACAGAGCTACAAGTGGTGTGGACAGTGTTAAAAGCAATGGGTAATGCTAAATGTGATGTGGACAGTGTTACAAGCAATGGGTAGTGCTAAATGTGATGGGTACAGTGCCACAAGTGATGGTTAACGCTAGAACTGATAGGTACAGAGCTACAAGTGATGGGTACAGTGCTAGAAGCTATTGGTAGTGCTTCATGTTATGGGTACAAGCAATGGATGAAATGCTACAACTCAAGTGATGGGTATAGTCAAGCGACGGGGGAACCGGGGGAAGCTACAAGTGATGGGTAGAGTGCTACAAGCAATAGGTGAAATGCGACCAGCGATTGGTAGTGGTACATTTGATGGGTACAGTGCTACAAGTATCGGGTGAAATGCTACAAATGATAGGTACAGTGCTACAAATGACGGGTAAAGTAAACTGGAAGAATGGGCCATAATAGACGACCTGTCTTTTAAGTTCGCAGTTTGAGAAAAGACTCAAATATTCGTGTTTCTAATACTAATATTTGTACTAAAATCATTATGATGAAGTCATTGCCCTCTGTACCATGTTCTCGTTTGATCGTAAACGATTGTCGTTTTAACGTACGCGTCTTGTCGCTATGCCGTATTTTACAAGTATCGTGGTAAAAGGAAATAAGTTTTGTTGTAAAAAGAAGGTGGGAAGCAATTATTGTTATTGAGGTATGCAACCACTACATTATAGGGTCTCTCTTAATATGCTGACGGTATTTTAAGGGGATGATCAGACAATTAAACTGAACAACTTTCTACACTGGATCCATTGTCTAAATCGCGAAAGAAAATTACCTTTTCTGTACAAATACCTAACACAAAACTAAACGGACAGATGATTTTTTTTGTCGCAATTTCGATGTTGGTCCCATAGAGAAAGTTTGATGGTCTGATCATCCTCTTAAAAAACAGTCAACATTTTAAGTAGGACCCTGAAACTGTTTATGAATTATGCTTAAAATAAAACATTTATTTTTATTTAACGACTAGTAAATAATATTTTTTATTTGAAAATTAATTTTTAACATTTATTTTTTAAACTGGAACGGGAAATGCAGGCACAAAAATTGATCTCTATAACGTTACGCCGTTTTCGCAGATGGGGGTGAGCAGAGAAATGTTGTTTAGAAAATATATGTTAAATTTTCTGTTTCAATGTTATAAAATAAGTGATAATATTTAAATTAATAAAAAAAAGTATTTTTATCTGTAAATATTTCGTAAAATAATGTTAATTTTAGTTCATAGATGGCTCTGGTATTGATTTTTTAATTCCACTCCATGATGATAAATTGTAAAAAAAAAATTGTTTTGTTTTGTATGAAATTTTTAAAAGCAAAAATGTGATATCAAGTTTTTTTCCAAGTTGGGGTGGACTTAAAAGATATATTATGACATCATTCTATATTATACAGGGTGCAAACTTAAATGTGCTACATACTTAAAGGGTGCTTCAGACGAACAAACTGAACAACTTACTGTAACACATTTCACTTTACATCCTGTACAGTGACATTTTGATTACAAAAGCAGATATTTGGGATATGTTTAAGTGCACTAAAACAGATGCATTCTCTCGTCCTTACCCTCCGGCAGCACGGCTAGCATGCCACCCACGACAAAGCGTTGAAACGAGAAAAACGTCATGCGCGCTCTTTCTGGCATACGTAAAATAATAAGGATGGAAGCACATCTCGATTTTTATCGTTTTCTCGGGGTTGCTAGCCATGTAGGCTTGGCATGCCACACACAACAAAGCGACAAAACGAGAAAAACTTCATGAATTGTGAAGTTCGGCGGTATCTACTTGTTATAAATATTACATCCCAAATATCGAATAACTGAACATTTGTTTGTACAGAAAATGTAATCTTTGTATGATCATTGTTTAAATCTAAGAGAGATCGCTGCGTCCGCGCGGACTGTCATAAAACAGACTGGCACAGAAGGGCGGCTTCATACATACTAGCGAAACACATACACTGACGCTTACGTTGGGAAATCTCGGATCATGTTGGTGGAACGCTATATCTATCTATTCATTTTGTGTCCAAACGTGCGCGCTTGTTTCGCTTGTTGCGCGGAGCCGGCCTTCTGTGTATCCAGAGTGTGATATTTGAAAGTCACACGTTCAAATCAGCAGTAGAAAGATGCAGAAACTCCATAGTAATTTTGACATTTTCTCCTCCGCTGATTTCAACGTATGACTTTCAAGAACCACTCTTGTCTCTTTTGTATCGTTGGCTCTAAAACGTGTAACATTACAAATCATGTTATTTAATAATCTATTGTAGTGATAATATGAGCATTTTCATTTTAGTTTATATTGTTTCTATTAAAATTTCCGACCATTTGGGATCACTGATAAAAAATAGATGATCTAAAGCTCAGGCCACACAGAGGCGGTCCTGCGGGAAAGCGGGCCGGTGGCGTTTCTGCGGGAAGCGAAAGCGTTCCGGGGCCTGCCACACAGGGTTCGCGCGGTGCGGTGGCGGCGCGGTAGCGGCGCGGAGGCGGCCGGTGTGACATCAAAAGCGGCCATCCATAAAATACAAAATGACAGCGCGGTAAATACCGCCTCCGGACCGCGACGCGCCGCCACCGCTCTGTGTGACACCTCGCATTGACTACAATGGAATACAGCGGCCGCCGCCGCTTCCGCGACGCCCCCGGCACGCCACCGCGCCGCCTCCGGCCCGCGTCGCCGCCGCCTGGTTGTCATAGCGTTCTGACCAGTACGGCGCCGCGCCGCACCGCTACCGGCCCGGATTTCTGTGTGGCAGGGTCCATATAAAGTCGTACATTACAAAAAATCCCGCCTCCGGACCGCCTCCGGAGGCGGCTGTGTTTGAATTGAGCTTAATACAGGTTTTCGACCGATAAGCGACTATTCATAGTGTCTATAGTATCGATAGCGCATTCTGTCAATAATATGTCTCGTGTTGAGTTATCGATAGTGATGGACTTTGTACAGAACAACTATCGATTGTAAAACTATCGACATTTTGGCAACACTATCTATCTATCTATAACGTCACGCCTCTTTCCCAGTAGGGTAGGCAGAGACCAGAGCGCGCCATCTACTACGATCCTTACATACCTCTTTTGCCTCATTCACATCCATACATCTCTTCATACATGCCCGTCGGTTTCGAGTACTCCGCACCTCTCCTTTTTGTAGGACGCAACTGATTTGATCAGAATACGTCCTACGAGGGCGCCCTCTGCCGACACTTCGACTCACTTTAGCAACTTTAGGCAACACTACTAAGGATATAATTTAGAACATAAAACTTTCTCTATGGGATTATCGAAATTGAAAAAAAAAATAGCTGTTCCATTGCGGCCGCTCCGTCGCTGCACTCACAAATATGTTGGACGCACGAAAATGTGTGAGTGCACTGACAGCAGCAGTGTATGACAGCAGTTGCTTGTGTGAAGCTTGTTTTCTGTATGAATGTTTAGACGACCCGGTTGGTGTAATGGTTACCACGCCGGACTGCCAAACCAGGGTCCTGGGTTCGAATCCCGGTTCGGTCATGGATGTTATATGTTCGTGCCGTTGTTGTATGGTTTCCATAATAAAAGCCTTTAGTGCTTAGTTTGGGATCATTACAATATATGTGCCTGTGAGCGTTATTTTATTTTTTATTTTATTCATGTGGAATTGTGGAAATATTAAGACAAAAGTGCCCTCAGATGTTAGATATTAGTCTGTCATTTTTGGAGCTTTGTTCATCAAGTTTTTTTATTAGTGATCAGATCAAATGGTACATGGATTTAAAAATCATCTACAAAACGTATCAGTTAATGTAATACTACTTATGTTACTACTTATATCATATACTTATTATTTAAATAAACATATAGTATACTTACATCATTATAACTGCATAATATTCCGATTCACTCATCTCATGATTAGAGTGAGATGCTAATAACTTCCTCTCACTCCCACAGGAATGAGAGGAGCTTATGTAATTTTGCGTGCGTTAGAAAAGTATAACATCGACTTTATATCGCGCTATAATTAATAGGCACGATTACTATAATACATTATAATTATCATGATAATTATCTTGATAATTAAACGTTGATAATTATAAAATTGATCGGAAACACAATAAGCTTGCGATTAGCTTGCTTGCTTGATTATCAAAGAAAATAATTATATCGATAATTTCAAACCCTGAAATAAAATAATAAATCTGATATATAACTATTTGTCATGCTAAATTCAATCTGCTGCTCGAATGTTGGTATGAAAAGTAGATTTTTTTTTGTTTATTTCCCATAAGTTCCTTTGGGAAAGTTGTTCAGTATCACAATAAAATCACCCTTTAATATAAACTGTCTAAAGTACAACCTATACAGGATGTTAGGAAAAGTATCATTAACCTTTAAACCACATACTCTACCCATCAATCTGAACAACTTTTACTTCTTCTTATCAAGTGGGCTGCAAAGCCAAAATTGCAAGTATGATTTTTGAGAGTCAAATCAGCAGTAGAAAGATGCATATCTCCATAGTAATTTTGACATTTTCAACTGCTGAGCTCACCGAATGTGATTCAAAAATCGCACTCCTGAGCAAAAAAAAGTCAGCTGTCCCATACTAAACTGCAATACCTACTCGACACAATCGTATGAATTCGTATGGGACGGCTGATTTTTTTTGCTCTGATCGTTTTGCTCCCATAGTAAAAGTTGTTCAGTTTGATGGGTAGAGTCTGTGGTTTAAAGGTTAATGATACTTTTCCTTACACTCTGTATAGTTAGTAGTAATCGTAAGATCGTTTTGTGGAGTGTCTGAGGTGTGGTTAAAAGAACTATTAAAGATGTAAGTGCACTACATTTTGGTTTTAAGCCATCTCAAGATGGTAAATTTTTATAACATCGATGTTTTATTCTTTTTTTTTTTTTTTGCCCAGTGTTGGGCATGTATATTGTATAGTAAATGTATTTGTATAATAAAAAATGTATTAATTTTGGGAGTAAAGGCGCGAAGCGTACAAAATATTGATGAAGTAAATGAAATATATATTTTAAAATACATTTTGTTTGTTTTTTTTCTTATGTACCCATTGATCCTATAGGCTGCTTTTCCACCAAAGATGTGCGAGGTAGCGAGGCGGTGAGCGAGGAAAAAATCGGCCAATGAGAGTGCTTCAAAAGCATACAATGGCAAGCAATTTTCAAACAAACTCAAAATATGGCTAACTTCGAAGTGCTATTACAAGTTAAATGAGTATTTTGATGAATAATAAGATTATTGTTAGTAGTTGTAAAAGTTTTAATAGATCTTAGTTTAAATAAATTGTATTGTTAATTGTTATTTAGCTTATTCGTTGATTTTAAATATTTTATTATGGTTTATAACGTAAGCCACCTATATTGTACGTCCGTGCTGCGGACCAAACTGTTGATTCTATCTTATTGTAACATCTTTTTTTGTACACAGTTTGAACAATAAAATATTCTTATTCAATTTCCCAACGACGTGATCGAACGAGCGCGCTATTGGCGGATTGTTTCCTCGCTCACCGCCTCGCTCCCTCGCACATCTCTGGTGGAACAGCAGCTTTACGATCGAACGACTGAAAATAATTACCTACTGAAGCAAACAGCTGTATGGCCTAAATCCCTTTGCCTTGAAAAAATTGAGGGATTTTCACGTAGAAAGAGAAGGAACTAGAAGGAAGCACAGGTCCTGTCATATTCACTCAGTAAGGCCCGGGTCCCACGGCCTGTGTATAGACAAGCCGCGCCACGACGCGCCTCGCCTGTACTCGCCTGTAACACCACGCGCCGACCCGTTCCCACGGCGCCTGTGGCTCGCCATGCCATTCAGTGTTACCATTGCTACGCAAGGGAATGAGCCATTTATTTCTTTTACTTCAAAGCCAAATTATTATATAATATTATAATATCTAAATTGTTACATATTTCATTTCTTGTTGTTTTAATAACTGAAAAACAATCTTTTTTTTCTGAATTATTCTGCAAGAACATAGATTATAAGGAGACCGGAATAAGTAAAAAATAAGAAATACGATAATTGTCGCGTCTTACGTAATCACCGCGGCACACGAAAACTGCATTGGAAAAGATTTGCATGTAATGTATGGAAACAAAACGAACTTTCACGACAAACCGTGCTCTGTAATTTGTCCGTAATAAGAAAATGTAAAATTTCGGCTAATTTATATAAACACAACTGAAATATAAACTACTAAGTTATTAAATATGGCGCAGCGCTAGTCGAGAGAAAAAAAGAGCTAATCTAGTTCCGTAAAGCCGAACATGGCAACACTGTCGCTACAATCCACGCACCAACTGTAGCTAGCTTGTAGATAGGGTCCCACGGCATGTGTGTTGTCAATCCACACGCCACGCGCCACGCCGTGGGAACAGAGCGCCTGTCGCGGCCTGCGGTGCGTATTGCTATCCATCGAAAGTCGGTAACTTCAAAGGAAACGCCTGTCGCCGCCTGTACAAGCGCGTGGATTGCCGAGCCAGTCAGGAATAAATCTACCCGATGGGGAGTTTTCTGACAGGTAGTAAAACATAGTTCCAACAAACCGCGATAGATGGCGTTGACGCCAGATGGAGGAGAACAACTCGGATAACATGAACAACTCGGACAACATGGTCAACTCTGACAACATGGTCAACTCAGTCAACATGGACAACATGAACAACTCTTGACGACTCAATTAACTTTGACAAAATCCACCGTTGATCATGTTGACTGAGCTGACCATGTTATTAAGGTTATTCACGTTGTTCAAGTTAACCATGTTGACCAAGTTTGCCATGTTGTCAGAGTTGACTTTGTTGACCATGTTGTCCGAGTTGACCATGTTGTCAGAGTTGACCACGTTGTCCGAGTTGACCATGTTGTCCGAGTTGACCATGTTGTCAGAGTTGACCATGTTGTCCGAGTTGACCATGTTATCAGATTTGTTCATGTTGTCCGAGTTGACCATGCTATCAGTGTTGTTCTATTTTTTTTTGTTCTGACAGGTTAAAGTTGTTCAGTTTGATGAGTCGATTATGTGGTTTAAAGCAGTGCGGGCCCAAAGTTAATTTTGATTAAAATTAAAAATAATTAACTATTTTAATCTAAAAAGTTTATTAAAAATGAACTAATCTTACACTCAGTTGCAGAAACGCTCATTAAAGTTAATCCTCAATTACATCTCTTGCTAGCTTTTACTACGTCCACAAGACAATATTACAGCAAGAGATTTAATGGAGGATTAACTTTAATGACTGTTCCTGCAACTAACACTCAGTTGCAGAAACGCTCATTAAAGTTAATCCTCAATTAAATTAACTTTAATGACCGTTCCTGAAACTAACACTTAGTTGCAGAAACGCTCATTAAAGTTAATCCTCAATTAAATCTCTTGCTAGCTTTTACTACGTCCACAAGACAATATTACAGCAAGAGATTTAATGGAGGATTAACTTTAATGACTGTTCCTGCAACTAACACTCAGTTGCAGAAACGCTAATTAAAGTTAATCCTCAATTAAATCTCTTGCTAGCTTTTACTACGTCCACAAGACAATATTACAGCAAGAGATTTAATGGAGGATTAACTTTAATGACTGTTCCTGCAACTAACTCAGTTGCAGAAACGCTCATTAAAGTTAATCCTCCGTTAAATCTATTGCTAGGTTTGACTACGTCCACAAGACAAAAAATTACAGAAGAGATTTAATGGATGATTAACTTTAATGAGCCTTTCTGCAACTGAGTTTTAGTTGCAGGAACGGTCATTAAAGTTAATCATCCATTAAATCTCTTCTGTAATTTTTTGTCTTGTGGACGTAGTCAAACCTAGCAATAGATTTAACGGAGGATTAACTTTAATGAGCGTTTCTGCATTTTCATTTCGATTAAAAATGCAAAAATCTTAACATAGGCGTAGCAAGGGGGGGGGGGGGGTATATCTATAAATCTAGTCATAGTTTTAACCTTGACACTGACAGGGTAGTACTGTAGCCGGGGGACTTTTTAATTACAAAAAAGATTACCGATTACAAATTATTGTATGGTACTAAATGACTAATATTAAAATCTAAGTCTTACAGATCACAACCCGGCGTAGAAAAAAATAAAAACATTTAGTCTTAAATTTTTAAATTTTGAGGTTTTCTTTTATTTCTATACTGACATTTTCAAACTAAGGTGAAGAACATGGCAGTATAGAAAATAGCCTCGAAATTTGAAACGTTTCAGACTTATTTTTATTTTTTTTCTACGGCGGGTTGTGATCTGTAAGACTTAGGTTTTTATTATATTAGTCATTTAGTACCTTACAACAATTTCTAAACGGCAATCGGTAATCTTTTTAGTAATTAATAAGTCCCCTAGCTACAGTACTATGTCAATGGCTCGGCAATCCACGCGCTTGCACAGGCGCGGCGACAGGCGCCCCTTTGAAGTTACCGACAGCGATCCGGACACAATACACACCACAGGCGTCCACAGGCGTCTACAGGCCAAGACAGGCGAGACCGTTCCCACGGCGTGTGGCTTGGCGCGATTTGCGTATATACAGGCCGTGGGACCCGAGCCTAAGAGATGCACAATAGCAAATTCGCTCTAGTTAAAATAGGAGATCGCTACTTATTGCTGTCCTTATCGACGTAACCACTTTTTTGTTCTACGCCGGCTGTCTGACTTCGCCTATAGCAAAGAAAATATACGCTAACGCAACCTATGGATTTTCACTAAGAACAAGAACCTAAAGTAAATTTCTCTGGATTTTCAGAAAGAAGAAAAAGTAGTTCGTGTAATGGCTCTATAGATGGCGTTGACGAGACAGCGGCGAGCGACCTTGCAGATAATAAAATAGTAAGAATTTGTGTTTTAAAGTAAGCAGCAAAATATGAGCGTATATTTCGTCAACGGATGCGTCTGACCAAGAAGTTTGGAATCCTCTATAGTGGAGTGCAGACCCTATGGAATATATAATATTCTTGGTGCAGACTGCCTAACAAGACGGGAAACATGATAATACTCCTTTGTGGTCGGTAAGGATCGTTCTTCTCCGTAGAAAGAGAATATGTTCTTCTCCGTAGTTTTTTTTTAGTGACGTTTTTTACCATAGGCTAATTATTTTTCGCTTACGCTGATAGACGTAACATCAGTGAAACCGCGTATGAGACAGCGATAGTCATAAAATCCTATACAATTTGTATGAAAATAGATGTCTGACTCCGGAGTCAGACAGCCGTCGTAGAACAAAAAAGTGGCTACGTCGATAAGGACAGCAATAAGTAGCGATCTCCTTTTTTAACTAGAGCGAATTTGCTATGTGCATCTCTTAGTGAGTGATATAACAAGACACGTGCTTCCTTCTAGTTCCTTCTCTTTCTACGTTTTTTACGAACTTTGTCCCAGCTCTGTCCCTTTCTAATCCAACGTCAAAAATTGACGTCATTCAATGAGCGTTTTTTTTTTCGTTTCGTAGTAGATCGATAGATGACGCTACGGTCTATACGAATCTATGTCAAACACTGAAAAATTATCTTTCCCCGAAATGAGGGTAAAAGTGAAGTGAAAAAAAAACAAAAATCTTTTGGAACATATTTTTTTTATTATATTTAACTATATTTCTTATGCTAATTTACTCTTTAAGGTGATACAAGACTACAATTTGACAAAAATAAATATAAAAACTCTTTGATCATAAGGCAAAATCTGAAATTGAACTGGCAATAAGAAAACTTGAGCTGTCAAATGTCATTGTTAATCAAACTCGTATCGTAGCATTTACTATAGCACAATAGCACAAGTAGCACAATAAAGAATATTTCTATTTCTATTTCTATTTCTACTTTGTCGTGTTTGTTAGTTTACTTCAGAGAGTCACGTTGCAGGGTTTGCCTTGAACACTTGTCTCTCGCGTGGTGTTCGCGCGGTTCGCGTCTCAGCCTGCCACGAGGCTCAAAAATTCTTCTCAGTTGTTCTTACTCAAAAACAATCCTCGAGATTGGATAGACACTCCCTCAAACTACTTGACACTGGCGAAATCTAACAAGGAAACGCCAATAAATAAAAATAGAATAGAATAGTTTACTTCAAACTGCTTTTCTGAAAAACAACGAAAAAGGACTGTATTTTTGGCTAAGAAAGAAATCGAAAATAATTTCAATTTTTTTTTATGACGTCTTCCAAATCCGAACCAAAGAGAATGAAATCTCTACGTTTTTTAGTCTATAGGTGACATTGCAGAGGAAGTTTTTGCTTGACAGTTTGTCGTACAGACACTACTGCCATCTATTGAGTTGTAAGAAAACGGCATTAAAAAAAAAAAAGAAAAACGCTCATTTTCGTTGTGACGTCATTGGATAGAAAGGGACACGTAAAATTGGAAATATCGACGACGGAGTCGAACGTCAATTTTCTTGTATCAATGCTTCTAAGGAAGAGTGGGATCCTTTATGATTCTAGCATAGGCGAAGTATTTTTCGCTTACGCTGATAGACGAAACATCAGTGTAACCGCGTATGAGACAGGGATAGTCATAAAATCCTATACAATTTGTATGAAAATAGATGTCTGACTCCGGAGTCAGACAGCCGTCGTAGAACAAAAAAGTGGCTACGTCGATAAGGACAGCAATAAGTAGCGATCTCCTTTTTTAACAAGAGCTAATTTGCTATGTGCATCTCTTACTGAGTTATATGACAAGACACGTGCTTGCTTCTAGTTCCTTCTCTTTCTACGGATTCTAGATCCATGCGTCTGACACTACTGAGTCACATGCATTTTTGTTTACTTTTTAGCCTAAATTTTTCGTCTTGGAAATGAGGGATAATCGGGGAATCATTCTAGTAATTCATGTGTGGGAAAAAATAAATTTAGTATAGGCACAGAGGAGTATAAATAAAGAAATCGTAATATTAAAAATATATTTTTTGATTAAAAGCCGAATCCAGAGCCGTACAAATATTTGACAAAAAAAGTTGCCGCCAAAAACGATGCTAAATGAATCCAGACCAGTGGGAGGACATTTGCCTTTTGGCTGGTATCTTCAATGTAGTTTGCATAGAAAGTGCAGCCATCTAGTATTACGTTCTGCAAACTACGAAAAAAAAAAAAGATTTTATGGTCTATGTCAATGTCAAATTGCCAAATTCACAAGATGGCTGCCTATTTGTGTTATGTGCGTGTTGTTTGTAGTTTTAGTTCAATTTCGTGCCGATTTAGTGATGTTCTGGAGTTTCTGTTGTTCTCTAACCAATATACAGATTACAGAAATAGTAGGGAGACTGAAATTTAACAGGATCGGTGCGGGATTGAACGAAAACTAGCATTCAAAACAATAATATGTATACGTATGAGTAGATATATGTAGGTATGTACAGCTTGGCAAAAAAGTCGTGATAAAAAATAAGGGCGCTGCCTCCACGCAAGAACGTCAAAATCACGCATAACCTGGCAACACCACCATACTAAAATTTTAGTTCCACCTGTCACCACGATCATGACTTTTTTGCCAAGCTATATAGTATAGGTTTAATAACAGAACGGGAACATAGATGGAGTTAGGTAGCTTTCAATTTGACATAAGGTGGATGCATAATGTTGCCACGAGTGGGTTCTCTTTTCTAATATACTTATATTACTCTTTGATCCAGACTCTGGATTCATTTAGCATCGTTTTTGGCGTTTTGGCGTTTTTTCTGGATTCCAGAGCCGTAAAAATATTTAAAAAAAAATCCAAACACCAAATAGTAAACAAAACGGTATTTTTGTCGGTTTTAATTTCGTAGAAATATCGAAAGAGTGGGTACTGGATTTGAAATGAATCATAATCTTCGTATCATAACGTTCGTGTAATTAAGGAATAATTGTAAGTCTTTTTTTCAAATTTTCAATACCTATAATTAACGAATCTAACCTATAATTCGGGTACAGAATTTTTTTATTTTGCCGTCGACACTCACTGTACCACGGGGGTTTCCTCACCCCCCTTTTGGGAGTGGACTTGGGGGACCCCGGCTCAACTGGACAATGAGTACCGTCGAATTTGGGGGTGGGGATGGGTGGGGGGATAGGGGGGTGTCCCCACATGCCCCCCCTAAAGGGAAAAAGTTCGGAAACCCCCCTTTTTTTTTGCCCCCCTGCAGTCCAAAAATAGGTGGTATCTTGTTGGTTAGGTTAGCGAGGAGCGAAGCGACGAGCATGTTAGGTTTCTTGCGACCACAGCGCACGAGCCGAGCGAGCGGTGCCGCGGCAGCTGCCGGCGAGTGCCAGAACCGAATTGCTACTTCAAACTTCAAACTTCAAAGACTTTATTGCGACACACAGGTAATATAAAGGTGGTGAACAGTATTTTAGATAGAGCTCTGTGATCTGCCCATGAGCATGCAATATTTAATTTGAGAGAGGGCATGCAGAGCATTTACTTCATAAATTGTATAATTATACAATTTACAATTCTATAGTACCTATACTTAAATACCTGTTTACCTGCTACTGTTTACCTGGTCGCCTCGAATCCCCCCCCCTGTGGGATGGTAAGGGGATTTTCCCCCCTCCACCCCCTCAAATTCGTGCAGCAGGATACTAAAAATTTACTTTTTATAAAAAAGGGGTGGGTTCCGTACTTTTTCCCTCTAGGGGGGGGCATGTGGGGAGAGATGAGATGTCTTGGCGGCAAAACACATGTGCCTCCTCGGAGATGGGTACCCAAAACGGGGAGATCTTAGTTTTCTTCCCCTCAATGGTATTGTCTCCTTCATTGACCATGTATTTGAAGGGTGAAGAAAGCAAAAAGTATTGGGGCTAACACAAAAGATCCCACTGGGTCGAAGTGTTGCTGGCCTGCCAGCCCCCACAACAAGATAATTAAGATAGTTCCTATATAATCAATTTTAAGCTGTGGTGGTCCAGTGGCGAGTAACCTTGCCTGCCGTGCAGGATTCGATCCCCGTCCAGACCGACTCGTACCAATGAGTTTTTCGGAATTTGTGTATGATTTGTAACACCACTGGCTTTTCGGTGAAGGAAAACATCGTGAGGAAACCTGCATGCTTCAATTTCGCACTTATTGTACCCACTGTCCATTATAAGTGGCGACGGGCTCACCCCCCGTCACACTGGACAGAGTTTCGGTACTTCTTTTGAAACGTGGATGTTCTGAGGTTTCAGAATATCTCTGACTACCCCCTCTGGGAATATAGTCGTGAGCATATGCTTATATTTATGGTATGCTAAATAAATTTTCAGAATGGACGATTCAGAATTAACCGATCAAAATCAGATATAAGACCTAAATCCAGAAGAATTGGACCAAGAAGACAACTATAATGATAATGATGACAACAATACTGATTTAGATAATGAAGAAGATCCAACTGAAGAAGATCATCAAAATGATGGAGATCACAATAGTCATACTGAAGCTGATCAATCTACTTCAGAGGAAGAAGTAAATGTATCTTCTAGTGATAAGAGCGACTCCTTCATGAAGAAAAAAAGGTATTTAATTTAAAAATGTTTACCTGCAAGTCCCCCTATTTCGTAGTCAAACAACCCTTATCCTTTCGTCCATTCTGTCTATGCCCCACCTCAATTACTCGCTCATTGCACCGATTGAATTAATATTTAGGACATTTATAGTGATAGTAGACTGATCTATGAAATATACAGGGTGAAATTGATATCATTAGCATCCTTTTAAACTAAGAATCTACCCATCAAACTGAACAACTTTAACTATGGTAGCAAACAAATCGGAGCAACAAAAAAACTGTTGTCCCATACTAAACTGCAATTCCTACTCCACTCAAATGTATGCAACAGCAGATTTTTATTCTGCTCCGATCGGTTTGCTCCCATACGTAGTAAAAGTTGTTCAGTTTGATGAGTAGACTCTTAGTTTGAAAGGAAAAATAAGGAAATTATATAATAAAATAATAAAATCATTTATTCAAGTGACCAGGACTCGTTTTGTTAGTAACACAACTTAACTTAAGGTTAGTAACTTAGTACAATAATACATTCAACCTCGCCAGTGCTGCATGACTCATGTAGCACTATGCATCATGCAGCACCGGTCAATGTACGAGTAGTCGAGCCTACTCGCGATCATGTTCAGGATGCTATTGCCGCTGCCGCGCACTCTCAATATATCAATTTCACCCTGTATAAAACTAGTGTGAATGGAAAAATCGAAAGGGTTCGCCCTAGACTTACGTATGCAGACCAAATTGGCAGCATACTTAAAAAGGGTCAGATCAAATGTACCCGAAACCGACGAGCGTGTATGAAACGACTTATAACTGTAGAAAGGCAAAAGAGGTGTCAGGATCGTAGCCAATGGCGATCAATTGTCTCTGCCTACCCCAATGGGACACGGGCGTGAGTATATGTATGTATAATATGAATATTATTGAGATTAATTTTCTTTTTCAGTCCAAACCTAGATCAAAAAACAGATGACAATATTGAGAATGACCTAAAAGAAAAACAGTATAACTGTTACCAATGCGACGGAGAATTTGATACAAAACATATTGTTCCATCAAAAGAATGGATGTAACCAAATTAATGCTAAGAGACAATTTACGTGCATGTTATGTTCAGAAAAGTTTGACACGAACGAAAATTTGATTTTACACAAAGAAGTACACAGGAACAAAGAAAATTTTTTCTGTTACAAATGTCGGTTAGCTTTCAGTGATCACGGTGACTACCTTGCACACAATGTCTCTCATTCCAGAAGTAAGTTGAAAAAATGTCAAGAATGCGGGAAAACTTTTCTCAGAGCAGGAAGTTTTAAATTTCACATTCAAACTCATTTTCATAAGAAATTTGATTGTGAAATTTGTAAGAAAATTTTCAACAGCGAAAGGGGTTTAAGGGAGCATTTAAACTCGCATATAACACAAATTAAATGCGGAGAATGTGGTAAAATGTTTAAAAACAATTTTAATCTCAGTAACCACATGGCGAAGCACGCTGGAGTTAAAAAATATCAATGCTTATATTGCGGGAAAGGTTTTTTTAATCATGCCCCCAGGAAACATCATATAAGTAAAGTGCACACTCATACAGACTACAAGCTATTTAAATGTGATATTTGTCCTAAAAAATTTTATGACAGTCATGATTTGAATTTACACAAAAACGTTCATTCAGGAAAAAATAAATTTTCATGCGATTTGTGTCGAAGCAAATTTTTTACTCTCAAAGGTTTAAAGAATCACGAACGGAATAGTCATCAAACAACGTTACATTACTGCGAAGAATGTGGTAAGGGCCTCAAAAATAAACAGTGTTTGAAAACTCACATTATTCTAAAGCATACTAAGAAAAACAATTTTAATTGTGACGTTTGTAAGATTGGTTTTAAAATTAAAAGTCAGTTAACCGCTCACAATGCTTCGCGAAGGCATAGAAATAATCTATCTGATGTGTCGACAACAAGTAAAAAATTTTCTTGCGATTTGTGTCAAAGGAAATTTTTAACTCTTCAAAAGTTAAATAGACATAAACTGTGTAGTCACCCAAAAACATTATTTTACTGCAAGGAATGTGGCAATGGCTTCAAAAGTAAAATTAATTTGGAAGAGCACACCATTCGAAAGCATACAAATGAAAGAATGTTCAAGTGTGATGTTTGTAAGATGGACTTTAAATTGGAAAGAGTTCTAATCAAACACAATACTTCGCAAAGGCATAAAGATAATCTACAGAGTCAAACTTAATATTATTATTTTATTTTTATTTATTTTGTTTATTAGGAAGCCAACAATGTTACATTATAATTCTTAGTGTATTCATGTCATACTTATAGGCAAGCACGTATCCAGACTTTTGTTTCGGGGGGGGGGGGGGGGGGGGGGGTCATTTAAATATCGGGGGGGGGGGGGGGGGATATGGGGATATGCATATAAAAACAATGAAAAAGTAAGTGCTGTAATCACTCAAATATTCGGATTTCGGGGGGGGGGGGGATAAATCCCACCTATCCCCCCCCCCTGGATACGTGCCTGATTATAGGCTAACTGAGCCTGCATACAAATTTAAATTTAAAGAAGTTGCATACACTTCTTGTTTGTTCCTATTATTTTATTACATCAGCTGTCGGTGTCCCATTGTTGGGCAAAGGCTCTCCGTTCTCTCCATGCGTCCGGGTTTTGTTAAAGGCCCATAAACATATGTTTATGGTTAGGCCAGTTCTTCAAGAAGCTATCGATTTCTTCCCGCCACCTTCTTCTAGGTCTGCCTCGACGCCTATTTTGTGCTGGGAGCCAGTTGGTAGTGATTTTGGCCCATAGGTCATCAGGCATGCGGCAGACATGTCCAGCGCAATCCCAAACTTAATATGCTGACTCTTTTTTAATGGGATGATCAGACCATCAAACTGAACAACTTTCTCTATGGGACCAACATCGAAATCGCGAAAAAGAATTGATGTCCCATACATTTGACTCGAGTAGGTTTGCAGTTTTGTATGGAACAGCAGATTTTTCGCGTTTTCGATGTTGGTGCCATAGAAAAAGTTGTTCAGTTTGACGGTCGGATCATCCCCTTAAAAAAGAGTCAGCATTTTAAGAAGTACACACGCCGACACATCCACCCATAGCTACATTACTACGTACAAAACACAAAATAGTGCGGTAGAGAGCCTGCATAGACGCGGCTGCCGGCGCGGGCGCAGCGTGCCGTGAGACGAAACAACAACAACAACATACCGCACCCTCTCGCACGATTCGCAGCGTTCAACTTCTAATAGTTCAAAGTCCAAACAGGGTAGCCTGAGCTGACGCCGTGTGTACCTACCCTAATTGATATAATAAAAAAAACATGTTCTTTATTTTAAGCTGTCTGCGATATTTATAATGAATAAAAATATCACACAATCCATCCATCTTTTCTTTGGTTTTCTTTACCCAAACAAATAAAACACAAAATATTGGTATAAAATCTAAGATTTATTGAAATAAATACTTCCCTATATACAAATCAGACTATATTACATTATTATTGCGTTACGTTTATTATATACAATGTAGAAGATAATAACTACAAAATACTGTACGACAATTTAAATAAAAATTCATTCTGATATAAAATAGACAAATAAATGCAAGCATGAATTCAGCTAATCTTAGACCCGGCGTCAGCGTGAGCTTATACGGGTTATAATCCTTCAGACCACAGGTCATAATGCTATGAACCACGGGGTATAATCCTTCAGACCACGGGATATAATGCATCAAACCACGGGGATATAATATTTCAGACCACGCGGATATCATTCTACGAACCACGGGTCAATCCTACAAACCACGGTATAATGCTAGAAACCACGGGTCAATCGAACAAACCACGGGGAATAATGCATCAATCCATGGGGTATAATGCATCAGACCTCAGAGTATAATTAAAGTAGCCTCAAAAACATTTTCATGGCATTAAATGTATGTTTTGTGAAAATAAATATTTAATTAATGATTAACATAATAATAACTAAATCGCACAGTATTTCTAAAGATAGTAATACCACATTGCAGTCGTAAAGATTATTAATAATAAGTTAATTCTGTGTTGGAGTCAATTTGATCATTAAGCCATTTCACAATCATAATCATTTATTAATTGCTAAGTAGATAAATAAGTAGAGTGTAGTAGTAGTTATTCAATAAGTAGATATATAAAACTGTCCTACCAGGGCACAGGCCTTCCATCAGGTAATGGGCTTTTACTCCAGTAAAGTTACGGGTCGCTTGTATGGCGAATGTAAATAATTTATAATAGCAGGTTTTTTTGTTTTATATTTTAGATTATAATTCTTGTTATCGTTTAGATTGAAAATCCACCTAAAAATTTTCTTAAATAATTAAACAAAATAAAAATAAAACATGTAAAATTGGAAAAAAATAGTAAGTATATACAATTTTTTTACGTCATTGGTTAAATACATTTGTATTCTTTTATATTAGAAGTAAATCCAACGAAAAATCACCACGGAACCTTTGTTTTTAAATAAGTAGAAATTACGAAAAACTAAATTTTAGGACAAAATTTACACAGTGTATGTAAACTCATACCCTAAAACAAACAATCAAAATAAAAAAGAAAGCTATCTGACACTATAAATAAAAAATTTACATTTTAGTACTAAAAACTTAAAATACGAAATTTAGTAGGATATGTTTATAAAGTATCTTAATATCATTTGTATAAACGATCTAGCAAAAAAAATTGCTTATTATAAATTATTTCCTTTCGACCCGTATTTTTACTGGACTATTTAGTCCACCACGCGTGCAGAATGCGGATTGGTAGACTTCACATACGCATCGGAATTTCTTCTTCAGCGTATGCAGGTTTCCTCACGATGTTTTCCTTCACCGTTTGAGAGCAGTCGGTATTACGTATCTAAGTTAAAAAAACTCATTGGTACGTGGCATGTTGTCCGTGCGGATTCGAACCCGGACCTCATGACTGAGGGTCTATAAATATGTCAAAATTGGTGGTATGCAGGGAGTGTACGTTACGTAGGTTAGGTTAATTGTGGTTATTTGACATAATACTTTGACATACAGAATTGTCACACAAATTATCTAGTCACATTTAAAGTACCAGAATCTAGCCTGGACTTGTATTATGATGACTAGATAATGATATATAATACATACATAGATACAAACATCCATGACTCGGGTACAAATATTCATATTCATCATACAAATATTTGTTGTCCCTTACGGGATTCGAACCCGCGACCCTCGGCACGTTCACTATAGACTGCTATCGGGCCGTCATATTGAATTGGGTTTATTTGTATTAACTCTGGCTACGCCCTCTGTGAATATAGTCGTGTATAACTTATGCTGTAAATGTAAATCAATTGACCACAACACAGTTAATACAGGGTGTAACAAAACACCCTAGTTATATTTAAAGGGATGGTGAACAACATCAAATGACAAACTTTCAAACAAAACTATTGACTACTAGACTCAAATGTACAGCTGATTTTGCAATCTGCAGTATTCACTGATGGTCTTACGAGTTGCAGAAACGCTCATTAAAGTTAATCCTCCATTAAATCTCTTGCTAGCCTTTACTACGTCAACAAGACAAAAAGTGACAAGAGATTTAATGGAGGATTAACTTTAATGAGAGTTTCTGCAACTGTAAATTACCCAGAAATCACCCCTTTTAAATGTAACTACTGTGTTTTGTTACACCATGTATAGTTATTGCTTTGGGGTAATTAGGTAAATATACCTAGATATAATAAGAATAAATGTATGGATACAGAAAAATTCCTTCCTTCATCATCATCATCATCTCAGCCGATGGACGTCCACTGCTGGACATAGGCCTCCCCCAAGGATCGCCACAACGACCGGTCCTGCGCTGCCCTCATCCAACGGGTTCAAGTAATTATTATTGATTAGAATTGTTATTTTATATTTAACAAAAAATAATATAGTTCCTTCATAATATGCTGACACTTTAAGGAGATGATCAGACCGTCAAATTGAACAACTTTCTTCCATACAAAACTACAATCCTACTTGAGACAAATGTATGGGACAGTCATAGACATATTACTCTAGCGATAGACCAGCTCGTTCAAACAAAGAACATGTCACACAAAATGACACATTGCGGTCTGTCATTGCCATAGTGACGAAGTGAACTCTGGAACATCAATCAGGTGCGGACACCTCATTCAAGTGGAACATGTTGCTTCTATGCAAGGGCAAGTCTATCGCTAGAGTTTAAGTCTATGGGTACAGTTGATTTTTCTCGCGATTTAGATGTAGGTCCCATACATCATCATCCCCTTCAAAAAGTGTCAGCATATTAAGGAGCATCCTGTATAATACAGAGTGCTTCTTAATATGCTGATGTTTTTTTATGATCTTTAGAACGCTATACAGGGTGTAACAAAACACCCTAGTAATATTTAAAGGTGGTTTAAACCATCAAACTGAACAACTTTCAATATTCACCCAATTTCTGAATCGCACATTTTAGTGAGTAGGTGCAACAGTTTTGCATGGAACAGCTGATTTATTTTTCGCAAGTTGGCTCCATAGTGAAAGTTGTTCATTTTAGGGTGTTTCGTTACATATTTTATAGGGTTCTTCAGACCATCAAACTGAACAACTTTCACTATGAAAACATTTTTGTAATCACGAAAAAAAAATCAGGTCTCGGTATTGAAATTTTGTATTGAACAGCTGATTTTTTTTCGAGTTTTTAATATTGGTCCCATAGTAAAAGTTGTTCAGTTTGATGGTCTAGGCAGCTCTTAAAGTCTGTAACGCATTAAATTTTACACCCTGTATACTATACAGGTATACTGTATACTATACATTACATAAAACGAGAAAAAATCATTGACTTACACTCTAGCGATAGACAGGCCCTTTCATAGAAGCAACATGTTCCACTTGAATGCGGTACCCGCACCGCATTGATGTTCCCGAGTTCACTTCGTCACTATGGCAATAACAGACCGCAAAGTGTCATTTTGTGTTGTTTTGTGTGACATGTTTGTTTGAACGAGCTTGTCTATCGCTAGAGTATATGTCAGTGGAAAAAATAGACTTCTAATATTTATATGGGAGTCTGGTCTGATAGCATCAGACCGAAAATTCAAAACTCAGTCAACACAAACAAAAGCATAGAATCACAGAATCACGACAAATCAACTTCAGAAAAGTCGCGCAGCGGATCCGAAACTTTACCATTTGACTCATCAATTTTATCGTCATCTTCTATCCTCAGATCTGAATCATCGTCGTAATCGTCAAAGTCCCTTTCTGTAGGTGTTTCTGGCTTGCTTTTAGACGGCGACATATTTTGTACGGCGTTTTTTGAGACGGTCTTGAAAAGATCTTCTGGGTTCGTTTCTATGGACAGCTTGAGTGAGTGTTCCCAGCCCATTAGAGCTTGAGTGTGGACGTTTACTTGTTTTTCAGCTAAGTCTAGGAGTAAATTCCTTATTTCTTTGTGTGTTTTTGGTATCCAGTCTGACAGTTCTGAACGGAGGGCTTCGGATGCTTGCTCTAGTCTGGGGATGGGAGAAAAACATAATTTTATTACATAGAAAAGAGATCATAATAGTCGCGAAATCGAGACAGAATATGGTATACAGTACGGACGAAGGTGACCCAACAAATTCGACAGTAGGCAATGGTGTCTTAGATTTAAAATTATTCGCTTACGCTGAAAGATGGAGCTAAGAAATCGATTTACCAATACATTTTTTTAACCACCTGTTTTTAATGAAAAATATAAAAATAGGTTAAAAAATAAGAGATACGTATTTTTCTGATTTTATTTTTGACCTATATTTCTATTTTAATTTACTTTTGAATATTCTGAAAAACGTATGATTTATGGCTAAGATACCTTGGCCGCAATAACATTAAAAATAAAAACTGTCAAATACAATAGAAAAGCCAAGCAGGCAAAGGAATAAAATGTCATTCAACCCTACGAATAAAGAAATAAATATGGAAATATAATTCACGTCAAAAAATGACCCCACGAACTTTGGTGTACACCACGCAAGCGCGCAAGACTCAATCATTATGGCGACTCCAACTACGGCGTTGGCTCCAAAACTCATGGTGCCAAAAATTAAGGAGATTTTGTTCGGAGTTATCGTTCCATATTTATTTCTTTATTCGTAGATTCAACCTCTATTATATTTTTCAGTATTTTTCAAATAACTCGAGAAATAATGGATAGAAAAATCTGATAATTTTGATATAAGCTTTGAATCACATAATCCCTAAATGATATTATTATTTTGGTACCTTTCTTAAAATGAAATGTTGTCAATTAAAACCTGACCAGAAATAAAAAAACCAGGTTTAGGGGCGCTGCAATCGACTATAACCTTTAATGTCAGTGTACCAAATACAAAATTTAGTTCTAATGATTTTCCGCAACATGGCGAAGTTTTTTATATTTCTGGTCAGGCTTTTTAGATCTTACTCACTATATTCCCGCAGGAACTCAACTGTTAGGGCGTACTTCCAGCCCATTACAACAAGGATTCTACCAGATCCCGTTTCAACTGTGGCCCGGGTAAACCGGCAACCCCGTGGCCACCTCGATAACACCGACGACCGATATTGGGTATACTGACCTATTGTGTAGTTCATCCGTGTTGTTCCCCGCTACATGCGCCGCTGTAACATACATGTTATATGATATGAACAAAGTTCTTCCCCAATCTGCTATTTGACAACTAATAAGTAACAGTAATAAGTAACTTAAGAAACTGTTGTATTGAATAATGACACTTATCCAAAATATATTTGTACACTTGCTTCTTAAACGTATAAGTGTTAAGTTTTTTAACACTTTCGCTGCTCAAAATCATAATTCTCGCGCAGTGCTAAAACTGACGCCCCTCGTAGGTCGTGCGCACAGTTGTAACGTAAAACAACCAAAGTGGCTCACCTTGTGGGTCGGCCAGCACTGGCGTATGGTTTGGCTGACTCTCGCTGTAGGTCATGAGCACAGGCGAAGCTTGACCCCCCTCGTAGGTCGTGCGCACAGTCATAACCGTGAAACGATAAACTGGCTCGTCTCGTGGGTCACCCGCGCAGGCGTAAGGTCGGTGACTCGCGCGGTAAGTCATAAGCACGGCCGAAATGCAATATAACTGAATCATTACGTGGGTTCACTGCGGCCCATTTGTCGCCGACCTACGCCGTAGGTCGTCAGCAGCGAAAGTGTTAAATTCGTTAGGTAATGAAGGAGGAGGATGCCTATGTCCAACTGTGGACGTAATTATATGGAAAGTGTGTCGTATAATGTAACTGAACTGACCATGTACAGCGTCTCTCTCTCGTATCTTGTCTCTATGCGCGGCCGCGTACGCAGCCATCAGCGGCAGAGTAGCGCGCTGCATGTGCGGCGCACTGTAACATTGTGAATACGTTCCATATTACACCAGGCCTGTCTCACTCCGCACTGTAGGTATCAAAATGTACCTACGCGGTCGCGCCGCGACGTCGCGGCCTATACTACATTCCAAATAGCATCGAAAATTTAACGCCATTTTAAATTAAAGAAACTGATATTTGAAACAGAGTAAAGGCCTTTTTCACCACTTCTTAGTAAGTTCTAGTTAGCTTATCCGTATTTTGTATGAAAATATGTCAAAATATCTGTCGGATAAGCTATCAAGAACTTACCCAGAACAGGTGAAACAGGCCTTTACTCGCACTTATTCTTAGAAAAGCTTCAAAGATATGTCGGATAGTACATTTTTCTGATAAATAAATTGTATTTGCTTATCAGAATTGGCCAGAAAGCTAAATAGGAATCTGAAAATCTCGTCGTCCTTATTTGGAATGCGGTATAATTCAGTCGAGTGCGCGCACGCGTGACCTTAGTATAGATGTAGGTACTTACGCTCGTTACAATCTTGCGCTGCTGATATCCCTTACCATTCACGTGCAGAGAGTCAATGTGTGCGTGACATTCACTCACAGAGAGGCAATGTGTGCGTGACATTCACTCGCAGAGAGGCAATGTGTGCGTGACATTCACTCGCAGAGAGGCAATGTGTGCGTGACATTCACTCGCAGAGAGGCAATGTGTGCGTGACATTCACTCGCAGAGAGGCAATGTGTGCGTGGCATTCACGCACAGAGAGTCAATGTGCGAGTGTCAGTTGCGCTTGGAACGAGCGTTCTTAGATAGTGAACCTTCTGTTGTACTCTTAGATATTCAGTGGTATTACTAGGGTGTATAGTTACACGCTGTGGACACGTACCTGTACCTGGCGAGCACGGAGCCCGCACATGCGGCGCCGGCTCCACATGCCGCCGCGCCGCGCGCCGTGCGACCCGACGCCTGCGTCGACCACGAGTCACACACGCGCTTCATACTGCAGGTTATACAATATAATCAATAATCATTACTTATTTGTCTTAAAAAATATATAGGGTGACGAAAGTCTAAACTTCAAGCCGATAAACAGGAAGGTAAGTTTAGGGAAAAATAAAATTTTAGATCGTTTTAAAGATTGTTTTAATTTTTTTTAACGTTGTCTAAGGGTTGAAGCCTCATCTGGCAGCACGGAAACTCATTTTTTAACGGTCAATCCTTTTAATATTGCACCACCCCAGCCCATACCGTGGCTGTCGTTAAATGCCACGAAAGGGATTAATGTTCTTATGATGCGAACGAAGAATTCATCGGCTGCAATATTATTTTAAAACTAGTGTATTCCCGCGACTTCGTCCGCACAAATTATATACCAGATTTTAAGTCAGATCATAAGCTATCAAACAAAAAAAGTTTCACCAAAATCGGTTCAGTAGTTTTTGCGTGATGCGCGAACAAACAAACAAACTAACAATTTTGTCAATAGATGGCGCTGCACGTTTTTAAATCGCGCTATCGAATGTTATTTGAATTTATATGAAGAGAACCGCTACTTTTTTATTTCTCATGATTTTACGGTTTTATAATAGTTAAGATATTTTAGAAGGCGGTTTTAATTTATTGTAAAAATTTTGTTTATTTTACAATTTTCAGTGGTAAATCCATTAGTTCGACTCATATATCAGTTATACACGCAAAGGGTACTTAGATACCAAGCAAATGTTTCAATCGCCGATGATTTTCTGTCAACTTTTGAGGAGTTCTATTGTGTAGCTCCGAAGCGCTTCCTCAGATCTGCACCAAATTAAAATGGGATCACACGGGAAGCACCAGCTTTCAAATAAAAAAAGACTCATCAAAATCGGTTTACCCAGTCGAAAGTTCTGAGGTAACAAACATAAAAAAAACAAAAAAAACTAGTCGAATTGACAACATTTAATTTTAAGAAAGGTACCAAAATTAGAAAACTATTTGGAGATTATGTGATTCAAAGCTTATATAAAAATTATCAGATTTATCTATCCATTATTTCTCGAGTTATTTGAAAAATACTGAATAATATAATAGAGGTTGAATGACATTGTATTCCTTTGCCTGCTTGGCTTTTCTATTGTATTTGACAGTTTTTATTTTTTATGTTATTGAGGCCAAGGTATTTTAGGCATAAATCCTACGTTTTTCAGAAAATTCAAAAGTAAATTAAAAATGGAATATCGGACAAAAATAAAATCTGAAAAATCCGTATCTCTTATTGTTTAACCTATTTTTATATTTTTCATTAAAAACAGGTAGTTACAAAAATTTTATGTTGTCAATTGAGAATCTCCTCCTTTTTTGAAGTCGGTTAAAAAGAGGCTGAAACGATCGTGATCATGGATTCATAATCTGTGATATCACTCACCCGATAAGTTCGTTTCCCAGAGACGTGGACCCCTTGTATAGTTTAGTCGTCAATGTGCACAATGTTGTCAACTTCTGTTGCAGCGACTGAAGATAGTCCGCCGCAGATGTGAACTCTGGGTCTTTTACCCTGCCAAACAATTACTTAAATTAAAGGCAGATTTGAAAAATAGAAAGTATGAATCAAAAAAAAAATTTAAAATTATTACAGGGTGTAAGGAAAAGTATCATTATAACCTTAGATCAAAATAAAATGAATGGATAGGCCTGAAGTGCGGTAAGTTGAAGCACACTACTGGTGCACTTGGTCCATACAAACTAGCGCCATTATCTGTCAAATCTAGGGCACTTGCATACAAGTGACAAGTAAACCTTTCATTTGTTTTGCCTCATTTTTCTGGTTTGAAATGTTCGCGTAAGGCCTATCCATTAATTTTATTTTGATCGAAGATTATAACCTTTAAATCACAGACTCTACCCATCAAACTGAACAACTTTTACTATGGGAGCAAAACGATCAGAGCAAAAAAAAAACAGCTGTTCCATACGTTTGCGTCGAGTAGTTTAGTATGGGACAGCTGACTTTTTTTTGTGCTGACAGGTTTGCTCCCATAGTAAAAGTTGTTCAGTTTGATGGGTAGAGTCTGTGATTTAAAGGTTAATGATACAACACCCTGTAGGTAACATCGTGAGGAAACCTACATACGCTGAAGAAGAAATTGTGATGCGTATGTGAAGTATTAATTCGAGCTCTCTTCGCTCGGTCAGTAGGTTCACAATCGAACCGAGTTGTATTATCGCAAAATATTTTGGATTGGCTTGCGCCACATGCTTTAAATTTAAATTGCGGTAAATCCAATGACTCTTTTAAGGAGTTAGCATATGCTCACGACTATATTCCCCGAGGGGGTAGTCAGAGATAAGCCTGAAACCTCGGAACATCCACGTTTCACCAGTAGTACCGAAATAAACAGTACCGTACCGTTTAAGGGGCTACCTGCCGGTTTTGGGTAATTTTGTAACCATTTTATTCATTAACTATGGCACTTTTTGAGCTGAAATTTAAACTGAACCATCTACAGGATATGAGAAGTGATGTGGTTTTTCTAGAAATCGATTTTAATGAATAAAACCGAGGAAAAGGGACTCTAAAGTCACCCCTTTTTTTCTAGTTGTAACCATTTTACTCTTACATTTTTAATCGAAACAAAATGAAAATTTACAATATTGTTCACAATACAATTTAGAATGATGTGGTTTTTTTACTTTTTCGAAATTAATAAAAAATCATAGAATTTTTCAAAGAAAACAGCTAAATTCTGACCGGAGCCGCGCGCTCTTTCTCATCGATTAGTATGGAGAGTGAGTGAGAGGAGAGTGGTCCACGACGGATACACCTTAAGGAGTTAAATTGTAAAAATTGCCCACCTCGCTCCATTGGTGGGTTTGTTCTCAGCATTGCCACCGTATAATGCGCTGCTCAACCCCCATAGATTTAGTGCACTGTTTTCACTCTTGAATACCTGACGACAAGAACCAGAAAATAACAAACAGGTCTCAGATCTCATGTAATAAATGTTGAATGTATCATGCTTTGTAAACGCAAAAATAGTATCGGTCTTTGCAAACACCTTCCTAGATGTCACTTGTTGTTTACTTCCGCTACTGATGTAAACTTACTTATCGTGTGTGGATTTTGTTATCAGAGTAAATCAGTGTAAAAACTAAATAATCTTTTGATTTTCTGCCTAACCGCCTGGCCACGGGACAGGGCGACCGGCGGCGCGAATTGCGATTTTAGAACACACTGAGCGTTGCGTCCCTACTATAACGCAAGCACGCAGCGGCGCGTACGCAGTGTATTCTAAAATCGCAAGACGCGCCGCCGGTCGCCCTGTCCCGTGGCCAGGCGGTAAAACCAACAGGTTATGGGCCCAGCACGTAATTTCGGGCATTATTTTCAATAAATCCACATTTACATTGAAATCAAAGTTGACTAAAAATCCACCGGCCGGCATATTGTGTCGCGTGAAAAACTGCAGTAATGGCTGGTACTACTGCAACGTCGAGTCTGTCACATATTGAGAAGCTACGCGGTATCGAGGACTATCATAATTGGAAGTTTTCAATCCGGAATTTGCTTATCCTGGAAGATCTGTGGGATTGCGTTGCGAAACCGCCGATCGAGACTAGCGACAGTGAGAAGAGTAGCGACAGTAAGAACGACCAAAAGGCTTTGGCAAAAATCTGCCTAAGCGTACAGTCATCGGCCTTTCCTTTTGTTAGAAATGCGAAGACGGCACACGAAGCGTGGAACAACCTCAAAACGGCGTTTGATAATCAAGGTTTGTGTCGAAGATTGAATCTTCTACGATCTCTATTCAACACACGACTATGCGATTGTGAAAGCATGGAGGAGTACATCTCAAAGATGACGAATGTCGCTCAGCAATTAAGTGACATAGGGTCACCTCTTGATGATGATTTCCTGGGTGTCATAATGTTGAGTGGATTGACGTCCGATTTTGACCCTTTAATAATGGCATTAGAAAATTCCAATATGGAAGTAGCTCAAGCTCAAGTCTATAGTCCCCGAGGGGGTGTCAGAGATATTCTGATCGATCGAAATCGACGCTCCTTAGAAGCTGTTACTCTGTACAATCCTCTGTGACGAGACCATTCACGAACACGCTATGAGCCTGTATGGACCTAGCGTCAGTTGTCAACGGAACGAATCCCACTTTTTTTCCAAAATCTCAGGTTTTATTGGCCTCGCCTTGGATAATCCGTAGCCGATATAACGTGGTACATATATACTAAATTCCTTCGTATCGGAATGACCTATACTTAAGCAAAATTTCTTCCACTTTCCACATTTTCTTTCACTTTGTTTTAATCTTTTTTTGTTTAGAAATGTTATTTTGGCTTGTTTCGGTTTTTTACATAACTTAATATTTACGTTTTATTACCGAAAACATTATCTATACTATAATGAGTGCTGTCGCATGCCTGTTATTAGTACATAAGTTAGAATATTGTCATTTTCATTTACTTATAGTATACTGTTTTACTTGTGTACCTTTGGCATGTCTAATAAATATATAATTAAAATGACCTACGCATCACAACGTGGTGGTACAGACACACTTCTGTTATATTTTATAATAGATTAGATTCACAATTTGATTTGATTTACCTTCTCGAGCTCGTCATCAGGCGTCGTCACAAATATTCTAAAGTCATCACTGTGCGTCAATATCGGATGCTTTGCCACTCTGTCTGTCGACAAACAAAATATACAATCAATATCTAAAGCTGAATGAAACATCTAATTTATCTGTCGATAAATCGTCCGTGTGCTCGGACGGCAGGGGAGGGGGCACTAAAGATACTGAGACATTAAAATGTGGGGCGCAAATCAAAAGATTTGTAAGATTGTACTTAGGTTAGAGGTACATAAAGCGATGATAGTCCATACGGAAGAGAGCTAGCGACTCAATCATGAGGTGGCGGTTCAATTCTTGGCCTGTACCACTAAGTTCTATGGAATTTAAGTACGGATGTATTTATCATTATCACTAGCTAGGCGGTGAAGGAAAACATCGTGAGGATACCTGCATACGCTGAAGAAGAAATTCGAATGCGATATGTAAACAGTAGCGTCGTGTGTAGCGGTGGTAGGGGGGCGCTATGTAGACAGTAGGGGCGCTTACCAAGGAACGCGTGCAGCGCTAATGTCCTCACGGCGACGAACGAGGGAGAGTATCTGTCGAGTTGTTGCCGCGCCGAGTGTAGCGGTGGTAGGGGAGGGGGCGCTAGCAGCGGGTGCGCCTGCGCAAGTCGCTTGTGGAGCACCTGCAAACACAGATATAGTATCATTATCATCATAGGCCTTAACAACTGTTACAGATGATTTAGGGTAGAGACACATCTACCGACGGCGACCGACGGCCGGCCGATACAAAAATGTCACTTAGTTTGGGAACTGACGCGGCGACGACGGCGTACGGTTTCCCATACTAAATAACATTTCCGTATCGGCCGGCCGTCGGTCGCCGTCGGCAGATGTGTCTCAACCCTTAAGCAATGTTGTTGGAAACACTTTCTCATGGCATGATGAAATTGCATTTCTGATGCAGGGAGTGTCCGTACTTTATGTTGTATACTCAATACAATACATTTTTGAAGGCGTGAACCACTTGAAACCGGTGTAAAGTGCAAATAAATAGTACAAACTTTAAAATGATTGTATCTCCGGCGCACGCACGGCGGACCGGTCCACCTCGCGCACACGCAGCGCACTCTGTACGTCACGAACGTCTCCAGCGTTGACAGCTGCTTCATCGGAGCGTCCACCTGTAACATTACAGATTGGAAATTTACAGCATTTCTTCGGGAGCAGCTACTGGTTATTATCAATCAATCAATCAAAATCTTTATTTGTGTATTACTGCAGAGCTGCTTATTTTTTGCTGCCACTTGTGGGATGGCACTGCCAAGTATCAACTGGCAACTCTCGACTCGGTTGAACGCAGAACCAGGAGGCTCATTGGCGACAGTAAGCTGGTGGAGACCAAGCTTCATAGCCTAGCGCACCACCGCAGAGTAGTCTGCTTGTCGGTTTTCTACAGATTGTACTTTGGTGACCAAGAACGTCATGAGCTTACCCCGCCTTTTGCTTTCTACTATCGGACTTCCAGACGCACCGCGGGATACCACCCCTTCTTGGTTGATATCCCACATATCCGCACCAAGGACAGCACAGCCAAGGAGTGGAATGCCCTGCCTGCGTCAGTATTTCCGAGCGCTTACAACCCAAATTCCTTTAAAGTATTCTGAGTGCATAGGCTTCTTCTGGGTATTCATCTTCGACCCTATCTTTGTTCTGAGAACTAGATTGAGGTCAAGAGCAAACCCATCCATAACAAAGACAAAAAAAAGTATTGAAGGGACCACGAGTACGGTACTATACCTTAACAGCGATATCATATCCGTGCTCCATGATAAGTGGGGGACCCTCGTGTGCATCGTCGGTCACGCTCGGGGCCTCCGTGTCCTCCCCGTCCGCATCGTTCAGGTCCAGCACCGCCGAGCTACTCTCACTCGCCATGGTGCTGGAAATATTTAACTTACGGTAAGAAGCGGATTAGCTGGCCAGAAGAGGCACTAAAAACCACTTCACAGGCCCCGAACCCTTTCTTGGAGTCCCTAATAGTCTAACGCGAGATTCTTTGAATAGAGTCAGCTTCGGAGAGGCAATCAAGCTTTGGTGCAATACCCCAGGCATGTGCCACTCCAAAGCACTTATAAAAGGCTACAATCGCAAATTTGCGAACGGACTCCTTGCTCTCAGTAAGGATCAAAGTTGTACGTTAGCGAGGTCACTCACAGGCCACTGCAAATTAAATAAGCACATGCACACATTGAATCTAAGCGATATGACCGGCTGCAGATTCTGCGAGGAGGAGATGGAAACTCCTATGCACCTGCTATGTGACTGTGGCCCCCTGATGTACAAACGTAGTACTCATCTAGGTAGGCAGGTTCTGACACCAGAAGAGATACAAACGGTCCCGATCAAGAATCTACTGTGATTTCTGGCCGCAGTGGGGATTGGTAAGGAACTTTAGAAAGGGTGTTCACAAAGGACCAGCGATGGTCTACGTGGCACAGGCTCAGCGAGCCTGTCAACGCCCAACACCTTCAAATAATAATAATAATACGGTAAGAATTAGGGGATACAACACATTCTACTTTAAATAGCATTCTAGTTTAAATAGCAAAAGTGCCAAACGTTATATAGTTATAAATAATTGGTGACTTCAAGACTTCAGAGCATGCAGGTTTCCTCACGATGTTTTCCTTCACTGAAAACCCAATGGTGTTACAAATCATACATAAATTCCAGAAAACTCATTGTTAAGAGTCTGACCTGGGCTAGAATCGAACCGGCGCCTTCAACACGAATTGTTGGGTTTTAAACATCACAATTTTACATAAAATACACATAAAAACTTGGAGAGTGGAGACCACGAACTGGTAGGCGTAGTGTGGGACGCCCTGCTGCCCGCTGGACAGACGACCTAAAAAAAGTTGCGGGGAGCGACTGGATGAGGAAGGCCGAGGACAGAGTTTTGTGACGCGCCTTGGGAGAGGCCTATGTTCAGCAGTGGACGATGATAGGCTGATGATGATGATGATGACACATAGAAACTTACCTTTTAGTTTTTACTTTTTTACTTTCTCTCTAAAAGAGGCACAATCAGAATGAAAAAGTGGGCGTCACTACTGCATTAGTATATCCACGGCTTCAAGTTCAGCAAACACATATTATTATCACGACTCTAGCGATAACAGTATTGTATAGTACAAGAGAAATACGTACAATAAAAATTTGGCCTAATTCACCAAATTCGGATCGATAATTTACGTTTACGTTTTCGATATGCAGTTTTCACGTCAACTGATATGATGGTATTATTGTACCGTTGTTGTTATTATAATAAAAGATTATTTACATTATTACGAAGAAAAACAATAATTTTACGATATTTTTCTAAAAAACTATCGCGAATTCGTCAGCGGATGACAGCTTTTTGCGTTTCGTTGCATGCTCGTTGCATGCGAAATGTTTTGGGTTGTCAAATCAAGCAAGACAAGACAAAGTTTTAGATAAAACTTGCAGTGCGACATAAAAGAGTAAAAAATAAATGAGGGCGCTGCCTACACGCAAGAACGTCAAAATCACGCATAAGCTGGCAAGACCGACCTACAATTTATACTAAAATATTTAGTTCCTGCTAACACCGTTTTCTACTCTTTTATAATATGTCGCATCATTGATCTGAGGATAAAACAAAGATAAAGTATCCGCCAGAAAGAAACGTTTTTTGCGTCGAATAGAACGTAATCAGTCTTGAATAGAGTCGTAGAAACGACTTTTTCATGAGATTATAATCGATCGATTTAGTTTTTAGCAAATCAAAACAGAATATATTCACGCCTCGGTCCCATTACTGGTGTAAGCTCTTGAGTAATAACTATCAAAGAATTTTTTTTAATCATTAATCTAATGCATAGGAACAAACAATCATTTAAACTGGGCTATTCATGAATGAATATTATCGATAATTTTTGTGCAGCACTATTTCATGTTTCAGTAGCAACAAAATATCACCAATCAATATATTTGACAGAAACAGCACTACGCTAAAGAAACGTCTTCTATCACTTTTTGTCTACGAAAGTGTGTCATAAAATAAAAGATAAAACACAACCGTTTGATGACGTCACTCACTTCTACATTCTTCGTTCTGTCACTGTCAAGTCGAACAAACTGTGTTTTCGTGATTCGTGTTGATTTTTTCCTTTTATTTGCCATGTTAAAAGTGAATAGATAGAAAAAACTAATATTTCACCCGAAAGTGTTCAAAAGCCGTCACAATAGCTGCCAAAATGCAAAGCGGGAGCGCCTCCCGCGAGGGAGCGCCCCCCGTCATAAGCACGAGCTCAACCATTCTCAGCATGAGGGAAAAAGAGAAGTACATCGAAGATTTCGACTTTCCCTTCTGCGACGAGTCTTCCAAATACGAAAAAGTCGCCAAAATCGGCCAAGGAACCTTCGGGGAAGTGTTCAAAGCCCGCGCAAGGAACAGCAGTAAAAAATTCGTCGCCATGAAAAAAGTGCTAATGGACAATGAAAAAGAAGGCTTCCCGATTACAGCTTTAAGAGAAATCAAGATCCTACAGCTCCTCAAACACGAGAACGTCGTGAATTTAATCGAAATATGCCGTACGAAAGCTACACTACACAACAAATACAGATCAACGTTTTATTTAGTCTTCGATTTCTGTGAACATGATCTCGCTGGGTTACTATCGAATGTGAACGTTAAATTCAGTTTAGGAGAGATTAAAAAGGTCATGCAGCAGTTACTAAACGGTTTATACTACATACATAGTAATAAAATCCTTCATAGGGATATGAAAGCTGCCAATGTGTTGATTACGAAGAACGGTATATTGAAGCTTGCTGATTTTGGTCTGGCGAGAGCGTTCAGTGTTGCCAAGGCGGGGCAGGTGAATAAATACACTAATAGAGTGGTCACACTGTGGTATAGGCCTCCGGAACTGTTGTTAGGTAAGTTTTGTCTATGTAAGCATTGCTGTTGCACCCATAAACTTAATAAACTATCGTAGTAGACAGACAATCTCCTCATAATCGCGTCACCGAAACTGAAATGTCAATATGTGCGAAATTTATAGTTTTATACATGTGTGAGTTTTAGTTATTGTTTGGCCGAGCTTAATGAGCCTTTCAATACGTTTACAAACAATAACGGAAAATCTCACGTGACATGAACGAAGGGAGCTAGGTGGTAGTATAGAAATATATAGTTAAAAAATATCGGAAATTTGTGCAATCTCTATGCGAAATGGTACCTTTTTCTCGTACACAATATTTTTTTATCCTACACATAATTATTTAAAATAACACAATAA
This sequence comes from Agonopterix heracliana, assembly GCA_963693445.1. NCBI lineage: Eukaryota > Metazoa > Arthropoda > Insecta > Lepidoptera > Depressariidae > Agonopterix > Agonopterix heracliana. The sequence continues at coordinate 523,434 of OY856333.1, read as the reverse complement.
TTAGAAAATAGGATGTATACTGCATGTAATTAATGTATTACCAAATAATTTTAAGAATATTATGTATGAAAACAAGCCTCATAAAAGTTGTATTGTTCTGATCGTATTTACCTGTGAAATGTCTCTTTATTTGAGTTTCTGGTGAAAGTTAAACTGCATTCCAACACAGAACACGACACCATCACGATTAACGATATTTGTGTTGATAAAACATCAAATGAATTTGAAGAAAATAATAAAGTAATGTGGGATAATTTTTGACAGGTTACTATTAGGAACGAAATTGTTTCAAAGGGGTTTTATGGCTATTATATTACAATCTCTTTCGCACTCGTAGGTTTTTTCATTAAGATCGGAATCTCATTCGCACACTGAGTTGGTCTAGTTACGTAGTAATATTAAGTTTATGGTTACACCCATATAGTTATTCTACCTTACAGGAGTAGAGGAAAAACTTGAGCGCTGTCTATAAATAATTCTGAGTCTAACATGAAATCATAGATCATCATCATCAGCCTATACACGTCCCACTGCAGGGCACAGGCCTACCCTCAGTGAGGGTGTTTGGGCGTTAGTTCACCACATGTGCCTAATGCGGATTGGTAGACTTCACATACACATCAGAATTCTACACCGTTTGAGAGCAGGTGGAATTACCTACATAAGTTAGATAAACTAATGGTACAAGGCATGTAGTCCGTGCGAATTCGAACCTGGAGCTCAAGATTGAGTTTCCATGCCATTCCATGATGCTCGTATGATCTACTAGAGGACCGCGGCGAACTTCGTACCGCCTTAGAATCTTCCCGACACACACTTGGTCGTTTTTTATAGCCTATGTTAATCACTGATAATGTAGCATTCTAATGGTGAAAGAACTATTCAGATTGGTCCAGTAGTTTCGGAGCATATTCATTACAAACAAACAAACATAAAATCAAATTTTTACACTTTATAATATTAGTACCTATAGATATAGATAAAACTGACAGAAACATCTATAAAAAGCCAGACATAACAAATTGATATGAACTTCAGGACATGTTTTCATAATTAGTTAAAACATCCCCAGGTGATCGTAACTATGGCCCACCTGTGGACATGTGGGGCGCCGGATGCATCATGGCTGAAATGTGGACGAGATCGCCCATTATGCAGGTGAATTTACATTTAGAGCTGTTCAAATGCAAACTAACTGGAGTTATTATAATAATGTTCCTCGTGCAGGGTCCAACGGAGCAGCAGCAGCTCATCCTGATCTCGCAGCTCTGCGGCTCGTGTACTCCGGACGTGTGGCCCGGCGTTGAGAACTTGGACCTTTATAACAAGATGGAACTGCCTAAAGGACAGAAGAGGAAAGTTAAGGTGTGTTACTGTGATATGTCATCCAGTTTCATAGTTGTGGAGTACCCACATTTACATTTGACTCAGCGGTTCACCAGCAAATAGGGAACCGCCGATTTGTATATACGAAGGAACATTTTCAATAATAAATTAGTACGCACTGATACTAACCACCGCTACAGCCCTCACACGCTCCGCACGAGAGTTCCCCAAACTGGTGACCCCGAAATTTTAACAACGCAGCATGTATGATCAAGAATTAATTGGGTTCATAGAGCTGTGAGTATGTGTGTATTATTTTGGTAGACAGAATCAAAAACAGTGTGATAAGGGATTGGGGTAAGTTGAAGGTTGATGTAGTAACTAGAATTGAGAGGGGTATGCTAAGATGGTGGGTCACGTAGAGAATGAATGAATGAAGACATGCCTAGACAACTTAAGTCTTTTCTCCCCTCCAGACAGAAAGCGTCAATTTTCGTCCCCCTTCGCTAAACGAAGTTGCCACTTTCCACCTCCTTCGAGGAGAAAAATAGTACACTAACCTCGGGTAGTAAATAAAAAGCCTCAGACCACATGTTTTTTGACCTGGGCTTCGCCTCTTATCTGAGACCTTTCTTACTTTCCTGCTCTCGGTGTGTAATCTACTATTATCATTACTTTACGCTTTCGAAATTTTCTTTTTCCAGGAGAGGCTAAAGCCTTATGTAAAGGACCCCTATGGCTGTGACCTGCTCGACAAACTGCTGCAACTAGACCCCGCGAAGAGGTACGTCTCTTGATTATACCAATGTTATCATCAACTTGTATACTTAGGTTCCTCTTTATTTCAATGAGATGATCAGACCATCAAACTAAACAACTTACTCTCTGGATCTAATATCGAAATCGCGAAAAAATCTGCTGTTTCTTACAAAATTGCAATTGTATAAAATGTCAAAGCCAACTTGTATAAAGTGTCAAAGTCCATTTGTTTAAAGTGTCAAATCCCATTTGTATAAAGTGTCAACGCTCATTTGTATAAAGTGTCAAAGCTTATTTGTATAACGTTTCAAAGCTCATTTGTATAAAGTGTCAAAGCCCATTTGCATAAAGTGTAAAGCCTATTTGTCTAAAGTGTCAAATCCCATTTTTATAAACTGTCATAGCTCATTTAATTATGTTTAATGTGTAAAAGCCCATTTGTCTAACGTGTCAAAACTCATTGTTTTAAAGTGTTAAATCCCTTGTATTTGTATAAAGTGTCAAAGCTAATTTGTATAAAGTGTCAAAGCTCATTTGTATAGTGTCAAAGCCCATTTGTATAAAGTGTCAAAGCCAATTTGTATGAAATGTCAAAGCCCATTTGTATAAAGTTACTAAGCCCATTTGTTTAAAGTGTCAAAGCCCATTTGTGTAAAGTGTCAAAGCACATTTGTATAAAGTGTCAAAGCCCATTTGCATATTAATAAATAAAATACGGAAAATATACAGATACGACGCTGACACGGCGCTGAACCACGACTTCTTCTGGACGGACCCGATGCCGTGCGACCTCGCGAGCATGCTCGCCCAGCACACGCAGAGCATGTTCGAGTACCTCGCGCCGCCGCGTAGACCAGGTAACATTATTGTCTAAGCTAAGAACTATATCATTTCTTTTAAGAGAATATTATTCCGAGAGCGAAAATGCACGCTGCATACAAACGTACTATGGTGATATTTTCAATACTAACCAATTAAAGTCAATGAAATTTTGCAGAAACAATCTAGAAACAAATCTCTATGCTTGTATAGAGTCAGATTTTCGTTAAAATATACAGTTTCAATGCTAGGATTAATTTAAGATTTGTATAGACACCTTTGAGGCACTGTAACTTGAAAACTATACATTTTAACTATCTATTTTTAATTTTGCAGAAACAATCTAGAAACAAATCTCTATGCTTGTATAGAGTCAGATTTTCGTTAAAATATACAGTTTCAATGCTAGGATTAATTTAAGATTTGTATAGACACCTTTGAGGCACTGTAACTTGAAAACTATACATTTTAACGAAAATCGGACTCCATACAAGCATAGAAATTTGTTTCTAGATTGTTTCTGCAAAATTCCATTGACTTTAATTGGTTAGTATTGAAACTATCACCATAGTACGTTTGTATGGAGCGCGCTCCGAATAATATACCCTTAAGGGCCGATTCGACCAAACCGCGAGTAAATTATATTCTTAGATTAAGTCGCCGGTTACTATAGAGTAAACTGATTTTGCGTTTTACCAACCCTAATCTAAATGAACAATGTCACATAATTAAAAAATTATAATAAAAAGAAACCTAACAAATTAAAACTGTATAACCTCACATTGCAATAAATACGGATCATGGATTTTCCAGCTGCCTGGTACGGATACAACAACCTCTTTCTTTAGTTGAATTATACATTCGTTCTTTTAGTACGGGGTGTGTAAACACCAAAAGTAAAATTGTTCCTTATATAGTTACTCTTCTATAAATCTAAGTTTGGTCGAATCCAGCCTAAGTCATACATGTTTTTTTTTTTAATTTTACAGTAAAACGCTTTAAAGATTCAAGGCGCCTAACCTAGAGCTATAATGACAGTGGCGCTCTCTAACGCACATGTTGTTGAATTAAAAAAAAGATCTTTAGTGTAGGGACACACCTGCGGAACGTTCCGCGCCGAACGTTTGGTTGTACACGCGCAACGCTTTTCCCTATATCGGCGACACACCAGTACACGCGATTACGCGCAGTTTTTCCAAGTAGACGGGAAAACGTTCGGCGCGGAACGTTCCGCACGTGTGTCCCTAAACTTAAGCACTCAATGCATTTACATAAAAGGAAAGTTATGGTATTGTAAACTAAATTTGGGATTTTTTTTACATTTATGACTTATTTAAGAACTAGATGTGCGAATATAGGAACCTACTTAATATGCTGACACTTTTTAAGGGGATGATCAGACCCAGACCATCAAACTGAACAACTATCTCCATAGGACCAACATCAAAATCGCGAAATAAATAATTTCTCGCGACTTCGATGTTAGTGTCATAGAAAAAGTTGTTTAGTTTGATGGTCTGGGTCTGATCATCCCCTTAAAAAGTGTCAGTATTATTAAGTTATGAGAAATTTTGAACCTCTGACGTATGTAGTATTAAGTCAATGCGAAGTATCTACGCATCTTCCGCTTCGATGCGGCCCTGACTGCCCCGTCATAATATGCGCTTACCTTTAAATGTAGGGACACACCTGCGGAACGTTCCGAACGTTCGGTGGCATGTGCGCGTAACATTATCGTTTGTTCGCATGAGTAAATCATTCTCAGGATTCCAATTTTTATGTCATAGTCCAGTAAAAATACGCGTCGAAAGGAAATAATTTATAATAAGCAATTTTTTTTGCTAGATCGTTTATACAAATGATATTAAGATACTTTATTAACGAATCCCACTAAATTTAGTATTTTTAGTTTTTAGTACTAAAATGTAATTTTTTTATTTATAGTGTCAGAATTCTTACTTTTTTCATTTTTATTGTTTGTTTTAGGTTATGAGTTTACATACACTATGTAAATTTTGTATTAAAATTGATTTTTTAGAAATTTCTACTTATTTAAAAACAAAGGTTCCGTGGTGATTTTTCGTTGGATTTACTTCTAATATAAAAGAATACAAATAAATTTAGCAAATGGAATAAAAAAATTGCATATACTATTTTTTTCCAATTTTACATAAAAAAATTTTATTTGTTTAATTATTTAATAAAAATTTTAGGGGGATTTTCAATCTAAATGATAACTAGAATTATAATCTAAAATATGAAAGAAAAAAACCGGCTATTATAAATTATTTACATTCGCCATACAAGCGACCCGTAACTTTACTGGAGTATCAAATAAAAACTAGCGTATTTTAATTGTCAAGTTTTAAACGCGTGTACACTAATGTAAAGATCGTTCGTTCGCATTAGTTCCGCTTATGAGTTTCGATAAAGTGATAAAACTACCGCGAATAGTAAAATTTGAATTCTCAATAGTTCCATTAGGTACGTAATGGACTTAGATCGAAGTAAAATTAATGGATAGGCCTTACGCGAACATTTCAAACACGAAAATGAGGCAAAACAAATGAAAGGTATACTTCAAATTTGTATGCAAGTGCCCTAGATTTGACAGATAATGGCGCTTTGAATGGACCAAGTGCCCTAGTAGTGTGCTTCAAGTTACCGCGCTTTAGGCCTATCCATTAATTTTACTTTGATCTAAGGTAATGGATAGGTATCAAAGTCACCTACACACACAAATACACACGCAGCCACATACAATGTCTATTTTATTTCTTATTTTTCCCTATACCGGCGACCCACCAGTACGCGCCATTTTTCCTATTTGACGCGTATTCAACCGAACGTTCGGCGCCGTACGTTCCGCAGATGTGTCATTACACTTATGATCCATGAGCTGCCACAGAGTTCTATCTGTAGGTATGCCAAATCTAAAACCATAACCAACACCGTTCAGCCGTTTATGTGATTGTGTTGTGTCACAAACGACAGACTTTATAATGTTAGTCGAAAGCAGATTTCTTATCAACCCGTTCACTGCTGAACATAGGCCTTCCCCGCGCATCGCCACAACGACCGGCCCAGCGCTGCCCTCATCCAACGGATTCCCGCCGCCTTCACCAGGTCGTCGGTCCACCTAGTGGGGGCTCACTGCCTACCCACGCTGCGCTTTCCGGTACGCGGTCGAGAACTCTTGGGCCCCATCGGCCATCGGTTCTGCGAGTTTAAGAATTCTTATCAATTTGTTTAATTGCAGGTCACATGCGGCAGCACCACCACGTGGCCGGGGCCCAGCCCAAGCCGAGCCAGCCCGTGCAAGACTCGGGCTACCAGGACAGAGTGTTCTAGTTGTTTAAAAGCGAACAAATGTTTAAGGCAGGTTTAGACGATGATAATTTTGCGGCGCCAGCGTTAGAAAGAAAAAAAACACCGTATAAACACTTTCCGCGAAAAAGGAAATGCTTAAAATGGCACCTTTTTTCTTTTCGCCTATTTTTTTAGCGCCATCATTCAAACATAAATGTTATAGTTTAGAATAAAGTTACAAACAAAATTTTATGCTACTTTCTTTTCAACTAAAATATTCAAGTTTGGTTGATGGCCACGCCAATAGCAACGACGAAAAATAAGGCGCCACCCTTCAATACAAAACCCGCATTGTCTTCGTGGCATGCCAGCGCTAGCACGGTACCTATATAGTGCACGCGTCTAGTTTTTGGCGCCAGTAACCATCCCACGCGCCAATTTTTGGAGTCGGGTAAACACTTTGGGCTAATCACTGCAGCGCTGGCACGGTTTTCTCAAGCAAAACCTTACAATTGCGAGAAAGACTGGCGCTGAAAACTAGCACCGTATAAACGGCCGAGTGCCATGCTTTTCTGTGCTAGCGCTAGCGCGGAAAATTGGCGCCACCAAATTGTCATTGTCTAATGCCTGTATGTTAGATATTTAAGGTTGTATGTATTTGTAAGGATGTATAAATAAAACGTAATACATTTTTATATATGTATATTTTTTATTACATACACAGACATTCCATACATTATAGTAGGTTAATATGCTGACGTGCGTCAGCATATTAAAAATGATATGTGCGTTTTTAATGGAATTCATTCATCATGACCGCTAGCGACGGTGCAGTATCGGTTGCCCACTTCTGGCAAGGTACTATTTAGCGACTTTGTTCAAAATTTGAAGTCAACACGATAAGAAGAAGAATGGAATTATCAGACCACCAAACTGAACAACTTTCTGTATGGGAACGTCGAAATCACGAAAAAAACAGCTGTCCCATACAAAACTGCAATACCGACACAAATGATGCGATTTCTATGTTTGTCCCATAGAGAAAATTGTTCAATTTGATGGTCTGATCATCCTCTTAAAAAACGGTCAGAATATAATATTAACACTTTCGCTGCTAAGCTCAAAACAATGACATTCTCGCAGTGCTAACACTGTGGAATGCTATACGATTCTGACTCAAGGTGTGAGTCATGCGCACTGCGGCCCATATGTCGCCGACCTACCAGGAAGGTCGTCAGCAGTTAAAGTGAAGCGGGGCCTTGTATGTCTCATTCTCAGTAGCTCAGATTCTTTCTTAAGTTGTTTTTTTCCTCAAAAAGATCGATGCAGTAAGCAGAGAAAGGGTAGGTTTTGAAATAATGGATATTTTGGAAAGTTTGTATTTTTGGACTTTTATCAATAGTTACATGTTGCATTTTGAGAAAAAGGGGTTTTGGAAACACAAAAACGTAGACATTTTTGGAAGCAGGTAGTCATTTGTACCTAAGTGTAGGGACACACCTGCTGCGGAACGTTCCGCGCCGAACTTTCGGTTGAATACGGTGCGCAACGTATTTCCCTATACCGGCGACCCACCAGTACGCGCCATTTTTCCTAGTAGACGCGTATTCACCGAACGTTCGGCGCGGAACGTTCCGCAGGTGTGTCCCTACACTAACAATGACTCACTAGGATTTGGTCGATTACTTTCTCTTTCAGCTACATTATTTTTGTGCTTTTGCGTAGCATAGTGTCTGTTCCGTTCGCTTTTATTTCTTAGACCAATCTTACAAACATCACAATAAAACATTTTATCTTTTGTATGCACATACAAAATGTGATTTTTTAAATTACTATTAGTTTTGACACCCTTGCCACATTCCTTGCAGTAAACTAACGTTTTCGGGTGAACATGCCAGTTGTGTTTTTTTAATTTGTGGAGAGAAAAGAAATTGCGTTCACACAAATCACATGGGAATTTTTTTTCTCCCAGATGAAGGCTTTTGTGTTGAGTTAAATCTATTTTCAATTTGCATTTATAAGGGCACTTATCGCATTTAAAAGGCTTATCATCTGAATGCACCCTAGCTTGATGATTTTTCCTAGTAATATCATTAATAAAACCTTTCCCGCAATATAAGCATTGGTAATTTTTAACCCCAGTGTGGGTAGCCATGTGGTAACTGAAAACTGCATTTTTTCTAAATATTTTACCGCACTCTCCACATTTTATTTCAGTTATATGCATCTTTAAATGAGTGACATAACACCTTTCGTTTTTAAAAATTTGTTTACACTTTTCACATTCGAATTTTTTGTCGTAGTGCGTTTGGATGTGTAGTTTAAAACTACAAGCTCTTAGAAAAGTTTTACCGCATTCTTGACATATTTTTTTGTTACTTTTGGTATGTGTGAGATTGTGTTCAAGGTAATCGCAATGATCACTAAAAGCTAACCGACATTGGTGACAGAAAAAATTATGTTTGTCCCTGTGTACTTCTTTGTGTAAAATCAAATTTTCGTTCGTGTCAAATTTTTCTGAACATATCATGCACGTTAATTGGTTGTTATCAGTAACACGGTCACAATACTTTTTTTTATGTATAAATAAGCCTTTTCTTGAAAAAAAATCTCTGTCGCATTGGTTGCAGGAATATAATTGCTTTTCTTTTATGCCGTTGTCGAAGTTGTAATCCGTTTTTTGATCTATGTTTAAACTGAAAAAGAAAATTAAAACGCTTATTACATACACATGCATGAAATCACAGCTCATCGTGAGGAAAAACATGCTTCAATTTCGATGCATTTATTTTAACCACGGTCCATTATAAGTAGCGACAAGTTCACTCCCCGTCACGCTAAACGCTGGACAGAGTTTCGGTACTACTAGTGAAACGTGGATGTTCTTAGTTTTCAGAATATCTCTGACTACTCGTCGGATAATATATAGTCTGACCTCGGGGAATATATAGCCGTGAGCATATGCATGCATTATGCATATTACAGATTCTAAATTATAATGCATCGATTTCGTAGTAGGTACCTCTATTGTGTTCACTGTCCATTAGATGTGGCGATTTGGGCTCACTATCTGTCATAATGAAACTGGACTGGAGAGAGACGCGAGATGGTCGCTCTTGACATATCTATGGAATGAATATTCTGAATGCATAATAAATATTTAGTATACCTCTTGACTCTGGGATTGGCCTTAGTCAATATCAGAGTTACTGCAAATAATTTTTTTAATATTTAAGGGGCTGAAGGTTGCCGATGGCCTTGAGCGATCGCACTATAAGCCCCGCCCACAAGTCCCACAACCCCCGTGCCTCACGCTTACCCCTGACAAAGTAAAATAAACTTGTACATTACCGCCATCTCAAGAATTTGATCGAAAACAACTAAGAACATCGCTAAGTTGACGAAATGATCATCAATCACCTCAACAGATGGCGCTTAAATGAATGATCTTATTACAATTTTATATGGATATTGATTAAAAGACAATTATTGTCTTTAAATTAATATCCATTGTACATTTTTTACAAAGAAAAAATAAAAAAAGGGTATTACAGTATTCTAATTTCAACATTTTAATATTAATAGATAGTAAAATTTTGAAAACTCAAGTTTACCAAGGTAGTTACTGAAAAACACTTTAGAATTGGTTTTTCTCTTTTTTTTTAAAGATTAAGACTGTAGTTGACAGCAGACCTACCGAGTTTGAGTTCGATAGCATGACAGACAGTGATCATCACTGATCAATGATCATAGACCGGTAGCCAAGAACAACAAACCCAATCTTATAAGTTTATTGTACACATTCTACAAATCAACAAATATTTTGTATCTTAAGAAGACTAAACATAACTTAGTTTTGTAAATAAGGTTTTATTTTAGTTTGCTTGGTACAAAAAATAAAATAAGAAATTATTAAATTAATAACCTACTTATCTATCCCGTTGTGTTATCATTTTAGTAAACTTAAATATAAGCTTTGTTTTTGCATAGCTTTTCTGATTTTAATTTTTTTTTATTTTGTTAGTTCTAACGAAATAACTTATTAACTTAACTACATACCTAAAGTTTAACTTGGTTTCATGTGTTAATTACAAATAGTATGAGGGGTTTGCAGTACATCATGGATTTGCAGAAAATCATGTCGGCCGCACCATATCCTGGCACGTTCATGGGTCCGACCGAATTAGGGGTGCTACTCGAAAGGTAGATTTTACCTCATAGAGTTAATGTAGGTATATGTTTGTATAGTCCTATCAACGCTGTTTACATAAATATGCTTTGGTCGGCCAAGACTTAGCAAGGCATGTTTCCGGGCCGGACTGATTTTACTGAGAAAAATAATGTTGTTTTTTTTAACAGACACCGAAATGAAAAACATCCACCGAAACGAAAAATTTATGCACCGAAGTGTAAAAGTTTACAAATGAAAGCCTTTATTTTTCTACATTAACGTGCTTTTTGTGATAAATATAAAATAATAGTTTAGCACGAAAAGGTTAAGAGTGATATGAGCGTGTTCAATGATTCCCAGCTTTGTAAATAGCTAAAATTGTAAATTGATGTGTAATATTGAAGTAAAATGTTGGAGCGAACGAAGGAAGCATGAAATTTCTTAGCACAATGACTTGGTTTTTGAATGGTTTAAGTACTAAAAATTATGTTAGTCATGATTTCTGTGGTACTTTTCATTTCGGTGGGGATTTAAAGGCCATTTTTAGTGTCCGACCGAAGTTTCGTTTTCGGTTTCGGATTCGGCCAGTTTTGGCCCAAATTTGGAGTTTCGGTTTGGTTTCGGTTTAGGCAGAAAAACGGCCGAAACCGAAACTATGTTCGTGAGTTATCGCCTGGTCTTCGGTGTAGTGGTGAGCGTCGAATTCACTTCCCATGCCCCTGTTTATGTCTTGCGCTGTGAATTACTGTGAATTTAGAGGTTATGTTCAATTTTGTTATATTATTTCTAATCAGGTAATATTTATTAAAGTACCTACCTTTTTAATTAATAATCAAAATCATTTAAATTATTGTATTTTTATGCAATGTGATTGAAGTTTTTGCAAAGTTTTGGTACCTATTTGGTCTATCTAGTTAACTTTGTTTGACCTTGTTTTTGATTAAAATAACGTTTTTAGAAACTGATATTTGTCTGGCTGTTATATTGTCTCTGCCTACTCCAAAGGGAGACGGGCGTAAAATTATGTGTTACATATACATATTAAACAAAATTGCAATCAGTTACTTTTAGGTACACATTATATTATTTAAGTGATGTACCTATACAGGGTGTAAACTTTAATTGCGTTACATACTTTTTAGTCAAACTCAACAACTTTCACTGTGGGACCAACATTGAAATGGCAAAAAATCTGCTGTTCCACACATTTGGGCCGAATGGCCGTTGAGGTTTACTAAAAGTTGTTCAAATTGATGGACTGAAGCACACCCTTTAATATACAGGGTCCAACTTAATATGCTGACACTTTTTTAAAAGGATGATCAGACCATCAAGTTAAACAACTTTCTCTATGGGACCTACATCGGAATCGCAAAAAAAAAAATCAGCTGACCCATACATTTGGCTCGAGTAGGTTTACAGTTTTGTATGGAGCGGCAGATTTTTTTTTCGCGATTTCGATGTTGGTGCCATAGAGAAAGTTGTTCAGTTTGATGGTCTGATCATCCCCTTAGAAAAGTGTCAGCATATTAAGAAGGACCCTATATAAGTAATGAATAAAATACACCACCATGTAGGTACACCATGTAGGTATTCAGTGTTTTTGTTCAAGTCTATAAATATGCAGAAATAAATGGCAGTTATCTTAATTAATATTCTTACAAAAAAAACATTTTATGTATCAAAAAGACAGGCCATGTACATATTTTTATTACTTACCTACGTGATTTGATGTTCAAAACTGATTTCACTGATTATTTTACTCACTTAAAACATACCTCAACTCACCCTATAGATAGATAGATACGTAAACACACACCGTGTACCTACATACATGTAAAGTAGAAATAATAAAATTAATTTTAAAACAACAAAACTACTTAGAAATTTATCAAATTAACTGCTTCTGTGAACATTAAACACATATTGGCAACTAACTACATTGAAAAAAAACCTAATAAGTAGGGAAGAATAATGTCATAAGGAAGTTTCGGTTTCGGTTTCGGATTCGGCCGAAACTAGAACCGAAGCCGTAATTCGGTTTCGGTTTCGGTTTGGGTTGTAAAAACTAGTTTCGGTCGGACACTAGCCATTTTAGTCCACCGAATCCACCGGAATGAGAACACCGTAATGAGAAAAGAAAGGTAATTCTAAAATATCTGAAAAAGTTCAATGTTGATTATAGTATCATCAACATCAATCAATTCAAATTAGTGTATTGAGCACTTACAATATACAGATTTCAAACAAAATAAAAAATCAATAGATGAAATACAACCGGCAACCGAAATGAAGATTTTTTTGCCCCTATACCAACGAAATGATTTTCAATCAATCAATCAAATATAATTTATTTCACACCAAAATATGAACAGTAATGCAGAGAGAAAAAACAGTAGGCACAAAATAAGGCAGTCTTATCGCGGACTTTTTTACGTTTTTTATGTGAAACTGCAGCATGATGCTACTGGTGCGTCTGCGCCTTACCCTTGAGCATGACTAATTGAAGATGCAAGCGAGGAATGCGACGCATAAACGCATTCTGGACAGAGCTATTCCAGAAAAACTTTTTGTCCACCGTAATTATATTGCATCGCGGGACAGCTGTTTTTAAACTTGTCAGAACTTTTGCAGGAAAAATAGCTAAACAATGATGTCTGCTTTCGATACTACAGCTGTTATATGTCAATTAAATTACGGTAGAAGTTCATCCAAATAAGAAATTGTTTTCAAGTTACAAATCAATTAGTAATCAAAAAAGTGTTGCGGACGATCCACCGTGATGATAAAACGGGCCTAAAACCTTTTTTTTTTATAAATAAGATTTTTAGCTTAATTTTATATGTTGCCCGAAGAAGAGGACTACATTTTTTCTCCAGAAAAAAATAACACAACAACATAATTATGAGCCTTCTGCACTACCGTTTTCAGCAACGCCGTGAAATTTTTCTGCTAGGGACATTCACCCTTTTATTCATTTACTCGAGATAAAATCTACATTCCGAGTAGCACTCTGAATTCGGTCGAACCCATGAGTGTGCCAGGATATGGTGAGGCCGACCAGATGTTTTAGGCTTTACTAATCGGTGTCTAGACCTACAGACTAGTTCCATTCTATAAATCAATGAGGTAAAATGTGTTGTTTCTAGGGTCCAATTTTTCCCTCATACCGGAAAACGTGCCGGCAGTTATATTAATTAGTCTACTTTAGCTACATAAATGAATTTGTTTATTAAACTCGTAAGATAGGGTTGGTTGTAGTCGGCCACCGGTCTATCAGTGTCACATGATAATGACGAAGCCGAAAGGTCGGTGGTGAATGGACTGATGGTTCATCCGAAACATACTAGAGATGTAGGAATGTATGTAGACCGTAATTAGTGACATAGGGATCTAACAAAATAATTCAAATTACATGATCGGAAAACCTATTTAAATCATAGTATTTATTTAACTTTACTAAAATGATAACACAACGGGATAGATAATTAATTTAATAATTTTTCTTTTTTTTTGTACCAACCAAAAATCTTATTTTTAAAAGTTTTTTTTTAATTTTCATTGTAAATTAAAATAACAATGAAAAAATGATTTTTACAATAAAAAAAAAAGTAAAAAAGAAATCATTTTAACATCCGAAGATCCGAACTCCCGACCCCTCGAACGACGGCCCAACGTCTTACCTGTTCGACCATCATAGCTTAACAAACTAGCGCGAAATTAACAGTCATATCCATAAGCAGTACTGGAATGCTTCTCTTCATGAATTATTATAATCTTTTTAAGAGTTGCATCAAATCAACAGTAATAGGTAAGAATTAATTGTTTTCACAAAGAAATCACTTACTTTACAACTTCAATGACGGTAATTATTTTGTATGAATGTTTAATAGCTCTTTTCTTGTTTATTTTTCGTTTAGTGTCCAAAAAGAACATTTGCACAAACTGTAAATGCACTCAAAAATTATATTTACTCCTAGTAAAAACTTTTTAATTCACAGAAACTTCTTAACATGCATAAATATGACAAATTGAATTGTTTTTACTTCGCGAGCCGATCGCGTAAGAGCGAAACAGGTCCATCCAGCAGGGCGCCTTCGCGCTTTCTGTCGGTTTGAGTGGGAGTGACAGAGAAAGCGCTACATAGTCGCTGCTTGGAATGAAAGGGCGTTAGTGAAAAACCACAAAATAAATGATTTTAAATAAATTAATCACTTTATTGAAAATCGAAAACGGCCACGTGCTTTGTTAACAAATGACTCATAATTGTGTTTAATATCATGAATATTATTCAAAGCAGAACTGAGTAAAGTTTGAATTTAAGTAGTTTTCAGAGGCTACTTCGAAGAGGTTTTCTATCGTGTGAAGTTTACTAAATCGTGTTTCGGCTTCGGCCACCAGATCAGAAATACGATCAATTATAACTGTATTTTTTTTGGTAATTTTAAGAGCTATAGGTTCTATACAAAACGGTCCTGATTCAGCTCAATTTGGCACATTTCAGCCTCTTAAACGCAACATTCGATCGATTTCAAATATAATTATTTACTACAGTTTTAATACAGTTTTTTCCTTATTTGAGAGTTACACGGTTATCATTTAATCTGAAATAGAGTATTTTTGAAGGGTACAAAAACCAAGACGCTGTAATAATCTGTTACAAAAGTTTAGTTTTAGATTTAATAATAAAAAAAAATGTTTTTACGATTAAAACTATTATCGATTAAAACATCCTGTTAACTGTATCTTTTCTCTTAATAGCTGCTTCTTTCTTTACTCATAACTACACGAACACATAATTGTCTCGATCTGTCTCACATATGCGGCTTGACTTTCCATACAAAAGTGTAGGTACAACGCGGTTTTTTTTAAGTATACGTTTCACATTCCTATATTGGATGTGTAGTTTAAAAGTAGTTAGTAGCTTTAAGAAAAGTTATCCCGCATTCTTGGCATTTCTGTTTGTTGCTTTTGGAATGAGTGACATTGTGTTCATGGTAGTCGCAGTGATCACTAAAAGCTAACCGACATTGGTAACAATAAAAAAAATTTAGTTCCTGTGTGCTTCATTTAATTATCTTCCCTATCTTAACAAACGAATCAACCTTAAGATAATTATCATCATCATCAGCCTATATCTTTGACTATTCATATAGGGACCAGCCTTGCGGTATCATTTCCCCTCTGCAACGGTACAAGATCAAATTGATCATGTGCATTTACATGGAATTTTGTACCTTGTCACTAAAAAAGACAGCTTATAATTGCGAAACAAAAACTTTGAACTTATTTCTTTTGGGGTTCACACGAGACTACTTTTCATGATTGTTATCAATCAAAATATTTAACTAGATTCTAATCTAAAGTTATGGGGAATAAAATCCAAAGTTGCGAATTTCATATTACCTCACGCCCCGAAAAAAGGGACTGAAAGGTTTGTTAGTAGAATCACACGCGTAACTAGTCCGTATATAAATAGTCAAAGGCCTATACAAGGTGTTACAAAAATACAAATAAACCTTTAAGGGGGTGGTATAGACCATCAAACTGAACAACTTTCACTATGGGACCAACATCGAAAACGCGAAAAAAAAATTGATGTTCCATACTCTACAAATCGACTAGAGCTAAAATATGTATGGGATATGAAATTATTTTTTTTGCGATTTCGATGTTGGTCCCATAGAGAAAGTTGTTCAGTTTGACGGTCTTAACAACCCCCTTAAGAGTTTCAAATATTTATTGTTACTTATGAAACACCCTGTATACGTCCCACTGCAGGGCACAGGCCTGCCCTCAAGCATGGTGTTTGGGCGTTAGTCTACTACGCGATCTCGAAGCGGAAGATTATTATAGGTAAGTAAAATTATTTAAACATAATTTGTAGAACAGATGCGATCAATAACGAAGCGTAAAAACATCGTTTCCATTTGAACAAACTATCTACACGAAATTAACCCCTTACTGCATAGCATGCCATATCGGGCATCAAGGTTTTTTATACCATCATTTTAAATGATGTATCAAAAACCTTTAACGCCCGATATGGCATGCTATTCAGTAAGGGTTTAAGGTTTTATTTTATTTATAGAAAGAGAAAATTCGAAAGTACGTAGATATTTTTGGAAATAGGTACCTATTCAGGGAATACCTAACCAACCCAGGCATATTGGTAAATTGACGTTTTTGAAATGGGAACGTTTTGGAGAAAGGAAAGTAGACATTTTACGAAACGGGTCGGTTCGAAAGTTGGAAGTGGACTTTCTAAACCATAACTCAATCTCCACTTTTAAAAGAATTATTAACGTTATCATTCGATTGGATTTTGTCGAAACTCCACCAGAAACATTAGCTTTGTGCATTTTCGTAGAATTGTGTTGGTTCAGCTCGTATTTCATTTTGAAACCAACTTTACAAACATCACAATTAAACAATTTTTCATTTGTATGCTTTAGAATAATGTGAGATTTTAAATCACCTTTACTTTTGGAGCCCTGACCACATTCCATGCAGTAAACTAACGTTTTTGAATGAGAGTACCTTTTGTGTTTTTTTAAAGTATTGAGAGAATGAAAACGGCTTTGACACAAGTCACATGGGAATTTTTTCTCTTCTAAATGAATCTTTTTATGTTGAATTAAATCGGGTTTTATTTTGCATTTGTAAGGGCATATATCGCATTGAAAAGGCTTATCGTCCGTATGTACCCTAGTTTGATGAAGTTTCCTACTAGAATTATCAATAAAGCCTTTCCCGCAATATAAGCATTGACATTTTTTGACCCCCGTGTGCGTAGCCATATGGTAATTGAAATGGTTAATGTTTCTATATATTTTACCACACTCTCCACATTTGATTTGTGTTCTGTGCATCTTTAAATGAAAGTCGTTTAGACTTTCGCTTTCGCTTTTGAAAGATTTTTTACATATTTCGCATTCCAATTTCTTGTTAAAATGCGATTGAATATGGTCGTGAAATTTAGGTCTAAGATAAGTGTTCTCGCATTCTTGACATTTTTGTTTGCTACTTTTGGAATGTGCGATATTGTGTACAAGATAATCGCAGTGATCACTAAAAGCTAACTGACATTGGTAACAGAAAAAAAATTGTTTGTTCCTGTGTATTTCTTTGTGTAAAATTAAATTTTCGTTCGTATCAAATTTTTCTGAACATAATATGCATGTGAATTGTGTTTTATCAATTCGGTCACAATAATTTCTTTGATGCAGAACTAAGGTCCTATTCGAAAGAAATTTCTCGTCGCACTGGACACATGCATATAATTGCTCGTCTTTTAAGGGGTTGTCGAAGTTGCAATCAATTTTTTGATTTACGCTTGAACTGAAAAAGAAAATTAAAAAGCTTATTATATGCATCGTGAGGAAACTTGCATGCTTCAATACTAATTACGATGCATTTATTGTACCCATTGTCCATTATAAGTAGGGCTGCCATCGCCAAAATCGTCGTCGCCGGGCAAAGACGTCAAAAACCCCGGACATTTCAGTAAAATCTGGAATTTTCCCCGGACGACCACGAAATTTTTTATTTAAGTTAGTAGGTAGTTGTTCGAAGTGAGCTCAAGATTTTGTCTTATTATAACGAGATTTTGCAATACGATTAAATCGATTTAATACAGCATAAAACCAAGAGCGAGCGAAGCGAGCTCGAGATTTTGCCAAATATTATAGCGCATTTCCAGGTCCCGTCAAAATCGAGGTCTATAATAAAAGCTGGAGCGAGCGAAACGAACTCATGATTTTGCTACACAACAACTCGATTGTTCACTCGTATGCCTATAGGATGACAAACGATCGTATCAAT
Source organism: Agonopterix heracliana (assembly GCA_963693445.1). Taxonomy (NCBI): domain Eukaryota; kingdom Metazoa; phylum Arthropoda; class Insecta; order Lepidoptera; family Depressariidae; genus Agonopterix; species Agonopterix heracliana. Next base: position 505,226 of record OY856333.1, on the reverse strand, counting down.
ACGCTATACAACCAGGAACGAGCGAAGTGAGCTCGAGATTTGCAATACGACTTAATCAAATCAATACAATATAAAACCGGAAGATTTTTTCATGTTATAATAAGATTTTGCAATACGATTATATCGATTCAATACAGTATAAAACCAGGAGCGAGCGAAGCGAGCTCGAAATTTTTTCAAATATTATAGCGCATTTCTAGGTCATGCCGAAATCGAGGTCGAATAAAAGCTGGAGCGAGCGAAACGAACTCATGATTTTGCTACATCTTAGATCAAAATAAAATCAATGGATAGGCATATAGCGGGGTAAGTTGGAGCAAACTCCTGGTGCACTTGGTCCATACAAACTAGCGCCATTATCTGTCAAATCTAGGGTACTTGCATACAAATTTGAAGTAAACCTTTCATTTGTTTTGCCTCATTTTTCTGGTTTGAAATGTTCGCATAAGACCTATCCATTCATTTTATTTTGATCTAAGTGCTACATAACAACTTGATTGTTCAGTTTATGCCGAAATCGAGTTGATTTGTGGATAAAACGAACGTTTTATTACCATTATGTATAAAAATAATCGGGTCTTACCCGGACACAGTAAGTGTCCGGGTTTCCCCCGGACACTTTCGTGACGACCCCGCCCGGACGCCCCTCAAACTAGGACAAATCCGGGGAAACCCGGACGGATGGCAGCCCTAATTATAAGGGATGACAAGTTCACTCCCCGTCACGCTGTACAGAGTTTCGGTACTACTAGGGCTGCCATCGCCAAAATCGTCGTCGCCGGGCAAAGACGTCAAAAACCCCGGACATTTCAGTAAAATCTGGAATTTTCCCCGGACGACCACGAAATTTTTTATTTAAGTTAGTAGGTAGTTGTTCGAAGTGAGCTCAAGATTTTGTCTTATTATAACGAGATTTTGCAATACGATTAAATCGATTTAATACAGCATAAAACCAAGAGCGAGCGAAGCGAGCTCGAGATTTTGCCAAATATTATAGCGCATTTCCAGGTCCCGTCAAAATCGAGGTCTATAATAAAAGCTGGAGCGAGCGAAACGAACTCATGATTTTGCTACACAACAACTCGATTGTTCACTCGTATGCCTATAGGATGACAAACGATCGTATCAATACGCTATACAACCAGGAACGAGCGAAGTGAGCTCGAGATTTGCAATATTTTATTTTATTTTATTGTATAGGTACACGTACAGATCACAGTCAAGAAGAAACCATTTTACATTGCAATAAGATATGTTAGAACTAACTAAGAACTAACGAACTAAGAGAGGAAGAGAGAGAGAGAGAGAGAGAGAGAGGAATAGTCAATTATTAACTATAACACGACTGGATTTGGTCGTATACTTTCTCTTTGTCGTAATACCAGTTACTTTATCTTTGTGCTTTTGTGAAGTTTTGTGTGTATTCAAATTCCTATTTGCTTTGAAACCAATCTTACAAACATCGCAATTAAACATTTTCTCATTTGTATGCACATACATAATGTGATTTTTTAAATTAGTATTATTTTTTACGCCCTTGCCACATTCCTTGCAGTAAACTAACGTTTTTGGGTGAACACTACCTTTATGTTTTTTTAATTTGTGGAGAGAAAAGAAATTGCGTTCACACAAATCACATGGGAATTTTTTTTCTCCCAGATGAAGGCTTTTGTGTTGAGTTAAATCTATTTTCAATTTGCATTTATAAGGACACTTATCGCATTTAAAAGGCTTATCGTCTATATGCACCCTAGCTTGATGATTTTTCCTAGTAATATCGTTAATAAAACCTTTCCCGCAATATAGGCATTGGTAAATTTTAACCCCAGTGTGGGTAGCCATGTGGTAACTGAAAACTTCATTTTTTTTAAATATTTTACCGCACTCTCCACATTTTATTTCAGTTATATGCGTTTTTAAATGAGTGACGTAACTCCTTTCGTTTTTAAAAATTTCTTTACACTTTTCACATTCTATTTTTTTGTCGTAGTGCGTTTGGATGTGTAGTTTAAAATGACAAGTTTTTAGAAAAGTTTTACCGCATTCTTGACATTTTTTTTTGTTACTTTTGGAATGTGTGACATTGTGTTCAAGGTAATCGCAATGATCACTAAAAGCTAACCGACATTGGTGACAGAAAAAGTTATGTTTGTCCTTGTGTACTTCTTTGTGTAAAATCAAATTTTCGTTCGTATCAAATTTTTCTGTACATATCATGCACTTTAATTGGTTGTTATCAGTAACACGGTCACAATATTTTTTTTTATGTATAAATAAGCCTTTTCTTGAAAAAAAATGTCTGTCGCATTGGTTGCAGGAATATAATTGGTTTTCTTTTATGCCGTTGTCGAAGTTGTAATCCGTTTTTAACCGACTTCAACAAAAGGAGGAGGTTCTCAATTCGACCCGTATGTTTTTTTTTTTTTTTTTTTTTTTGTATGTTTGTTACGCGATTGCACCACCAATTGTGAATTGATTTTTTGATCTATGTTTGAACTGAAAAAGAAAATTAAACAGCTTATCTTAACTATTATAAAACCGTAAAATCATGAGGAACATAAAAGTGGCGGTTCTCTTCATACTTGCTTCATATAAATTCAAATAACATTCGATAGCGCGATTTAAAAACGTGCAGCGCCATCTATTGACAAAATTGTTAGTTTGTTTGTTTGTTCGCGCATCACGCAAAAACTACTGAACTGATTTTGATGAAACTTTTTTTGTTTGATAGCTTATGATCTGACTTAAAATCTGGTATATAATTTGTGCGGACGAAGTCGCGGGAAAACACTAGTTACCTATAAATGCGTCTATTTCGTAGCGTGTATGTTATGGAGTTTGATGACTATTAAATGTGCCGTCAGTGGCTCACTACCTGACTCAATGGACTGAGTTCGAGTCTTTTGAGCGCTGTAGATTACCGATATAATGGATAATTACCTACTCTGAATGCCGAATGGCTATGAAATATTTAGAATACCGCTGACTCGGGGAATAGTCGTAGTCATTAGGTATAAGCTAGCTGAGATTTTGTAAGCTATTTAATTTAATTTTATTTAATATGGCACACCAACAGTATACATATTTAAACATTTACAATAACGTAGGAACATTACAAATCTAATTCTAATACATATACATATAACAGGCGCACACAGCATTGGCCATTGGCTATTTAGAATAAAGGAATTTCTTGTAGTACGGTATCATCATCACACAGAAAGTTTCATCAAAATCGGTCCATTATACGATATTGTACCTATACTGAGTGTAATTTATATGTCTTCAGTACTCTTCACATCATCTCATCATAAAGAAATGTCCATGCTTGCATACATATGCTCACGACTATATTTCCAGAGGGGGTAGTCAGAGATGTTCAGAAAACTCAGTCTCTCCAATGTGACGGGTAGTGAGCCCGTTGCCACTTATAATGGACAGTGGGTACAAAATTCGCCTCGAAATTAAAGCATGTCAGTTTTCTCACGAAGTTTTCCTTCACCGAAAAGCTAGTGGTGTTACAAATCGTACATAAATTGCGAAAAACTAATTGGTTTGAGTCAGCCCAGAAGGGGACCGAAATATCGCATCGCCTTCCGCACGCATGGCATTAACCATAGATTTACACTCTAGATTAAGCCATATTGTGGCCGCACACAACTGGCTATCTCCCTCTTGATTTCTTCGCTCCATCTTTCAGAGTAAGCGAAAAGTTTTAAATTTAGGCATTAGCCATTAAAAATATGTGTACCGCCATACATGCCGGAATGCTGCCGCTGGACATAGGTTGGACACATTCTAGACCACCAATTTCGAAATAGGTACATACCTTTTTTCCTTATTTTTCTTATTCCTGGAGGACTGTTTCTTCTCAACACTCGAAGATTCATTAATTTCTTCTTCTATAGATTCATCAGTTTCTGTACCACTATTGTTATCTTTCTTATTTTTCTTAGCTTTCTTCTTAACACCCGAAGATTCATTCATTTCTTCTTCTGTTGATTTATCAGTTTCTGTACCAGTATTGTTATTTTTCTTAGCTTTCTTTTTAACACCCGAAGATTCATTCATTTCTTCTTCTGTAGAATTATCAGTTTCTGTACCACTATTGTTATCTTTATCGTTTTGATGATCTTCTTCGTTTTGTTCTTCTTTATCTTCTAAATCAATATCAGTGTCTCCTTCCTGATTGGAGACTTCTATATCAAATTCTGAACTGTTCATTCTGAAAGTATGCATAAAATTTATTACCTATGAATAATTTACTGTTGCTTTACTTAACTTTTCAAAAGTATTCCATAATGTTAGTTACAAACATATTCTAGCTGTGTAGCAAAGTAGCAAATAATTAAAATCTGATCAGCTATTTGTGTGATTGAGCAATAAACATCAAAATGATTATCAGATTTTATCTCACTAATATTTTATATACGAAAGTTTGTGATGATGTATAGAATTTGTGACACGTTACAGGGTTTGCCCCGAACACTCGTATTTCGCGTGGTGTTCTCGCGGTTCGCGTTTCAGCCTGTCACGAGGCTCCGCAATCCATCTCAGTTGTGTCCAATCCACTCAAATGATTATATTCTCTTTGCCACTCAAAAACAATCCTCGAGATTGGATAGATACTCCCTCAAACCACTTGACATTGGCGGAAATGCGGTGCTAACGCATAAGCAAGAAGTCCATTATTATATATAATAACTAGTGTTTTCCCGCGACTTCGTCCGTACAAATTATATACCAGATTTTAAGTCAGATCATAAGCTATCAAACAAAAAAAGTTTCATCAAAATCGGTTCAGTAGTTTTTGCGTGATGCGCGAACAAACAAACAAACAAACAGACAGACAAAATTTATAAAAAAGGTTGATTTCGAGTCGGGGATACCTAAAAACCATATCGTAATCTTTTTTTTGTATATATCTTCAATGTACAGAAAAACTTCAGTTACAGTTTTATAATAGTTTAGATGAATTAGATGATATGCCGATAAAATTTAAAAATCCGGTACCTACATATCCAAATTGTAGGTTAGATTATGTTGAATATGACTTACATTATTCGGTGATTAACAGCAATAATATTAAATTATCTCTTGGCTTTTCAAGCAAACATTTTCATTCAGGTTTCACAATCCACATAAAGAAAATCATTTTATTTTGTTTGACCAAGAAATACAAGAACAACAAACAGAATCAAAACCCGTAGTGTAGTGGTGTACCAAAATTTTCGATAAATAAAATCGTATTTAAGTCGAGCTTATAGTAGCCATTATAAGTGGCGACGGGCTCACCCCCCGTCACACTGGATAGAGTTTCGGTACTACAGGTGAAACGTGGATGTTCTGAGGTTTCAGAATATCTCTGACTACCCCCTCGGGGAATATAGTCGTGAGCATATGCTTATGCTTATGCTTATAGTAGAGTTGTACCCAAATTATCGATAAATCGAGAATTGAACAGAGCAAATAAATGATTGTTCGACTTTGTCAAAACGTAAAGGTGCGTTCATACGCGTGCCACGCAGCCCAGCAAGCTTAGGTAATTCGCTGTACATTGAGGCTTCAATAAGGTTAAGTAGTAATAATCACTTTACAGACGAGTCGATGTACAGCGAATTGCCTAATCTTGCCGGGCTGCACGGCGTGCATGTAAACCCAGCATAAAAAGTTTATCAGTAGGAAAAGTCTGCCTAGGTCCATCAGTTTTTTCCACCTGCACTGGTAGCTACTCGTGATACGGCTGTATCATGTCTTTTATCTTGTTCGTTCACGTGCAAATAGAAAGAGAGCGAAGGTGTGATAGCGCTTTATCACGGTGTCATGCTACCTATGCTGGTGGACCCTGGGGGGACCACGTGAAAAGCCCGCTTTTGAGGTCTTTTACATAAATTTATTTCTATGCATGGCATCTATACCATAGAAGGTATAATAACTTTATGATCTATACCTAAGATCTCTATCTATCTATATATCTCTATATATCTCTTTCTATTTGCGTGCGAACGAACGAGATAAAAGACGTGATACGGCTCGTTATCTCGTTCGTTCGCACGCAAATAGAAAGAGAGCGAAGGTGTGATAGCGCTGTATCACTGCGGCATGCTAGCTATGCAGCACTCGTAGTATGCTACACGTGATACGGCTGTATCACGTCTTTTATCTCGTTCGTTCGCACGCAAATAGAAAGAGAGCTAAGGAGTGATAGCGCTGTATCACTGCGGCATGCTAGCTATGCAGACCAGCATAGCTAGCATGCCACAGTGATACAGCGCTTTCACATCTTAGCTCTCTTTCTATTTGCGTGCGAACGAACGAGATAAAAGATGTGATACAGCCGTATCACGTGTAGCATACTACGAGTGCTGCACTCGTGTGATAGCGCTCGTGTGATAGCGCTGTATCACTGCGGCATGCTAGCTATGCTGTACAATTGTAATCACGATTCGCAACTTATCATTGTCATGATTAGCCGATAGACGTTCACTGCTGTCTGCTGGACATGTGCTGGACAGGTCATGCGCTGCCCTTATTCCAAAGGGTTCCAAAGGGCACTCAAGTGCGATTTTTGAACATCACACATTCAATCGAGCAGTAGAAAATGTCAAAATTACTATGGAGATTATGCATATTTCTACTGCCGAGTTGATCGTATGTCAGACTTTCGTCTTGAGACAATGCAGTATTTGGGACGTTGAATACCTACTACTAGTTTCCGGAACGCTGCCCAGCCAAGTTGGATTCGATTCACAACTGTTTGGTTCTATTTAACGTGTTTTGGACGGAGGCTTGCCGCTTGGCACTGCAACATAAACCAAAAATTAATGTTCATTAGTGTAGATGCGAATGTAAAGTTTCGTTTTGAAATGAGTTCAAATTTTTAAGTACTCAATTAAAATAACCTGGGAAAACATCTCACTGGTTCGCAAATCTCTCCACCACAAATCACGATGACAAATGAAACCGTTCATCTAATGTTATAGAACAAAATTTATTCACGTCATTTTGATATTATAAGTACCTATAACATAGGTAATATTGTTCATATTTCAACTGATTTCAATCTCATTTAACAATAATAAATGTCTTTATTTGTTACAAACTTAAAATACTAAAGTGTCGATTAATTAATATTAGATTTTATCAATCCATAAACCATTTCATACCTAAGTAATATTAGGTAATAATTAAGTATACAAGTAATAATAAATGTTAAACTTAACAATTATGTAAAACCGTAGTGAAATAATGATATAAGTAGGTACCAAGTGGTAGTGGTTAGAGTATAAAGGTAGGTATTATACCAGGAATAGAGGAACATACAGCTGAGTGAGCGAGATGTACCTAGCGGCACCACTGTATAATAGAAAGAGATACGTGACGCGAGGCAATAGGACCGTTTTTTAGTCACTAATTAATTTTTACAATTCGGTTTCCGTGAATAATTGGAAATCTAAAGGGAAATCGTAAATAATTTTATGAAATATACAGGTACTGACACTGCTTTATTAATTTATCCACAATTTCACGTTAGACTCAGAATAGCCTGCGAATAGTCTCCAAAAAACATCCAAAAAAGGTTTCATTTGACAACTCATGTTTGTTGCTCTATTCCTGTAAGGTATAATACCTTTATGGGTTAGAGGCTCCCACTATGTAAACCCTGGACCGGACCATATTTTGCTAGTTTTTAGAAGCCTATCTTTTCGTTATTTGCAAGACGTACAAATTAAAGAAAAATATAGCAATGATCTTCAACATCTCGGCTATAATTGCTATGAATTGAATGGGACAGCGGAATAAGTGCAATGTCTCATATACTATTACCTATTCTGTGCCTCTAGTATGTACTTAGTACAAAGCGACGACACATCAAGCTACGCTAAACTAAAATAAGATGGCCGCGCGATGTTATACGTTATGCAACATCCGCGCGGCCAGCTTATGTTGGTATTGTGTAGCTTGATATGTCACCGTGTGAAATAATAGTGAATAAACTAAATATAAAATAATCATGGGCCAGAAACTGAAGAATCAGCCAAGGCTTTCTTTTTCGCGGCTGCAAACAATCCATTCCTATGCTTTCTCGACTTATAATGATGTCTCAAACCACATACTCTTTTAAATCCAACATTACATACGTCGCATACGAACGTTTTTTCTACGGTATGTTTCTGGACAAAATGGTATCGCAACATTTGTTTATTTGCCCATCCTTTGCCGCACTCCGAACAATACATCAAATTCTGTTTCGTATGTTGTGAACGTACATGTACATCCAAGGAACTCTTACGCAAGAACCGTTTTTTGCAAACATCGCATTGATACCGTTTTTCCCGCGAATGTGTTATTTTGTGACGTGAAAAATCTGTTATTTGATGAGCTTTGTATGGGCATAGATCACATTTATACTGTTTTTCACCTGTATGGATTTTGGTGTGGACATCTCTGTGGCTAGAATGCTTGAATCCTTTTCCACAATATAAACATTGCCAGGGTTTTACTCCCGTATGGGTTAACATGTGATATTTAAAAGATGCATCGGTACTAAACATTTTGTCACATTCACCGCATTTTATAGAAATTTCATGCGTTTTCATATGTTTTTTGTATCTTGATTCGCCGTGTAAGACTTTCTTGCACGTTTCACATTCGAATTTCTGGAGAAAGTGAGTTTGTAGATGAGTTTTCAAGCCGCTTTTTGCTACGAAATTAAGACTGCATATTTTGCATTTAAAGTCCTTGCCTTTATAATGAGTTAGTTTGTGTTCCAGATAATCATAGTGATTGGTGAAAGCTACCATGCAAGGATTGCAGAAGAAAATGCTTTCGTTGAGATGTATTTCTTTATGAATTAACAATTCTTTGTTGGTATCAAACATTTGCGCACATGAAAGACATTTGAATTTTAGTGTTTCTTTAATTTTAGGGCAGTGGTGTCTGTGGTAGAGGTAGGCTCTCTTAATTGAAAATGTTTTGCAACAATTTGTGCAAGAGAACGACGTTTGTTTTTTCTTTTCTTTGTCGATTTTCTTTTTAATGTTTTCTTTTTCTTTTTTTATCTTAGAATTTTTAATGTCCTTTTTTGAGTTTTTACCACTTTTTATCTTTTTTTTCTTAACCTTCTTAGTACAACTGCTTGGCATAGGCATGTCTTTCTTCTCTTTCGAGGTGTTTATTCTGAAAAGGAAAAAAATTATGTTTCATTCTTTAAATTTGGCGACAAGCTACCTGTCATTATACACTGTACAATGTAACCAAAATGAAAATCGGTCCTGCTGTTTTTGAGTAAATAGTGAACACTTATTTTTTATAGCTGGTTAAAAATAATACTCACTGTGTCCTGTCTCTTAGAGAATATTTCATCTCTTCTTGTCTAAAATCTTCCAAACAAACTTCCTCTTTTACAGTAATCATTTCTTGTTTAATATCACTATATTGCATTTCATTGTCATTTTCATGTTTATCGATTATTTCATTGGATTCCATCGCAATATTAGCATTTCGAATATCAATATTTTCAATTATCGAATCAATACCTTCGTTTCCCATCTCAATTTTTTCATATTTGGAATTAATATTTTCATGAGTCATCTCAACATCTATATTTTCATTTGGGGAAATATTTTCATTTCCGGTATTATCATTTTCATATTTCGTATGAATATCTTCATTAGTCATCTCGATATTTTCATTTCTTATATCAATATTTTTATTTCTGGTATCAACATCTTCATTAGTCATCTCGATATTTTCATTTCTCGTATCAATATTTTCATTTCCGGTATAATTTTCATATGTCATATTGATATTTTTATTAGTCATCTCAGCATTTTGATTTATCTTATCATTATGTTTATTATTTAAAACAATATTTTCATTTCTCATGGTATAAACCGCATTGATAGTCTCAATATTTTCATTCTCATCCTGTTTTTTATTTTTTGGTAAACTTGAATCATTCCTCTTCATTTCGTTATCCGAATTATTTTCAGTTTCTTGTATGTCAACTTTTTCTTTAGTTCCTTGTTGACATTGGTTATTATTTAAAATATATTCAAAGTCTTCCATGCTGGAAATAAAATGAAGATTTAATTATTACCATCATCCTAAACACGTCCCACTGTTGGGCACGGACAGACCTCCCACGAATAAGCTACTCACAAACTACCTATTAACATTAACTTCCGAATATTTACAAAACTTAATTGGGTATCTAAAATATCACTACATAGTCGCTGTCTGTCTGTCCCTATGTATGCTTAGATCTTTAAAAATACACAACGGAATTTGATGCGTTTTTTTTTAATAGATAGAGTGATTCAAGAGGAAGGTTTATATGTGCATTGCATCCGTGCGAAGCCGGGGACCCATCGCTAGTTGCTTATAAATTGTATTTCTAAGGCACGCCAACAGCGTTACACCGGTAAAATGTTTAGTCAGTATGGAAACTATCACTTTCTCGTCAAACTGAACAACTTTCACTATGAAGCCAACATCGAAATCGCAATAATAACTGCTATTCCCTAAAGGGCGTAAACTTAAATGCGTTACACACTTTATGGGGTGCTATAGTCCATCAAACTGAACAACTTTTAATAGGACCAACATTGAAGTCACGAAACAGAAATCTGCTGTTTCATCGATTTCAGTTGAGTCTACTACCTAGCTATTGTTTTTTTTTTTGGTACTGTAGATTTTTTTGACGATATCCATGTCTGCTCCATAGTGAAAGGTGCTCCATTGTTCAGTTTCATATGGTCTGTTCGACATCTACCGCATTTAATTTATTAGGGTAAACAGTTGCATTACTTTAAGGGGTGATTGTACCCATGATACTGAACAACTTTCCCTAAGAAACCTATAAGAAAATCTGCAAAAAAAATTTGAATTCCCATACTAAATGCAATCAGCTGAACAAAAGTTTCTCTTTAAGCTTAATTTTTGTTTGCCAATTTTCTATAAGTTTCTTAGGGAAAATTGTTTAGTATCATGGGTAAAGTAATGCACCAGCTTACCCTAACAACCTGTATTTCAATCAAGTTTTTTGAAAGTCACACATTGAAATTAGCAGTAGAAAATGTCAAAATTACAATAGGGATTATGCATCTTTCTACTGCTGTTTTTCTGCTTTGCACGTGTGAGTTTCAACAAACTGGATTGAAATACGGGGTGTTTGGGTAAGCAGGTGGATTACTTTAAGAGGTTATTGCACCCATGATACTGAACAACTCGGGCTGACATAACCTCAGTGTTAAAAGGCCCAATATAATTTAAAAAAAAAAATGAACAACTCGCACTCCAGTAGGTATTGCAGTCTTGTACGGAACATGCACTTTTTTTCGCGTCTTCGGTATTGGCTACTTATTTATTTTGACCGAAATGACCGTCGTCTGCTAAGCGCCTAAGCTGTAACCACTCTGCACATACAATTTATGGAAATTGGCAGAAGATAGCCTTAGATAATAGGTTGTTTTAGCTATATTTTATATAAGTAGGCAAATAAGACATGGAAAAGCGTAAACATTAGTAGAAATTTAATGAACAGTACCAAACTAATGCGCTTGTAGGTTATGTCATGGTTAACAGATTAACTTACATTATTTGGTGTTGGAAGAAGCCGGAAACCGTTATAAAGTAACTTATTTACGTTATGAATGTTGAAAGCATAGTATTTCTTTAAAAATTTACAGAATTTCTGGATAAAATTATGATAAAAAACAAAACATCTTTTGACAGAATGAAAACAAACGAAAAAAAACAACTAGAGTTGGAAATTGAGAGACGTAAAAAATATCGATGAATCGAGAATATTATGACTATATTAATAAAAGAGGTTTTCGAAGGGTTTTGTGTTTGACCCGAACACGAAAAATGTGGTTATAACTGTTAGTGCAAATGAAAAGATATACATTTTATTTAATAATATTGATGAACGTTTTGGCCTAATGGAGCCTACTCCATGTCATCATTATTCATGAGAGGAGTCCTTTGCCTTTGCAGGCTATAATTTAACTAACATTACCTATCCTTATTTTATAATAACGGAAAGCCAAACAGAGGAATAACATAAGCACAAAAAAATCTAAATCGATTGATTGTTAAATTTAAACTTTTCCAATTGAAGGGACAACACTAGTAACCATCTGTCAATCTAGAAAAGCAAAGCGCAGCGCAAGTAAATTGTATATAAATTTTGCTTTTATTGGATTTTGTATCGCAATTATGGCGATTAGCGACAAAGTTTACATTTTAATAAATAGTATAGTCTTCGATTAATAGTGTAGATAAGTGTTAACAAGCTTTATTTGACGAAAACCGTAGGTAAGTCGTTTCGGTTCTTTTTCGTATTTCTAACCTTGTTTTGACTGTTTACGCGCGCAAAATGACAGAATAACAAAACAATAACGTAAATAATATCATTTTAAAACCATTTTGGATGCAGAAATAGCAATTTTCATTGATTTGAATTAATTATTTCGGCGTCCTATTCTGGAAGCCGCATCGCAAACTTTGAATGAGATGTTATTGTAAAATGAACCTTATGACTTTTGGTTTAGAGTTCAAAATCGGTAACGATGCTATTGCGATACGGCGCTTCCAGAATAGTGATGCCTGACGAGTTATTGGTGCTCGTTCAGATTAAGATACTTTTGGCGCGCGTCGATTTTTTTAATTGTTTTTTTTTAATGAATAGATTAAAAAGTTGTTTCCTTTTTTAAATTAAAAATGTAATTCTACAAAAACATGACCATAAATTCAAGGTATTTCATTGAAATTGAAAATCTTTGTCCATTTGAATTTGAAAGTTAAAAAGTTATAAAACTTTTTTTCATTCATATTTTATAAATGTTTTCATTCTGATTTTATATATAATTTGTGGACCACATCCAAATCGGTTCAGTAGTTTTTAAGTGATGCATGCACAATCCAACAGACAAACAGATATAAGAGGACAAAAATAAAAAAATCTAAAAAATTATCTCAATGCATTTTATTTTATTTACCTATCTTAAACGCAATGTTACTATAATTGTATAAAGGGTTCTTAATATGCTGACGCTTTTTAAGGGGATAATCAGACCGACAAACTGAACAACTTTCTCTATGAGACCAACATCGAAATTGCGAAAAAAAATCTGCAAACTTACTCAAGCCAAATGTATGGGGACAGCTAATTTTTTTTCGCGATTTCGAAGTTGGTCCCATAGAGAAAGTTGTTCAGTTTGATGGTCTGATCATCCCCTTAAAAAAGTGTGAACATATTAAGGACCCTGTATACTTCCCACAGTAGGGGCTTTTCTGGTATACAAAAAATAGTGGTGTATATACATATATGGAGTATGAATTAAATTAAATACTTACAAATACAGACGCTCACGCCTTTGTTATCATGGGGGTAGGCAGAGACTACAGGGTGTTAGGGTAAACACTAAACAGTTGCATTACTTTATGGGGTGATTGTACCCATGAAACTGAACAACTTTCCCTAAGAAACCTATAGGAAATTCGAAAAAAAATATTTAGAATTTCCATACTACATGTATGGAAGTGCTACTTGGGAATGTTCCATTGAAAAGGGAAGATCTTCCACCAGGCTTAGTGTAAAGCCTGGGGACCGGCCGTGGTCCAACAGTTCTTAGTTAGACCTTGTATATATTATATCGAATCTCTTTGATTATTTCTCTTGCGTGATTTATGTCGCGCATTCGATTGTGAACGAGGCTACGATTTACGTATTTACGGTGAACGTTGTCTTTGTATGGAGCATATTTCTGAGAACGATATGGTTTCGCCATCTGTTAGCTTCTTTGCTATAACTTGTGGGTGTTAACATCTTTTTTTTATATTATGTTTCTTTGGGAAAGTTGTTCAGTATCATGGGTACAATCACCCCTTAAAGTAATGCAACTGTTTACCCTAACATCAGGAGGTATACAGGATCCTTCTATGCTGACACTTTTTTAAGGGGATGATCTGACAACTTTCTCTATGGGACTAAAATCGAAATCGCGAAAAAAAATCTGCTGTCCCATATTTTTGGATAGTAGGGGTAGGGTCCTTGTAGGGGTGATCAGAACCTTTATAAATACAATATTTGTATTACATTACAGGTAGAATATAAACAGTGACAATGAGTAAGACATGCTGTGTAGACGGATGCCAGATCACCAAGGAGGATGTCACTTACTTCCCGTGAGTTTTGTTCATTGTAGCATAGCATATGCTTAAATCAAAATAAAATTAATGGATAGGCCTAAAAAGGAATGGCGCCATAATCTGTCAAATCTAGGGACCTTGCATACAAATTTGAACAGCTTGGCCAAAAAGAGTAGAAGTTAAATGAGGGCGCTGCCTCCACGCAAGAACGTCAAAATCACGCATAACCTGGCAACACCACCATACTCAAATTTTAGTTCCACCTGTCACCACGTTCATGACTTTATGGCCAAGCTATATACCTGTCATTTTGTCCTCATTTTTCTGGTTTGAAATGTTCGCGTAAGGCCTATCCAATCATTTTATTTTGATCTAAGGGCATATGCTCAAGACTATATTCCCCGAGGATCCCTCTCGGGATATTCAGTCAGAGATATTCTGTAACCTCAGAAAATCCACGTTTCACTATTAGTACCAAAACTCTGTCCAATGTGACGGGGAGTGAGCCCGTCGCCACTTGTAATGGACAGTGGGTACAATACATGCCTCGAAATTGAAGCACGCAGGTTTCCTCACGATGTTTTCCTTCACCGAAAAGCCAGTAGTGCTAAAAATCGTACATAAATTCCGAAAAACTCATTGGTACGAGTCGGCATGGACGGGGATCGAACCGTAGCCTCCTGCAAGGCAGGCAAGGTTACTCGCCACTGGACCACCATGCCTTTTTATTGTTTGTAATATTACGCCAACACACATACATTTTTAAAGCATGTCTCTGTCGCTCCTATTTCTTAGACGTGGCAATCCATTTACGTGACAATTATAATTTAGATAGATAGATAAATCATTTATTTGCACAAGTCGATACGAGTCGATTTACAATGACAATTCAGGGTACATATTTGAGAAAGATAGGAAACATGTTACCTGCAGCATGTTTAGTGTCGTGAGTAAGCAGCAATGTAAAGCCTGACCAGAAATATAAAAACCTGGTTTGGGGGCGCTGCAATCGACTAAAACCTTTAATGTCAGTGTTCCAAGTACAAAAATTAGTTCCATTGATGTTCCGCAACATGGCGAGGTTTTTTATTTTTCTGGTCGGGCTTTACTCTGAATTGTCAATGTAAATTTAAATTGTCACGTTTATTAAACGGGGACCTGCTGTCATAGGTATCAAGCTAAAGTTTACAAACTATAAGAGGGCACCAAGCCTCCAGTGCCCTCAATCGTATTTTTTTATTTCTTAATAGTTATCAACACTTGAATTTACCCTCCAATATGTCCTCAAAATGTCCAGATTTTAAGTCTAATCATAAGCTTTCAAACGCAAAAAATTCAAAGTTGTTTAACATTTACAGTTTTAAGTATAATAGTAGAGTAGATTTCCAAAAAACAAGATGTCACCACGGACCTGAAATAAAGACGGACGTAATGTGACACTAAAAAGATGTGAAGCATGCAAGGTCCAACATTTTCGTTTGTTCTACAAGGGACCTACACCCACACAGATGCACTAGCTCTAGGCGCAGGTCCGACACCCGTCACCATTATGTACCGCGTGACAGCACGCACACAAAAGAAATGGGTGCTTCACTCGTGATTAGACGAGATTACGTCCGTCTTTTTTTCAGGTCCGTGGATGTCACATTGTAGCCGTTACTGAAACATGGGCTCTTAAGCTTTTATGTTCGTAGTATTTTTAATACCGCCAAAATTGGTTTCTGGCCTCATCTTCTCTACAACGGAACGCCTTCCGACGCGGTGGTAAAGTCAAAAATGACGTCAGAAAGTTATCCATGTGATATTATCTTAACTATTATAAAACCGTAAAATCATGAGGAATAAAAAAGTTGCGGTTCTCTTCATATAAATTCAAATAACATTCGATAGCGCGACTTAAAAACGTGCAGCGCCATCTATTGACAAAATTGTTAGTTTGTTTGTTTGTTCGCGCATCACGCAAAAACTACTGAACCGATTTTGATGAAACCTTTTTTGTTTGATAGCTTATGATCTGACTTAAAATCTGGTATATAATTTGTGCGGACGAAGTCGCGGGAAAACACTAGTTTTTAAAAAAACATTTAGAGTTTGAGTTTGGTCTCTTTCGGCGTTAAGACGCTCCCCATAGGTAAACGCTGGGCCGGGTCATATTTTGCTGGTTTTAAGAAGCTATTCTCTTGTTATTTGAAAGACCTCTTATCTTATCTTGTTGTGGGGGCTGGCAGGCCAGCAACACTTCGACCCAGTGGGATCTTTTGTGTTATTGAAAGACCTCTCTCATCTCAGCATTCAATGTCAGTGCGAGCCAGTTTTTATGAAGTGTCCATGGTGTGACTTAACCCTAATAACATTTTTCCTTCCCCAGCATGCCAATAAAGCCGGGACTTCTTAAAAAATGGCGCGACGCGATGGGCGCATCCAATATCAACAACTACTCTCTGATCTGCAGCGCTCACTTTACTCAAGACGACTATGAGCTTGTGAGGGGGAAACTCAGACTGAAGGCTAAAGTTGTGCCCAGTGTGTTCGGCAATCAGGTTAGTAATATCACCACTTAACTCAGAACCATTGAGCATGTAAAGGGGAAACTCAGACTAAAGGCTAAAGTTGTGCCCAGTCCAGTGTGTGCGGCAATCAGGTTAGTGATCATCATCGCCACTTATTTAAGTTTTACCGACGTACTGCGATCTCAGATAAAGTCGGTCAAAAAGTCAAAGGCCAGTCGGTACCTATTTATACTGCATTCCAATTAAGGACGACGAGATTGTTCGATTCGATTTTCGGAAAGAAATAGACATACAAACATACATACATACATACGCTCGAAAATATAACCCTCCTTCTGTCGCAGTCGGGTAAAAATGGACCGATCTTTTACTCTCAAATATGGCAACCAAGGAGTTATTAAATGTTTTATTTAAATTTCGAACTGACTTGCTAATAAAAAGCTTTATAATGAAAAAAAAAACGAATGAACACTTTAACCTAACCACAGATTGATAAAAAGTTACCAGCTTTAACGCAAGAAAAATTAATGTTGTTCGTCATTGATTTTGAAAAGTTGATTGATTTTAATTTCCGCGCATTGTTTGAGCTAAGCACTATACAAGTCTTGGCCACAACTAGGCATTGAAGGACTTACGTATGTGTGCCTCGGCTTCGCCTCGGCCCACATTTACACGTTCGTCCATCAATGACTTTTTTGCTGGCCACTGCAGTAATGTACTATTTCTTTCACAGATCCCACCGCCAAAATCACCAGAAAATAATCACCACCAACAAGAAACAATCACCACAAACGATACAAATGATGTAAACCCTACAAATGATACAAACGCACAAACAAAAGAAACTAAAAGTAAAACCAGTAGAAAGAGAAGAACTAAAAGAAGAAAGAAGAAGCTGAGTGAGACTGAAGAGGACAGTGATGATGATGATGAGGTTGTAGATGAGAGGATCCCGGTGTTTGGTGAGGATCTGATGCTGGACGTTTGTATCAATGAGGATAGTCAAGAGAACTGTACTATAGAATGGTGAGTTGAGTATATATTCCTGTCTCCCGGGGTAATTGGGGTCCTGTAACTATGGGGTAGTTGCGACTTGGGGGTAATTGCTATCATAGAGTAATTGCAACTATGAGGTAATTGCTACTATGGGGTAATTGCTACTATGAGGTAGTTGCAACTATGAGGTAATTGCTACTATGGGACAATTGCAACTATGAGGTAATTGCTACTATGAGGTAATTGCTACTATGAGGTAATTGCTACTATGGGGTAATTGCTACTATGAGGTAGTTGCTACTATGGGACAATTGCAACTATGAGGTAATTGCTACTAAGGGATAATTGCAATTAGATGATAGGGTCCCGGTGTTTGGTGAGGATCTGATGCTGGACGTTTGTATCAATGAGGATAGTCAAGAAAACTGTACTATAGAATGGTGAGTTGAGTATATATTCCTGTCTCCCGGGGTAATTGGGGTCCTGTAACTATGGGGTAATTGCGACTTGGGGGTAATTGCTACTATAGAGTAATTGCAACTATGAGGTAATTGCTACTATGGGGTAATTGCTACTATGAGGTAGTTGCTACTATGGGACAATTGCAACTATGAGGTAATTGCTACTAAGGGATAATTGCAATTAGATGACAGGGTCCCGGTGTTTGGTGAGGATCTGATGCTGGACGTTTGTATCAATGAGGATAGTCAAAGTCAAAGTCAAAATTTTTATTCAAAATAATATCACATAGATAACTTTCTGACTCAAGAGAACAGTACTATAGAATGGTGAGTTTAGTACAGCCTGTCTATAAAGTCTTGGCAAAAAATGAGGGCGCTGTCTCCACGCAAGAACGTCAAAATCAAGCATAACCTGGCAACACCACCATACTAAAATTTTTAGTTCCTCAATCATTCATGCCACGACTTTATAGACAGACTATTATATTCCTGTCTCCCGGGTTAATTGGTGTCCTGTAACTATGGGGTAATTGCGACTTGGGGTAATTCGTTTTAGGGGCTATTTTAGAGTAATTGCAACTATGAGGTAATTCTTACTATGGGGTCGTTGCAACTATAAGGTAATCTGCCCCCTTTGCCCTTTAAGTCCTTTATTAGACCCGTGATGACCCGTCAAATCTGGTCGTCCGAATTTTGGAGCCGAATACAATTTCGTTAAATCTGGTCGGCCGAATTATGGATCAAAATTCAATTTTGTAAGTCCATTTTTAGAAACTTTAATTTCAGAAAATAACACAGCAATGTCAGCAATAATTTTTCTATAAAAACCATAATTTTCAACCAATTCCAGCGTTCCCGAAGCGTTAATAAGACAAGAATCAGGCACAGAATCAGAGCCAGAACTCCACAAAGAGGACATAGAGGACATCATAGCAAACTATCACATTAAACAGGACAAGAAACTCGCCGAGAGACTCAAACCTCAAGAGATCGAAATCGAAATACAGGGAACTGAGAAAAGTGTGAAACAGGGAAGTGACAAAAGTGATAAACAGGGAAGTGACAAGAGTGATAAACAGGGAAATGACAAAAGTGATAAACAGGGAAGTGACAAAAGTGATAAACAGGGAAGTGACAAGAGTGATTTGCATTCTCTGGACGATTGTGTGGAAGTGTCGTTTAGGGCGGACGATAAGTTGGATGAGCCGGTCTTTGTGGAAATTTCAGTTGGAGAAGGTGAGTTGAAATATTTATTTGTTACTATACTTCATACCAAATAAGGAATACGAGATTTTCCGATTCCTTTTTTGCTTTCTGGCCAGTTGTGATTCGCAAATATAATTTATTTATCTGAAAGATATACTATCCGACGTATCTTGGACGTTATTACAGCTGTTTTAAGAATAAGTGACAGTAAGGGCCTGTTTCACCACTTCTGAGTAAGTTCTTGTTAGCTTATCAGACAGATATTTTGTATGAAATTATGTCAAAATTTCTGTCGGATAAGCTAACAAGATTTTACTTATCCGCGGCGAATCGGACGAATCGTCAGAAGAATTAAAAGGAAATTCGTTTTGTTCGCCTCCTTCGCCGCCGATATATATGCGGTCACCCCAATAGTCCATGTAAGATATCTAGTGAAAGAAAAAAGCGTGTGGGGAAAAAAGGGGCATTCCAAAGCACGCCACCTATACTCCATTCCAAATAGCAAAGAAATTTTAAAGCTATTTTGAATTACAGAAACAGAGATTTGAAACACTTAAGCTCAGGCCACACAGAGGCGGGACTGCGGGAAAGCGGTCCGGGGGCGGACCTGCGGGAAGCGAATATCTCCGGACCTGCCCCTCTAGCATGCCACCGCCGAGAAAACGACAAAAATCGAGACGTGCCTCCATCTTTATTATTTTACGTACGTCAAAAAGAGCGCGCATGACGTTTTCCTCGTTTAAACGCTTTGTCGCCGTGCATGCTAGCCGTGCAGCGCTTATTTCTCTGTTACAGGGGACATACAAACTCGGACATGACCTTTCCACCACACCATACACTACAAAACACACAAAAATCTTCGCTGGTCCGCAGATATTCGCTTCCCGCAGAACCGCCGCCGACCCGCTTTCTCGCAGGACCGCTTCCGTGTGGCCTGAGCTTTAGGGCCTGTTTCACCACTTCTGAGTACTTACTCAACTTACTTTACGCAAAAAACAATCTGCTAAATTGGTCCAGCCGTTCTCTAGTGACCCTATTCTATCTTTCCGTCCGTCTGTCTGTCTCTCCTGCCTATGAAGGTATGTAATTGTATGGTGGTAAGAAACCCTCGGTCCGCGAGTCCGACTCACACTTGACCGTTTTTTTCTTCTTAATGGAAACGGAAAGAGACAACATGTTAAAAACAATTTTACAAAATAAATAATAATTGTTTTCCAGCGCACAACACAGACGCGAACAGTAGGGACGACTGTCTGATGCTGTTAGAAGATGTGCAGGTCGACATCGACCCAGCGACGCTACTGATGTGCCAGGAAGAGAGGGAAGATGATGATGATGATGAACGCAGGTGAGTGACAATGGAAGTGAAATATACACGGTGTCAAATTAAATGCGTTACATGCTTAGGGAATGCTTCACCATCAAGCTGAACAGCTTTCACTATGGAGCCAACTTTGAAATAGAGAAAACAATTTTGGTGGTTCCATAGAAAATGACAATTCAATAATTTTTTCGCAATTTTAATGACAGTCTTTTCTATTCTAGATTCTATTTTTATTCAATGGCGTTTCCTTGTTAGATTTCGCCAGTGTCAAGTGTTGAGGATATATTTATTAGATATTGTACGGTAATAGGATATAGCGATCTCAAAGCTCAGTTTTTAAACAAAAACACACACTCGAAACCGCCATAAAACGGCGGAGCCACGTGGCCATATAAATCGCAAGCCGACACGTCCACTCGTTACCCACTTAGCCACGCGACTCCCGACAGTCTTTTACTGAAAGTTGTTCAGTTTGATGGGCTGAAGCTCCCTCTTTGAAGGCCAGTGCCCGGCAGTGGGACGTAGGTATACCTTTGACTATTTATTATAAGGACTCGCCTTGCGGTAGCACTTCCCCTCTGCTACGATATAAGATCAATTGATCATGTGCATTTACATTAAATTGTATACCTTATCACTAAACGAGACAGCCTATAATTGCGAAACAATAATTTCTAACTTAGAACGTTTGGGGTTCACACGAGACTACTTTTAATAATTTTTAACATTCAAAATTAGAATCTAAAGTTATGGGGAATAAAATCCAAAGTTGCGGATTGCATGTTACCTCCCCCCCGCAAAAAGTGACAGAAATGTTTGTTAGTAGAATTACACGCGTTACTAGTCCTCATATAAGTAGTCAAAGAGGTATACAGGTTGTAACAAAATACCCTAGTAATAGTTAAGGGGATGCTTCAGACCATCAAACTGAACAACTTTCACTGTGGAACCAACTTCGAAATCGGGAAAAAAAATCAGCTGTCCCATCGAGACGGTCGTGCAGTTTTGTATGAAAGAGCGGTTTTTTTTCGCTATTTCGATGATTTCCTTAGTGAAGTCTGAAACACCCCTTTAAGTATTACTATCCTGTATACAGGGTGTAACAAAACACCCTAGTAAGGCTGTGATGGTGATGATGATGATGAAGCTACCTCCCGACCCCCAAGTATGTAACGTATTTAAATGTATACCTTGTATAAACAGCTAAGAAAATAAATGATTTTTTTTCTTTCTTACCTGGACCACAGATTATATAATACTATACAGTACAGATGCCCAACGTCAAACAATGAAACGCGACTGCCGTAACGCGGGCAGTCTTCGGGCAAAGTAAATTGCTTGATTTTCCGAGGCTCATGAGATTTTTTTGTAGTCTGATCATGTACTTTTAGTAACAATTTACACGTTTACATAAACATTAATTACAAATCGATACCATAACGCCATATATTGCAATTTTTAAACTAAAATTTAATTTGTATGGGATGGGACACCATGCTTGGACTTACCTTTAAACATACTTATGCAAGTTATGCAACACTTTTGGATTGACATATTATTTATATCTTTTACAGAAAAGAAGACCCAATAAGCTTATTAACATCAAGCGACGAATCCGACGTCATACTAGAAGAACCACACATCGACACAGTCGAAGTATCCGACGAGACGGACGAAGACGACCAACCGTTGGTCAAACTGATCAAACCGCCGGAAAAAAACGAAGCCCTATCGAAAATACTATGGGGAAACCTCTACGAGTACTACTGCATGCATTGCCACTTTAAAACTACAAGTCGTTCCTTATACCAAACACATAAAGAATTACATTCTACAGTAATTCAAATGTGTGAAGTGTGCAATTTCACGTCCGCAAGCAAAGCACAGTTCGCTAGACACAGAAAGAAGCATAAAGACGAAAAGAAATATAAATGTCACCTTTGTGAATACAAAGCCAAACACAACATGAGTTTAATCTACCATTTGAAATCCCACGAAAGCGTCAGCGTGAAATCTTTGAAGATAAATAAGAAATATAAAGGGTATCGGTGTGAGAAGTGTAAAATTTCTTTCAGTGTCAAAATGGATATGTTGAAGCATATTCGGCATTGCAAGACAAGGATGCACGCGTGTGATAAATGTGATTATGCTACTAAGAGACGGAGTGATTTGAAGCGGCATAAGGCTAGGCGGCATGAGTTTGAGGATGTGGATGATGATGATGATTATGTTCCGCCGCCGTGGGCTGATTGAGCTAGATGGCGTTAGTTATGTTTCTAATGAGGATATGCTCACGACAAGTACGTATCCAGACTTTGGGCACAGTCAGTATTGCCAGATCCAATTTTTAGAAATCTCGGTACCTCCTTAAGAGGATATAATTCGGAGAGCGCTCCATACAAACGTACTATGGTGATATTTCCAATACTGACCAATTAAAGTCAATGAAATTTTGCCGAAACACTATGCTTGTATGGAGTCAGATTTTCGTTGAAATATAGTTTCAATCTACGAAGAAATAATATTATTTGTTCGTAGGTTTCAATGCTAGGATTGATTTAAGATTTGTATGGAAATCTTTGCGGCACTGTAACTTTAAAACTAAACATTTTAACGAAAATCTGACTTCATACAAGCATAGAGAAATTTGTTTCTAGATTATTTCTGCAAAATTTCATTGACTTTAATTGGTTACTATTGAAAATATCACCATAGTACGTTTGTATGGAGTGCGCTCCGAATTATATCCTCTTAATATTTTTTTCATTGGTAACAAGTCTCTGGCTACCCAAATTGGTCGACATAAGTATGTGTGAAAAGAATGTATGAAAAGTGTTTTTATTGTAAATAATCGATAGGTTGTATGAATTTCTTTTCAAAAGATGTGTTTTTTTTTATTATTTCTAGATATTCAGGGCAAACACTAGTTATTTTAATGGGGTAGTTTAGACAATTTAAACTGAACTACTTTCATTAGGAAAGCCAATACAGAAATAAATAAAAATGTCTGCTGTTTCATACAAAATTTGAGTACCGACTCCAATGTATGGGTGAAATTGATATCATTAGCATCCTTTTAAACTAAGAGTCTACCCATCAAACTGAACAACTTTTACTATGGGAGCAAAATAATAATCTGCTGTTGCATACAATTGTATCGAGTAGGCATTGCAGTTTAGTATGCAACAGCCATAGAAATTATATATACAAACTAGACTCGACTCACAATCAACGTTCGAAAAATGGCACAACCAAAAGAGCTCAGATGAGCTCTTTTTTGTACTAGGTGACAGTTAACAAGCGTAATACGACTATGTTTATGAATCAAATACAACGTATTAGTGACAACCAGCAGCATGCATACTTAATTTGTGCGGGTTTTTGCGTCACTGAGCACAACAATTTGCTAAGATTTTATATGACACTGGGTCTAGTATAAGAGGTCAATGGCAACAGCTGATTTTTCGGTTGCTTCGAACTGTTTGCTCCCATAGTAAAAGTAGTTCAGTTTGATGGCACGGACCTGAAAGAAATCCGGACCGAGTATTGCACTAAAAAGATGTGAAGCATGCAAGGTAATACAATCTCGTTTGTTCTACAAGGGACATACACTCACACAGATGCACTAGCTCTAGGCGCAGGTGCTACAACCCGTCACCTTAAGTACCGCGTGACAGCACGCACACAAAAGAAATGGGTGCTTCACTCATGATTAGATGACATTACGTCTGGATGGGTAGACTCTTAGTTTAAAAGGATGCTAATGATTCTATTCTATATTTTAAAAAAAATGGCTGCCATCTTGGGTATGTGATGATTTTGCCAATGTCTAGTTTTTGTAGCAAGAGTGCTTGACGTTGTACGGTAACTTATGTATTTTGGTGAATTCAATGATTGTTTTTCGAAAAGAACACTATCTTGAGCCACCACTGGAGCTTCGTTGTAGGCCGGGGAGGGGGCAACCAACAATCGACTCGCGATGCGACTACCCTATAGCAGACCTACAACGCGACTCCGATGCTATGATAATATCATTGATTGATATTATCAATGTCACCATGTAGAACGGCAGGTTTTTAAAAATTTGAGCATCAAAATGCTGGCTCCATAATGAAAATTGTTCAGTTTCAAGGTCTAACTAAATCACCATATATACCCTGTATATTTTATTGTTTTTTTTTAGAAGTAAGCGCTCACGATCTAAGCTAAATTTAAACATTATTTCATCATATCAGCCGATAAACGTCCACTGCTGGACATAGACCTCCCCAAAAATGGGAGGATTTGCCATAATCGCCACGCTTGGCAGGCGGGTTAGCGATCGCAGTTGGATTGAATGTGTACACACATTCTCTCTCTCTCAACTCAGCTGATTTTTTTTCGCGTTTCCTGAGGTGGGCTCCATAGTGAAAGTTGTTCAGTTTGATGGTCTGAGTTCACCGTTTCAGTCTGCGGAGGGCTGTCCCTTACACCCTGTATATCCAATCTCAAGGATAGTTTTTGAGAAAACAGACAGCTGAGAAGGATTGCTGAGTAGCCTCGTGGCAGACTCAAATGTGAACCGCGTGAACACCACGGTACGCGTAAGACTGTTCGCGGCAAAACCTGCAATGAGATTCCTTTCTATATTCTTCTTATCGTGTGGGCAAAATCTGGTGTCAAGAATTTTTCAAACCGCCTTACGGCCTCTGACGTGGTTCTTATGTAACGTTTACTACCACCAGAGATAGTAGCCGGGACCAGCTTAACGTTCCATCCGAAGCACGAAACCATCTTTCTTTTCAGACAATCGAGTGATTCAGCCTGCAATGTCTTAACCAACTGGAGAAAGACGCACAAAATTACATATTACTAGGTGTCCCTCGTGGGAATCAAACCCACGACCTCCGTGTCAAGAGCCCAATGCTCTTAACCATTAGACCACGGGCGTAGTTCTTTAAGGTGGTTTCCGTCCATACAAAACGTTGTCGTATAACACTCGTAGACGGTATTAATAAAAGTAATGTTTTATATATATTATGGAAAAATAGCTTAGAAAATCTAGTTTGCGCATATCAAATAATATTTACAATTTATAATATTATTACGAAGATATCACGCTTTGAAATTATTCATACAAAATTTCAAACCTTCATATCTTCGTAATTATATTACAAATTGTTATTTGATATGCGCAAACTAGATTTTCTAAGCTATTTTTCCATATATAAAACATTACTTTTATTAACACCGTCTACGAGTGTTATACGACAACGTTTTTTATGAAATTGACAGCTCTCCAACCACCTTAAGGTGGCTAGAAAATTCTCTGGCAGTAAGTTGAACACTAACTTGCAAACTACTTGTAAGAGATAGTGTTTAATTTTAGCTTAAATTATAAATGAAAAAAGCCATTAATTTACTTATTGTAAGTATTTTTGTATAAATTATCAAAAGATATACTAGTTTTTGTTTTGACTATTGTAAAAACAAGCCTATTATGTTAAATAGATTTAAAGGAATGATTGTGACGTTGTAAATATAAATCCATCCATTATGGTTCAGTGTTTTCATGTTTCTTAGTCAGAGATATTCTGAAACCTCAGAACATCCACGTTTCACCAGTAGTACCGAAACTCTGTCCAGTGTGACGGGGGGTGAGCCCGTCGCCACTTATAATGGACAGTGGGTACAATATATACCTCGAAATTGAAGCATGCAGGTTTCCTTTACCGTTTCTTATTATACAGGGTGAAATGGATATAATTAGCATCCTTTTAAACTAAGAGTCTACCCATCAAACTGGGTAGGGTCTTCAACTCTGCATGAATGATATATTGAATTGGCTCTCTAATAGCCATGGCTTTTCTTATTGTTGTCTCCCGTTTGCAATGGAGGGAAGTCGGATATTTCTTTTTCCTACCCTCTCCTATCTTCTTTTATTAATTCATTGCGGGTTCCGCTACAGATCCCCCGGGCTCGCTGGACTTCATTGTCTAGTGTTGTGAATGGTCGCCGCTGTTGATCCTGGTTCACAGAAGTTACAGCGGTGGGAATTTGTGGTGGGCCTATGCCCGTCGATTTTTTTTGCTCCAATCTGTTTGGTCCCATAGCAAAAGTTGTTCAGTTTCATATGGGACCAAACAGATTGGAGGAAAAAAAATCGACTGTTTCATACTAAACTGCAAAATCAACATTAGATTTTTTTGCTCCCATCGTTAAACTTGTCCAGTTTGATGGGTAGACTCGTAGTTTAAAAGGAATGCTAATGATATCAATTTCACCCTGTATGTCATAGAAGTGAAACGATCATTTCCAAACATCGACTTACACTCTAGCGATAGACAGGCCCTTTCATAGAAGCAACATGTTCCACTTGAATGCGGTGCCCGCACCTGATTGATGTTCTCGAGTTCACTTCGTCACTATGGCAATGACAGACCGCAATGTGTCATTTTATGTTTTTTTGTGTGACATGCACTTTTCAGGTCCGTGGTGACATGTTGTTTGTTTGAACGAGCTTGTCTATCGCTTTTCCAAAAATGTCTTTCCATATTTTCTTCCCTAAGAAATTATACTCTAAAAAATCCTCTAGACAAGAGAAAAATACAAATAAGGGTGGTAGGTATAAAAAAACAACACTTTACTAAGTACCTTACTTTACTAATAAAATATTACAAAAATTTCCTTAAAAACTATCTCCTAAAAATAACATTTTACAATAGTTAGTTCGGTGCAGTTAAATATTTTAAAAGAAACATTTGAAAGTTAAAAATTGTACTTTTCGCATTAAAGTTAAAGTCGGCTTTTACTCGACTAATCAAAAAGGAGGGTGAAGTTTTTAAGTATAAGTTTGATTTAAATTTGATTCGGTGGCTGTATGTGCTTTTCACTCGGCTCCCCTAAATTTACCCTCAAAGTGCGGGGGTGAGGTGCGGTATCTGAAGTTAGGAAGGGGCAGGGAGTGGCCATTTTGTATGCAGTCTGTATTTGATTGTACCTCTCATAGAGATTCTGCAGATTATAATTAAGTGTGTGAATAATGTATTTGTTAGCAAACCGAGGGTTTGTTTGTGGCAACGCTGCATACGACTTTCTTCAGATCTTTGAATGCTTCATCTTGCATGGCTTGGTCGAATTTCTGTGAAAAGAAAGATGCGGTTTAACATGGGTTTAACATTTTTATTATTTACTATTATAGCTGAGAGACGACCTGGATGCCTTCGACGAAAAGTGGATGGAACTGACTCAGGACAGGGATGCATGGAGGATAAGGGGGGAGGTCTTTGCCCAGCAGTGGGATGAAACAGGCTAAGGAAGGACTAGCTGTTGCCCGCGACTCTGTCTACGTAGACGTTAAAAGTAGCCTATAAATGTTAAGCCAGAACATATTCTATTTGCGTGCCAAATTTTATCCAAATCCGTTCAGCCATTTAGGCGTGACTGAGTGACAAACATCCTAACTTTGACATTTATAAATTATAATATTAAGTGAGATAATGGGTTTCACTTATACTCGTTGCAATACGACCCTAAAACCTGGACAGACCGAAGTGAGCTCGAAATTTTACTGTAATACGATTTACTAGGTCGCAACACATTCTAAAACCAGACATGTTACTGCAATATGTTTAGCAATATGGTGCTATACGATACGACAACCAAATCAATTGCATTAAAATCTAGAGCTCACTTCCGGTTTTAGATAACAGCGCTGTAGTTAACGCTGCAGCAACATGCTGAGCCAGCGCCTATTCATGGGAACAGTACAGGTCGCATACTGTGAATGATTATTTCTTAATGTTTTTATTGTACTCTTTCTTGTTTTGTTCACCTATGTATTGTGTACTGTTTTGTATGAATAAAGTATTATCTTATCTTATCTAGATTGTATTGCAACATCGAGCTCGTTTAGCTCGCTTTTGGCTTTAGATTGTTTAACAGAGACCTAAGCACAGCAGTAAAATCTCTACGAGCTTGCTGGGTTTAAATTGTATTACAGCCAAAGCTTCGAGCTCGTTAAGCTCGTTTCTAAGGTTGAGATTACATTACAGCGTCCTATCTAAGCAAATTGTAATATAATCTTTTGTCATCGATGTTGCCCTTGCCACTTACTCCCATGATGATCTTACCTCGTTGATGACGACGGTGGGCACGAACGACAGAGGCCTCAGCACTGCGTCGGTCTTATCGCCGTAGGAGGCGAGCAGACTGCTTCCTTGGTCCCCGGACGCGCATCGCTTCAGTTTCTCTGATTCACCCTGCTTGCTAACTTTAGCGAGGCACTGTGGATGGAATTCATTCGTTTACAGAGTTTTCTGGGAAATTACGTTTTTATTTTAACGGGCATAGGCCGACCACACATTCCCACTACTGTAACTCCTGTGAAACAGGATCAACAGCGGCGACCATTCACAACACTAGACAATGAGCCCGCCAGCGAGCCGTAGTGGAACCCGCAATGAATTAACCTGTCGCCGTAACGTATGCCGTATGTCAAATACAAACACAATAGAAATCAATTGTTTTTAACGGAAATCTGACAGCACATATATATTGGTTTCTAGATCGTGTCTAAAAATTTCATTGTTTTTGATTGGTTTATATTGAAACTATGATCAAACTTCGTTTGTATGCAGCGCTTTAGCGCTTTCGGAATCAACAGGCACCTATTGATTGCATTATTTGTTTCAATCAGCGACAGCGTTGATTGATTGTTGGTTGGGCTATTGCAAGCGGGGGTCGTTATGTAACATTGCGACCTTCTTCTTCTTCCTGCCCTTATCCCATTATTTGGGGTCGGCGCAATATGTCGTCTTCCTCCATTCATCTCTTTTAGCCGTCAATTCAGCTGACACAGCTTTTTTACACATGTCATCCTTCACACAATCCATCCATCTTTTCTTTGGTCGTCCTCTCTTCATGCAGCCATCCACATTCATATTTAATATTCGTCTTGTAATATGACACTCATCTCTTCTCATCACATGTCCATACCACGATAATCGATTACCGCGCAGCTTTTCAATGTCAATGTCAATATAATTTATTCAATATAGGAGCTTGAAGCACACTTATTAAACGTCAAATCTTTTTTAAGCTACCACCGCGTCGGAACGTGTTGTCGCTGTAGAGAAGATGCGGCCAGAAACTCTACAACATAACACGACTTAAAACTATTACAATATAAATTCTTAAGCTACTGTTATGTATACAATAATACATAGTCTATCTAATAAAATAGTTGATACTTTACAGTAATGTAAATAAACTATAAGTTAGTGACCTCAGACCCAAGCATTTTGATCATTTAAATAATCATCCAGTTTATAATAAGCTTTCTTACAGATAACATTTTTGATCTTAGTTTTAAACATGTTTTCGGAAAGATTCAAAATGGTCTCGGGGATTTTATTATAACAACGTATACAGTGACCCATGAAAGACGTGTTGACCCTACTAAGCCGAAAGTGCGGAGATATCAGTTTATTTTTGTTTCGAGTGTTGTAATTATGGACATCACAATTTTTAAGAAACAAAGACAAATTTTTTCTTACATATAAAATGTTTTCATAAATAAACTGTCCATAAACTGTTAAATTTTTTCATTCACAGGAGCCACTTTCAAACTTCCTCTAATATACTCATTACATTGCGACCATCGCTGGTCTATTGTGTTCGCCCCAAACTCACCCATATTTTACGCAAACCTCCGAACTGATGGTATTTTCTTTTCATTCTCGGTTAGTTATACAGGTTTCCTCACGATTTTCCTTCGCCGCCAAGCTATAATGATAAATACAACCGTACATAAATTCCGTAGAACTTAGTGGTACAGGCCAGGAATCGAACCGCCGCCTCATGATTGAGTCGCTAGCTCTCTTCCATATTGACTCGACAGCGCCACAGCGGCAGCGTGCTCGTAGCAAGCTCGTCGCTCGTACCCATGGTTGCAATAAATGATTTGTATTTGTAACATATGCAAATACTTACAGTGTCCAGGGACTTGTCGGGATTGCTCTGGCTCATGAGGCAGATGACGAGCTCCATTTTCTCGGTGTCGTGAAGACCTTTGTCCTTCAGGATGCACGCTTGGACCTGGAAACAGAAACAGGTCATCAGCAGGTCTCGAGAACAGATAATAGTAAATTACGCACCGAGGGCAGGAAAGTAAGAAAGGTCTCAGATCTCATGTTCCTACTAACCATGTGATCTGAGGCTTTCTTATTAACTGCCCGAGGTTAGTATACTATTTTTCTCCTCGACGAAGGTGGAAAGCGGCAACTTCGTTTAGCGCAGCGGGGCGAAAATTGATGCTTTCCGTCCGGTGGGGCGAAATAGTACTGCCCAAGGTGTGTCTATTATCATTTTCTCCTAGACGGATGCGGAAGTCGGCAACTTCGATTAGCACAGCGCGACGAAAGTTGACGCTTTCCGCCCGGAGGGGAGAAGATTATGTTTTTTGTTGCAGTATTTTCTCAAGCTCCTAACTAAGTATATTGAATAAATTATATTGATTGAAAATTTAACGTGTAGCCATCTTTTATTCAAACAATTGAAATTGGACGTTCCTAGAAGCTTACAACTCTTACAAGGTATTGTCTGGGAGGTAATCTTGAATTCTTCCTTTTCTTACCTTGTTGCCATAGCACTCATCAGGCCCGTGGTGACAGATGAACTGCCATTTGCCGTTCACTTTGTCGTGCTGGAACAGAAACAACAGAAAACATTGCATGATATGTCTTTGATAGAACGATAATTCAGGATTGCTTCTCAAAAATCTGTCGCCGTGCCCAATATAGAACTGTTGCAGTTTCGTTTTCGTATTTATGTACCATTTGTAACACCACTGGCTTGTCGATGAAGGAAAACATCGCGAGGAAACCTGCATGCTTCAACTTCGAGGCATGTATTGTACCCACTGTCCATTACAAGTGGCGACGGGCTCACCCCCCGTCACACTGGACAGAGTTTCGGTACTACTGGTAAAACGTGGATGTTCTGAGGTTTCAGAATATCTCTGACTACCCCCTCGGGGAATATAGTCGTGAGCATATGCAGTTTCGTAACTGCTACGAAACATATGGTTACTTTACTGTATGGAGATTGGTTTCTATGTGTAGTAAGATTCATTCACAATCCGATCAACTGACCGAAAAACTTTTTTAGTACAAAATGAAGTTTCAGTGCAATTTTAACTTAATTTTAAATGTTTTAGTGTTTTGTTAGTTCTTTTAAAAAAAAAGCGAAAAAAGGCTCAAAATTAGTTGCAATTCAATTGAAGCAATGGGCAATATAAGAATTTTGTTTAGACTTATTTCTATTTCCTTTTTGTCCAAAAACACGTCGATTCTCGGACCAAAAATTTTTACGAGAACAAATCAGTGTCGACTATTTTACGACGCATATTGTAACGGCTACCGATAATAGCCATATGGGAGAACAGGGACCCATCGGGGTGCATGAACTGTTCTAAGACTTCTCAGTCTACAATATTAATAACAAACCACTCACAGTGCTCTTGCCGTACGGCACCATCTTGACCTTGACTGCCCCTCTGAAGTCTCTCCACACCGGCGCCAGCTGCGACGTTATGAACGATTTGCTGTCCGGGCACAGAGACTCGTAGTACACCGCTATTTTCACCTGAGGATATTATAGAAACATCTTTTTAAAAGATCAAGTAGGTAGTATACAGAAAATATACGGTCAGCGCTGCAGCATGCATACAGGCATGCGAAACCACTCTACAAATTATTTTTATGTGACCTTTTCTGTCGTCCAATGCTGGACAAATGCTTTTCGCCTCTTACAATTTCTTTATGCTACGCAAACTCTGCCGAAACCTTCAAATCTCACCACAAAAAATAAAATTTTAATTTTTTTTTCTCAATGTACAAAACGCCCCAGGTGATGCCCAGGAAACCCTGTACTGTTAGACGTTTCTTGTCTCATCTGCTACACCCTACATAGGTCGCATCTTGTTACTCTATGAGATAGGGTTGCCAACGGCCCGTCTTATTAGGAAATCTATACATTTTAGACCCTACTAAGTTCGAACTATGACTTAAAACTCGTCTCTGAATCTCAGCCTTAGTCTCTTGGGTCTTCCTCGACGCAGGCAACCTGTGTGCCCCATAGGGGCTTCTGATGATAATTCTAACGAGACTAACCTTGCCGTCATCAGACTTCTTGCTGGCGAACACTCCGCAGCACAGAGCCAGCACACATGCGACGAACAGGGTCTTCATTTTGTTCTGGAACAATTCATACAATATTTTACAGTTATTTATTCCGAAATATGGAAATTAAGTCGCGGTTTTTCGACTCCAAGTTGGGAACTATCACTGGTTACGGTTAGCACAGAGATAAATGAAAGTACGTCTTGATGCAATGCCGTTTATTCCTAGACAAAGGAATGTACAAGAAAGAAGGAGATATGCATCGTTCTACTGCTGATTTGACTCTCGAAAATCATACTTCAGGATTGCGATTTTTGGAAGTCAATTCAGCAGTAGAAAGATGCGTATCTCCGTAGCTATTCTGACATTTTCAACTGCTAAGTTCACCGAATGAGATTGAAAAATCGCACTCCTGGGTCTACTCTAGAAGGATCCTGGATGGACCAAAAGTAAACCAAGTAGGTATGATTGATTGAATATTATTATTGATTGATTATTCCTGATTCTAGTTGTGGTTTTTGAGATGCGTTAATTAGACACAACTAGATGTGAAATTATTGAGTACAATGTTAGGGATTCTATCCTTCCTTCTGTATGGTTATCTCGGAGGAATCGCTGTACCCTTTTGTGGTTTGCTCTTTTGTTTATTTGTATATTTTCAGTGTGCAAATAAAGAATTTACGCAGATATTCTTGAAGGCTTCGGTAGAATCTAACGTATTTTGTAATACAATTAGAAATCAATGTAATAATGAAGTAGGTAAGTACCTAACAATAGTACAAAGTTATGGGAAACTCTCACATTAAACTGGCTGCATCATTGTTTGAGCTATTGTTCGGTTTTGAACAAAAAAACTGACGTAATCAACTCTTATCAGTTATCACATTACACATGGATCTTTAGAAACTAGTACAAACTATAAAGCCCTTAAAAGTTATGATGATGATGATGATTCATTGTTAACTATAACTCAATTTCAAATAGCAACGAAATTTTAAGGCTATTATAAGAATTACAGAAACAGAGATTCGAAACACTTCCTCTCACTTATTCTTAAAACAGCTTTAGAGACGTCCAAGATACATAAGTCGGATAGTATATATAACTTTCTGATAAATCTATACAATAGTACAGGAAACACACCGAGGACGGGAAAGTAAGAAAGGTCTCAGATCTCATGTAATTATTGACCGAGGCGAAGATGTGATCTGAGGATTTCTTATTTACTGTCCGAGGTAAGTATACTATTTTTCTCCTCGACAGCGGTGAAAAGCGGCAACTTCGTTTAGCGCAGCGGGACGACAATTGACGCTTTCCGTCCGGAGGGGAGAAAATATGATAAAGAGGATAGATTCGATTTTTTGTTTGTTTGTTTGTATTGAATAGGCTCCGAAACTACTGGACCGATCTGAATAATTCTTTCACCATTAGAATGCTACATTATCCGTGATTAACATAGGCTACGGCCAATGGCCACGTGTGTGTCGGGAAGATTCTAAGGCGATACGAAGTTCACCGCGGTCTACTAGTAAATTATATTTGCAAAGCAAAATTAGCTAGAAAGCTATTACCTAGTTACAGATAGGAATCGGAAAATCTTTTCGTCCTTATTTAAATAAAGTTCTTGGTAGGATTTTCGGCTAATCTGTTTGTAAAACGAAATAGATTCTGTTATAGAGACATCCGAAAAGAAAAGAAAAAAAGGAAGAATTAAATATCTAGCTTTTGCCCGCGACTTCGTACTACGCGTGAAATTATAATATCGAAAAATCCTTTCTTTGTGCACATACCTACACAATAGATACGTAGATAGATACGTACGCAATTGAAGTGTTCTGCGCGTACAAAGTTGTGGTTTTCAAAACTTCATCACTTCACTAATGATTCATTGTAATTATGTGATTTACACTACCTACGAATGCAAGGACAAAATATACTGCGCCTCGAATTAACCATTCATCAGCTTTAGTTCCCTTTAAATTATTTAAATTCATGCACAAGCACATGTCAGATTTATTTACTAGTCCTGTACCTACTGCACAATGAGTGCAGTACTTGATCTGTAAATAGGTGCCTTGCTTGCTTGCTAGGTCTAGGCATGTAGGCATAGGTATGAAATCACTTATCTTTATGTTGATGGATTCCTAGTCGATTTCGACTATGGGAACTGCTATAATCATTATAGAAAAGCGTCAGTTACGCAGGAAATTTTCAGGAAACGGGAGAGTCGGGAGACCGATACGATCAGAGGTGGGGTCAGATGCAGTGGCTATAACCGGCAGCCACACGGTTTGTCTCTCGTCCTTACACTCCTATGTCTGATGGAACGGGAGACCGATACGATCAGAGGTGGCGTCAGATGCAGTGGCTATAACCGGCTACCACATGGTTTGGGCGTCAAATATGTTGAAGCGTAAAGAAATTGGTCGCCTCTTGCGACAAACGTCGTCATCGGTCCACCTTGTGGGAGCTTACTGCCTACCCACACTGCGCTTTCCGGTACGCGATCGCCACTCGAAAATTCTTTAGCCTCATCGGCCATCGGTTCTGCGAGCAATGTGCCCCGCACATCACCACTTTAGTTTAGCAATTCTTTGGGCTATGTCGGCTAATCTGTTCAATACAGTCTTGCAGGGAAACTCCGAGCATAGCCCTCTCCGTTGCCCTCAATTTCAGCCTCCGTAAGTCATCCATCACTGGCAGTCATGTATTATTTTAACTGTATTCTATGGAAAGATTGTTATTGGTATATTCTATACGATTCTATGTTTACTTGTAGTTCGAAAATAAAACAAATGCTACATGTAAATAGAAATTGTTTTAGCATCTCGTTGGGCTATCATTACCATTCAAACAACGCATCTATATAACTGTATGTCAGTATGTATGTACATTTACACGAACGTGCGTGAAAGTAACAAGAGAGAGTTAACATTGGGCACGATTGTGCTGGACCGGTGTTTTCTAATTTAATTATACGGTGGGATAGGAACCGTGAGTAACAGCCATTTTTGGTATTGCACATAGCACACTACCATAAATCACAGTGTATTTAATTTGATCTACCAAACATGGAATCAAAATCAATATAGGGTCAATAGAGCATCGGAGGCGCGATGCGGAGAGCTATGGAATCTCAATCTAGAGGTCCAGGAGTGCGATTTTTGAATCTCATTCGGTGAGCTCACCAGTTGAAAATGTCAAAATTACTATGGAGATACGCATCTTTCTACTGCTGATTTGACTCTCAAAAATCGCTCTCCTGTATTATTATTTTTGAAAGTCAAATCAGCGGTAGACAGATGCGTATCTCCATAGTAATTTTGACTTTTCTAACTGCAGAGCTCACCGAATGGGATTCAAAAATCGCACTCCAGGTTCGAATCTGCTCGGACGACAGGTACGTAATACCGACTGCTCTCAAACGGTGAAGGAAAACATCGTGAGGAAACCTGCGCATACGCTGAAGAAGAAATTCCGATGCGTATGTGAAGTCTACCAATCCGCATCGGGCACGTGTGGTCGACAAACGCCCATGCCAAGAGGGTAGGCCCTGTGCCCTGCAGTGGCTGTGATGATGATGATGATAGTCCTACAAAACCTTATTATATGGTTACCCCGCCCCGGTTTGCCCCAACTAGATCAGGGGTTGAACTATGGGTAGATTAATCTTTCGCCATGCCGTGTGTAAGCACATTATGTAGGTGGTCCTACTTTATGCTCAAAATAAGACACTCGTCTTATAAGTAACAACACCATATAAGTAAGTATACTAATCACTATTACACTCAACCATACACGGCTCTCGGCCATACGTTCACTGTTGTAGGTAGAGGTAGGTACATAACTACGTACGTACATGCAATATGCAACGAGCGGGTCAGTACGACCTCGTGACCCCGACCGGTGCAAGTGACGAGAGGTGCGAGAATAGAAAGTGGATTGTTTGCAATGATAATCTTTTACATATTACATACTAGTGAAATATTAATAGATACCACAGAGAAAGCACACGCTCCCCTGGGATAGGTACCTACCTACTACCTGTAGTATAAGATATCCTGAGATAAGTGTACTTTTTGGAACCATCATCTCTGTGATGGGGATGGACCAGGTCTGCCTGTATAACTTCAGTCGGTTTAGGAGTTACAGCCTTTTAAAGGTCAGTAAAAAATTAACGATCTGCTGCAAGGTTGATCGTATGATATTATTGTAGTTAGTATGCACTGTAGCTATGTGAACAGTATAAAAACTGTCATGAACTGCCAGTCGGTTTAGGAGAAACAGCCGTTCAAAGGTCGGGACCTTTGAATAATTTTCTGAAGCCGTTACAAAAAATGTCGACACATTGTGTCGACTTCAGTCTCGACACATTTTTTGGTCGGCCACAACTAACAATTTGGTTTCAATGTAACACCGCCAAAATTTTAAGTTTCATCACAAAAATTACGTAACGTGTGGACAAAACGACAGCACACAGTTACAGAAACTTTTTCGGTCGCATTGTGAATGTGATTGAATAGTTACCACACATAGAAACCAAACCCCACACAGTAACCAATAACCATGTGTCGAAGCAGTTACGAAACATAGTCTTCTGCTATCAAAATTCAAAACTTCACACGTCTTTCTTTAGGTAGGTGTAAGTAGTTACATACATTCTGGAATTTCTAATCTTAACTATTATAAAACCGTAAAATCACGAAGAATAAAAAAGTAGCGGTTCACTTCATATAAATTCAAATAACATTCGATAGCGAGATTTAAAAACGTGCAGCGCCATCTATTGACGAAATTGTTAGTTTGTTTGTTTGTTCGCGCATCACGCAAAAACTACTGAACCGATTTTGATGAAACTTTTTTTGTTTGATAGCTTATGATCTGACTTAAAATCTGATATATAATGTGTGCGGACGAAGTCGCGGGAAAACACTAGTGTAGTACTAAAAGTAATACAACACGCTTAACAAAAAAAAAAACTTATATCTTAGCTGTAGTTTGTAGAAAGGATTCTGATCACATTGAAAGGGAATACGGTCGTGAGTTTATGTTGGTTTGTTGTTTAGAGAATGGAATATGATGCCGACTTCATTGTTATGTCGGTATACTTTAATTAATTAATAAACCTTGATATTGGTATATTAACACTTATCTTGTGTTTTCGCACATTTCACTTTTAGCATGTAGTATCTTGTACCAAACACACCGGTTTCACTATGACTCGGTCAACAGTTAATGCGAAATGAACGTTTGTCTATAAATAACTGTTTTTAGTTTGAAATTTGCTGTGTTATGTCTACAATTAAGAGGAAACAAACGAAGTTAGATCTCATTTTCAATATTTATAGTTTAGTAGCATAGCATAGCATATGCTCACGACTATATTCTCCGAGGGGGTAGTCAGAGATATTCTGAAATCACAGAACATCCACAATCAGTTTAATAACCAATTTTTTAATTTGGTCAAACTAAGATAAGTAAGTAAGTACTAATCTCTGTTCCGGTGGTTTGTCAGATATCCGTTAAAATATACAGTTTCAATCAACACAACGGTGCCTACAATATCAAAATTGAATGCTAGGATTAATTATTTTAAGATTTGTAAGTATGGAAATATTTGAACCACTTTAATTTTGAAACTATACCTAGGTAAGTACCTACCAAAGATTAGTATTCAGTATTTATTGCAGTTTTCACAATAATAATGTACCTACCTACTTACATTCTTATGAGTAACACAAGGTCTTATTATTTAATTATTGTGACGCCCTGTTAGGGCCTGGAGTGCGATTTTTGAATCTCATTCGATGAATTCAGCAATTGAAAATTTCAAAATTTCTATGAAGCTATGTATCTTTCTACTGCTGATTTGACTTTCAAAAATCATACGCCAGGAGTGCTATTTTTGAAAGTAAAATCAGCATTAGAAAATGCATATCTCCACAGTAATTTGGACATTTTCAACCGCTGAGCTCACCGAATGAGATTCAAAAATCGCACTCCTGGCAGCTCAAATCATCAGTAGAAAGATGCATACCTCCATAGTAATTCAGACATTAACAACTGCTGAGCTCACCGAATGAGATTCAAAAATCGCACTCCTGGTCCTCTACAATTATATTGCCAGGAGTGCGATTTTTGAATCTCATTCGGTGAGCTCAGCAGTTGAAAATGTCAAAATAACTATGGAGATATGCATCTTTCTACTGCTGAGTTGACTTTCAAAAATCATACTACAGGAGAGAGATTTTTGGGAGTCAAATCCGCAGTAGAAAGATGCGTATCTTCATAGTAATTTTGACATTTTCAACTGCTGAGCTCACCGAATGAGATTCAAAAATCGCACTCCAGGAGTGCGATTTTTGAATCTCATACGCAGAATTCAGCAGTTGTTAATGTCTGAATTACTATGGAGGTATGCATCTTTCTACTGATGATTTGACTTTCAAAAATCACAATCCAGGAGTGCGATTTTTCAAAGTCAAATCATCAGTAGAAAGATGCGTATCTCCACAGAAATTTTGACATTTTCAACTGCCGAGCTCACCGAATGAGATTCAAAAATCGCACTCCTGGCTATTTTATTAAATTAGGTACAGTAATACTCTAAACTAATAATTACAGATTAAGTTAAGTAGTTACTTCTTAACGTAACTACGAACTGAAATTGATATCATTAGCATCCTTTTAAACTAAGAGTCTACCCATCAAACTGAACAACTTTTACTATGGGAGCCAGGGACGTGGGAGCAAACCGATCGGAGCAAAAAAATCGGCTGTTCCATACTAAACTGCAATGTTTATTCGACTCAAATGTATGCAACAACTGATTTTTTTATTTGCTCCAATCTGTTTTTTCCTATAGTAATAGTTGTCCAGTTTGATCTTAGTTTAAAATGATGCTAATGATATAAATTTCACCCTGTATAGGTAACTAGGTAAGGTAAATTACCTACTTAGGTAAATTTTTACGAAAATTTGACAAACAAAAGGCACAGTTTATCTTGTTAAAAAAATGTCACGGACTTTAATTGGTTCATATCCAAAATATGATCGATTGTATGGAGCTTAAGTAGGTAGGTACCTATGGCTATTTTATGTTGAATTCATGACCCTAATTTGCACCACATTCAGCATAACACCTGCAATAAATCTTACACCGACGTAATAAGATCCAAATTGATTCAATTGGTGTGACTTACAACGTAGGTATTATTGGGCATTATGGCAAAAGCGGATAAGTCCGAATTATAATAAAGAGGTCATTCAACCTACGGGCGTCCTCTGACGGAAGGCATGAGATATTTTTGTAAGTTTTCGATAAGTTTGATTTACGCAGTGTGCATGGAATTTATTAGGTAATAATATACTAATATAATACCTAACTTATTGACTAATTGGTGAAGTCTGCCAATCAGTATTGGGCTTTCTTTGAGGGTTATAGGGCTGTACGATAAAAGCTGATAAGTAATGAATTTATGAACATCTTTTTAAGACGCTGTTATACCGTCGAGGCCGTTTTTTGAACAAGAACGAAAGTGTTTTAAACTGTGTTTTAAAGTCTGAAATTAAATTATGTCTTATTTAAGGATCGGGCGGATGGGCGACTGTTCTCAATTAAACGATTAGATTAAGTTTACTAGATAGAAAAAAATCCCAAAGTTACCCCTTTTTGTTATGTTTTTTCAATACTATGATTAAACTGCTGATATTTAACTTTTTATTCTTGTACTTAACTAAATACATTACATATTTCTAGTGAACTCAGGAGAAGTTTTAGCTTAGAAACTCCCATGAGCAAAGATATTGACGAAAAACACGTTTTTTTGCGATCCTGCTTTCAATTGGAGCGGGATGGCTAACTGTAAACTCATGCTTGCGAGAAAGAGACGCTTGCACTGGGATAACCTAGCCTTAAATTAAATTCGAGTTGGACCTACGAAGTGTATTCAACCTTTTTTGTGATTTCAGTATTGATGATTGTGAAAGTTGTTCAGTTTGATGGACATCTTTCAACAAAGTTCAAAAAAGGTAAGTACCTAACTACGATCTTTTTTTGACCCTCATGTAAGTTGGAGCAAAGCTCACACTAGGCATATTTTTAAAGAGAATCGTTTTATGCTTGTATTTTATTAGATTTTCGTTAAAATATACTTTCAATGCTAGGATTAATTTGAGGCACTGTAACTTTAAAACTATAGGAGGTACACGCTTCGATCAGAGTAATTAATTTTACTACGGGTTTAAGGATGGTACGAGTATGATATGACTAGTCCAGTGATGTTTTTGTGCGTTTTTCCCCAGTTGGTTAGGACATTGCAGGCTGAGTCACCTGATTGTCTGAAAAGAAAGATGATTCCTTGCTTCGGATGGCACGTTAAGCTGTTGGTCCCGGCTACTATCTCTGGTGGTAGTAGTCGTTACATAAAAACCACGCTAGAGGCCGTAAGGCGGTTTGAATAAACTCTGACACCAGGGCTTGTAGCCCACTCGATAAGAAGAAGTGATGTTGATAATGGTGGCTAGGTTAAAGAATACAATATAACAAGAAATCAGTTCATAGTAGCTAGAAACCTAGTATATTTACAGGTAATTAAGAAATACGATACATTGATGGATATCAGTTTCAACACGTCTACTTGTAATTCAATCAACTATCCAATATGCTTGCAAAATGGTTTAAAACCAGTTGTTTTATATCGTCTGTAGTTTAATTAATTGCAACAAAAAAGTCTGCGATTTGTAACACCTGGTATTTCGGTGCAGGAAAACATCGTCAGGAAATAATACCCACCTAATGCTTCAATTTCGAGCTCTTTGCTATTCTACTAGGTACCTACTTACCTGTCACACTTGAGATTTTTTGAATTTGTTAAACCCTATCTTATTCGTAGGTTAAACCCTATTTTCAAGCTCGAAAATGACATGAACAGAGTTGGAATCACTACAGAATTTAGGCAATGCAGAAAAATGTAAATATTTTGAATAGTAATTATAGTTAAGTACCTACCTATAAATAAAATAAAAAGTGTTATAATAACTTATAATTTTAAGTAATCGGTAAATAATAGTGTATCTCTGCTTCGGGGAATATTTAATAATAATCTAATCGTTATTCAATCGATTCTATAAAAAATTGTTTTAAAATTCTGACTAGGTAAGAGTTCGTTAAACGTAGTCTAGTCTTACCTTTACAATCAACTTGAAAATACCAAAAATTAGTCTACGCATCACTTTCACTTGGAAGTATGATAAAAATTCCTATCTTCGCCACAAAAAAAAAAAAAAAATCACAGAGCAAAAGAGTTCAAGACAAAGCAAGTAAAGTAACTAGGTACCTAACTATTCAACCAACTGTAATGAAATGAACTGTTTATAAAAAACATAAATAAATGCTGACTTAAGTTCAAGCAAGTTAGATAATAATATGACTTGCTGACGTCGAAATCAAGTCTCAGCATAGTATTAAAAAGTAGCGATATTTACCTATCTGTTTACAAATAAAATCCCCTTAAAAAAAGGGGTTCCCTTTAAGGGGAGGATCAGACCATTAAACTGAGCAAACATCACTACGAGACCGCAAAAAAAAAGCATTTATCCCTTACATTTCTTTGGTTCAAGCAACATACGAGTAGCATATGCTCACGACTATATTCCCCGAGGGGGTAGTAAGAGATATCCTGAAACCTCTGTCACAGATATTAGAATACAAGTACCTCTGTACATCCACGTTTCACCAGTAGTACCGAAACTCTTCCCAGTGTGACAGGGGGTGAGCCCGTCGCCACTTATAATGGACATGGGTACATAACATGCCTCGAAATTGAAGCATGCTGGTTTCCTCACGATGTTTTCCTTCACCGAAAAGCCTGTGGTGTTACAAATCGTACATAAATTCTGCAAAACTCATTGGTACGAGTCGGCCTGGACGGGGATCGAACCATCGCTTCCTGCACGGCAGGCAAGGTTACTCGCCACTGGACCACCACGGCTCAACCGGCACCTGGTTCAAGCAGATTTGCAGTTTATACGGAACAGCAGTATTTTCGTGATTTTGATGTCGGTACCATAGATAAACGTTGAACAATTAGATGGTCTGATTATCCCCTTAAATGCAACTGTTTACCCTAACACCCTGTATAGAACAGACAGGTGACAACCCTACAAAATGCTTTATTGTGCACCTTCAATACAAAACAAACGACAGTGATTGATAGAGTCAAGACCTTCGTGGGTTATTGTCCCACATAGGAGGGTCAATTCTCTCAGCGGCCGGCGATCTGCACGTAATGGTTCCGACCAGACAGACCTCTGTAGATAACTAGAACGATACGATACGATGCTTGTTGCGAGATGAAAAAGAATCAATCATAATTCGGTATGTCAAGTTTTTTTTTGGAGGGCTGAATCGAAAACCATTTCGAGATAATTGTCTCAACAATCATATTTCCCATGTCAGAGATTTTAAAATGAAAGGATTATAGATATTTTAAATAAAATAACGTAGTTTTTCGGTCCGTCCAGTGACGTCACTGGAATACCTGTGAACTCCTTGGTAAACATAAAATTAACTTTATTTAACCGGCCATTAAGAAAAAAAAAATACATTCACAATGTCAGAATTTGACATTTGATGTTGCCGTATCTGTTTTCAGCATAGAGTTAGAAAGAGAAGGCAGGTTTACATTTTTTTAAATTTAGCTGTAGGTAGTTTTTCTCCCTGGAGTTCGAATTATTTTCTCTCCGCCATTTTTG
The DNA here is from genome assembly GCA_963693445.1 of Agonopterix heracliana. Lineage (NCBI taxonomy): Eukaryota > Metazoa > Arthropoda > Insecta > Lepidoptera > Depressariidae > Agonopterix > Agonopterix heracliana. Next base: position 461,653 of record OY856333.1, on the reverse strand, counting down.
CACTTAGAGATTACAGATCAAAATAATTTAAAAATTAATTTTATATTGTTAAACTCGATGAATCGAAATAAGAATGAAATAGGTGTCTTAAAATTATGTCTTCTATCCGTAAAAAATATAAAAATGAAGACCAAAAAAAACTTGACATATCGAATTAAGGCTTCCGCACATTGCTGCTATATTATCGACCGATATTATCGAGCGATATGTCACGCATACGCCCCACCACTAAATGTGGTCTAAAGAGATTGTGTCGGAACAAAATCGCAGCGATATTATCGGTCGATAATATCGCAGCAGTGTGTAGGATCGCGCGCGCCCCCATAAAAAATGTACTGGAAATAAATATCGCAAAATCGCAGCGATAATATCGGTCGATAATATCGCAGCAATGTGCGGAAGCCTTTATGGTTATTTATTTTTATTTATCGTAGATCTAAAAAAAGTTATTATATCTTACAGGAGTAGAGGAACTGACATGAGTTGTCAAATGAAACCCTTTTTAGGATGTTTTCAGGAGACTATCAGGAGTGCGATTTTTGAATCTCATTCGGTGAGCTTAGCTGTTGAAAATGTCAAAATTACTATGGAGATAAGCATCTTTCTACTGCGGATTTGACTCTCAAAAATTGCTCTGCTGTAGTATGATTTTTGAAAGTCAAATCAGCAGTAGAAAGATGCATATCTCCATAGTAATTTTGACATTTTCCACTGCTGAGCTCACCGAATGAGATTCAAAAATCGCATCCCTGGAGTGCGATTTTCAAAAATCATACTCCAGGAATGCGATTTTTGAATCTCATTCGGAATAACCTAAGACCTCAAATAATTTCATTCGTCCCCACTTCACAGGTATCCTAAAAAAAATTTTTTTTAATTTTATTTTACCACTTTGTCGGCGTGATTGATATGTATAGGTACCCATGCCAAATTACAGCTTTCTAGTACTAAGCGTCTCTGAGCTAAGCCGCTTATGTAATCCGTGGCCGCGGAGAGACGGACGGACGGACATAGCGAAACTATAAGGGTTCCTTGTTGACGTCGGAACCCTAAAAAGGGATCGAACCATCGCCTCCATGGCAGGCAAGGTTAGGGTTGAACTACACATGGCCGCACGCGATCGCATTTTTCCGTCGCTCCATCCTTTTCTGTCACTCAGGCACATCATTTGCTAGAGCATATAAGATAGACGGAACGGAACAGAACGGAACAGCACGCCGCGCGCGATTGCGTTCCGTCTATCTTATATGCTCTAGCAAATGACGTTCCTGAGTGACAGAAAAGGATGGAGCGACGAAAAAATGCGATCGCGTGCGGCCATGTGTAGTTCTACCCTAACTCGCTCGAGTCGCTCGCCACTACCACCACGTCTTATTTTGTTTTTTCCTATGTATGTATTAGACCTGTGTCGATCGCGATTGATCGAATCTTTTTGATTCGATCGCAACCTGCAAACGAGTCATCGAATCACGGGTCTTTAAAAGATTCGATCATTTAACCCGATTACAAAGCAAACCAAATTGCACTTTATTCTTATATTGTTACCGTAACTAATTGCTTGCTTACAAAATGATCGAGTCTTCGTTGTCAATCGAATAAGACGTAACAAACAAAACGTGTCTATCTCTTTCGTTTACTTACAAACCGCGTTCGTTCGCTCGCACTCTTTCTCGTGAGTGAAATAAACCGGGTTGTTTGCGTCGTGACCATAGAGAAATTACACGCTCCCCTTGTCGTGACCCGCGCCCGCGGCTCGCGACCTGTCGATCGGGTGATTTTTGAATTGATCGAATTAGTTGCACCCGTGACGCGCGTTTAAGATCGTCGTGCTTTTATTCAGGTTCAATTAGTATAGGTAGCAATAACCTGCTCAGCATAGCATTCGTCATTCTGTCAGTCGTAAAAATGAACTGTGACCCAAATGATCGAAAAGATCGAGTCTTTTTAACCCGATTACTATACAAGTGGGTCATGATCGACCCGGGTTACGAAAAATGATCGATTGACACAGGTCTAGTATGTATCGAGTATGTGGGTGGTGTCGACGCGACGCTTATTCTATGTATAATGTAATGTAGTTTGCTTTCTTTAATTTCTTTATTCATTTCATTACACGCACGCCTCCTACCGGAAAACAAATGTTTACCTTATATCGAAGAGACGCACCTCCAAAAATAGTTATAATATGTGAATTTCTATGTATTAAAGAGAGTTACAATGATTGTGGATATATTTGATTTGCGTTAACCAAACGATAGCGCGATTTAATTTCGAACAGCGCCATCTGTTGGCAAGGCAATCAGCTTTTAGTTTAAAAGGATGCTAATGATATCAATTTCACCCTCTTTAGCGCCCTATTGAATCTTGCCTTGATTTTGGAGCGTTCATTTCATACCTTTATCATAATAATCATAATCATAATCATATAATTTATTGCATTATGTGGTTTTACATAAGGTCTTAAATTTTATACCCATAGGTTAGTTTTTTATTGTTGATGAAAATCGCACCAAGAATAGGAAGTTTAATTTAAAAATAGGTAGGTAAATAGGCCCGAAGAAGAGTTCTAAAAAGGTACCGTTATCTTGCATATAAGCCGTTATCAATACTTGGTATAATAGGTATTGAATAGGTACCTAATAGCTGTATTTCCAGTTATTTGTATATCTTCATAACTGTTTAATAAACATAATGGTACCTATTTCAATTTGTTATCGACAATTAAGCGCCGCTTGAGAACAAGTAATCTGTTATTTGAAGTCTAAGGTTATCGACAATAACAGTGAAATGACTTCAGATTACAAAAAATAACTATTTCTTCACACACTTTATCACTAAGTCTATCACAACACAAGGTTTATTTGTTTACGTATGTGTACTTAATAAGCTCTCTCTACAGGGTGAACGTGAAATTGATATCATTAGCATCCTTTTAAACTAAGAGTCTACCCATCAAACTGATCAACTTTTACTATGGGAGCAAGCCGATCGGAGCAAAATAAAAATCTGCTGCTGCATACATTTGAGTCGAGTAGGCACTGCAGTATAGTTTAAGGTGATTTTTTTTGTTGCTTCGATCGGTTTGCTCCCATAGTAAAAGTTGTTCAGTTTGATGGGTAGACTCTTAGTTTAAAAGGATGCTAATGATATCAATTTCACAATTTTTTAAGGGGATGATCAGACCATCAAACTAACAACTTTCGCTATGGAACCAAAGTCGAAATCGCAAAAAAATCACCTTTCCCATACATTTGGCTCAAGTAGGTTTGCAGTTTAGTATGAAACAGCTGATTTTTTTCGCGATTTCGATGTTGGTGCCATAGAGAAAGTTGTTCAGTTTGATGGCCTGATCATGCCCTTAAAAAAGTGTCAGCATATCAAGAAGGACCCTGTATACAAAACTGTTCTACAAGGTTTTAAAGTAAACAGTTGCATTACCTACTTTAAGGGATATTTGTACCCATGCAATGATACCTGAAGTTTCCTGAAACCTTTAGGATAAGCAAACAATTTTTTGGACTTTTCACACTAAATGCAATCAGCAGACCGAACGTTTGTATGAAAAGTCGAAAGTTTTTGCGAATTTCCCTTTTTTCCTTCGGGAAATAAGTACTTACTAAGGGAAATTCCCAAAAACTTTCGACTTTTCATACTAAACGTTCGGTCTGCTGATTGCATTTAGTTTTAAAAGTCCAAAAAAAAATCCCGAATTTCCCGAACGAAGGAAAAAAGGGAAATTCTGTAAGTACCTAATACTTAAGTAATACTTTAGGTACCTAAGTACTTAGGTGCTTACCTAAAGTACTTACTTACCCGAAGGAAAAAAGGGAAATTCCCAAAAACTTTCGACATACATTACATTAAGTAAGTACATAAGAATATTAGACACAGTCTGTCTATAAAGTCTTGGCAAAAATGAGGGCGCTGTCTCCACGCAAGAACGTCAAAATCAAGTATAACCTGGCAACACCACCATACTAAAATTATTAATTCCTCAAACATTCATGCCACGGCTATAAAGACAGACTATACGTAAGTAGGTAATAGCATAGTTCACTCCGCGGTAATTTACACTTCTAGTGGCAATAACAACTAATTTCCTCTTTACTCCGACTCATTCATACACAGATTGAAATCTTAAACTTTCCACAAACTGTTAGGGGTTGGTTCTTCCAAGGCAATAAGGGCATCACAAAGGGGACAGATTTTTCTGTCCCTTACTTATACAAGGATGTATAATTAAGAGAAGTTTAACGTTTAGCATTTTAATGAAAATCTGACTTCATACAAACATAGAGATTAGTTTCTAGATTGTTTCTGAAAAATTTCACTGACTTTAATTGGACAGTATTGAAAATATCACCAGACTACGTTTGCATGGAGAGCGCCAACGGTAATAATTATACCTACACTTAAGGCAAAATAAAATCTGCCCTTAACCGAAATTAAAGAAGTCATCATCAATTACTCTCATTACCTTACCTACTTTAATTCATTTTTTTTTTATTTTCTTTTTTTTTATTTATTTTAACTAAAAGTATAGGTAGGTAAATAACTAAATATTATACGAAAACAATTTAGCCCATTTCTATAACTAATAAGTAACAATAAAGGTTTGCAAAAAGCAATAAAGAAATTATGTAAAAAATACAATTAGGTACCAATTACCTAATCAAATTACGTTGTATTTACCACCGTTGACCACAGATAAATTTACCGCATCAGAATAAAAAGTTACCGACAGTAAAACAACTTCTTCATTTTAAAATAAAAAGAACAAAGGACTTACAAAAATACAACCTTGATTAAAAATAAAACTCGCACTTACTTTTTTTAAATCCAACTTTTAAACACGCGCGCTCTAAACGCAGAATAAACGGCGACTGGCTACGAAAAAAAACCTTTGCACACAAGAACTAAGTATTACCTTACCAATTTATGTTTGTAACCTTTAGCAGGCCTTTAGTTAAGATTTATGAGACTTTTAAATTAGTTCGGTTTTATTCAGAAGCTGTAGGTATGTTGTCCAGTCAGACATTTTATGATTAATTATTTTATAAGGACTTGAATACAAACTGGTTTTCAACTACTTAGCTTTTGATTTTGATCGCCTTTACTTATAGTGAATTCCAACAGGAGTGTCCTGCTCAATTATTTTCCTCTTCTCGATCCCATTATTTGGGGTAGGTGCAATAATATTTAACGTACCTACCTACTTTCAATGCCTTACAATCATATCTTCTCTCATCCGTCATTTCAGTATTCACTCCTATTTTGCGATCATTATATCTGGATACATTCTTAAGAGGATAGGCGAGTAGGTACCGTTTTTTCCATGCAAACGTAATTCCCCTGTTTCCTCCCTGGATAATGACACTATACAATCTGTGTTAGGTACCTCTGCTATGTCCCTATGTTTTGCTTTTTTGCATTAATTAATTACTGTATGAACTAGGGACCTTCGAAAATGACCAATTTTGCCGCCCTTTTTCAGACATCCAGCAAACGAAAAAAAAAAGCAAAACATACAGACATAGCCAAAGTCTCGTTGATTGAGTATTCTATAGATTTCCTGACAGCGTATACTCGAAAGGGACGGAGATATGACAAAAATGTATGAGAAATCGTGCCTTTGTCTGCCACAGTTGCAAGATTTTGTATGCAATTTCAACTGTGGCAAACAAAAATATCGCATACGCAGAAAGGGACAAACGACATGAATTTTCTCGCGTTCACTATGTGTAATTTTAGCATATAAGGCTGTCTCGTTTTCGCGACTATTATTATTTTATGACCCCTCTAGCTAATTCTCTTTCTACGCAAAGTCTTGTCTTGATCATAATTCAATGAGCCAATTTTTTTTGCGTTCCTGAGTTAGGCTCTATAGTGAAAGTTGTTCAGTTTGATGGTCAGAGTTCACCGTTTCAGTTTGCTGTTTGTTTGGAGGGCTGTCCCTTACACCCTGTATAGTGTAGGTATAGCAAATAGCCAAGGAACCTACCGTAATATTAATTCCTAATCCACTTGTTTACCTACCTACACACTATATCACTATACCTACTAAGCAATGCTTCAGTTTCGAGGTGTAGTACCACCTTAGAGTATCCAGTTATGTATACTCTAAGAGTACCTACCACGGAATATACATATAAGTAGTACCAGTACCGTAGTAGGTACCATAGATATCTTTGTTTAGATATCTATGGTAGGTACTTAAATTGTCCACTGTTAACATTTTAAGAAAATTCATTTGAAATGGGATATAAATTACGAATGTTTTGTTTTGAATGCAAGTTATTTGAATGTAACCTTGCAGAAGTAAAGTTTTATATGCGGGTTGCGGAGAGGTATTGTACCTACCTACACTCAATCGTGGTGCTCCGAGTTCGAATCCGGACAGACGACATACGAGTATGTACCAGCATTGTACCATAGTCTATCTCACTGACTGCGCGAAAGGCGAAGGAAAACATCGAGAGGAAACCTGCATACGCTGGAGAAGAAATTCTGATGCGTATGTCATCATCATCATCATCAGCCTATCATCGTCCACTGCTGAACATAGGCCTCTCCCAAGGCGCGCCACAAAACTCTGTCCTCGGCCTTCCTCATCCAGTCGCTCCCCGCTACTTTTTTAGGTCGTCAGTCCACCGGGCAGCAGGGCGTCCCACACTACGCCTACCAGTTCGCGGTCTCCACTCTAGAACTCTGACACCCATCAGTTGTTAGTTCTTCGGCAGATATGACCAGCCCTTGCCACTTCAGCTTGCTAATTTTCTGAGCTATGTCAACCACTTCAGTTCTCTGACTATTACTTCATTTCTGATGTGATCTATCAGAGAAACACCGTATGTAAAGCCTACCAAACCGCATTGGGCACGCGTGGTGGACTAACGCCCATACACCCTCCCTGAGGGTAGTAGGCCTGTGTCCTGCAGTGGGACGTATAAGCCAGAGAATGCATAACTAAGCATCATCATCAGCCCATGTCCACACACCGTGACGGAGGCGGTAGGTTCCAAATTCTGAATCGTAAGTTGAAGTACTACACAGCATAGCATATGCTCCCGACTATATTCCCCGAGGAGGTAGTTAGAGATATTCTGAAACATCAGAACATCCACGTTTCACCAGTAGCACCGAAACTCTGTCCAGTGTGACGGGGGGTGAGCCCGTCGCCACTTGTAATGGACTGTGGGTACAATACATGCCTCGAAATTGAAGCATGCAGGTTTCCTCACGATGTTTTCCTTCACCGAAAAGCCAGTGGTGTTACAAATCGTACATAACTTCCGAAAAACTCATTGGTACGAGTCGGCCTGGACGGGGATCGAACCATCGCCTCCTGCACGGCAGGCAAGGTAAGTAAGTACCGTAAGTTGAAGTACTACACAAATATTGTTTAATCCGAATGGTACCTATAATCATTTAGGTACCTGTGAATATTGTGAACAGAAACTTTCACAAAACAATTTCAAATCTCGATTTCAATTCGGTTTCTCTTTTCATTTTATTGTTCAGCTGTTTCATAACATCTCGCTGCCTCCATGGTCCAATGGTTAAGAGCTTGGGCCCTTGACATGGAGGTCGTGGGTTCGATTCCCACGGGGGACACCTAGTGATATATCACTCTGTGCGTTTTTCCCCAGTTGGTTAGGACATTGCAGGCTGAATCACTTGATTGTCTGAAAAGAAAGATGTTTCCGTGCACGTTTAGCCGTAATTGGTCCCGGCTACTATCTCCGGTGGTAGTAGTAACGTCGTTACATAAAAACCGCATCAGAGACCGTAAGGCGGTCTGAAAAAACTCTAACACCAGGAGTGCGATTTTTGAATCTCATTCGGTGAGCTCAGCAGTTGAAAATGTCTAATTTACTATGGAAATATGCATCTTTCTACTGCTGATTCGACTTTCAAAAATCGCTCTCCTGAAGATGATGTTTGAGAATCAAATCAGCAGTTGAAAGATACATATCTCCATAGTAATTTTGACATTTACAACTGCTGAGCTCACCGAATGAGATTCAAAAATCGCACTCCAGACCTAGTTTGCAGTTTAGTATGGAACGGTTCCTATCGAGTCTAGCGCTTGGAGAGTGCCGAATTACCACTCTTGATCACGACGACCTTCTAGATTTATGACGAAATCAAGCATTCAAGTCAGCTGTCTATCGGACACATTGTACAAGCCAGATAAAGGTCCCGTTACAAAATGTCCCGTATTGATGCTCTGGTGACCTGTGACTTGAGGCTTGTACTCGCTATGAATAAGTAGCATACTTTATGTACGGTCACCACGCGTTACGTTAGGCTACAGGACTGACGTAATCAAAGCAGCATGTGGGCAGCAATCCCTGTGGTGTCAGAGTTTTTTCGGACCGCCTTACGGCCTCTGACGTGGTTTATATGTAATGACTGCACTACCAGAGATATAGTACCAACTAACTAGCCGGGACCAACGGCTAAACTAAATCCAATAATTAAAGCATGCATGTGCGATACTGAGTATGTGAGACAAGAATACGCTATTGTCTATAATTTTTCTGCCACGCTTCCTACCAAGAGGGGGTGAGGGAAAAAATGGTGGGCAGGTGTTTCTGTAGTAATGTACCTATGTATGTAGCATACTCTTTCTTATACTGTGCATGTACAGATGATATAATGAAATACCTATTCAAGTGCATGTGTGTGAAGGATTGAGGCCAAGAAAGGCGCATTTTCGGTCGCAAAGCCAAGGGAGTTGTTAATCCTAAACACAAATGCACTCTCTCGACCTTGCCCAATAATTTCTCAATCTAGGGTTCCTGTTTAGAATAGAACCAAACCAGACCCCCTAATGTGACTTTGCCCGCGCGCGACGCGCATCGGGAGAGAGTTCTCATTAAAATTTTCAAAGAGAGAAAGTCGCGTTTGCCGCGCTATTATTTTCCTGGCTTACAGGCGTGCGGTTAGTAGTAGCACAGATTATATAATACTATACAGTACAGATGCCCAACGTCAAACAATGGAACGCGACTGCCGTAACGCGGGCAGTCTTCGGGCAAAGTAAATTGCTTGATTTTCCGAGGCTCATGAGATTTTTTTGTAGTCAGATCATGTATTTTTATTAACAATTTACACTTTTACGTAAACATTAATTACAAATCGATACCATAACGCCATATATTGCAATTTTTTTAACAAAAATTTCATTTGTATGGGTTAGGACACCATGGTAGTAGGAACAAAATATCTGACTAATCTTAAAAATAGATATAATTTTTCTTGTCCTGTCCTACAATAGAACGATAGGTCACCCTACAACCACAGTTAGGTGCTTAAACAAGACTACGATATTATGTGACAATCGTCATATCTGAAAGTTAGAAGGTACAATACTCTTTCTCTACGGTGTTTAAGTGATGATTATGGATTCCTTGTCGATTTCGATAACGGCGACTGATAATCTTTATAGAAAAACAGTAAGTCTGGTACTTACTTATGATATTTTTAAGTGCTTCTGTGTACGACTCGAGAGCGGCGTCGGTGGCGTGTTGCGGAGAGCTGTGGAAACTCAATCGTGAGGTCCGGGATCGCATCCGTACGGATGATATGCTATGTAAGTAGTTACCAATGAGTTTTTCTAAGTATTACGTTATACCGACTGATCTCAAACGGTGAAGGAAAACATAGTAAGGAAACCTGCATACGCTGAAGAAGAAATTCCGATGCGTGTGTGAAGTCTACCAATCCGCATTGGGCACGCGTGGTGGACTAACGACTATACACCCTCCCTGAGGGTAGCCCTGCAGTGGGACGTACATAGGCTGTGATGATGATGATGAGGTTGGTTAATACACTCTGACAAACACACCGGTACAGAAAACAGTGCTTTAGTTTTGCAATCCAGATGATCCGGTTACGTTCTAGGCCGTAACATCCGGCGTCCGGATGTGGTACTGTGATAAATACAATTCTCTCCAACGGCTGGCTTTCTAATGTTGATTACCTACCTAACGTGCCATCACATCACAGTAAAGTTTATATTATTGTACCTACTATGTATAAATACATTATTTTTATTTGTAGTTCTGATCACAGCCAATGCGCAACGGGCGAAATTCTAAAAGAAAAACTATACCTACTGAAGACAAAGGTTTCTTCTTGTTCTCGTGTGGACTTTCCACGTCTTGAAATCTTCAATCTCCATTAGGTATCTTGCTTGCCATCTCTGTCGCACTGGCTGATGCGCTCATTAGGTCCTCCTCTCCACATTGTGGTCCACTTGTACAGACTGTTAGGTGCGGGGTGTTGTAGTCCGTATTGACATAAAGTGTTGCTGTTTTGGGCTTAGAAAATCCAGGTTTTTAGGGATAATTCCCCATTTTATAAGATTGTCCTTATATTATAGTCTTGCTGACTAAAAGACAACGGCTGTAAGAGCTAGATCCCATTGCCTTTCCGAACGGAAGAAACATTTGACATTGACAGTCAGTCAGCTGTTTATCAAACATAACCTCAAAGCTGCCGACAATATTCTCTTTGGCTGCCGACGATTTAAAATAAAAACATTAGAATAAAGTATTTATAATGAAGATGCGTTACGTCTCGCAAATATTTCAGCCAATTATAACAATACCAAAGAACGCCAAGATCAAAAACACTGAAATAACATGTAAAAGTCAAAAGGTAAGATACGATAATATTCTTGTAGAAAAAAATCATTTATATCTTAGAAAATGTATTAAAGTTGAATTTTATCTAGTATTTTCTAGACGTGCATACATAAATTCACGTTCCTAACATGACTGGAATGAATTTTTGATGTTCTCGGGAATGCTAGAACTAGAAAAGTTAGTCAGTGTATTTTTAGAAATTGCTGAACAATCGCCATTGTAACACCATTGGCTTTTCGGTGAAGGAAAACATCGTGAGGAAACCTGCATGCTTCAATTTCGATGCGTGTATTGTACCCACTGTCCATTAATAATTGGCTACGGGCTCACCCCCTGTCACACTGGACAGAGTTTCGGTACTACTGGTGAAACGTGGTTTCAGAATATCTCTGACTACCCCCTCGGGGAATATAGTCGTGTGCATATGCTATGCTATGCTGAAAAATCGCATTAACATTAAAAATACTTATACTTACAGGGTCCTTCTTAATATGCTAACACTTTTTTAAGGAGATGATCAGACCATCAAACTGAACAACTTTCTCTATTGGACCAACATCGAAATCGCGTAAAAATATCAGCTGTTCCATACAAAACTGCAAACCTACTTGAGCAAAATGTTTGGGACAGGTGATCTTTTTTTTTGCGATTTCTTTGTTGGTCCCATAGATTGATTAAAATATCTTGGGCATTGTCACACAAATTATCTAGTCACATTTAAAGTTGCAGAATCTAGCCTGGACTTGTATTATGATAACCAGACAACGATATAGGATACATATATAGATACAAACATCCATGACTCTGGTACAAATATTCATATTCATCATACAAATATTTGTCCCTTACGGGATTCGAACCCGCGACCCTCGGCAAAGCAGGCAGGTTCACTACAGACTGAGCTACCGGGCCGTCATTGATTTGTGGTTGGGCTATTGCAAGCAAGGGTCGTTATGTAACACTGCGACCATCGCTGGTCTATTGTGTTCGCCCCAAGCACACCTATATTTACTTTTACGCAATACCTCCGAACTTATGGTATTTTCTTTTCATTCTCGGGTATACAGGTTTCCTCACGATGTTTTCCTTCAGTAAGTAAGTAAGCTAGTAAATGATAAATACAACCGTACATAAATTCCGTAAAACTCTTTGGTGCCATAGAGAAATTTGTTCAGTTTGATGGTCTGATCATCCCGTTAAAAAGTGTCAGCATATTAAGAACCCTGTATGAGTTCAGAAATCATGCTAGTTCTAGCACAGTAAGTGCTAGTAAATTTATTTATTTAGTTAAGGTGAATTTAAGGAGAACAAGTAAATAAAAAAAATTAAAATAAAAGAAAAACATTTATTTCAGGATACAAAGTCCCATATACACAACACAAGCTACAATACAGTGTTACAATGTTATGTTAATACAAATTATAGGATATCCCATTAAAATTTTCGTAAAAAATATAAAAATCCCAATCTATCCTATCTTAACTTGTCTAAGATCCTATTCTATGATTCCTAACCTACGGTCTTCAAACTTGGCCTCAAAAACATAAAAGTGACCAACCGGTTGTGTTAGAAACACGGAACTGGGCTCCAGAACTGGCATAGCGGACGTGGGGCGCAAGACAGCTTAGCTGAAGTAGAACTGGGCCGGACATGTCTTTCGCATGTATCCCGAAAGATGGGCCAAAATCACCACAGACTGGGTTCCCCAGGATGGTCACCGGCGTCGAGGTAGACCGAGATAAAGGTGGAGAGATAACATGGATGCCTTCTTGGAGAGTTGGCAAGAAGATGCACACAACAGCCTCTCTGTTGGAGAGTAAAAGGGAAGGCCTTTGTCCAGCAGCAGTGCCACTGCTAAGTAAAAAAAAAATTACTTTACTCTACAATCAATTTGGATTGGTGGATCACACATAAACATCAGAATTTCTTCTTCAGCGTATGCAGGTTTCCTCACGATGTTTTCCTTCACCGTTTGAGAGCAGTCGGTATTACGTATATAAGCTAGAAAAACTTGGTACATGGCATGTCGTCCGTGCAGATTTGAACCCTGACCCTCATGATTGAGTCCATACCTATCCACAACGCGCTACCAACGCTCTAAATAATGATATTTAGCTTAAAAAAATGTCTGTTAATATTCCAGCTGCTTCTAGAATGCGGCCTGGTGCGGCCCACGAGCACAGGTCTCTTCACACTGCTGCCGCTCGCACGGAGAGCTCTGGATAAGCTAGAGAACCTCGTCAGATCATGTATAGAAGCCACAGGTTGTGTAGTGCATGCATACATAATAATTATTATTCTATTCTATTTTAATTTCATGGTGTTTCCTTGTTAGATTTCGCCAGTGTCAAGTTATTTGAGGGAGTGTCTATCCAATCTCGAGGATTGTTTTTGAGTAAGAACAACTGAGAAGGATTTTGGAGCCTCGTGGCAGGCTGAGACGCGAACCGCGCGAACACCACGCGAGAGACAAGTGTTCGAGGCAAACCCTGCAACGTGACTCCAATTATTATTATTGTAAAAACTTGAACTAAAAATTTAATGATCTTGTGCACAAAAGTCAGTCCGAACTGTTTTATACGGGTGTCCCTTAGGATCCATACATTTAAAAGTCATATTTTGAAAATCCATAACAGACATGACATAACGTTAATTCGTATAGCAATTAAAATGTTTAATATGAAAATATATAGCATTATTTGCCATAGTAATGAAAATCCATAATTTGAAAAGGCACTACCCATAGTATAAGAGATAAGTGTACTTTTTGCAACCATCAGCAGCAAGGCTGATTCAGTGTTTATGGGGTGTAGAGCATCTCTGTGATGGGGATGGACCAGGTCTGCCTGCATACCTTCAGTCGGTTTCAAAAACAAAAACATATATAGCCGGACCGGCCGGCCCAGACCTTTGAACGGCTGTAACTCCTTAACCGACTGGCAGTTCATGTCAGTTTTTGTACTGTTCACATAGCTACCGTGCTTACTACAATAATATTATATGATCAGCCTTGCAGCTGATCGTCAATTTTTTACTGACCTTTAAACGTCTGTAACTCCTAAACCGACTGACGTTATGCAGGCAGACCTGGTCCATCCCCATCACAAACATGCTCTACACCCTATAAACACTGAATCAGCTTTGCTGTTGATTGTGACGTAGTGACCTACCATCATTATATATGTAATAAACTTAGGTTATTTGATTCATTATTAAATGAGACTTGACTAGAAAGCACTCGTTTTCTTTAACGACAACTCCCGTCTTCACATGATGGTTGCAAAAAGTACACTTATCTCTTATAATACCATGTTAATGTTCGAGTGACCATCATAACTATTATAAAACCGTAAATCCATAAGGAACAAAAAAGTTGCGCTTCACTTCATATAAATTCAAATGACACACGATAGCGCGATTTAAATGACGTGCAGCGCCATCTATTGACAAAATAGTGTGTTTGTTTGTTTGTTCGCGCATCACGCAAAAACTACTGAACCGATTTAGATGAAACTTTTTTTGTTTGATAGCTTATGATCTGACTTAAAATCTGGTATATAATTTGTGCGGACGAAGTCGCGGGAAAACACTAGTATTATATAATTTTATAATATTGACAGGAGCGCAGAGAATATCGCTGCCGGCGTTGACGAGTGCGGGGCTGTGGTCGCGCACGGGCAGGCTCGGGGGCACGGAGCTGATGATGACGGCCGACAGACACGACAAGAAGTACGTGCTGTCGCCTGTGAGTATACAGGGTGAAATTGATATCATTAGCATCAATATCATTAGTATCATGTCATCAATTATGTATACCTATGATTCACAATAAAGAATATTTCTATTTCTATTTGCTTTTAAACTAAGAGTCTACCCATCAAACTGAACAACTTTTACTTGGGAGCAAACCATGGGGTCGCCTGCCATAAGTTTATGAAAAAGGCCCTAGGCCCTCGATCATCCTAGGAAGAAGTAGCGAGATGATCTGGATGCCTTCCAATTTCAATGACAAGTGGTCAAAGTATGCCCAAAACAGAGATGGTTTAAGGGAAGACTTTTGACCAGCAGTGGGATGATTCCTCATACTGATACACTTATAATCTTTAATTGCAGACACACGAAGAGGCCATAGCAGATCTAATAGCAGACGTTGGACCACTGTCTTATAAACAGTTACCATTAATATTGTACCAGGTAAGAAATAAATATTCATATTGATGTTTTGCACACAATGAGTAATTGTGAAGGGTAAGAGACGATTCAGAACAACCGGCTCGCGACTTTCTACAGTCAATATATTTACGAAAATATTTTATACGTTCGCAAAAATTTGTCTCTCTTTCCCAAAAACAGTGACGTTCATAATTACAATACAAGAAATAAAAATAAATTAGTGTTCCCACATTTTCGACTCAGTAAGGTCAACACATCTTTCATGGGGCACTGTATACGCTATTATAATAAGATACCAGAGGATATTCTAAACTTGCCAGACAAAAAGTTTAAATCCCATGTTGAACAAGTCCTCTGTAAAAAAGGTTACTATAAACTCGATGATTATTTGAATGACCAAAATGTCTGGTCTTGACAATGTTACACTATGTAATTCAATATTTGTACTTTGTATATTTTGTTTTGTTTAAAAGAAGTGTGTTGTAGAGTTTCTGGCCGCATCTTCTCTACAACGGAACACCTTCTGAAGCGGTGGTAGAATCAAAAATGACGTCAGAAAGTTATCTATGTGATATTATTTTGAATAAAAATTTTGACTTTGACTTTGACGTCGGGCCGGGCCGGACGGCATATTATTGTAATGCGGCAAAGGATATTGAAATGTGTAAACAGGAATTCAGTTCTTTGCATGTAACTTATGCATATTGAAACCCGGTTGCCTCCGTTTGCATTCGGCGACATATAGCCGGCTCCGTCGGCATGCGATCGGTTCCGACGCGGCGCGTTGCGGTCTGGTAGGTCTGAATCTTCCCTAACACTGCTCTTCATTACACCGTCCCATTCAATTGGGGCGTCTCGCTATCTCTCTCTCTCTCTCTCGTCTAATTACGAACAGCACATAATACTGCAGTATAATCTCGAGCTCACTTCTGATTTTAGATCGTATCATACTCGAGCTAGTTTTGCTAGAGGTGTTTTAGATTTTATCGCTACGATTTAACCTGGATCTGGCCCCCCTAGGAAAAATAATTAATACTTCCATGATGGCACTCCAACTCAATAGTACACACGGCGACAGGTCAGGTTACCCTGTTTGGACACTATTAGAAGTTGAACGCTGCGAATCGTGCGAGAGGGTGCGGTATGTTGTTGTTGTTTCGTCTTACGGCACGCTGCGCCCGCGCCGGCAGCCGCGTCTATGTAGGCTCTCTACCGCACTATTTTGTGTTTTGTACGTAGTGTAGTTATGGGTATATAGGGTGCGTAACATGATGTGTCGTCGTGTGTACATTACAATACAACGGCAACGACCTCAAGATTCTTTAGAGAAAGCAAGATGGACCCACTCGGCAATTTATATAATACGTTTTATACCCACAGACAACAAACAAATACAGAGACGAGCACCGACCGAAGCACGGGTTGCTCCGAGCGAGAGAGTTCCTCATGCTGGACGCTTACAGCGCTCACGCGAGCGAAGAGTGCGCCGCCGCGACCTACGAGCGAATGTCGCACGCTTACAGGCAACTCTTCTACGAGCTAGAGTTGCCTGTTCACAGAGGTCAGTATTGTCGCGTGAGCGAAGCTCGCTTGTGTGACCTACGAGCGAATGTCGCACGCTTACAGGCAACTCTTCTACGAGCTAGAGTTGCCTGTTCACAGAGGTCAGTATTGTCGCGTGAGCGAAGCTCGCTTGTGTGACCTACGAGCGAATGTCGCACGCTTACAGGCAACACTTCTACGAGCTAGAGTTGCCTGTTCACAGAGGTCAGTATTATAGTCGCGTGAGCGAAGCTCGCTTGGTGACCTACGAGCGAATGTCGCACGTTTAATATAAAACAGTTCAGTTGAGTTAGGTATTCTAGAAGTACCTGGATAAAAAAGGAAGAAAAATGCTCATCAACATGTATATTTTCAGCGCAAGTGCATTTCTGAATCTTTGGACCTTCCATTTTTGGAAATCAGGGTTCTTAATGGAATATCTTCCATTTCAGGAGCATTGATTGCGTGATTGGTGGTCCAGTAACGACTAAACTTGCCTGCCGTGCAGGAGGCGATGGTTCGATCCCCGTCCAGGCCAACTCGTACCAATGAGTTTTTCGGAATTAATGTATGATTTGTAACATCACTGGGGGTGGTGAAGGAAAACATCGTGAGGAAACCTGCATGCTTCAATTTCGAGGCATGTATTGTACCCACTGTCCATTATAAGTGGCGACGGGCTCACCCCCCGTCACACTGGACAGAGCTTCGGTACTACTGGTGAAACGTGGATGTTCTGATGTTTCAGAATATCTCTGACTACCCCTTCGGGGAATATAGCCGTGAGCATATGCTATGCTATGATGATTGCGTTTTTTTATTCTTGATCTAAGCCTGTGGTTGTGCTATTTCTCGAACGTTGATTGTGAGTCTAGTTTGTATACATATGTATTAGATGTCTATGTTTGCAGTACAAGCGCCGACGGGTGACATGGGTGGCACATTGTCACACGAGTGGCAGCTTCGTGCGGACTCGGGGGAGGACAGTGTCGCTGTATGTGCGTCCTGCTCGCACGCGGCGCTTGCGCACGACGGCGGCAAGTGCGGGCGGTGCGGGAAGGAGATGCAGATAAATAATAGTATTGAGGTGAGGATAGATTAGAATATGAATCAGGATAGAGAACAAATCAGAAGGGATATAATAAGATCTAACGAAATTCGCTGCAACTATTTTAAGGGGACGACCAGACCTTCAAACTGAACAACTTTCTCTATGGGACCAATATCGAAATAGCGAAAAACAAACAAACAAAACTGCAAACATAACTCGACTGAAATGTATGGGACAGCAGATTTTTTTTCGCGATTTCGCTTTTGGCACCATTCCCATACAGAAAGTTGTTCAGTTTGATGGTCTGATCATCCCCTTAAAAAAGTGTCAGCATATGGACCCTGTATCCAGTTCGTTTGATTTCGCAACAATATCATTATAATTACGACACATACGTGACAGGGGGTTATTAAACGGTTAAACATAATATCCGCAGGTGGGCCACACGTTCGTGCTGGGCACGCGGTACAGCTCGCCACTGCAGGCTCACTACACACCCTCCAGTGGTCCCGCGCTACCTGTAATCATGTCCTGCTATGGCATCGGCATCACAAGGTTACTAATATTTAGTACTTGCTGAAACTGGGTGGCGCGTTCGCTAGAGGAGACCTTCAATCATAATGAAGTCCGGGTTCGAATCCGCACGGACGACTTGCCATGTATAGACGAGTTTTTCTAACTTATGAACGTAGAACACTGGTGGTCCAGTGGCGATTAACCTTGCCTGCTGTGCTGGAGGTGATGGTTCGATACCCGTCCAGACTTTCGGAATTTATGTACGATTTGTAACACCACTGGCTTTTCGGTAAAGGAAAACATCGTGAGGAAACCTGCATGCTTCAATTTCGAGGCATGTATTGTACCTAGGGTTGCCACCTTTTTTTTGTGCAATTAAAGTACATTGGTTATTATAGGTAAGAAAAAAAAAGTACATAGTATGAAAATAAAGTACCTACAATTTATTTTTCTGTGTTATTTATGCTTACTTAAAAACATATTTTTTATTGCTTTTTGCAGTTTTTATCTTTGTATCTCTACTAAACAATAAGGCGTTTTCATTAAAAAAATAAAATCGTTCAAAGACATTGGAAGGATGGCGTTATATTATAAGTGATGTGGCGCTGGCAAGTCGCGACATCGTTTCAGCACTAATCGATATGTTTCGTTTAACGAAAAAATACTTAAGTACGACTAAACTTTTCAAAATCTCAAAGAAATCAAATCATGCAAAATAAAGTATTTTCGTGTACTTTATTATTGTCATAAAGTATAGAGTACAATTACCTGAAATAACGTACAATACTTTATTATAAAGTACGGGTGGCAACCCTAATTGTACCCACCGTCCATTACAAGTGGCGTCGGGCTCACCCCCCGTCACACTGGACAGAGTTTCGGTACTACTGGTGAAACGTGGATGTTCTGAGGTTTCAGAATATCTCTGACTATCCCCTCGGAGAATGTAGTCGTGAGCATATGCCTACTTTAACTCAACCCGGGGACCAGTTTCACGAACAATCAATCACCTATGTAGGTATTTGTCTTTTGGCCCGTTAGCACAGTCTGTAGTGAACCTGCCTGCTGTGCCGAGGATCACGGGTTCGAATCCCGTAAGGGACAAATATTTGTATGATGAATATGAATATTTGTACCCGAGTCATGGATGTTTGTTATACAGAGTCCAACTTAATATGCTGACACTTTTTTAAGGGGATGATACGACCATCAAACTGAACAACTTTCTCTACGGGACCAACATCGAAATCGCGAAAAAAAGAATCAGCTGTTCCATACATTTTGCATGAGTAGGTTTGCAGCTTTGTATGGAGCAGCAGATTTTTTTTTTCGCGAGTTCGATGTTGGTCCCGTAGAGAAAGTTGTCCAGTTTGACGGTCTGATCATCCCCTTAAAAAAAGTGTCGGCGTATTAATGTATGCATTATAATGTATGCTATGTCATTGTCTATTCATTAATATAATACAAGTCCAGGCTAGTTTCTGGTACTTTAAATGTGACTAGATAATTCGGTATGTCAAGTTTTTTTTTGGAGGGCTGAATCGAAAACCATTTCGAGATAACTGTCTCAATAATCATATTTTCTACGTCAAAGATTTTAAAATGAAAGGATTACAAATATTTTTAATAAAATAACGTCGTTTTTCGGTACGTCCAGTGACGTCACTGGCATACCTGTGAACTCCTTGTTAAACATAAAATCAACTTGAAATACCCAGCCATTAAGAAAAAAAATACATTCACAATGTCAGAATTTGACATTTGATGATGCCGTATCTGTTTCCAGCATAGAGTTAGAAAGAGGAGGCACGTTTTATTTTTTTTAAATATACTTAGCAGTAGGTAGTGTTTCTCCATGGAGTTCGAATTATTTTTTCTCCACCATTTTTGCACTTAGAGATTACAGATCAAAATAATTTAAAAATGGATTTAAAAATTAAATTTATATTGATAAACTCGATGAATCGCAATAAAAATGAAATAGGTGTCTTCTATTCGTAAAAAATATAAAAATGACGACCACAAAAAACTTGACATACCGAATTTGTGTGACAATGTCCAAGATATTTATTAACATGCAGGTTACTAGCGGCTAGTCTGGAAGCGCTCTCCAGTGAGAAGTCGCTCAGATGGCCGCGAGCGATCGCCCCATACAGCGCCATCGTTATAGGACCTAAGGTACGTACATACATACACTCACGACTAACTGCCATTCGGGGTGGTCATTACTAGAACCACAGCTAGAACTACCAACCACCTCGTACAGTTGTAATTCGGTATGTCAAGTTTTTTTTGGAGGGCTGAATCGAAAACCATTTCGAGATAATTGTCTCAATAATCATATTTTCTATGTCAGAGATTTTAAAATGAAAGGATTACAGATATTTTTAATAAAATAACGTCGTTTTTCGGTCCGTGCAGTGACGTCACTGGCATACCTGTGAACTCCTTGGTTAACATAAAATCAACTTAAAATAACCGGCCATTAAGAAAAAAAAATACTTTCACAATGTCAAAATTTGACATTTGATGTTGCCGTATCTGTTTCCAGCATAGAGTTAGAAAGAGGAGGAAGGTTTAAAATTTTTTAAATACAGCTGTATGTAGTTTTTCTCCATGAAGTTCGAATTATTTTCTCTCCACCATTTTTGCACTTAGAGATTACAGATCAAAATAATTTATAAATTAAATTTATATTGATAAACTCGATGAATCGCAATAAGAATGAAATGGGTATCTTAAAATTATGTCTTCTGTCCGTAAAAAATATAAAAATGAAGACCAAAAAAAACTTGACATACCGAATTGAAGAAAGGTAAATTTTAAGGGTTTCGCACCCTAATGCGAGTCCGACACGCACTTGGCCGGTTTTCTTCTAGAATATATCTTCAACGATGAATATACAGCGACACATCAAGCTATACAAAACCAACATAAGCTGGCCGTGCGACGTTATACGTTACTCAACCTTCGCGCGGATAGCTTATACAGGGTCCAACTTAATATGCTGACACTTTTTTAAGAGGATGATCAGACCATCAAACTGAACAACTTTCTCTATGGGACCAACATCGAAATCGCGAAAAAAAAATCTGCTGTCCCATAGATTTGGCTTGAGTAGGTTTGCAGTTTTGTATGGAGGGGCAGATTTTTTTTTCGCGATTTCGATGTTGGTCCCATAGAGAAAGTTGTTCAGTTTTACGGTCTGATCATCCCCTTAAAAAAGTGTCAGCATATTAAGAAGGACCCTGTATTGGTTTTGTATAGCTTGATGTGTCGCCGTTTGTACAGAAGCACTTCGATTACAGTTTTATGATAATTATTTCTTTCAATCATATTTAACAGGAAGGCTCAAAAGAGTGGTCGGCCCACGGGTGGGATAGGATAGTGGGGGTGGGCGCCGCGTTGTCCGACAGTGGGCTCCGGGACGACGTGCTGATAGATGATAGACATCACCTCACCATCGGCAAGAGAATGATGATGGCTGACCGGTACGTTTAAGTTTATATAGGGTCTTTTTAGGGTTTCGTACCCAAAGGGTGAAAACATTTCAAGTACAAGACGACCCGGTTGGTGTAATGGTTACCACGCCGGACTGCCAAACCAGGGTCCTGGGTTCGAATCCCAGTTCAGTCATGGATGTTATATGTTCGTGCCGTTGTTGTATGGTTTCCATAATAAAAGCCTTTAGTGCTAGCTTCGATCAACAATATACAACTAGATAACGGGTCGCATACAAAATCAAAGAGAAATTCTGTCCTCGTGAATATACAACATTTTTTGCCAACGAACCGAGAAAACAGTCCGAATACATTATAATTTCGACCTCAAAGCAACCATAATTCCTAGTAATTTAAACAAGGAACACTGCGGCATTGCGAGACGTGCTTACGTTGGCTTTGTTCGAACGCAACTAATTCAAAATAAGACCTCACTCCAATAGTGAGGCGTTATTTGCCGGGACATGTTTTGAGCGCTGACGCGTTATCTAGTTGGATATTGTTGATCGAAGAGTGCTAGATCGTGTTTGGGATCATTACAATGTATGTACCTGTGAGCGTTATTTATTTATTTTATTATTATTTGGTCAGGTCTTCTTCTACAGAGTCGATGGCAAGTCATTCGGAATTTTTCCAGCCCAGTAAATAAAACCGGTCAAGCGCGAGTCGGGCTACTCGCGCACCGAGGGTTCCGTACCACACCACCACACAACATATTTTTTTTTTCCTTAGCCTGTTTCACCCCACTGCTGGGCAAAGGCCTCCCCCCTTATCCTCCATGCATCCCTGTCCTGAGCAAGTTCCACCCACTTTTCGTCGAAGGCATCCAGGTCGTCTCTCCATCTCTTTCGGGGTCGACCCTGACGGCGACGTCCATTCTCCGGGATCCAAGGTGTTAAGACTTTGGCCCATCTTTCCGGATGCAATCGAAAGACATGGCCGGCCCAATCCCATTTCAACTTGGCGGTTTTCTCACCAACATCGGCTATTTATGTTTTTTGGCGTATTGTGGAGTTCCTGACGCGATCTGTCCGTTTGATCCCCAATATGCTACGCTCCATCGCCCTCTGGCAAACCTTGAGTTTGGACTTAACATATGAACTTAGAAAAAAGTTTTGTTTTCTCCGGGACCTTTAGCGCAAGACCGACTCACACTTGGCCGGTTTTTATTATTTGTTGTTATACTGTAGAGTTTGCTCTATAATCACACCAAGTTTGACGCTTGTATGTATTACCGTTTTTACGATAGAGCGAGAGGAACAAACGTTGATAAAAACTAGTTTCTTGTATGAGGACCCCCCCCCCCCCTTAATTTTTAACTTTTTACATTTTTAGTATTGTTAACAAATCCGCCGTAATAACGCATACTTACTCTGAAAATTTCAACTGTCTAGCTATTACGGTTCAAAAGTTACAGCCCTAAATAGATAGGATGGACGGACGGACGGACAACGTAGGCTTTGTAATAGATGTCCCGTTTTCACCCTTTGGGTACGGAACCCTTCTTCTTATCGTGTGGGCTAGCCCTGGTGTCAGAGTTTTTTCAGACCGCCTTACGGCTTCTGACGTGGTTTTTATTTGACGACTACTACCACCAGAGATAGTAGCCGGGACCAACGGCTTAACGTGCCGTTTTTCTTTTCAGACAACATATTCTATTCTATTCTTATTTAATGGCGTTTCCTTGTTAGATTTCGCCAGTGTCAAGTGTTGAGGATATACTCATTAGATATTGTACGGTAATAGGATATGGCGATCTCAAAGCCCCGTTTTTAACAAAAACGCACACTCGAAACCGCCATAAAACGGCGGAGCCACGTGGCTGTCAAAATTGCAAGCCGACGACACGTCCACTTGTCACCCCCCTCAGCCACGCGACACCTTTCAGACAATCAGGTAATTCAGCCTGCAACGTCCAAGCCAACTGGGGAAAAACGCACTAAGTGACAAATCACTAGGTGTCCCCCGTGGGAATCGAACCCACGACCTCCGTGTCAAGAGCCCAAGCTCTTAACCATTAGACCACGGAGGCAGTTATAGTTACGGAACCCTAAAAGCACACCACGAATTCGTTTTCCCTTGCAAGCCCTGCTGGCCAGGAGAGCGATTTTTGAATCTCATTCGGTGAGCTCAGCAGTTGGAAAAGTCAAAATTACTATGGAGATATGTATCTTTTTACTGCTGATTTGACTTTAAAAAATCGCTCTCCTGTAGCACAGATTATATAATACTATACAGTACAGATGCCCAACGTCAAACATTGGAACGCGACTGCCGTAACGCGGGCAGTTTTCGGGCAAAGTAAATTGCTTGATTTTCCGAGGCTCATGAGATTTTTTTGTAGTCAGATCATGTATTTTTATTAACAATTTACACTTTTACGTAAACATTAATTACACATCGATACCATAACGCCATATATTGCAATTTTTTAACAAAAATTTCATTTGTATGGGATAGGACACCATGCCTGTAGTATGATTTTTGAAACTCAAATCCTCAGTAGAAAGATGCGTAGGTCCATAGTAATTTTGACATTTTGATAATGTGAGCTCACCGAATGAGTTTCAAAAATCGCACTCCAGGTTATAATATAAAACATTGTCATCCACAGAATGGGCTACCCAACGATAGTAGTGTGCGGTAAATCGACCCTACAAGACCCCCCACTCTACGAGGTGTACCACAGCACCGCCGACAAGGACCTGTCATTACAGCTGATGACCCTCGAGGACTTGAGGGGACTACAGGGGGTACCTGCACGGAGGGAACTCAATAAAGATCTCGATTAATGAACCGGCTTTCATTTACAACCTTCCGAGTGAAAACCGCATCGAAATCCGTTCTGTGGTTCTCTAATTATAAGCAATAATCTGGTGTCCGCCATATTGGATTTTGGCAGGTGAAGTTTACTTACTCTGTACTCAGCTCCTTTTAGTTGTGTCGTGATTGTCAGTAAGTTACAAGTCATGATTTTACTTTAGGTAGAATGTCCGCCATATTGGATTTTTCATCTTGAAAATCCCCGCTAAACGATATTCAACGTCCTTGGTCAACCATATTGATTTTACAACCTTCCGAGTGAAAACCGCATCGAAATCCGTTCAGAGGTTTATGGAGGTGCTACTTGGGAATGTTCCTCCATTGAAAAGGGAAGATCTTCCACCAGGCTTAGTGTGAAGCCTGGGGACCGGCCGTGGTCCAACAGTTCTTAGTTGGACCTTGTATATATATCGAATCTCTGTGATTATTTCTCTTGCGCGATTTATGTCTCGCATTCGATTGTGAACCTTATTTGTAGTAGGTTTCTTGCGACCACAGCGCACGAGCCGAGCGAACGGAGCGACAGCGGCCGGCGAGTGCCAGGAGTGCGATTTTTGAATCTCATTCGGTGAGCTCAGCAGTTGAAAATGTCAAGATTACTATGGAGATATGCATCTTTCTACTGCTGATTTGACTCTCAAAAATCATACTTCAGGAGTGCGATTTTTGAAAGCCAAATCAGCAGTAGAAAGATGCATATCTCCAGAGTAATTTTGATATTTTCAACTGCTGAGCTCACCGAATGAGATTCAAAAATCGCACTGCTGGTGGACGGGTAATTCACGATTACATTCGCAACAGTTCATATTTCAATGTAAGTACAGATGAACACACTTCCACCCTATCTTCCTAAACCACTAATAAAGCTATTAAACACAAAAGCTTATCTGCAACACGATTAACTTATAATGACGCCGTTTTTGTCCTTTCCCGCCGTTTTCCATTACGCCGCCATTTTGGTGTTTGCCGCGCGAAAATGTCCGCGGCAAATGACCTGTGAACATGATAACTGGGAGGGTGTGGGTATAGTGGGGGACATAGCGGGAGCGGATAGCGTAACGAGCGTTGGTGGCGCGTTGTGGAGAGGTATGCAGGGCCGTAGCTAGGACTGGATTGAAGGTAGGGCATAGGAGGTTTAAGGTAGGGCGGAAGCAAAAGGCTAGTTTTGTGGATGAGATGAGAAAAGAACATACCTACAGCTTGGCCAAAAAGAGTAGAAATTAAATGAGAACGTCTAAATCACGCGTAACCTGGCAACACCACCATACTCAAATTTTAGTTCCACTTGTCACCACAATCATGACTTTATGGCCTAGCTATACCAGTCTCAAAACGATGGTGATACTGAGTTCCACTATTAGCCTACCTATCCTAAAGACACCATTCAAATGCTGGAGCGAGCGAAGCGAGCTCGAAATTTACACTCAAAACGGTGTTGGTATGCGTTCCATTCGTCTACATACGCTTGTAATTTCATAGGCTGTAGCGAGCGAAGCGAGCTCGAAATTTCACACTCAAAAAGTCAAAACGGTGTTGGTATGCGTTCTATTAGTCTACCTACGCTCGTAATATCATCATAGGCTGGAGCGAGCGATGTGAGCTCGAAATTTCACAATCAAAATGGTGTTGGTATGCGTTCCATTCGTCTACCTACGCTCGTAATTTCATAGGCTGGAGCGAGCGAAGCGAGCTCGAAATTTCACACTCAAAAACTCAAAACGGTGTTGGTATGCGTTCTATTAGTCTACCCTACGCTCGTAATATCATAGGCTGGAGCGAGCGAAGTGAGCTCGAAATTTCACACTCATAACGGTGTTGGTATGCGTTCCATTCGTCTACCTACGCTTGTAATATCATAGACTTGAGCGAGCGAAGCGAGCTCGAAATTTCACACTCAAAAACTCAAAACGGTGTTGGTATACGTTCTATTAGTCTACCTACGCTCGTAATATCATAGGCTGGAGCGAGCGAAGCGAGCTCGAAATTTCACACTCAAAAACTCAAAACGGTGTTGGTATGCGTTCTATTAGTCTACCCTACGCTCGTAATATCATAGGCTGGAGCGAGCGAAGTGAGCTCGAAATGTCACACTCAAAACGGTGTTGGTATGCGTTCCATTCGTCTACCTACGCTTGTAATATCATAGACTTGAGCGAGCGAAGCGAGCTCGAAATTTCACACTCAAAAACTCAAAACGGTGTTGATATACGTTCTATTAGTCTACCTACGCTCGTAATATCATAGGCTGGAGCCAGCAAATTCGAAATTTCACACTCCAAGACTCGAAACGGTGTTGGTATGAGTTCCATTACCCTAACTACGCTCATAATATCATAGGCTGGAACGAGCGAAGCGAGCCCGAAATTTCACAGCACTGGAACTTTGTTGTGACCAGAATTCTGTCAGTTATGTAAGGGAATTTGCCCTATTTGCCCATATAGTAAAGACTATAATAATGGTTGGGTGATTTTTAAGGTAGGGCATTCGTATTTTAAGGTAGGGCATTGCCCCACGATGCCCCCCCCTAGCTACGGCCCTGGAGGTATGGACGTTCAGTCATGGGGGTCTGGGTTCAAATCCGTACGAACGAAATGCGAATGAGTTTTTATAACGTCATCATCATAATAATATCATCTCAGCCGATGGACGTCCACTGCTGGACATAGGCCTCCCCCAAGGATCGCCATAATGACCGGTCCATGTTGGGGGTTTTGCCATAATCGCTTGGCAGGCGGGTTGGCGATGGCAGTTGGTATGTATACTCAGAGGATGCTGCTACCCATCCTCTGGTAGATCACTTAGTCGCCCTTTACGACACCCACAGGATGAAATGGGATGATGATATTCTTAGCTGGCACAACACGGAATATTTTTTTATAACGTATACGTAATACCTACCGGATTTCTGTCAAACGGTGAAGGAAAACATCATGAGGAAATCTGCATATAAGCTGAAGATGAAATTCTGGAGTGCGATTTTTAAATCTCATTCGGTGAGCTCAGCAGTTGAAAATGTCAAAATTACTATGGAGATATGCTTCTTTCTACTGCGGATTTGACTCTCAAAAATCTCTCTACTGTAGTATGATTTTTGAATGTCAAATCAGCAGTAGAAAGATGCATATCTCCGTAGTAATTTTGACATTTTCAACTGCCGAGCTCACCGAATGAGATTCAAAAATCGCACTCCTGGACGGGGATCGAACCATCGCCTCCGCTGCACGGCAGGCAAGGTTACTCGCCACTGGACTACCACGGATTTTTTTTTTAGTATTTGGCTATATGAGTATAATTTACCTACTCATATAAAAATTGTATAGTACCTACCTGCGTTTTATATAAAATCTTATTAATCCGCTCCCCGCTCCGCTTGTGCCTCCGACACCCTTTACCGTAGGCATCGCTACATCGCTAGGCTCGAACCACTGATTCTGTTTCACTTATCAACAGGGGTTAAACGATTTGTTGTATTATATAGGCGTATAAAGGATTATGACGTGGCCGAAATCATTGCTCAGTGTATTAGAGAGAGGAAGGGAGGAGAGCTTTTTTGTTAGATGACGTAGAGTTTTATGAAGTCGGAATATATTATTTGGTGGTTTAAAGATAATATCGATCGAAAAATGGAGTCCAAGGCGGTCGTGGTCAAAACATAGACGGGAATAACCGCCTTAAATCGCCCGTGTGAAATTATAACATAAAAAATTTTGTCTAACTTTCTCAGTCCACGCCTACATCCTACGTAGAATCTATATATTCCTTTGAATAAAATAATAGAGGAAGAATCGGTACGTTCTAATATTACGTACTCGAAACTTATATATTCCTTTCATATTTCTATCTTCAGCTATTTGGGCTGTGCGTTGTCGGTCAGTCATTCAGTCAGGATCTGTTTTATAAATAGGTACCTAACTATAGGATAGCGGATAGAGCAATAATATTCTTTGATAGCGGAACTAAACAAGTACGAAAATCCTAGCCATATCTCCATAGTTATTTTGGCATTTTCAACTGCTGAGCTCACCGAATGAGATTCAAAAATCGCACTCCAGTAGTCTAGAATTCTGTTATAATAATATGTAATACAGAAGCGACTTTAACAGTCGGGACCCATTAAAAATTCTAGACCCGACTGTTAAAGTCGCTTCTATATTACATAACAGAATTCTAGACTACAGGAGTGCGATTTTTGAATCTCATTCGGTGAGCTCAGCAGTTGAAAATGTCTAAATTACTCTGGAGATACGCATCTCTCACTGCTGATTTGACTCTCAAAAATCATGCTTC
Source organism: Agonopterix heracliana (assembly GCA_963693445.1). NCBI lineage: Eukaryota > Metazoa > Arthropoda > Insecta > Lepidoptera > Depressariidae > Agonopterix > Agonopterix heracliana. Next base: position 433,106 of record OY856333.1, on the reverse strand, counting down.
AGGAGTGCGATTTTTTGAAGTCAAATCAGCATTAGAAAGATGCCTGAGAAGGCTTTTGTATGAGATTTAAAAACCGTTCAAACTCACCGATGACATTCAAAAATCGCACCCCTGGACTTCTTTTTTTCTTTTCAGTATTTTTTTAAAGTGCACTTTTTACGCAGACGGTTTTTTTTTATTTTATTTCTCATTTTGTTTCTTCTTCTTCCTACTCGTCATGTATCGAGCATTTGGTATCGACGCTTATTCTTTATTACTCTTTGCTTTATCACGCACGCCTCCTACCGGAAAACCAGTGTTGCCAACTGCTACCTCAGGGCTGTAGCTAAGTAGTTCACAAAAAGTTGCTAGATTGCTCAATTTTCTATCCCATAAAAGTTGCTAGAAGTAGCTAAACATCAAAATCGATTAAAACAACGCATATACTTTGAAATTTCTTGAATTTCTCAAAATTTTAATGGTTAAAAAACATTATTGAAACTGTAAACGGTTGTAAAGACAAAATTAGACAGTGTTTTCAACTGCTTTCATTACAACAACAAATTTAAGAACCGGAGTGAAATATTCTAGGTACCTACTCGAGGGAGTGAAAGTAAAAGAAAATCGAATATGTAGCTATTTTTTCATACTTTGGCATTATTTATCGCTCCATATTCGTTAATTTTTATGGCTCTGGCTACAAAAACTCTCAGTCCCAAAAGTTGCTAGAAAAAGTAGCCAAAAAGTTTAGCTACAAGTTTTACAAATTTGTAGCTGCCAGACCTCCAAAAATTGCTAGATCTAGCTACAAAGTTGCTAAGTTGGCATCACTGCGGAAAACAAATGTTTACCTTATTACGAAGAGACGCACCTTCAAAAATATTCAAAAATATTCCAGAAGATTCAAAGTGAGTTGTAATGATTGTGGTTATATTTGATTTGCATTAACGAAACGATAGCGCGATTTAATTTCGAACAGCGCCATCTGTTGGCAAGGCCGGGTAATGAATTAGCTTTTAGTTTGAGAGTCAATAAATTATGGATTTCGTCCAATAATCTAGGTACCACTTTACTTATAGTACCTACTATAGCCGGGGGACTTTTTAATTACCAAAAAGATTACCGATTGCCGTTTAAAAATTGTTGTCAGGAGTGCGATTTTTGAATCTCATTCGATGAATTCAGCAGTTAAAATGACAAAATATCTATGGAGATATGCATATTTCTACTGCTGATATGACTTCCAAAAATCATAATGCAGGAGAGCGATTTTTTAAAGTCAAATAAACAGTAGAAAGATGCATGAGAACGCTTTTGTATGAGATTTAAAAACCGTTCAAGCTCACCGATGACATTCAAAAATCGCACCCCTGAAGTGCGATTTTTGAACATCATACGAGCGACTCGGCGGTAGAAAGTGTCAAAATTACTATGGAGATTATGCATCTTTCTACTGCCGAACCGCTCGTATGATATTCTAAAATCTCACTCATTCGCTGAGTTAAGCAGTTGAAAATGTCAAAATAACTGTGGATATACGCATCTTTCTACTGCTGATTTGACTTTCAAAAATCATACTTCAGTAGTGCGATTTTTGAAAGTCAAATCAGCAGTATTGAGATGCGTATCTCCATAGTAATTTTGAGATTTTCTAATGCTGAGCTCACCGAATGAGATTGAAAAATCGCATCCCAGGAGTGCGATTTTTGAATCTCATTCGGTGAGCTCAGCAGTTGAAAATGTCAACATTACTACGGAGATACACATCTTTCTACTGCAGATATGACTTTAAAAAATCGCACTCCTGGAGTATGATTTTTTAGAGTCAAATTAGCAGTAGAAATACGCATATCTCCATAGTAACTTTGACATTTTCAACTGCTGAGCTCACCGAATGAGATTCAAAAATCGCACTCCTGCTGCACCAAAATTGAAGAAAACTGAATAGATTTTATAGAAAAACTGGATAGTTGGTTGCAGATAACTAGTTATTTTTTGCAATAAGGGTACGATTTGATCATATTTTGGATAACATAAAATTTTGAGTTTGAGTTTATCGCTACGAAAATATTTTATATGTTCGCAAAAATTTGTCTCTCTTTCCCAAAAACAGTGACGTTCATAATTACAATACAAGAAATAAAAATAAATTAGTGTTCCCACATTTTCGACTCAGTAAGGTCAACACATCTTTCATGGGGCACTGTATACGCTATTATAATAAGATACCAGGAGTGCGATTTTTGAATCTCATTCGGTGAGCTCAGCAGTTGAAAATGTCAAAATTACTACGGAGATACGCATCTTTTTACTGCTGATTTGACTTTCAAAAATAGCTCTCCTGTAGTATGATTTTTGAAAGTTAACTCAGCAGTAGAAAGATCCATATCTCCATAGTTATTTTGGCATTTTCAACTGCTGAGCTCACCGAATGAGATTCAAAAATCGCACTCCTAAGGATATTCTAAACTTGCCAGACAAAAAGTTTAAATCCCATGTTAAACAAGTTGAAAAGTACAGGCGGTATCAAATCGTCGCGATGTACTAATCGTAAAAAATGTTCAGGGATGGTTCATCAAGCTAAGACGTCGAGGATATGGCTATTAGCCTCCAAGTAACATTTAAACTGAGTTACGTTTAATTATGAACTTTATTTATAAACAAATTACTTAATTAAGAGAGCCGAAAATACTAATTCAAACAAATCTGGTACTTATAACAACACTACTTAAGGTTTAGTTCCGCTTACGCTCTTGCTTTGTCCGCTTCCTCTCGTAGCTTATTACAAACTCCTTGAGTGCTAGATACAAACTGACTCAATGCTAGATACAAACTCACTCAATTCTTGATACAAACTGACTGCCGGCTCGCGGTTCCCGCCTTTTATACTGAGTGCGTTGCCTTCCAGAAATTTCCCGCCGCCTCGCATCCTTTCGATGCGTTCGGTGTTTATCACGCCAAATTGAACTCTATTGACACCTATTTGGAGGTCTGTCGTATTTTCATGAATTTACCTGTATTTTCTGGATTTCTCTGGATAATTCGACTCATTTGAGATTATACTAATAATTTTACATGCAATAATGAACCTTATTCACTTCTGTCGCCAACATCCTCCCCCCCGTGCTGCGCACCATCTACCTGGTATGGCGACACTGCCGGAACCAGTCGGTGACAAACATCTTTGCTTCCATCTAGTCCTCGCGGCCACAGTGTGGTCGTACGGTCCCTGGTGAAGGTTAGGGTCCAAGTCGAGAACACTTTTTCTATTCTTGGGGTTTAATGGTGGAGGTCGTTGCGCTACAGTTCTTCTATTCCTCGATATACTCTGATAATTTCTTCTCGTATTAATATCCTCATAATTTCCTCCAACTTGTAGTTCTGTTTCATTCCTTTCTCTTGCCTTTTTAAGAGTTTTATTAACTTTTCTCACGAAGCTCTCTTTCTGAGACTTCTTTTTCATTCTACATTTTTCCGTACTTTTCGCAATACCCTTCGGCTCCAAAGACTTATCCTCAGCCAGCCACGTATTTTTCAAACTCTTTTTCTGATGTACCTTCTGCTGGATGGCTGCTGTACTGTCTTCACGGTGCTCTCTTCGGTATTGGATTGACATACTTGTATTCCGTCTCAAATTTACGTTAGACTTGTTATTTTCTTCTTTACAACATTTCAAACTATTCCTTCTTTTCTGCTTGCAGAATACGTTTTCTTTCTTTCCGCGTTTTACCTCTATTTCGCTCGTTACGTGGTGCAGATTTCCGGTAAAATTCACGGGCTGACTCGTTCTAGCGTGACATCCGTGTACCACCCATCCAAGACTGGTTAACGAAGCCACAGGTTGCGTGTCAATTCCTTTTCTTATCTTCCTGGATACAATCAAGTTCCAATTATCTTGCCCAATCAGTAACCTGGGTTTTTCTTTTCTATATGTCAACTTGTCCACTAGATTTTTCAAATGATGGCAGGATGCCAAATCAGTCTTATCCACGCTCTGTTCCGTTAATTTTAAGTTATCTATTGTCCGCACATCCTTTAACTTTCTTTTATCGGTGCGGTGTATGCCACGAACCTTCAGGTCGAATTGCATCGAATCTCGTTTCTTTATCTTCTCACCGCTCACAGTCTCAATCTGTAGAGACTCGGTCGGTCCATATGCTCCGATCTGTGCTGCCACGGACGAATCCAGAAGAGTTACAGTTGACCCCTCATCAAGCAGCGCAAGTACTTTCACGGAGCCCTTAGGTCCATAAAGTTCCACAGAACTTATCTTCAAATATGCACTCAATGTTGACGTTGAATTGACCGATGTTACAATATTAGTGGCATCTGTGTTTTCCTTTATATTGTCGTCGTTTTCATTTCCTGGCGTGGGAGATTTATTTCGAACGAAGGTGATTGATGGCGGTGGTCTCTGGATCAAAGGCTCTGGTGCATCGAAGTGCAGCAGCGAACTATGAGCTCTTCTGCACTTCTTGCAAGGCGGGCCCCTACAATTGGCTCGCTGATGATGTAGCCGTAGACACTGGTAACACAGCTGCAGTTTCCTCACAATGATCCATCGCTCATCTACTGTCAAGTCTCTAAACTGTTTACATTCGTTAACCCAATGCTCCCCGTCGCAATGTACACACATCTTCTTCGGCGCGGTTGATCTTCTGTCGTACGTATTATCTATATCTATTATCTCCGGAGGTGCGTATGCACTACAAATATCAGCTTCTACACTGAGGAATCTGTCAATCTTAACCAGCTCCGGTTCCCCTTCGTACATGTACCGGGCTCGGAAGTCATACCATCTGTAGCGCAGAATAGACGTAAACTTGTCTATGATGCATCTGCAAAGTTCTGGACAATGTAGATAAAACGGTTTCTTTAAAGCCTTTATGGTAGCGACGGTATTATTAACCCTGTTCGCAAACGTACATATGTCTCTCGGTGAGTCTACCAATTTAGGCATCATTTTCACTTTTTCTATTTCTACTAGGACCAATGCATCTGGTCTTCCAAAGCGTCTCTCTAGTGCAGACATTATCTCTGAGGGGTACGAACTTACATACAGCAGGCTCTTAACTGCCTCTCTTGCTGCCCCTATGACGGCTTTCCTGAGCCTGGCCATATTCTGCACATCATCGAAGAGATTCGATGTGTCTTCATACACTTTCTTGAACGCAATCCATTCATCACAGCTACCGTCAAACATAGGCAGCTCATGAAGATACTTCGGTGGGGGTGGTGGCGTCTCTTTCCCCTTAGTGGCCAATATGATGGCTTCTGCCAATGCTCCAATTTCGCTCTTCACTGGCTCAGGTACAGGTTTCAACGTGGGTTTGATAGGTCCCTTATTATCAGATATCATCCACGGTGCTTCCGAAAAAGCTCCAATGAAAGGATCCTCCTTATGAAACGTCGATTCCTGCTGGTTCCATTGCTGCTCATCATCCTTACCAGCATTGCACTGGCACATTCTCAATTCAAGTTCTGCCAGTTGTCTAGCAATGGCTGCTTCTTCCATTTGTCGTTGTAACAATTTGTGCCTTGCCCCCATTTCTTTCCTGCATGATGAACTGGCTGACGATCCGCTTTCTGACCTCTGCTGGCGTGCTTGACCTTGAACCAGAGTAGCATCAGAATCTTCTCTGCGTAGCCCAATCGGTAAAGAATGCGTAAAGGTCGATCCTTTTCCATGTTCGGCATGCTTAATTCCACTTCCGGATGTCATCATCTTCGCAGGTACTGAGTTTGTATCCAGATTTTGTGATACACCACTATTCCCAGGGTTCACAGTAGGAGAAGGTACGCCAACCTGCCTCCTTACCTCATTTCCCAACGGCTCCCTCACGGTGGCACCGCTATCCGTAGATGTCGTAGCTCCAATAACTGATGCCGGTGTCCGAGACTCCATGTCGAAGGTTTTACTCCTCGTCTGCATCATATGTCTCCAAAATCATCAGATGAACCGATCCGGCTCGAAGGACCAAATGAAAAGTACAGGCGGTATCAAATCGTCGCGATGTACTAATCGTAAAAAATGTTCAGGGATGGTTCATCAAGCTAAGACGTCGAGGATATGGCTATTAGCCTCCAAGTAACATTTAAACTGAGTTACGTTTAATTATGAACTTTATTTATAAACAAATTACTTAATTAAGAGAGCCGAAAATACTAATTCAAACAAATCTGGTACTTATAACAACACTACTTAAGGTTTAGTTCCGCTTACGCTCTTGCTTTGTCCGCTTCCTCTCGTAGCTTATTACAAACTCCTTGAGTGCTAGATACAAACTGACTCAATGCTAGATACAAACTCACTCAATTCTTGATACAAACTGACTGCCGGCTCGCGGTTCCCGCCTTTTATACTGAGTGCGTTGCCTTCCAGAAATTTCCCGCCGCCTCGCATCCTTTCGATGCGTTCGGTGTTTATCACGCCAAATTGAACTCTATTGACACCTATTTGGAGGTCTGTCGTATTTTCATGAATTTACCTGTATTTTCTGGATTTCTCATTTGAGATTATACTAATAATTTTACATGCAATAATGAACCTTATTCACTTCTGTCGCCAACACAAGTCCTCTGTAAAAAAGGTTACTATAAACTCGATGATTATTTGAATGACCAAAATGTTTGGTCTTGACAATGTTACACTATGTAATTCAATATTTGTACTTTGTATATTTTGTTTTGTTTAAAAGAAGTGTGTTGTAGAGTTTCTGGCCGCATCTTCTCTACAACGGAACACCTTCCGAAGCGGTGGTAGAATCAAAAATGACGTCAAAAAGTTATCTATGTGATATTATTTTGAATAAAAAATTTTTGACTTTGACTTTGCTTGCAAATTACATCGCTTGTATAATATGGCCCTTAAGAATTGCGACGCCCTCATTAGGCTTAGATAATCCAGCCTTACTTAGTATAAACCTCGTCTCAGGTGCAGGTAACCATCACACTGACCATTAGTTAGCGAGGATTTACTGCTGGCGGCCAGCAGGTGAGGCGAGATGTTGATGAATTATCATGTACTAGGTTACTTGCCTCGATGCTGTTTATAGATACTTACAAGAAACAAATGGGTTAAGCTTACTACGAAAGCTCTGGAGTGCGATTTTTGAAATTCATTCGCTGAGCTTAGTACCTAACTAGGTACTTGAAAATAAAAAAATTACTATGGAGATATGCATCTTTCTACTGCGGATTTGACTCTCAAAAATCTCTCTCATGTATTAGGATTTTTGAATGTCAAATCAGCAGTAGAAAGATGCATTATATCCATAATAATTTTGACATTCTCAACTACTGAGCTCAGCAAATGAGATTCAAAAATTGCACTCCTGAAGTTTGATTTTTGAGAGTCAAATCAGCAGTAGAAAGAGTAATTTTGACATTTTCAACTGCTGAGCTCACCGAATGTTAGGTAGGTAAGCTGAAAAATGCCATTCTGGAGAAGTAATTCGAGTCGAGACCTTTCATCTAATTGTACCTACCCACTATCCGTTATAAGTTATAAGTGGCAACGGGCTCACTAGTCTCACTACCCGTCACATGGACCTGCGACCAATATGTGGTCGAAGCATTGGAGAAAGTTTCTGTACTAATGGTAAATCGTGGACGTTCTGAGTTTTTATAATATCGTTGACTACTCCCTCGGGGAATATAGTCGTGATCATATGATATGTATGTTATATACTACTACATCGATGCTAAAGTACCAAACCCAGCTAGATCATAAATCCGACGACTCATAACCTTGCCTTATCAGTTTATACGCCATTAAACCCACGCCGTCGCTCGCTCGGAGCTACCAGCGAGCTTTTAACTGTGTCCCGCCGCACAGTGGTCCCGTTTTAAAAAAATATGGACATCGGTGCTAGAGTCACAACATATTTTTTTTATGGTGAACAATGTGAAGACAAAAAAAAAAATTATCCTACCACGTCTATAACTTAGTGAAAAAAAAATATCATTTTTTTTTGTATGGGAGAAATCACATTATTGCTTATTTCTCAAAAACCTTTAAAAATGGCAAGATGGCAATCACATATGTTACAAAAGAAGTGATCCTGAGTGTTTCACTCATAGACACTTTTAACTTATCTCTGCGTACTTTGGAGAAAAACGCATCTAAAAATTTGTGATTTTTTTTATTCCAAATTATTGCTCAATATGAGTAGAACCTCGCGAGGAGGACCGTGTGTAAGATAAACCTAATAAACTCTGTAAATTTGGACTTGGCGTTTCACTCCAATCCCGGAACCCGTTGCTCGTAACAATAATATGCTGCGCGTGTTTCTATTTTTAGCTGAAAACCATTTTTTATATATATTGTCAAGGTTCTTCTCATATTGAGCAATAATTATGAATAAAAAAATCAAAAATTTTTAGATGCATTTTTCTCCAAAGTACGCAAGGATAAGTTAAAAGTGTCTATCAGTGAAACACTCAGGGTCACTTCTTTTGTAACATATGTGATTGCCATCTTGCCATTTTTAAAGGTTTTTGAGAAATAAGCAATAATGTGATTTCTCCCATACAAAAAAAAATGATTTTTTTTTTTTCACTAAGTTATAGACGTGGTAGGATAATAATTTTTTTTGTCTTCACATTGTTCACCATAAAAAAAATATGTTGTGACTCTAGCACCGATGTCCATATTTTTTTAAAACGGGACCACTGTGCGCCGTGTAGTCACGTCCAATAGCAAGACTTGGGATGTAAACAAAAAAATAACCTTAAAATTAGAATTAATCAAATGATTGTTGGTCTATGAACTGCACAAGTTTAAACTGACTAGTAGTTCAGTCAAGATGTACCTACATCCGTGCTTGCAAAAGGTCCGGTCGTTCTGAATTTTTCATTATGTTGTTAGGACCTAAACCAGAAAACCATTAGGTATTAAATAGCCAGATTTGCAATTTCCAAAGTGCCGTGCGGGCGGCGGTGTACCCAAAAAACCATGAAATTTTCGGACTTTTATCAGTTTTTCGCTTATTTCTCGGAATCTGTAACTTGTATAGAATAGTTTTGTAAGTAACATTTTATTCTGACAAAATTTCCTACAAAACAAATTGTGTACACTTTCTTCATAGGACTTAACCTTTGAGGGCTAGAGGGACGAGAAAGTAACAGCATTTCAAAAGTTATTTGTTTGAGGTCCATAACCCTATCTGTCATAGTTTCCGCGGGCCGTTAATTCTGAGGAAGTCGAAATATTCCTTTTAACATCCTTATGATGATCCCTACTATACGTTGGTTGGGGGAAACCCGGTGAAATTTGTGTGCTAAATGAATTAAAAATAAATGTAGGCAACCGACAGGATGCCAACTTAAAAATTAAGGACAAGTTTAGGGGGAAATTGGACCATAATTGCAAAAGAAATCAATATTTCACGCTAGAGCCTCTCATTTGAATCTATTTGCAAACCATAATTTAGAGTTAAAGTACCTAAGTACTTACTTACCTACCTACTTAAGTATAGTTAGGTACCATCCACTTTTACACGACTGCGCCAGAAGGAGGGGTAATGTTTTTTTTAATTTAACATATTTAATCTTTTTTTAACCTGTTTCGTCCCACTGTTTGGCCAAGGTCTGCCTCAAAAACATAGATTAATACAAAAAAATACTTACTTATTTGTTGTACGTAACAAAGAAATAAGTATTTTTTTGTATTAATCTATGTTTTTGAGGCAGACCAGGAGTGCGATTTTTGAATCTCATTCGGTGAGCTCAGCAGTTGTAAATGTCGAAATTACTATGGAGATATGCATCTTTCTACTGCTGATTTGACATTCAAAAATCATACTACAGGAGAGAGATTTTTGAGAGTCAAATCCGCAGTAGAAAGATGCGTATCTCCATAGTAATTTGGACATTTTCAACTGCTGAGCTCACCGAATGAGATTCAAAAATAGCTCTCCTGAGGTGTACCTAATGTTTGTTTACAACTTTTGTCATTAATATTAGAACAGACTTTAGTAGGCAGCTCCTGCGACGTGAATGCGTTTTACAAATGATAGTAACATTCAGTGAACTTACCTACCGATGGTTTTGTGGCTCACGCGCTAAACGTCCGCGCAAAATGTCTCGCTAAATGTCTATAGGGTCCAACTTAATATGCTGACACTTTTTTAAGGGGATGATCAGACCGTCAAACTGAACAACTTTCTCTATGGCACCAACATCGAAATAGCGAAAAAAAAATCAGCTGTCCTAGGGTTGCCACCTTTTTTATGTGCAATTAAAGTACATTGATTATCAAAGGTAAGAAAAAAAAAGTACGTAGTATCAAAATAAAGTACAATTTATTTTTCTTTATTATTATTAGGTTTAAAAACATATATCTACTAACTGCAAAGATATTTTCATTGCTCTGTTCTTTCGTTCTTTCGTTTTTCTGTTTTGTCGTATCATTTTTTTTAACATTTAACATTCATTTTTTATTTCGGTGTAACATATTCATCATCATCATCATCATCAGCCTATCATCGTCCACTGCTGAACATAGGCCTCTCCCAAGGCGCGCCACAAAACTCTGTCCTTGGCCTTCCTCATCCAGTCGCTCCCCGCTACTTTTTTTAGGTCGTCTGTCCAGCGGGCAGCATGGCGTCCCACACTACGCCTACCAGTTCGTGGTCTCCACTCTAGAACTCTGACACCCCATCGGTTGTCAGTTCTTCGGCAGATATGACCAGCCCATTGCCACTTCAGCTTGCTAATTTTCTGAGCTATGTCAGCCACTTTAGTTCTGTGACGAATCACTTCATTTCTGATGTGATCCCTCAGAGAAACACCGAGCATAGCTCTCTCCATAGCTCGCTGAGCGACATTGAATTGATGAACTAGTCACATATTCACTACCTATCTATTTGATCCGTTTCACTATCGAAATTACGTTTTGTATTTCGTCTAATGAAAAATTCTTACGACTAACTACTTGTCGAAAACTCAAAGAAATCAAATCATGCAAAATAAAGTATTTTCGTGTACTTTATTATTCGCATAAAGTATAGAGTACAATTACCTGAAATAACGTACAATACTTTATTATAAAGTACGGGTGGCAACTGGCAACCCTAGCTGTCCCATACATTTGGCTCGAGTAGGTTTGCTGTTTTGTATGGGATAGCAGATTTTTATTTCGCGGTTTCAATGTTGGTCCCATAGAGAAAGTTGTTCAGTTTGATGGTCTGATCATCCCCTTAAAAAAGTGTCAGCATATTAAGAAGGACCCAGTATACAGGGTGTAATAAAACACCCTAGTTATACTTATGGGGGTGCTTCAGCCCATGAAACTGAACAACTTTCACTATGGAGCCAACTTCGAAATTGAAAAAAAAAACGGCTTTTTCATACATTTTAGTCGAGTCGGTACAGCATGCATCTTCCTTCTATCTTTAGGTACATTTTGTCTGTATCAAATGTGAACAATTTGCTCTAAAGTTAATACAGTGCTGATGTTCTGAGGTTTCAGAATATCTCCGACTACCCCCTCGGGGAATATAGTCGTGAGGATATGCTTATGCTCTTCCATACAAAACTGCAAACCTACCTACTCGAGCCAAATGTATGGGACAGCTGATTTTTGTTTCGCGCTTTCGATGTTGGTCCCATAGAGAAAGTTGTTCAGTTTGATAACATCCCCTTAAAAAAGTGTCAGCATGTTAAGAAGGACCCTGTATCTATAAGCTGTATTTATTATTGTAACCTACACATAGAAAAATACTTCTTAGTTCTAATGGAACTGGCAGAGACTATAAATCAAGTCTACTCCTGCATACAATCTCATTGTCCTCCCGCGCACGGCTCGCACGAATGAAAAACACTGCCATTGACAGTTGCGCAATTTTTCCCTCCAAAACAAAATTGTTTGCTGCCCGTTGGGTATGTCACTTGCAATAGTAAGTCGTGCGTGTGAGCAGGGAAGTAAAAAAATGCTCTTTTTGTTTTGTACTGGAGCCCGATTGCGCTAAGTTAAAATATCGAAGTTCTATTCTTATCAAATTTCAGTTAAACACATTGCGATCCAATTACTAGTCAACTGTGCTGAATTCCGCATCGCGCTAAACTCTATGTAACTAACTGCGATCTGCCAAAACGGCTCTAAAGGCTGTCAAGAGCAGTACCAAAGAGTAATATAGTCAGTATGAGTACCGCGATTAGCGCAATACCAAACGTGTCAAAAGTTATAGCTCGTATGTAGTCCAATCAAGGTTCAATAACCGAATATTTTCCGCGATTGCAGCCTGGTAGGGGCGACAGTCGATCGGACAAAATTATGAAGGTCCTGGACTCCTGGTTTGAATTGGACAAGCCACGTATCAACGAATTTTTCTAACTTATGTAGGTAACTACTTACGTAATATCGACTGCTCTCAAACGATGAAGGAAAACATCTTGAGGAAACCTGCATACGCTGAAGAAGAAATTCCAATGCGTATGTTGATAGTATATAGATATAGTATGGTAAGTCTATCGATCCGCATTGTGCACGCGTGGTGGACTAACGCTTCATGAGGCCTATCCTCATATGAAGGGTGTATGGGCGTTAGTCCACCACGCGTGCACAATACGGATCGATAGACTGTGCCCTACTGTGTATACAGGATGCAAACTTAAATAGTAGGTAATGTTAAGGATGTCTGAAGTCTAGACCATGAAACTGGACATATTTTGTTTGACTATGGGACCAACATTGAAACCATGAAAAAAAATCGGTTGTTCCATAGAAAACGTCAGTGAATCCGACCAAATGTATAAAACAGCTGCATTTTTTACGTGTGCGATGTTGGCCCCTTTGATAAAGTTATATGTCGGAGTCTTAGAAAAAGTATTATGTCTAGAATGAGCCTCACTAATATTCCGTATAAAACAAAAGGGGCTAAGTTTCATAGGTTGGTGTGCGTGAGGCGCCCTACAAATTATGTATGTGTGCGTGTATATGTATAGGGTTTAGGTCAGTACTGGTTGTACTGGTTCCAATTTTTTTCGACGCTTTCGTATCTTCGACTGTCAATCTTGACATATACTTTATCAAAGGTCGGAGTCACGTTGCAGGGTTTGCCCCGAACACTCGTCTTTCGCGTGGTGTTCGCGCGGTTCGCGTTTCAGCCTGCCACGAGGCTCCACAATCCTTCTCAGTTGTTCTTACTCAAAAACAATCCTCGAGATTGGATAGATACTCCCTCAAACTACTTGACATTGGCGGACATAATAAGTACTTAATAAAAAAAAAAAGTTATAAGTATGTCAAGATTGACAGTCGAAGATACGAAAGACTCGAAAAAAATTGGAACTATTACTGGTTCCTAAACCCTATACATATACACGCACACATACATAATTTGTATGGCACCTCACACACACCAAACTATGAAACTTGGCCCGTTTTGTTTTATAATTTATACGGTTATTACTGTGAGGCTCATTCTAAACATATACTTTTTCAAAGGTTGGCCCCTTAATGAAAGTTGTTCACGTTGATGGTCTGACTGATCTGAAGCATTCATTTAAGTGTACATCCTGTGTAGGCTGATGATGATGATGATGATAAAAGGTATAAAGGTAATCAATGGTCAACACAAAGCAAAGCATATTCAAACAAAAATACCCAAAAATATTAAAAATTCAAAACAATGATGACAAATTTTGAACGTTCCTTTGAATAAGAAGTCAACTAAAAAGCATGCCGCGCATTCCGTACGTGAGCATAATTCAAATCGCGAATTTTTATTAATTCGCGGTTTGCCGCCGAAAATAAGAAATATTTTTACTGCCAGTGTCCCCGTGAGAAGAGTATGTTTCCATTAGGTAGTACTACACTTCGATCAAAGTATAATTAATGGATAGGCCTTACGCGAACATTTCAAACCAGAAAAATAAGGCAAAACAAATGACAGGTATACTTCAAATATGTACCGAGATGACAGACCAAGTGTGCCAGTTTGTATTGTATTGTATTTTCGCTCTTTGGGCCTATCCATTAATTTTACTTTGATCGAAGGTACTACATAACGATCCGTCCGTGTGGTGTCGGCTAAGAGTAGCATCATCCCATTTCCTCCCGTGGGTGTCGTAAAAGGCGACTAAGGGATCTACCGAAGGATGGGCAGCAGCTTCCTCCGAGTACACACATTCAATCCAACTGCGATCGCCAACGCGCCTGCCAAGCGTGGCGATTATGGCAAATCCCCCCATTTTTTGGGAGGCCTAGTATGTCCAGCAGTGGACGCTGATATGTACATAACGATTATGGTTTAATTATGCTGGGTGGGGGCCTTAAAAAGGGGGAAAAGGTGGACCCCCCTTTTTTATCAACGTTTTTTCTTCACGCTCTCAACTATAACCTAACTAGTTAATTCTTAATCAAAAATCAAAATCCAGACGTTTTCGAAATTTTCGAATTGACTGAGTCATACATTGGAGTTAAGTACCTATAGTTACCTACCTAAGTATGGAACATCAAGATTTTTTTGCGATTTCAGGTTTGGTCCTACAATAAAAGTTGTTCAGTTTAATGGTCTGAACCACCCCTGAAAGTTTCCGAACGGTAAAAAAATCTTTCGGTATTTACATAAAGGTTTTTTCCATAATAAAAGTCGTGGTGTAACGCGAACAAACCGGTACCGGTACGTGGTTCACGTGTGCCCGCATCGGACATTAAAAAATATTTAAAAGCGCGCGAAAACACTCAGAAAGTAATTAAGGCGGCTGCGTTGTTTAGAAATAGAAAAAAAAATTACAGTTTATTGCGGAAATCTGTTGCGTGTGACGTGAGCGGTTTGCGAAATCGTTTTACAGCATTTATTAGGTTTTAGTAGGTAACCTACCTATACTGCCCTGTTACGGTAAAAGGCGGCTAAGTGATAATATCACTTAGCCGCCTTTGGGGTCTCAGGCTGAGATTCAGAGACGATTTGTAAGTCATAGTTCGAACTCCTGTATGTCAAAATCCATACATTTCTACCCTACTTAGCTCGAGCTAAGACAAAAAAAATCGTCTCTGAATCTCGGCCTCATACAACTTAGCCGTCTTTTACCGTATCACGGCAGTATACATGGTGCAACAAAGCACCCTAATAATATTTTAGGGGTGTTAAAAAAAATCAGCTGTTCCATACAAAACTGCAGTATTGAGTGACTCGACTATTACTCTTTGGACTCTACTTAAATGTATGGGAGTTAGATATTTTTTTGCGATTTCGCGTATGGCGCTGAACGTTCGGTTGAATAAGGCCCATCACATACATGCGGAATTACGATTCGGAGTTCCGAATGCAAACCGGTTTTCGTATGGAGGAAGTATGGAGGTTACCTCCAGATTTGCGAACGGGATTTCAATCCTATACAAAAAACCGGTTTGCATTCGGAATTCCGAATCGCAATTCCGCATGTATGTGTTGGGCCTAAGCGTCTACTAGGCAAAATGGCGCGTACAGAAGCCGTAGCATGTTAGTTACACGTGATACGGCTGTATCACGTCTTTTATCTCGTTCGCTCGCGCGCAAATAGAATAAGAGCGAAGGTGTGATAGCGCTGTAGGTATAGGTGTTATTACACTTGGCTAAATTTAAATACTAACAGACAGAGCTATAGGTTAGAACGTGACGTTGTAAGTACCTCCCGTTCTAACCTATAGCTCTGTCCCTCTTGTTAGAATCTAAATTTAGCCAAGTGCAATAACACCTTATATCACGGTGGCATGCTTCCCATGCAGGAGTGCGATTTTTGAATCTCATTCGGTGAGCTCAGCCGTTGAAAATGTCAAAATTACTATGGAGATATGCATCTTTCTACTGCTGATTTGACTTTCAAAAATCATACTTTAAGAGTGCGATTTTTGAAAGTCAAATCAGCAGTAGAAAGATGCATATCTCCATAGTTATTTTGACATTTTGAACTGCTGAGCTCACCGAATGACTTTCAAAAATCGCTCTCCTGGTGTGTCACCCGCTGGTATAGGGAAAAGCGTTACGCGCTTATTCAACAGAACGTTCCGTTCCGCAGGTGTGTCCGTATACTTATTAAGGGTATATTATTCGGAGCGCGCTCCATACAAACGTACTATGGTGATATTTTCAATACTAACCAATTAAAGTAAATGCAATTTTGCAGAAACAATCTAGAAACAAATTTCTATGCTTGTATGGAGTCAGATGTTCGTTAAAATGTATAGTTTTCAAGTTACAGTGCCTCAAAGATACAAATACAAACATACAAATCTTAAATTAATCCTAGCATTGAAACTGTATATTTTAACGAAAATCTGACTCTATAGAAGCATAGAAATTTGTTTCTAGATTGTTTATGCAAAATTTCATTGACTTTAATTGTTTAGTATTGAAAACATCACCATAGTACGTATGTATGCAGCGCGCATTTTCGCTCTCGGAATAATATTTTAAAGGTTAATGATAATTTACCTACAAAAAGTATGATTAGTACCTATTGGATGCCGTTCGCCACGCCCCATGCGGGAAAGGAGAAGATCCGTGGTGCTTTGGCGTGGTCCATCCAAGTGGACCACGGGCAATATTTATTTCCCATAGCTCACACGAGCCCATCTGGGTGTAGGTACCACGTGCTTACGGCGTCCCATACTAATTCGGGTGTTTCTCCTCAGAGTAGGTACTAAACCCATGCTATGGTCGTCACGTGTGGGCATAACGCTTCCCAATGATCCCGCAAATTTTACATCAAGGTAGCGGTCAAATAGTTATGGTTGTACTGCATGGCTAACATGCCATACCCACGACAAAGCGTTTAAACGAGAAAAACGTCATGCGCGCTCTTTCTGGCATACGTAAAATAATAAGGATGGAGGCACATCTCGATTTTTATCGTTTTCTCGGGGGTGGCATGCGAGGCCTACCTACTGGTGGCGGTGCCTAACTCTCAGTTGCAGAAACACTAATTAAAGTGAATCCTCCATTGGTGTGTCGCCGCCGGTATAGAGAAATCCGAAATCCTCCTCCGGCCGAGCTACGCGTAGGAGCGAAGCTCCGAAGCGGCTCCCCCTGGAACCTGGGACACGATTTTTGAATCTCATTTGGTGAGCTCAGCAGTTGTAAATGTCAAAATTACTATGGAGATATCATAGGCCAAGTATTTCGCTACGGGAGATATGCATCTTTCTACGGCTGATTTAACTTTCAAAAATCATACGCCAGGAGAGCGATTTTCGAAAAACAAATCCGCAGTAGAAAGATGCGTAGGTCCATAGTAATTTTGACATTTTCAACTGCTGAGCTCACCGAATGAGATTCAAAAATCGCACTCGTGGTCTCCGGGGTCAATCTGCCTGCCAAACGAGACCGCAGGCCGAGCTACTCTCTTGCTAGCTTTTACTACGTCGTTGTCAACAAGACAAAAAGTGCCAGCAGAGGTTTAATGAAGGATTAACTTTAATGAGCGTTTCTGCAACTGTTCTCGACGGCGGGTCCGACGTCGGGCACGTCGACAAAAAGCACGTTTAGTATGGGACGCCGTCCGTCTGAAGCGGACGGGACGAACGCGTTCCAATACTAATCGTGTAAAGCCCGACCAGAAATAATAAAACCTCGCCATGTTGCGGAAAATCATTGGAACTAATTTTTGTACTTGGAACACTAACATTAAAGGTGACAGTCGATTGCAGCGCCCCCAAATCAGGTTTTTTATATTCCTGGTCAGGCTTTACCATTAATGAAGCCAGCCAGCCTTTTTTTGTAGTGCCAATTGTACCAATAATGGTACTACTGGCACCACCTAGTGCCAACTGTCCCGCCGGACCAGAAGTACCATCGGGAAGTACCATAGTGGCACTCGGAACCTCCCTCGAGTGTAAACGACACAAAACGCCGCAAAAAAATCTGTCCAGTTACTATGGAAGGAACCACACGATTCACCGCCGGATTGGAGTCGAAGCCAAGCCCAAAAATATTGTAAGTTAGCCTAAATAACTGTACAGTCAAGAGCACGTCAAGCTAGCCACCTTGGACTTCGTACTGTTCTTATGGCTTTCGTATTAAGAAACAATATCGCACTTCAATTGTCAAGGTTGATATGCTCTTGACTGTACCTAGTTACTTATATTTGACGAAAAGCGAATTTGACAAAACAAGGACTTGACGAATGTAGTATTTGACGAAACAAGAATGTAGTATTCGCCGTTGGTCAATGTGTCTCAACCCTAACCTGTATGCCGCCGTAGCATGCCACCCTCGAGAAAACGATAAAAATCGAGATGTGCCTCCATCTGTTTCTTTACGTAGGTAGTAGGTATGCCAAAAAGAGCGCGCATCACTTTTATAACGTTATGTCCTTTAAATTTTGTTAAAGCATGAAATTAAAGTTTAATCAAAGGTTTTGTCGTCGCTTTGTCGTGGGTGGCATGCTAGCTGTGCTGGATAACACTCAAACTCATATACAGAAACGATCATTAAAGTTAATACTCCATTAAATCTCTTTGGATCTGCTTACATCAACAAGACAGATTAAATGGTGAATTAACTTTAATGAGCGTTTCTCCAACCAACGAGTGTTATTTGGTAACCATTAATTGCTAACCAAGTGGGGCTAACACTCTGTTGTAGAAACGCTCATCAAAGTTAATCCTCAATTAAATCTCTTGCTAGCTTTTACTGCGTCAACAAGACAAAAAGTGACAGCAAGAGATTTAATGGAGGATTGACTTTAATGAGAGTTTCTGCAACTGAGTGTAAGCACAGAGGATTGTAATCCTCTGTGGTGTAAGGCTGGCTTGCACCAAAAAATGTTTAACCCTTAAACAGGCATAGTACGATTTATCGACCACATAAAAGTAACTGACAATGTACCTACTAAAAACTTACAATAAGGTTCATTATTGAATTTAAATATGGTGGCCAAGGCCTGTTTAAGGGTTAAATATGATGCTGTCACTGTCATTTGTATAAGCAGTGTGAAAGACAACCACAGAACTATCACTAAATACGTTGAGCCCTGAATACTTGTTGGTGCAAGCCGGGCTAAGTGTGTGTGTGTCTGTATGTCCGTATGCCCAGCGGGGCCCTCGGCCCTAGGGCTTTGAAACCTAGCTAATCATTTAGTGCTCATTTAGTGCTCTCTGAATATGTAGGTATAGCTTATATTTAGTGCTTCAAAGATAACGGAGTTATATCAAATCTAAGCTAGCGTCCGCCCAGCGGGGCCCTCCTTTATTATGTACAAAAATGATTAAAATGTTACATCAATATTTAGTGCTCTGAATTCCTATTAAAACTATATCAAAAGATTTGATCTAGCTGGTTTGGTTTAAAAGTTATAGCATTTTTAAGTTTTTAATTTCCAGCGGGGCCCTCTCTTATTTGACTATATAAGTCGCTGTAATTAATGTCGCCATTTAGTGCTTGATGCCAGGTATCGGTCTGTATAGTTAATTTACACATTCTGCTTCTAATAAACCTGGAAAATGCAATAATATATCGTAATTTTGATTCATATTAATTGACATTTCGTGGACAGTCGGCATCAAAAGTATACGAGAGCTTTACTATTTTTACTAGTCCGCCTAAAATTGTGCACCCGATCTACGTCGTATTTTAGTCCTGGTGACTCTTGATGTGATATTATCAATTATTCGCTGCCGTATGACTTCGACTAGTACCAACACGTTCATGAAAGTGCGCGTGTGTGTAGGTAAGTAGTGTAAGTACTTATTATCTATCTATTATTATAATATAATACCTACTACAAAGGTTTGTCTGATTGTTGGCGTATCACACTATGTCTAAATGTAAGTGTATGGACACACCTGCGGAACGTTCGGTGCCGAACGTTCGGATGAATACGCGTGCAATGCTTTTCCCTATACCCGCGACACACCAGTACGCACCATTACGCACCATATTTCCTTGTAGACACGTATTCAACCGAATGTTCGGCACGGAACGTTCCGCAGGTGTGTCCCTACACTTAAACTACCGGACCGATTTTGATAAAACTGTGTGTCTGAAAGCTTAGACCGTAGCGCCCTCTAGCGATCCCCTAGGAAACCACGGACAAGTAAAGCTCTCATCTACTTCTAATGCCGACTGTCCACGGAATGTCATTTTATATGAATCAATGTCGCGAGATATTACTGCATTTTCCAGGTTTATTTGAATCAGAATGTGTAAATTAACCATACAGACAGATACCTGGCATCAAGCACTAAATGGCGACATTAATTTCAGCGACTTATATAGTCAAACAAGAAAGGGCCCCGCTGGAAATTAAAAACTTAAAAATGCTATAACTTTTAATCCAAACCAGCTAGATCAAATCTTTTGATATAGTTTTAATAGGAATTCAGAGCACTAAATATTGATGTAACATTTTAATCATTTTTGTACATAATAAAGGAGGGCCCCGCTGGGCGGACGCTAGCTTAGATTTGATATAACTCCGTTATCTTTGAAGCACTAAATATAAGTCATACATATTCAGAGAGCACTAAATGAGCACTAAATGATTAGCTAGGTTTCAAAGCCCTAGGGCCGAGGGCCCCGCTGGGCATACGGACATGTTATTTGGTAACCATTAATTGCTAACCAAGTGGGGCTAACACTCTGTTGCAGAAACGCTCATCAAAGTTAATCCTCAATTAAATCTCTTGCTAGCTTTTACTGCGTCAATGCGATTGACTTTAATGAGAGTTTCTGCAACTGAGTGTAAGCACAGAGGATTGTAATCCTCTGTGGTGTAAGGCTGGCTTGCACCAAAAAATGTTTAAATATGATGCTGTCACTGTCATTTGTATAAGCAGTGTGAAAGACAACCACAGAACTATCACTAAATACGTTGAGCCCTGAATACTTGTTGGTGTAAGCCGGGCTAAGTGTGTGTGTCTGTGTTGTGTATTTCGTGAACCAAGGCAATGTGACGCGGGGGTAAGTGTGACTCTTGCGAATTAATACCGCTAAACGTTATTATACCTTGAACCGTCATATATGAAACGTATAACGAACTATTCGTGCAACGTTTGATAGATGATGGTTCAAGATATAATAACGTTGAGCAGTGTTAATTTGCAAGAGTCACACTTACCCCCGCGTCACACTTGCCTCGGTTCACCTTACCTACAGGAACCTAAACTAGGGAAATTATCAATAAAACCAACAAACATTCGATTGTAAACCATTTATTTGTTATAACTTTTCGTCGAATTCAAATCGCCCGCGCCATCCGCCGCGATGGCGGCTCCCGTAAGGAAATATGCAATAAATTGTGTAGATAAATATTCAAAGCTAACTCTCATTACGTTATTTAATTAAATATAGTTTTTCACAATCAAAAAGCTACGAAATGACTAGTACAATTTACGAAAAGTTTGTTTGACATGACCATTTTACAATAAATTACAAATTACATCCAAAAATAATTCAAGCGTGGGAAAAACTTAGCTAACTTAGATGCTGCTCAGTAAAAGTTGTTTGAAATCGAACAAAATTGTTTACTAGGTGTAATAAAACACCATAGTAATATTTTTAAGTAATAGTTTGTGGCTTCAGAATATCACTGACTACCCCCTCGGGGAATATAGTCGTGGGCATACGCGTATCCTAATTTCAGCTTAGAAGTTTATTATTCATTTCAGAATTAATGAGTCATTTAATTTCAGAATATAATTCTGTGTCATTTAATTTCAGAATATAATTCTGTGTCATTTAATTTCAGAATATAATTCTGTGTCATTTAATTTCAGATAATAATTCTGTGTCATTTAATTTCAGAATATAATTGAGAATCGGCCATACTGCGTCAGTATCAGTACCGAATTATTATTTGGGCCAAAATTCTTGTGTAATTTAATTTTAGGTAAAAAATTATTAATTTATTTTTGTATTATCATATCACAGACATGTAATTTGATTATCAGCCCGAAATTCATCAGGTCATTTAGGTAATTTTTAGCCAACGACATTTCGTTGTAGGGTCAGTGTATTCAGCACAGAATTCATGTCATTTAATTATCAGCCAAAGAAGCGTGTCATTTAAAATTTAGCTCAGAATTTAGATGTCATATAAATTTTAGCCTAGAATCGGAATGTCATTTAACTTTCAGCCAGAATTTAAATGTCATTTAAATTTTAGCCCAGAATGCCAGTCTAATTTGCGTTTTAGCCGAAGACCGAAGAGATGGTTATGTCAAACAAAATTATCATGTAGATATTATCACTAGTAAAAAATCTACGATCCCTCCAAAGGATAAAATACAATTCACGCACTACTTCTATGTATGTAAATACGATAATTTCGATTATAATGATCTTAAGTGATACAAATTCGTGGGGCACTTTCGTTTTATAGTTTCAAACAGGCTTTGCTGGGTATTAGTCAACTAAATCAAGCTAATAGAACATTACAGAAAACATGGTTAAAGTGAAGTAATATTTTTAAAAATGTCTTTCATTTTCATGTAGGTACGATAGTCCAGTTTTCAGATACCTTTAAATATGAGATTAAAATAATGATTTGCATTACTTTCAAAAAGATATTAGATTTGTTTGAAACCGTACATAATAAATACAGAGAAACTTTAAAAGAAAATGTGTTCAAACTATTTTTTTTCTAGTTTTTTGCAAAACCAAAACATAATGAATTAGTTGACTAAATAACCTGCTTTTTTATAGAAATACGAAGAAATTTCTACTCCAAATTTATAGAAAAAACTATTTTCAAATTTCAAAAGACCAAATAAGATAGATAGAGTTACCTATGATCTAAATATGACCCTATGATACTTATTAACTTCAGTACATAATGATAAAATACACACACATTAAATTTTCAATAACAATTCCTTACATCTATTTATTTACAAAGGTTTTAAAAACAACTATTGTTCGAGTACTTTAGCGACAAAATATTTTGTCGCATAAATTACAAAATAAAAAGAAACTCCTAAGCTAAAAGATTACGAAATCAACGTCTGTAAATAACAATTTTATGGGTGACTAGACTAAGTTACTGTTATTAACAAAAAAATTAGGAAAAAAGAAAATGTTTTTTTCTATTTCATTAAGACTGGCATTTACCTTGGAAGATATTGAAGTGCTTAAATATTTAAATTTTTCGTTAATTGAAGATAATATTACCGATTTTTTTTTGATAGATTTTATGCCAGTCCTATTGAAATAAGATATAAATTACAAACTTTACATTATAGATCACCTATTTCTAAAATTCTTATTCAGAAAATGTCTTGTTGATAAAAGTGTCAGACAATATCTTTGAATAAGTTTTTGAAAAATAAAAACAAAGGTGTGCTTACATATTGTCACACGAGGCACTCTTGAGTACATATCAATTCTTGTACTGGGGTTATTTTCTACTGAACACTGTTTTAAACTACAAACTTCTAGTCTTTCAGGTAATTATTTTGAAAAAGCACTTTTTTAGACCATCTTTTTTCTTTTAACATCGGCAGAATAACAAGATGCCTTTAAATTTTAATTAAAAAGTTAACTGTCTTAGACGAGAAATATAAAACGGCGGGAAAAATTTAAATAAGAATTTTAAAAAGTTAACCGTCATAGACAAGTAATATAAAACGGCAGGAAAAGATCTAAATAAGTGCCTTACACAATTTCTATTAATTAAAACAAAATCTAGTGCATCCCAGTGTAATGGGATTAAATACTAAGTTACAGGGAGACTAAATTCAGTCTATTGGGTAGATCAACTATTTTTTGTCCATACCTAGTCCCAGTCATCTGCATAACATTTTCTCAATGTTCAGGCTCAGGCTCAAGCTCAGGTTTTGCTTGCCCCAAAATTTAATGTTTGTTGAATAACTAAGGATTGCATTTATTAAACACATACACGGTTTTGCAAAATTACTTGAATTTTACTTAAATTTTGGCGGTTGTCCGATGGACGCTTTATTTCGATGTCCCCACGCTTTTTGGTCTATCGGACAACCGATGAAAATTCTAGTAGTTCAACACAGATGGTGCAATGCGTATGTGTGTAGAAGAATCATATCATTAGATACAATATCCATCTTTCAAAATTAATGAATGTCAAGAAAAAAGGAATAAAAACTTTTTTTTAAACAGTACCGTGAGGACAAAAAATAGTTGATCTACCCTATTAATGTAATAGGAAGACGTGTAACAAGTGATTTTACAATAAGTAATGCATTTAAAAAATACTTAGAATACTTTGTACTAACTACAAAAAGGGGTTCGTTAATTTTTTTATTGTATATGTCCTCAAATCACAATTATGTTTCTAAAATACGCTAATAACATGAACTAGCTTGTGAGTTTTTTTCAATCACAACATGTTAACGGAAAAATTAGAGATGTAAAAAATATCGTTTTTTTATTTTCAAACTAATTTGTTCTTTGGTCCGTATTCTACTTCTAAAAATTCTACCTTTTTTTGTTTAAAAAGAACTAATTTTAAGGCACAATACGATTGTGTCTTTCCCATGGGTCTCTCAGTTGATATGCTTTTTAAATTCCATCTAATTTGAAACTACACGAGACTACACTACGCGAGATTGAAAAAATAAATTCTTTCTAAGCGATTTCCCAAAAAGGATTTTGTATATCTCATCACATTTTTTTTGTTGATATCTAAATAAAAAAAACTGAATCGACCATTCAACTAAACTACTGAGTCAAATTGGAGAACCATTTTCTTACCAGCGTATTAAGAAATCTATAAAACATTTCCAATCCAAAGGAAATTGATTTCTGCCTTAAATCGAAATTCGTAGCTTTGACCTGAAATATACATTAAATAAGAACACAAGAAAAAATACAATTGTTATCCACTATTCAAAACTTCAGTAAATCTAAGGATTGCTAATATTTTAAAAGATTAAAACACAGTAACAAAATGGCCGCCAATCAACTTACATAAAACCCAGCACCCAAAACCCATTCTATTCTACAATATCTATAATTACTGGGATGCACTGTACTGGAAATGGGTACTAAAAATAAAAACTAAGCATTTAATAGACAGCTGGTAATGACAATACTGATTTCACAACTGTTTTTTAATGGAATCTGTTTTAAGCTATTGTATTAAAAAACCATGCCTTTATTTTCCCTTTTAAATTCAGTTTCCTGTCAAATTATCTTAATATCAGGGACTAAAATTGCCCTTGCAAAATTAGTTCGCAAATAAAACCGTTGGCGCAATGCCCTTGCTTTTAAAAATATTCGAAACTGACATAAATGTCAAAGTACAGCCAATGCCATCTAGCGATCTAAGATTGTAGTTTAACTATACGCTCAAAGTCATTAATCAAATACTTTTAAGAAGCTTTTGTCAAGAAACTGAATGAATCCGAGTCTATAAATCGAAAAAAAATCCTGTGGGTTCTTCGAAGGTCTTCAAGGACGAGCAGACAGCGCCATCTGTTGACCCAGTCATGCACCACCGCTACACAGGTCCAAAATGTCCATGCATCTATGCCGCGACATAGTTTCAGATCTCCAAACTATCACAATTTATCTACAACTGGGACACTAACTAAAAAAAATTCTTTTCGACGCCCAAATTTGGGGCCAGAAGCTCTAAGTAACTACCGAAAAAATTACTCAAAAATCGATCGTTTTACTTCTAAAAAAACTAACGAAGATAGGTATAAATAAACCAAGCGAGAAATGAAAGAACAACTATGTTTATTACCATTTATTTCTAAGATTTCTAAGTGAAGATGAACCATAGATATTTTGTTTATGGCGTTGAGAGGCGCGCGGCCCACTCTACGGAGCTCTAGCAAGCCGGACACTAGTGAGCCCGGTCCACTATTGACCATAGATTGTCTATTCAAACACCCTTTTTTTCTGACACATGGTTCAAGCCCAATGAATAAATATCCCTACAGAACGAAAGCTTAATACAAGCGGCCGCTGTCGGGGACGTAGAGGACGTACGAACAAATGCACATACGTCCTTTAACGGCGCGCTATGTGTGAGTGCACCGACAGCAGCCCCTTGCGTAAAGTTTTCGTTCTGTAGGGATATTTATTCGTGTGGTTTATGCTTTAATATCTATTTTAATAATAAAATCGACGTCGTTATAGCAAAATCATCTTTGCCATCGATATTAAAAATGAAATAGATATTAAAAACCAAGATTTATAGAAAAAAGAATGTCAACAATAAAAAGGGTGCTTTTAAATACAAACTACATCGACAATCTATTACCCGATAACTATAAACATTCAGTAAGTATAATTATTTGCAAGTAAGCCAGACCAGAGCATTAAATCCCATACGCATAGTCCTAAAAAAACAATTGTCTATGCACAGGGATTTTTTAAACTTGACATTTTAAAATACGAACTACATCACTACAAACCCAGACCCACCCCTAACTACAGGTCCAATCTGTCAACATATACAAATACATGGTATATCCATTACATATTGCACATTTAACTATAGCAGTCGGTGTAAACTAAAAAATTCAGCCCATTTCTAACTTATCTATGATGAGTACTTTTTATTAAAAACTACAATAAATAAAAATGCACAGTCGTTACGACCAAAATAATATACACAAATGGAATGTCAAACGGCGTATCTACTTTGAGATACTACAGCAAAATCTTTCAAATTAATATGTCAAAATTTGCCGCCAGGAACCTTTAGAAATGGCGAAAGGAAAATGGCCGCACGCCCACAAGCAAATGGCGTAACCGACGCCCTAAATGATTAATAAACAATTAAGAAATCACAAACTCTCACTTATCAACAAGTGTTCGCATTAATTATCACGATTAATAACTTTTAAAATACAAATACCAACTCGCTACAGAATACACCAATCCTATTTATACAAAAATATTGTAATATTTTATATTGTATGCATGTGTGTATAATAATAATAATCTAACATGTAATAGCGCGCGCTGCTGTGCTCTTTCATTTTTTTTTATCGAAAAGAGGTGCTCTGTGTTATTTTTTAATTTAACTTTTTTTTTATTTAGTTTATGATCCAAGTGTCATTTAGCCGCAGCGCGCGCGTGCTGTAATATTATAATGTTATTGCTTTCGGTTAGTCATACTTATATTTATCAATATTATGTATGTAAAACTTCAAAATTTCTACACTACAACACTACTCTAGCATCTGCCGTACATTTAAAACACACAACATAATATTTAAGTATTTTTTTCCATTTAACATTATAATTATACCAATCCAAAAATTGTATATTTAATCCATGTATATCTTATTAACCTTAATTAAGAATATATTATAAGTTGTTTACATTGGTCCAGAGAACCTGGAATCGCGAAGAAGCACGGTAAAACATCACTATTATCGATATCGATGGCGTGCTGGATCGTGTATGGCACATCACTACTGCGTCAAGCATACTTGAAACGAACTACAACTAGGCAAGTACAAGTATTGAGCAAGAATTAGACTCGAGTATTTTTTCCCGCCAAATAAAAAAAAACAATTCAAAAATAGTTTTTTTAGACTAATTAATAAATGACTAGAGAGGAATGTATGTCGTTTATGGCAACGAAGAATTAAATACAGGTTTAGCGTCTTTAAGTTGGCATTATCCCGTCAGATTATTGTCAACATCCTTAAGCTATTCTGGCGAAAATAGCGTTTATTGCAAAAAAGGTCCTTCCACGCAGCTTGCGTATCCGCCATTTTGATCACCTAAACAAAATGGCGTCAATTTTGTTTCGATGGTTAATAGCTGTTTCCTAAAAATCTATTTCATAGCGTTGAGCAAAAAATGACACGATTTGGCTTAAGAATTTGGCCTGTACTTTTGGCAAAACAATTTATAGTTCTTCCTATCCGGAAGACAATAGGCCTCAAGCGTAGCTACACTAATAGGTCTATACTACGTGACTACGTAATCAATATTCCTTTCAAAATTAAAATCCAAACTTTCAACTTTAAAAGAAATATTTAAATAGCACGTTTCACAACCAACGTGTGGCAAACGCCTTGGAAAATTGACAGTGAAAATGGAAGATATTTTCAATAGTTTTTTTTATAATTTACGTATGCAAGTCCATGCCAACCATGCCTTATCGTAAATTTCTGTGAAAAATTGAATGTTAGTCACGATATGATGGCTTTTTCTACAGTACTCATGCCTCAATCGCTTCTACGTATCACCAACTTACCGCATCGCACGCTGCAAGCGTCCAAGCCCCACCCTCCCATACTTACAAGGATAGCCCCGCCGTGGGGCAAACGTTTTTGCGAAATCCAATTCACACTCAAAATGCTACTTAAAGTAACTCGGGGCTATTGCAATTAACTGTAAATTCTGGGCCCATAACCTGTATTCAGTAACACAAGCGCTTTAGTAACTAAAACACTAATAAAAGGCATGTATTTAGGCGAAAATCACTGCAGTATTAATAATGAAAATCAATCAGAATTATCACTAGAGAGCAGGTATTACTGAAGACAGGTTATGGGCCCAGAATTTCCAGTTAATTGTAAACACCCCAAGCCACAAAATCAACGTGCAAGCTAATGAAGAAAAAAGGTGTCGGAAACAAAACCACAACCCAGCAAAAAGGATCTACCCCACGCTTCAGATACGAAATAAAACACACAGTTTATTGTTCTAATATTATCCATGTAATGACACATTGGCTAAGTCTAAGTGCTCCATTACAAAGTACGGGCAAAATCTAAGTCATCTAAGATACAAAACTACTTCTAACCTACTGCCAACCTCCGTTGCACAAAAAAACACAATCTCTTCAAAAAATCACAAAACAACGGACGACAGCATTTGTTACCAGTGTAACTAATACAAGGAAGTGATTGAGAAAAAAATATAAATACTGTTAAGCCATTCGGAACTCTTACGCTTTTGGAAAGCGTGAGGGTTTAGAGCGATAGCCCACGACGACTTTCGTGCAGCGATTTGTGGTCACAAAAGCGGTTCAGTCTCAATGTATCGAATCAGAAAATGCGCGACTGTATCGGTGACATCAGGGGGGAAAAAGAGCAGACTTACGTCGCAAATTTCACGACTATATTGATGCTGCAATGCCTCTACAGATGCTGAATTACTTCTGTATTGATGCTGTTTATCTAAGGACAGCATCCCTATATTCTACCGCTACTGTATCGCCACAAAAAGTTGCCGTGTTCTATAGCTCTTAGAATGGTAATACAATAATAAATATAAAAGTTAAGTACATAGTTGGATACTATCGCAACCGCGTTATTCCGATATTTTGGCAAGACATAAAGCGGTCACCGGGTATCTATGCGTAGACATCACATCATCAACCATCTAATACTGAGAATTTTAGGAAAAATGCTAATATACAAAAGGTGTTGTCATAAATCGGGTGAAACGCGCGCCGGGACTTCTCGTGTTTACCACATTCGCTCTATATGTCAGTTTTCTGATCTTCTACATAGTCTGAAGAGTTAAGATGAAACTCTAGACCAATTATAAAAAAAACGTGCATTTCAACTAGCAATAATCCAAGCTTAATCTTTCAAATAGATATCAGATCATCGACAAAGACTCTTTGCTAAGTAATCAATCATTATAAGGCTCGATTCGCCCAAAATCACACAGAACAATCAAAAAATGATACAATATTATTATCTGAAAAAGTAGTACCATTATAGCCTTTTTAACAAATTGATCTAGACCAAACTTTCGTAATAGTTGCCCTCTAAAACTTACCAAATAACCTCTCCCCTTTATTGCTAAAGTTTCAACAAACTTTTAACGTCCCCAAAATGTGGTCGAGACACGAAAAATGGCGGCGCACGAAAATAATCTCAGGAGGTTTCTAACCTACTTATACTAACAATACTGCTATAATATAAAGGATAGGTATGTGTATACATGTGATTCAGCATTCGGTAGCCCTGATGTATGGAAAAAAAACAAAAAAGAGAAAATCCAATTAGCGAAAACGATCAACGTCTGAAATGGATTAAAAAGTTTTTGGCCAATCCGCTTGTCTATGGATTATACTTGGCTAACCTTTGAGGATAAAATAAAAATGAAACCATTGTCTATGGTTACAAATAGTCCCAAACATCAGGGTTACATGGTGAGTCGGCTTGGCGGGGGAATGTAGCCGACTAAGCTACCGCATGCATTCGGCTCTACGCGGCAACTGCCTTTGCCTGGATTTAAATTAAAAAGAAAACTAAAATGCTCTATGAAATAAAAACTACCTAATTTAAGCCAGTTTTTTTTTTCCAATCACAAAGAAAATATTTAAAAATGTCGCTTTAACGTCCTATTGTAAAAAGATTTCCACAATGTTTTTGTGAACAATAATATCATATTTATTTATAGCTTGAGAATCTCGTAAATTCTTAAAATATTAAGTAATTTATTGTTTTATTTTTTGCGTTCACAGATTATTTATTAATATTAACTGTCTAGTTTTTTATCAGCTGACATCTGCCAAAGTAAGCGGCAACGACGGCCATTTTGAAAGATTAATTTTAAGTGTCTAAAGATTGTTTTAAAGATAGTTTGAAGCTAATTTAAATCTCAATTTTTCTACAAGTCTACAAGATTAAGTACCCAAATACGAATTAAAATTATTTCTTTAATAATACTGCTAAGGACCAGGTCCTAGAAAGTTCTTAAACCTAAGAATTGCACGAACACAACCATTCACGTCTTTTCTTTATTTATTTTTATAAATATATAATTTCAATCACATAATTTCAGAGATTAAGTATTGCTTTTCGATAAGTCTATTACTAAGTACTTTTTTAAGTCTATTTCGAGGGATTTAACTATTTATTTTAAGCTTGAAATAACATAAAAGTAGACAAGGCTACTACTGTACGCTTTTGTATAGTAGTCGGTTGTTGTACCATAATATATTTAACAATCCGTTTGTCTTAAAAAAATATTTGTAGATTGTAGTTTTCATTAATGAAATGGCAAGGAAGATTTTGGTAAGATTTTTAACCATCTTCCGTTAGATACAAAATAAATCTAGGACATTTTATGCCGATATCTTTATCCTCATGTTTCTGATAAATCGCGCCCGCTCCGTAGAAGCAGGGTCAAAGGCGGGAAGTCTAACCGACGTGGTAGACAAGACACACCATGTGGGCCTATATGTGGAAGAATGCATGAAAGGTGGGCTGTCCAGTCTTCGAAATAGACATTTTTATAATTTTCTAATGAGCTTGAATTTCGTTTTACTATGTTAAAATCATGCGTCCTACATTTGACGAATCTATTACAAATGATATAAATAAGATGGCATTCTTCGTGGCAAAATCAATTTAAAATCATCCTTGTCAATACAAAAACTACAATCCCAAATCTTTTTTACTCACTGGGAAAATAATAAATATAAATAATTAAGAAATTCTTAATTTTAATGTCATATTGGCGCCCAACGAGTATCCAGGCAAAGGCAGTTGTTCTATCGGTCAACGCTGTCCCAAAAAACTACGACAAAGCACTAATCAATTTTCAACTTTACCTCCTTAAAATTCCTGTTCAAAATTACCATTATAACTGGGACACAACAAAGTCGAAAATCGATTGAAGCTCCGCCGACATTTCGGCAAACGCATCGACACTACAGCGGCTTAAACTTAGCTTATTGTCAAGAGACATCGGGTTAGTACGCATTCCCTTTTAATAATTAAACTATAATCAAATATAAGTACTCTAATTTATAAGGACTTTTGTGGCTTTTGAATTAAAAATAAACAGTCTGCTATAGACGTCGACAAGAAGCTAATGACGTATAGACGTAAGCTAATGACGTATAGACGTAAGCTAATGACGTATAGACATTTAAAATTTTGAAGAGTTTGAAGTCTCTCAGCTTAAATTTGTGACACAGAACGGGTAGAATGAATTGACAACGCAGCGCACAGGAGTGCGATTTTTGAATATCATTCGGTGAGCTCAGCTGTTGAAAACGCACTCCTGATTATTTAATAGTTACTACGTAACAGATAATGCGCTCTCCCGATTTCGCGATTTTACAGCCAACCGTGACGAGCGACGAACTAAACCGCGCCTTATGTCACTACGCGACAGCCTGTCATCAGAAAGCCTCTAGTACTGTACTGGTTAGATCATCTCTTCATACCGGTAGCATGTCAAACTCTACGACATGTAAATACAGAAATAAATACAAATAGCATTTTGCCTACAGATTGATGAAGGCCTTAGCATTTTCAAGCCGTTTTCACATGTTCCTGTCAATGAATATGGCTGTCTCTCTCCCTTATTTTCGGTAAGCCAAATGCCTTATACTGGGATGCTATGCACACGCTATATTTTATGCTCAAATTTTCGTAGACATTTGAAACTATGGAAATTCTGATGTGTATGTGAATTCCACTAATCTTCGTGGTGGACAAACGCCCATACCTTACCGTGACAGACCTGTACCCCAACATGCTACATCTGTCCCGCGAACCCGCACGGGCAGAATTGGATGAGGTAACCAGAGAGCGATTACAAGTGTAAAATACAAAGATAACATTTGAGGATTAGGCTAGATAGGTAGAAGCGGTTTTTGAATAATTTTGTTATTGAAAAAACGCGTCCATTTTTCAAGCCGACTCCGATAGGACGTTTTCAATCAATTCAAAAGCCACTAAAGTCAGTTTTCTCTAAATAGGTCTACGTAAATAATATCAATAGAGGATAAACTATGAAAATGAGATTGCTTCCACTCAGGTTAGATATGTTTAAGAGTATTGTGAGCTAAACGGACGCCTCGCGACGGCTTGACGTCATGTCTTGTCGATTAGGCGTGACGTAAATGTGAGCATACTTTTGTAATTTATTTATTGGTTTAGTAATAATGTCATGTGACCAAAATATTTTGGAGGAAAATCATGAGCCGTGTTCCTTAAAAAATAAATAGGATACAACTTAATGTGAGAAACAAAATAATGTTATTATAAACCACTTGAGCTAACTATAAAAGATTTATAATCGCGAAAATTCATTTTCTTTCCAAATTGACAAGATATACTATACTATGTCTCCCGTCTTTATTTTTTGTTGAAAACATATTTAATACGTTTTTCTTTTGTTTTGTGGGAGTCGTACTGTAATGAAAATGTATTTTGCTGTAGAGATTCACTCATTATTTTAGTCTAGTGATTTTTAATTGCATTTTTACCTTTTCAAATATCAATTACGGTCATATTAATTTTGTATGAAGCACGAGATACGATTAGCACATATTTTCGTGTCAAAGCAGAGTAAAAAAGTTGTTTTTAAAGTATGCCTTAGATTTACGCTCCACGCAAAGTTAAAACGCGGTTTGGCACAATTTAGTATTTCCTAATGGCACTAAATTATCTAATACTGATTCGATTTTACGTATAATTAAGTACTATTTTGCCAAAAATATTGAAGCAAAATGCCGTCGCGTGGCGTCCTCGTCTATTTTATAAAAAATACAATAGCTGCAATGAGATTCATTAAATACAATCCTTAGTATATAAATAATAATTGTTATATATTGCCAACGATCGTGCACTATCTACTATACTAATACAAATCCAAGACAAATATAAGAAATTAGTTCTTTTTTTTTCAAACTAAATTATTTGAGATCTTCGCCTTAACTTTAAAAAAATGAAATGCGTTTTCTTTGATTAGGTCCCGCATAGGGCCAAGTATTGCTTCTCGAGTAAAAATTGACTTATCCTAAGTTAATGAGCCAATAAGTACCTTAACGCTATTTTTTTTTTAAATACTGATAAATTCCCTCTGTGGCCACTCCGAGTACGCGGCAAGACAAACAACCTAAATTACGAAAAATAAAACAAAGTACATATAGGAACTATTGTAAGAAAAAAAGCTGCATACGCAGGTTTACAACCTATCCTCCGGTAGGCGGGTGGGGTTTTCCTCAAAATTCGAAATATTGCTCATATTTAGATATACATGGGGAGGCCGTACATAGCGCCCCAGTCGACTCCCTGGAACGAAGACATATCGACCCCGGCGAGGGAATACGCGGTCCCGAATTGGGGCATAGTTGGGGCCGGTTGGGGTTGGGGGGGCGCTACGAGAGCGGCAGTAGCCGCCTGGGCAGCCGTAGGCAGTGCGTATGGCGCGTATCGATAAGCATGGGCGGCCCCGACCGTAGGCACTGCGCCTACGCCGCCAGCCGTAGCGTAAACCAGCCCTCTCCCAGGGCGCAATACTAAACGCTTCCCTAAAGCGAGCGGTGCGGCTGCCACAGCTTCCTTAGGCTGAGCGCGCTTGCATTCAACCTTTTTATTCTTAATAGTGTGGAAGTGGATATCACAGACGCGTTCGACCGCCTCTTCCGAGTGGAAAGTGACGAAACCGAAGCCTCGATGGCGTTTGGTCTGCTGATCCATCAGCATGACAGCGTCTTCGACGAGACCGAACTGTGAGAAGTAAGCTCTGACCTCCTCAGCCGACGTGTCTTGCCCGACGCCTCCGACGAATATCTTCTTGGTTTTGGCTGGTCGAGGCGCAGATTTGGGGGTGGCGTGTTTGGGGTCGATTCTTTTGCCGTCGAGCGTGTGGACCGGCACAGCTAGGACCTTGTCGACTGACGTCGCCTCCTGGAAGGTAATGAAGCCGAAGCCGCGCGATCTCTGCGCGGCGTTGGGTTAGTGGGGGGCTTTGGTTGGGGATATGTCTTTGAGATTTTATAGAAAGACAATTTGCAGCCTTATTTGCATTGGAATAAGATACGAGTTCTTAATATACTTCGTTGAAGACCAGTTGGATTAAATACATATTAATTTCTTTTAGTTCAATTGCTAAATTCTTTCTTGATAAACCTAGAAGCCTAGAGAAATACTCATGTCAATTTCCAAGTTTGTAATTTACATTATGTTACAAAATTGGTGATGAGATAGTGAATGCGGCAGTGGATTTGACTTTTATATGAAGAAGTTCGATTCGACAGATTTTCTGAATCTTATAGACAAAACAGCAATTTGAATTTTATAGCATTTGTAACAATAATTCTCATTGAAAGATTTGCTATTTGACTTATTTTAGACCCTTCAAAACCCATTTTAAGAATAGATGAGTCATTCAAATCTGTGTTTCTGTCTTGTTTTTAAATTTGAATGATATGTGGAACGAAGTATTTATATTAGCATCTTCGTGTTCTTTTTAACTGTGATCGATGTTTTCTATTTTCCGTAGATCTTAAAGTCTGCTACATTTTGTCTTTTGTAAAATAATGTGGTATAAACAATCTCAAAGACATATCATTTTTATTTATACTGGATAAAAATATTTGCCAATGACAAAAAATTAAGAGAACAATTCTGGTAAAATCAAGATTATCTTCTAGATTAGAATATTTATGATGATCTGTTTTTAAATGTTCTTCCATATTTTTTGCCACAAAAAAAATAGCCTTTAATAAAAAGGGAATTGCTTTCTTGATTCTACTAAAACACATTTTTAACTACAAGAAATATTAAACTAAGCGTCTAAACTGTAATTGTTACAACTACTTTTAGAAAAAATCTTTTAAAAATTACAGGAAATCAAGAGCACATTTCCCGTAGAAAACTGTTTTCACTTGTCAACTGCGTGGCAGCGTTTTTGGGATACAAATTTTAACATGGACCAACCAAGATTGTAATTTATTTCGGTTCTCAATATTCAGAACATTAAGAAAAGTTTATACTTTATGTGGGTTCTCAGTATTAAGAACCATAAGGAATGGGAAAGAACCTGCCAGATTATAATAAGGTTCTTACCACAATAATTGATGTGGGTTCTCATTAAAATGGGTAAGAATCCGTCAAATTATAAGCAATCTCATCCCACATTAATTTATGTGGGTTCTCAATAAAATGCATAAGTACCAGACACAAAATTATTATTAGGTAGCCGAAAATATTATATAAGACAAAGTTGCAGTTGACAAGTGTAAAGCAAATGGAAAATTGTTAGAAATCACACTAGAAATACTTTTAAAATGTCAAATAATCTATAATAAAAACCCTCCTATAATTACTTAGTCCTATTATACCGTACAGGGGACAAAATATTAGTACTTCCATGCTGAGACTTACTAAAATATAGACAAAACTATTTTATATTTATGTTATTAGCTTCTTACAGGGTTACTTTGTTAAACTATATTAATTTGTAATATAGGTGAGAGGTACTAATTAGCGAGATCATAACTCAGTACATTTCTACTTAATTATTAAAATCTATTTTGTTGATCATACCATAAATTATCGCCATTTTTCATTACTGGCGAAAACTAGCTTTTTAAACCTAAGATTTAAGAAAAATGTATCGACAAATCACTAAAGCAATAAGTGTTTTAGTAAGTAACAATAGAAACGGTTTAGTTTTATCTAAATACCTATCTAACCGAGCACGAATGAACCCTTTCAAATTACTACCAAATTATCGGAGCACTCATAGTTTTGTAGGTACTAGAATTACTTTAGTCTACGAAATGTTAGTGTTTCTACTAATTCGGTTAGGTTTCTGTTAACTAGATTGTTCTGTGGAGTAGCTAGGCTAAATGAGTGATTTTAAGTTTATTGGTTTGGATTTACATTGTCGGTGTTGCTATGTATGGTTATTTTTCGTGATGGATGTTTTTGGCGTTGAATATTTTTTCGAGTTGGACATTTTTAATGCATCCCTAATATATAGGGTCCAACTTAATATGCTGACACTTTTTTAAGAGGATGATCAGACCGTCAAACTGAACAACTTTCTCTATGGGACCAACATCGAAATCGCAAAAAAAAAATCAGCTCTTCCATACAAAATTGCAAACCTACTCGAGCCAAATGTATGGGACAGCTTATTTTTTTTTGCGATTTCGATGTTGGTCCCATAGAGAAAGTTGTTCAGTTTGATGGTCTGAACATCCTCTTAAAAAAGTGTCAGCATATTAAAAAGGACCCTGTATAACGACAGCGTAACAAACAAACTTACATTTGCATTCATAATATTAGGGATTGTTACGCTATCACGCAAAAACTACTTAACCGATTTTAAAAATTATTTCACAATAGAATGCTACATTATCCCTGAGTAACATAGGCTATATAAAACGGCCAAGTGTGTGTCGGGAAAAACTAATTCTCAGGCGGTACGACGTTCGCCGGGTCAGCTAATATGTCATTTATGTCGTTGAGAGCATCGTTGGCGCGTTGCAGAGAGGTATGGACATTCAATCATTAGGATCCGGGTTCTAATCCGCACGATTTTTCTAACTTTATGTAAAGCTCTTTTCTGCTCTTAAACGGTGATGGAAAACATCGTGAGGGAACCTGCATACACTGAAGAACAAATTCAGATGCATAGTACGTATTAATTTTGGGTTTTAATTATTCAGAAATCTTTCATATTTGACGAGGGCGTTACTGAACGGTAAAATTACTCTTAAATTATATCTTCATAGCAACACCGACATTACAGGGGGCGTATAAGTGTCAAAACTAATCAGAAGTGTGAGTTTATAAATCGACTACTAGACAATGAAGTCCAGTGAACGAGATATTTCATGTTTAGTAATCGGAAAGTTGTCAAAGATAAAGGTCTAAGAAAGATAAGTCTATAACCTAACAAAATCTAGAATGTTAGTGACTCTAGCATGCCAGTAATTCTATACTGTTATTGTGTACCTACATACATCGGATCAACCATAGCCCAACTATTGTTTACCTGTTGTGTGCCATGAACAGAGAAAGACAACTAAAAGGAATTCACAGGGAAACATGATTATAAAAAAAGATCACCCCATTACTTACAAGTGGGATTTAAATACTACCTATCCACCCGCGCCCGCGTACTGCACGCACTGCGCGTACCTTACGCACGATAATAATTTAAAAATGTTGTTAATCATCAATACAAATTATAAACATTGATAATGCAATCTGTTATCATTAGCAAAACAAGTGACCCGGTTCAGTTTCGCCAACGTTATTATTATCTACTAGCCACCTGGCTAGCTTGTTGCCAAAAATCTGGGTTAGAAACCCCTTAGTCGCTTCCTACGACACCTACGGAACTCAATGTGTGGTCCCGAAATCCCACGATTTCCCTGTTCATGGCACACAAAAACTTCAGTTACGTAGTACCTAATATCCTTAACTACCTATAACCAAGTCCTAACAACCATTTCGACATTTTACACTCTATTCACTGACCGAATAAGGTTGGTATTCCGTCGTCGATGCCTATAGGCTGTCTTAGAGAAAACGTTTTAGTTATTATCTTTTATATTGGTCTATCTTATGGTTTATGTTGTTTAGTAAAATGCAAGGTTTTTTTAAGATTTAAACTTAGTGAAAGTTGGACAAAAATCTCCTCTCTTATATTTAATTTTATGGTTGTCCCGGGAAAAAAAGTAAAATCGCAGTACTACATCGAAGAAAGAGTCTCGCCAGTCTCGGCTCTTTACCGCTCTCGCCTTCGGCTCGAGCTTGCGATCCAGCCTCGACTGTAATGAACAACTCAGCTCACTTGTATCATTTACCAACTAAAGTTTAAGGGTATTCAGATAATGAAACTAAACAACTTTTCTTTAGGAAATATGGGTCGAAAAAACAAGAAAAAACATTTTAGACCTTCCATACAAAAGTCAGGATCAGCCGTTCGATTTTCTATGGGAGGGCTAACATTTAAATTCTTCTAGTATTTCGACCCATGTTCCTCAGGGAAAGTTGTACAGTTTTATTATCTGAATCCACTCTTAACAATACTTAGGGCCAGATTCACCACATATTTTCATACAAAATACGTCAAACTATCTGTCGGATAAGCTAACAAGAACTTACTCATAAGTGGTGAAACAGGCCCTTACAGTAATTAAAAAATCGATGTGTGGAAATAAAACACCTTCGAGACGAAATAATATTTCTAATTATTTTTGTCCAATCATTCATCATTTTCCCACTTTTTTTTCGTTCATCCTCCTTTTTTTCCATTGGTTTTTAAA
Source organism: Agonopterix heracliana (assembly GCA_963693445.1). Taxonomy (NCBI): domain Eukaryota; kingdom Metazoa; phylum Arthropoda; class Insecta; order Lepidoptera; family Depressariidae; genus Agonopterix; species Agonopterix heracliana. Next base: position 394,205 of record OY856333.1, on the reverse strand, counting down.
CATTACCTTGCATTTTACTAGATAATTTAAAAAAAACATGTACAAAACTATCAGAAAGAATAAATGATCAATTCGAATCTGTTCTCTACAGTAACACAGTTACATACGAAATACAAATATTAAGTAGAAAACCACAATTATGTCCTTAATAAGAACGAAAACTGAATAAAATTTCAATTAAAATTTCGCCTCAGAAAAAAATCTCGTAGAGAGGGGTTCACTTCCATACAACGCATAATAAAATTGATAAGTACAAACGCAAGAACCAACGCCTTAGAAATCGTAAAACGAGTAATGTGTTTTGGGGATTTTGGGTTATACCATAAACCACTTTTGACGCAAAAAGTGGAGAATCTGTGATTTTCTACTCAATATTTATATTTCCTCCACCGATCCGCACTGGACCCGCTTAGTGGAGTATCCCCCACTCCCTCACCATTATTCCAGGCCTTTGCCCTTCAGAGAACAGACCGAACCACACCGTCCAACCCTCACCTGGGTCACAGGGTCCTTCATGATCAGCACGTCGGTGACCGGCCCGAACATGGCGAAGTACTCCCTTAGCTTCTCCGAGCTGGTCTGCCAGCTGAGGCCCCCGACGAAGAGCTTGCTCGGGGAGGGGGATGTGGTGCCTGTCGTTGCTGTCACGGGGGTCGAACGGCCTGATGACGGGGAGGTTTCTGTGGGGGGAGGGTTTCAGGGGTTGAAATTATGTTTGTGATAGGGTTTTGGGGCCAGTGCAGGTTCAAATTTTTTTCAAAGCTTTCATATCTTCGACTGTCAATCTTGACATATAAGTTTATCAAAGCATAAACATTGAATTAGATAAGCTTCCATATTGCCCAGCCTTAAAGTTGAATATCCAATACATAATGGTGTTACGAGTAGGCCAAGGCTATCAGCCCCATTGACACACCCTTGATGTGGCTAATAGTTATGATTAAATATAATTTACAAGCTACAGCCTGTGACTTTGTCTGACTTAAAAAAGTGACTTATATATCCATTTTTATTTATAATAAGGTATACTCCATTCCAAATGGCAAAAGGAGTAGAGGACGACAATCGAAACGATGGGAAGATGAACTTAGAAGAGTTGCCAGTCCAGAATGGATAAGAGTGGCGAGAGATAGAGAAATATGGAAGTCTTTAGAGGAGGCCTTTGTTTTCGGTACTACTGGTGAAACGTGGATGTTCTGACGTTTCAGAATATCTCTGACTACCCCCTCTGGGAATATAGTCGTGAGCATATGCTTATGCTTATTAGTATGGATGTAGTCAGTTGGTAAGCCTTGAAAATAAACAAATTTATTTCTTGCTTCTCGGCATAGGATGAACCACACAATTTGTTAGAGATGACTAAAGGATAATGGAATAAAATAATCGTTTTATTTGAAAGATCCCATTAATACAAAAATCCCACTTTTTAGTACGAAAGTCACAGACATCTTGAATTTTTTCTCAAAAACAGGGGGGTTCCTCACCCCAAAACTATGAAGAGGGGTTGAAGGATGTCTCCTCCCCTTTCCCCCCCTTTTTATTAGTACAAATTCGAACCGCAGAATGCGAAACTTCCACCCATAAGCAAAATAAAATGGTGTCCACTTACTGATTTGTTGAGCTGCGATCTGTTGCTGCTGATGTTGCTGGTGGGCCGCTGCGGCCGCTGTGGCCGCCGCGTGGGCCGCCGCCTGGGCACTGAGCACATGGGCCGTCAGCTCCTGGCCCACCAGCCCGCCCTCGATCACCTCCACACCGCCCAGAGCGCCGCTGGAATAAAGCCCCATCATCTTGAACAACTTGCTTCGAAGACACTCGAAAAACACTTAGAAACTTTCGTATTAAACTTAAAACTGATATAGTTTCGTTTGTTGAGATATCGAGACTAAATTGGAGATTAAAAGCTTATTAGAAGATATATTTTCACGGTTAAACTTTGAAATTGAAAAGCGGTGAAAATTTTGTCAAACTTTTTCTAAAACAATTGAACGTTGACGGCCAGCTAGATTTTGTTGAATGAAAGAGACTTTATATGTGTTTACAAAGTTTTGATTACATTTCAAATATCGCTATCATTCTGCTGCTATTTTCTGAAGAAAATATGTTATTGTAAACAAACAAAACTAAATTTTTGGAGGTGGCCATTACTTTTTTTTATTTATTTATTTTTTCTAGTGTCAACAAACAAACGGTCAAACGTCATTCATATCTATGGGAAGACACTATGCACGTCCGGTCCACGCGCATCCAAAATTTCGTACAGACAATAATGTCCAACCGGTGCAAAGGAATCCACTGTCAAACTCATTTAGCTGGGTTTCGAAAAACTGGTCGTACGTGTTTGCTCCGAACAAATTATGCCCGACCCGTTCATAGGAATCCATTTTCGTACTCGAGTGAATGGACGCGAAAAACCAGCTGTACAACGATTGATCGTGCATAAACATTGCGAACAAGTTATGCACGGCCAAGTTATTGACGTACGTTCCATAAGAATCCCTTTGGATTCGTATGAACGGAGCGTACAAAATGTGGACGTGCGTTACACCCCGAACATTTCATGCCCAGCCAGTTTTTCGCGGTTGATTTATGCCCGGCCCATTCATTGGAATCCCTTCCGGTTTAAAAGTTGCGGGAATTTCAAACTGGAAAATGACCATAGACAAAGTAAAGTCCAATTTAGACTACCGCAACGTGAATCGATCTTTTTTTTAAATAATTTATTGTTTCGGAAAGGCAATGGCCCTACTAGCCCTTACATCCTGGTCTTTAGTGATAGATATTGTTACCCGCGACGGAACGGAGATCGTGTATGCGTTTAGGGTGAGAGGTTGTTTGTTTTTTTTGTTTGTTTGTGCAAAACCAATGTTCCCATTTATCTCCAAAACGGCTAGACTGATTTAGATTCGGTTTTCTGTAAAGGGTTTGTGATTAATCAGCGATAGTTCTAAGATAGGTGATGCAGTGCTATCTTGCCAGAAGGCGCTGCAGTAAACATTTTTCTAACGTCAAAATGAGTTTTTGCGCCTTTACGCCGAAACGGCTTGACCGATTTGGATGCGGTTTTTTCTTCAGTGCTTGAGGTTTACTTGAAATGATAGGTTTGATTGTGACAAACTACCAGGGAACGCTGATCCGGTTTTTTTGGTCAAATGCTTGCTAGTAGACCTTGTTTGGGCTCTTTTGATAGCGTTTGGTGAGTTGCTTCTGTACATGAACGTCTGAGGGTCTGATGATACAAAAGAACAACATAGTGGGTAGCTCTGTGAAGGCACATAGCTAGGAAACCATGTTCGGGCTCTTTTGATAGCATTTGGTGAGTAGCTTCTGTATATAAACCAATCAATCAATCAATATTTATTGCTTTTTCATGTGGTTTACAAGATGTTCTTATAAATATTTAACAAGTTCCTGACATGAACCCTGTGAGGGCACAGCAAATAAAACAAAAAAACTGCTGATGGTCTGATGATGGATCAGAAGAACATCGTTGGAAACTATGTGGAGGCACGTAGTAAGTAGGTAAACCATGTTGGTTGGTTGGAGAAGGCTGCCTGTTCGCGACAGTTATTATTATGTATAGATTTATAGACATAAGTTAGTCGTAAGCATTTTTACTTAGCATTGTATTTTATATTTTGTTGTTATGTTTGTACATGTAATTAGCATAAGTTCGTAAATAAAAACCAAAAAGATTACTAGTTTAATTTCGGGATTGATCGAGTAGCACTCTCTCGCTCCCCAGCTCAGGTTGTCTCACTCACACGCACACGCGCCCCGCCCGCACACGATTGGTGCAAGCGGGACTCGCGAATCGCGGAACGTACCCGGAGTTGAGACACCCTAGCGGGGCAGATAAGAAGCGATAGAATCGGAGATCGACACAGTCTGCCACGAGGACAGTCTGCCACGTCCGAGTGCACACGCGTTCGCACCCCCCCGCGCGTCTCCGCGCCCCCCAGTGCATCCAGCGCGGTGCCGGCTGACCGACCGCAGTTTAAACCGGCGCCGCGCTTTCGCGACCGAGCCACCGTGGCACCCCAGTGCGTCCCAACGCCCTTCGCAGGGCTCCTCTTTGATTCCCCCTGCCCCGTACGAGGAGTCCCTCGTACCGGTGCGCAGGGCTCCGCGCAGTCCGACGCTGCGCCCGCGAACGCGAAAGCGCTAGTGTAAGCGCACCGGACTGCGCCCGCGACTGCCCCTATGTCGCCCACCCGCGGAAACCCGCGACGAAGCCCGACGGAAGATCGTCGCCCAGCTGTGAAGCCCACTCACGTCCACGCCTCCTCGTCGAGCCGTCAGGACTGTGGGCCCCTGCACAAACCTTCCCCGGACGACGACACTGCCGGTTAGAAGCTCGCTCACCGGGCCTCCCCCAACGGGGTCCCACCCGGTGGGTTCGAACTCGCCGGCAGCTCCTCGCGACCTCCAAACAGCTCTTTTCAGGGCTAAACCTAGCTTTTCTCAACGTACCCTCCGGTACGTTGATTATTTTGCTACCCGCGGAATGCTCAGCGTACCCTGCGGTACGTTGAGTATTCAGCTACCAGCAAAATAACGTCGACGCCACATCTCATTTTATTTTTATCGGGGTACCCTCCCGATAAAAATAAAAAAATATGTCCCCCCGTTCGAGCGGACGACACGCCCCCCCCCCCCCCCCCCCCCGAACCCAGCAACGCACCCGCATCCCCGTGGCCACCTCTGCCGCGCCCTCACCTCGCCGCTGCGGAGCCCGCTCACGTCCAAGACTCCCCAGAGAGTCGTCAGGACTGTGGGCCCCTCCGCAAGCCCCCCAAGAAGACCCACTGCCGGTGTGTAGGTCGCTCACCGGGCCTCCCCCAACGGGGTCCCACTCGGTGGGCTTGACCTCACCGGCAGACCCCCAAGAAGCGACCACCGCTGCGGAGCCCGCGCGCGCCCGGTCGAGTCGCCAGGACCGCGCGCCCCTCCGCAGCCCCCCCCCCGGACTGACCTCCCTGCCGGCCTGCCACCCGGCAGGCACATGCTTCCCTGATTGACCCCATTGATGCCTGAGTCCAGTACCTTGGACTCACCTCGCTGCGGAGCCTGCGCACCGTGGATCCCCCGTGGACCCCTGGCGACCTAAGGGCGGAACCGCTGGTCACGGATCCCCCTGGGACGCCTACGGACCGTGGGCGAACCGTCGGAGGACGGGCCTCCCGCGGCCAAACAACCCCCGAGATGACCTCACTGCCGGCCGCAGGATCGCTCACCGGGCCTCCCCCAACGGGGTCCCACTCGGTGGGCTTGATCTCGCCAGAAGCCACCAGACTACCACAAGGCACCGCCAGGTGCCACCCCAAGGACCCGGCCGTCTCAACGGCCGGCGAAAGAAACCACAGGCAAGAGGCCAACGCCTCGGTACTGTCTCCCCGCGACCCCCCTTCGGGGGGCCGCGAGAAGAATACCTCAAGCAAGATCGACACGAACCAAAAGCATTCTGACTACAGACTCCGAAAAAACAAGAGCTCCGATCACTCCTGAAAAAACTGCAAGGCAACAAACAGAAAACAGAAGAGTTTCATTTCTTCAACAATCCAGCACCCAGTACACAAGGGACGAAATATTCGAGCCCGCCGTCCCGTACACTGCCATTGCCACCTGTTCCCGATTTCAATGAGGGATTTTCAGAAAGTCATTAAAAAAGAAAAAGTAGTTCCTAATGGCTCAATAGATGGCGTTGACGAGACAGGGGCGAGCGACCTTGCAGATAATAAAATACAAATAAAATCGTAAGAATTTGTGTATGTAAGTAAGCAGCAAAATATGAGCATATAGGGTCTTCTTAATATGCTGACACTTTTTTAAGAGGATGATCAGACCACAAAATTGAACAACTTTTTCTATGGGACCAACATCGAAATCGCGAAAAAAAAAATCAGCTGTCCCATACATTTGGCTCGAGTCTGTTTGCAGTTTTGTATAGGACAGTAGATTTTTTTTTCTCGATTTCGATGTTGTTCCCATAGTGAAAGTTGTTCAGTTTGATGGTCTGATCATCCCCTTAAAAAAGTGTCAGCATATTTAGTTGGACCCTGTATATTTCGTCAGCGGACGCGTCTGACTCAGTGACATGCATTTTTGTTTACTTTTAGCCTAAAATTTTCGCCTTCAGACCCCTCTCTCTTCAACGCCATCTATCGCCGTTATGATGAACTACGTTTTAGTAGCTGTCAGAAAACTCCTCATTAGACACAAACTCATAAAACTGAAAAAAGGTTGTTCATTACAGCAGGGCATGAAATGGCAGCCCCGACGGATTTTCTAGATTTTGGTCTAATATACTTATATTACTCTTTGATTTTGGTTTATTATCTTTCGTTACCTACTTTCTTTAAGTCGAGGGTTTTTCAAAAACTTTATTTAATCCTTTTTCGAATAACGTTTACATCCGTGAAAATGCGAGGGTGGGGTGGTACACATATTCCAATTTTCAGGGGAGTTTCACGCAAAAATCAATCCGAATCAAACGGGAGCGCCTTCTTTATTTCTCACTTTTACTATATTGTTCTCCATTAACCCATCCCGTGTCGAGGCTCTGCCAAACAAAAAACGCTCGCGTGTCGCTGTGTTTTATACAATGAAATTTTTTTTTACCACCTTTTAGAAAAAAATATTTTTCGATGTTATGATGTTATAAAGATAATAAATTATAATTTACATATGAATATTTTTTGTTTATCTTGTACTCAAGCACGTATCCAGACTTTTGTTTCGGAAGGGGGGAGGGGGGTATTCATTGAAAAACAATGAAAAGCGAATAGCTGGAATCACTTTTTCATACAATTATTCGGATACGTGCTTGCTTTTTTAGAGATCAAATTTAATATGTTTGGCGACTTCTAGTGGATTTTTATGAACCGTTTTCATAAAATCTAGCGACTTTTTGATTTGATTCTAATTAAGGCTTGGCTCAAAGGTCAATGTATTCAGGCTATAAACATAAAAAAATAAATTGTGGAGTTTCCACCACGTTTCCACGGAGTTTCTTTTTCTCTAGGCATACATTACACGGTAGGTTTTGCGTCAGTCAAAACCATCAGTCATGAATGACGGTGACTGACGGAATGAATATTTATATGATATCGACATCATGCAACCGCATTACACGATAGGTTATTCATCAGTCACAGCCGTGACCTGTGGCCGTGACTGTGGTAAAACTGACAGCAAAACCTACCGTGTAATGTATGCCTATGCGGCAATACTGCGGGGCTAGTACGCCAACCCGCGATAGCGTGATATAGCGCTATCACGCTTCCGCTCTCTTTCTATTTGCACGCGATAGAACGAGACAGAAGACTAAATTTGACAGATGGATGTGTTAAATGTGGTTGGCGTACTAGCCCCGCTGGTCGACGGCCCGTTTTCATTCTTACCGCGATCTTAACGGAACGGACCGGGTGAAAACGGGAGTGTGTAAGGCGATATATGACGTTTGCATAGCCGTTGGACCTTCCGTTTTCCATTCTGTTCTTACCGGAACGGGTGAAAACGGTATGTGTATGGCCAGCCTTAAGAACTTTGTTAATACGAACCAAAAAGAGTTTTGCGCGGGAAACAAGACGAAACGGGCGGACTTTGTTTCTTAATTTTCTAAATTAGTTTTTCGTGACTATTGTTATGATAATGTGGTGGAATTAGTATAATAATGTGCCTTTAATGGAGAACAATATAGTAAAAGTGAGAAATAAAGTAAGGCGCGACCGTTCGATTCGGATTGATATCCCCGCGTAAAACTTCCTTAAACATTGCAATGTGTGAACCACCCTCGCATTTAAGTTACGATTAACGAAAAACTGCCAAAGACTACGGATTCCTGTCAATATTGAAAACTTATTGAAGACATCGGCAAATACAAACTTGATCTCGGAAATGACACAAGGAAATGACGAAAACCACAGAAATTACATTATTACGGAAAAACGAAAATTACTTGGAATATGAAGTCTTGGGAATTTTTTAAATTTTAACACAGATCAGGCACATTATTTATATTTTATAATGAATTTATAAGAAAAAGACAAAATCAGACTTGGCTGCATGGGCTATGTTCCCTTTGCCTTTCCGCAAGGATAAATGCAACAACAACAACAACCAAAAAAAATTTTTTTTCTTATTTATTTACTAGCCTGGTTACTAGACCTTTTGGCTAAATCTTATATTATTTTTAATTTTCTTCTGCTTTCACATTAACCCGTTGTTATTCGACGTTTTGATGGTTCTTTGGAGTTTTGGAGACAATCGAAAGACGCAGGAAAAGCAGAGAAGTCCACAGGAAAGAGGTAAACCGACCGCTTTGCCGCGCTAAAATTACGGGACGCTTTTCCTGTTTACGACCCATGCACCATCATATTTCACTGAACTATATACGACATAATGTAATACTGGACACTTGCCACCAATTTTACGAACCAAGTCACTATAAAAAATAAAAATTCGATGAAATATGAGGACTCCAAACGTCAGCTACCAAATCCCGCCAAAAACTCCACCACCAAAAACTAAAATATCTGATTGTTGCCAGACCACGAAATAGAATATTTACAGTCATACTTTCTTTGAATCTAAAATAAATTATAACATGCGTATTTTTTTATTATTTTCCATACGAAATTAACATATCATTTGTCGTAATCCTTTGCGGGTAGAATAGATAATTTACTGTTATTCATTCCAGAGATAAGTTTTCTACCGCCTCGAGATGGTATTTTCTACACTGGTATCACCGTTGTTTACATTTTGTCGCTCTAAAGGCCTCCGCACATTGCAGCGATTTTATCGAGCGATATTATCGCTGCGATTTTGCGATATTTATTTCTAGTACATTTTGTATGGGGACCCGCGCGATCCTACACACTCCCGCGATATATCGAGCGATAATGTCGCTGCGATTTTGCGATACATAAGAATAAATGAAAGAAGACTAAGAATGAAATTTATCAAGCAAAGGTGAGCGGAAGTGTTGGGAGAGGCCGTCCGAGGAAAACATACCATGATCAAATCAATGATCTTTTCCGAAAAGGACAAGTGCGTAGTACTCAATCGACGGAAGTGCATGAAGAGATGTATGAATGTGAATGAGGCTAAAGAGGTGTGTCAGAGTCGTAGCGTGTGGCGGTCCGTGGTCTCTGCCTACCCCCTTGGGACAATGGCGTGAGCTTATGTATGTATGTATTTTGCGATATTGGTTCTCAATACATTTTGTATGGGGACGCGCTCGATCCCACACACTGCAGCGATATTATCGCAACCTGACGCAATCTCTTTCGACTACATTCAGTGGTGGGGCGCATGCGCGACGCGAATCGCGTTATCGCTGCAGTGTGTAAGGTGTCGCGATATCGCTGTCGTTAATATCGCTCGTTAAAATCGCTGCAGTGTGCGGAGGCTTTATTTCCTGAATGGAGTATTGATCATCATATCTGTCATTGTATGTTGAATGAGGGATTTTCAGAAAGCCATTAAAAAGAATATGTAGTTCCTAATGGCTCGATAGATGGCGTTGATGAGACAGGGGTGAGTGACCTTGCAGATGATAAAATACAAATAAAATAGTAAGAATTTGTGTTTTTAAGAAAGCAGCAAAATATGAGCATATATTTCGTCAACGGATGCGTCTAACTCAGAGAAATGCATTTTTGTTTACTTTTTAGCCTAAAATTTTCGTCTTCGGACCCCTCTCTGGTCAACGCCATCTATCACCGGTATGATGAACTACGTTTCAGTAGCTGTCAGAAAACTCCTCATTAACTAATAATCAGAAACATGAGTTGCTCTGTGGCTTTGCTATTGGGTGGTCACGTGCGCGTCGGTTGCCCCATCCCCGGTCCACAGTGGAACTCCAGTGGTGGCTCAGGATATTGTTCTTTTATAAGAACAACCCTTGAAGTCACCAAAATATCAATATAACCGTACAACGTCAAGCACTTTTGCTATAAAAACTCGACATTGGCAAAATCATCACATACCCAAGATGGCAGCCATTTTTTAAAATATAGAATAGAATAGAATCAGAAACATGCCCATGCCATGAATTCGGTATGTAATGTTTTTTTTAAACAACGAATTGCGTTGTTGTTCATGTATTGTTAGTGTGCTTAAATAAATAAAATAAAATACACTACCTTTTTTGTAATAGCTGTCAGTAAATCCCCCATTTAAATTAAACTAAAATAAAGCAACAAAAACGATCTAGCGAATGAGATTGCGTTAATTGGTACAGGCCTTAAAACCATAACCAATACACACGGCGGAAGTGAAAAAATTTAAAAGAAAACTGTGTCCAATCAGAACTAGGCAATCGTTCTACCAATAGGAATCCAGCAATTCCACCAATTAGGCGAGTTGGGATTCGGATGGTCGGGATGGACAAAACTTGGTCGTGCATGATTTGTGCGTTACAAAACAGAACGGGCATGCTTGGTCCAGGCTGATCATGCACGTCCCGTCTATCCATGTACATTAAGGATTCGTATGCTTGGTTGCCAATAACAGGACGCGAATAACGCATCCGTACATAGTTGACCTGGACATGGAATGCACGGCACGAGCAACCGCGACCGAATATTTTAAATACATGTACATCGATAACTGGCCGTCTAAAACTCTCTGTACGAAACGGGATGGCAATGGCTGGATGGGAATAAACAATCCGCGCCAATTATACGCGTAGGAATACGTACGCAGAGTTTTGTCCGACCCATCCATTCAAGTACAAACAGTACTTCAAAAACGTGTACTTGGATAACTGGCCGGGCAAAACTGGCTGGCCAATGACCGCACCCCACTAAAATCTAACTGAGTTAGTGAGATGAGTGAGTATAATAGGTGAGTAAGATCATGAACAAAATATTTCTTGTATTTCAAAATTTAAGGAAAGTGGACTTAAGGACTAAAGATTAAGGACTAAATCTCTCTCCAAGTGGTCCTAAGAATCCTAAATAAGTAACAATAGTAGGACAAAATCTTTTGAATATTCAACAATGCATGTTTATGGACAGGAGTGCGATTTTTGAATGTCATTCGGTGAGCTCAACAGTTGAAAATGTCAAAATAACTATGGAGATATGCATCTTACTACTGCATGAGTTGACTTTCAAAAATCATACTACAGGAGAGCGATTTTTGAAAATCAAATCAGCAGTAAAAAGATGCGTATCTCCGTAGTAATTTAGACATTATCAACAGCTTAGCTCACCGAATGAGATTAAAAAATCGCACTCCTGATCTGTATAAAGTTAGTAACAAACAAGCTGCGTTAAATAAAGAAAATACGCCTCCATATTTATCCAGCTTTACCAAGAACATTCCGAAACATCTCTTCTATACCCCACGAAGCTCAAATGTAATACGAAACATATAGCTCGACGGAAAGAGCTTTTATTTTATTTAAAATGAACTTATTCCTGTTTCATCCAGCTGCTCCACAAAAATTACCCTCCTACGAGTTGCGCATTTCATCTCAAGGAGGATAACGTTCCCCTCTCTTTCACACGCATAAGTTTTCCCGCGACACAAACATTACGCTGTACCGTTTCACGAATGTCCTTGTTCTTGTTTCACAAAAGAGTTTTCCCTATTATTTTCTCCCTCACACGTTTAGAGGGTGTTGGGTGGACTCCTCATAGCCATGGGCTCCTAGTATTTGCGCGCGGTTTCTACCCTCAAACATTTGATTCGGTTTGTCAACATTAATGAATTATGTACACCTTCATTAATGGAGCTATTTTATTTAATATTTCATAAGATTTTTAGAATTTTTTATAACTTTTGTTGTTTAATTGGATATAAAATTGTACCATACCAATTTAAAACTGTTAAGCTCTTAATTTGCATGAAAAATACTTAGATTAGATTCGGTCCAGTATAATCTAACTTTGCAAAGTGGCTTGATAGATGTTCGCAGCCGAAATCTTTTCCTTTTGAGAAAAATCTTGAGCAACTATAAATCAAGCAGGGCGGACACACGCAATTTATCTTTTTGCGAAACATAATCGCTTAGTCCAGCACTGGTAGCATGCGACACGTGATACGGCTGTATCACGTCTTTTATCTCGTTCGTTCGCGCGCAAATAGAAAGAGAGCGAAGGTGTGATAGCGCTGTATCACTGCGGCATGCTAGCTATGCAGGGAGATCTATTCGTCAGAAAGGCTCTTTGACCAGAAAATGCTGTATATTTTTGTATGCGATTTACGAAATTCGTCTCGTATTATTACGTTGGTATTTGGATTATAAATGTCTTTTATTATTATTCTTAAACATCTCTTATACTTTTTTTTTTTCTTAAAGGAACATTTATTGAAATACAGAACACCAGTGCAAACGTAATCAATCCTACAAACTACAAATAAAAGATATCCTCTCTTATACTTAATGTGAATATTTATAATTTTATGAATTTCTGTATGCACCTAGTGTTTTGAAGCAAAAGAAGGAAGCTGCAATATCCTATGATAATCATCACCAGCTTGCGCAATCATATAGTATGATTTAATGTAATTTCGAGTAAAAAATTAATATTAACCATTAAACTATTTCTATTTCTGTATGTAATAAGGCTGAGAACAATAGGTACAGATACAACCAAAGCTATAGATTGACTCGTGCTTATTTGAAACAGTTTGATTTCAAACAACATTTTTCAAGAAAACTCCCTGAAATAGACGTCAGATTTGGAATTAAATAAAAGACGTAATTCAAGGATCATTTCCATCGAGATCGTGACTGGTGAAGATTGAGCGTGACAAATTATTTCGTTAGAGGTCAGAGGTGAGGTGGAAGCAATTCGTTTCGACAGAAAGAAGGGCTTGGCCGCGTCAGTCCTATGTGCTAATTTCCATTAATCGATTTGTAGATTTCGTTGTACCAAATTAGGGATATCACCGACGAATGGATATTGCTTTAAGGCAAGAGGATGAAGAGGTATAAATAATTTTTAGTTTCAAAACCGTGATGGCCTAGCAGAAGTATATAGAACTTCAGTGCCTGTGACGAAGGTTTGATCCCAGTTTTAGATCACACTCGTATCAATGAGTATTTATTTTGTAGGTGTTCTTTGTATATTTTTGTTTTGTTTATTAGATTTGTTTGTTGTAAAGTTTCAGGCCGAATCTTCTTTACAATGGTAGGTACCTTCCGACAAAGTGGTAGACTCAAAAAAATTACGTCAAGAAGCTATGTGAATTTCAATAAAAAATGATGATTTTGAATTTTCATTGTGAAGGAACTTATGTTTGATTTGTAATACCACTGGTTTTTCATCAAAGGAACATTAACGTGAGAAAACTTATGTGCTTCAATTATGAGGCGTGTCCACTGTCCATTAAAAATGGTGAGAGGAGTTGATCTATCTCACTGGATAGAGCTTGGGCACTGCAAGTGACATAATATGGATGTAATATTCTGAATATCGTCTTAATATTATTTATTATTATTACCTAGATTACAAGAATCCCGCAAAACCGAGTATCCTTGGTGCATAATCCTATTTTTTTTTTTTAAATCTGTAACCTCATGTCATGATACTCATGATCCTTATGTATTGTTACTTAGTGACGATTATAGTTTGCTAACATAAATAGGTTAATACCGACAGAAGGGCGTTGCTTTGATATAAGTCCAATAGTCCAATGTGCTGATTTCAAGTAGTGCGTGGGTAGGTTTAGTTATAATTTTCAGAAGTTACAAACTTGTTAAAGTTTCACATGCTAGCTCGGCTCGGCGTTAAGGCATAAACCTTGTATTAGATTAAGTTCGAACGGAGTAATTGGTTTGAACTTAAATTGTTACTTGTTATGTTTATATTACAAACACAACTTCACGCTAAGCCCCATTAGGGTAGGCAGAGACAGAGATAATGAAATGTATCCTGACATACTATATTATGCTACTTCAATGTTTGATAACGTAGGTTTTCAAATTGTATAACAGCACGGCTAGCATGCCACCCACGACAAAGCGTTTAAACGAGAAAAACGTCATGCGCGCTCTTTTTGGCGTACGTAAAATAATAAAGATGGAGGCACGTCTCGATTTTTGTCGTTTTCTCGGCGGTGGCATGCTATAGGGTAGATATAAAAACCGGTCAAGAGCATGTCGGACAAGTTAACTATTTTTTCTGTCTTTGTGCTTATAAAACTAGTTAACACAGAAGAGATTTTTCTGATCTTTTCTGACTTTGATTGCACTACAGTATCCGCTAATGATAATGACAATAATCCGTGGACAGAGTTTGAGAGTAGGTACAAAGTGGATATTCTGATTTTGCTACATTTGATGCTCAATGTGCAAAATTCATTATGAAATGAACCATTTTCGGATCAAAGCTGTGACTACAGTTAGACTCAAATATTTTGTGCGTCGAACAACGTGATAGGTGAGACGGAGGGAGATTCACCCTCCGAGGCCAATGAACTTTAACCTATTTCGCACATTATTCGCTTGATAACAGATTTTTCTTTTTTTGCAATTAATTTTTTAGTCTAAACGAGGCACGATAATAAAAGTAAAAAAATAATTGAGATAATAAAATAAAAAAAAAACGATTTTTTTTCTAAATACAGTAAATTTTGAGGTAGTATTCGATGTTATTGATAAAGATAAGATGGTCTTATCAATTCAAAGTGATTTCTTTCACTTATAATGAATTAAAAGTTTTTCTAGTGGAAAATCGATAGTTGATTGAGGGTGTTCATTGAGGGTGTGTGGGTGACTGGGGTGGTTTCTCAGAGCGCATGCGCGGGCTGCGGGGCGCGGCGCTTCTCAGCCACGCTGCCACACGCTTGCCGACCCCCGTGGACGCCACGTCGCGCGCCTCTGCCATATTGTCCTGTCACAGCAGTACGTCAAGGCTACTGCTGCGTCCGGACAAACCGGTTGAGGTGTCGCATTATCAACAATAAGAAGAAAGAAGACCAAGAAACTTCAAGACTTCAGCATCCAATCTAATCGTTATAACTGTGTAAATTTCTTGCAGGTTCAGCCTGAAGGGAGCGGCCAGCTGCAAGTGATTAAGTGATTGTGTGTGGTTGTTTTGTCATATGTGGCAGTGTTTGGGGTATAGTTTTTTTTAGTTTGATGGGTGGGTAAAGTAATAGAGATTAGGTTTACGACCGCCGGAGGGTGCACGTATCGAGCGGCTTACGACGCATGCGCGCGCCATCTTTGGCTGCATCCGAAAAGCTCCGCCATTTTCTCCTGGGGTGATAGTACGATCCTATGGGGAATGCTCACCCTTTTCGTTTTAATTTTCCATGGGCGACTTATTGATTATTTTGTTAAATAATTGCGTACAAATCATTTTTTGTTTAGTTTAGTTTTCTTTGATTTTTTTAATGTAATTTTTAGATTTTATTGCAAGAACTTATCACTTTTTAGCAATTTAATTCAATTTCTGTAAATAGGATAGAAATAATAATCAGTTTCCAATGACATCATTAGGACAGTTTTTGAGAGCTACGTGGTTATTAATATTAAGTTATACTTAGCATAAATAAAAACGCGGTAAGAACCCGTTATAATGATTAACTTTAGCTTACATAAAGTATGTTGAAAACTAGTGATAGTCACACACACCTAGTTAGGATGATAAATGATCGCAGTTTTCACTTATTTATGTTTTATAGAAATTAATATTCGAATTCGAATAAGCTGATATTTTATGCACCTATCCACTCTCATTATTCCCGATAGGTTTGTTGCTTCAGTTGCCTCAGGTGTACAGATACATGTACACAGAAGCTACTTTTAACCACCGACACTGCCACAATATAAAAATATCGATTACTGAATAATTTTAGGCTTGCCTTCTACAACTTGACACATCAATCCACCCTGAAAAAGTGTGAATGTAATGAACGGCTAGTAAGAGCCGAGTCTCGTATTTAGAAAGGGAAATAAGTAGGTAAATATTTTTTAAAGTTAAATCTTAAGTCATCAAGATAGCAATTCACTATTCCTATAATAACTAAAATTATGTATATACCCACCACATTGAACCACACCCTTAAAACTACCCCTTGAAAAGCACCGATTCCTTGTAGTTCCGTGACGGAAGTTCCAACACGGAACTAGTGAGACTTGTTCCCAGTAGTTCCGTGGAACAAACCATGGCTTAAATATTTTATTTCAAAAGGTGGTTGATATACCTAGTTGTAGAATTTCTGCCTACCCCGAAATATAATGCAGACGTTAGTATGTTTGTATTGATAAACTTAAGGTGTAGTAGCTAGTACAATCATTAATAATTCTCAGAGTTGTACGTAACTAATGGTTAAGTGTAATAAATCACCGCTGAAAGTAGATATGGCATGAGTTCATGACCTTTCCAGTTCCTAGAACTGAATGTAACCTTGAAAAGCTACAGTTTGTAAAATTTATATGCATTTAAGTTAAACTGTACCTACCTGTTTATCTGTAAGCGGTGACAGAAAATTTACTATCATTAACTACATTTCTATGGTCTCACTCTCTGGTCTGGTCTATGGTCTGTCACGCAGATGCTCTAAATATTCTATATTTAGAAGAGAGTCGTCAGCAGAATTTTATCATGAGATTTTCTTTAGAAAGTAAGTTATAGCCTATACCTACCTATAAGAAGCCTCTATTCACAAAAAAGTAACGCGAGCCCGGGGAAGATTGGTGGAGCTAACATACTTAGAAAATTCCTTTGGAAAATAGGCACCATTCAATTCCTACAATTTCATTTCATTCAATTATTTAAGCACAATGAGGTGTAAAGACTCTCTTACGTTTTCAAAGAAAGAAAAGACATCCCATGTCAAATGTGACACAGTTTCATGACATTGTATCATTTAACACCATTTTCGATGCAAACAAAGCACCGCCCTCTCTTTGTAACTCGCTCGGAAAAGGCTGTCAAAGGCTCGACATATGACAAGCTTTTCCCATAAAGTACTCACGAGAGTAAATCTAATAGCATGTTTTTCTTGGAGTATTTTTCCTTTAAATAAGTTGGGTGACGTTGAACCTACGCGTTACACTACTATTGAGGCGGCTTGAAAATACTCGGACATCAAGTTGAACCTTATCTACTCTAATCTGTATTGGGTCTGCGTTGTGGAGTATGGCCCGCTTTCTTTCACGCTTATTAATGAGAGGAAGTCCTGTGTAATGTAGTGGGAAACCGAATTTATGCGAGCTGATGATGATGAAAAAAGTTATAAATCAATCAATAGCAGGTACATGTAATAGGAACATTATGTATTTGCATACTGAAAATTATGAAAATTAAAGAATAGGTAAAGCAAACAAAAAGGGCTACGAACGGCATTCTTATTACAAAAAGATATTTCTTCCACTGGTGTTATAACTGCTAAAGTATGGGTATTTTGTCTTTCTGCCTATCAATTTGTCACGCTTTCACATCTAAACAACATGACATGAGTGCAATAAATGATATTTCCTATTTCTAAACTATTGAACCGATATCAAAATAATTTAGGAACTGCTAGCAAAAATGGGCGCTATAGTAATCCGACCAAACTATTACCATGATCGGAAAAAGGCGAAACCGTCATTTAGATTCCCGATTTATTTTCTCACGAAAACGAAAAATATCTGAAGCAAATAGCCCCTTAAAAATGAGAAAGCAATTTTTTTACGTAAGGTTCATTACTTACGAAAAAAATGCCAATAGTTTTTTTGTCTCTGAAAGGCGTTGTCACGGATTTTTTGTTCACTTTTCGCTACGAAGGAGCACTAGCAGTACACGACATCATTAAGCTAT
Source organism: Agonopterix heracliana (assembly GCA_963693445.1). Taxonomy (NCBI): domain Eukaryota; kingdom Metazoa; phylum Arthropoda; class Insecta; order Lepidoptera; family Depressariidae; genus Agonopterix; species Agonopterix heracliana. The sequence continues at coordinate 376,431 of OY856333.1, read as the reverse complement.
TGAAAGTAACGTCTATCATGTCAGAAACTTCATTTTACTGCCGTATTACGATCCTTTAAGGTTTGGATTAGCTTGTCAATCAGTGTACAGATAGTAAATTAAAGTTGGTCCATAGTGACGAGTCTTTTTTTTAACGGATGAAGTAAGCAATTTCTCTTTTCACTTTTTGCCAAGTTCACGCTGACGGTGAAGTATCGAACTAAATTTGCCGTCGCGATTGATTGCGGTTAGTCAATTGAGTTTGCGTAATTTTTCGTTCTTTGTTTTTCTTTGCCGTTGTTGGAGAAATCAATTTTATTGAGCTATTATTTGAGCTCCAGCAAGTTGGTCAATTAATTGCCTTCTACAAACACTAGGCCAGCATGGCGAAGTCTCTTCTCTTCTCCATTTTAATGTAATCAGTCACTAAACATAGCATAAGGAATAAATGGTTAAATCTTTCGGTATTTAAGTGCTAAAATAATTTATTAGTCAAACAACGCTAGGTCAGGATGGGTAACTATTTTAGTATCAAGCGGCTCTATCATTCAGCGGAACATTAGCAGTTGGTTCTGGATATTACCATTTTGTCCTTAGTAAACTTAAAGAGTAGAAATATTAAGTTTCAATAGTTCTATACGAAGATTAGTTTGGATTTAATCGTTGTTATTCCTCAGTTATTTTACTTATGCCTTAAGTAGTAGTGTAGGTAGCCTAGACCCATTTATAACCTACAAAAGGCATTAGAAACAATAGGAGCACGAAGTTTGAGCCGGAGGGCATGTTGCCCAAACACAATGCTAATTTAATCTATCGTTCAGCGTTCACTACATTTATATCACACATTTTATTAATTATAGCTTCTACCTAAGAGTGATAACATGAAATCTAGTAAGGACGCATCTTTTCGAACGTTTTATTGTTTTAGATCCGGTGTGCGATTTTTGAATCTCATTCGGTGAGCTCAGCAGTGTTAAATGTCAAAATTACTATGGAGATACGCATCTTTCAACTGCAGATTTGAATTTCAAAAATCATACTTCAGCAGTGCTATTTTTGACATTTAAATCCATAGAAATTTTGACATCATCAACGGCTGAATTCATCGAATGAGATTCAAAAATCGCACTACAGCTAGGTAATTTAAGTTAGGAGAAAATATTTGTAGTTGTAGTAGTAGTAGAAGGGAGTAGGCAATTTAATTATACACCACAAATTTTTAATTAGTAACGAAACTTTAAGGGTCTAATTCTTGAAGGAACATTTGGTCAAAAACGAGAAAAATTTTTGGACCTCCATGCGGAAAGTTACCGTTACACCCTTAAAGTTTCGTTACTAATTAAAAATTAGTGGTGTTTAGGTACTTAAATCAAACCCAAAATACACTAAGAATTGAAGTTACAACATAAAACAATAATAGCCAAGCCAAAAAGCATAAAATTATGAGGTTTGATGAAACAGCTCTTGGTAGGAATAGCATTCATATTTTTTCAATTAAGGTCAAAATCTATTCTGATCTTATGACTATATTATTCCCCGAAAGGTTTGTCAGATATATTCTGAAACCACAGAACATCCACGTTTCACCAGCAATAAAAATAGCAGTTCTACTAATACAAATAGATCCATTATTTCACTAGTGTTATGAATATCTTTATAGCGTGAGAGGTAGTGAGTGAGCTCGATTCCATTGAATTAAAAAAAATCTACAATTTGATCAAGCTTAATCAATGATCGAATTGTTCCTCGTTCCTATTTCATTTATATAGGGTCCTTCTTAAAATGCTGACACTTTTTTAAGGAGATGATCAGACCATCAAACTGAACAACTTTCTCTATGGGACCAACATCGAAATCGCGAAAAAAAAATCTGACCCTCCATACAAAACTGCAAACCTACTCGAGCCAAATGTATGGGACAGCTGATATTTTTTTCGCGATTTCGATGTTGGTCCCATAGAGAAAGTTGTTCAGTTTGATGGTCTGATCATCCCATTAAAAAAGTGTCAGCATATTAAGTTGGACCCTGTATAGGTATCTAAATTACAGTATTAAACACAGATTATGATAAGGACGTCCATTAAAACAAGCCCCTACGTAGGCGTTACTTGAAAGTCATAATTCACACTCACCCGTCACGATCAAACCAAGACAAAAGATATTATCTCTCAGCACTTTTTGTCTATAAACCCTCATTGAAAGACTCTGCGTTTTATGACCACGGCTGTGACAGGTCCTACAGTATTATTAATATCATATTCACCCCTATCCGGCTTGGTCTGCGTTTGATATTCGGTTTAATGGCGTAGAAACGACCTATAAGAGGTTTTCGACCCAGAATGTTTACTCGAGGATTATGACATTGTTCAGTCAACTTTCAAGTGCCATAGATTTGCCGATCACACCGAATTCACGGATGGATAGTCGCGGAAAATTGAATAAATCAGTGTCATGGCACCAAAATAGAAAGAAAACGAAGCATCGATGTTACGTTCTATTGTAATGTTTTTTTAAACGTTTATACTTTGCGCTGAAAGTTTTGGTTGGATTTCGCGCTCATTTTTTAGAGCCTATTTATTTTCTAAATCACTTTGTAACTCATAATTTGCTTGAAAAAATAACATTAAAAAGACGTTATGATTTTTATGATATCAAAAATTACATTTCGATCACTGAACTGCCCTTTAATAAATGAAGGGACATGAAAATTACTGGAAAATCGCGGGGAAATGACCCGATGTGCTACCATGATAAGCAATCTCTCCGAAAAGTCGTCACTTTTTTCTGATAGTACTAAAATTGCTCGGTGATCTGACCAATAACATTTTTGCTCAGTATTTACTTCAAAAAATCTTTTTTTACATTTCAAAAGCTTTATTAGTATTAAATCAGTAATTTTGTAGTACCTAAATATTGAAAGCGAGTTTGATTCGAGAAAGTATGGCGTAGTACGGCCACAATGGATGGAGTTTCGAAGGACAAACATAAAGTTTCCGATGTTATTTACGATTATTTAATGTCTTACACAAAAACGGGTCTCTGTTTCGACAATAAACGTGAAAGTTTACTGTTTTGTTATTAAACGGACAGATAAAATAAATTATTCGCAGGCTTTTAGTTGTCGCCATTTTAGGATTTATAAATAAGTAAAACTACCTAAAATTTAGGTCCTAAATCCATCATCCTTCATCTCTATTCTTGACTGTAGAGTTTGTAGAAAGTCTAAAAAGGGTATTTCGGTATACATGTAGTGGTAGAGTACCTGAAACAAGAAAAAAATTTGTCAGAAAAATAAATCCACGAACAGCGCTATCTATATTTTTAAGATCTGAAACTGGGAATGGTTTCAATCTGAGAGCTTCGCATGCTAGTTCTAGCTGCCAACGCTAGATGGCGCGCTACAGGAAAAGCTTCGAATGAAGTGTTAGAATTATTGATTTTGATTCTCATCTTTGTAATGAAGGGGGTTGGGGAGGGGTGGTGAATTTTTGTTCCCAAAATGCCCAGAATTGTTCACGCAAAACGTTAAATATTATAAAATGTCAACGCTGTCGAATTTTGCTGAAGATTTCAATCGTTATTTCTAACAAATTCCTTTGAAAGGTCCCGGGAATTAATTTTCGTAAATTAGATTGATAAAATTTGAATAAAGTTTTACTGAAAGCATTGAACGAGATTTTCATTTCAGATACTTCAATGTTTGTTAGAGTTTAAAGTAAGTAGTTCAACCGCTATTACGATTGACATAATTATTGTAATATGGCGTTGGTATGATGATAGATAATATCAAGGAAATACGTATATAGGTAATTAGCTGGATTAAAATAAATAGAAAAGGCAAAAGACAAACTACTTATTCAAAGTCAACATAATTTATTTAAATAGGAAAGTACTGTATTTATTATTGAAGCCCACTTATCAAATGTCAAATCATTTTTTGATGATGATGATGTGACAAGTGGTGATGAGCTTTTTCCCAGAACACTAACAATTTTACAGGAGGGTCTAAAACAGTAAGTACTTACTTATAGTATTGCTAAAATTTTTAAAATGATGCCTATAATCTCATATATGTATAGTCCTCTGTAAAAACAATAAACTGGATGTTTATTTAAATTACCAAAATGCATGGGACTGAGTTTCTCTAACTTAAATACTCCACTGCGCGTTCATTTATTTAACTAAATAGACAGACTATGTATACATAAAGTAATAGTTTAAAGGCCTCCGCACATTGCAGCGATATTATCGAGCGATATTATCGGCAGCGATATCGCGACACCTTACACACTGCAGCGATTCCGCGATTCGCGTCACGCATGGGCACACCACTGAATGCAGTAGAAAGAGATTGCGTCAGGATGCGATAATATCGCGGCAGTGTGTGGGATCGAGCGCGTCCCCATACAAAATGTACTGAGAACAATTATCGCAAAATCGCAGCGATATTATATCGCTCGATAATATCGCGGCAGTGTGTAGGATCGCGCGCGTCCCCATACAAAATGTACTGGACACAATTATCGCAAAATCGCAGCGATATTATCGCTCGATAAAATCGCTGCAATGAGCGGAGGCCTTTAAAGAAGTGTCAAAGTGTGGCAGACTCTACAACTTATTCTGGCCGCATCTTCTCTACAAGTTCGATCGAATTGATGTAATTTAACAAAATCAGGAAATTTTCTAACCACCCCGCAACGGATTATGACCGTGAGTTTATGTATGTTTTCATACCGAAGTGCTGAAATTATTATAATTTAAAGTCTGAATGGTTTTAGGCTGGGCGTCAGGTAAATTACTTTTAGGTCCCTTTTCGTCCAGGCTAGCCATTTAGACAACTAAATTTTGGGAACGTAACCGTTTTACAAACAAAATGGAGGTCAAATAGAACAGAACAGTCAATTTATTTTGGCGAGAGTCCGGCGGTCGCTTGTTTCGAGTAGTTTTTAGTTTGAAAACCTTTTTAATTTGAAAACTTTCATGGGCCGGATAAATGGTTCACAGGTATATTTGAATTGTATGTACCTACGTAAGAAATTATACTGTGGGTGTGTAGGTATAACTAAAAAAATTAAAAATATCTCGACTCAAAATAATTTATTCAATACATGAGCTTGAAACACACTACTTGTTAGACGTCAATTCTTAAATGTATAATATTGAAAGCCTGTAGGATCCCACTGCAGGGTAAAGGTCTCACGAATAAGGCAAATAACTTATAAAACATTATTGATCACATTTTAACAGCTATTTGAGTCTTTTTCAACCCGTGTTTAACTAATTACAGCACCATCTACCGGCGCTATCCGGGATCAACTAACCACCTGTGGATTCTTACCTCAGATGGCGCCACATGTCTCACCCACTAGAATCAAAGACGGAACGCAAACTGAACGCGCAAATGTAAACCCTATAGTTACAATACCTTAGGGATCAGTATTGATTGCAGAACTAACATCGCACTATCCAAGATTTCACTTGCTTATGACCGTTGAACCACGGCCCATCCCCAGGCGGGAGATCTTTCCTTTTCAATAGAGGTACATCCCACCTCGTTCCTCCATACACTTATCCCAAGACTAACGAGTATTAACTTCAGTGCAATTATTAAAACAATGCTTCAGGTGATCGTTTTCACTACACCAATAAGCGCCAATTTTGAATTTATCATCATCATCTAAGCCGATGGACGTCCACTGCTGGACATAGGCCTCCCCCAAGGATCGCCACAACGACCGGTCTGCGCTGCCCTCATCCAACGTGTTCATGCCGCCGCCTTCACTGCCGCTCACTGCCTACCCACACTGCGCTTTCCGGTACGTGATTGCCACTCGAGAACTCTTCGGCCTCATCGGCCATCGGTTCAATTTGGAATTATGTTCAGATAATACGAGCTTGCTATCAATAAAATTACATAGAGCTATCCTATTTTCGACTTCCATCGCATTTCCGTCTGTATATATCCATGTTTATCAGCCACATCTGATATAAACAACCGGATACATTGTCCCGCGTCTCCCGGAAAAGCTAAAATGTATCCTATTTTATTATGCTTATTTTACGGTTAATGATGCGATCGATATATCTTTATCCGGTACGGTAATGCCAAGTTTTAGGTGGATAATAGAAGTCTAAAATAATATAAAAAGATATGCGACGTTAAAAAAACCGGAGAAGATTGTGTCGGACTCGCCCATGATAGGGCTGTCAGTCAGTATTATGAAAAATGAATCTTTCAAAGCAATCAATAGCGCATCCAAAAATGTGGGATTAAATTGAGGCATATGGACGAAAGTATAAGGTGTTTGTACTATGGAACCCTAAAAATCTGCTCTGAGGATTCAATTAAGTCTTACAGGAAACTGGGAAAGTATTGTCTTCAGGGTGAAATCAATTTCATTATCACCCTTTTAAACTAAGAGTCTAACCCATCAAACTGAACAACTTTTACTATAGGAGCAAACCGATCGGAGCAACAAAAAAAAAACTGGTGTTGAATACATTTGAGTCGAGTAACTACGCGATGCATTGCAGTTTAGTATACAGCGTGTTAGGTAAACAGTTGCATTACTTTAAGGGGTGATTGTACCCATGATAATGAACAAGTTTTCATACAAATTTCATGGAAAGTGCAACATTTTTTGAGAATTTCCTATTGATTTCTTAGGGAAAGTTGATAATTATCATGGGTACAACCACCCCTTAAAGTAATACAAGCTAGCACCCTGCAGAACAGCAGATTTTTTGCTCCGATCGGGTTGCTTCTATAGTTAAAGTTGTTCAGCTTGATGGGTAAACTCTTAGTTTAAAAGGATACTAATGATATCAACTTCACCATGTAAACCGCTTACAATCATTAATTGTAATCAAAGTATCTTATAACTGTAACTGTAATAATTTACAATGGTATTACATTCCGACCCCAAAACATATTAGCGTTCCCTCGTCAAGTCTGTCACACGCCTGTTCCAGCCGGTTTCAGCCGGTTACAGGCAGTTGCGAGTGGACGCGGTCATTCGTCATGCACAGGGTTTTAGAAAACAATTAATAACTGAGTGAAACTATGTGGGTAATTAGAGTGAAGGTATTCAATTTATGATACAATATCTTCATTATACTTGAACGTATTTCCTGACACTCAGAATCTTTGCTAAAGATATCATTTAAGTTGTGTAAGAGCTGTGACATACGATGACGCACTGACGGAGCAGCAGACGTCAGTCCGTCATTTGCGAAGAAAGGAGTTGTATAAAACCGCACGTAGAAGCACACACGATGCGGATTGACGCACCGTGTGTGCTTCTACGTGCGGTTTCTTACAACTCCTTGCTTCACAAATGACGGACTGACGTCTGCTGCTCCGTCAGTGCGTCATCGTATGTGATCCCACTAAAGATGCTCAAGATTTCAGACTGGATTTACTCCCGCAAAAACACTGGAATACACAACTACGAGGAGAGGAGAATTAATAGGATCCATCATATTCTAGGAAGCACACGCTGGCATCCTAACACCAATATAAGATAGTTATCGCATCGATAGTTACTGTTGGTAGACAGTTTATGTGCGCGCGTGTCGAAGCAGCCGATCACTGCACCTTATGGGGGCCTTATGGCCTGGATGGTGTGATTATATTCTCTTTGCTTATGGCGCATTGGACGCATATGCCATTGCGATAAGCTTATTGTGGTTAATCTTCGATGCACTTGGCAGCAGACACGTTTTGAAAGCTGTGTTTAAATTGTTTAATAAATAAATCTCAACTATCTATCCCTCTGCGTATGTGCTTGGATACAGAATAAAAACCGGCTACGTGCGTGTCGGGCCACGCGCTCTAAAGGGTTCCGTAGTTGCCCGTCACAATATGCAGACTTAGAAGTACATTTTATAAGATGGTCTGCTCTCATTTGGGAATCCCTGTTGGGAGCATAATCTGTCTACCAACTATCACAAGGGTTCCTTGTTGACTACGGAATCCTAAAAACTAGATACCTACACCATCAACTCAAAAATTGTATGTTCAAAAGTATTGGGAGTGAAAAGAAACAGCGTGTTAAATGTCCCAGCTTCCTGTTAATATTTAAGATTTACTAACCACACCACGGTAGGATGACTTTAGGTCATGTTGCAATGCCACCTACAGGCGACTTACCTAACTTTTGAAACAGAGGATACTCTAGTTCTTAGGGCTTGTCCGCACAGCGATTTTTTTTCGCGCGATTTTTTTTTCGCAATTCTGTAACATACGCATAGGATGACTTCTGACAGGACTCTTATGTCAAGGCACTAAGTACGAAAATTGCTTGTTTCACGCGTCTTCCCATGTTGAACAGATTATAGATGTATTCGCACATACGGAAAAAAATCCGGAGGTATGCTGCAAAACTGCGATTTTTTTCCGGAGCAAAATTCTGTAAGCTTAGCGATAAAAATTCCGAGCCGTGAGAGGGGTGGGGGCATCAGTCGCCTGCCACTAGTCTAATGAAGGTGTTGCGTGCGGGCGAGGATCTGATGAAGAAGACGATAGGTGGCATAGAGATCTCCTCGATTTATGGTAGCAGAAAATTTGTGTTTGGGCTCATTTTATTCGTCTCGATGAGCACTTTTCAGTTCTGGATAGTTCGAGGATCTGATGTTGAATGATGGAGACGGAAGGTGGTGTAAGGCATCTCCTCGATTAATAGTAGCAGATTACTCGTGTTTGGCCTTAATTAATTCGTCTCGATGAGAACTTTTTAGCTCTGGATAGTTCGAGGGTCCCTTGATGGATGATGTAGATGGAGGAAGGTCAAGGGATCTCCTCGCGTAATTGTCGCAGAACATTTGTGCTTGACTCATTTAATTCATCTCGATGAATACTTTATAGGGTTCGAACCTCCCTGGGAGTAAATATCTGAAAATGTGCCGCACTTCACATAGGATGACTTCTGATAAGACTCTTATGTCAAGGCACTAAGTACGAAAATTGCTTGTATCACGCGTTTGGTTGCAATACTGTATTGTGCATTAAGATGGCAGGATCAAATCTTCTATTCAAAATTTGGCATATCGGTAACATACTTAGTACTCCATTCAACTGTCTCATATATTTTGGTCGAGTAGGATTGCAGCTTTGAACGGAACAGCCAATTTTTGTTTTAATCTTGATGTTGGTCCCATAAAGATTTTCAGTTCGATGGTCTGATCAACCCCTTAAAATCCACTGCGTGTTGCGCGTAATTGATTAGGTACAATTCGTAATTAACCCCCGACGCAAAAAGGGGTGTTATAAGTTTGACGCCTATGTCGGTCTGTCTGTCTGTCTGTCGGTCTGTCTGTCTGTGGCATCCGTCACCGAGCTCCCAAACGGGTGGACCGATTTCGATGCGTTTTTTAAATAGAAAGCTAATTTTTGCGAGAGTGTACTTAGCTTTGTTTCATGAAAATCGGTTCAGCAGTTGTCAAGTAACTTTAAAAGTTAAGAACACTCTCGCAAAAATTAGCTTTCTACTTAAAAAAACCGCATCGAAATCGGTCCACCCGTTTGGGAGCTACGATGCCACAGACAGACAGACCGACAGGCAGACAGACAGACAGACAGACAGACCGACATAGGCGTCAAACTTATAACACCCCTCTTTTGCGTCGAGGGTTAAAAATAGTTACAAGTATCAAATTGTCTTGTTCACTCATACTTGCTAGCTAGAGGTGAACGACCAAACATGCGATTTTTTTCCGGCAGTGAAGATGTTGCGTGCGGTCGAGGATCTGCATATAGTCCTAGAGCCTACAACGGATTTGGGCCTAAACGTATAGGACAGCTGGATTCATTCTAGGTCGAAAGAACACTCCAAAGTACATCATTTAGCCTCGGTCTTACGACTCAAACCGGTCACTGAAATTTTTTACAGCGGTCAGACAATCGCGAAAAAATGGGGTCTGGGCCTAAACATATAGGAATCAAACTGAATGCATTTTAAGAAAGGTACTACTTAGGACAACACCTCTGCATATTTACTTTTTCTCAAATCGGTGACCGTTCAAAATCAGACCGGGGTTGAAAATCTAAAAAATTGGGTCCTGGGCCTAAACATATAGGAATTGTGAAATCAACTTGGATCGACAGAACACACTTTCCCCGTTTCGGAAAACCCGGTCTTACAAGGCGGATAGGTCACCTTTCCAGAATCAGACCACTTTTATATGATACCAAAAATGTATTGTAGCATTTTTCATGAACAATTTGGCGAACTGTTGGTTAAGCAATAGTTGTAAAGTTTATGAAATCTGGTTCAAAGACAAATGTATGATAAATTATGAACTATTAAGACCATTCAAATTAAAATTATTATTGCAATTAACATAGAAACAAACAGATATCTCGATAACTATGAGTGATAGATAAAAATTGTCTACGATAAAATTGTAGTAAAGGCCTGGTAATGGTATGGAGGATGGCGTCTTTTTTTTTCTTTTAAGTGGCCAGGTACCAAATGTTGTGGGTATTTTAGGGCTAATATTACCTTACATTTTTATGAAATAAAGATCCTATGGTGTAACGTTTCGGAGATATTTAGGATCAAAGTTTTAAAAAAATTACTATCAAATCGCATAAAAAGTTACTCGTTTTGGTTTTTTAACCACTTTTTTTGTTTCTATAGCCCAGAATTATTAAGTTTTAATTATTTGTGATATCATCACGCATATTTTGTGCTGGAATGCACCGCAATCCTTGCTAGTTTGCGGCCTTTCACTTTGATTTGTATGAGTTTTTACGCTGATACGGCTAGGTACCAAATGTTGTTGGTATTTTAGGGCTATTATTATTATGCAATAAAAATTATTCAAAAAAGTGGTAAAAAAACCCAAAACGAGTAACTTTTTATGAGATTAGTAAGTCATTTTTAAAACTTTGAACCTAAATTTATCTCCGTAACCCCTTTTATGTTCTACAAGTTTGTGCTAGATTATATCATGATTTGATGCATTGGAAACGTTATAATTGCAAAAACTAAAAAATTAAAATAATAACTGTTATTTGTAGTGTCTGTGCGAACGCGTAGTGGGGGCAGTCAGTTGCCTACCGGCCGCTATCGGGTGCGGACGTGCGCGCTCTGCATATACTACTTACCAAGTTTAGTGATCTACAGTGAATGTGTACTTATTTAGCAAACCCTACAATAACTATGAGTATTGTTCACGATTTGATGTGTAGGAAACGAGATATTAGCAAAAACTAATTAATTAAATAAAACGGGCAATTAATTTTCGAGGAAATGTAGGTAGTTAGCCGTTGCCAAGCCAAGAAGGTTCTCCGTGAACGTATGGGCTGGCGTCATTGGCAATCGCTTTATTATATAGGGCCGCACTTCTTGCCAGACAACTTAAACGGGCAAAACTACCTACATTTCCTCGAAAATGAATTGCCCGTTTATTGTGTTTGATCAAGATCGGCCCATAGTCTTTCAGCACGACGGCTGTCCTGCCCTTTGGAGCCACATCTATTTTTCATTAGTTGATATTTTTGCTTAAAGTGCCCTAGTTGCGGATATTAATTAATAACTTCGGAACTACAAGTGATAATAACACTTTTAGCATATCGTTTTAATTATTGTAATTTTAATGGTCTTAATAGTTCATAATGTATCATAAACATGTATTTGAACCAGATTTTACAAATTTTACAACTATTGCTTAACCAACAGTTCGCCAAATTGGTCATGAAAAATGTTACAATACATTTTCGGTATCTTATAAAAGTGGTCTGATTCTGGAAAGGTGACCTATCCGCCTTTTAACCCGTGGAATGTCGGCCGGACACCCGGGTGTCCGGGAGATTTTTTGGTCTAACGTGTCAGCCGGACACCCGGGTGGTCGGGAGACGACCGCTCCTATTGGCTAGTGATTTATGGCGTGGCGTTTCGTTTCACCGTACTTTTTACATTTTCATTAGATTTATTGGTTTTCATTGGTTCGTTTGAATACAATTCTGTGAAAAACGGATCAAATTTCATCTCAAACAAAAAAGAACTAGTGAACCATAGTAAATTCGGGTTGCCAAGATGGCGGAAGTCGCGTGTGTTTTGTGTCGGACTTTTTCAATGTTTACCAAGTTATTCAATTGTTTTTAAACAAAGTGTCGTTCATAAATAGCTCGTAATATTGTCAGCTTTTAGATTATCATATTGATTTTGTGCGTTGTGAAGTGTAACAATGTGTAAAAAGGTAACATCGTGAAAGCGGACTCCAGTTTTTTTCGAAAGGTAGGTAAGTAATTAACAAATAGCACGGAATATTTTTTTTATTGTTTAAGTATGTAAATAATGTCAATTGTGAGATGTATTAAGAATGATAGGAAATTTTATTTACTTCACGTAGATATATTTTATTGCCATAATTTCATAGCATAACATCGAAAAATTATTTTTTCTAAAAGGTGGTAAAAAAAATTTGCATTGTATAAAACACAGCGACACGCGAGCGTTTTTTGTTTGGCAGAGCCCCGACACGGGACGGGTTAAGACCAGGTTTTCCGTGACAGGGAAAGTGTGTTCTATCGATCCAAGTCGATTTCACAATTCCTATGTTTAAGCCCAGGACCCCATTTTTTTCCATTTTGAACCCCATTTTTGTCTGATTTTGAACGGTGACCGATTTGAGAAAAAGTAAATAGTTATGCAGAGGTGTTGTCCTAAGTAGTCTTTTTCTTAAAATGCATTCAGTTTGATTCCTATATGTTTAGGCCCAGACCCAATTTTTTCGCAATTGACAACATTTCATTTTAGGAAAGGTACCAAAATAAGAAAACCATTTGGAGATTATGTGATTCAAAGCTTATATCAAAATTATAAGATTTTTCTATCCATTATTTCTCGAGTTATTTGAAAAATACTGAAAAATATAATATAGGTTGAATGAATAGGAAACTTTTCTATTGTATTTGACAGTTTTTATTTTTAATGTCATTGAGGCCAAGGTATCTTGGCCATTAAGCCTACGTTTTTCGGAAATTCAAAAGTAAATTAAAAATAGAAATATCAGTCATAAATTAAATCGAAAAAATACGTATCTCTTATTTTTTTGCCTATTTTTATATTTTTCATTAAAAACTGGTGGTTAAAAAAATGAAATGTTGTCAATTGTCTGACCGCTGCTTTGAATAAATCAATGGACCGCTGTAAAAAATTTCCGTGACCGGGTTGAGTCGTAAGACCAAGGCTAAATAATGTACTTTGTGTTCGTATTCGTTCGAGACTCGAGTGTTCTGTCGAGTTGTGTTCTTTCGAGCTAGAATGAATCCAGCCGTTATACGTTTAGGCCCAAATCTGCTGTAGGCTCTAGGACTACTGCATTCGACTAGCTGCCCGCGCGCCGGCGACTGACGACCCACCTCGGAAAAAAATCGCAGTTTTTCAACAAGTATGTGCTACTGCCGGAAAAAAATTATATACATAATTATATACATATTAATACCTGAGGCGTCCAAGTAATGTATGAAATATTTGAATATTGTTTTCCATTATACAAGGTGTTACAAAAATACAAATAAACCTTTAAGGGGGTGGTTTAAACCATCAAACTGTACAACTTTCACTATGGGACCAATATCGAAATCGCGAAAAAAAATCCATGTTCCATACTCTACAAATCGACTAGAACTAAAATACCTATGTATGGGATATCCGATTTTTTTTCGCGATTTCGATGTGGGTCCCATAGAGAAAGTTGTTCAGTTTGACGGTCTAAACAACCCCCGTTAAGAGTTTCAAATATTTATTTTTACTTATGAAACATCTTGTATAAGGTCTAACAAAATTAGCTGAAACTTTTTTAAGGGGAGTATCAGACCATCAAACTGAACAACTTTCTCTATGGGACCAATGTCGAAATCGCGAAAAAAAACACCTGTCCCATACATAACTGCCACATGACTCGACCCGAATGTATGGGACAGTTGATTGTTTTTTCGCGATTTCGATACTGGTCCTATGGAGTGGTTCAGTTTGATGGTCTGATACTTCCCTTGAAATAGTTTCAGCTAATTTTGTTAGAACTTATATGCATACATTGCCCTGGGACAATCCCAGGGATTGAATAGAGTACCTGCTGATCCTCCGGCAATGTGTAAAGTATAGTAGATTACACACCGAGGGCAGGAAAGTAAGAAAGGTCTCAGATCTCATGTAATGTGATCTGAGACTAGTATACTATTTTTACTGTCCGAGGTTAGTATACTATTTTTCTTGTCGACGGAGGTGGAAAGCGACAACTTTTGTCTGCATTTATCAATATTATTATATGTAAGTACCTATAAAATTACAGATTAGGTAATCAGTGTTTTCTTAGTCTGTCATTTTATAGGTAGGCTTTATGCAAGAAGTTTCGAATCAGATCCATTTTTTTATGTTTAGGGTACCTACTCAATAAAAATAATGTTTATAAAAAAGGTTCTAATGGAGTTATTAATTTTAATAATGTTGATTTTGAACAAACAAAGGTGTTTTTCTCCCCTCCGGACGAAAAGGGTCAATTTTCATCCCGCTGCACTAAATGAAGTTGTCGCTTTCCACCTCCGTCGAGGAAAAAAACACTATACTAACCTCGGACAGTAAATAAGAAAGTCTCAGATCACGCGCGGAGCGGAGAAGGGATTTCCCTGTCTAGCGTAGCGGCAAGCGGGGCAGCCACGAGGGTAGAGGGGGCGCGGGCAGTTGGGTGAAACTGACGTAATATCTGTGGCTTGGAACAAGAAGTAGGTATGGCCATAGTACAGACTTACGTACCTACTTCTTGTACCAAGCCACAGATATATTTGCAAAATTTTCTTTTTTGTCTGTAAGTTTTAAACTTTTTTAGCCATTCTATTGTGTAGATACGAGTTCAAAAATAAGTTCTGCAAAAGATTTATATTCCTACACACATTGGTTCAGCTTTTATATACTATATTCTGTTTTCTTGTTTTTTCACTGTAACTTCTCTTATAAGTCCCAGAAAAATCTGAAAAAATATATTAAGTACATATACTATTTTGATTCACGTTCATAAGATCCCTTTTGGCCCATCTTCAGAAATTTGTTCCAAAAAAACAGAATAATCCGTCAGGGTTGCCTCTCATTTTATTCTAAAATTATTCTAAAAAATATTTCTTTTTCTTTTAAGTTTTCAATAGTTATTGTATACTTACTTACATTCAAATAGCTTTTTGATCGGACGCATAGGTACTTTAACTACTTTTTCACGTAAATAATTTTCGAACAAGCTGACTTTTTCGTTTTTTGTTTTTAATTTTTTCTTAAAAGGAGGAGAGGATGATTTCGGTAATTCTTCAGAGGAGTTGCTGGCCTTGATAGTTGACTGCATAAAAAACTACGAACTGAAAAGATAAAAACAAGCTCCTTTAATCATAAAACTTTGTTTGAGCAAATTAATACAAATTGAATGTTATTAGGTACTTATTAGGTAGGTATCGCAAACGGGGACAAAGAAAAATTACAAAACATATCTACCTATTTGATGGTTACCTATTGCTTTGTCCCCGCCTGCAATACCTACCTAATAAGTACCTAATAACATTCAAATTGTATTAATTTGCTCAAACAAAGTTATTATAGCTGATTAAAGGAGCTTATTTTTATCTTTTCAGTTAGTAGTTTTTTATGCAGTCAGGTTTTTTGTTTTTCTTAATAATTTACTTTATTTCATACTTTTTAGTCTAGTGTCAAAATGGTAGCATAAAAGTACTATAATATATATATATTTGGAATTTGCTCTTCACCAGCTTTCATTTGATACCCATATTGTAATTTTTAACGAAAAAAACGATTCTCCCCCTCTCTTTTTTATTTCGCTGACGCCATATTAAAATAATGTACCCTATGTCACTCTCACGATTTTTACAAATCTAACGAGACCTCATATGTTAAAATCCATTAAGCCGTTTAGGCTGTAGGGAGTGCCAAAGAAATAGACATACAAACATACATACATACATACATACATACTTACATACATACATACGCTCGAAAAACATAACCCTCCTTCTGTCGCAGTCGGGTAAAAATTAGAATATTTTTAGAATAAAATGAGAGGCAACCCTGAAGGTTTTTCTGTTTTTTGCAACAATTTCTGAAGATGGGCCAAAAAGCATCTTATAAAATACTACATGAATCAAAACATGAAATATATTTTTTCAGATTTTTCTGGGACTTATAAGAGAAGTTGCAGCGAAAAAACAAGAAAACAGAATATAGTCTATAAAAGCTGAACCAATGTGTGTAGGAATACAAATCTTTTGCAGACCTTATTTTTGAACTCGTATCTACACAATAGAATGGCTAAAAAAGTTTAAAACTTACAGACAAAAAAGCGAACTTTGCAAATATAATTACGTAAAATTTCACGGAAATTTGACACTTTTTTAATAAAAATGAGTCTATATTAAGCGCGCAACACACGGCCGCTATAATATGTTGCTGTACTCTTCTAACGCATGCAAGTTGCTAATCGCTTTCTCTCACTCGCACGCGGGAAAGAGACATGCTTATGTAATTTTGCGTGCGTAAGAAGAGTACAGCAACATATTATAGCGCGTGTCTGTGACGCCCTTTAACTATTCTTATGTCTATATCTCGGAAACTAGGCTCGTTTGGCGGTTCACGAGGGTGTGTTGGCACCAACTTTAATATATGGCAGTGAGAGTTGGGTATGGCAGAAGAAGCATGAATCTAGAATAAATGCTGTTGAAATGCGCTCCCTGCGCAGTAAGTGTGGTGTGACTTTAAAGGACTGGTTACGGAATATTGTGATTAGAGAAACATGTGGTCTGAAAGAAGATGTAGTGACAAGGATTGAAAAAGGCATGTTGAGGTGGTTTGGCCATGTGGAAAGAATGAGCCAAAGTAGGTTGACGTATGAAATTTACAAGGCAAGTGTGAATGGAATGGTCTAAGGGGTCGCCCTAGGCGCACGTACGCTGACCAAATCGGATGCGTACTGAAGAAGGGCCAAATAAAATGTACCCGGAACCGACGAGCTTGTATGAAGAGACTTATGAATGTTGAGGAGGCGAAAGATGTGTGTCAGACAGAATCGTAGCATGTGGCGATCTATTGTCTCTGCCTACCCCAGTAGTGGGACATAGGCGTGAGCATATGTATGTATGTATGTGTAGAATTACGAAATAAAAAAGTGGTTTCTTCGATCTACCTGACGAGATATCCAGGGGCAAAGCGGGGAGAATATTTTCCGTCCGTCCTTCAGCACCAGATCTTGGTTAAAATGTATTTTGCTATCAAAACTGAACGTTTACAAACAAATTGCAAGCCAAGATGTTAACCGTTGAGGAGATCCCTCGTACGGAGACATTCCTAGCTTCAGTATCAGATCTTGGTTATATATGTGTTTTGCTATCAAAACAGAACAAATGGGAAGGAAGAGGAGTTTCCTTTTACGGAGACGATTCTGGCAGCAGCTCCAGGTTGCTGTCACCATATTATTGCATTCATCATCATCATCTAGATGCAGACGGAAGTCGCGGGAAATAAATAAACTACTTTTGTATCATTTATAATACAATTCCTGACCACCCCGCAAGGGATTATGGTCGTGAGTTTAAATTATGTGACTAGAAAATTAATAAGAATAGGTATGACGTCAACAAACTTAGGTAAAAACATTCCTGCAAGCGAGACACGTGTGCTCTCATCGACAGTTGACGGGGAACTACTAGCTAGAGAGTGCGGACTGCGGTCAGAGGTGAGTGACCGAGTTTGCGATTTTTTTCCGGCAGTGCGGCTAGGCTATATTCTGGCTCCGGAAAAAAATTCGCGCGAATTTATTTCGCGCGATTAAAAATCGCTGTGCGGACAAGCCCTTATAATTCAATGTCCTAGGGAATAGAAAAAGTGTCCCCTACCTGTAACGCTGGACAAAGTTTGGGAACTGCTAGACTACCCCCAAGGGAATTTAGTTGTGACAGTGTGAGCATTGTGGAAAAGAATAAATAAATAGCGCTCACAGATACATACATTGTAATGATCCCAAATGTATTGTAAGCTTCTAGGCTTTTTAGTTCGCAAACTATGGTTTGCGTATGGTTTGGTTTGGTTTGCATCAACGACACAACAGAAATATGTAGGTACTCAATACTCAATACTCAATATTTTATTGCATTCCATAATGTACAACAAGGTGTTAACTACTTCGCGATTTCTATGTTAGTCCCGTAGAGAAAGTTAAATATTCAGTTTGATTGTCTGATCCTTTAAAGGAACGCATCAACAAAACCTGTATAACATCCATGACCGAACTGGGATTCGAACCCAGAACCGGCATTAGCAGTGGTAACCATTACACCAACCGAGTCGTGAAAGAATAGTGGTCAATGTCCGAAATAAAAAGTTGTTTTGTTTCCGTTAGGTTTATTATGGGTTTACCTTTTTGAAAATCTATATTCAGATTTTCTGTACAGCACGCGATACCGTATAATTTGCGCTAAGCTAACCCTATTTCGCACACGTGCCACTTTATGGGAAAAATATTCAAATATGACCGTCCGTTCGGATACAGAATGCATTAATCATTTTAAAGATTGCCGGACGGGTGTCGTTAATTTTTGACACCTGACGTCGGGGTGCACTTTACCTATGTACTCATTTACATTAAGTATACAGGGTGTAAAGGTGACCTTTTAAAAAATTACTAGAAGTTTTTTTTTTTTGACGGATTTGACTCCAATGTATGGAACACTCTATACCAAAGATGATAAATGTAGATTAGATAGAATAGAAACAGCTGGAGAACGAAACAATGTCAGTAAATGGTAATAAACAATGCTAATTCTTGCGGTTCATTTGATAAGAATCAAATGAACCGCAAGCTTATGATGAAACCAGGCTTTTGATAAAAAACCTAGGTGGATGAACAAAAGCGACATAATGACAAAATTAATGGTTTCTTCCCTCCGGACGGAAAGCGTCAATTCTCGTCCCGCTGCGCTAAACGAAGTAATCATTTTCCACCTCCGTCGAGAAGAAAAATAGCACACTAACCTCGGACAGTAAATAAGAAAGCCTCAGATCACATGTTTTTTACATGAGATCTGAGACCTTTCATATTTTCCTGTTCTCGGTGTGTAATGTACTATATCATACTTATGCCTAACCCATAGATTAATATACGTACGAGTATATTGGTTAGCCTAACCTAAAACAAGCCTAAGCCTATCGCACTCCTGAAGTATGATTTCAGAAAATCAAATTTGCAGTAGAAAGATGCATATATATCTCCATAGCGATTTTGACATTTTCAACTAGGTACTGAGCTCTCAGCGAAGGAGTTTCAAAAATCGCACTCCAGAGGTGCGATTTTTAAAGTCACTATTCAAATCGGCAGTAGAAAATGTCAAAATTACTATCAAGATTATGAATCATTCGATCACGATTTTGAGCGTAACCATAAAACACTGGATTTTCTTCCGCCCGCCGGAAAAGTTTCCACCTAGCTAGTTGTCGTATACCTACGCGTTTCTTGCGCCATCTGTTATTGCATCCGTGGTAACACACAAAAAGCTATGATTTATTAACCTGTATTATCTACACGTTTGTCCGGGAGGCAAAGACATCAAAACGTTCGGTTGACCGCAGTTAGACCGATTTAACTTAGCTCGCTAACGCTTGGAAGTTTACTAACTAGTTTAACAGAGTAACTAGTTATTATCATTATCGTATTAAATGCGGTTTGCGAAATAGCATTTTGTATGATTATACATATATATTCTGTTACACCATGTTGTTTCACAAAAGGAAAAGAAGAGTCATATTAATATTAATCTAATATACGTATACGTACGTAGTTACTGTACTCCTCGTGAAACGTGGATGTTCTGAGGTTTCAGAATATCTCTGACTACCCCCTCGGGGAATATAGACGTGAGCATATGCTTATGCTTATGCTAATATACGTATACTGTGATGATGTTGATGAATATTAACATGACACTTCTTCTTTCTAACCTACACTCAGGGAGGGTGTATGGGCGTTAGTCCACCACGCGTGCACAATTGGTAGACTTTACATAGGTATACGCATCAGAATAACTTCTTCAGCGTATTAAGGATTCATCTCGATGATTTCCTTCACCGTTTGAGAGCAGTTGGTATTACGTAATTAGTTAGAAAACTCATTGGTACACGGCATGTCGACCGTGCGGATTCCATCCTGGACCCCTAGATTGGGTTCCATAGCTCTCCTAAACGTGTCACCGACGCTCTTATTGATATTTATATTGCTATTATTACAGCAGATACTGCTAGAAAGAATCTAAATAACCCAAAACAAACTTGTTAACCAGAAATATGCAAAATCAAACCGAACATGATTTATGATAGTATTTACAAATAGCAGCACTACCGCGCATAATGAGATAAACGGATTTATGTTAGTGTTGCCAGTGCAGTGGGCTAGCGACGCCAGCGCTATCTGCCGGTCACTCCATCAATGTTTATGTGATCGCTTCCATGATTTGGTTGTTTATAGCAGTTTACGGTTTACCAGTTAATGTTTTGTTTTGGAGTAGGTTGATTTGCAAAGTTTAATCTAATCTAGAAACGATTTCTGATCTTTAAAGCGTCAATTCTCGTCCCGCTGCGATAAATAAAGTTGCGACTTTCCACCTCCGTCGAGGAGTAAATCAGTATACCTACTAACCTCGGGCAGTAAATAAGAAAGCTCAGATCACAACATGTTTGTTAACCTCGGCTTCGCCTCGTTCAACAATTACGTGCGATCTGAAACCTTTCTTACTTTCCTGCCCTCGGTGTGTAATCTACTATAGATGATCAATAAATATAATATTTTTGAAGTTAAATATCTCGAATACAGAGTGTATCAGAAAGGTGGTGTGGAGTCACGTTGCAGGAATTGACCCGAGCACACGTCTCGCGTGGTTTTCGCGCGTCGCGTTTTTGCCTGCCACGAGGCTCCGCAATCCTCAATCTCTTCTTGTTCTTGAACAAAAACAATCCCTGAGATTGGGATAGATACTCCCATAAATTACACTGGACACTGGCGGAAATGCGGTGCTACGCACAAGCAAAAAACCATTAATTATAAAAAAAAAAAAAGGTTTTGTCATAATAAACGGGTGGTTTATAATCTTAACTGACAAGAAAAACAGATGTTCCAAACAAAACTACAATACCACTCAACATAAATGTATTGAATAGCTGATTTGATCAATGGCATTGGCATATGAGAGCAGAGAGTTAGACCTGTCAAATACATGCGGAAAAATTCCGGACAGAGACCGAATTCCGAATTTCGTATTGATTTGAAATTCAGTCCGAAATTCTGGAGGGTGTTTTCCATACGAAATTCATTTATTGTGCGGAATTCCGGATCGGAGTTCCCAATATGTGTGGCAGGCGTTAGGGCAGCCACGTATAATCTGGTGTTCCATAACGGAATTCTGATTCTGAATTCTAATTTTGTATAGGTTTGAGGTCTCTGTAATTGTAAACGAAATTCTGGAGGGGGAAAATCCATACAAAATCATAATTCTGGTCCGGAATTCTGGATGTATCTCACGGCCATGAGGTGGCAGCACCAGTTCTATAAGTAAGTGTTTTTTTGCTCTCCCCTCTGGAGAAACAGGGTAACCTTTTCAATTTCAGTGCTCTATATTAATGCGAAAAGGGATGTAGGGAGACCGTTAGCGACCTAGTGAACTATTTCATTTATTACAGGTTTCTATTTAATTTCCCTTCTTAGTTTATTATAGTACAAAATTATCTTGAAAGTGAATTTCGATCCAGGTCCTGTTAATTTACCTAAAACGTATGCAGTGTTTCTGTGCCTACTACAACATTCCACCCTGTAGTCTTAAATACCTACTAAAAGTGAGCATTGCTTGCTACAACTGCATGCTTCAAAAGATAGTTGGTAGTTTAGAAATGCTTTTGACCACCTCAGGGATTATTAAGTAGTTAAGTAGTCGTAATTTTTTTTTATATAGGTTAGATCTTATTTATAACTTAATGCGTTTCATACTTACTTCGTACAAAAAAATCTAAATCGTAGTCCAAATCGCTCAATTTTTGAATCTCATTCGGTGAGCTCAGCTATTGAAAATGTCAAAATTACTATGATAAGATGGAGATACGCATCTTTCTACTGCGGATTTGACTCTCAAGAATCGCTCTCCTGTAGTATGATTTTTGAAAGTCAAATCAGCAGTAGAAAGATGCATAAAATCTCCGTAGTAATTTTGACATTTTTAACTGCTGAGCTCACCGAATGAGATTCAAAAATCGCACTCCAGACCATCAAACTGAATAACTTTTACTATGGGACCAATATTGAAATCGTAAAAAAATCTGCTGTTCAATCCATTTGGGTGGGTTCCGTTAGGTATTTCCATCGACATTTTCTATGCAATAACTAATGTTTTGTATCTCAGCAATCCCCGCTACCCAATCCGCCGCGTAGCCCCAGCAACGTCCTATGCCAAAGGCCCGTACCCATGCTGGGTGCCCTAAGGTCGGTTCCTTAAGTTCATTGACTGGATCGGTAGACTCTTCTTGGTCTCTCTAAAGGCCTCCGTTCATTGCAGCGACATTATCGAGCGATATTATCGCTGCGATTTTGCGATAATTGTTCTCAGTACATTTTGTATGGGGACGCGCTCGATCCTACACACTGCCGCGATATTATCGAGCGATAATATCGCTGCGATTTTGCGATAATTGTTCTCAGTACATTTTGTATGGGGACGCGCTCGATCCCACACACTGCCGCGATATTATCGCAACCTGACGCAATCTCTTTCTACTACATTCAGTGGTGTGCGCATGCGTGACGCGAATCGCGGAATCGCTGCAGTGTGTAAGGTGTCGCGATATCGCTGTCGATAATATCGCTCGATAATATCGCTGCAATGTGCGGAAGCCTTAATAGTCTGCAGTAATACGCAGTAGCTAAAAAATATATCATAGGCTTTTTCAAATATTGGTCCCACCTATAGTTTGATGAGTCTGAAACGATTCGACCAAACGCGAGTAAATTGTATTCTCAGATTAAGTCGCCGGTTACTCTAGAGTAAACTGATTTTGCGTTTTACCCACCCTAATCTATGAATACTAATATATGAGACTAAGGAAATGTCAATGTCACGTAACTAAAATACATTTAATAAGAAGAAACCTAACAAATTAAAACTGCATAGATAGATTGCAAAAAGTACGGATACAACGACCTCTTTCTTTAGGTGGATTATACATTCGTTCTATTCGTTCGCTAAGAGTAAAATTGTTCCTTGTTACTCTTCTATAAATCAAAGTTTGGTCGAATCCGGCCTACGTAACGTATTTAATTAAGTTTAATTATGTTGTTCCGAGTACAAAAATACGTCCAACAAGGGTTAGAGTTGGCCCCTATCCCGGGCACACGTAAAATCCTCCCTCTTTCGTAGTTTCTGCTTCACATTCGCTTTCGTACACTTTATTTTCTATGTGAGGTTATAATAATAAAGAAGGCGCCACAAAGTCTCTAGCCTATTGATTGGCTACTGCTCCCGGCCATTTCTTTATCTTTACGAATTGTTGATTCAGAGAAATCTGCGTTTTATTTGACTTCTCTTAAGATAGAAAGTTGTTTGATGTTGTGAGAATGTTTTATTAAGGCGCTTTTGTATGAAACCAATGTCGTGTATTTCATTACCTACTTATTCTGGTTACAAAAATGTCTTCAACAGAATGATATTTTTCAAGCAGGAGTGCGATTTTTGAATGTCATACGTCGAACTCAGCAGTAGCGAATGCCCAAATTACTATGCAGATATGCATCTTTTTACTGCTGATTTGACTTTCAAAAATCGCTCTCCTGTAGTATGATTTTTGAAAGTCAACTCAACAGTAGAAAGATGCTTATGTCCATAGTTATTTTGAAATTTTCAACTGCTGAGCTCAGCGAATGAGATTCAAAAATCGCACTCCTGACCTTTGTTTATCCAAATGTTTTTTGGGTAGGTACCTCAGTTAGGCATGAAATTATCATATTTTAGATTATCGCGTCTTTTTTTTGTTTTTTTTTGTACCCACTGTCCAATATAAGTGGCGACGGGCTCACCCCCCGTCACACTGGACAAAGTTTCGGTACTACTGGTGAAACGTGGATATTCTGAGGTTTCAGAATATCTCTGACTACCCCCTCGGGGAATATAGTCGTGAGCATATGCTGTATATGCTTATGCGTCTTTTTTTTCAAAACGTAATTAAAAAAATTGCATACATCCAGATTTTGTTCTTAGGACGGAGTAACTAGAGTTATTTATTTATTTTATCTCGAGTAAGCGATCCACAAAAATTGTCACGGTATTTTAGAAAATGCTGATCCCTTCCACAATTTCCATTTAGCTTGCAGCATTCAGAGTTAAAAGTTTTACTCATAGCCTATTTAAGGTCTCCAACAGAATTACCTTATCCCTAAGACGCCTTTATATAACACCCACCAGAAGAAATGAGTTCGGTAGCCTAAACCTACTTCAAAAATATACGATCTGAATTACAAAAGGTTTTTATTAGTGGAAGCGAACTAGCCCAAAGCATTTTTCTGTTATAAAAAATGAAAAGATGTCTTCAAACAATTAAATAAGCCCTGCAGGTCGTAAATCCTAATCGAATCAATACAAGTAACCAGTCTTGGTGATATCACTGCCTCGCGTGTCCGGAGCCACGACGTCTTACGAATACTGCAGTCGTTTGGATTATGTTAAAGATGGGGCGTTTGGTTTAGCATTTTTGTGCCTTTTTTACATTCCTATATACATACATTTCATACTAAAATCCCTATCGATGGTCAGCAACTTTGCTCAAACCACTAAGATCTTTTTAAGCGTGATGTTGTTAATATTTAGTGGCAGAAAAAGCCTTTTTCCAAGAGACCTTTGTTTGTAAAGGGTTTTTAAAGAAAGTGAAGGAAGGATGATGAAAATTTTGGTTGTAAGTAGTTTAGACAGTTTTAAATCCATCATAGCATCTAAACTTAGTCTGAAGAAAAGCGTGCAGCATAACGAGGTAGTGAAAGCTGCGTTCAATGTGATTAAGTAGTATTATGTACAACATAAATACATAATTGCACTAACTATGCATAGAAAACTGTTAAGTATACATAAAATAGAGTATAATGTATAGCTCGTGCGTTTATGTAAACATTATAATCATCATCATCAGCCCACTACCTCCGTGGTCTAATGGTTAGAGCATTGGGCTCTTGACACGGAGGTCGTGGGTACGATTCCCACGGGGGGCACCTAGTGAAATGTCACTTTGTGCGTTTTTCCCCAGTTGGTTAGGACATTGCAGGCTGAGTCACCTGATTGTCTGAAAAGAAAGATGATTCCGTGCTTCGGATGGCACGTTAAGCTGTTGGTCCCGGCTACTATCACTGGTGGTAGTAGTCGTTACATAAAAACCACGTCAGAGGCCGTAAGGCGGTTTGAATAAACTCTGACACCAGGGCTTTGCAGCCCACTCGATAAGAAGAAGATCAGCCCATAAACGTCTCATTGCACTACCATCAAGGAGATATGGACGTTAGTCCACAACGCGTGATCTATGCGGATTGGTAGACTTCATATAGGGAATTTCTTCCTTAGCCTACTTATGAAGGTTTCCTCACGATGGTCTCCTTCACCGTTTGAGAGCAGACGGCAATATTTTATAGATATAAACATGCAGCCATGATTTTGTTTCTTCATTTTTTGATTTTTTGTTATATTTGATGAATTGAAGAACTCTTATAATGCGGTAATATTTTATCGAATCTCCTATAAAAGAGAACATGGAAAAGACAGAGAAGAAAGGCAGTGAAGATATCAATTAAAACAATATTAGAATTTATGCTAAACACCCAAGAAACGCCCTTGTGAAGTTGTAACAAAAAAATTGCCTTACAATGTCCTAATCACTTCATAATCACAGCGCGTCTTGAAAGTTACAAAATTGAGTATTAATGACAACGCCATCTGTTATTCCTAGCTCGTAAAGTCTTTATCTGCATTTGAGTATCCTGCTCCTTACTTGCATATTTTTTGCCTGTGGTTTCAAGAAAATTAACGTTTCATTCTTCACATTTTATTTTGTAATTCAAGATTGATTTACGATTCTCCACCGACCGTAGTAAGGAAACCTCGTGATTTCAATACTAAACAACGCTATAAAGTACAGAAAACCACAACATTCAATACCGAACGAGTAAACCGCACGCTTCGCTCGTTCTATCAACATAAAACAGGATTTTCCACCTATGTAGTGGCTGTATAATATCGTAAACCTTTGCCGAAAAAATCGAAAATAAAACTGACAACGAATGGCGCGAAGAGGGTTTAGGTGTTTTATAGTACTTCAATAATTTATTCGTTATAGTATTGCATCGATAAATACTTGCATACTCATACAGGCTGTTAGGGTAAACAGTTGCATTACTTTAAGGGGTGATTGTACCCATGATACTGAACAACTTTTCCGAAGAAACTTATAAGAAATTGGTAAAAAAATGTTGGACTTTCCATACAAGTTTTTCCTTTCCATTCATTTCTAGTTCAAGGGAATTTCGTTCTAGGTACCTAAATCATGACCGACCGACTGGGTGATATACAGTAGATCATTAATTTGAGCATGGCATGTTTTCCTGGGACGGTACTGCTGTTATAAGTATCTTAACTTACCTAGGAGGACGTACCCAGACCAGATCAAGGACGTCATTAAAAATGCTGGTTAAAAGCAGCCGAAATCGACAGGAATGTAAGACAAGTTGTATGGATGTGTCAGAATCGGTCAAAATGGAGATCCATAGTCTCTGCCTACCCCTCTAGGAAAAAGGCGTGAATTTATGTACATATTTCTGTATCTATCTAACTCATTTTAATATTAAATACAGGGTCCTTCTTAACCCGTGAAATGTCGGCCGGACACACGTGTGTCCGGGAGATTTTTTGGTCCAACGTGTCAGCCGGACACACGTGTGGTCGGGAGATGACCGCTCTATTGGTTAGCGATTTTTGGCGTGGCGTTTCGATTCACCATACTTTTTATATTTTCATTAGATTTATTCGTTTTCATGTCTGTATCTATCTTAACTCATTTTATACAGAGTCCTTCTTAATATGCTGACACTTTACTGGGGATGATCAAACCGTTGAACTGAACAACTTTCTCTATGGAACCAACAACGAAATTCAGCTGTCCCATACATTTAGTTCGACTAGGTTTGCAGTTTTGTACGGAACAGCAGATTTTTTTCACGATTGTGCACCACAATCGTGAAAAAAACTTCCTTTATGGCACCCGTAAAGGAAGTTGTTCAGTTTGACGGTCTGATCATCCTATAAAGGTATTATACTTTACAGGAATAGCGCAACTGACATGAGTTGTCAAATGAAACCGTTTTTGGATGTTTTCAGGAGACTATTCGCAGGCAAAAATTCTAATAAGTACTGTCTATAATTCTGAGTCTAACGTGAAATCATGGATAAATTAATGGAGTAGTGTCAGTATATTTCACAAAATTATCTACGATTACACTTTAGATTCGCAATTATTCACGGAAACCGAATTGTAAAAATTGGCAAGAGATTAGAAAACGGTTCTATTGCCTCGCGTCACGTATCTCTTTCTATTATACAGGGTGTTACATAAGTAAGAATACATTTTTAAAACTCTTAAGGGGGTTGTTTAGACCGTCAAACTGAACAATGGGACTTTCTCTATGGGACCAACATCGAAATCGCGAAAAAAAAAATCTGATATCCCATACTAGCTCAAGTAGATTTGTAGAGTAGGTACCTACCTATAGAACATATTTTTTTTTTTCGCGATTTCGATATTGGTATTTGTAACACCTTGTATACAGTGGTGCCGCTAGGTACATCTCGCTCTCTCAGCTGTCAGTTCCTCTATTCCTGGAATACCTTTATGGAAGGACCCTGTGTAAGTAATTATTTTGTTTCCACAAAATGGCGAAGATTTTTTCAACATGGCTGGAGTTTTCAAAATGGCGGTTTTCCACAGAATACCTACAGTAAAGTAAACGATCCGTTTCACGCGTCGCTTCACCTCCATACAAGAACAAAACAAAACGAGATACTTGTCGGAGTAACTTCGCCATTCCAAGTACAAAATAGGTCAGTTTATAGTTTTGACGTTTGTCGATATTCTAGCCTCGGTATATTCCTCTAGCGGTAACGGTACCTACTGTGTCCAGAAGCCGAAGCATGCTACACGGGATACGGCTGTATCACGTCTTTTATCTCGTACGTTCGCGCGCAAATAGAATGAGAGCGAAGGTGTGATAGCGCTGTATCACGGTGCCATGCTACCCATGCTGATGAATCTAAGAGGAAGGATCTCTTTAATCTAACTAAAGCATATAGGAAGCGAAAATCTACTAATGCAAGGCTGTCCACTTTTTTGACACTTTTTGACGTGCTAGTGTGTGTAAAGTGGTAAGACAAAAGGGACGAAAAGTGACCACTTTACACATAGGCCAAGTATTTTTCGCTTACGCTGATAGACGGAACATCAGTGTAACCGCGTATGAGACAGCGATAGTCATAAAATCCTATACAATTTGTATGAAAATAGATGTCTGACTCCGGAGTCAGACAGCCGTCGTAGAACAAAAAAGTGGCTACGCCGATAAGGACAGCAATAAGTAGCGATCTCCTTTTTTAACTAGAGCTAATTTCGTATGTGCATCTCTTACTGAGTGATATGACAAGACACGTGCTTCCTTCTAGTTCCTTCTCTTTCTACGACTTTACACATCTTTACACACACACTAACATGTCAAAAAAGGGGACAGCCGCATAAACAAATATCTATAGTGCGTATTCCTGTCTTGCTCACTCAGTATAGCAAATGCTTGCCTCTTCATTTGTATTTTCCCCATTTGTATAAAATGACAGCTAAGTGTCCAAGGTGTGCCTATGTCCAGCAGTGGACGTTTATCGGCTGAAATGATGATTGAAGAAATGTTCTCTGGTAAACTGGCATTTGATTGAAGATTTATTATTATTATTATTGATGGGTTTGCTCTTGACCTCTATCTAGTCCTCAGGACAAAGATGGGGTCGAAAATGTAGCGAGCTTACCCAGAAGTGCACTGGAACTCCTACACACTGACGGAACGCAGCAAGCTGCTTAGCCTCAGACTCCGGCAAGATGGTGGTCGCGAGCTAGGCGGCTCCTTGCGGAGCCTACCACACCGCTGCCAGACAGCCGCCACCAGAAACTTGGTAACTTGTGATGCCGTTTACCAACCGTTGCCGTTTGCCGTTAAAGATGGGGGTTTACCAACGTAGTTTCGAATGGGTGTATGTGTTTCGCTACTGCTTTGGTAATTGTATCGAGCAGGTGCAGTGATGGTCGACTATATTATTTATTGTTGGAAATAAAGAGCTTTCTGACATTAGAAATGTAAGGCTTGAAATCTATCTATTATTTATATCTAGCCAATAATTTAGAACGAATTTATAGCATCGGTGGCGCGTTGCGGAGAGGTATGGGCACTCAATCTTGAAAGTCCAGGTTCGAATCCGCACAGATGACATGCCACGCCATGTACCAATGACTTATGTATTTACGTAAATACAGATTCTCAAACGATGAAGGAAAACATCGTGATGATAGGTAGGTAGGTACATAATTTATTTGTGAAGTATTTTGTCGTAAAATCTAGTCACAATAGCCTTTGTTATTTATTAAATATGCGATACCATCGACCAAGAATTTTTCGCTTAACAGAAAATATTTCCTAAAAATCAACGTAATGTCACCTAGAAGCATGCAGTTAATCGATATCTATTTCGGAACGGGTGACATCTCTATTCCGAGAAGCCAGCGGCCGCTAGATAACAGATATTTCCGTACTAGTTACCGGTATCGATCGGCTAGTATTTAGCGCAACACTAAAATGTTGACGTTTTGATCTAAATAGGTTAATATCGGTCATTTGGAGAAGTCCGTTTATTTATTAATCTGACACTGAAGGATTTCCAAGCCTCTATTTTTACCCGATTGCTGAATCTAAAAGAAGGGTAAAGCCTGACCAGGAAAATAAAAAACCTGGTTTGGGGGCGCTGCAATCGACTGTCACCTTTAATGTTAGTGTTCCAAGTACAAAAATTAGTTCCAATGATTTTACGCAACATGGCGAGGTTTTTTATATTTCTGGTCAGGCTTTACAAGGGAAGCTTTTTTGTCTTGAGAAAAAAAGTCTTGAAAGCATCAGTGGTGCATGTTGGGTGAAGGTCCAATTTAAAATGAGCTTTTTACTAACAATAGGCTAAGTTTCTCTGTTACTAACAGTTTCATGTCTGAAATAAAGAATTATTATTATTGCGGAAAAGTATGGGTACGGGTTCGAATCCGCACGGATGACATGCCATGTGCCATTGAGTTTTTCTAACTTATGTACGTAATAATACCGACTGCTCTCAAACGGTGAAGGAAAACATCGTGAGGAAACCTACGCTGAAGAAGAAATTGCGATGCGTATGTGAAGTCTTGAGAATTGGGCAAGCGTAGTGGCCCATAAACCATTCTTGCGGGTGCCTGTGTTATACAGGGTCCAACTTAATCTCATGTTCCATACAAAAATCTGATGTTCTATACAAAATTGCAAACCTGCTTGAGTCAAATGTACCTATGTTGATTTTTATGAAACTTGTTGTGTTTAAAAGCTTATGCTTAGACTTAAACACTAGTATTTTATCTCGCTACGATGACGGGATGCGAGCGAAGTCGCGAGCAAAATCTAGTTAAGGGGCCATAGGTCCTGACGAATATTTTCTATGAGAAACGCGATTGCCGAGCGCACCGAAAAGTGTGTGCGTGAGCCGTATTTTCGATTAAAAACAACTAACCAAAGTACTTTTTCTAGATTTTATTTATGATTGCACTAGTTAAACTAATGGTGAATATGTGAGTATAAATACCAACAATCGGAAACTATTTTAAGTTCTTCTAAACCGAGAAAAATGTTTAAAAATGCATGAAAATACGTCATCTTTGTCTACGACAACACTAATACACATCTTACCAACCTGGCGGAGATCAACGCGCGACAGTTGGCAACACTGGCTTGCGGCCATCTTTACCTTTCCTGAACGATCGAACCGGGCGGACGCGTTTCTTATCGAATAATATTTAAATGTAACTAAAACCAAGTAAATACCAGTTAACAGTCCACTGCATTTTATTTAAAGACCATCTGAGCCTGAACATGGTCCATCTTCGCCGTAATTAGAGGAAAAGGAAGAAAATATTCGTCTGAATCGCGTGCGCAAGAACAAACAAGATCTGCGTAGGCGGCCGCCATTTCTCCGTTCGATCTGCATATCAACGCGGATAAAACGTTGAAAAACTTCATCAAGCCGCACTGCAATACAGAAGCCACTGCGTGGATCCAGTTTCCTAAATTTTTTCATCGTCTGGCTGTCAATTTCATCGTGGACTTCAGCTACGCGATCACGCATCCAGCGGTCAACGCAACAGCGAAGACAAAATCGCTTAGCATCCTCGAACATCATCATAAGCAGCAGCAGTCTTTTTAACAAAGGGTTTGGTTGCAGCAGTCGTGAGTCGAACCAATTCTCATCTGACCCCACAACCCTCAAGTTCAAAATCATTCAATTCACGTTGCATCAGCAACTATTCCAGCTCAATCTCAATTCATCTTCATTTTCACAAAGAATTTCACAATTTTTCTCATATTTCAAGTCACATTTCATCATCAAAAGTATTGCATCAGCAATATTTCAATTTCATCTCTACAACTTTACAAAGTAATTTTACAAAGTAACTGTCATTCACGTATATTCACCCCTGCTACGTTAACATAACCTTACCAGCATTCTAATCATTTCCATTTTTATGCAAATACAGTGCTTACGGTCGTCCTGCTTGCTCTGCGGTGCACGGAACGAGTGCGCGTGGCACGTGCGTGGTTGATACGTGGGCACGTCATTTCAATAGCTTCAGCTTGCATCTGATTTATCAAATTTAAGTATCGTTCCGATTCTTAATAACAAACTTTTAAGCGTGCTAGCATACTAACCATAAATTTTTTTTTGCAATCATGCCTGTCGATGAACGTTCACTAGCTGAATTGAAAAGGAAGCGTGCTTCACACAAAGCTAAACTCACTATTTTTAAAAGTTTCATCGAAGAATTACAATCTCATTCATCTTTGTCACAAGTTCAACTCGTCCAACTTAAAAACCGATTAACAGTTTTTTCAGAGTTATACAAAATATATGATGACAATCAAACACTAATCGAAACAATTGTTGAAATTCCAGATGAACAAATCATCGAACGGCAACAGTTCGAAAATGATTATCATCAGTTATTTGCGGTCGGCACTCAGCTGATCCAAGTCAACGAGGAGGAGGAACAGGCTAAGTTTGTAACCTCTCCAAATAACAACACATTTGTCAAATTACCGACCATTGACCTTCCACGATTCTCAGGTGAGTACCATAATTGGCTCGAGTTCAGAGACACATTCGAGTCCATCATACACAACAACAAAACTATTGATAACATTCAAAAGTTTCATTATTTGCGTGCATCCCTGCAAGGTAGCGCATCACTAGTGATCAAATCATTAGAATTATCATCTCAAAACTACAACGTAGCATGGAATCTCATATGTGAACGTTATAACAACCGTCGTCAGCTCATAGGCAATCATGTTCAAACACTATTCAACATAAATACAATAAATAAAGAATCGTCTACAGCATTGAGACAACTTCTTGACACAATCAACAAAAACCTCAGAGCTCTGTCCTCGTTAGGTGAGCACACTGAATACTGGGACACTTTGATCATTCACTTAGTTTCAAGTAAATTAGATTCAACCACACTTAGGCACTGGGAAGAATTCAAAAACACACTCTCAGACATGCCCAACTTGGAACATCTAAATAAATTCATAAAAAATCGTGCTGATTTATTAGAAACATTAGAAGATGGTAAATTGAAAAATAACACAGAATTCCAGACTCCAAAACAGCAGAATCCAAATCCAAACCCACCCCGTAGAGGTCCTCCGCCACCTTCATGTCCTATTTGCAAATCTAATCACCAACTCTTTGCATGTCCAGTATTCAAAAAACTCTCAGTTGATGGTAGAATTGAAATGGTGACAACATACAAAGTTTGTGCCAACTGTTTATATCCTGGTCATGACATTAAATCATGCAAAGGCGGTTCCTGTAAGTACTGTAATCAGAAACATAACACACTACTGCACCGTGACAAACATGAGAATCCACACACACACACAAGCTTTCAGAATACATCAGTGTTATTGTCAACAGCTGTAGTCAACATATTCAGTGCCAATGGAACATGTCACACCGCTCGTGCTTTGCTTGATAATGGTAGTACATCATGCTATGTGACTAAGGACTTATGTAAAAAATTAAAATTACCCATGCGAGCCATTAACACTTCAGTTACTGGAATCAACAACCAACAGACAAGCATTTCTCATAGCACCAACATTCAAATTCAATCATTACACAATTCATATCGAGCAAACATATCATGTCTCATTCTCAATCAGATATCATCAAGCACAATTCCAAACATGCTTATTGATACAAACAGTATCAATATACCAGAACACGTACAATTAGCAGATCCAGACTTCAACATACCAGCACCGATAGACATCTTACTCGGAGCAGAAGTTTTTTGGAAAATCATTGGCAATGGCCGAATAACATTGGGTAAACAACAACCAACTCTACAAGAAACACAACTCGGTTGGTTAGTTTCAGGCTGTACTCCGATCCCATTCAAACACACCCAGAGGTCATGCTTTTTTGTAGATCAAATTCAAAATCAGTTGTCTCGTTTCTGGGAACTAGATGACATATCATCATCACATTCAAATATTTCATCATCAGATCAACAGATATGTGAAAATTTATTCGTTCAGACTACAACACGTGATAGCAGTGGCAGATTTACAGTCACAATTCCATTCAAAGAATCCCCAGAGTGTCTCGGTGATTCCTATTATCAAGCAAAGCGCAGGTTTCTTAACATAGAAAAACGTATGGATTCCAATCCTGAATTTCAAAGGCAATACGTTCAATTCATGAATGAATATCTTGATTTAGGTCATATGTCAAAGAATGAAAACACACATATACAACAAACACCGTCATACTATTTACCTCACCACGGTATCATCAGAGAGTCAAGCACAACTACAAAGTTCAGAGCTGTGTTTGATGGCTCCGCTCTCACCACAACTAAAATATCTCTCAACGATATACAAATGACCGGTCCCGTTGTTCAGGATGACCTCGTCTCAATTTTAACTCGCTTTAGGCAACACAAGTTCATTATATCAGCAGACGTTGAGAAGATGTATCGTCAAATATTTTTAAATTCAAATCAGAGAGCTCTACAACAAATAGTATGGCGGTTCAATTCAACACAACCGTTACAAACATATACACTAAACACTGTAACATATGGTACTGCTTCGGCCCCATATCTAGCTACTCGGTGCATCAAACAGGTCGGTCTCAATTGCCAAGACAAAAGCGTATCAGAGGTGATCATTCATGACTTCTACTGCGATGATCTTTTATCCGGGGCTGATGATGATTCACATCTGTGCCACATTGCAAACGGTGTATTCACAGAATTAAATAAATATAAATTCCCCCTCAGAAAATGGCAGTCAAATCACCCTGATTTGCTGCACCGATTAGGATTTGACAATTCTCCAAATACATCCATTAATTTAGGTACAAACGATCCATCCAAAACATTAGGTATATATTGGAATACTAAACAAGATACACTGTCATACTTATTTCATGCAGACAACATTAACAAACAAATTACAAAACGCATAATTTTGTCCACCATAGGGCAGATATTTGATCCACTGGGTCTCATCAGCCCATGTGTAGTACAAGCCAAAATAATAATGCAACAAATATGGCTACAAAAATTAACTTGGGATAATAGTGTACCAGACAGCATGCAACAGCAATGGAAAAAATTCATGGAATCATTAAAAATGATTAATCAGTTAACTATTCCCAGACGTGCTTTCAGTGATTCTCCACAAAATATTCAACTGCATGTATTTTGTGATGCGTCACAAAACGCATACGGTGCATGTGTTTATGAACGCACATGTACTGCAAACAATCATATTGATGCTAAGTTGCTGATAGCCAAAGGTAGGGTAGCACCGTTAAAAACATTAACGATTCCCCGTCTAGAGCTGTGCGCTGCACTTACAGGTGTCAAATTATGTAACAAAGTATTGGAATCACTTCGCAACTCACATAATATTATCACAAATTGTTACTTCTGGAGTGATTCTATAATAGTTCTATCATGGATAAAATCATCACCACACAAATTACAAGCATTTGTCAGTCACCGAGTTACAGACATTCAAAACAATAGCACTCCACAAGCATGGCGCTATGTACCTACAAAACAAAACCCCGCTGACTTGTTGTCACGCGGTGTCACAACTCAACAATTAATACAATCTAATCTATGGTTTACAGGACCTCCGTTTCTCAGGGATGATGATAACAGCTGGCCAGACCAACCACGGCATATCAGCGACTCTGACCTGCCTGAAACGCGTCCATCCAGTTCACATTCAAACTCACACTGTTTCACGCAAGTAGAAAACGATTCTTTCATTCATAAATACTCAAACTTTACAAAACTAACAATGATCACTGCATACATTTTACGATTCATTCATAATAGCAAAAACAAAATTCATAGTAACAACATTAATCCTCATAATGTCAGCCCCTTAACGACTATAGAACTAACTACAGCTAGGTATCAATTGGTAAAAATGTCTCAAATGGTTTCATTTCTTACAGAATATGAGTTACTAAAAAAGAAACACAATTTGCCTCATAAAAATATATTAAATTCATTGCATCCATTCATCGATAAACATGACGTTATTCGAGTCGGGGGAAGGCTTGCTAACTCGCAATTTAATTATCATAAAAAATTTCCAATTTTATTAAAATCAAACCATCACATTTCAAAAATTATCTTTTCAACCTATCACATATCACTTTTACATGCAGGACCACAGCTTTTACTTGCACACATACGTGAATCTTATTGGCCAATAGGCGGTCGTAGCCTTGCCAGAAAAACAGTACAATCATGCACTAAATGTCGTCGATTTCAAGGCAAGACTATAACTCCCATCATGGGTGATCTTCCGAAACAGCGGATGCACGCAAATTACGTCTTTATTAACATAACTGTTGATTATGCGGGGCCAATCATGATTTGTGACCGCAAGGGTCGTGGAAGTCGTCTCATAAAATCATACATATGTGTTTTTGTCTGCCTTGCAGTAAAAGCCGTACACTTGGAGTTGGTTACAGACTTAACCAAGGAATCCTACATCGCTGCCCTCAATAGGTTCATAGCACGCAGAGGAAAGCCTAATTGCATATATTCAGATAATGGTGGTAATCTAGTAGGTGCCTCTAGAATCATAACAAAGTTTTTAAAAGATAACGCTAACTCAATTTACAAGTCAACCGCAGAGCAAGACATTTCGTTCCATTTCAATCCGCCTTATGCACCTCATTTTGGAGGGCTTCATGAAAGCGCTGTTAAGTCCACAAAGTATCATCTCAAGCGTGTCTTGAGTCTAGCTCACCTCACATACGAGGAAATGTACACTACATTAGTACAAATCGAAGGAATCCTAAATTCACGGCCTCTAACGCCCCTATCATCAGACCCATCCGATTTGACAGCCCTAACACCCTCTCATTTCTTAATTGGTCGTACTCTAACTGCATTACCTCACCCACAGCTCACTGACTGCAACACGCTGCGTCTACCAAGATATCAGCGCGTTGAACAGCTACGACAACATTATTGGAATAGATTTTACAAGGAGTATATTTCACAGTTACAAACAAGGACAAAATGGCAAAGGTCGACTGGCAAGCTGACTAAGGGCATGATGGTCATCGTGAAAGACGACGCTCTTCCTCCAGTTCAATGGCTCCTGGGAAGAATAATCAAGCTATACCCTGGTCCTGACGGAATTGCACGTGTAGCTGAAATCAAAACTAAATTTGGAACAATGTGCAGAGCATTCAATAGAATATGCCCGCTACCAACAGAATAAACAAGACCTATCATCACACTACTTTGTGGGGCTGGCAGAATGTCTACGACAACACTAATACACATCTTACCAACCTGGCGGAGATCAACGCGCGACAGTTGGCAACACTGGCTTGCGGCCATCTTTACCTTTCCTGAACGATCGAACCGGGCGGACGCGTTTCTTATCGAATAATATTTAAATGTAACTAAAACCAAGTAAATACCAGTTAACAGTCCACTGCATTTTATTTAAAGACCATCTGAGCCTGAACAATCTTTGTGACGATTTTCTATCGAGTGAAGTAATTCCAATCGTGTATTCAGTTGATGATTGCACTAGATGAAATATCCAAAAATACTGAAGTATGACTTTAGTTTCGGTAAATGGTATAAATCTAGTCGTAAAATGAAAAATAAAAGATGCCTCCGAGGTATTTCCACCTACTATTACGTCTTAAGTATAAATTAAAGTTCCTTCGTATTTATTCATTCCGTAAAGTATCGGCACTGTGATTTATTCTTCCTCCAACATTCAACCAACATTCAACCATGAAATGAGAACACCCCTAGAGCTGTGCAATAAATAAGGTTATTTATCGCACACAGCAGTCACTTAAGTCATTATATTAATTAACTGGGTACGGTAAAACACCTAAAACTTAATTTTACCTTCGGGTTTTCATGCTTTCAATAACATCATGTGGTTTATTGTGAACGATTTTAAGCTTTATTGCTGTTAGTAATTAGAATGTCTACTAGTTTTGTCATTTTGAGACATTGAGAATATTGAGATGATATTATGACAAAGATGATGAACAAACTGCGTTTTTTACGGTTTCATATCATACACAAAGGGTGAAAACGGGACCGTATTACTAAACATACGTTGTCCGTCCGTCCTACCTATTTAGGGCTGTAACTTTTGAACCGTCATAGCTAGACAGTTGAAATTTTCACAGAATATGCGGCGGATTTGTTGAAAACTACGAATAAGAGAATAAATATGGAAGAATAACTCCAAACAAAATCGAAATCATTTTTGGCACCCCATGAAAAATGACATTTTGTATGAGTTTTGGCGGCGAGTTACAATTTTTAAAGAACAAATTTAGAACGCGTTACAATTTTTTTGGTGCCATTTTTTTTGCTTCATTTATACTTCTATACATTCTCTTATTCGTAGGTTGAAAATAATTAAAATTTCAAAAAGTTAAAAATTAAGGAGTGTTTCATACAAGAAACTCGTTTTTATCAACGTTTTTTCTTCTCACTCTATCGTAAAAACGGTAATACATACAAGCGTCAAACTTGGTGTGATTATAGAGCAAACTCTATAGTATAACAGAAATTAATAAAAACCGGCCAAGTGTGAGTCGGTCTCGCACTAAAGGTCCCGGAGAAAACAAAACTTTTTTTTAAGTTAATATGTTATGCGGTGGTACGGAACCCTCGGTGCGAGAGTAGCCAACTCGCGCTTGACCTGTTTTATTATATCCACATCAAACCATCATATCATTTAGAACCCTGTGTACCTATTGAAAAACACATTTCTGTTGTTCTATGAATCTTATAATAAAAACGTAATATCCCATCCACGGACCTGAAAGAAATACGGACCGAGTATTGCACTAAAAATATG
Organism: Agonopterix heracliana; assembly: GCA_963693445.1. NCBI lineage: Eukaryota > Metazoa > Arthropoda > Insecta > Lepidoptera > Depressariidae > Agonopterix > Agonopterix heracliana. The sequence goes on along the minus strand of OY856333.1, from coordinate 337,620 downwards.
GGAAGCATGCAAGGTAATACAATCGCGTTTGTTCTACAAGGGACCTACACTCACACAGATGCACTAGCTCTAGGCGCAGGAGTGCAATTTTTGAATCTCATTCGGTGAGCTCAGCTGTTGAAAATGTCAAAATTACTATGGAGATACGCATCTTTTTACTGCTGATTTGCCATTCAAAAATCATACTCAAGGAGAGCGATTTTTTAGAGTCAAAACAGCAGCAGAAAGATGCGTATCTCCAAAGTATTTTTGATATTTTCAACTGCTGAGCTCACCGAATGAGATTCAAAAATCGCACTCCAGGTCCGACAACCCGTCACCTTATGTACCGCGTGATAGCACGCACACAAAAGAAATGGGTGCTTCAATCATGATTTATGACATTACGTCTGGTTCTTCTTTTTAGTCTGTGATCCCATCAAAAACATTTCATACAAAAAAGTAGCTTAGTGAGTGTGTGAGTGAATGAGTGACGAAATCCACGAAGTTTACGTATTAATAAAATCTAAAGTAAAGGCATTATGTAAAGGCTATACTTAAGTATGAAATTAAAGTACATTTTATGAAATAAATAAATAAATAACGCTCACAGGCACATTGTAATGATCCCAAACTAGCACTAAAGGCTTTTATTATGGAAACCATACAACAATGGCACGAACATATAACATTCATGACCGAACCGGGATTCGAACCCAGGACCCTGGTTCGGCAGTCCGGCGTGGTAACCATTACACCAACCGGGTCGTCAATTAGAGTGACGACCACAGGCTGTCCTGAAAAATTGAGCTCACTGGTACATACAGACTGAAGTTATGAGCGCTCAAAAACACGCTGAATCTCTTAGGTAATAGGTACTTTGGTACTGTAGTGCGCTGCTTTTTTGGCTCGTCTTGGTGGGGGGGGGGGGGGGGGGGGCTGCCGTCCCCCAGATTTTGTCCTTCAGAAGGCTTGCGTGTATTTACAACCTTCGCGAAGAAAAGCGTTGTGCGCTGCCTGGCAACCACGTTGTTTTATCATTATCATGAAAACGAGTTTTTTATAGTTGCATTTTTTTTGGACTTGGCTTTAAGACGCTGTTATCCCGTCGAGGCCGTTAAGGATCGGGCAGATGGGCGACTGTTCTCAATTACACGATTAGATTTAGTTTACTAGATAGAAAAACATCCCAAAGTTACCCCTTTTTGTTATGTTTTTTCAATACTATGATTAAACTGCTGATATTTAACTTTTTATTCTTGTACTTAACTAAATACATTAAATATTTCTAGTGAACTCAGAAGAATTTTTAGCTTAGAAACTCCCATGAGCAAAGATATTGACGAAAAACACGTTTTTTTGCGATCCTGCTTTCAATTGGAGCGGGATGGCTAATTGTAAACTTATGCTTGCAAGAAAGAGACGCTTGCACTGGAATAACCTAGCCAAATTTTAAGACACAGTTAATTAATGAAAGTAAAAAATAATTAACAAAACAAAAGTACCAGGCATACAGAAACACGTAAGATTAATTTCAACATACGAAGCCTCGGGAATTAAACAAATTGCACACTTATGCGGTCGGGTTAAGAGTGTTGACAGGTGATTTCATAATGTGTATGCCAGTGAGGGTATCATGTGAACGGACACAATGAAGACTCGATGTAACTCGATGCTCTTAGCAAGGTCTGGTTGCCTGGTACCTGATTACGTTGTTTTGAGACGTATTTTGTAAATTACGTTATGTAAATAGGTTTTTTAGTTGTATCCAAAGGTGAAAACGGGACCCTATAAGCCTACGTTATTCGTCCGACCGTCCGTCCGTCTGTATGTTTGTTTGTCCGTCGTATAATTAGGGATGTAACTTTTGAACCGTAATAGCTAGACACACGGACCTGAAAAAAAGACGGACGACGTAATCTCGTCTAATCACGAGTGAAGCACCCATTTCTTTTGTGTGCGCGTTACGCGGTACATAATGGTGACGGGTGTCGGACCTGCGCCTAGAGCTAGTGCATCTGTGTGAGTGTAGGTCCCTTGTAGAACAAACGAAAATGTAGGACCTTGCATGCTTCACATCTTTTTAGTGTCACATTACGTCCGTCTTTTTTTCAGGTCCGTGGCTAGACAGTGGAAATTTTCACAGAATGTGCGTTATTAAGGCAGCTTTGCTATCAAAAAATGTCAAAAAATTCAAAATTAGTTTTTATCAACGTTTTTTCTTCTCACTCTATCGTAAAAACGGTGATACCATAGAGGTAGGAATAGAGGAACATACAGCTGAGAGAGCGAGATGTACCTAGCGGCACCACTGTATAATAGAAAGAGATACGTGACGCGAATCAATAGAACCGTTTTTTAGTCACCAATCAATTTTTACAATTCGGTTTTCGTGAATAATTGGGAATCTAAAGTGAAATCGTAGATAATTTTGTGAAATATACTGACACTACTTCATTAATTTATCCACGATTTTACGTTAGACTCAGAATTATAGACAGTATTAGAATTTTTGCCTGCGAATAGTCTCCAAAAAACATCCAAAAACTGTGTCATTTGACAACTCATGTCACTGACTCTATTCCTGTAAGGTATAATAACTTTATGGGTGATACATACACGCGTCAAATTTGTTGTGATTATAGAGAAAACTCTACAGTATAAAAACAAATAATAAAAACCGGCCAAGTGTGTGTCGGTCTTGCACAAAAGGTCCCGGAAAAAACCAAACTTTTTTGTAAGTTAATATTATGATGTGTGTTTATGTGGTATGAGAATCATTGTTTTGAGCTTAGCAGCGAAAGTGTAAAAAATTGCTGGACCGCTTTTCGTGAAACATATAATAATAATAAACTGCATCTAAATCAGTCCATTAGGAGTTGAAGTAAACCATACAAACAGTCGCATTTCAACGATACTAAGTTTCCCTTGACTACGGAACCCTAAAAACGTCGCTTCAATCTCTGTCACATGCAGAACCCACACGCGGTTCTGTATCACTAAACATTGCGTTAAACAAATCGATTCTATTACGCAAGTCACTGCAAACGTCAGCTGCATCTATCCGACGGTGGAGACGAATAAAAGAGGGTGCATTCATGCATTCATACATGTGTACACGACCACCCTTTCGGGTGGTTAGAAACATTGCTACTACCAGCTGTCTTGCATGGAATTGTAAGTTGGTCCAGAAACAATTGTGATTGATTGCTTGTTGGTTGGGCTATTGCAAGCAAGGGTTTATAACACTGCGACCATCGCTGGTCTATTGTGTTCGCCCAAAGCTCATCCCATAATATATTTTCATTCTCGGGTATATACAGGTTTCCTCACGATGTTTTCCTTCACCGCCAAGCTAGTGATAATGATATACAACCGTACATAAATTCCGTAGAACTTAGTGGTACAGGCCAGGAATCGAACCGCCGCCTCATGATTGAGTCGCTAGCTCTCTTCCATATGAACTATCATCGCTCTTACCAACCATGTGTGGGAATCCCGGCATGCATGCATGGTATTATAAGGATGGCCATTATGTAATGGGCTGATAAAACACACAGACTGGAGTGGTCTCCAGTAGCCTACTACAGCACTCTAAGAAATTTATCAGCAATGTGATAACTCGTGTTTCATAATTCATACTCTCATAGCCATCGTCGGAGCCCTCACTGGGCACTACGCCACAAGAACGATGATGCACAAGATGAATTTCACCCTAGATCCCAACAGGCAAGCGTGCGGAGAGGATGAAGAGACCATGGAACATATCCTTTGTGACTGTGATGTCTTGGCGGCAAAACGCATGTGCCTCCTCGGATATGGATACCCAAAACCGGGAGATCTTAGGTTTCTTCCCCTCAATGGTATTGCTTCCTTCATTGACCATGTATTTGAAGGGTGAAGAAAGCAAAAGTATTGGGGCTAACACAAAAGAACCCAGTTGCTGGCTTGCCAGCCCCCACAAAAAGATAAGATAAAATAAGATGCGTTAAGGCTCACTTTTAGCCTATTGAAGGTTTCAAGATGAAATTACGTGTAAATTGATGATAGGTGGCCAACTTTTCTCACCCCCCGTCACACTGGACAGAGTTTCGGTACTACTGGTGAAACGTGGTTGTTCTGAGGTTTCAGAATATCTCAGTAATCACTACCGCGCTAGTGTCATTGCCATGATGTGTTAATCAATCATTCTAAACAGCCACATCTCTACTCGTTGTGCCATAGCTATAGTATAGCATACTGCGTGTGACGTCACAACTGATGACGTCATAACTTCGCACCGCGTCCAGCTGCAGACAGTGACGTATTAATTACTATGCCTTTACGTCAGTTACGTCGGTCTGAGCACAATACATTCTACAATACCGCACCCTGTACACGACAGCAAGCTGTGGTGATATTTCTCTCTCACTCGCACTTAGCAAACATGTGCTAGACTTTTCTCGAATAAAGGCTTCCGCACATTGCAGCGATATTATCGAGCGATATTACCGACAGCGATATCGCGAAACCTTACACACTGCAGCGATTCCGCGATTCGCGTCACGCATGCGCCCTTCACTGAATGTAGTAGAAAGAGATTGCGTCGGGTTGCGATAATATCGCGGCAGTGTGTGGGATCGAGCGCGTCGCCATACAAAATGTACTGAGAACAATTATCGAAAAATCGCAGCGATAATATCGCGGCAATGTGCGGAAGCCTTTATCGACAGCGATATCGCGAAACCTTACACACTGCAGCGATTCCGCGATTTGCGTCACGCATGCGCCCTTCACTGAATGTAGTAGAAAGAGATTGCGTCAGGTTGCGATAATATCGCGGCAGTGTGTGGGATCGAGCGCGTCCCCATACAAAATGTACTGAGAACCATTATCGCAAAATCGCAGCGATAATATCGCTCGATAATATCGCGGCAATGTGCGGAAGCCTTTATACTATTTTTGGATTCCGTACCCAACGGCAACGGGTGAAAACGGGACCCCATTACTAGGCCTTCTTCGTCCTACCTATTTAGGGCTGTAACTTTTGAACCGTAATAGCTAGACGGTTGTATTTTTCACAGAATATGCGTTATTACGGCGGATTTGTTAACAAATAATAAAAATGTCAAAATGTTAAAAATAAAAGGGGGTTCTCATACAAGAAACTAGTTTGTATCAACGTTTTTTCTCCTCGCTCTATCGTAAAAACGGTAATACATACAAGCGTCAAACTTGGTGTGATTATAGAACAAACTCTACAGTATAACAACAAATAATAAAAACTGGCCAAGTGTGAGTCGGTCTCACGCTAAACGTCCCGGAGAAAACCAAACTTTTTCTAAATTCATATGTTGTGTGGTGGTTTGGTACGGAACGGAGTCCTCGGTGCACGAGTAGCCCGACTCGCACTTGACCATTTTTTTATTAAGTCTAAGTTTAGTCATATCATAAGCTTTCAAATACAAAAACTTTCATCAAAATCGGTCCAGTAATGGGCGAACAAACAAACATTTAAAGTTATAATAGTACAAGGTGTTACAAAAATACAAATAAACCTTTAAGGGGGTGGTTTAGACCATCAAACTGAACAACTTTCACTATGGGACCAATATCGAAATCGCGAAAAAAAAAATTGATATTCCATACTCTACAAATCGACTAGAGCTAAAATATGTATGGGATATGACTTTTTTTTTTTGAGATTTCGTTGTTGCTCCCATAGAGAAAGTTGTTCAGTTTGACGGTCTAAACAACCCCCTTAAGAGTTTTAAAAAATTATTCTTACTTATGAAACACCCTGTATAGTAGATTACACACCGAGGGCAGGAAAGTAAGAAAGGTCTCAGATCTCACGTAATTGTGATACAAACAAACATGTTATCTGAGGCTTTCTTATTTACTGCCCGAGGTTAGTTATTTTTCTCCTCGACGGAGGTGGAAAGCGGCAACTTCGTTTAGCGCAGCCGGACGAAAATTGACGCTTTCCGTCCGGAGGAGAGAAATAGTAGATTACTACAACTTTACGTTGAAAAAGATAATCGTTAGTTATACCAAAGTTTCTAAACACCACGAAACTATCAAATACCTTGTTTTTAATAACATTTTTGACCTAAAAATAAACATGGCCGTAACACAATTAACTGTAGGTATAATGCTACGGCGTAGCGTCGTAGCGCTACGTGTCTACGCATCTGCTACGCCTATTATGAACACACGGTGAAAATGACATGTTGTTATGTATGTGTTAACATTATGTTTTTAAGATTATGTACGGTTATATACATAGCTTCACGACTTTGTAACATAGCGGGGCGACCAGAAACTTTCTTAAAATACTAATTATGAATCCATACGTATACATTTTAATCGTAGCAAAAAAAAACAGTTTTTGCATACATATGAGTCGAGTAGGTATTTCAGTTTAGTATGGAACAGCTGATTTTTTTTGCTACCATATCGGTTTACTCTCATATTACAGGGTGAAATTTATATCATTAGCATCTTTTTAAACTAAGAGTCTACCCATCAAACTGAACAACTTTTACTGTGGGAACAAACCGATCGGAGCAAAAAAAAATCTCGACTAAAATTTTAAGACGCTGTTATCCCATCGAGGCCGTTTTTTGAACACGAACGAAAGTGTTTTACAATGTGTTTTAAAGTCTGAAAACCAATTATGTCTTATTTAAGGATCTGGCTGATAGGCGACCGTTCTCAATTACACGATTAGATTAAGTTTAATAGATAGAAAAAAATCCCTAAGTTACCCCTTTTTGATATGTTTTTTCAATACTATGATTAAACTGCTGATAAGTATTTAACTTTTTATTCTTGTAATTAACTAAATACATTAAATATTTCTAGTGAACTCCGTATAATTTTGAGCTTAGAAACACCCATGAGCAAATATATTGATGAAAAACACGTTTTTTTGCGATCCTGCTTTCAATTGGAGCGGGATGGCTAATTGCAAACTTATGCTTGCAAGAAAGAGACGCTTGCACTGGGATAACCTGGCCTTAATGTAATTCAACAGCAGATTTTTTTTTTTTGCTCCGATCGGTTTGCTCTCATACTAAAAGTTGTTCAGTTTGATGGGTAGACTCTTAGTTTAAAAGGATGCTAATGATATTATCAATTTCACCCTATAGTAAAAGTTGTTCAGTTTGATGGGTAGACTCTCAGAGAAGTTTAAAAGGATGCCAATGATATCAATTTCACCCTGTATAATTGAATGGTCTTATAGTCCCCTTACAAAGCCGTCAGCATATAACGAAGGACCCAACAGTAAGTACCTAATAATAAAAGAAGCCATATGTATTAATACTTAGGAAGCCTTTCCAATGTATCCGTTATTGAGTGAAGTCGGGCATGTCTTTAATATATTATGTTACAGGACAGTTCGTGTAAGTAAGTAAGTAAATTATTTATTCAGAATAACAACAACAAACATATTATTACATATAAGCAACATTGCGACAAAAAATGAAGTTATCAAGGAGAATGTCGCCGCCTGAACTTGGAAAAGGATACGATGAAATCGTTCCTGAGCCCAAGCCTCAGCGAACTTCCATTTGACACTATGAGATGCGACAAAAGACGTAAAAGGAACATAATGCTTAGTTTATACATTTAGTAGGTAAAAATTAAAAGTGCAGATTCAACTAGTTAGATGATAGAAAGGATATAATTATATAAGACTCTGCATCTAATCATAGCCTTGAACAATTAAATTTCTTTGCATTAGCGGTTAAGACATAGAATTGATCACTCTACTTCCATTGTAGCAAAAAATTTAGTCTTTTGACCGCTCAGTGGCGCCTGAAAACCTATAGTAAAAGGCTGTTGCTAGTCGTCCTATAAACGGACGAATAAAATAAATTAGTCATCTGAGAAGGTCACCACACCACTGGCTTTTCGGTGAAGGAAAACATCGTGAGGAAACCTGCATGCTTCAATTTCGAGGCATGTATTGTACCCACTGTCCATTATAAGTGGCGACGGGCTCACCCCCCGTCACACTGGACAGCGTTTCGGTACTACTGGTGAAACGTGGATGTTCTGAGGTTTCAGAATATCTCTGACTACCCCCTCGGGGAATATAGTCGTGAGCATATGCTTCTGTAATTAAAAATGGCCTTAAATTTTCGTTGCTATTTGGAATGGAGTAGGTATAGTGAAATCATAAAAAAAACTGTAAGTACTTTTATTAATTCTTTTTAATCGATAATACGGCTCAAGCACGCACTTTTCGGAGGGCAGGGCAATCGCGTTTCTCATAGAAAATATTCGCCTGAACCTATGGCGCCTTAAATCTGAATCGCGATGACATTTTCTGCTTCCGAATGAAATTTTAAAGTGTCGCCCGTCTCTTCATACAAAAGATATAAGTGTCATTGAGTGACAATGAGCCGCGGATAAGACAGGTAAGTGCGAGAGAGACGAGAGATTATTGACTTCTTGTCGCATTGGAAATCACTTGATCGTAAAATTCCTTTTGTTTGTAGAAAATCTTTTGTAAGAAGTGTAAAAATTGGAGGTTTTTGAGAGCTAGTTTAGCCTATTTTGTGTCCCACTGCCGGGCAAAGTCCCACTTCTAAATTTTTTATTTTTTTTTATTTTATGAAATGCAACGCTGCACCTCCATCTCACACCAACACGCATCATCGAAACGCATCATCGCTCTCTCAAACTGCCTCCGTGGTCTAATGGTTAAGAGCATTGGGCTCTTGACACGGAGGTCGTGGGTTCGATTCCCACGCGGGGCACCTAGGGAAATGTCATTTTGTGCGTTATTCCCCAGTTGGTTAGGACATTGCAGGCTGAGTCCACTGATTGTCTGAAAAGAAAGATGATTCCGTGCTTCGGATGGCACGTTAAGCTGTTGGTCCCGGCTACTATCTCTGGCATAGGCGAAGTATTTTTCGCTTAAAGATCTCTGGTGGTAGTAGTCGTTACATAAAAACCACGTCAGATGCCGTAAGGCGGTTTGAATAAACTCTGACACCAGGGCTTTGCAGCCCACTCGATAAGAAGAAGAACGCTCTCTCATATATGGAAATATTTGGAACTATTTTTCCTTTTTAATGGCTTCCAAAAATCCCTTATTTGACAAGATAAATAAAACTGAACAATTTTCACTATGGAGCCATCTTCGATATTCGATATTGATACATTTGAGTTGAGTCGGTGCTGCAGTTTTGTATGAAAAAGCAGATTTTTTTTTCGCTTTTGTGTTTGCGCTCGTTGGCGTAGTGGAGCTTCGGTATTGGAAAAGATCACCGAAGTTAAGCAACGTCAGGTCCGGTCAGTCTTTGGATGGGTGATGGTGCTTCGGAAGGCACGTTAAGCAGTTGGTCTCGGATAGTTCCGTCAGATGTCGTTGTAACTATTCGTTAAGCCAGGTCAGATGCCTAGTGGCGGCTTGAAAATTCTCTGACAGCAAGTTGACCACTAACTTGCCTCCACCAACACGCACTGGGCCCGCGTGGTGGAGTATGGCCTGCTTCTCACCTTTCAATCAATCAATCAAATTATTTATTGCACTAGTTTATAGGTTACATAGAGATCTTATTATTAGTTACGTTGGGAATCACTATAACCTGCCTTTTGGGGTTACAATATTCCACATTTGCCATACATTTGAGTCGGATAGGAACGGCAGTTTTGTATGGGACAGCTGATTTTTTTTCGCGTTTCCTGAGGTATGCTCCATAGTGAAAGTTGTTCAGTTTGATGGTCTGAGTGCACCGTTTCAGTTTGCGGAGGGCTGTCCCTTACACCCTGTACTATAGTCGCCCTGTCAGCTAAACTCAAAAACGTTTCAAAAGCTACTTGAACGCCACCTATCTTTACAATCGCTGACTAAAGTGTGCGGAACCCTTCAGGGCAGAACCCTCGAGTGCCGGGGTGAGGAACGCTGAAATATGACGTTTTATCATTAACTTTAAACGTGCTTTATCTATATTTAAACTGATTTTATTTTTAAATGACTTTAACAAAGGAAGGTATACTCTGTTTGATCTGTATACCTACTATACAAGGTGTTACAAAAATACAAATAAACATTTAATTTTGTGGTTTAGATGAGACCATCAAACTGAACAACTTTCACTATTCCAAAAGACCAAAGCGAAAAAAAAATTGATGTTCCATACTCTACAAATCGACTCAAGCTGAAATATGTATGGGATATCCTATATTTTTTTTCGCGATTTCGATGTTGGTCCCATAGAGAAATTTGTTCAGTTTGACGGTCTAAACAACCCCCTTATGAGTTTTAAATATTTATTTTTACTTATGTAACACCCTGTACTTAGTGCGTTCACATACGATGACGCACTGACTGAGCTGCAGATGTCAGCCCATAGAACCACACCCGGTGCGTCAATGCGTCACCGTGTGTGCTTCTACGTGCGGTTTCATACAACTCCTTGCTTCACAAATGACGGACTGACTATACACGTTCGATCTCAGTCCCGTAGAGAAAGTTGTTCAGTTTGATGGTATTATAATCCGTCAAAAACAGTCATCATATTAAAAAGGATTCTATACAGAGTGTTTTAAATGCGTTACGTACTTTATGAGGTGCTTCAAACAATACAACTGAACAACTTTTAATATGGTAACTATTTTGACAATTTATATGGAAATTGAAAACTCAAAATATTTTTTCGCGTTTTATTAATTTTGATTAATTTGATGGCATATGAAGCACCCTTTTGAGTACCTATGAAATGCATTCAAGTTTACACCCTGTGAGAATGTTGTTTTGTTTATATGCTGTGATAAAAACCTCTGCATAATTCTGAAGAAAGGAACCTACTGGTAATATGTACCTTTCTTACATAGAGGTATAATAGGTAAATCCCCTAGAGCTGTTAATCTTTAGAACAAGGTAGGTAGTACTATGTAATGAACTCAAATAAATTGAGAAAATTACTTTTCATCCGACTCAATAATTAAACGTTACAAGAATTCCATTTTAATTTGAGCTTTGTAATCGCTACTACGAGATCTCGAACTCACTTTAATTTAATATTGACGGATATAATGTGTGCCGAGACGATTATCCTGAACTGAACATGATCTATATCACTATATATAATATTGAATGAATGAATGAAATATTCTAGGTATATATGTAGGTACCAGTAAAGTTAGAAACACACATGTAGAAATTACGGGCCGTAATTAAAAGAAAAAGAAGAAAGAAAGAAAAGTAATATAAAAAGAGAAAGAAAGAAAGAGAGAGAAAGTTTAGAAAGTACATTTTTTTTTGGATACCTACCTATTGGTGATGCATAAAATTATCTATAGGTACTAATATTACTTGAAAGAGGAATGATTCGATTTTTTGTTTGTTTGTTTGTATTGAATTGGCTCTGATACTACTGTGGACCGATCTGAATAATTCTTTCATCATTAGAAAGCTACATTATCCGTGATTAACATAGGCTAAAAACGGCCAAGTGTGTGTTGGGAAGATTCTAAGGCGGTACGAAGTTCACCTCGGTCATCTAGTGATAGATAAAAGTCTAACTAATCACAAGTTAAGGGCAGGATCTTCCAAATCGCCTGTTTTTGGTTGAGTTTTAAGGCATGAAATAGTCGTTGTTTTAATCCAGAAAAAATATATGTTGTTGTTCATGAACTGTTCTCGATTATTCTGTGGCTCAAAACACGATAGTTATTACTTCTCTCGATCATAAAAGCATGCAAAGATAGGTAGTTTATTACTATTTTTCAAGTTTTACTTAAAGATTATTAACACTACAAATAAAAAAAATACACTGAAAAATAGGAAATGACATTGTCTAAATTATTCTCAGGCTAGTTTTTTCCTCCACCACCAGAGAGAAAAGATATTGATGAAAAATACGTTTTTTTGCGGACCTTCAATTGAAGCGGGATGGCTAATTGCAAACTTATGCTTGTAAGAAAGAGACGCTTGCACTCGAATAACCGGGCCTTAATGGAAGTAATTGAATGTTTTTAGGGGTCTATTTGTGACAATGAATCGAGTTAAAAGTGAGTATCAAAAGTACCATTTCAGCACTAGAATGGAGTGAGAACTTAATGAGAAAACTCTAAACGTAAAGCTTTTCGTTTGAAAGGATAATTTGACGAGTTTATTAGGTGTCGAGCAAGTTATTCAGTCGTAGTGGTTTAGTAGCGAGTAGCCTCGCCTTCCGTGCAGGAGGCAACACTGTTCGATTCCCGACCAGGAGTGCGATTTTTTAATCTCATTCGCGGAGCTCAGTAGTTGAAAATGTCAAAATTACTATGGAGATATGCATCTTTCTACTGCTGATTTTACTTTCAAAAAAATCATGCTTCTGGAGTGCGTTTTAGGTACAACAACGGCACGAACATATAACATCCATGACCGAACTGGGATTCGAACCAAGGACCCTGGTTTGGCAGTCCGACGTGGTAACCATTACACCAACCGGGTCGTCAAGTCCCGTCCGAGACAATTTTTTTAATCTTTAATTTGATAAGATCACTTGGTATTTCCAACTGTCTTGAGATACAATGTTCTTGGTTTAATCACTTCCATAGTAACATAATGTCAAGTTGTCACTTTACGTCAATTTACCTCGAACGTAACGCACATTCCCCTGTTACGTAACGTAACGTAACGTGCGAGGTATGTCATTAGGGACAAGTCAAAGTTATTACCGTTCGTTTCGCACTCATTTACTTGTCTGCTAAATTACTGTAGTGTACCAACGATTTTAATCGAGAAGTGACTTATTTTACTTATTTGGCACAGTAACAAAAGTAGAGAAACTAATATATCGATCTTACATCAAATCTTTACCTCAATAAAATTATGACTGTCCACAGCGTTTAAATTAGTTCTTAAATTTTAAACATAAGAGCTGGGGTAGAGGTAGGGTAGGTATTTGAATTCATAATTAAATTTTATAGGGAAGGATAATGACAAAATGACATGTTGTTATACTGTGTTAGACCAAACTTAGATAGAAGAGTAACATAAAAGGAACAATTTTACTCTTGGAGTTTACTTCGAAATAACTTCATTTGTCTTCTACAATACTAACCCGTGTGTGTTGCAATTCAATTCAATTAAAAATTCAATTCAATTCAAAATTCAATTCAATTCAATTCAATTCAAATTCAATTCAAAATAATGTATTCAATATACAAGGTGTTACAAAACTACAAATAAACATTTAAGGGGGTGGTGTAGACCATCAAACTGAATAACTTTCACTATGGGACCAATACCGAAATCTAGAAAAAAAAAATTATGTTCTATACTCTACAAATCGACTAGAGCTAAAATATGTATGGGATTTAAAATAATTTTTTTTCGCGATTTCGATGTTGGTCCCATAGAGAAAGTTGTTCAGTTTGACGGTCTAAACAACCCCCTTATGAGTTTCAAAAATTTATTGTTACTTATGAAACACCCTGTATACAACACATAGTACAGTTGCCAGTGATGACATATGGAACAGAGACGTGGTCGCTCACTCAAGGCCTCATAAAAAGGCTGAAAGTCACCCAAAGGGCAATGGAGAGGGCTATGCTCGGAGTTTCCCTGCGAGATCGGATCAGAAATGAAGAAATCCGCAGAAGAACCAGAGTAGCTGACATAGCCCAAAGAATTGCTAAACTAAAGTGGCAGTGGGCGGGGCACATTGCTTGCAACACCGATGTTCATTGGGAGTGGCGACCGCGTACCGGAAAGCGCAGCGTGTGTAGGCAGTGAGCCCCCACAAGGTGGACCGACGACCTGGTGAAGGCGGCGGAAATCCGTTGGATGAGGGCAGTGCAGGGCAATCAGTCAGTGCCCGACAAGAATCAAAAATATTCTGAGCAAAGTCACGGACCTGAAAAAAGACGGACGTAATCTCGTCTAATCACGAGTGAAGCACCCATTTCTTTTGTGTGCGTGCTGTCACGCGGTACATATGGTGACAGGTGTCGGACCTGCGCCTAGAGCTAGTGCATCTGTGTGAGTGTAGGTCCCTTGTAGAACAAACGAAAATGTAGGACCTTGCATGCTTCACATCTTTTTAGTGTCACATTACGTCCGTCTTTTTTCAGGTCCGTGAGCAAAGTGTATAGTGAGTCGCGTTGTGGATCTGCTAGTGGGTGGTCGCGTGTCGCGTGTCGCTCGTCGGTTGCCCCCTCCCAGCTCGACAGCAGGGCTCCAGTGGTGGCTCAAGATAGTGTTCTTTTGTAAGAACAACCCTTGAAGTCACCAAAATATCTTCATAACCGTACAACGTCAAGCACTTTTGCTACAAAAACTCGACATTGGCAAAATCATCACAAACCAAGATGGCAGCCATATTTTAAAAATAGAATAGAGAAAGTGTATACTGAAGTTTATGGACGTGACCGACACGCTCTTAGCCGCTGTTTCATAAAGAGCTTGTAGACTGCGATATGTCATCATGAAATTACTACAAACGAAATCAATTACATAATAACTCTTGACACAACAGTATGTCAACTATTTAAAACTAGACACACACCATTTTACCTATACCCCTTCTTTGTTAACACAAGTCTCCTTCTTTCACTCTTAACTCCACGAGTTAAGTACCTAAATGTCTTGTTAGGAGGGACGTCGTAATAGACACGTCCATTAATAATATTATTTAAGAAGTAAGTTCATTAATTTCGATAGTGATCGCATGGGAGTCTGCCAAAACATCAGTCGGGAATCAAACCCGTGACCTGGGGTATTAATAACTGAGTCGAGGTCGCATGCACAAGTGTTAAGATATGACATTTATTTATTTATCATGTTAGGGAAGTAGGTTTTTTTTTAACCTGTAGATATGCTTTCCTAACATGTCGCCGATTGGATTCTGATAAAGGACAGTGGGCAGGAGTGATCCAAGACCCCCCATAAGTGGCATACTACATTTGAAAGGGGGTTTAATATACAATTTTTTTTTACATGCGACGCCAATATCTTTTCGAGAGAAAAAAAGATACAGGGTGTTTTGTTTAGTGGGTGTCTATCACCCCGAAAGAGATGACACCTTTTGGGTCATAATGTCAACATAATTTCTTCCTAAAACGACCACGTAAAAATAAATACCTGCAAGTAGGTATCTTTTTTTTTCTCGAAAATATTTTGATGCCCTTTGTACACAATGTAGGCTACGTTAGAGTATCCTCTAACTGCCCCTACCTGTGCCATAGTGGGGGGCTCTTGGACCAGGGGCTATACATTTTTGCTCAGTGTCCTTTATTGGCTGTCAGATTTAAGGCCTCCGCTCATTGCAGCGATTTTATCGAGCGATAATATCGCTGCGATTTTGCGATAATTGTTTCCAGTACATTTTGTATGGGGACGCTATCGATCCCACACACTGCCGCGATATTATCGCAACTCTTTCTACTACATTCAGTGGTGGGGCGCATGCGTGACGCGAATCGCGGAATCGCTGCAGTGTGTAAGGTGTCGCGATATCGCTGTCGATAGTATCGCTCGATAATATCGCTGCAATGTGCGGAGGCCTTTAAGTGTGCATCTCCTGCTGCGTAGTTTCAGATTATTTTTAACTAAATTTATAAACCAGCTAGAAGCTAGACGACTTCAAACGGCGGAACTATTTATTTGAATGTCATCGAATTAGTATCTTTAAAGATAAACCGGAATAATAAATTAGTGGAGACGCCTTCGTAGAACGCACTTGTTTACTGTATTATAAAACTGTTACAGAAGTGTGTCTGTAGGTTGGAAATATTTACAAAAAAAACGGCCAAGTGCGAGTCTGATTTGTGCACCGAGAGGTACCATACAAACCAACATAGAGCTGCCCGAGAGGTACCATACAAACCAACATAGAGCTGCCCGAGAGGTACCATACAAACCAACATAGAGCTGCCCGAGAGGTACCATACAAACCAACATAGAGCTGCCCGAGAGGTACCATACAAACCAACATAGAGCTGCCCGAGAGGTACCATACAAACCAACATAGAGCTGCCCGAGAGGTACCATACAAACCAACATAGAGCTGCCCGAGAGGTACCATACAAACCAACATAGAGCTGCCCGAGATTTAGTAAAAACTAATTTTCTTTTCTCCGGCATCCTTCGCGAGCCCGACACACACTTAACCGGTTTTTATTATTTGTTGTTTTTACTATAGATGCACTATAATCACACGAAGTTTGACGCTTATGGGTACGGAACCCTAAAAAGGTCCCGATATGGCATCACAGAATTTTGGATTTTCTTTTAGTCTGTCTCTTTCCAACATCATGCTAAAACTATTGAACCGATTTTGATGAAAAAAGCTTGTGATTTGACTTTATTACTGGTAGGTATACAGGGTGAAAGGAAAAGTATCCATATTATACAGGGTCCAACATAATTTTTAAGGGGATGATCAGACCATCAAACTGAACAACTTTCTCTATGGGACCAACATAGAAAACGCGAAAAAAAAATTTGCTGTCCCATACAAAACTACAAACCGACTCGAGCCAATGACTGCTGATTTTTTTTCGCGATTTCGATGTTGGTCCCGTAGAGAAAGTTGTTCAATTTGATGGTCTGATCATCCCCTTAAAAAGTGTCAGCATATTAAGGTACCCTATATAGGGTCCTTCTTAATATGCTGACACTTTTTTAAGGGGATGATCAGACCATCAAACTGAACAACTTTCTCTATGGCACCAACATCGAAATCGCGAAATAAAAATCAGCTCCTCCATACAAAACTGCAAACCTACTCGAGCCAAATGTATGGGACAGCTGTTTTTTTTTTTCGCGATTTCCATGTTGTTCCCATAGAGAAAGTTGTTCAGTTTGATGGTCTGATCATCCCTTTAAAAAAGTGTCAGTATATTATGTTGGACCCTGTATGTTAAACCACATACTCTACCCATCAAACTGAACAACTTTTACTATGGGAACAAACCAGTCAAATTAACTACGTTACATCGAACACGGTACTTCAGACCATCAAATCAGTTGTTCCATAGAAAATGTCAATAAATACTCAAAAAAGATGTATAAAATGTTGGCCCCGTTGTGAAAGTTGTTCAGTTTGATGGTCTGAGTACGTAACGCATTTAAAGTTTACACCCTGCATTTTATCTCGCTACATTGACGAAAGCCGGTGTAGACGAAGTCGCGGAAAAACCTTACGTTATTATTATACCAGTGACTGTCGCTTGACGTAAGACAGCATACATCGACACGGGGTTCGATTCCTGACTGACGTATTGGCAAGCTGCGTTACGATCGATATCTCTCGAATTAATTTAGGTTATTATAAATATCTTCATTTAATTATGTCGTGCCGCATATTGAGACGTCGTTGTTTTTGTACCTGTAACAAAGGGAAAAGAAAGATTAATATTGTTTGTCCAGCCGTGGGACATGGAACAAGCTACATAAAAAATTAGTCAAGCAATAGCAGCTTTTCTAACTTATGTACGTACACTCAGCAGCAAAAAGATGTATGCATCCTCAATTCCTCATGCAAAAGATGTATACACTTTAGTACTACGGCGTAGTAAAAGTGCATACATCTTTTTGCTACTGACTGTACAGACTACTCTCAAACGGTGAAGGAAAACATCGTGAGGAAACCTGCATAGTTACGCTGAAGAAGAAATTCCGATGCGTATGTGAAGTTTACTCATCCGCATTATGCACACGTGGTGGTTCTCAGTTCGTTAGGTCATTGCAGACTGAAAAGAATATCCGATGGTACGTTAAGCCGTTTGTCCCGGCTACTATCTGGTGGTAGTAGTCGTTCGTTACATAAAAACCACGTCAGAGGCCGTAGGCGGTCTGAAAAACTCTGACATCCGGTCTTGCTGCCCACACGATAAGAAGAAGAAGAAGTACCATCGCAATAAATGTGGATATCACATAGTCTCATAGTCCCACAACAGCCATCAGCGCTGTAACGTACAGTACGAACTATCCATTAATAAGATAAAGGCTTGACGAGGTTATTTTCTCATCAATCGATATATTAACGATCGATCTCGGACACTCGCTCCGATGAAAATAGCTCTACGAAATAATATCATTAAAATGTCACTAGCTTTTTCACGAGACTTTTGCCTGTGACTTACAACAGTGCGTCAATGCGTCATCATGTGTGATCCCACTAAGGGGTAGATATTCCAAAAACCCTTTAGTGCACCGCTTTAGTTGGTTTAGTGCAAGTTCTTAGTGCACCGCTAACATCCTCTGTAGAATAAACAGGATGTTGGCGTAGACAGTTGCATTGTACTTTAATGGTTGACATAGCTTAACACACAAGGCAAATACATACATACGCACACACACACAGAACTACACTAATCCCCTCCACACACTTTTTTACACTAATTGAATTGTAAAATACATTTTACTTTGTTTATTGTTAAGGATACCCAATCGTAGACCACGCTTGCCTCGTTTTTGTCTACCGTTTAAATGTTATAGTTGCAATCAAAAGTTTAAAAATAATCATTATCTTATCTTATCTTATTGTATATCATGCTAGTGAACAACATTTTCAACGGAACAATAAGGGAAATTCACAAAAAAAGTGACTTCTGCGTAAAATTTTTTTGCGAATTTCCTATAAGTTTCAGGGAGAGTTGTTCACTATCACCCCTAGAATTAATAATGCAACTGTTTACCGTAACACTCTGTATAGTAGGGTTCTTGATAATGCCGACAGGCTTTTAAAGGGATCAGGAGTGCGATTTTTGAATCTCATTCGGTGAGCTCAGCAGTTGAAAATGTCAAAATTACTACGGAGATACGCATCTTTCTACTGCTGATTTGACTCTAAAAATCATACTTCAGGAGTGCGTTTTTTGAAAGTCAAATCAGCAGTAAAAAGATACGTATCTCCATAGTAATTTTGACATTTTCAACTGCTGAGCTCACCGAATGAGATTCAAAAATCGCATCCCTGGTCGTATTGTACTTTAAATGGGTGATTGACTTATATATCTTTTTTTTTTAATTTATAATTATGGACTTCTAGCTTGTGCGTTAGCACCGCATTTCCGCCAATGTCAAATAGTTTGAGGGAGTGTCTATCCAATCTCGAGGATTGTTTTTGATTAAGAACAACTGAGAAGGATTGTGGAGCTTCGTGGCAGGCTGAAACGCGAACCGCGCGAACACCACGCGAGAGACAAGTGTTCGGGGCAAACCCTGCAACGTGACTCCAATATCATGCTAGTGAACCTACTTGATAAGTGGTGATCAGATCATCAAAGTGAACAACTTTATCTGTAACCAAGGCATATGATTTGGTACATGGCAAGTCGTCCGTGCGGATTCGAACCCGAACCCCTCCGAATAGAGTGCCTCAAGATTGAGTTTCCATACCTATCCGCAACGTGCCACAGACGCAATAACAAATAGAAGTCCCAAATTGAAAAGCTCGTCGTAAATCGTAGCAAGAATTCCGATCTATTGTAACTGAAGCGCCCTCTCGCGGTAATATAGGGAACACTTGGTAATATGGGAATGGGAATAAATTACCGCTCCATTGTGCATCGGGTGAATTGAATTCGTTATCTATGGCGGCCGTATGATTATAATTTTGTGCTTTTTGATCTTTGTTAAGATGGTATTTCAATATGGAGTCAAGATCTGCTGTTCCATACAAAACTGCAGTAATCCGAATTAAATGGATAAAACGCCGATGTAATAGCGTCCTTCTTTGTATGCTGACACTTTTTAAGGGGATGATCAGACCGTCATACTGAACCACTTTCTCTATGGCACCAAAATCCAAATCGCGAAAAATAAAATCTGCTGTCCCATACAAAACTGCAATACTTTTTATTGACGATTTCTAAGTTGGTCGTATAAAGAAAAAATTTTTTCAGTTTGATGGTCTGATCATCCCCTTAAAAAGGTATCCGCATATTAAGAAGGACCCTGTAGATTGTATGAAATAAGAAACGTAGAAAGATAGATGTTTCAGTACATTTAATAGGGTGCAATCAAACTGAACAACTTTGACTTTGGAGACAACCACGAAATGGCGAAAGTAAAATCAGTTGTTACATACAAAATTGCAGTAGGTACCTATTAGGTAGTAAGTTAGTTATTCTGACTCAGAAATGGGACATCAGATGTTTCTTTCATTCTTTCTTTGTTGTTTAGTTTGCTGGTCTAACTAAAGTCTAAACCATGTTTAATGATGACTATGGTTTTTTGTTACACCTTGATATTTTGTAAGTCAAAAAAACTAGGTATGTAAGTGCCTTCACACAAGATGACGCATTGACGGAGCGGCAGACGTAAGTACGTTATTTGTGAAGCAAGGAGTTGCATGCAACCGCACGTAAAAGCACACACGGTGACGCATTGACGCACCGTGTGTGGTTCTATGGACTGACGTCTGCCGCTCCATCAGTGCGTCATCGTGTGTGAACGGACTAAGTCAAAAAAACTAGGTACGTAATTGGTATAATAGCGTCAACCCAGCAGTGGAATTTACACTGAATACGGAATGGAACCTGGACCCCAACGATTGAAAGCCCACAGACAAAGCCTGACTCTATAAAATCAATCACACGATGGCCGAACCGCTAAACTCTGCCGCATCGAACACAACTTGCGGCCATGCATCACGCCGCGGCACGGGAGGGGGTGGCCAGTAATAAAACTAATTAATTGCCTAGCCTTTGTCTTCTGCACATTATTTGGCAGAAACTCGCAAATATTTCGGTTTTGATGTTTGATAAAGGTCTGTGCGTTTGACGCTTTTGTTTTATGATTTACTAGTGTTTACCCGCGACTTCGTCCGCACAAATTATATACCAGATTTTAAGTCAGATCATAAGCTATCAAACAAAAAAAGTCTCATCAAAATCGGTTCAGTAGTTTTTGCGTGATGTGCGAACAAACAAACAAACTAACAATTTTGTCAATAGATGGCGCTGCACGTCATTTAAATCGCGCTATCGAGTGTTATTTGATTTTATATGAAGTAAACCGCTACTTTTTTGTTCCTCATGATTTTACGGTTTTATAATAGTTAAGATTAGAATTTTTAAACAGGTTGTAAGTGTGTTCACACACGATGACGCATTCGCATTGACGGAGCGGCAGACGTCAGTCCATAGAACCACACACTGTGCGTCAATGCGGCTTCTACGTACGGTTTCATACAACTCCTTGCTTCACGAATGACGGACTGGCGTCTGCCGCTCCGTCAATGCGTCATCGTGTGTTAACGGACTAAGAGTTAACAGTTGCATTACTTTAAGGGATGATTGTACCCATGATACTAAACAACTTTTAACTTATCTTCTTATCGTGTGAGCAGAAAGCCCTGCAGTGTCTGACACTTTTTCAGACCGCTTTACGGCCTCTGACGTGGTTTTTATGTTACGACTACTAACACCAGAGATAGTAGCCTTTAAGTAACGGCTTTACGTGATATCCGAAGCACGGAATCATCTTTCGTTTCAGACAATCAGGTGATTCGCAGCCTGCAATGTCCTAACCAAATTGGGAAAACGCACAAAGTGATATCACTAGGTGTTCCCCATGCGAATCGAACCCACGACCTCCGTGTCAAGAGTCCAATGCTCTTAACCATTAGACCACTGAGGCAGTTACGAGACCTATAGGAAAAAAGTATACTTTTGTTTGACTTTCCATCCCAAATGCAATCAGCTGATCGAATGTTTGTATGGAAAGTAGTTTTTTTAGGGTTCAAATCTTTTGAAGCCCTTAACAGGTACGACAGACAGACGGATGGACGGACAGCGTAGGCTTATGAATAGGGTCTCATTAGCATACTTTGAATCATCATCATCATCATCGTCCACTGCTGAACATAGGCAGAGGCCTACCTTTGTGGCGCGCCTTGGGAGAGCTCAAGACGCCTTCCTCATCCAGTCGCTCCCCGCTACTCTTTTTTAGGTCGTCTGTCCAGCGGGCAGCAGGGCGTCCCACAATACGCCTACCAGTTCGCGGTCTCCACTCTAGAACTCTGACACCCCACTGGTTGCCAGTTCTTCGGCAGATATGACTAGCCCGTTGCCACTTTAGCTTGCTAATTGTCTGAGCTATGTCAACCACTTTAGTTATCTGACGTATCACTTCATTTCTGATGTGATCTCTCAGAGAAACACCGAGCATAGCTCTCTCCATAGCTCGCTGAGCGACCTTGAATTGATGAACTAGTCCTAAAGTCAGGGTCGATGTTTCCGCACCATAGGTCATACTTTGAGTACGGAACCCTAAAAACAGTTTTATTGTTACAAGTGTAATTCCAGAATTAAAGTGCAAACTATTGTAAAGCCAGTAAACTAAGGAATTAATTAAAATGAACTCTTTCTACGTGAACGGAATAATTAAGGCGGCAGACGAAGAAAAATTTAATCAGTCCACATTACAGTTAATTACATCAGTCTGGCACTTTCCTCACAGTCATATCACGTTTGAAATGTTATTACTAATGTTGTTAGAGAACCGTTTTACATACATACATCAACTCACGACCATTATCCCTTCAGGGGTGGTCAGAAACATTGCTACAACTAAGATGTCTTGCATGCAGTTGTTGCAAGGCTCACTTTTATTTTTTTGTGAAGGCGGCGGGAATCCGTTGGATGAGGGCAGCGCAGGACCGGTCGTGGCGATCCTTGGGGGAGGCCTATGTCCAGCAGTGGACGTCCATCGGCTGAGATGATGATGATGAAGTAGCTCGTGTAAACCAGGATCATCAGCGACCACTAGACAAAGAAGTTCAGCGAGTGGGCGATGACTTTAATCTGTAGCAGAACCTACAACCATTAGGTCTTCTTCTTATCGTGTGGGCAAGCCCTCGTGTCAGAGGTTTTTCAGACTGCCTTACGGCCTCTGACGTGGTTTTTATGTAACGACTACTACCACCAGAGATAGTAGCCGGGACCAACGGCTTAACGTGCCATCTGAAGCACGCGGAATCATTAACTATTAGGTTATTTAGTGTTAGTTTCCAAGGGCGTAACGTAGGTTTCTGCCTCTCGAGCAGAGACTGAATTTGCCGTCCCTTTTCACTTAACATCGATTTCTTGTGGGAACATTGTGGAGCGAGCGAAGCGAGCTCGTCATTTTTTGGCCTACCTACTCGGTTGTGGCGAGAAAACTCTTGGATTATTCGTGCAGCGTCACAAAAACGCAACGTTTTCTCCGAAGTACAAATCAGGTGGATATTTCGGTTCCAAACTTCAACTCCCATGTAAAAACTATGAAGCGAGCGAAGCGAGCTCGAAATTGTAAGCACCAATTTTAAGACTGTCTGCTACTGGGCTGTGATCATTAACAACTCTTGTATGTTGTCTGCATTAATTAAAAGCGACGTTGTAGCCAGAAATATGTGGATTCTTCGGCTGTAGATTATTTATTTATATCAAAGTATTATGTGTGAAATTATCTCAGTGTCCATCCATGAATTTTGGATTTGATAAGGTAACACAACATCCTGGGGTGGGCACCAGACAATTCTGGGGTAGGCACGACCCACCTGGCCCCCTAATACCCATTGTCGAACATAGGCCTCCAAAACCCGCAAAAATGCATGAGAACGTTCCCAAAGTCTGCCTGCCCTCTTCGAATACCACACAAGGTCCAAATTGATTCTAATACGCGAGCCTAACCGCGACTCGCAAACCATTACGCAGATTTATGCGCAAGCATTAATCATCGAACAGGGACCTGGCAGAGACAATACAAAGGCTCGCATTGTGGCTCCTGAAATCACTGCCGTTGTGGTATCCCAGTTATTTGGGGTAGTGTTTAATTGTTATTAAATGTTATGGCATAATAATAATGATGGTTGTGTGGAAACCACTTTTTGTTTTAAAGCCTACCCTTATCATTCAATTGCGGTGAAATAATTTTTAATAAGTTTTGGTACTTACATATTTATTTTATGCTGACGGTATTTTAAGAGGAAAAAATTCGGAGCGCGCTCCATACAAACGTACTACGGCGATATTTTCAATACTAACCAATTAAAGTCAATGAAATTAGGTAGAAACAATTTAGAAACAAATTTCTATGCTTGTATGGAGTCACATTTTCGTTAAAATGTATAATTTTAAAGTTACAGTGCCTCAAATATTTCCATATAAATCTTAAATTAATCCTAGCATTGAAACTGTATATTTTAACGAAAATCTGACTCCATACAAGCATAGAGATTTGTTTCTAGATTGTTTCTGCATAATTTCATTGACTTTGATTAGTTAGTACTGAAAATATCACCATAGTACGTTTGTATGCAGCGCGCTCCGAATTATATCCTCTTAAGGGGATGATCAGACTATCAAACTTAACCACTTTGTCTATGGGACCTTCGATCAAAATAAAATGAATGGATAGGCCTAAAGCGCGGTAAGTTGAAGCAAACTACTGGTGCACTTGGTACATACAAACTAGCGCCATTATCTGTCAAATCTAGGGCACTTTCATACAAGTGACAAGTAAAAATTTCATTTGTTTTGCTTCACTTTTCTGGTTTGAAATGTTCGCGTAAGGCCTATCCATTCATTATATTTTGATCGAAGTATGGGACCAACATCGAAAACGTGAAAAAAAATTGGCTCGAGTAGGTTTGCAGTTTTGTATGGTTTTTTTTTTCGCTATTTCGGTGTTGGTGCAATAGAGAAAACTGTTTAGTTTGATTCTAGTCATCCCCTTAAAAAACAGAGTATGTTACGAGTATAAAAATCATTGCTAAAAGTTGCCTTTTATGTGTTAACCGACTTCAAGAAAAGGAATTCGACCCTTCCGTTTTTTTTTTATGTCTTTTTTACTCCGCCAATATTGTGAATAGATTTTGATGATTCTTATTTTGTTTGTTACTAATTCTGGTATACATAAAAACAAGAATACAACAATTGTATTTAAGTAAGATAGAGTATTGTATGATAAACTGATAGATTGCTAGTTACAGCAAAGTGCCTAACCACGCTGAAAGAAAATGTAAAGTCGTGAAATTATGAACGTATGTGAGTGTGTACTCTAAAATGCGAGAAATTAATTATAAATAGAAACGAATTTCGCAATGAATTTGTCGTAAATCATAAGAGAGTTTTACGAGCGTTGATATCGCGTTACGAACTAGAAGTATGTTATTTTATTGTACGAACTAAGCCAAGGAAATAATTGAACAATTTTCAGTTTTCTTTATTACAGAATCTACGGTGGAAAAGTGTATTAAGGGGCCATAGGTCCAGACGAATATTTTCTATGAGAAATGCGACTGCTCAGCCCTCCGAAAAATGCGTGCGTGTGCCGTATTTTCGATTAAAAAGAATTAACGAAAGTAATTTTACAGATTTTTTTATGATTTCACTAGATAAACTAATGATCAGTATTTGAGTATAAATACCAAAAATCGGAAACTATTTTTAGTTCTTCTAAAACGAGAAAAATGTTTAAAAATACCTACATGAAAATAAATAAATAAATAAATAAAAGTTTTTTATTTGTCTCAAAACAGATATATACACAAAATTACACAAGAAACATAGCAAAATATTAATTTAAGTATGTAATATGTCATCTTTGTGACGATTTTCTATCGAGTGAAGTAATTCCAGTCGTGAATTCAATTTATGATTTCACTAGATAAACTATCCAAAAATACTGAGGTATGACTTTGATTTCGGTAAATTGTATAAATCGAGTCGAAAAATGAAAAATAAAAGATGCCTCCAAGGTATTTCGTACTACTATTGGGCCTTAAGTAATCTGTAGCATCGCTTCAAATCGCAAGCTACTGGCGGCTGGGTGCGCTAGATCGTGAAAAGTGGCGCTTTCGGAGGTCAATACCAACCTTGGGTCGCTGAAACTGCTGATTTAGATGACCGGTATTCCGGAAGCACACTAGATATTGAAGCTAGGTTACCTAAAGATATAGAACGGGCGATCACAAAAGATCAGCGTTGGTCCTAGTGGCACAGGTGCAAGTCTGTTAAGGTCCCATTCACTTAGTGGGATCTCACATGATGACGCATTGACGGAGAGGTAGACGTCAGTCATTTGTGAAGCTAGGAGTTGTAAGAAACCGCACGCAGAAGCACACACGATGACGGATTGACGCTCTGCGTCTACGTGCAGTTTCATACAACTCCTTGCTTCACAAATGGCGTACTGACGTCTGCCGCTCCGTCAATGCTTCATCGTGTGAAAGCGCATAATAATACCCAATAATGTTTTGCTTCAGAGAATAGACAGTGAAAACAAAATAGAACTACCCAACTTCGTGAAAACTAATCGTTTCTAGGCATTGACTTACACTCTTGCGATAGACAGGCCCATTCATAGAAGCAACCTGTTCCACTTGAATGCGGTGGGCGCACCTCATTGATGTTCCCGAGCTCACTTCGTCACTATGGCAATGACAGATCGCAATGTGTAATTTTGTGTGACATGTTGTTTGTTTGAATGAGCTTGTCTATCGCTAGAGTATATGTCAGTGTTTCTAGGCCTACTAGGTCGAACCGCCTATAAATAATCTATCATTCACATACGTAGACAAACCTACTTCACAATATGTATGTAGTTTTATGTAGGTATTTAGTAGGTAATTAATAGAAAAAAGATGAGTGGTTGTTGATGATGCACGACGCGTCTGTTGGTGACACGGGTTGATTAACGAGTTCCCTATTTGACGGATAGATGGAGCTTTTTATGATATTAACGCAATAGCTAGATTTTGTACATGGATGGATGTAACACAATTTTTGAGAGTTACGCGGTTATTAATTAAACTAAAGTTAATCAGTTGGATGGATGTACTTACTTACAGTACTGTAGCCGGGGGGCGTATATGGAAAAGCTACTTCAGTACGTCCCCACCGGCTAAGACGAACTGAGTTAGCATTTCCAAACGGTAAACACGCGTAAATGCTTCTTCAGTACGTCTCAGAGAGTGACATACCGCAGTAGGGTTTCCAGTCATATACGCGGAAAAAAGTAAGGGTTATGCTGCTTCAGTACGTCTCGTAGAGTGACATACTGCAGTAGGATTTCCAGTAATATACGCGGCAAAAAGTAAGGGTTATGCTGCTTCAGTAGGTCTCAGAGAGTGACATACTGCAGTAGGCTTTCCAGTAATATACGCGGCAAAAAGTAGGGGTTATCCTAATTCAGTTCGTCATGGTGAAACTGATACTATGCACCACTAGTTTTTAATTACCAACATAACTTTAAGAGGCAAAAGGCGTCGTTTTCAGACCATTAATCTAAACTACTTTCCCTATGGAACATAGGTTGAAAAACGAGAAAAATTTTTGGACCTTCCATGCAAAATTGCGGATCGACCGATCGATTTTCTATGGTAGATTAAAAAAAAATCTCGTTTTTCGACGCATGTTCCTTAGGGAAAGTTGTTTCGATTCATGGTCTGAATACACCCTTCAAGTATTTTAGTAATTAAGAACTGTGTATAGCAGGTTAAGAATTAGTATAGGTTTCACTTTAGAAGATACAGCAAGTATAGTGCATGACAAAAGAGTTTAATCGTTAAAGTAGAATTCTAATCAGATTAAATCTGATTATTAATAATGAATGCACAAGGTTCATTATTTTTAATATATATGACGGCGCCTGGCGCCATCTCTCAAGTTGCTACAGAACAAGATCGCACACTGATGACGTTGCCTTGCTACAGCGCCTCCTGGTGTTGGTCTAGCGGAGCGTCGTGTCGGTAAGGCGGTTGACAGCCATGTCAATAGGAGTTCAGTTGAAGATTTGAATAGCAATGGCTGAACAACCGCATAACAAGACGAATCGCTAGTTCTGTGTAATCTCGGTAGTTTTCTATTAAGCAGTGATCTGTTTGCGATGAAGGCCCTCCTGTGCCTATATCAGAAGTGTGAACAAACTTGCGCCCAAGAGGAATAAAATCGGAAAATTTTGATGAAAATTTGACACCTAAAACTTAGCTTTTGTTTCCCGACCTGATGAAAATGTTATCTTGAGGTGTCTTGAGGTTCTTAAATGATGCGAAAGAAATAGCGGGTGAATCCGCATCTGCATCAATATGGAACATGATCGAACTTGCCTACCTAGATAGCCAGTGGCGGATCGACGAGCAGTAATTTTCTACGCTGACGAATGATTTACAGTAAAGTCGACGCATACATCATACAGTTCTTGCATAAATAGTATGGTACTACTACGTACAGAACGGACACTCCCTACATTTATTCGTGGAAGACAGATGGAAGACAACTACAGTAGGCAATGGTTTCGCTAATGCCAGGCCAGCGTTTGGCCCGGCCTGGTTGTATGAAGTGTCCAGGATATGATAATAGCCAGAAAATTCACCTAGATCAACGCGTGCGCGCTCATAAAGAGAAAAAAGGTGTTATCTATTATCTTTGTGTTTGTTGCGAGCCAGGACACGTGGCTAATAGCGGTAGTAGCGCTCCTGTCATGAAGGTAAAGGAGGTCAATCGATGCTGACAATGAATGGCCAGAGGTACCGCAAAAGCATGATCCGGTGAGCCCGTTTCTTTTTATTTGATAATGGGTCGCCTTGATTATGTTATGGATGTGCCATGACGGCGCCTAAAGACTTTATAGTTAAACAGGGGCGATCCTGCCGGTGGTTCTGTAAACGGAATTCTATGCTATGTGATAAGATAATTGTTGGAGTGGGAGCGCGGTGGAATTCTGGTGGCCGCAGTGTCGTTCGAGCCATACCCCCCTTGTGGGTTGGTTGAAGGGTAGTCGTTGGAGGCTACTAGTCTGTGGCGGTGCGGTGGAAGCAATTCTGGCGGATGTAGTGTCGTCCGGGCCATACCCTTTGTGGGTTGGTTGATGGGACACTCGTCTGGTCCAGGTTGTTGTGAGATTGGCTGTTGTGAGATTGGTCGGGGGGGCTGCCGTCCGAGCCATACCTTGTCGGTTGGTTGTAGGGACGCACCCACCCGGTCCAACGGTGAAGCTGGTGCTGGCCACGCTTAGGCTGGTCGAAGAACATGTCGAAATGCAGTCTGACGATGATGCGAAGTTGTCGTCAGGCTGGACGAGCGGGAATTCCGGTTTTTCGAACGGGTGATGTTTGCTTGTTTCTTGCAGCGGCGCAGTAAAATACGCCCGAGGACGGTCGACAGTCAGGCCGAGATTCAGAGACGATTTTTTTAGTCTTAGTTCGAGCTAAGTAGGGTAGAAATGTATGGATTTTGACATACGGGAGTTCGAACTATGACTTACAAATCGTCTCTGAATCTCGGCCTCAGTCTGGCCGTGACGGCGCCTGGCGCCATCTCTCAAGTTGCTACAGAACAAGATCGCACACTGATGACGTTGCCTTGCTACAGCGCCTCCTGGTGTCGGTCTAGCGGAGCGTCGTGTCGGTAAGGCGGTTGACAGCCATGTCAATAGGAGTTCAGTTGAAGATTTGAATAGCAATGGCTGAACAACCGCATAACAAGACGAATCGCTAGTTCTGTGTAATCTCGGTAGTTTTCTATTAAGCAGTGATCTGTTTGCGATGAAGGCCCTCCTGTGCCTATATATATATTAAGTTGTTTTCATCGCTTTGTCTAAATTCAATATTTGATAATCAGTTGACGAACTAGGTAATTTTTTTATATATAGTCTTCGTCCATTTTACTAGTATTTAATCAAAAACATAAAAAAAATACATTCTATTTAGGATACGTTTTTGCACTGTTTTCTTTCCTAATTTTGCATTAAAGTAGATTTTAGATAAAACTAGAGTGATCGGCTCGCGAAAACTAAGATACAAATATTTGATAATATGCTGCATGCATGAGAGTGATAGCAATATCTGCATAAAGTAGATGTTAGAGAGACGTATCGAGTTAGCTTTTTCTATGAATAAGTTGTGCGCTAAGTACTAGCAATCCTACGCCAATACGTCACTCGAGCTGGACGAATAGGATGAGGGTTTCCGGAACATTTAAAAGCGTATTAACTTGGAAACCCTACTGCAGTACGTCACCGTCGGAGACGTACTGAAGCAGCATTTACGCGTATTTACCGTTTGGAAATGCTAACTCAGTTCGTCTTAGCCTGTGGGGACGTACTGAAGTAGCTTTTCCATATACGCAGCCGGGGGACTTTTTAATTACCAAAAAGATTACCGATTGCCATTTAGAAATTGTTGTAAGGTACTAAATGACTAATATAAAAACCTAAGTCTTACAGATTAAGCCGCGGTGGTCCAATGGCGAGTAACCTTGCCTGCCGTGCAGAAGGCGATGGTTCGATCCCCGTCCATGCCGACTCGTACCAATGAGTTTTTCGGAATTTATGTACGATTTGTAACACCACTGTCTTTTCGGTGAAGGAAAACATCGTGAGGAAACCTGCATGCTTCAATTTCGAGGCATGTATTGTACCCACTGTCCATTACAAGTGGCGACGGGCTCACCCCCCGTCACACTGGACAGAGTTTCGGTACTACTGGTGAAACTTGGATGTTCTGAGGTTTCAGAATATCTCTGACTACCCCCTCGGGGAATATAGTCGTGAGCATATGCTAAGTCTTACAGATCACAACCCGCCGTAGAAAAAAAATTGTCTGATTCTGTCTAAAGTTGCCATACAAAGCTATAAGATCAGATAAAAAGTCATCTTTTGATTGGTCTTATAGCTTTGTATGGCCACTTTACTATTACGTATGGGTATTGAACTAAGCTACGGTGAAGAACATGACAGTATAGAAAAAAAACTGTAACCACGAAAACCAACTACATGCCACAGCCTACAAATTAATGCAGCGCTGCAGTGGGCCAAGAAGCCAAATACGCTTAAATAAATACTGGTTACACGTCAGGACAGCACCTGAGGCCGTTGAATAACGACTGCGCACCCCCTAACGACGCAGCGTGAGCATACTACGGTACTGTGCAGTATTAATTTATGAGATTTGTTACGTTTTGGCAAAGATTTTTTTGTTTTTTAGGATGGAAGATAGGTAGATTGGCAATGCACTGGACCTATAGAAAAACGAGAACAAATTTATATGGGCATTTATACCCCTCTGTCCTGTAGGCTCCACTATCTCGATCCACCAGTGGATTGAATAGGACGCTGAAGTTCACTGTGATCCACCATTAGGCTCAGTGGATCCTATGATACTAAACATACATATTCTCATGCCTGTCTCCCACTGGGGTAGGCAGAGACAACGGAAAGCCACCTGCTACGATCCTGACAAATCTCTCTAGCTTCCTCCACATTCATTAGTCCTTTCATGCATGCTCGTCAGTTTCGGGCTTCGATCAAAATAAAATGAATGGATAGGCTTAAAGCGCGGTAAGTTGAAGCAAACTACTGGTGCACTTGGTACATACAAACTAGCGCCATTATCTGTCAAATCTAGGGCACTTTCATACAAGTGACAAGTAAAAATTTCATTTGTTTTGCCTCATTTTTCTGGTTTGAAATGTTCGCTTAAGGCCTATCCATTCATTTTATTTTGATCGAAGGTTTCGGGTAGATCTGACCTGGAGTGCGATTTTTGAATCTCATTCGGTGAGCTCAGCGGTTGAAAATGTCAAAATTACTATGGAGATATGCTTCTTTCTACTGCTGAGTTGACTTTAAAAAATCATACTACAAGAGAGCGATTTTTTAAAGTAAAATCAGCATTGAAAAGACTTTTACTCCTGATTGGACTTTCAAAAATCATGCTACAGGAGAGATTTTTGAGAGTCAAATCCGCAAGTAGAAAGATGCGTATCTCCATAGTAATTTTGACATTTTCTACAGCTGAGCTCACCGAATGAGATTCAAAAATCGCACTCCTGGTCCTTTTTAAGCATGTCGCTGATTTAAGGCCTCCGCTCATTGCAGCGATTTTATAGAGCGATAATATCGCTGAGAGATTTTGCGATAATAGTTTCAAGTACATTTTGTATGGGGACGCGCTCGATTCCACACACTGCCGCGATAATATCGCAACTCTTTCGACTACATTCAGTGGTGGGGCGCATGCGTGACGCGAATCGCGGAATCGCTGCAGTGTGTAAGGTGTCGCGATATCGCTGTCGATATAAAATCGCTCGATAATATCGCTGCAATGTGCGGAGGCCTTTACGCATCTACGTTTACATCCTGTAGACGCAGAAAATTCCAAAAATAAATGTTAAACAACAAATGGTGCGGAAACAGTTTAAATTAACAGTAGAACGTAAACCTTGACAAGTTTGTGAGTAAATTGTGTACAACACACGCTTGACCCACTTGTGAAACAATGTGCAGATAAAATGCTTCAATTTATTATAAGTTTAACATGACTAAGGGACATGGAATACGTTTTAAATGTGATTGTTTCGCTGAACGGGGCGTTGTACCGTTTTGTTCATATTTTAGGATGATAAATTGATAAATAAAATATGACCCGGTACTGTTTTACTTACGCTCAGTTGCAGAAACTCTCATTGGAGTTAATCCTTCATTAAATCTCTTACTGTCACTTTTTGTCTTGTTGACGTAGAAAAAGCTAGCAAGAGATTTAATGGAGGATTAACTCTATTAGTGTTTCTGCAACAGAGCGTTAGTAAAGCGTATTCTGATCAAATCAGTTGCGTCCTACAAAAAAGGGAGGTGCGGAGTACTCGAAACCGACGGGCATGTATGAAGAGATGTATGGATGTGAGTGAGGCAAGAGATTTGTAAGGATCGTAGTAGATTGCGCGCTCTGGTCTCTGCCTACCCCACTGGGAAAGAGGCGTGACGTTATAGAATACAATAGAAGTCCTTCTACCAGTCATTTGTCTCACCAACATTTTCCCCTACAGAATAATCTGGAGAAGATGGTATTTGTCACTTCTCATAATGTGTACCTTGGTACTGTAATGTTCGGGTTTTCATAGTTTTCTGGATTTCTACTCTCTTCTGCATCCTCTGCAGGACCACCTCGTTGCTAATTCCGTCTGTCCACGATATCTTCAACATCCTCTTGTATAGCCACATCTCAAAAGCCTCAAGTCGTTTGCTTTCCTTCACCGAAAATGACAAATTTTTAAGAATATTTCAAACTTTCGTATAGTTTTAATGTTCTCCGAAATACCCGAACGCTTAAACTTAAAAGTCCTCCGGCTCAGCTCTTAAAACAACGAATTAAGTGTTAAGTTTGCTTGATTTACGGGACTTAATATGTGCGGAGTGTGAGCCTCTTGGCAAAGTTTGCAAATATTATTTTATTACTAAAGTTAGTTAGTTTAACGGCGAAATGTGAGCAGAATTGTGAATTTAGTTTAATTTAAATTACTTTTAAATGTCATACATGGTCTTACGAGGCTTCAATAGTATTGCTACAGAAACAAGATGGCGTCGGTACACGTGCTGTCCCGTTCACACGCGCGTGCCGGTGTATGTGCTTCTTGCTTACTCCCCTAATGTTACCCTCGAAATGCGGGGTGAGGTGTGGTATCTGATGTTAGTGGGGGGCAGGGAGATGCCATTCTGTATGTAGTACTATTACCTACAGGGTCGTTTTGAAGCCGGAAAGGGGTGCTTCAGACCATCAAACTGAACAACTTTCGCTATGGTACCAAAAATGGAAAAAAAATCAGCTTTTCCATAGAAAATGTCAAAATAATAGCTCGACAAAAAATGTATGAAAAAGCAGTTTTTTTTTTTGCGATTTCATTGTTGGTCCCGTAGTCAAAGTTATTGTCTGTTCTGGAGCACCCTGTTTTATAAGTAACACATTTAATTTTACATCCTGTACACATTATCTTACACCATTAGGTACCTACATCAACTGCGACATAAAATATCGTATTTTGGGTATAAAATGAAATGAAATTACTTATTATGAAGTCTTGTTTACATCTCAAGCCAAACTCGTTGAAAAAAAATAAACTAAATATGTACTTTATGTAACGACCCGGTTATGGTGTAATGGTTACCACGTCGGACTGCCTAACCAGGGTCCAGGGTTCGAATCCCGGTTCGGTCATGGATGTTATATGTTCGTGCCGTTGTTGTACGGTTCCCGTAATAAAAAGCCTAAGGTTTACTTGGGATCATTACAATGTATGTGCCAGTGAGCGATATTTATTTATATTATTTTTCGTACCACTTGCTCAAAAAAGTGACATTCTATGCCACAAAAAGCGAACATAACAATAGTCATTATAACCTGTTAAAAACAGGGAAAGAAAGTTGTACCACGTTGTACTGAATTTCATTCATCCCCTAGGGAGAGAATGTGATTTAAATTTGGAACTGAACTACATCTGTGTTTACACCATTGAGTTTGGATATAAAGCATTATACTTCTTTTGTAAAAGTAATACGCATTTATTTTTATGAAATATCTCGATAACGGTGAATCCTAGCGAAAAAATAACCATTTTTTCGAACCCCTAGGTTATCCATAAACCGACCCTTCCGCATGCAAAAATAAAAAAAAAATCATTTATGTCAAAAAAAAAATCATAAAATTACGAAAACCGACGAGGCCGTATGAGCTTGATGCCTTTGCAAACAAAAATGTAACTCTCTCTATCAATAATTGGACCAATGTTTCGAATGTTAACTTTTACTTTTAATTGTCATTATTTTTAATAAATGCTTATCTCATATTATTATTGTGTTAATTTTTTCGCAAATGGTACGAAAAGTAGAGTATTTTCCTCGGTGATAAAGCTGTCTTAGTCTTGGGTGAGTTTAAATCCCTCGCTAAACTCAGGACTCGTCCTAAATCCCTCGCTTCGCTCGTGATTTAAGTTTTTAACACCCTCGCTACGCTCGGGAGTAAACCTCGAGTCCTTCATCACGCTCGCGATTTAAAACCCCACCCGCGACAGAAGACACTGCTTTATCCCCTTGGTTAATAATCTACTATTAGTTATTACCTATTGTGCGTTCACACACGATGACTCAAAGACGCAGCGGCAGACGTCAGTCCGTCATTTGTGAAGCAAGGAGTTGTATGAAACCGCACGTAGAAGCACACACGGTGACGCATTGACGCACCGGGTGTGGTTCTATGGACTGACATCTGCCGCTCCGTCAGTGCGTCATCGTGTCCGAACGCACTAACGCACTATTCGTTAAGCCAGGTCAACTTGAAAATTCTCTGACAGCAATTTGACCACTAACTTGCCTCCACCAACACGCACTGGGCCCGCGTGGTGGAGTATGGCCCACTCCCTCTCATCCTTATTCGTGAGAGGAGGCCTTTGCCCTGCAGTGGGATTCTACAGGCTATAACTAACTAACTAACTATGTACTATTAAAAAGTATGAGTACCGAATGTTATGATTAGTAGGGTGTCTCCAGACGGCGCTGGCGAAGTGCCAAGAGTGTGTCGGGTGTGGTCGCAGGCGGTGTGACAAGGGCTTAAGGCATTTAGGGTGTTTTGGTAGGTATTATGGTTTGAGTACTAGCTTTTGAAATGTAATTTTCAAGGACCGCAGAGACCCCTATAGGTACAGAAACTATAAACTTACATATTTTACTGTTGGTGTGTAGACCTAACTATTCTGTGATTTTGGGACCAATAATAAAATGGCAAAATATAGCTATTATATTTGGGTCAAAAAAGTACGTTTTATATGAAACAACCAATATTTCGACTTTGGCACCGTATGAAGCACCTACTAAAATATGTAATGTGTATTTAAGTTAACACCCCACCCTTTTTGAACTTTTTTCTACAACAGAACACCTTCCAAAGCGTTGGTAGAGTCAATACAAGAAAATGACGTCAGAAAAACAATAATTTTTTTTTAATCCTAATCCTGCTTAGTCGCCTCGTAGACCATAACATACCCATTGAAAGAAAAGGGGTGGTCTTTCAAACTGAAACCACGCAGCCATTGTAACCCCAACTTTATGCTTCAAAGTTTTAAAGTCTAAAATAACCATAACAATAATACAACATTAGTTAAAGAAAGCATTATGCTTTGGTAATATCAACTTTACGCCTCTTGTGTTAAGTCCTAAATTTACGAAAACAAGTTTGTATAGTCAAAGAGCTGGCAGTAAATTAATGGCGCATAGTTTGTGCAAACTGCATACTGCATAGTGCATGTGGGGGGTGGGGGAGGTGTAATAATTTGAATTTATAGGCTTGAACGCGACTTGGAAGTAGGCTTGTGGAAATGACTCCTGGGTTCTATTCCGCGCGTAGCATTTTAATTAACTATTAAAGTGTTTACTTGAAAATTAAATAACTTTAGGTTTTTAATATCTACCTTCATGCCTGACTGATTTTGTCTCAATAACACTCAAATGCAGAAACGCTCATTAAATTTAATCCTCCATTAAATCTCTTGCTAGCTTTTACTACGTAAACAAGACAAAAAGTGACAGCAAGAGATTGGATTAACTTTAATTAGTGTTTCTGCATCTGAGTGTAAGAGAAATAAAAAACCGGTGAATTGCGAGTCGGGCTACTAGCGAACCGAGGGTTCCGTACCACACCACCACATAACATATTAACTTAGAAAAAAGTTATGTTTTCTCCGGGACCTTTAGCGCAAGACCGACTCACACTTGGCCGGTTTATATTATTTGTTGTTCTACTGTAGAGTTTGTTCTATAATCACACCAAGTTTGACGCTTGTATGTATTACCAATTTCACGATAGAGCGAGAAGAAAAAATGTTGACAAAAACTAGTTTCTTGTATGAGGACCCACCTTAATTTATAAACTTTTTGACATTATTATTATTTTTTAGCAAATACGCCATAATTACGCATATTCTGTGAAAGTTTCAACTGTCTAGCTATTACGGTTCAAAAGTTACAGCCCTAAATAGGTAGGACGGACGGACGGACGGACGGGTAGCGTAGGCATTTGAATAGGGTACCGTTTTCAACCTCTGGGTACGAAACCCTAAAAAGGAGATCATAGGTAATTGAGGTGTAGTAATGGCATACACAGACAGAAGAACGGACGAAACTTAAAGGGTTTCTAATTTTGACTACGGAACCGCTACGACATTGCATTTATTCATTCATACAAAAGACATCAACGATAACTGTTTTTTTTTTCAAATAACCCATGAGGTACCGTTTTTTTGACCCGACACGAATCCCGCTTTTTTAGTGTTTTAGGGTTCCGTACCCAAAGGGTGAAAACGGGACCCTATTTGTAAGCCTACGTTCGCTGTCCGTCCGTCCGTCTGTCCTGGCTATTTAGGGCTGTAACTTTTGAACTGTTATAGCTAGACAGTTAAAATTTTCACAGAACGTGCGTTATTTTAGCGGATTTGCTAACATACTTACCTGACACTTTTTAAGGGGATCATCGAAATCGCGATAAAAAATCAGCTGTCCCATACTTTTGGTTCAAGTAGGTTTGCAGTTTTGTATGGAATACTTAGTTGATTTTTCTTCGCGATTTCGATGTTGCATTGAGAAAGTTGTTCAGTTTGACGGTCTGATCATCCTCTTATAAAATTGTCTCAGCATATTATGATGTGTACGTATACTTATAAAACAATTTATCTACATGTAAAGATAGTATGCGGTACACAAAATTCAGCAATTCATCAAAACCGTAGGCAACGCAAATATATCAGATAAATAACATTTCGCATGTAAATAATTATCTAAGACATAAATAAATTAGTGTTTTGCGTTCAAACGCGCCGCCTCATTGAGACTGAACTCGTATGACCTGGATCTTTGCTAGAATCTAGATATCTGTCGGAATATCTAATTAGAAATACTTTATTTATGTCCTGGAACCCTAAATGTGTTTACCTAATGTTAATTTTGTTTCTATTTGCTTTAATTTCGACCACAAAAACACTGCGGAAGAATCCCTTATCCCTTAATCAACTCGTACGACGCCCATGGGTAAATGGGGTGGTTCTTTCTAAGGTCGCTGACCAAATAGGATGCGTACTGAAGAAGGGCCAAATAAAATGTACCCGGAACCGACGAGCATGTATGAAGAGACTTATGGATGTTGAGGAGGCGAAAGATGTGTGTCAGAATCGTAGCATGTGGCGATCTGGTGTCTCTGCCTACCCCAGTAATGTAAAATAGGCGTGAACATATGTATGTATGTCATTAGAAGGTAGAACCACACTACAAATATATTATACTAGTGTTTTCCCGCGACTTCGTCCGCACAAATTATATACCAGATTTTAAGTCAGTTCATAAGCTATCAAACAAAAAAAGTTTCATCAAAATCGGTTCAGTAGTTTCTGCGTGATGTGCGAACAAACAAACAAACTAACAATTTTGTCAATAGATGGCGCTGCACGTCATTTAAATCGCGCTATCGAGTGTTATTCGATTTTATCTGAAGTAAACCGCTACTTTCTTGTTCCTCATGATTTTACAGTTTTATAATAGTTAAGATAAGACTATTGTACGATCTCGCTGCAGTAGTCCTAGCATAGCATGCCATGCGCGACAAAACCGTCGCTTTCGCCTGCCTGCAATGTCCTAACCAACTGGGGAAAACGCACAAAGGACTATATCACTACTGTACTATGTGTTCGAACGACCTCCGTGCCAAGAGCCTTAAAACCATTATACGGTGTGAGAAATACGGAGATGCTCGTTATGAAATAAGGAAAAATGGTCACCCATCCAAATACTGACCGGACGTAACGTTGCTTAACTTCGATGATCGTTTCCAACACCAAAGTTTCACTACGCCAACGAGCACCTTATCATGTTGATCAAATATGAGATTACGTAAATCGAGATATGAAATATCACATTCCCCGAAATTCTGTTTCAATCAATTATCAAATTCTCTAACCTACATTTCTATATACACAAGTATATTATATACCCTAAGTTCATTCAACTTATAAGATCTCCTGAAACAACCCTTATAATCTAGTGGGTAAATATCAAAATGGTTTGGTACAGAGGACTTCGTGGAACGAGCAATTTATGTTTATGCCCAGAGCAATTAATGTAGCGGCGTAAATCATAATTTTATTTGAAGATTTACGGTAGGGTTGTCACTGTTAAATTTTGACATTTTGCAAAACTTCTTAACTTGTGTTTCTGACAGAATCAAATTCCTCGTAGTTACTAACTTTAATATAAGTTTGTTGAGTGGCGGAGAAGAAAACACGTTCCGTTCCAAGCGCTAAAATTACGCAGAATATTGCGATAAATAATTTAAATTAGGAGCGTTCGATAGACGAAGATCGATAGCGCAGTTCTCTCGGTAGGTTAACATTTATTTTGATTCCATGTTCGGTAGGTTCCACAAACGGCAATCTGGAAAGGGCATTTTCTTTTAATGTGCAGTAATCTGCAGTGTAAGAATTGATTAAGACTATTAGGGCGTGTTTCACCACTTCTGGATAAGGTCTTAACAGCTTATCTGACAGATCATTTTGACGTGTTTTGTATGAAAGATATGTCTAATGATCTGTCGGATAAACTGTCAAGAACTTATCCAGAAGTGGTGAAATAGGCCCTTAATCTATGATTTCTAATTTCACATAAGTAGGTGTATTCAATATCAATACCTACATTTTACGCAAACACATTAGTCATTACCTACCCCTACTGGCCCGACAGCACAGTCTGTAGTGAACCTGCCTGCTGTGCCGGAGGTCGCGGGTTCGAATCCCGTAAGGGACAAATATTTATACGACTAATATGAATATTTGTACCCGAGTCATGGATGTTTGTATCTATCCAACTTAATATGCTGACACTTTTTAAGAGGATGATCAGACCGCCAAACTGTACAACTTTCTCTATGGGACCAACATCAAAAACGCGAAAAAAAATCAGCTCTTCCATACAAAACTGCAAACCTTCTCGAGCCAAATGTAAGGGTTGGCTGTTTTTTTTTTCGCGATTTCGATATTGGTCCCATAGAGAAAGTTGTTCAGTTTGATGGTCTGATCATCCCCTTAAAAAAGTGTCAGCATATTAAGAAGGACCCTGTATATGTATTCTATATCGTTGTCTAGTTATCATAATACAAGTCCAGGCTAGATTCTAGAACTTTAAATATGACTAGATAATTTGTGTGACACTGTCCAAGATATAAATGTACGAATACCAAAGCATACACCGAAAAAACTTGTCTGGGTTTGAATCCGCACGCTCCGCAGGGATCACGTGCCATGTACCAATGAGTTTTTCAACTAATGTACGTACCGACTGCTCTCAAACGGTGAAGGAAAACATCGTGAGGAAACCTGCATACGCTGAAGAAGAAATTCCGATTCGTATCTTAGACTAACGTAAACGTAACTTTAGTATAAGACTAGTGTTTTCCCGCGACTTCGTCCGCACAAATTATATACCAGATTTTAAGTCAGATCATAAGCTATCAAACAAAAAAAGTTTCATCAAAATCGGTTCAGTAGTTTTTGCGTGATGTGCGAACAAAAAAACAAACTGACAATTTTGTCAATAGATGGCGCTGCACGTCATTTCAATCGCGCTATCGAATGTTATTTGATTTTATATGAAGTAAACCGCTACTTTTTTGTTCCTCATGATTTTACGGTTTTATAATAGTTAAGATAAGATTCGTATGTGAAGTCTACTAATCCGCATCGGGCACGCACGTTTGGTGGACTAACGCCTATCTATACTCCCTCCCTGAGGGTAGGCCTGTGCCCTGGCAGTGGGACGTATACAGGGTGTTACATTAAGTAAGAATAAATTTTTAAAACTCTTGTTTAGACCGTCAAACTCAACAACTTTCTCTATGGGACCAACATCGAAATCACGAAAAAAAAATCTGATATCCCATACATATTTGAGCTCCAGTCGATTTGTAGAGTATAGAACATAATATTTTTTTTCGCGATTCGATATTGGTCCCATAGTGAAAGTTGTTGAGTTTGATGGTCTAAACCACCTTAAATGTTTATTTGTAGTTTTGTAACACCTTGGATGTGATGTGATGATGATGAAGTTGTCATGGTTGTGACAAGTTATCAGCCTAATTTTAAGCTGATACTAATTTTAAATACTTAATATTTCTCCTCATGCCAACCCTAGTGCTTTAATTCAACTTGTAAATCACTCACAGTGACGAGCGCCGGACGCACACACACACTTAAACACACACACACAAACACACACGCATGTGAGACCGATATAGATATAGATTAGAAGTGATATTACTTACAAAGTATTTTATGATTCTATAGTCGAAGACCTGGTAATTTTGTAATATCTATAGGGTCCTTCTTAAGAGAATTTTATTCCGAGAGCGAAAATGCGCGCTGCATACAAACGTACTATGGTGATATTTTCAATACTAACCAATTAAAGCCAATGAAATTTTGCAGAAACAATCTAGAAACAAATTCAATGCTTGTATGGAGTCAGATTATCGTTAAAATATACTGTTTCAATGCTAGGATTAATTTAAGATTTATATGGAAATCTTTGAGGCACTGTTACTTGAAAACTATACATTTCAACGAAAATCTGACTCCATACAAGCATAGAAATTTGTTTCTAGATTGTTTCTGCAAAATTTCATTGACTTAAATTGGTTAGTATTAAAAATGTCACCATAGTACGTTTGTATGGAGCGCGCTACGAATAATATACCCTTAATATGCTGACACTTTTTTAAGGGATGATCAGACCGTCAAACTGAACAATACTCACTACAACTACAATACAACAATTCTCTATGGCACCAACATCCAAATCGCGAAAAAAATATCAGCTGTTCTGCAAACTGCAAACCTACTCGAGCCAAATGTATAGGGCACTTTTTTTTCGCGATTTCTATATTGGTCCCATAGAGAAACTCTATAAAAGGTGTTTCATAAGTAACAATAAATTTTTGAAACTCTTAAGGGTGTTGTTAAGACCGTCAAACTGAAAAACTTTCTCTATGGGACCAACATCGAAATCGCGAAAAAAATAATTTCATATCCCATACATATTTTAGCTCTAGTCGATTTGTAGAGTAGGTATAGAACATAATTTTTTTTCCCGATTTCGATATTGGTCCCATAGTGAAAGTTGTTCAGTTTGATGGTCTACACCACCCCCTTAAATGTTTATTTGTAGTTTTGTAACACCTTGTATATCGATAGAGGATCTATAGACGAACAAAAAATGTCCTATAACATATAGTCCTAAAGTGCAACGTTTTCGAGATAATGCATGTTAAGGATCTTACCTATATAAAATCCTATGGAGATGCTACTTGGGAATATTCCTCCATTGAAAAAGGAAGATCTTCCACCAGGCTTAGTGTGAAGCCTGGGGACCGGCCGTGGTCCAACAGTTCTTAGTTGGACCTTGTATATACAGGGTGTTAGGAAAAGTATCATTAACCTTTTAACCACATACTCAACCCATCAAACTGAACAACATTTTCTATGGGAGCAAACCGATCGGAGCAAAAAAAAATCTGCTGTCCCATACTACTCCAATACCTACCTACTCTACTCAAATGTATGCAACAGCAGATTTTTTGCGCCCAGTTTGCTCCCGTAGTAAAAGTTGTTCAGTTTGATGGGTAGAGTATGTGGTTTAAAGGTTAATTATACTTTTCCTTACACCCTGTATAGGGTCCTTCTTAATATGCTGACACTATTTTAAGGGGACGATCAGACCGTCAAACTGAACAACTTTCTCTATGTCACCAACATC
The DNA here is from genome assembly GCA_963693445.1 of Agonopterix heracliana. NCBI lineage: Eukaryota > Metazoa > Arthropoda > Insecta > Lepidoptera > Depressariidae > Agonopterix > Agonopterix heracliana. The sequence continues at coordinate 295,103 of OY856333.1, read as the reverse complement.
CAAATCGCGAAAAAAATATCAGCTGTTCAGCAAACTGCAAACCTACTCGAGCCAAATGTATAGGGCACTTTTTTTTTCGCGATTTCTATATTGGTCCCATAGAGAACTCTATCTATTAAAAAAAAACTGCATCAAAATCCATTGCGTAGTTTTAAAGATCTAAGAAAGAGGATATAGTGACAAGGATTGAAAAGGGAATGCTGAGATGGTTTGGTCATGTGGAAAGGATGAGTGATAGTAGACTGACGTATGAAATATATAAAGCAAGTGTGAATGGAAAAGTCGAAAGGGGTCGCCCTAGACGTACGTATGCAGACCAAATTGGCAGCATACTTAAGAAGGGCCAGATCGAATGTACCCGAAACCGACTAGCGTGTATGAAACCACTTATGACTGTGGAAGAGGCAAAAGACGTATGTCAGGATCGTAGCCGATGGCGATCAATTGTCTCTGCCTACCCCAATGGGACACGGCGTGAGTATATGTATGTATGTAAGCATACCTACATAGGGACAGACAGACAGTGGTCAACTTTGTTTTATACTATGTAGTGATAGTAATGATTCACCAGAAAGATGTACTATCAAACATATCTTGGACGTTACTAAAGCTGTTCTAAGAATAAGTGAGAGGAAGTGTTTCAAATCTCTGTTTCTGTAATTTAAAATGGCTTTAAATTGTCGTTGCTATTTGGAATGGAGTATAAGTAAGTATAAAAAAAACTAATTATTTCTTAAATATGTAAATTATTAGGTACATTATAAACAAAATGACATAAACGCACAAATTATATAACCCGTCATGTCACAGGTCAAGAAAAGTCGGGTCGAGTCGTGCGAAAACACAACTTGTAGTAATTTTACTTTACACAACACAACACAACAATGTGCTAATATTACGTGTGAGAAATATAACATAAGTAAGGTACGTATAGTCTTTCTTTTCATACGTCGTCGCTGACCGAGTTTGAGGAAAAAAACAGAACTGTCTTCACATTTTGTTCCAATTTGAAGACATTTGAGCCTACAAATGTCTTCAAATTGCACTACAACTCTAAACTCGTGTTCGTTTTAGACACGATTCATAATTAGTTAAGGCTAGGTTATCCCACTGCAAGCGTCTCTTTCTTGCAAGCATAAGTTTACAATTAGCCATCCCGCTCCAATTGAAAGCAGGATCGCAAAAAAACGTGTTTTTCGTCAATATCTTTGCTCATGGGAGTTTCTAAGCTAAAAATTCTCCTGAGTTCACTAGAAATATTTAATGTATTTAGTTAAGTACAAGAATAAAAAGTTAAATATCAGCAGTTTAATCATAGTATTGAAAAAACATAACAAAAAGGGGTAACTTTGGGATTTTTTTCTATCGAGTAAACTTAATCGTGTTATTGAGAACAGTCGCCCATCCGCCCGATCCTTAAATAAGACATAATTTAATTTCAGACTTTAAAACACAGTTTAAAACACTTTCGTTTGTGTTCAAAAAAACGGCCTCGACGGTATAACAGCGTCTTAAGTATAATAATTCCTCTCACACTTACACAACCATACAGGTGTAAGGAAGCATAAGTATATGCTCACGACTATATTCCCCGAGGGGGTAGTCAGAGATCTTCTGAAACCTCAGAACATCCACGTTTCACCAGTTGTACCAAAACTCTGTCGCGGCGCGCATTGGCAGTAAAACAGGTTAGTATGCCGTGACGACAAATTATGGCATGACGCTCTCGCGCAACTTTTCCTTACACCATAAACTAGCTTTTCCTTATAAAAGTCGTGGTGGTCCAGTGGCGAGTAACCTTGCCTGCCGTGCAGGAGGCGATGGTTCGATCCCCGTCCAGGTCGACTCGTACCAATGAGTTTTTCGGAATTTATGTACGATTTGTACCACCACTGGCTTTTCGGTGAAGGAAAACATCGTGAGGAAACCTGCATGCTTCAATTTCGAGGCATACTCGTATATTGTACCCACTGTCCATTAGGAAGTGGCGACGGGCTCACCCCCCGTCACACTGGACAGAGTTTCGGTACTACTGGTGAAACGTGGATGTTCTGAGGTTTCAGAATATCTCTGACTACCCCCTCGGGGAATATAGTCGTGAGCATATGCATCTACATAATTGAAGCCTCAGTAAAATTGTCGTTGTCAGTTTATGCCCACCCCGATTCCCTTTAAAGTCGTGATTTGACAATAAAAAGCAGCATTATACTCAAGGCCACTAAGACGTAGGTTCGATATCCGCTCCGTCGCACTCATTGTCCCTCCAGCACTCTGCGCAAGTGATGCTCAACGGAGAGCTTCGAGAGGGCGTCGTGCCAACTCTTAGCTCACTACGATCGCAAATATCGGGCTTTTTCTTTGTTTGAAATAGGCAAGGTAATGCTTCTGGCTTCCTATTGTGGGGTAGTTTTTACCTGTATTGTTGATAAGCGTTTGAGGAAGGTAAGGACGGAAGTGCATCGGTGTTTAGCGTACACTATACCGGTCTATACCTACACTTCAACATGCCCTGCAGTAGCATTCCAAGATGCTACTGCAAGTTTTCTACACCCTTGGAATATCATACAGGGTCCTTCTTAATATGCTGACCCTTTTTTAAGGGGATGATCAGGGGTGCGATTTTTGAATGTCATCGGTGAGTTTGAACGGATTTTAAATCGCACACAAAAGAGTTATCAAGCATCTTTCTACTGCTTATTTGACAATAAAAAATCGCACTCCTGAATTATGATTTTTGAAAGTCAAATCAGCAGTAGAAAGATGCGTATCTCCAGAGTAATTTTGACATTTTCAACTGCTGAGCTCACCGAATGAGATTCATAAATCGTACTCCTGACCATCAAACTGAACAACTTGCTCTATCAAAAAAGCTATAAAAATCAGTTGTCCTATCCAAAACTGCAAACCTGTGCGAACCAAATGTATGGGACAGCTGATATTTTTTTCGCCATTTCGATGTTGGTGCCATACCTAAAGAAAGTTGTTCAGTTTGACGGTCTGATGATCCCCTTCAAAATGTGTCAGCAACTCAGCATAATTAAGAAGGACCATTTATACAGGATGTTAGGAAAAGTATCATTAACCTTTAAACCACATACTCTACCCATCAAACTGAACAACTTTTACTATGGGAGCAAAAAGATCAGGAGCGCGATTTTTGAATCTCATTCGGTGAGCTCAGCAGTTGAAAATGTCAAAATTACTATGCAGATATGCATCTTTCTACTTCGGATTTGACTCTTAAAAAATCATGCTTCAGGAGTACGATTTTTGAAAGTCAAATCAGCAGTAGAAAGATGCATATATCCATAGTAATTTTGACATTTACAACTGCTGAGCTCACCGAATGATATTCAAAAATCGCACCACAGAACAAAAAAGAAGTCAGCTCTTCTTCTTCTTATAAACATCGCCAGTGATTGATCGAAAATCCAGACCCGTTCATTGCATAATAAATTAATAAAATATGATTCCCGCCAAAAATAGCACCGCCATCTTATTTATGACCGCCATTTTATTTCCTCCATAACATCCGTCAGCCGTCGATCTATCGCACGCCCGATTTTATAGATCATTGATCTTTACTTTAGATCTAAGCTATTATTGGACTCGCGCGCACGTGTCTTGCGTCTCTTTCTATTGTTAGGAGTTTGAACGAGATGGAATTTAATGATCGGGTGCGTACGTAATTTGTTCGGTGTTATTCTAGTTGGTAATGCGATGTAGTTTTGAAGTTGCTATTGTTTTGCGCTTCTGTGGCGATAAAATATAAAATAAGGAAAACTATATTGGTTCGTAATAATTAATTGATCAATATTTGATTAGCTATACCTACTATGCATTTTGAAGTTATGGAAATACAAATATTTTCCTAACCGATTTGTTAGAGAAATCTACTATTTCATTTTTTGAAAAGCTCCAATATTAAATTTTGTTCAGTTTTCTAACTACTATGAATAAAGAGGTTATACCTATCTCTAATTTTAATTATTTACACATCGCAGACTGAACATTTTGACATTAAATCAAATTAAATTAAAGATTGAAAAATTTGTCTCGGGCGGGACTTGAACCCACGCTCTTCCAAACCGGGGAAACGTGCTAACCAATTACACTACCGAGCCCACTACCCAGAGAACGAAATTTTCAATCTGTTACGTCTTACGGGGACGTGCGCGCCATCTACTGGCAGTATTACAACCAACCAACTTGCAAGTCAAATATTACAACTTGAATTCATACAATATAGATGGCACACCCTGTTCCAATATTATTTTGACATTATTTAAACGTTTTCATTATGGCTTAGGTACTTTTATAATTCAGTAAAAAAAAATATTATTAAATCTAGGGAAAGGTTTAATTGGGACATAAGAAACTATGAAGCTACACAAATAATTATAGTGACCTACCAACGACATCATTTTAAAATCGCTTCGAAAAAGCAACTCAAACCAGAATACCTCCGCCGTTCCACCAAAACGTCTCTCTCTATCGCTCCAACACAAAAAGTGCATTAGTTGGACAAGGACGCCAACATATTTTGTAACAGAGTTGATTGATGTAAGACATTACATGAATTAGTAGACGATTATGTTTCTTTTTTTTTTGTTTTTTTTTTATATTTCACGGTCACGAATCGTGTTTAGTTACGATGTAGTGCGTCGTTTGAGATTTGTGAGAGATTGTGTTTGTTAAATTAGCGTGAACATGCGAGGAAGGGCTGATGATGATGATGTGCTTAGTTATGAATTATGATGGTAACAATTAGTGATAACATGCGGTATTATCTTGCTCAAATAACATTTACAATTTATAATATACTTAATTACGAAGATAAATTACAATTATTCATACAAATTTTCAAAGCCTTCGTAATTATACAAGGTGTTACAAAAAAACAAATAAACATTTAAGGGGGTGGTTTAGACCATCAAACTGAACAACTTTCACTATGGGACCAATATCGAAATCGCGAAATAAAAAAAGATGTTCCATACTCTACAAATCGACTAGAGCTAAAATATGTCTGTGTGTCCGGTGAATAACGGTCCAACTCAAAAAATGCAACTTTACAGGAGAGCCTAAAAACATATTTTTTTGGTAAAAAAAAATATTTTCTCGAAAACCGTTTCATATTTTTTCAAGCAAATCACTGTGTCTTCTAGATATTTTTATGGTCTTTTATTATTATATGGTTTAGTCTATGAAATACTTACCGTGCTGGAGATATTTCGTTCAGAAGTTGAATTAAACCTTTTGACACTAATAAAAATACGTTACATTATGATTTAAATTGAGTTAGGGCCTTTTACACTTCTCAATAACCTTGGTATAAAATGGTTTATGTTATATTTTAATTTCATTTTTATTCCATCCCTTTCTTAAATACACACCACCGGAAAACTTACTTTGTAAACTGAATCAAAACGAATTGATAAAAGTAGTTTTATTTGGGTAAAACAAGCTCATCACAAAATTACAAAGTGTTTTTTGAGTTAAATTATTTTTCACAAAGGTAACATTTTGTGCGTATGGATTTAAATCTAATATTTAATAATATTTTTAAGGAAAAATATAACAAACACTTGCAAAATGTACTTTCTAAGCTCACTGTTTAAGCTTTTAATTTCCACCATATTCAGCATTAAACTTAAGTGTCACAAAAATTAGATATTTTCTAGAAAAAATATTCATTTCGTTATTAAGTAGGTAAGTAGTTTTATCATATATAGGTATATTTTTTTGATGGGTAACACTAGCTTATATGCAAATTTTGTGACGTGGGTAACGCCACGTGGTATCAGTAATGCTGGAAAGTGAAATATTAAACAACAAACCAATATAAAAACAATACAAAAACAAATTCTAAAGCGACGCATGCTTAAAAACTTATCAAGTTAGAACTCACGATTCTGTGCCTCAAAATTGTATGACCAGTCTGATGTATTGTCATTCTTAAATACACGTTTGGTATCCGGTTTGCTTTGCAGTCTTGTTATTATACAAAATACAAGATATTTTAGGAAAAAAATAGTTTAATTTCAAAGAATAAACAACAGATTCTTTCTTTACCACTCTATGTACAAGCCTATGCTTGAAGTGCGGTTCGGCAATCCCTAACTAAAACAAGGCCTGACATTATCACTTAGTTCAATATAACAGTACCAACCTTAAAAAAAATCGCCAGATTGTATTCATACTAAGTGATTCTTATTCTCACTACATAAAAGAAAATATTTGGTGATTGACGGTTTAACTCACTTATTCGACATACATTTTTGGTGAGACGTATAGCGTTCTCCCCAGTCCAAGATGACAGTTTCCGTACTTAGCCCGCTATCAAACGCGCATCATATTCATGAGCTACACTTGATTTTTTATGTAGGTATTAACTATTAAGGTTTTTGAAATTTGGTTTAACTCAGATAAATCATATTTCACAAAACAAAATAAATTGTGTCGAAAGATTTAAGTCGAAGTAAATCCATGTTCACCTAATTTTATATTTGTTTTATGATCTAACTCTATTTCAACCATTGTGCACGATAAAAAAATGGACTTAAATCGTTTTGTAATAAGTCTATCTCTGGAATTATTAAAGGTATGAATATTCCAGTAACACCATTTTGTAGAGAAAAAAAAATTGAGTATTATGGCATTAAAAACTCATTTTGGATCTAAGTTGAGTTAGACCGTTATTCACCGGACCCACAGATGTATGGGATATCAGTTTTTTTTTTCGCGATTTTGATGTTGGTCTCATAGAGAAAGTTGTTCAGTTTGACGGTCTAGACAACCCCCTTAAGAGTTTTAAATATTTATTTTTACTTATGAAACACCTTGTATAGGGCCTTCGTAATATGCTGACACTTTTTTAGGGGATGAAAAGACCATCAAACTGAACAACTTTCTCTATGGGACCAACATCGAAATCGCGAAAAAAAAAACAGCTGTCCTAAACATTTGGCTCAAAGCCTAGGCTTGCAGTTTTGTACGGAAGAGCAGATTTTTTGTAGCGATTTCAATGTAGGTGCCAAAGAAAGTTGTTCAGTTTGACCATCGCCTTCAAAAAGCGTCAGCATATTAAGAACAACCCTGTAATTATTGACGATGATGATTTTTTTTTTTATTGATTTTTTTTTTAATTATTTTCCACCATCACCGGTGACTTACTTGACATTATTTGATGTAGAGATGGTAGACCTAAGTTTTTCCGCAAACTTATAAAATAGTACCTGAAACAATTTTTTAAAATTAAATACCTACACATAATATATACAAAAGCTGTGTACAAAAACGTTGTATAATTTTGTATAATTCACACGAAAACTGTAAACTATTTCAGTTTTCAACGAAAACCAATAAATTTTAAAACTATTTTACAATTTGACACCGCGAGAGAGATAGTGGGCAGGAAGTTATGGCGTCGCTTCCGGCGGAACCGGAAGTTTCATTTTTCATCTCAACAGCGCCATCTAGGTATGAGAGGGTACTAGAGGTCCTACTTAGGTAAAGTGGCACTTCGTTTGTATTTTATGAAAGAAATATGATATGTTTTTTCAACGAATCTTGTTTTTTGGGTCAAGTTTTTGTCTAAATTAAGTTGGTAGATAGCTAGTATACGTATTCCAAGAATATTGTACCTATACAGGGTGTAATACGTCAAATATACAGGGTGTAACAAAACACCCTAGTGATACTTAAGAGGATAGACGAGTACAGTTTTTTCCATACAAACGCATTCCCCTGTTTTCTCCCTGGATACACTAACATAACACTAGAACAAATATAAGGTCTAACAAAATTAAGTGAAACTATTTTAAGGGGATGATCAGACCATCAAACTGAACAACTTTCTCAATGACACCAATATTGAAATCTGGATAAAAAATTTTGCAGTCCCATACATTTAGGTCGAGTGCATTTGTATGGAACAGCTGATTTTTTTTTCGCGATTTCGATATTGGTGTCATTGAGAAAGTTGTTCAGTTTGATGGTCTGATCATCCCCTTAAAATAGTTTCAGCTGATTTTGTTAGACCTTATATAACTGCAATTGTTCACAGTACATTTTGTATGGGGACGCGCTCGATCCCACACACTGCCGCGATATTATCGCAACCTGACGCAATCTCTTTCTACTACATTCAGTGAATGGCGCATGCGTGACGCGAATCGCGGAATCGCTGCAGTGTGTAAGGTGTCGCGATATCGCTGTCGATAATATCGCTCGATAATATCGCTGCAATGTGCGGAAGCCTTAAAACGAATCTAATGGTTTCATTCATATCATCATCATCATCAATTTAACAGACTAAATAAAAAGGTAAGTACCTTAACCTATCTTAAAATGAATTACTTACCTAATACTTATTTTAAAAATGTCGTCTAGTAAAATAATTTAATTATTTCTGAGAAAACGTACCTATTGAAGAACGAATTTGTAGTAATGGCTATTTTAAAAAGCACTTAGGAATATAATATGTCAGGTAATTGAGTTTCTTTACACAGAAATATCTACTATAGGTAAGCTAAAAGCGAACCAATAATTTTCAGTTTACTTACGTAAATTTTACTTAATATTAGCTGCAGATTTGGGTCACCCTATTTCTTCTAATGGGGTGCCATGGGTGTTGTATGATGAGACTAAGGGATAAGGGTTGCTTGTGTTTTTATTTGTGGGCGCGAGGCTAACCAATAGATTCTTCTGTCATTTCATCCTTAAACCTTCATTACCTACGCTAAAGGCTTCCGCACATTGCAGCGATATTATCGAGCGATTTTATCGAGCGATATTATCGACAGCGATATCGCGACACGCATGCGCCCTTCACTGAATGTAGTAGAAAGAGATTGCGTCAGGTTGCGATAATATCGCGGCAGTGTGTGGGATCGAGCGCGTCCCCATACAAAATGTACTGAGAACAATTATCGCAAAATCGCAGCGATATTATCGCTCGATAATATCGCGGCAGTGTGTAGGATCGCGCGCGTCCCCATACAAAATGTACTGAGAACAATTATCGCAAAATCGCAGCTATATTATCGCTCGATAATATCGCTGCAGTGTGTAGGATCGCGCGCGTCCCCATACAAAATGTACTGAGAACAATTATCGCAAAATCGCATTATCGCTGCAATGAGCGGAGGCCTTAAAAGTGAATCCTTCTTGTTATAAGTAACTGTGTGCAAGACAATGTTCCTGCCCACCCTGAAAGAGTTTATAGTCATCATCATCATCCTCTCAGCCTTTTTATGTCCACTGCTGGACATGACGGAAGTCCCACAAGGATCGCCACAGCGATCGGTCCTGCGCTGCCATCCAACGGGTTCCCCCCGCACACTTTGTGGAAGTCGTGATCATAATTGTGTAGTATAGGCTAGGTTATCCCAGTGCAAGCGTCTCTTTCTTGCAAGCATAAGTTTACAATTAGCCATCCCGCTCCAATTGAAAGCAGGATCGCAAAAAAACGTGTTTTTCGTCAATATCTTTGCTCATGGGAGTTCTAAGCTAAAAATTCTTCTGAGTTCACTAGAAATATTTAATGTATTTAGTTAAGTACAAGAATAAAAAGTAAAATATCAGCAGTTTAATCATAGTATTGAAAAAACATAACAAAAAGGGGTAACTTTGGGATGTTTTTCTATCTAGTAAACTTAATCTAATCTTGTAATTGAGAACAGTCGCCTATCCGCCCGATCCTTAAATAAGACATAATTTAATTTCAGACTTTAAAACACTTTCGTTCGTGTTCAAAAAACGGCCTCGACGGGATAACAGTAATCTAATCAATGTGTACCTATACACATTTAAAATACTACATAATTATTTTAAATGTGTATAGGTATACATTGATTAGATTATTTAAATGTGTATAGGTACAGGTAACTATTTTAACTATAAATAAAGTAATTTATTGATCATAAGTAATCTGAATAATAACAAAAATAGAGGTCGGTTTTAACTATTCTTATGGTAGGTATAAGTAGGTAGGTAAGTTTCCAAAATAATATAATTTATAGCATTAATAAAATCTGTTTTATAACGGAGTCGTAAAATGAAATTCGTTCGTAAATCATTTACACGTTTTTAATTAAATAATTACCTATTTAAATTTTACCTGCGATACGATGATATTTAAATCAAATTACCAACTGATTCGTACTGGGGTGGTGGGTGGAATGTCCCACTCTCTTTCACCATTATTGTCAGTTTGTTTTTATCGTCTGTCTGTGTGTTTGTGTGTTTGTTCGTTTGTTTGCGCATCACGCAAAAACTACTGAACCGATTTTGTTTAAACTTTTTTTTTTGTTTGATAGCTTGGTTGGAGAGCTGTCAATTTCATAAAAAACGTTGTCGTATAACACTCGTAGACGGTGTTAATAAAAGTAATGTTTTATATATGGAAAAATAGCTTAGAAAATCTAGTTTGCGCATATCAAATAATATTTACAATTTGTAATATAATTACAAAGATATAAGGGTTTGAAATTTTGTATGAATAATTTCAAAGCGTGATATCTTCGTAAGCTATTTTTCCATATATAAAACATTACTTTTATTAACACCGTCTACGAGTGTTATACGACAACGTTTTGTATGGACGGAAACGTGCGGACGAAGACGCGGGTGAACACTAGCAGGCAATAAAAAAACTGTTCAATAGCATTTCCTGAATGGCTTTTGAATCTCTACAATTTTGGCGATTCACATCGTGGTCCTATCCACACTTGGTGTGAAACGCCTAATGGCCCAAAATAAACGGTGGAATACACCCAAGCCTATAAATAAAATAGAAAATGGAACATGTTCTAACAAGGTACAAGACACGAGTCGACTTGGAAAGCGCGTCGTGGGTACTTAAAGAGTACTTTTATATCCTCTGCGGGGTGAGGTTATGGTGTGAAGAGGAGCGGGTAGCGGGGAAAGACTATGTAAGAGATGATAATAGTTGACTAGTGCTTTTCTTTCTTTTTAGGATTCCATACAGCAAATGGAAGAATCGTAACCCTAATAGGATCACTCTGTGGTCCTGCTGTCAAGAGACCCTTGGACCCAAAATAAGTGGTCAAATATAGTCTGACTTTTATAGTCTGACTAGAAATGAGGGCGCTGCTGCCTCCGCGCAAGAACGTCAAAATCAAGCATAACCTGGCAAAAACACCATACTAAAATGATTAGTTCCTCAAACATTAATGTCATGACTTTATAGACAGACTATAAATAAAATATAAAATGGAACATATATTATTCTTCAAACAAAACTATGGGCAAACGGATGGAGACCACACAGCCTTGTCAAACTTGCAGAAACTCATAACCCCCTTTGCTAGCTTTAATTACACATCACCAAGACAAAAAGTGACAGCAAGAGTGGAGGATTAACTTTAATAAGCGTTTCTGCAACTGAGTGTAAATTCATAGTTTCTGATTTTTAAAATATTATATTTTAGATTCGTTAGTAATGATAATTTAATTATTTTAATGACAAAATTAAGTTAATTATTTAAACTATTGACTAAACCTTAACTAAATCTACCTCAATTAGTTTGTAATGTAAAAAGTATATACAGAATATTGAGACCAAGGAATATACTACTCTCTACCGAGAGATTGAGACTAAAAAGAAATTATGTACAAATTTAGTTAGTAATTGATAAGTAATTATATTAAAATTATGTTTGCATCTTTTGCATTATATCTATTATTTTTATTTTTAGGAACAACTCTTATGGAGTATCTTGGCGCCATCAAGCGATTCCCAGGAAAATTGCTGAAAAAACGCTCACTGCAATGCGAGAGCAAACGCTACGTCGCACTAAAACGGACACCAATACAAGCGATTCACAAAATCGCTACCGCTCATCACCGCCACCTCTACCTTAGCTTCTAGTGCTTCCATCGCTTTCACTGAGCCTAGATCTAGCTCGGAGTAAAGTCTAGGCTAGCTTGAATGTAAGCTGGAATGTAGGGAGTGCATTGTCACTCTATATTGAAAATAGAGCGACCATTTTGTGGTTACTTTTTTGTTCTGTGACCATCTTAGTGCGTTCACACACGATGACACACTGACGGAGCAGCAAACGTCAGTCCGTCATTTGTGAAGCAAGGAGTTGTATGAAACCGCACGTAGAAGCACACACGGTGACGCATTGACGCATTCTATGGACTGATATCTGCCGCTCCGTCAGTGCGTCATCGTGTATGAACGCACTTATTTCGTTCAGTAGTCTTGTACGAAGCTACTAACGGTTTTTTATCAGTGTCACACCCCTGACACTTCATACAACGATCTCGCTATGTTTCAATCGTTCTACCTGATAACTGATTGATTGACTTACGATCAGTCGCAGAAACCTTCATTTGAGTATCGTCTATTAAATATCTTGCTGTCACTTTTTGTCTTGTTGACGCAGTAAAAGATAGCATGAGATTTAATGTAGGATTAACTCAAATGATTTTTTCTGCAACTGCCATTGACTTTTCTTCGAATGTTTGCGTTTTCCTTGTTGATCCCATTCGCATCCCATTGTGATGGTTGTTCAGTTTGATGGTCTGAAGCACACCGTAAAATAATTGTAACGCATTTTAGTTAGTTTATCTTGGATTTTTTTAAAGAAAAAAATTCGTGAGGAAAAAGAAATTCTGATGCATATGTGCGATCTTGCGTCTTGTGCGATGATGCGTCTACCAATCCGCATTGTGCACGCGTGGTGGACTAACGCCCATATACACTCCCTGAGGAAAGGCCTGGTGCCTGTGCAGTGGAACATTTACAATGTGTTAATGAATAAGCGCAAAACCTTACACACCCAAACTGATTTATAACAAAATAATTAGATTGAAACAATAATTTCAATATTTTAGTTTTTCAGCAATGAATGAAAGCGCTAACGTGCTTATGGACACATTTAAGAATCTTGTTTTGGTAGTATAGTAAGTAGGTAGGGTGAGTGTGCCCGTGCGGTGGGTTGAGATCGAGTTCAGTGAATTTGAACAAATTATTCAATATTTTTGTAAAAAATTACCTATGTTGAAACTATAATAATTCGATTCTGCTCTCGATTCTAAACAAACTACTTTTTAGTTTGGCGTTAATTCATTGACACGTTGTAAAGGTTGATAATGATGATGATATAGGATCTGATTGTAATACAGCTTACTGCTCACCTCTCTTTCGACAAATGTTTCATTTGTTTCACTAGCGCTTTTGGGTCAGCGAGTTTTAATAACTGTCCTACTTCCGTATCCGGTCCAAATTAAAGGCTTTCAAACAACGACGTAAATAAAAAAAGTTATCGTGTCGTCAGCCTGTCTGTACTCATACGATGAACTCATAAGTAGAAAATGTCAAAATTACAATATAATAAGCATCTTTCTACTGCTGATTTGCATGGGCGTAGCAATGATTTTTTCCCAGGGTGGGCCAGGCCCAGGCGAGATTTTACTGTAATAGGTATAGTGAGATCAGTGTAATACGGTTTAAATTCTGGAGCGAGCGAAGCGAGCTCGAGTTTTTTACGACCTAAAAGCTGGAACGAGCACAGCAAACTCAAGATAATTACTTTATGAAAAGATATACGTTCCAATACCAAGAGCGAGCGAAGTGAGCTCGACATTTCACCCAATTCTACAAGTGAGCTTGAGATTTTACTGCAATGTGTCTAGCCAGAAGCGAGCTCAAGATTTTACTGCAATAGGTATAGTGAGATCCGTGTAATACGGTTTAAATTCTGGAGCGAGCGAAGCGATCTCGAGTTTTTGATGACCTAAAAGCTGGAACGAGCACAGCAAACTCTAGATAACTACTCTATAAAAAGATATACGATCCAACACCTAGAGCGAGCGAAGCGAGCTCGACATTTCACCCAATTCTGGAGCGAGCGATGTGAGTTTGAGATCTTACTGCAATGTGTCTAGCCATGAGCGAGCGAAGCGAGGCGAGCTTGCGATTTTACAGCAATATTAATAAAATCAGAGCAGTACATTCTAAAAACAGGAGCGAGCGAAGCGAGCTCAAGATTTTGCTTCAAGATTTGCAAGATTTTGCAAAAGTACATTCTGACCACATTGACTTTTCAAGAAAGTGGACATGAGAAACGAAACACAAGAAATTAATATCGTGTTTATTTATCATACCTATTGATATCTCTTATTTTTTGTAAGTGATTCATTTGATTTCTGGGGTGGGCCAGAAGGATTCTGGGGTGGGCCGGGCCCACCCGGCTCCCCCCCTTGCTACGCCTATGCTGATTTGACTTTCAAGGATCGCACTCCTGAAGTATGATTTTTGGATGTCAAATCAGCAGTTGCATCTCTCCATAGTAATTTTGACATTTTCTATTGCTGAGATCTACGAACAAATATTTGTTCGTAGGCTGAGATCAACATATGACTTTCAAAAACAGCACACCTGGATACTTAAATTATTGTAGACTTATATACAGGGTCCTTCTTAATATGCTGACACTTTTTTATGGGGATGATCAGACTTTCAAACTGAACATCTTTTTCTATAGCACAAGATAGAAATCGCGAAAAAAAATCAGCTGTCCCATACAAAACTGCTAACCTACTCGTGCCAAATGTATGGCACAGCAGATTTTTTCGCGATTTCTATGTTGGTGCCATAGAGAAAGTTGTTCAGTTTGACGGTCTGATCATCCCCTTAGAAAAGTGTCAGCATATTAAGAAGAACCCTTTGTACCCCGGATTTGCTTAACTTCGATAATAGTTTGATGTTTGTTTGTTTGATAAAAAAGCCGTGGTGGTCCAGTGGCGAGTAACCTTGCCTGCCGTGCAGGAGGCGATGGTTCGATCCCCGTCCAGGCCGACTCGTACCAATGAGTTTTTCGGAACTTATGTACGATTTGTAACACCATTGGCTTTTCGGTGAAGGAAAACATCGTGAGGAAACCTGCATGGTTCAATTTCGAGGCATGTGTTGTATCCACCGTCCATTAAAAGTGGCGACGGGCTCACCCCCCGTCACACTGGACAGAGTTTCGGTACTACTGGTGAAACGTGGATGTTCTGAGGTTTCAGAAGATCTCTGAGTGCCCCCTCGGGGAATATAGTCGTGAGCATATGCTATGCTTATGCGATGATAGTTTGCAATACCGAAGCCCCGCCACCACTATCGGGAACAATGTCAAGTATAGTAAACAAGTATTGTGGAGAAAGGGTTAGGACGGCGGACCGGTTATACTGGTTCGATTCCGACCTACGGCAATGCCTAGCAGAGCTATAGGCTTTAATATTTGCTGGCTATATTCACCCGATCCGGTTGGTGTAGTGAATACCACGGCGGACTGCCATTCACACGGGTACTGGGTTTGAATCCCGATTCGGTCAATGATGTTAAACCAGAACTTCATATGTTGAGGTTTTAGTGGGACCACACACAATAAACCGCACGTAGAACACACACGGTGACGGATTGACGCACCGTGTGTGCTTCTACGTGCGGTTTCATACAACTCCTTGCTTCACAAATGACGGACTGACTTCTGCCGCTCCGTCAGTGCGTCATCGTGTGTGAAAGCGCTTATAGGAAGACCATCAAACTGAACAACTTTCTCTATACGGCCAACGAACGTCGAAATCACGAAAAAGAAATCAGATGTCTCAAACAATTTTGTGTCAAGTTCCATACAAAAACTGCAATTTGTATGGAACTGCTGATTTTCTTTCAGCTATTTTGGTCGAGTTGCTGTTGTTGTATGGTTCCCGTGTTAACAGCTAACAGGCATTTGGGTTCATTAAATGTATGTGTCGGTGGGCGTTATTATTTATTTACTTATATTCCAAGACCTCACTGCACGTTATCTATAACTATTGGATAAGGCAATGACAAATTATTCCACTATAGAGATGGTCTTAAAGGTTGCTATAAGCATATTAAGGTCACGACTATATTCGGATAGTCAGAGATATGCTGAAACCTCAGAACATCCACGTTTCACCAGTAGTACCGAAACTCTGTCCAGTGTGACGGGGGGTGAGCCCGTCTCCACTTATAATGAACAGTGGGTACAATACACGCCTCGAAATTGAAGCATGCCGGTTTCCTCACGATGTTTTGCTATCCTAAGGGCCTGTTTCACCACTTCTAAATAAGTTCTTGTTAGCTTATCCGACAGATATTTTGACATAATTTCATACAAAATATGTCAAACTATCTGTCGGATAAGCTAACAAGAACTTACCCAGAAGTGGTGAAACAGGCCCTAATTAGTATTATTGTTAGCTGGGCTATTGCAAGCTGCGACACACTGCGACCATTGCTGCAGTGCGATTTTTGAAAATCATACGAGCGGTTCGGCAGTAGAAAGATGCATAATCTCCATAGTAATTCTGACATTTTCTACTACCGAACCGCTCGTATGATTTTCAAAAATGGCACTGCAGGTCTATTGTGCTCGACCCAAACTCACACATATTTTACACATACATCCGAACTATTTTTTTTTCATTCTCTGGTGTTATTCAGGTTTCCTCACAAGTTTTCCGCCGAGCTAGTGACAATGCGAAAAAAAAGCCGTACATAGATCCCGTAGAACTTAGTGGTACAGGCCAGGAATCGAACCGCCATCTCATGATTGAGTCGATAGCTCTCTTCCACATGGAATATCAGCGCTCTACCCTAAAGCCAGTAACAATCCCCTGGCAGCCGGATGCAAAAATGTTGTTCCTGTTGATTATTTGCCTTCATATGTTTAGGCAATAATTAGTATAACAACAAATAAGATTTCCTGCATAAAGATGGCCGCAATATATAGCTATTTTTGGGTAGCACTAATAGGAAAGATTTACTCAAAAACTATTGGTCTGATTCTAATGATTCTTTCAGTTCTGGATTGGTTGATCTGTCGCCATGTCACGCGAGCACAATGCGGATTGGTAGACTTCTCATACGCGTCAGAATTTCTTCTTCAGTGTGTGCAGGTTAGAACAACGATATTATAAGAACTGGATTTTGAAATGGAAATTGAAGTATTCCTCATGATCTCCTATTTCCTAGCTATCCACATATGTTCCGGTTTAATTAAAAGAACATAACCTTTAACCTGACAAACTACCCCTGACGATGCAGTACTAGATTAGTTCATGTCGTCGGGCGCGAGGGTGTTAGATTTAGGGGTTGTCTTGTAAGGGGTGGAGAAGGTTAGATTAAAAAGTGTAAGGAGATAGCTTACTAAGCAGTGCGTTACAAGGCAAAGTAAAATCATCTCCAATAGCTTTAAATATCGTTATTTGGAGCTGCAATATTGTCATTTCAGAGAGGTGACTAAGCAACAAATCTAATGTCATAAACACACATACATCAGTTCCATCATCATCAGCCTATACACGGTCCTTCCATACTTGCATCATCATATCAGCCAATAGACGTCCACTGCTGGACATAGGCCTCCCCAAAAAAATGGGAGGATTTGCCATAATCGCCACGCTTGGCAGGCGGGTTGGCGATCGCAGTTGGATTGAATGTATGTACTCAGAGGATGATGCTGCCCATCCTCCGGTAGATCCCTTAGTCGCCTTTTACGACACCCACGGGAGATGGGATGGTGCTATTCTTAGCCGACACCACACGGCACCACGGCACCATACTTGCATGCTATTTTCTTTTCTAAAATACTAGGTACTTTACTATAAAATACTATACTTTTATAGGAGAAACTACAACATATAGTTACTTGTAAGAGATATAAACACATAGAACACTCGAGAAACCAATCAACGCGTCAGACCCTCCGTCCCTCGGAGGTCAAGAGGCAATGTGTGAACGAATTTATTTTATTTTGATTACCTACGTCTATAGGGCACTGACAGCTTCGTCGTTTCACTATGTGAATCATTCTCAAGATCGCGTCATAGTAGGTACATAATATACGTCATCGTCATCACAGCCTACTGCAGGCAGGACACAGGCCTGAGGATGGGGCGTAAGTGCACCACGCGTGCCCAATTAGTCCAATCATTTTAGGGTTTGACCCTAACAATAATTCATCTATCACTGAAACTTTGCAGTGTGATATAGTAAAGTATACAGATTACGGATTACAAATAATCTAGGTTGTTTTTTTTCCGGTCCTAGATTATTTGTCAACCGTAATCTATATACATACTTTACTTTATCACACTGCAAAGTTTCAGCGATAGATGAATTATTGTTAGGGTGTCCATACAAGGAAACTCTAAAATGATTGGACTAAATGCTAGACTGCTAGATGCTGCTGCAGATTGGTAAACTTCACATACGCATCGGAATTTCTTCTTCAGCGGATGCAGGTTTCCTCACGATGTTTTCCTTCACCGTTTGAGAGCAGTCGGTAATTATTACAATAGGGTCCTTCTTAATATGCTGACACCTTTTTACATGGGCTGATCAGACCGTCAAACTGAACAACTTTCTCTATGGCAAACATATTGAAATCGAGAAGATAAAAATAGCTGTTCCATACAAAACTGCAAACCTACTCGAGCCAAATGTATGGGACAGATGATATTTTTTTCGCGATTTCAATGTTGGTCCCTTAGAGAAATTTGTTCAGTTTGATGGTCTGATCATCCCCTTATTCAGTTGAACCCTGTATGCTAGATTTAATCGTACCAGCCTGTATGTGATTAAAATGAAGAAACATAAACAACAGGGTAGGCCTGTGCCCCATAGTGGTGAATGATTCTACGCCCCTACATTATAGCTAAGTAATTGTTGTTTTTCATACTCTGGTTATTTATTTAATCGTCACACCGATAACGGTAAAGTCTTTATAATTAGCCGACTTGACTTGCACCGTGGGGTTTGATTACGTTTTACCAAGACATTGCGCTTGAAAATGTGCTATTAGATGTTTCATTATAAAGAGTGAGTACGTTCACACACGATGACGCATTGACGCAGCGGCAGGTTCAGTCCGTCATTTATGAAGCAAGGAGTTGTATGAAACCGTACGTAGAAGCACAACACGTTGACGCACCGGGTGTGGTTCTATGGACTATGACATCTGACGCTCCATCAGTGCGTCATCGTGTTTGAACGTATTAAACTGCGATGCCTACTCGACTCAAATGTATGCAACATGCTAGCACGATAGATCAGAACTACGAAATACAACTAAAAAATACAGTTTTCAATTTACTTCTTATCTATGAACCATATCCGACTCGCGCCTGGCAGTTATCGGTTGGGCCATCGGACTGTGACGATTGGTCACGCGTTTACCTGCGCCCGCGCCGGCGGCTCGACAAGAAATAGAAAGTATGCTGATCTAATAGCTTTTACAGTGACGTTTGAAAACGCAACGGTTTTTAAATCACGATTTTTTGACGCCCCGTAAGAGCAGTTTCAGACCAGCGACTTTAGCGCGCCGTGGCCACGCACGCCGCGATTGCAACGCGACAGCAGGCAAGCAATAACAATTAATTTATGTTATTGTATTTCATTAATGAATTGTTATACTACTTTATTAGAAAAGAAGGATATTAGTGTGTGCGTCAAACACACACTCACTATCTTGTCCTTACCCTACCTCAATATAAAGAACCGGGAAACCAACAAGATCGGGAGTGCGATTTTTGAATCTCATTCGGTGAGCTCAGCAGTTGAAAATGTCAAAATTACTACGGAGAGATGCATATCTCCATAGTAATTTTGATTTCAACGTACCAATGAGTTTCGAAAATCGCACTCCAGATGAGAGACATCGCATAGCCTGATGTACTGCTCACAACAATAATAATAGTAGATTACACACCGAGGACAGGAAAGAAGAAAGGTCTCAGATCTCATGTAACAACAAACATGTGATCTGAGGCTTTCTTATTTACTGTCCGAGGTTAGTATACTATTATTCTCCTCGACGAAGGTGGCAAGCGATAACTTCGTTTAGCGCAGCGGGACGAAAATTGACGCTTTCCGTCCGGAGGGGAGAAAATACAATAATCGCACTCCAGCGCCCGCGGCATGATCGCGCGATAAAACGCTATCGCTCCCTAGCTCCCTTTCTTTTTGCGCGCGAACGAACGAGTTGGCAGGCGCGATAAAACGTTTATCAACGTATCATGCCGCGGGCGCAGACCGCATGTTATGGGCTAAGAAGAGATATTGGCGATGTAAAAGACGTCGTTTGTAGCGTTTATTTATCGCCGCGTTGTCGCAGCGTTTTCTATTGCTCGTGTGTCACGTCCACGACTCTGTACAATATTACTGAGTTGTCTATTTGTCGGTCAGTCAGTTTGTGTCTATTGTTGACTTGATTGAATATTGCGGGTTTCGATTTTTAGGTTTTTGTTCTTTTACACGTTTTTGTTTCGGTTTGTGAAAGTTTTAATAATACCTATTATAAGTAAAATAATTCGCAAATACTCACGGCCTGATTGGCTTTCGGTGTGGTCTAAATATGAGAATTCACATTTCACTAGCAGTGTCCAGTGTGACGGGGAGTGAGCCCGTCGCCACTTATAATGGACAGTGGGTACAATACATGCCTCGATATTGAAGCATGCAGGTTTCCTCACGATGTTTTCCTTCACCGTTTGAGAGCAGTTGGTATTACGTTTTACGTATTACGTATGTAGCGGAGCTACGAGAGAGCTGACTATGCAACAATGCCGAACACTTCGATCGAGTCGATGTAAACAAACAGAGATCTATCTAGGTCAGCGCATGCGACCTAGCACGTCACACAGAAGACGGCCAATCACAATATGGATCTGTCCAACGCATCACAGCTCATTACGAATAACAACCAATCATATGGCGAGTCCTGAATCGCACTATCGAAGTTATCAAGAGACTTTGCATATATACAACATCCAACTAAGAACTGGTGGACCGCGGTCCCGGGCATTCCAACTAGCCCGTGGAAGATCTTCCCTTTTCCTCTAAACGTACATAAGTTAGACAACTCACAACTCGTTAGTACATGGTATGGTATGTCAATGTGGATTCGAACCTAGAACCTCAACCGTGGATTGAGTAACCATACCTCTCCACAATGCGTTACCGACTCTGTACCATCACCAGCCTATAGGTACAGGGTGCAAGTGACAGCTTAGCAAATACTGGAACGGTGAACTCAGACCACCAAACTGAACAACTTTTACTGAGCCTATGGAAACCCGAAAAAATATCAGCTGTCCCATACAAAACTGCTGTACCGACTAAAATGTATGGGACAGCTGATTTAGTTTTCACGATTTCGAAGCTCCATAGTGAAAGTTGTTCAGTTTGATGAGTAGAATACATGCTGAAGTTATCCGCAGTGATATAAAATTTACCCTGTATACTTTACTATGGGATGGGACCATAGACTAAAAATTTTTCGCTTACGCTAGTAAACCGAATATCAGTGTAACCGGGTATGAGATAGCGAATTATATGAAATGACATCTCGGAGTCAGGTGGTTGTCCCATACAATTTATATGAAGTGACATTTTGGAGTCAGATGGCCGAAGTACAAAAAAGTGGATACGTCGATAAGGACAGCAATAAGTAGCGGTCTCCTTTTTTAACTAGAGCGAATTTGCTATGTGCATCTCTTACTGAGTGACATGACAAGACACGTGCTTCCTTCTAGTGCCTTCTCTTTCTACGGATGGGACTAACTTTGAAAACGCGAAAAAATAATCAGCTGTTCCATAGACTTAGTCCATAGACAATGTGACTAGCTCGACCAAAATGTAATGGAAAATTTTTTTTCTCGATTTCAAACTTGGCTTAAGTATGTAATGCCTATAACTATACACCCTGTATTATAAGAAATTCCATCGACTCGACGGAAGAACAGTTTTGAACCTTATATCTATACAAATAGAGGTGATAAAGTTAATTAACTTTGTAGGCTGTGCATGGCAGATTTATGTTTTTTTTTTTGTTTTGTCGACATTACCGTCTGGTAAATGTCATTGTCATGCATACAGCCGTGACCTCTCTTTATTATATTGTATGTGTGTATGTATGTGCAGATTGTATGGAGGGGTCAGCGACCTGGCGTGTTTGACATTTTGTATTGTATGGTGGAAATAGCTTTGGATTTTTTAGTCTTTTGTTGATGGATTTCTGTTTAGTTGTTAAAGTTGCTTAAAATAAAGGGTTCTTCTTAATATGCTGACTCTTTTTTGGGGGGGTGATCAGAACGTCAAACTGAACAACTTTCTCTATGGGACCAACATCGAAATCAAGAAAGAAAATATCTGCTCTTCCATAAAAACGGCAAACCTACTCGAGCCAAATGTATGGGACAGCAGACTTTTTTTTCGCGGTGTCGTTGTCTGTATGCATGATCCATAGATTAATAGCATGATATTCTTATCGTGTGGGCAGCAATCCCTGGTGTCAGGGTTTATTCAGACCGCCTTACCGGTTTTTATGTAACGGCTACTACCACCAGAGATAGTAGCCAGGACTAACGGCTTAACGTGCCATCCGAAGCAGAGAATCATTTTTCTTTTCAGACAATCAGGTGATTCAGCCAGCAATGTTCAAACCAACTGGGGAAAAACGCGCAAAGCACTATAACTGACATTCACTAGGTGTCCCCCGTGGGAATCGAACCCATGACCTCCGTGTCAAGAGCCCAATGGGGCTGAGGATCTGATACCTAGCGTATCAGACTTGCCTCGTTTTTGGTGTACCGTTTAATGTTACAGTTTTAATTTAAGCAAAAGTTTGAAATTAACATTTATCTTTTCTTTATTTATAAGTAGTTACCTGTAGAATAATCCAAAAAAATTAACTGAAACTTAATTAAGGGGATGAACAGACCATTAAACTGAACAACATTATAAAAACTGCAAATCTAACTATACCCAAATGTATGCTGTTTTTTTTCGCGGTTTCGATGTCACCATCATCATCACAGCCTATATACGTCCCACTGCAGGGCACAGGCCTACCCTCAGGGAGGGTGTATGGGCGTTAGTCCACCACGCGTGCACAATGCGGATTGGTAGACTTCACATACCCATCGGAAATTCTTCTCCTATGCAGGTTTCCTCACGATGTTTTCCTTCACCGTTCGAGAGCAGTCGGTATTACGTACATAAAGTTAGAAAAGCTCATTGGTACATGGCAGGTCGTCCGTGCGGATTCGAACCTGGGCCTCAAGTTTGAGTTTCCATACGTCTCCACAACGCGCTACAGTAATATCTTCCAACGGGTAGTTAGTGAACTTAGTGATATCGACTACTAAGTATACGGGTCCTTCTTAATATGCTGACACTTTTTTAAGGGGATGATCAGACCATCAAACTGCACAACTTTCTCTATGGGACCAACATCTAAATCGCGAAAAAAAAATGTGTTGCTTCATACAAAACTGCAAGCCGACTCGAGCAAAATGTATGGGACAGCAGATTTTTTTCTCGCGATTTCGAAGTTGGTCCCATAGAGAAAGTTGTTCAGTTTGATGGTCTGATCATCCCCTTAAAAAAGTGTCAGCATATTAAGTTGGATCCTGTAGGTATACTAAGCTACTTCTTCCCCCCTAGATCTAATTGCACATAAACCTAAATAAATCTCTCACCAACAGGCTCGCTACCTTGACACAGACAGGTAATGAACCCGCGCTCTCCGGCGCGCGGCCGTCGACCCCACTTCACGGTCGACCGGTCTTTGTGCTCTGCACTCCACTCCGCGAGATATCCTTGCGGGCTATGTCAGCCTGGTACTCGCAACTATTTACAATAAACAAAAGCGGGCTTTTTAAGCTTTTATTTCACTAGATGCTAGATCCTTTATTATACACGGTGTTAACCAAAATGTTTTACGTACTTTAGACAAGCATTGGAAACTTGACTGAAACTTCATGCAAATGGGAAAACTGACAAGAAGTCCGAGTGAGACAGGAATACACCATTGTCTAACTATCTATAGGGTCCTTCTTTTTTAAGGGGATGATCAGACCATCAAACTGAACAACTTTCTCTTTGGGACCAACTTCGAAATCGCGAGAAAAAAATCAGCTGTTCCATACTAAACTGCAAATCTACTCGAGCCAAATGTATCCTTATTATTTTACGTAGGTATACCAGAAAGAGCGCGCACGACGTTTTTCTATCTACCTATGTTCTGGGTAGGTGTTCGTAGTTCAGTTGTATTTGTAACCTTCTATCATACAGGGCGGCCGGTCAATTGACGTCACAAAAAAATTGTGTATGGATTTTGTAGTTTTGTATCGACAGCCGGTTTCTTCGCGATTTCGACTTCGATCCCGTAGTGTTTGTTCAGTTTGATGTTCTAAACCACCTTTTTGAATTTGTTTAACACCCTGGGCCCTATTCAACAAACGTTACAATTGTAATTCGGTATGTCAAGTTTTTTTTGGTCTTCATTTTTATATTTTTTACGGACAGAAGACATAATTTTAAGATACCTAGGTATTTCATTCTTATTGCGATTCATCGAGTTTATCAATATAAATTTAATTTTTAAATTATTTTGATCTGTAATCTCTAAGTGCAAAAATGGTGGAGAGAAAATAATTCGAACTCCATGGAGAAAAACTACCTACAGCTGTATTTAAAAAAATTAAAATTAAAACCTGCCTCTTCTTTCTAACTCTATGCTGGAAAAAGATACGGCAACATCAAATGTCAAATTCTGACATTGTGAATTTTTTTTTCTTAATGGCCGGTTATTTTAAGTTGATTTTATGTTTACCAAGGAGTTCACAGGTATGCCAGTGACGTCACTGCACGGACCGAAAAACTACGTTATTTTATTAAAAATATCTGTAATCCTTTCATTTTAAAATCTCTGACTTAGAAAATATGATTATTGAGACAATTATCTCGAAATGGTTTTCGATTCAGTCCTCCAAAAAAAAAACTTGACATACCGAATTTACAATTACAATTCTGGGTACATTGCTGGTTACTTATGACGCTAAACTTGAAGTAGGTAACATATGCCTAACATTCTCGGCAATGTACCCAGAATTGTAATTGTAAATTACAATTGTAACGTTTGTTGAATAGGGCCCTGGTATCACAACAATACAAATAAACATTTTAGGTGGTTAATAATAATGGTTAAGTTTCAATCATATATACTTTAAAACATATATACTTTAAATCATATATACTTTTTTTGTATTTTTGTAACACCTTGCATAAAAAAGGACTGTGCCTATTGCCTATCTATGCATCTATGTTCTAGGGATGGGTAGGCACTTGGCAGAGATATCGCTTAGTCCACACAAACAATCATAAACACGTAATAGCACGTTAAATTGCAAACAAAAACTAAGTCGCTAAACGTAAAGTAACGCCGTAAAATAACGTAGGTAACGTAAACTTGGGTACCTATCCGCAACGCGCTTCATGCAATATTCAGGGTTACTGCTTTATACCACCGCGCCGTAACTGTTACTTTGGAGTTCAAAACGTAACAGCTGTGACATTATCACATTAGTGTCACTCTACACCGAGAATTTAGTTAGCAATGAACCAAAGTTCTAGGTTAAGAGACAATATTTTTATAAAATCTACCAGATTAAGCGTTTTTTAGACATTTAGATGGCGCCACAGGGCTGTACTTTCACTGCTAAACTCAAAACAATGACCCTCGCGCAGTGCTAACACAGTGGAATGCTATACAATTCTGACTCAAGGTTTGAGTCGTGCGCACTGCGGCCCAATTGTCTTTGACCTGCGACGTAGGTCGTCAGCAGTTAAAGTGTGGTCTAACAAAATTAGGGCATGATCTAAAAAAAAAACTGCTGTTTCATGAAAAATGTCCTTACTGGTCCCTGACTATGCTAGGCCCTGAAATGAAATTATAAATCAGTTTCGGACTCCCTAAAAGACAGAGAGTTTATGTATGTATGTATGTATGTACCTACCTAATTAACAAACTATCCGGTAAAACTCCGCACAAAATCTTTCCGGATGTAAGCATAATCCGGCCTTGTCCGAATTAACTCGAAATCATTGTCAACACACTTACACAAGCGAGTTAGTTAATTTAGCTCTTATTACAATGCAATAAGGATCAAAATGTCTTGGAGTACTTCGTAAGATAAACGTTTCATACTTAGATGCACCTAAAGTAATTCTTATGTCAATGGCATAATAAACATAACAGCTTGGTGTAAGTTGAAAGTAGGCGCTGCCACCTTTTGCGACCCGCTGCGGTTCGCTGCGGGTCGTTGCGGGTCGTTGCGGTCGCTAAACAGGTTGCAAGGAAAATTATCATTAACCTTTAAACCACAGACTCTACCCATCAAACTGAACAACTTTTACAATGGGAGCAGAACGATCAGAGCAAAAAAAAGTCAGCTGTCCCATACCAAACTGCAATACGTCCTCGACGCAATCGTATGGGACAGCAGATTTTTTTTTGCTCTGATCGTTTTGCTCCCATAGTAAAAGTTGTTCAGTTTGATGGGTAGAGTATGTGGTTCAAGGTTCATGATACTTTTCCTAACACCCTGTATACAAAGTTTCTCTTCGGAGGTGCAAATAAAATAATTTAAACGACCGTAAAAAGAAAACATTTTACGCAATGCGACATGTTGTTTTTAAAATAATATACAAACTACTTTTGGGGTGAACAGAAGCTATGCTACAACTAGGTACCAAGTTTCTAATCGTACAGTTGTAGTAAAACTGACTTTTATCATATTGAAGGTTTCAGTGTCTTGTCAAGTAGTGGTAGATGGATAGCCTTCTATTCTATTCTTAATTAATGGCGTTTCCTTGTTAGATTTCGCCAGTGTCAAGTGTTGAGGATATACTCATTAGATATTGTACGGTAATAGGTTATGGCGATCTCAAAGCCCCGTTTTTAAACAAAAACACACTAGAAATCGCCATAAAACGGCGGAGCCACGTGGCTGTCAAAATCGCAAGCCGACGAGACGTCCTCTTGCCACCCCCTCAGCCACGTCACTCTCATGGATAGCCTTCCAAATCCGCGTACAGAAATATATTCCTTAGTTATCGCCTTCGGTATCGGTGTCATAACACCCAGGGGAAGAAATGGGGTGGACTTTTGGTAGGTCGATACCGACGCGAAAAAAAATTTCTGTCCCACACATTTGGGTCGAGTAGGTTTGCAGTTTTATATGGAACGGGTGATTTTTTTCTCGCGATTTCGATGTGGGTACCATAAAGAAAGTTGTTCAGTTTGATGGTCTGATGATCCCCTTAAAAACCGTCAGCATTTTAAGACCCTATAGAGAGTAAAAATTTAAATGCGATACCTACAAATTAAAGGGGGTGTTACGGACCATCAAACTGAACAACTTTCACAATTGAGCTTTGGTCCCATAGTAAAAGTTGTTCAATTTGATGGTCTGTATACCTCCTTAAATTAGTTACAGCAGATTTAAATTATAGTCACGACATGAGACTTGTGAGCATTGTTACCAGTATTTTAGTAGGTAGGTAGTTCACCTAATGTTACTTTACATAGTATTATTAGTTTAAAAACCATTAAAAAAAATCATCTAATAAAAGTAACCGAGTGCAGACATCGCTTGATGAGTGGCCAACGTAAATTAATTATTTAGCAAGGCCACGCCGAATTCCCAGTCCCGGGACCGGATCCCGGATCCCGGACGCGTGGACTGGACATTCCGCGGGATTTTCGTTTCCCATTTGTTTAGATATATGTGGTTTCGAACTGGGATGGGGCTATGGACCATGGATATCATACGAGGTGACTAAAAGAGTTAACTTGTGTACTAAATCAGCATCTAACTGCGATTGCAAATTCGACTGACGAGCTAGTCTCGGCTACCTATCGATAGTTGACCTTGAAAAATAGTAACAATATAGTATTATACTATTGCATCTCAATAATATCGATATTATGACCATTTTTCGAGGCCACGTTATCGATAGTTTGAATATTGTTAGGCAACACTATGTCGAGCAAGTGTGACGTGACGATAAAGGAAAATCCCTTCTTTATGGGACAAACCCATGTCCAGCGATAGACATCTTGTGGTTAAGTATTTACAACAATAAGGGCCTATCTTTCCGCTTCTGGATAAAGTAGCTTGTCGGACAGATCTTTTGACATTGTTTTGTTTGAAAGATAATTTGTCAAACAATCTGTCAGATAAGCTATTAGCGAGTCAATATTTTCTATTAGTCGTTACGTATATTCAGGGTGTCCATGAATTAATTTATTAATTCTAGGATAACCGGAAAACCGGATATAGTATTCCACGAAAATACTAACATTTTCTCTTTTAACACATATTTAGTATCTGCTTAAGCCATTTCTTATTACAATTACAACCTATGTAAAAGGAATAGTAGAAAAATTTTCAAAAACATTATAGATATCTTTGACGTAAATACACCGTGATTTTTTTTAATGCCCTGTGATCTATTTTACACAAAGAATGAGTGTAAATAACCGTCATCTAATGATAATTAAGAGGTAGATATAAACATGTAGGGACAAACATAAAATCAAATCAAGAGTATCATTCCCTATACTCCATTCAGGAATTAGAGCGACAAAATGTAAACAACGGTGATACCAGAGTAGAAAATACCATCTCGAGACTGTAGAAAACTTATCTCCGGAATGAATAACGGTAAATTATATATTTTACTCGCAAAGGATTACGACAAATAATATATTAATTCCGTATGGAAAATAATAAAAAAATACGCACGCTATAATTTATTTTAAATTAAAAGAAAGTGTGACTGTAAATATTTTATTTCGTAGTCTGGCAACAATCAGATATTTTAGACCTTTGGTTCGTTTTTAAAGAAAACTATTTTTTATTGCATTCAATAACGTAAACGCGTCTGTTGATCGTTTAATACCGTCATCTGAGTCCGTACGCTATGCGTGGATGCTACGCATAGCACAAAAAGCCCACACAGACAGAGTAGCGGGCTACATAATATAATTTAAAAATTTCATTCAAATTGTCACGATTGTTTTTATTATTTATGGATGGACAGTAAATGTTTAATGTCAACGCCATTTATTAAATGCCGTGCCGACATAATGTTATTTTTAAAAAATGTACCAAAGGTTTCTGACCACGTAATGTCACTTTGACAGTGACGTTTCTTTGTTTACGTTTTGTCGCTCTAATTCCTGAACGGAGTATAGACAAGATAATTAAAGCCACGTCACGGTTCTATTGTACCTAAATATTTTCTATCTCATAACAAATGTCTTTTGTCTTTGTGCCAAATGCTAGGCGATATTGTGGCGTATTGTAAGCGTAATATTATAATTAATGTATTGTCCGTGCGTCCGTCTGGTTTTAGATAGATCTGTGTTATCAATTTAGAGTACGTCTTTGATCGAGTGCGGAAGAATAGATGTTATAGATATTGTTCCTAGTCTTAAGATCATTCACAATGATAATAGGTTCATTCTCCACATCTCTGGCTGGGACGAGGCCCTTGGACATATCTTTGCCACCAGCTTTGAGGATCAAATTCAGAGACTATTACAAATACAAAAGTCTAGAAACCGTCCAATGCCTCAGGTAAATCTAAAGATGGCCAAACACAATCTCAAACGATGAGCTATGGAGACGGACAGGCCAGCAGCGTATATAGAAAAGGATCCGTACTCGAAAGTGGCAGTGACTAGGCCATTTATTAAGGAGACCTGACGATCACCCATCCAAGACAGCCTTAGAAGGGCACCCACCAGGCAAACGAAAGAGGGCATAGCATAGCATGCTCACGACTATATTCCCCGTAGTCAGAGATATTCTGAAATCTCAGTACATCCAC
Source organism: Agonopterix heracliana (assembly GCA_963693445.1). Taxonomy (NCBI): domain Eukaryota; kingdom Metazoa; phylum Arthropoda; class Insecta; order Lepidoptera; family Depressariidae; genus Agonopterix; species Agonopterix heracliana. The sequence continues at coordinate 265,366 of OY856333.1, read as the reverse complement.
TTTTCACCAGTAGTACCGAAACTCTGTCCAGTGTGACGGGGGGTGAGCCCGTCGCCACGAAAGAGGGGACGCCCATAAATAACCTGGCGCCGCTCTGTGGAAGTAGAGGCTAAAAGCCACAACATGACCCTGGGAGGATATCACTACAGTGCTATCCGAGCCCTATACCACACTTACGGGTAACAAGAAGAAACGGTATTCAGTTTATCTGTTGATTGTTAAAACTTATTAAACCTTTAAACATGATAACGTTGGACTAATAATCTTGTCATTAGCGTGTTTAAAATCCGCCATAATATAACCTCAAAGTACTTCCACATCCACGCGTACTTGACCTCGCTGCTTTTTGCTGCCGTTTTTGTCTCCATTGTTTTCATTCGAGTGTGAATCCGAGACTATTGGTATGTGTGTATGTCGTAATAAATAATTCTTTTATATTGCATCTTTAACACAATCGTGGTACTGTGGAAATTCGTGTATTACCAGTTGTCACCAGTGGCGATGAATGGGAAGTAAAAATTCCCAGTTGTCACTACTGTTACTGTATGGGAAAATATTTTCTAACTTTATACAAGGTGTTTCATAAGTAACAATAAATTTTGGAAACTCTTAAGGGGGTTGTTAAGACCGTCAAACTGAACAACTTTCTCTATGGGACCAACATCGAAATCGCGAAAAAAATAATTTCATATCCCATACATATTTTAGCTCTAGTCGATTTGTAGAGTATAGAACATAAATTATTTTTTTCCCGATTTCGATATTGGTCCCATAGTGAAAGTTGTTCAGTTTGATGGTCTACACCACCCCCTTAAAGGTTTATTTGTAGTTTTGTAACACCTTGTATACCAGTTTTAGAAACACAGTAAACATGCCTATTGAAAATTTATCTGACAGCAAGTTGACCACTAACTTGCCTCTAACAATCCGCACTGTGCCCGCGTGGTGAAGTATGGTATGGGCTATGGCCCACTTCCTCTATCATTATTCGAGACCCTACAGGCAGTGTTACCAGATCACATTTTCAGAAGTCATTTTTAGATCAAGGTTGAAGAAAACCGTAGAAATCCGTAGATTACCCCTTGAAAATGACAAAAAATCCGTAGATTTGCTTTTGAAATCCGTATATCCGTAGGCAAGGCCGAAAATCCGTAGATCTACGGATAAATCCGTAAGCCTGGCAACGCTGCCTACTATCGATTTCCTGATCAACAAATCACAACCATCAACACTATAGATTATGAACAACATTCATTACATAGTATTGTTCGTTCAACCGTCACGCTGCGCCGGCGCAGTGGCTGAAGCATGCAGTCATGCATTGGGCGCGGCTTCCGTTCCTTATAGGTATTACGGCTTTTACATACATCCAGTCTCCTCTGTTATCCTTCAGTTGTTTAACATAAGTGTGATTATGTATTGAACCGTGGGACTTGACTGTTTAAACCGTGAATTTTATTTTACTACCGGGATGTGACTTTTTTGATGTTATAATTTGATTAGAGCGTTTGAAGTCGGGTTGGTTTATTTGACTTGATGTGACTTTTACTTTTACCAATAAGTTTTTGTAAAGGTTTTGTAATCGATTTGTAAGAAAGTAGTGGGCTTTTAGTTAATGAAAACGTCGTATGGATACTTGCATTATCATTTTCCTTCCCTTATCCCATTACTTGGGGTCGGCGTAATATGTAGTCTTCCTGCATTCATCTCTTTTAGCCTTCTGTTATAAGAGGTCAATGCTTTTAGCCGTCATTTCAGCGTTCGTTCACTCCTTTTCTACACATTTCATCTTTCACACAATCCATACATATTTTCTTTGGTCCTCTCTTCATGCAGCCATCCACATTCATATTTAATACTCGTCTTGTAATATGACACTCATCTCTCCGCATCACGTAGGTACCATACCACGATAATCTATTACCGTGCAGTTTTTCAGTTACTGGCGCTACTTTCAAGCTTCCTCTAATATCAGCCGATGGACGTCGACTGCTGGACATACGCCTCCCCCAAGGATCGCCACAACGACCGGTCCAACGCTGCCTCGTATTTCCGTTCTATACAAGGCCAGAACGCAAGGGTGTGAAACTAATCGAGTATAGTTTGGAAAACCAGTTTCACATGGATGTCTTCCTATGCGTGTGTGAAGTCTACCTATCCCATAAAGTTACTAATATAGAGACTGACAGCTGAGAGAGCGAGATGTACCTAGCGGCACCACTGTATAATAGAAAGAGATACGTGACGCGAGGCAATAGAAGTGTTTTTGAGGATCTTATCGCAAGGTTAAAATTCGGTTTCCGTGAATAATTGCGAATCAAAAGTGAAATCGTAGATAATTTTGTGAAATATACTGACACAATTTCATATTAATTTATCCACAATTCTCGTAAGACTCAGAATTATAGACAGTGCTCGAATTTTTGCTTGCCGATAGTCTCCTAAAAACATCCAAAAACGGTTTCATTGACAACTCATGTCAGTTCCTCTACACATGTAAGGTATAATAACTTAATGACCTATCTCCATTGTGCACTTACATACACACGAACAGTGAGGTCTATGATTATTGTGATATTTGGCTACTGGAGACGCATCGAGGTTGCTCGATGAAATATTTCACGATATTGCTTGAATTCTGATTATTCTTTTACCTGAAACAAATAAACATTCCGTTAAACTAAATAAACATTTTCAAGATTCTGTAAGTACCTATTTAGAAATGCAAAGTTGGGATTTTGGAAATGGCAAAGGAATGGAAAAGATATTGTTTTTTATTATAACAGGTCGTTCGAATGATTTAAAGTCAGAGGTTGAATAGACATAAGTAGCGACAGGAATACGGGAAGTAAAATTAAATATTACATTCCTTATTGGGAGCACCCTGTGGAAGCACCACAGGATGCTTCAGAACATCAAACTGAACAACTATCATTAACTTTGAAAGTGTGAAAAAAACAGAAATGTTCCATAGAACATGTAAATAACTAAATAGCTATTCGACAAAAATTTATGAATCCGCAGATTTTTTTTCGGAATTTCAAAGTTGGTCCCACAAAGTTATTCACTTTTATGGTCAATATTATTCTGTTCTTCGATGTCCTGTTTATATGTATTTGGTGTAAATAAGGTATATTTTATTTCATTCTTTTATACACATATTAATGATGAAGCCAATAAATTTATCTCGTGAAATATCGTGCGTCTGAAATTATATTCAATTTCGTACCTTTTTGTTCGCTAACACGCTCGCGTCAAATTATATTCGTTCGCATTTAAAAACAAAATATCTGAAAGCGTACGTACGTATATCTGTAGGGAGGCAAAAATATTGGATTTCGGATTTTTTTATTCGGATACCTACGGATACTGACCGACATCCCAACTCATATCATAAAACAGACTTAGTTTTTCTAAGTACGTGGGAAAAATATTAGTCGATTCTTATTCGACGGATTGAATACTTTTTTATATTTTGTGATGACCTTTATATTGATTGAAGACACCACCTTATTTTTTTCCCGACTGCGACAGAAGCGACTTTTTCGAGCTTATGTATGTATGTATGTTTGTATGTCTATTTCTTTGGCACGCCTTACAGCTTAAACGGCTTGATGGATTTTAACGTATGAGGTGTCGTTAGATTCGTAAAAATTGTGAGTGACATAGGGTACATTATTTCAATATGGCGTCTGCGAATTAAAAAAGAGAGAGGGAGAATAAATTTTTTTTCGTAAAAAATTACATTATGGGTTTCAAATGAAAGCTGGTGAAGAGCAGATTCCAAATATATATGTATTGTAGTACTTTTATGCTACCATTTTGACATAAGACTAAAAAGTATAAAATAAACTAAATATTTAAAAAACAAAAATCCCGGCTGCATAAAAAACCATTAACTGAAAAGATCCTTAATAACTTTGTTTGAGCAAATTAATACAATTTGAATGTTATTACTTATTAGGTAGGTATTGCAGAAGGGGACAAACCAATAACCAACAAAATATAGGTCATTTTTCTTTGTCCCCGTTTGCGATACCTACCTAATAAGTAATAACATTCAAATTGTATTAATTTGCTCAAACAAAGTTCCTTAATAATAAATCCTTGTTTTTATCTTTTCAGTTAATGGTTTTTTATGCAGTCGGTTTTTTTTACCTGCTGTTTTTCTATTCTGTTTTATTGTAACTACCTACCGTAGTTATTTTAAAATTGGAAGTAAAATAACGTAATTGATTAGTTGATAAGCAGTTATTATATCCTCTGATTCCTCATTAAATTGGGTAGGTATTAAATTTTAATATTATTTCGGATACAATATCTAACAAGTTACGGATACACAGCTCCATTACATCTCTAGTCCAGAATATGAGCTGAAATAAATACGAAATGAGATCGAGAAGAAAATGGAAACCAAAATGTAATATTGTAGGTGAGATTAGGGTGACCCAGTTTCAAGTTATTATATTAGGATATTGGAAATTTATGGATGCTTTAACTTCGGACATACAGGAAGAGGCACCCTGGTGCATGCTGTTTGCCGACGACATTGTTCTTGTCGGTGAAGATGGACTCGAGGTTCAGAGCAGATTGGCAAAATGGCAGCAAACACTGGAGAATGTTGGCTTGAAAATTAGCAGAACAAAAACTGAATGTTTGTTCTGCGATTTCGGCGGCCTCTCCAGTTGTGTGCCTATTGCCCTTGATGGCGTGCCCTTACCAGTCTGCTCCGACTTCCGGTACCTCGGGTCACTCATACAAGGCGACGGAGAAATAGATCGGGACGTGAAGCACCGAATCAACTCAGGATGGATGAAGTGGCGGCAGGTTACGGGAACGATCTGCGATCCCCGAATCCCCCTCAAATTGAAGGGCAAAATATACAAAACCATAGTAAGACCTGTTGTCATGTACGGTTCAGAGTGTTGGGCCACAAAAGGGACGGATGAGAAACGACTACATGCAGCTGAGATGCGAATGTTGAGATGGATGTGTGGTGTAACTAGAATGGACAAGATAAGGAATGAGTATATTAGAGGAAGTTTGAAAGTAGCACCTATGACAGAAAAATTACAGGGTAATAGATTATCGTGGTACGGGCATGTGATGCGAAGAGACGAGTGTCATGTTACCAGACGAGTGTTAAGTATGAATGTGGATGGCTGTGGTAGAAGAGGAAGGCCGAAGAAAAGATGGATGAATTGTGTGAAGGATGATATGTGTAAGAAAGGAGTGACTGCTGAAGTGACGGCTAGGAGAGATGAATGGAAGAGGATGACATACTGCGCCGACCCCAGATAATGGGAAATGGGCAAGGGAATGATGATTGGAAATTTCCCGAAAGCCGGACGTGAGTGTTTGGATTTCAAAAATTAAAATGGGTTATCATAGTTTAAGAATTATACCAGATAATGTGGATCGAAGCATCTATGAGATAATTGACATCTATGACTAGTGCAATAAATGATTTTGATTGATTGATTGAATTATTTTGATATTGATACAGAACTAATAATTTTGCATTAATCAATTAATATGCGAAACTTTAAATCGTTCTTTCGGCGAAACCATTTTTTTCTCATTTTTTAACCACTGCAGTGAGAAACAATAATTTTGAATAAGTATTCTGCAGAGGATGTGGGGGTGCACTAAAAAGGATTTTTCGAAAATCATCCCCAGAAGGGCTGGCACTCCTTTGTGGCGAAATATTACATATGCAAACAAAAAAATACCTAGGTCATTTTATAAAATCTCAAAAACCTAAATAAAGATGGTTACATCACACAGAGCAAACGAAGTTGATAATAATATCTCTTTGTTGGGAAAGCCTCCAGTCCTCGCGACGTAAGTAAATTGTGTTCAATGAGGCGCGGGATACAAGGCCTCCGTACCAGGTGACTAAGGATTCCATCCAAGTATTATATTTAGAGGAATTTAGGGAAAAAATGTTACATATTATAAAGATAAGAAAATTTGTGTTGTACGGCTTAGAACAGCATTGCACCCAGTTGGGTCCCTGTCTCGACTTATTACTTCACTATCGTCAACATCTTTTCAGCCCTCATCTCTCGCACTACCGGTTATAGTTCCGGCCCCGGATTTTTCAGTTTGAGAAAAATAGCTTTGCTCAGGGAGTATCTGCTACTTGTTACTCCGGACTGTGGACCCTACATCGGTCAACCGATAGGCACTAATCATTCGGTGAACCTGCTTGGTAAGCCAAACGTCGCCCCGATCCAAGTCATGGATCTGTGTTGTATATCTACAAACATGTATTGTATGTCATATATCACAATACAAGTTCGGGCAGATTCTAATTCTTTAATTGGGACTATTGGGAAGTTATTGTGTGTCACAATGTCCAAGATATTTATTTATGCTATATTTTTTAGAGTATCCTCGCCCTCCTCCTCCTCCTCTTTAAGAATATGATCGTGAGTGAGAGACTATAGCTATTACATAAAGGGCTATTGAAGAATTCCATTAATTTCCAGGCACCATGACCTCATCGACCGAGTTTATTTAAAGCATCAACTAATTGATACAAACTTCAAAGTGAATCGATTCGGATCTACTCCCGAGACCGATGTGCTACCGGTACGACCGACAGCCGCTTACAGTTGATCCCATACACATACAATCGAGCCGTCACTCACACCAGAGTGTTTTGTTTAATGGAATGCTTTTGTTAGTGGGTGAATAAAATAGCTAGGAGAATCGGAGAGCGTGGTGTGAATGGAGCAATTGTTTGTTTTACGATTGTCACACACATACGGATCAGAATTGGGATTTTGTATCGGATTTGATGCCTCCGCAATTCCGAAAGGAATTCTGGATGGGGCAAATCCATTCGAAATCGTAGGTAATTCCTAATTAGAATTCTGTTATAAAATTATATTTGATTTTCAGAATTAGCCAGAAAGCTAAATAGGAATCTGAAATCTCGTCGTTCTTATTTGGAATGCAGTAGAGTAATTTTTTTTGTTTCTTTTTTATTTTCTTGAGTAATTGGCAATAAAGAATTGTTCATTCATTCATTAGATGACCACAAGGGTTGGTTAAGACATTATGTACCTACCTATAGTCATAGTCACCTATTTATTTTATATGTATATAATATGTGTTACCTTACTGTAACTGTAACCTACTTTTATAAGTAATTCGCGTCGGTGTAACAGCGCACTTTACAGACCATTACAAATACAAAGTCCCGAGAGTCAAACCGATTCCATTCTAACGCCGCCGAAATAAGAATATCGTCTGGAGACTTAAAGAGGAAAACATTTATAGGTCAGGGACAGTGGTACAGTTTGTACGAGTGATTCATAGCGAAGATGTTGAGGATTTGTCCTGTAGAGATAGATATGAGGGGTTGTGGAGGCATACAAAGGAAAGGTTTAGAAAGAGGGGTTGTTCTGTTGTTCTGAAATGACCCAATTAATTTTACTGTCCTAATATCAGCAGTTTCATACCGACGGCGAAGTGTCAGGACCTTCTATCTTCAAAAACATGATTTTGCAGGCGGTGAAAAAAACGTAATAATATTTTCGAAAATTACTGACTTAAAAATCTTTTATAGGCTAATGCATCCCACTAAATATCAAAAAATCTCACGTTGTCTTATATAATGGGGTTTCTAAAAATAGTTGATAATCGAGTTGTTCTGCATTGAAATACTGAAAATCATCCCCTTAAAAAGTGTCAGCATATTAAGTTGGACACTGTATTAAAAAGGACACATTTTCGCTTCAACCGATTTTGAGAATTATCAGACTTAGCATGACGTTGATAAATTATATTCTGTCAACTATTGTCGGCAAATCGTTCATTAGATCAAATGTAATTCGGACAACTATTTGGCGGACGACCTCATCTATGCCTAGCCAAATTAAAGCGTCTGGGACACCACAACTGACAACTGAACCACATCGACCTAGTTAACTAGTAGGTAGTAGGTATGTAACTACTGGACAATTAACTAAGAACGATTACGCTTAACCGCCTTAAGCTAATTTCCCCGACGTGACGGTAATCGGATGAAGCCAACTGAGATCAGTAGAATAGGTTAGTAGAGTAAGTACTTAGTACCTATACAGGGTGTAACAAAACACCCTAGTAATACTTGAGGGGGTGCGTGCTTCAGTAAATAAACTCTAAAAAATATACAGGGTCCTTCTTAATATGCTGACACTTTTTAAAGGGATGATCAGATCATCAAACTGAACAACTTTCTCTATGGCAACAACATCAAAACAATCAACAATCAATCGAAACCACGTGACGATACCCAAATGTATGAAACAGCGTTGGTCTCATAACTAGTAAATGTTGTCCAGTTTGATGATCTGAAGCCTAGTCTGAAGCACCCCTATAAAGTATACAACGCATTTAAGTTTACAGCCTGTATTTTATACAGGTTCCTTATTAAAATATGCTGACACCTTTTAAAGGGATGATCAGACCGTCAAACTGAACAACTTTCTCTATAGAACCAACATCGAAATTGCGAAAAAAAATCTGCTGACCGATACAAAACTGCAAACCTACTCAAGCCAAATGTATGGGACAGCAGATTTTTTTTGGCAATTTCGACGTTGATCCAATAGAGAAAATTGTTCAGTTTGACGGTCTGATCATCCCCTTAAAAAAGTGTCAGCATGTTAAGAAGGACCCTGTAATATATACCTTTATAAATTTATATGAAGTTGTAGCAATATTTATCGAAAGGAAAGACAGTATAATCGGTACTTGTGTGTGTGCGGAGTAGTTTCGTAGGTGTTTCAGAGCATCAACCAGGGTATATCGGCTGGAGAGGGGAACGAAGGAGATGTCCTGATGACAATGTGACCCAAGGCATTGAGTAGGTACCACATATCTTTCGAAGCATGCAGTTGTTGCTCTTGCCAGGCTCATTTTTATCATAATTGAAAGTTTCGGCATGAAATTAAGTGTACTATAGCGGTGATATGTGGCTAGCCTTTCGCATACAAAACGCTGCATTAGTAACATTATCCCTTAGTAGCCTCGTACGACAGCCAAGGAAAGAACATTCTGACCACTAGAAAAGGCAAAACAGATGTTAATTTGGAACAACCTAATATGTACAAAAGTCATTATAAAATATACATTTGGTCAAAGAATGTCCGTCAATGCCAACAGAAAATAAACCTAAAACGTATTATAAATAGCATTCAATTTACTCAGGCGTGAGTTATGATAACAGAGAGGTGCGAGTCCCAACAGAACTGCTCCGTCAGTGAAATGTTATATTCCGCAGGTGTGAGGCGGTGACCATGATTACATGGTGGTAGATGGATTCGGAAAAGTACAAAATGCTTGAAATCGGACAGCATTGTTGCTCGATTTGGAAACACTGGTCGATTCGGACAGCCAAATTATTAATTTTCACTTTTTAATTTAAGGAAATTTTTTAATAACTTTTACCGTGTGAGTTAAAAGAGTATGAAACATTTAGGGGTTCCACGTTCTTTGATGATCTTACGTCAAAAAATCACGCATAACCTGGCAAGACTGACCTACAATTTGACCTTAAATACTTAATTGCTGCGATCGCTGTTTCCTACTCTTTTTTCCCAGCCTGTACCATGAGTTATTGATCGATAAATTAATATTTTGGACACTGTCACACAGTAGTCTACATCTAATCCCAATTAAAAGTACCAGAATCTAGTCCAGAGTCAGAGTCAGAGTCTAGTCTAGTCTAGTCTAGTCTAGTCTAGTCTAGTCTAATCGGTCTAGTGTGTCTTGTTTATAATCCGTAGACAGCGACATAGAATGCTATAGGTACTTAAATAGACTTTAAATACATCAGAATACAACAGGTTAAGGCTTTCTCCAACGATGATCTTGCCTAAGTTAAAAACATTTTTCTTTCAAATGCGTTAACAATATTCTTATAATTACATTTCGGAGGCAGATCTTTAACATCTAGTAACCTACCCATTAGTTAGTCACCCTATTCACATAAAGAAATAACGACCCACGATTCCAGACCGGACCTTGGACTGTCCCGTCCGGTCGCAGGTAAGCGGCCACCCTACATATCCGGACTCCGCATTACCTATTCACGAAGCAACCCTTTCAGTCACACTATCTGTTTCTGAAATAGCCTACATTCTTCTTACGACCTCGATTTTATATAGATTCTAGACTTGATTTGTTGACCGGAAATGTTAGCTTTTCGCTCCCGAATCGGCTTAAAACGTTAATCGCAGTGATAACAATAAAAGTTCTATTGTGTCTCGTTTACTGTCCACGAAAGTGTTAACAGGATAGGCCTTACAGCGCGCTCCATACAAACGAAGTTCCGTCCTATTTTCTTATTTAAGTTTAAAAGTAATAGTGGCTCAACATTTTCAAAAAAGGGGTGACTTTAGATTCCCTTCTTCGGTTTTATTTTTTAAAATCGATTACTAGAAAAAAAACATCACTTCTCATATCGTGTAGATGGTTCCGTTTATTTGTCAGCTCAAAAAGTGTCATAGTTAAGAGAAGTTTATTCCGACAGCGAAAATGCGCGCTGCACACAAACGTACTATGGTGATATTTTCAATATTAACCAATTAAAGACAATGAAATTTTTCAGAAACAATGTAGAAACAAATCTCTATGCTTGTATGAAGTCAGATTTTCGTTAAAATATACAGTTTTAATTCTAGGATTAATTTAAGATTTGTATGGAAATCTTTGACGCACTGTAACTTTAAAACTATACGTTTTAACGGAAATCGGACTCCACACAAGCATAGAGCTTTATTTTTAGATTGTTTCTGCAAAATTTCATTGACTGTAATTGGTTAGTATTTAAAATATCACCATAGTACGTTTGTATGGAGCGCACCAACGGTAATATACCCTTATGTTATATGTTTTAACGGAAATCTGACAATGTTTAGCATAGATATTGGTTTCTGGATCGTGTCTGATTTCATTGACTTTAAATGATTAATATCCAAAGTACAGGGTCCTTCTTGTAATGTTGACACTTTTTAAGGTGATCTCTATGGAACCAACATTGAAATCACAAAAAAAATCTGCTGTCCCATACATTTGGCTCAAGTTGGTTTGCAGTTTTGTATGGAACAGAACATTTTTTTTCGCAATTTCGATGTTGGTGTCACAGAGAAAGTTGTTCAGTTTGATGGTCTGATGAAAGAAGGACCATAGAAAAATAAAACTTCGTTTGTATAGAGCGAGCATGTACATCATACGAATCGAAGACAATATCACTATACCTAATAATTAGTTGCTATGCATAATGAGTGCTGAAATGCACGCTAATTATTTCACTTTCACGGCGGTTAATTTATGTAACTAACAACTTAATACGATATGCACTATTGCTTGCACTATCAAACGAAACAATCTTTGTGATTATTCACACACACACACACATGCATACATTAACTCTACATAGGCAAACCAACAAATTCTAACTTATGTACGTAATACTGCTTTAAAACGGTGAAGAAAAACATAGTTCAGAAACCTGCATACGATGAAGAAGGATTTGTTTTTATTTGTTAGCAAATTCGTCATAATATAAAAACGCATTATATTCTATCCAAACATTTTAACCGTAAAGCCTAGACTACGCGAGTATTTTAGTCTAGTAGGGAGTGTTTTAGTAGTTAAACATGTCTGAACCACAATAATTTAGTCGAGTAGTTTAGTTAATTTTGTTACTAAATCGCTCGCACTCGACTAAAATACTCGAATTTCGTTACTAAATCACTCGCACTCGACTAAAATACTCGCGTAGTCCGAACTAGGCTTTAGCTCTGCTATTGTACCTACTTAGTTCAAAAGATACAGCCCTTTATAGGTAGGACAGACAGACGGACAGACGGACAGCGTAGGATTAGTTATAGGGTCAGTTGACACCTTTTTGGTAGGAACCCTAAAAATGGCTCCAGTGCAGTGACCTGAGACTCTGTTCTCCCCATTAGAGACACTATAAGCGTAAGTATACAGGGTGTACAATTGAATGCGTTACCTACATATTAAACCAGGTGCTTTTTTAGACCACCAAACTGAACAACTTTTACTATGGGGCCAACACTGAGATCGCAAATCAGCTGTCCCATACATTTGGGTCGAGCAGCGAATGACGTTTTCTATGAAACAGAGTTTTTTTTTCGAGTATCCAATGTAGTTCCCATAGTGAAACTTGTTCAGTTTGATGTTCTCAACCAGCCCTTGAAGTATGTAATGCATTTAAGTTAACACCAAGTATAAAACCAATGCATATTTTAATCACATTAAACTACTGAATGAACAACGTTACACGCATACCTGCGAGCAACATAGCCAACATAACAAGCCTCCTCTAATAACCCTTGTGCCAAAGCAATGAGTTCGTATATAGTTTGATCGAAGAGTCTTCTCAGAATGAACTGTAAACAATACGGCGTGTTTGTTTAGTTAGTGGAAACGTAAACTATTCGTTATACTTGCTCCACGTTGATAGATCGCGGTTTTTATTTTTATTAACTTCGCTTTATTGAGTAGGGAAGGTTAGAACATTGGGTTTTTTCGATTCAATAAAGACGATAGACAACCGGAGAGGAAAAATTATCGGAGTGGACAATTGATAGACACGGAAAATTTTTAAAACTATGTATAGGTACCTACTTAGTAAAAGGTCCTTCTCATTACGCTGGCGGTTTTTTAAGGCGATGATCAGACAAAAACCATCAGAATCCGTTGCGATTTTTGCAGATCATCACCTCAAAAGAGTTTCAGCTAATTTTGTTGTGATTTCGATTTTGGTCTCAGAGAGAAAGATTTTCAGGATTATGAGGATGTTCATGCCTCAAAACGAAGGTGTTTAATCAGTGCGTTCTGCCAGTGATGACCTATGGTGCGGAAACGTGGACCCTGACGATAGGGCTAGTTCATAAATTCAAGGTCGCTCAGCGAGCTATGGAGAGAGCTATGCTCGGTGTTTCTCTGAGGGGCCACATCAGAAATGAAGTGATTCGTCACAGAACTAAAGTGGCTGACATAGCTTAGAAAATTAGCAAGCTGAAGTGGCAATGGGCTGGTAATATCTGCCGAAGAACTGACAACCGATGGGGTGTCAGAGTTCTAGAGTGGAGACCGCGAACTGGTAGGCGTAGTGTGGGACGCCCTGCTGCCCGCTGGACAGACGACCTAAAAAAAGTAGCGGGGAGTGACTGGATGAGGAAGGCCGAGGACAGAGTTTTGTGGCGCGCCTTGGGAGAGGCCTATGTTCAGCGATGGATGATGATAGGCTGATGATGATGATGATGATGATAAGGATGTTCATACCAAGACAGAGACAGACTGGGATCACGACAAAATTAGCTGAAACAATTTTAATGATCTGAAAACTGAACAACTTTTTCTTTGGGAATCTGTTAAAAAACCATCAGCATAAATTAAGAAGCACCCCTATAATGTCTAACAAAATTAGATGAAACAAATAGTTTGTTTGGTTTTAATGGTCGGATAAACCCCTTAAAAGTTCGTTCGCGTATTACGAATGACATGACTCTGTAGGTATATAAATGAAATATTCCGAGGGGTGGATTCATTTAGCTTTTTCACAGTGAAACTAGTAAAACGTCTAAGCAGTTGAACACGTCAATAAATCACACTAACTATTAACTTTAACTAACCGGCTGGATCTAGTTAAGAGCTCAGAACGTTACGTGGAAAGTGACTATGACTTTCTCTTTCACTCTCGCTGAGATTCTATTGTTATCGGCTTCATCGAACTGAGATTATTCACGTAGACAATTAATTATGAAGATATCTGCATACCTATATTATGGTAGGCCGTGGTGGTCCAGTAGCGAGTAACCTTGCCTGCCGTGCAGGAGGTGATGGTTTGATCCCCGTCCAGGCCGACTCGTACCAATGAGTTTTTCGGAATGTATGTACGATTTGTAACACCACTGGCTCTTCCGTGAAGGAAAACATCGTGAGGAAACCTGCAAGCTTCAATTTCGAGGCATGTACATTGTAGGTACCCACTGTCAATTATAAGTGGCGACGGGCTCACCCCCTGTCACACTGAACAGAGTTTCGGCACAGATTACTTAATAGTGTTTCGGTACTACTGGTGAAACGTGGATGTTCTGAGGTTTCAGAATATCTCTTACATAACACTCACAGCCACGATATCATCATCATATCAGCCGATAAACGTCCACTGCTGGACGTAGGCCTCCCCAAAAATGGGGGGATTTGCCATAATCGCCACGCTTGGCAGGCGGGTTGGCGGTCGCAGTTGGATTGAATGTGTGTACAGCCACGATATAGGTACATTGTAATGATCCCAAAATAACGCTACTAAGACTCAACAGTAGAAATGATTTTCTGGAAGTTGAGTATTTTCTAAAGCATTATATTTTCTATGACATCTGAACTTCATTTTCTATCACAAATAAGGAAAATGGAAAACGCTAAATTATAGCAAACAACATTTTCTGCCTCGCATTTCATTTTCTTAGTTTCCTTTATTTTTTCCTGTTAGATATTTACTTTTTTTAATTGGTAACATTTTTAATTATTTTAAGTTTGACGTACACACGGCGACACATCAAGATACGCAAAACAAACATAAGCTGGCCGCGCGACGTTACAATTACTCCACCGACGCGCGGCTAGCTTATTTTGGTTTTGCGTAGCTTGATGTGTCGCCGTGTGTACATAATTGAATAAACAAGAATTAAATTTTCACGTAAATCCGAAAATTATTCAGGATTTTCCACAACCAAATATCGGCAAAAATTTCCGGAAATATGTGATATTTTTTAAATAAATCACATGTCCAGAAACCCGGATATTTTTAATCTCATTAACTCTCGGTCGCATGGTTACCCTAGTATTAAATTTTCTTAGATTTTCTAGCTATTTAATCTAGTAGAATAATAAAATTGCGTTTTGCGCCCCTGTTTACAAACATTTAGGTTTGCTATGAAAACAATAATGTGCCTACCTACTGTTCTAACAAATCTATGGAAAAGATTGTTATTACGTAATTTTATAGCTGTATGTATGCATACCTACAGGGTGTAGAAAATTCGACGGTCTGATCATCCCCTTAAAAAAGCTTCAGCATATTAAGGTGGTTGGAGAGCTGTCAATTTCATAAAAAATGTTGTCGTATAACACTCGTAGACGGTGTTAATAAAAGTAATTTATTAATATTATGTTTTATATATGGAAAAATAGCTTAGACAATCTAGTTTGCGCATATCAAATAATATTTACAATTCGTAATATAATTACGAAGATATAAGGGTTTGAAATTTTGTATGAATAATTTCAAAGCGTGATATCTTCGTAATTATATTATAAATTGTATTAAATATTATTTGATATGCGCAAACTAGATTTTCTAAGCAATTTTTCCATATATAAAACATTACTGTTATTAACACCGTCTACGAGTGTTATACGACAACGTTTTGTATGGACAGAAACCACCTTAAGAGAATTTTATTCCGAGAGCGAAAATGCGCGCTGCATACAAACGTACTATGGTGATATTTTCAATACTAACCAATTAAAGTCAATGAAATTTTGCAGAAACAATCTTGAAACAAATCTCTATGCTTGTATGGAGTCAGATTTTCGTTAAAATATACAGTTTCAATGCTAGGATTAATTTAAGATTTGTATAGAAATCTTTGAGGCACTGTAACTTGAAAACGAAAATCTGACTCCATCCATACAAGCATAGAAATTTGTTTCTAGATTGTTTCTGCAAAATTTCATTGACTTCAATTGGTTAGTATTGAAAATATCACCATAGTATTTTTGTATGGAGCGCGCTCCGAATAATATAGGTACCCTTAATAACACTTTTTAAGGGGATGATTAGACCATCAAACTGAACAACTTTATCTATGGGACCAACATCGAAATCGCGAACAAAAAACCTGCTGTCCTACCTACATTTGGCTCGAGTAGGTCTGAAGTTTTGTATGGAACAGCTGCCTTTTTTTCGTGATTTAGACGTTCGACCAACTATACGAACTCAACATTAATTGGAGGCGTTTAAGATACGTATCATGGAATGCATTAAATGACCATTTATTGAATTTTTGCATGTTTATCTGTTGATTTGTGCACGCATCACTTAAAAACGACTTAAGGCCTCCGCCCATTGCAGCGATATTATCGCTGCGATTTTGCGATAATTGTTCTCAGTACATTTTGTATGGGGACGCGCTCGATCCCACACACTGCCGCGATATTATCGCAACCTGACGCAATCTCTTTCTACTACATTCAGTGGTGTGCGCATGCGTGACGCGAATTGCGGAATCGCTGCAGTGTGTAAGGTGTCGCGATATCGCTGTCGATAATATCGCTGCAATGTGCGGAAGCCTTAACCGATTTGGATGGTGTTTCGGGGTCCCGTTCCGGAACCCTAAAACTAAAATGTACTTAACTTTAAAAGTTTTGCATTTGTACCCATTCTCGTTCACTTAATATTAGTTTCAAAGAGTTTCAATATAACGGGACTTAGAGTTCCGGGGCCGGGACTCGTTATAACTTGTCCCCGGGATTACGTCTCGGTCCCGGACTCCGGGGCGGGATTATACGTAAATACAATTATGATAATTTCAGTTGGGTCGGTTTTTTGTCTAAGCGATTTTCGGGTTAGAAGGTAGAGGGGTTTTTGAATAAAATGTGTCTTACCAAAGGCTTTGGATTAATAATACAGGGTGTAACCTTAAATGTGTATACAGGGTCCTTCACTTTTTTAAGAGGATGACCAGACCGTCAAGTCAAAGAGTCAAACTGAACAACTTTCTTAAAAAGACATTGTATTGGCCGTTCATTTTATAAGTTTAATGTCTCATCATCATCAGCCTATCATCGTCCACTGCTGGACATAGGCCTCTCCCAAGGCGCGCCACAAAACTCTGTCCTCGGCCTTCCTCATCCAGTCGCTCCCCGCTACTTTTTTTAAGTCGTCTGTCCAGCGGGCAGCAGGGCGTCCCACACTACGCCTACCAGTTTGTGGTCTCCACTCTAGACCTCTGACACCCCATCAGTCAGTTGTCAGTTCTTCGGCAGATATGACCAGCCCATTGCCATTTCAGCTTGCTAATTTTCTGAGCTATGTCAGCCACTTTAGTTCTGTGACGAATCACTTCATTTCTGATGTGATCTCTCAGAGAAACACCGAGCATAGCTTTCTCCATAGCTCGCTGAGCGACCTTGAACTGATGAACTAGTCTGACGCCCCATTGGAATCTGTTCTTCGTCAGATATGACCAGCCCATTACAACTTGCTTTTTCTGAGCTACTCGTATGTCAACCACTTTAGTTCTCATTAGTTCCGCATAAAATAATGTGCCAACAACATCGTGTCATGGCATTTACACTAAGTTTAAACGTAACTAATTCATACCACGCCGTGTTTCATCATTAATATGGGACGCTTTCCAAGGTTGGAGTGGAAAAAATCAATAGATGGCGTTAGTTGTAGACGCAAATTAATCTGTCAAAGACGAACTTGAATTGAAATGCTTTAAAATAGATTAACGTACCGTACCTACATGGATCTAGAATCATAAAGGATCCCACTCTTCCTTAGAAGCATTGATACAAGAAAATTGACGTTCGACTCCGTCGTCGATATTTCCAATTTTACGTGTGTCCCTTTCTATCCAATGACGTCACAACGAAAATTGAATGACGTCAATTTTTGACGTTGGATTAGAAAGGGACAGAGCTGGGACAAAGTTCGTAAAAAACGTCACTAAAAAAAACTACGGAGAAGAACGATCCTTACCGACCACAAAGGAGTATTATCATGTTTCCAGTCTTGTTAGGCAGTCTGCACTCCACTATAGAGGATTCCAAACTTCTTGCGTACCTATTACATTTAACATCTTTGGAATAATGGTATTCATTTATTAGAGATACCCACCTAAATGTCTCCCTTAGACTATAATGTCTCCATAACATTGGAAAATCGAGTAGGTAAATGACCTCCAATGTAGTTAACGAGTAAAGCAAGTAAAAAACGTCATCTCGTACCTACAACGATATAAGTTATAAATAAAGGGTAATAAATATTTAATAAGTTACATATCTTAGTCCTTTCAGGGGGTGCTTCAGACCCTCAAACCGAACCTCTTTTACCATCACATGAGAATGATGAGACCAATAACTACTTTGAAATCGCAGAAAAAAACCGCTGGTCTATCCGTTTGGGACCGGCAGCAATATTATCTTATGGCATAGCATAGCATATGCTCGCGACTATATTCTCCGAGGGGGTAGTCAGAGATATTCTGAAACCTCAGAACATCCACGTTTCACCAGTAGTTCCGGAACTCTGTCCAGTGTGACGGGGGGTGAGTCCGTCGCCACTTATAATGAGTGGTACAATACATGCCTCGAAATTGAAGCATGCAGGTTTCCTCACAATGTTTTCCTTCACCAAAAAGCCAGTGGTGTTACAAATCGTACATAAATTCCGAAAAACTCATTGGTACGAGTCGGTCAGGAGTGCGATTTTTGAATCTCATTCGGTGAGTTCAGCAGTTGAAAATGTCAAAATTAGTATGGAGATACGCATCTTTCTACTGCTGATTTGACTTTCAAAAATCGCACTCCTGATATAGGTATGATTTTTGAGAGTCAAATCAGCAGTAGAAAGATGGACATCTCCAGAGTAATTTTGACATTTGCTACTGCTGAGTTCGACGTATGACATTAAAAAATCGCACTCCTGGACGGGAATCGAACCATCGCCTCCTGCACGGCAAGGTTACTCGCCACTGGACCACCACGGCTATTATCTTATGGAAGAACCAAATTATTCTATTCCCGAGTTTATCATTGGTCTCGTATAGCAAGTTGTTCAGTTTGGTGGTCTAAAGCCCACCCAAAAGTATACAACTGATTTATGTTTGCAACTTGTTAATAATATGACGACCCGAAAGCACAGTCTGTAGTGAACCTGCCTGTTGTGCTGGGGGTCGCGGGTTCGAATCCCGTAAGGGACAAATATTTGTATGACGAATATGAATATTTGTACCCGAGTCATGGATGTTTGTATCTATATATGTATTCTATATCGTTGTCTAGTTATCATAATACAAGTCCAGGCTAGATTCTGGAACTTTAAATGTGACTAGATAATTTGTGTGACACTGTCCAAGATATTTATTTATTTATTTATTATTTATTTATAATATAGAGCTCTCGGTCGTCTCCATTGAAAAGAAAGATTAAAAAGTCAATAGCGGCCATGACCTGACCCAGAATGGGGTTCAGCAGACACCAAGCTAGCGAAGCGGCCGTGCGCGAGCCGGGCGTGAGTAATGAGGGTTCTGTACAAAGATTTAATATTCTCTTCACATTGACAATGATTTGCTGCCACGGCAGATATTCGAAAGTTCGCTTTGTGGTTCCAGTTCAGAGTAGACCCTCACTTCTTCCCGTGGTTATTGCACGAGTCGACTAAGAGATAAGGTACTGTATGCAGTGTTTTCCCGTAACGACCGTCATCCCTTTGGGGGTGGTCAGAATTATTGCTACAACTTCCAGCTTTTTGTTGCAATGTTCTCATTTAACAATTTAAGTTTCAGTATAGAATTACGTGTCAATAAACACTGCATAAGAAACCTTTAATCCTTTAGTCACCTCATACGGCACCTCCGAATTGGGGTTGTCCATTCTAAGTCGGAACCACACGGCTCGGTACTAATCAAAGTGTCTTTTAATAGGCATTCGATCACTTACATCACAGCTTATCTATAAGAAACACACCTACGTTTCCCACGATCAATTGTTTAATTTAGTTTTTAGTCATCTGCCATCTCCCTCAAACTTGCCCCGGACACAATGGCTCCGTCTGTGCGTGAAAAGGATGGATAATCTCGGGAGTACCGCAGGGAGCGCGCTTGGGCACTTTTATTCTTGTTTTATATTGTTTCTTAACTTTTATTTTAGTTTGTTCTAGTGTTGTTACTAAACTTTATAGAAACCGGATATCCATCCGGAATCGAAACCGTATGCGATATGTGGTTTCGGATAACGTCAATAAGGCGTTTTCTTTTAAATAGGTAGGTAATTAATAATTATATCGATGTGGATTTGGGATTGATTACATTTAATTTTTGAACCTCCCATATAAAATTGATCGGATGATCCTCACTTTTGTACGGAAGGTCTAAAAACTTTTTCTCGTTTTTCGACCCATGTTCAAACAAAAAATAGTAATGTAGGTATTAAATTAAACAAATTAAGGTATCATACCCTACCTACGGCTGCGTTTGGTGCATTCCACACATTTGGTCCATTCAACACAATGACATGAATCCAGAAGATGAATAATATTTTATACGTATCCATAGGTATCCGAAACATCGTATCAAAACATCCCTATTAAGTCGGCAAAGGGTTGTTTTTCGTCAGTATTGTTTGCACCCGCTGACACGGTTTTGCTGCTTCTTTCGTTTAGTTAATTATTTTTGTTTGAAATTAGGTAGTCTCTTTTCGTGATTTTTGCAATTTTAATTAATTCTCTAATTACAGTGTTGAAAGAGCGAGTTTCAAGAGAGTTTCATTATGTACTTTTTAGAACCCTTTTCATCTCTGCTTACCCCAATGGGAAAGAGGCGTGACGTTATACGGGGTGTTAGGATAAACAGTGATTGTACCCATGATACTACTGAACAACTTTCCCAGAGAAATCTATAGGAAATTCGCAAAAAAACAATTTGGGACTTGCCATTCTAAATGCAACAGTTTGTATGAAAAGTCGTTTTTTTTAGAATGTCCTGTATTTTTGTTGTTGCTCAGTGTCATCTTAAAGTAATGCAACTGTAACATACCTACCTACCCTTTCATTTGCTATCATCGTCATCAGCCTTCTACACACGTCCCACTGCAGGGCACAGACGCTATAGGTACCGTCAAGTAGGGTGTATGGGCATTAATCCACCACGCGTGCACAATACGGATTAGTAAACTTCACATACACACCAGAATTTCTTCTTCAGCGTATGCTGGTTTCCTCATGATGTTTTCCTTCATTGTTTGAGAGCAGTCGGTATTACGTAGTAGGTACATAGGTAAGTTAGAAAAACTTATTGGTCGGACTCAAACCCGGACCTCAAGAATCAATATTCAGAGTTTCTCGTCTCCTCCTTTAAGCAACATGTCACCGACACTTTTCTTTGCTAAGAAAAATAGGCCATAATTACTTATGATAATGACCTATTTTTGCTTTTTGCAACAAAACTTGCATCTCGTTACTAAAAATGCAGTATTTTTGCACACAAAAGAAACCTAACATTCTTTGATTACATCGCGAATCTCTCTCCATTCTTTAAAGTCCCATTATTTAACCTATTTTCATTCTTACCGCAAGGTTCTTTAAGAGCTTTTTAAGGTGTTTAGTGGACAGTTGAAACAGGATCATGCGACGTTGCCGTGCTTCGTAAACTCCCGCGCACGGAGCGGCAACATCGACAGATGTCCCTATAGTGAGGGTGCATGTTATGGTTGTGGACCTTTCTAATTAATTTCTTCACAGGGCTTATTTTTGAGGTTTATTTAGAAATTTCTATTAGAGAACATTCATACTAAACTCACGACAATAATCTCATTTGAGGGGTCAGAAACAACTATCAATTTATGACTGACTGTATGACTGGGGATGACTCTATTTTTGAGGTTTCCATTGTAGTTGTAGGGTCAAGGGTCACATTTAGCGTTTTGAAAGTTTCAGGATGGAATGACGTGTGAAGTGACAAGTGGTCAGCCTTTCCCACATAAAAGCAATCCTCTAAAAACCGTAAAGTGCTTTATAATTGTATAATACATACATACTTACCTATAATTTCACATAATAATAGGACAGGAGAAAAAGGGTGTTTTATTCTAAGCCACATGACCAAAGAAATATAACAAAGGCCCAATAAAAAAAAAGTAATTAGGTAAGTATTCGAGTTTGGTAAATATAATATTGAAAACGTGCTAGTAAAAAAACATTAAATCTGATCGAGTGTACCGATTGAGAATATTAAAATAGGTAACCATTTAAAATAAATACTACTTAATGAAATTTTGCACGATACACGTGCTCAAAATAAACAGACTATCATATTTTATAATATTTTCTCCGAACTTAAAACGAAGTTGTCGCTTTCCACCTCCGTCGAGGAGAAAAATAGTATACAACCTCGGACAGTAAATAAGAAAGCCTCTGTTTGTTTAATCAACAATTACATGAGATCTGAGACCTTTCTTACTTTAATGTCCTCGGTGTGTAATCTACTATTAATAATTATCATCTGAATAATTATTGTCCCATTGCCAACCTTATTTATTATTTAATACCTGTTAATACCATACTTCCTAAATCGAAATCCAAGCATTATTTCATGATCAAGCGTGAGATCGCAGAATACTACACCTCGCGAACACTATTGGTGGTGGAGTAGTAAGTTAGTGGTCAACTTGGTGTCAGTGAATTTTCAAGCCTCATTCGAAAAAGTGGTTGTAGAAAAATGTTGTTCAGCATTTTCTCGCTGCCAGTATTAGAAAAGCAAATAAAATTACTAGTTTATTACTAGGTTAGCCATTTTGTAAATTTATTGTTAAACGAATTCGGTCCTCGGGGACAATGTCAACTTGACTTGAGGTAAATGTACAAGTTTGACCCTTTAAGTGACAGACGGACGAACGGACGGACGTGCTCTCCGATACAAACGATCCTTCAAGATTTTTTGTAGTGTTCTTTGTTGAGAATTTCAATGAAAATTGTTTGAGGACAATTTGTTTTAAACTTTTTATAGAAAACAAAATGCAACTTTAAATTAATATTATGTAGGTACCCTAATGGCACATATTTCTTTTTAATCAACTTCTAAAATAGGAGGAGGTTTTCAATTCGTATACCTACATAATATAATTATATGTGTTTACGCAATAAATTCGGCATTTCTTGACCGATTTGGAATTTTCTTTTTTGTAGCGATGTATATCATTTAGGTATGGATTGTTTTAGTGGATGAAAGGCCAATTATCTAGGCTGTTATTATTGTAAAAATTTTTTTATTAAATTGTCCACGCACAATACACACACGAACCGTCCCGTTTTATGTACCAATAAAATTATCTTTCTCCAAATAACTTTACTTTAAACATTACTTCCTCTTCCTTTAACCGTGTGGTTAAGTCAAAAACAATAGAACAGAATCTAATAAACAGGTCAACGGTAAACAGGTCCTAAACAAAGGGATCCTTTAAGATAAAGTTACTATAGTTACCTAATCTGTACAGTACTACCCTCGACTCTACAGGTAGGGTGCGCGTGGCAGTCAGCGAACATTTACTTTGTTCTTTTTCTCTCAGACACTGTGTTGCCATTGCTATGGCAATTACCGAATTCTACCGATTTTGCAACCACCTCTGTCGTAGTAGAATCTAAAGAAACCTTGTGACAGGTTTTTAGTGAAAAATTAAATTACTGGTAATATTTGGACCACAATCCATAATAAATGGGTTAGTAGTAAAGGCGATTTTAATAAATTCATAACAACCTTGATAACAACCAAGTTGAACCAACTGAGTACAATACGTCATACCTATTCGTAAAAAGTTAACAATACTTTGTGTCAAATGTGATGACTTTTTGAGTGAAACAGAATTACATATTTTACTATAAAATATTATTCAAAAGATTTTGACTTTAATACACATACCTCAAATTACATGTTATGCTATATCATAACCTCATTGTTATGTGCTGGTATTCCAAACTTTATGGGGATTATGGCAATCTTTTGACAGATTTTCCCTTGGAAACCTAAGTTGGAAACGTGTAAATTAAAAGTTGACCGCTAGCAACACAGCGGACGGACCTCGCGGAGCCCACTTGGGATCGACCGGTCTATTCCATACCTTCGTTACCGCAATATTTTTATGACTACACACATGAATTATTAAACATTATTGAGCTGCCGCTTTTTTGAAACATAATATTTCTCCTCGTATACTGCTGTTTTTGTCTATTCCCACGCCGCTGATTATTATTTAACATAGCTGTTGGAATTTGGCAAATGATCTTTATCTAAATAATCATATTTATCTTGTTGTGTATTTCTCGGAATGTTACCACTACAATTTGTTCATGTGGGTAATATTTCGTTCAACTAACTCAGCTGTTGCAGCAACCAAAAGTGGGTCTTGGCTTCGAAATGAGAGAGTGCCACTTTTCCCGATCCTGAACACCGTCTTGCCTTAGTTGGCTTGAAGCTCACATAGGGCTCCCTCCATTACGTCGCTGCAGTGAGTCCAGTGATACCTGGGACGTCTCACTAGAGGTTGGCAAGTAGCGAGCACCCAGATAGTGTTACCTGCTACATTTGTCAGTCACTGTTTGTCTTTTATTGTTCTAATAAAATAAACGAGTATCTATCAATCTATCTAGATTATGCTCTCTTGAGAAGACAAGCTGATCCTCACTCATTCTTTCTATGTTGCCAAGCCAGCTGAAGTGGTATGATTTTTTTCTAGCCAATGATATTTTGGAAGGTCATGAGTTCTTCAAAATCAGTATTTTTCTCGATCCTCCAGCTACTCAGGATTTTACGTAGAGTCATTGATCAAGTAGAATGCAGATTTCCTTTACAGTGGTCGAAAGGCTGGCCATAGTATATTTCCTTGACACCTTGCTACAGCTCCAAGCTTGTAACTAATGGTAGTTGTAGCAAAATTGTCTGATCACTCACTCGAACAAGTGTTCGCATTTTATCCAAAAATTGAACGCACACATTTTTTTTAAGGTTGAGCGTTCCAATTTCAACCTATCCTACGTAAATTATTAATCAAATCTGTTTTTATATTACAGTTTTTTGTTTATTTATAAGTACGCTAGTTTGAGAAACGTAAAAAATAATATAAGTACTTAACGTAACGTACCTACGTTATTCTCTGGTAGTAGTAGTAGTAGGCACTGTAAATATATTACGAAAGCATTTATGTTTTTTAAGTGTCCGTTTTTATAAGACAACTTGAGTGTTTTTCAATTTGTTTAGTTTCTGGATAAAAAATAACTTTTTAAACGACAGATTACAAGAATCGAACCTTTGGGATAATTATTATCCAATCTCATTTTCCAATAGTGGACTGCTTTGGCTGTTAGTGATTTATTTTCCTATTTTATCATTTATAAACAAGCTCAATTCGGTTGTTGTTTCACCATAATATTAAAATAATCGTAGTTTCAAACAGTTCTAGTCTGACACGTTTCGCGATTACGATCTGTGTTGAAATATTGACCCTATAATGTAGTATGGTCATGACTCATGGTTGAAAAGTACTTCGTTGGCCGTTTCGGAAAACTTGAGGGTCCTTGTAACTATGAGAACAAAATCATTATAAAACACACCTGTCTTGTCATGGCAGAAGTAAACATTGGGTATATGTACATATATGCAGTTTTTGCGCATCGAAAAAGCTTTCGCTGAATTGGGGTGTTGTAAGATCCTCACTTCAGCTTATAGCCATTATTTCAGGGTCTGCTATGTTATGAAAGAAGTCAGGATATAATTGAAGGTGCGTGCGTTGTTTGCTCCCTTTAGTATTTATCCTCCATAATCTGAGGAAAACCGTTTTATGATCAGAATCTTTCTTTTCAGACAGTCAGGTGATTCAGCCTGCAATGTCTTAACCAACTGGGGGAAAACGAGCAAAGTGACATATCACTAGGTGTCCCCCCTGGGAATCGAATCCACGACCTTCGTGTCAAGAGCCCAATGCTCTTAACCATTAGACTACGGAGGCAGTTAGGGCTGTGTGTGTTGAAGAGATATTGGCTATGCTTGCCTGTAGGACTCAGTTACCCATTTGAAGCTATTCTTAGCCTGGCACCCGATTATATTATAAGTTATACCTAATATAATTGCTGACACCACATGAATTAATGTTCTATTATTTCGGTAACATGACAACTTTCGGTATGATAGATGATTTTTAGATTTGCTGTTACAAGGAACAGGAAACTAGTTCCTATTACTTTTAATAATAAAACGAGGTATTCTTTTTATGTTGTTATCTTCCTTTCTTTCTTGTTTTGGTGTTCTGAAGATCTGCTCTCAACATTATGGGCATTGAGCGTGAGTATAATAGTATTATTGAAATGAATACTGTGAATAGTTGGACTTGGTACAATCGTAATGTAAACGTTACGTCCGATATTATAACACTCGGAAACCAATCAAATGTAATTGATTTAATATCAACGGTTGAAATAACGTTGGCAACGTTTTATATTTTGATGTTTAATTTCAATTTATAAATAGCTCTGTTTGCTTATGGGCATCATGATCTCTGTGCTTCATGTTGGGCAAACTGGGTTCTATAATATTGTTGACTAGCTTTTGTTTACTTTTAAAAAGTATCATAAATGTGTTAATCCAGAATATATTCTATCTGTGTATGAAATTCTATCCATATTCGTTGAGCCGTTTATGCATGATTGAATCACTAACATCCAAACATCGTCAAAAACTTTCACATAGTAACTATTCTTCAGTATCCCCCATGAAGGCAGTATGTTAAGTTATAGCCTGTAGACGTCATTGCAGACCAAATAGTCTATAATAGACCACAGTGTGTTGAAAATGGAGTAACAAAGACAAATCTTTAAGATTCAATTCTATCAACATGAATCTTTTCATACTAAACGCAAATCCAATGCAAACACATGCAGCAAGTAACTGCAGTGTCAGTTTATGAAATAAAAGCTGTGTCCCCAACAGTAGCAACACTGGATGGAAACAAGTCCTCGATTTGTTTACTCTGCGCCGGTGTGCGTCGTCCGTCGTCCGTCCTCCGGCGGCGCACTATTCCACGAATCCTTTCATCGTCCCAACTCTCTACCATTTTATGCACTCTCTTTGAATGTCTACACATTTACTTCCCATGCGAATTCACCAACAGGACGCAGACATTCAATCTAACTAGAATTCCTGTCACAGATAATGCATATGAAAAACTGTGTTGGTCGCATTCTAGAATCCAAATGGATTTCGATGATGGATGTTTATGTTTATACTTGCTTCGGTACAGGCTCGAGTGACTCGAAACGGTTGCCACTTTGAATGTAGTGAAAAAAGCGAGCGGTGATCTCGTATTGACGTTTCGTTCGGGCGACGCGAGCCGCATTGTCGCGGCTTGGGCCCGCTGAACCGTTGCAATATCACTTTGTATCGGCTTTTTTACGGCTTCAGATGTAATGGACGAACGTACACTGACACTTTCAGAAATATACACTTGGACAAGGAGGATGAAGGATCGAAGGGGATGTTAAATAAAGGCGGTCGGTAGGCTCTGAGCTCACCTGAGCCTGACTGGCGGCGGGATGTTGAAGGCCGGGAACAATTTCGCGTTGGGACTCTCGAACAGCATCGCGATTGTGTTTTCACCGCGCGCGCATCGTGCACTAGACCGCGTGGTTTGGCAGCCGGCGGGACACTGGCGGCCGGCGCGGCGCCGCGGGGAGTCCTCC
Source organism: Agonopterix heracliana (assembly GCA_963693445.1). Lineage (NCBI taxonomy): Eukaryota > Metazoa > Arthropoda > Insecta > Lepidoptera > Depressariidae > Agonopterix > Agonopterix heracliana. Next base: position 237,822 of record OY856333.1, on the reverse strand, counting down.
CCCCCGGGCTCCCCCCGCCCCGCCGCCCGCGCCGCATCGCCCCGCGCCCCGTGACGTCACAGCGCCAGTTCCGCGGACTCGGGGAGCTCTTCGCTGTCAAGTTGTCCGCTCCGTCCCCCTCGCACGCCCTCGCGCCGACAAGGACGAGGGATGAAGGCAGCGACACGGTGTCGCGATCAGCCCCTCTTTATGTTCGCAGTCGTAGGGCTTCGGTGGCGGTCTGAATCCGCTTAGTTAAGTAAATGTTCGTGGTGCAGGCTCGGAATGGAACGTTTTTTTTAATAGATATTTTTCGTAGATTGGTTAACTATGTTTTATCGCAGCCGCAGGATGTGAAAACTACCTTAATGAGCACGTGACTTAAATAGGCAATTTATAATACCTATTATACTCACCTACCTAGTTTTTTTTTTTGGAATCATCATCATCTCAGCCGATGGACGTCCACTGCTGGACATAGGCCTCCCCCAAGAAAAAGAAAGAAAGAAGAAAAAGAAGAAAGAAAGAAAGAAAGAGAGAGAGTTTTTAGAAATAACAAAACGAAATCTATACAAAGACAGCTTGGTAGTTGCAAGCTACTATGTTGCTTGCTACCATGTTTCAGGGTGATCAGAAACTAAGCTAAGCTTTTAAACACTTTTTTTACGTAGTTAGGTAACATGAAATAAAAAAAAATCTTACTTAAGTAGTAGGTAGGTATATAGGGTCCTTCTTAATATGCTGACACTTTTTTAAGGGGATGATTAGACCATCAAACTAAACAACTTTCTCTATGGGACCAACATCGAAATCGCGAAAAAAAATTCTGCTCTCCCATACATTTGGCTCGAGTAGGTTTGCAGTTTTGTATGGAAGAGTTGATTTTTTTTTCGCGAATTCGATGTTGCTGCCATAGAGAAAGTTGTTCAGTTTGATGGTCTGATCAACCCCTTAAAAAAGTGTCAGCATATTAAGTTGGACCCTGTATAATATACAAAGGTCATGAAAGGTATGTTAATGGTACCTTTACCCTTTACCCCAATTTATAACGTACACTTTTAAAATGTTAAAATTTTTAGCAATAAATCTTGTTTTATTTTGACAGATTGAAATTTCGGTTCAGTCCGAAATTAGGACATTTACCCCAAATTTCACATTGTAAAAATTTTCTCAAATATTGTATTAAACGTTTGTTCTAAAGAATAGCAATTAGTTTTTTCTCGTTTTTAGGGTTCCGTACCCAAAGGGTGAAAACGGGACACTATTACTAAGCCTACGTTGTTTGTCCGTCCGTCCTACCTATTTAGGGCTGTAACTTTTGAACCGTAATAGCTAAACAGTTAAAATTTTTACAGAATATGCGTTATTACGGCGGATTTGTTAACAAATAATAAACATCTCAAAAAGTAAAAATTTAAGGGGGGTTCTCAACAAGAAAATAGTTTTGATCAACGTTTTTTCTTCTCGGTCTATAGTAAAAACGGTAATACATACAAGTAGCCCGACTCGCACTTGACCGATTTTTTTACTTCATTTAAGAGTAACTACGATGAGTTTTTCGAAATTTATGTACCAATTCAATTCAATTCAAATTCAAAATCATTTATTCAATATAGGAGCCTGAAGCACACTTATTAAACGTCAATTCTTTTTTAAGCTACCACCGCGTCGGAACGTGTTGTCGCTGTAGAGAAGATGCGGCCAGAAACTCTACAGCATAACACGACTTAATTACTATTACAATATAAATTCTTATGCTAAGGTTATGTATACAGTAATACATAGTCTATTTATATATATTAATATATACATAGTCTATTTATGTATACCTACCTACGAATAGTAACACTGGCTTTTCGGTGAAGGAAAACATCGTGAGGAAACCTTCGTGCTTCAATTTCGAGGCATGTATTCTCATGTAGTTAGGTGAATTTGTATAGGTATTCTTAATGAGAAATAAAGTACTTAAACCATAGGTACACCATTATTGTACTTACCCACTGTCCATTACAAGTGGCGACGGGCTCAGTCCCCGTCACACTGGACAGAGTTTCGGTACTACTGGTGAAACGTAGATGTTCTGAGTTTTCAGAATATCTCTGACTACCCCCTCGGGGAATAGTCGTGAGCATATGCTTATACTATGGTTCGAATCCGCACGGACGACATGCCATGTCCGAATGAGTTTTTCTAACTTATGTAGTGACCTATATACGTATTACCGACTGCTCTCAAACGGTGAAGGAAAACATCGTGAGGAAACCTGCATACGATGAAGAAGAAATTCTAATGCGTACGTATGTGAAGTCTACCATTCGCATTGGGCACGCGTGGTGAACTAACGCCCATGCACCATCCCAGAGGGTAGGCCTGTGCCCTGCAGTGGGACGTATCGTATAACTGATGATACTATTGCGAGATTCGAACTCGCGTCCCTCGGCACAGCAGGCATGTTCACTACCAAGCTATCGGGCCTTCAAAAGATATGTTATAACCACCGACGCCAAAAGAGGGGCGTATGTCGGTCTGTCTGTTTGTCTGTGGCATCGTAGCTCTCGAACGGGTGGACCGATTTCGATTCGGATTTTTAAATAGAAAGCTAATTTTTGCGAAAGTGTTCATAGCTTTTCCTTAATAAACATTTATATTTTCCTTTTCCTTTTTTTTTTCCTTGTAGGTAACTACCTATTTCCTACCACATCGAAGTATTTCATAAGCCATTGAAGCGATTCAGTGAATTACCTCGAAACTAAAATAAGCAAGAAATCGATTGCACTCGAGTTTCACTTCGAGTTTACTTACTACTATCTACCTGCCTGCCCGTTGCAGTTGCTAGTCAGGGCTGCCACCGACAACGACGGGTCGAATTTTCTAAAACTTTTTTTTTACATTTGCTACTAAAACCTAAAACAATAGTGAGATACGCAGATACCTACTATACCTACATAACACTGCACGTCACAACGCTGGTCCATTCTTTGCGGCGATATCGCCACTCTTTCTTAGTAAATCGCTATCGATATCTCTTTCACCCGCCTGCAGTCATCATACTCTCATGTGTTAGTTCTAATTATATAGGGTGTAAAATTAAATGCGTTACATATCAAAAGGCGTCAAACTAAACCACTTTTACCATCGAAATGTCAAGAAAAAAAATGTGCTGTTCCATATAAAATTGTCAATACTCGACCAAAATGTATGAAACAGCATTTCTTTATCGCGATTTCAAAGCATTTCTCATAGTAAAAGTTGTTCAGTTTGTTTCGCAGCACCCTGTTCCACAAGTCTAAACTATTATGTATGTAACTGAAGTTGTCTGTATATTGAAGATATTTACAAAAATAAGATTACGATATGGTTTTTAGGTATCCCTGACTTGAAATCAACCTTTTTTAGAAATTTTGTCCGTCTGTTTGTTTGTGTGTTTGTTTGTTTGTTCGCGCATCACGCAAAAACTAATGAACCGATTTTGATGAAACTTTTTTTGTTTGATAGCTTATGATCAGACTTAAAATCTGGTTAGGTACCTATATAATTTGTGCGGACGAAGCCGCGGGTAAACACTAATAAATTATATACATAAAGAAAAACATTAATACCTAACTAATCAATTTTAAAGACATCGTGGGAATTTCATGCCTAAACCTGCCCATTGTTTCAATCTCTCATCTTAGCTAACTAGCAATTTTCAAAACGTGTCAGCCCTACCAGTTCGTTCAGTTAATTCCACAAAGTCTCGTAAATCAAACCAAATTAGCATTTACGTTTGTAAAGATAAGAACAAAGTTAGAAGACATGATAACTGAACAAGCGCACAACTGTGCCGACAAATGGTGACCGATTCGCTTTCTTGATCGAATCGATTGACAATCTATTGACAAAAACCACTGAACGTGCTGAGTGGCTGAAATATTTAATAGAAGAGAAGATTATGCAATAGTGGCTCAGTATAAGAAACTATCTCTACAGGGTGTAGTCAGAGCATGAACGAGCAGTTTTAATTGATAATGAACTCTATTTTCATTGAAATAGAGTTGAAAAAGCCGTGGTGGTCCAGTGGCGAGTAACCTTGCCTCCCATGCAGGAGGCGATGGTTCGATCCCCGTCCAGGCCGACTCGTACCAATGGTTTTTCGGAATTTATGTACGATTTGTAACACCACTGGCTTTTCAGTGAAAGAATCGTGAGGAAACCTGCATGCTTCAATTTCGAGGCATGTATTGTACCCACTGTCCATTATATAAGTGGCGACGGGCTCACCCCCCGTCCCCCGTGCTACTGGTGAAACGTGTATGTTCTGAGGTTTTAGAATATCTCTGACTACCCGATCGGGGAATATACTTTCAAAAATCGCACTCCAGTTTCATGGCCTGAGTTCACCGTTTTAGTCTGCGGAGGGCTGTCCCTTACACTTGCTTGACTGATTAGTCAATAATCAATGCAATCCGTGCGTGCGTGAACTGCCTCCGTGGTTAAGAGCATTGGGCTCTTGACACGGAGGTCGTGGGTTCGATTCCCACGGGGGGCACCTAGTGAAATGTCACTTTGTGAGTTTTGCCCCGATTGTCTGAAAAAACAAAAATGATTCCGTGCTTCGGATGGCACGTTAAGCTGTTGGTCAGTTGGTCCCGGCTACTATCTCTGGTGGTAGTAGTCGTTACATAAAAACCACGTCAGAGGCCGTAAGGCGGTTTGAATAAACTCTGACACCAGGGCTTGCAGCCCACTCGATAAGAGAATGCAATCTGTAGGATGTTAAAGTAAACAGTAGCATTACTTTAAGGGGTGATTGTACCAACATGATACTGAACAACTTTCCCTAAGAAACCTATAGGAAATTCTTTTCATACAAACGTTCGATCGACGCGTTTCATATTATGTTTCTTAAGGAAAGTTGTTCAGTAAAGACACCCCTTAAACCAACGCAACTGGTTACCGTAACACGCTGTATTCTGTAACCATAAGTCCGTACCCTTAGGCAAATATTTTCAATGTATAGTCTGTCTATAAAGTCGTGGCATGAATGTTTGAGGAACTAATCATTTTAGTATGGTGGTGTTGCCAGGTTATACTTGATTTTGACGTTCTTGCGTGGAGACAGCGCCCTCATTTTTTGCCAAGACTTTATAGACAGACTGTATGTATGGTTATTTTGATTTTTGGTTAAACAATTAGATCAAAATAAAATGAATGGATAGGCCTTACGCGAACATTTCAAACCAGAAAAATGAGACAAAACAAATGAAAGGTTTACTTCTGTATGCAAGTGCCCTAGATTTGACAGATAATGGCGCTAGTTTGTATGGACCAAGTGCACCAGTAGTTTGCTTCAACTTACCGCGCTTTAGGCCTATCCATTAATTTTATTTTGATCTTAGGTTAAACATACCTACATTTAAGTACATAATATGGTAGGTTATATTTAGGTAAGATAGCAGTTCTTCTCAAAAATAAAACAAATAAGCAGTTAACTATATTAGTATATTAATTTATAAAACGTAATGTGTACTTTACACAAAATATCACACCATACATCAACAGATCAATACAATTTTGTCAAATTAAATTAGGTACTTAATACTTATACATATTTTATGAAACTGAAATTACAAACTGTTGTAGATAAAATGGCCGTAGTAAAGACAATTTTCTACCTTCATGTCATATGGTAAGTACATTAGCTAGAATACATTTTGCTATCATGAAGTTTGAAGAAAGATCGGAGGAAAAATTTACTAATTACAACAATAACACACTTTTGACATCACTATGTGTAAATTAAAGTGTTCATATCTAGAAAACCGGCATTAAATTCAACAATATCAGCATAGGTAGCATGACACCGTGATACAGCGCTATCACACCTTCGCTCTCTTTCTATTTGCGCGCGAAAGAACGAGATAAAAGACGCGATACAGCCGTATCACGTGTAGCATGCTACCAGTGCAGAAGTTACAAACACGTGTTTGTAGTTAGGGGTACAAATACGAAAACGATTTCGAACCCCCAAGACGTAGTTACTTATTATTAATCTATGTCCTGACCTGAGTACAAAATCGTTTTTTCAACATGTGAGAATGTGTTTTGTAATGTATGGAGCCCGCCGGCATCATTATAAGAATGTAATATAACAGTAGCACTTCCCCGCCCGCACAGCACTGGACACTAGACAGCAGACGGACGGACGGACGGACAGACTATTTGCCACAGCCGCCGCCCCCGCACGCGGAGCGCTTCGGCGGTTTGTACGAAGAAGTCGATGCGCCTCCAGCCAGCGGCATGTAGTCTGTCAACATACAATATTATAGATTAACTAGTGTTTTCCCGCGACTTCGTCCGCACAAATTATATACCAGATTTTAAGTCAGATCATAAGCCATCAAACAAAAAAAGTTTCATCAAAATCGGTTCAGTAGTTTTTGCGTGATGCGCGAACAAACAAACAAACACACAAACAAACAGACAGACAAAATTTCTAAAAAAGGTTGATTTCGAGTCAGGGATACATAAAAACCATATCGTAATCTTTTTTTTGTAAATATCTTCAATGTACAGACACACTTCAGTTACAGTTCTATAATAGTTTAGATTAGTTATTAGCAGAAAGGTCATAGGTATTGTCTATACCAGGCTACGAAACATGACAGAGATGAGCCAGTGAGAGCGACACAGGTCACTTCTAAACGTCAAATTTGAGTGAGATACTATGGAGATAACCGCCAACTTGATGTTTAGTGACCTGTGTCTCTGCCTCCTGCCTACGGACTGCCTTGCAAGCGGTGCATTCAGGGTAGATTCACACCAAAAGAGCAGTGGAGCGCAGCGGCCGCAGGAACATTTTTGGAACAAATGTTACCTAGCATTATAAATCTTATTGCAACTAAGTTAAGGTTCAAATTGACTTGAAGCGAAAACGCGCCGCGCGGCTGCCCTTTTGGTTTGAATTGACCCTTAGTACGGAAAGTCCAAACCTATTTCGCGAATTTCCTATAGGTTTTATAGGGAAAGTTTCATGGCACACCCATCACCGCTTTAAGTGATGCAGCTGTTTATCCCAACCCAACACCCTGTAGATGTACATGTGAGTAAAGTAACGGACCTGTATCTGTGCCGAGCCTCCTGCCCGCGGCGACGGTCCCGTACTTCTCCAGTCGCTCCACCGCCTCCTGTCGCTTCTTCTCCTCTCGCTGCAACACATTAGCACACACATTACACATTTACTCGCCATTAAGAAGCTGATATCAATAAGTCAAAGCCACCCACTGTTTGGCATAGGCAGTGATGTCTTGGCGGCAAAACGCATGTGCCTCCTCGGAGATGGATACCCAAAACCAGGAGATCTTAGGTTTCTTCCCCTCAATGGTATTGTTTCCTTCATTGACCATGTATTCGAAGGGTGAAGAAAGCAAAAAGTATTGGGGCTAACACAAAAGATCCCACTGGGTCGAAGTGTTGCTGGCTTACCAGCCCCCACAACAAGATAACATGATGTTGTGATCTTTTTCTTATCGTTAGGGCAAGCTTTGGTGAGTTTTTTCAGACCGCCTTACGGCCTCTGACGTGGTTTTTATGTAACGACTCCTACCACCAGAGATAGTAGCCGGGACCAACGGCTTGACGTGCCATCCGAAGCACGGAATAATCTTTCCTTTCAGATAATCATCATTCAGATTCAGCCTGCAATTTCTTAACCAACTGGGGAAAAACGTACAAAGTGACATTCACTAGGTGTCCCCCGTGGGAATCGAACCCACAACCTCCGTGTCAAGAGCCCAATGCTCTTAACCACTAGACCACGGAGGAGGATACATGGTTCATATGTATAAGTACCTCTTTCTGCAGCTCGGCGGCTCGCTGGGACGCTTCCAGTAGCCTCTGCTGCTGAAGCTCTCGTGCGCGTTGGATCGCTTCCATACGAGCTAGAGCCTTGTCTGGGTCTGCAGAGTAAAAACAATACTATGTTGATACTACTTGTTGTAGGGTGTTACAGAAAGATGTGGTCATATTTAAAGAGGTGTTTCAGATTAACAAACTGAACAACTTTCAATCAATCAATCAAATGTAGTTACTTTATCTATACTAATATTATAAATAGGAAAGATTAGATTTTTTGTTTGTTTTACCCATTTTGTTAAACCCATTAATAATAAAAAATCTAACCTTTATGATACTCGGCATCCTCCCTGGCCTGCCGCCACGCGTCCAGCCTCGGCCGCAGCCGGTGCAGGATGTAGAGCACCACCGCCGCGGTGCCCACTAGTGGCCATCCGTACAGGGCCAGGAACTGAAGCACTGCAGGAATTATATCTACTATTACATTGACATTATTATGAACTTTATGAAGTTGCTTATATTATATCAGGTTAACACTTTAACTGCTGATGACCTACGTCATAGGTCAGCGACAAATGGGCCGCAGTGCGCATGACTCACACCTTGAGTCAGAATTGTATAGGATTCCTGTGTTAGCACTCATGTTTCATGTTCATTGTTTGAGCTTAGCAGCGAAAGTGTTAAGGTCCTTCTTAATATGTTGAAACTTTTTAAGGGGATGATCAGACCGTCAAAATGAACACCTTTTTCTATTGGACCAACATCGAAATCACCCGAGATGACACGATTTTTTTTCGCGATTTCGATGTTGGTCTCGTAGAGAAAGTTGTTAAATTTGTCGGTTTGATCATCCCTTTAAAAAAGTCTCAGCATATTAAGAAGGACACTGTATATTGTAGTGTGTACTTACCGTAACCAAATGGGTTGAAGATGGTCGTCTGTTGTTGTTCCTCCTGTACAGGATCCATTTCACTTGCTGAATCGGCCGATATATTGTGAAACAACAAATATTGTTATCTTACAACTTCCTGCAAAGAATCGTTGCGAAATCGTCAGTTCCCTAACAAAATAAATGACAACGCTGTTTAATATGTTAATTATGAATGTAATATGTATAAAATATGATCTATTTACCTTTTATTTTGGTGTTATTTACAAAATTTCTAGAATTAACACTGACGTGTTCATTGGAGTTTTGGGAAATGTGTGCTTTTTTTGCTACATTTTGCACCAGAACATGTAAAGTTGCTACTACAACGCCACTAGATTTGGTAAAACGTAAACCACAAAGACTCACCAAAAGGTGAATGTGTAGTATTGAAGTTGTCCAACTACGCTTTTGTAGCAGCATTAAAAACACGCCCTGAATGACAGATTTGACAGCTGTCAACAAGATGTTCGGATACACGCATTCATGCCAGACCAAAAAAAAAGAAGTTTGTTCTTAATTTCTCGATAGATGCGTTGACCAGCATAGCTAGCATGCCGCAGTGATACAGCGCTATTACACCTTCGCTCTCTTTCTATTTGCGTGCGAACGAACGAGATAAAAGACGTGATACAGCCGTATCACGTGTAGCATACTACGAGTGCTGAAATGGGTCCAATAATAGGTATGAGCAAGTTATACAGGGTGTCCCGTAAACCAACGTCAACCCGTCGGATGCTGGTAGGTACGGTCATGACTAAGCAGAATATTTGACTTAAGTAAATGTCTAAGTTTTCAAGATATTGACAGTTTTAATACAGATACTGCATAGAAAATTTTAGGACAAAATTCCGTGGCACTCAAAATAGTGACTAAGGTAAAGAGTTTGACGAATTTCTTAAAACTGTCCTTATCTCGAAAACTATGAAAAAATTTCTAAACACAGACTTAAAAGAAGAACCAGACGTAATCGCGTCTAATCATGAGAGAAGCACCCATTTCTTTTGTGTGCGTGCTGTCAAGCGGTACATAAGGTGACGGGTTGTAGCACCTGCGCCTACAGGTGCATCTGTGTGAGTGAAGGTCCCTTGTAGAACAAACGAGATTGTATATTACCTACCTTGCATGCAGTGCCGGATTAACCATAGAGGCAAAGTAGGCTCCAGCCTATGGGCCCAGCGCCGCCATGGGGCCCCGCGACTCGGGAGAAAAAAACTCAATGATTTAGGCCCACCCAAGACTTAAAAGGAATAATGAAAAATAAGAGAACTGTGTTTCAGTTATCTCTTATTTTTCATAAAAAGCGAAGCGAGCTCGAGATTTTACTGCAATTTAGATAGCATTACGAAACGCGATTTCATAAAATTGTAGTAAAACCTCGAGCTCGCTTCGCTCGCTCCACATTTTAGTGTTTTCATTATGTTGTTTGATTGGTGGTTATTTTACTGCGACCACAGGAAAAAATCATTGCGACGCCCATGGATATAGGGGCCCCAGGACTTGCATTGCCTAGGGGCCTCTGCATGGCTTAATCCGGCCCTGCTTGCATGCTTCACATCTGTTTAGTGCAATATTCGGTCCGTATTTCTTTCAAGTCCGTGTTCCTAAAGTAAAATGTGGACAGATTGATTGATTGATTTACTGTTTATATTTTTTTTATTTTAGTGTATTCTGGTTAGGCATGAACTGACCTATAAGCATCCACCGGGTTGACGTCGGTTTACGGGACACCCTGTATAACTTGCTCATACCTATTATTGGACCCATTTCTGGTCAACGCCATCTATTAGGAACAAACTTTTTTTTTGCTCTGGCATGAATGCGTGTATCCCTTGTATTAATTGATCTGAGGTGTATCCGAACGAACAGGGGAATACGATGGAGAAAACTGAGGTATGATTTTTGAAAATCATACCACTGAGCAACGATATCAACTATAGTCCGTTCGCGTTAAGAAAATAGTGATTTCAGTTTTAAAATTTATTGTTGAACGAGTCACGCAAAATACACAACCGTTTTGTTCGAAGGTCAGATTTCAACTGGTCACTGTGAACTGGTCACTATGAACAAAACGGTTGTGTATTTTGCGTGACTCGTTCAACAATAAATTTTAAAACTGAAATCACTATTTTCTTAACGCGAACGGACTATACGTCTATGCCACTGAGCAAGTAATCACTACAGAGCGGTTCGACAGTAGAAAATGTCTAAATTACTATGGAGATTATTCAAAGATCGCACTGCTGTACTCGTCTTTCCAGTAGAATTTGTTCCAATGATTTTCGGCAGCATGACGAGATTTTTTATTCTGCTGTAGGACTCGCATGCCACCCCCCAAAAAACGATTAAAATCGAGATGTGCCTCCATCCTACGCTTTGTCGTGGGTGTCATGCTAACCGTGCTCGTCAGGCTTTATCAATGACACTACTTACAGTAGGCATTCAGTAATTAAGGTACTTTTTATTATTAAAAAGGATAAAAAAACAGTGCATATTCCAAAATAATCATTTATTAGATTTGGTTTAGTTTACTATCACGACCCACTCGTCACTTACATTATAATTCAATACATACATCTCATGTACATACACACACCAGTCCCATCACAATACACTTACGTCCACGCCATAAGTAACTAAGGGCGTGCTACAAAAAAAACAACAGCTACACGTTTTTCGGTTTAGTGTAGGGACACACCTACGGAACGTTCGGCTGAATACGCGCTCAACGCTTTTCCCTATACCGGCGACACACCAGTACAGAACGACCAGGAAAATAATTCCGGTCTTCAATCTTCGTTTGCGCAGAGCAGGCACGAGTCCCCGACAAAACCCGAAGCGTAGAAAGAGACCCGAAGTCATTTAGTATCAAAGAGTGCAAAGTCGGATAGCAGCGAAAAGGGAGCGAAAACAAATTAGCCAATAGCGTAAACGGATTGAAGGTGGCACATCCTGATTGGTCAATATAATTTCGCGCGCTATTAAAATTTGTCAACTGCGCAGGTACATATCGGTAAGACTTATAAACCTGGTAGTACTGTACGCGCCGTTACGCGCCATTTTTCCTAGTAGACGCGTATATGTAAGACGCGTATTCAACCGAACGTTCGGCGCCGTACGTTCCGTAGGTGTGTCATTACATTTAAACTTAGCCATGACTCCTGCTCATGTTTTTTTTTAGCAATTTTTAGCACACAAAAACATGAAACAAAATGGCGTCGCCCCATACAATTGTGTTTTAAAACAAGATGGCGGCTGATAGCGGCAAACAAAAAGTGAAGGTTTATTTTGTTTTCTTTGTAGCAAGAGACACGCCCTAAAATAAGAGTAAATCTAACATTACGACAAAACAGAGTTTCCGCTTCAAAGACTGAATTCACAATAATTCAAAATCTGTATAATTTTCTAACGAAATCATTTGAGATCTTATTAATTTCACAAAACATTATTATTTTATAAATCAAAATTTATTCTTAAGGTGGTTCGTCTACGAATCACAGATTTTTATATTCGAGCATCACGGATGGCCACGTTTGTATGGTGCATGACTCATCATGACTGGAAACGACCCCTTAACCACAAAATGTTCATTTTACAACCATTTTATTTTACAATTTTATTCGACAAATCCAGAAAAGGTACCTCATTGCGTATTTACTTATTACATTAACATGACCGCTATGTTCAGTTCAAGTTCTTTGCAATGAAACTGTAATAGAAGTGTCTATATATTGAATAATTTACATAAAAAAATGCCGATATGGTTTTTAGGTACCCCTAACTCCAAACCACAACATTTTCTGCTTCTTTGTTTATTCGCGCATCACGCGAAAACTACTGGACCGATTTTGATTAAATATTTTGTGTTCGAAAGCTTATGGTTAGACTTAACATCTGCACTCGTAGTATGCTGCACGTGATACGGCTGTATCACGTCTTTTATCTCGTTCGTTCGCACGCAAATAGAAAGAGAGCTGTATCACTGCGGCATGCTAGCTATGCTGGTGTATCATTTATTTCGCTACGATGACGGGAACCGTGCGGAATCGCGGGAAAGCTCTAGTTACCTTTAAAAGATTTCTTTAAGTTTTAAGTCACAGTCGCCATTAGGTACCTTTTTATTCATACATTACATTCATAACATTATGTACAGGATGACACAAATACTAAACTACATATTAAGTACATACTTTAAGATCTAATTTGGTTCGTTGTTGGGCACAAATATAACACTCGCGGTCCCACTCGCACTTGGCGCGATCCCTGTGCGTGCGAGGGAGACAGCGGTTGTTACAGCTGGCAGGGCTGCCATCAAGAGCGGTAGATGGCGACACTTGATCGAGAGGTGTCAGAATCAGACATAGACAAATGAGTATAATGTATTCATGTTTAGTCTACACTACAGGGTGTGAGCTTAAGAGTGCTTTTACCGCTCAGGCGCCCTCATCACAAAATTTAAGATTTTTCAATTAAGAAGCGCAACACCAAAAATAGCTTTTAGCCTTTTGTAGTAGGTAGGTATAACATTTTTTTATGGTACCACCGAGCGGTAAAATACCTCTTAAATAAATCATTTTTTTTAGAGAAATCGGACTATAAGGGTTTTTAAGATAATAAAACTGCTTTCAATATGAAGCCAACGTCGAAATTAGCTGTCCAGTCAATTAAACAATTCACATTTTCTATTGAACATCAAAGTTGGTCAATCTTTGAATTATCACAACCTGTACACATCTCTGTCTGTGACGCCATCTATCGGTCGACGGTAGAACATATTAAACATGTTTAGTGGCAGTTTTTAATTTTATTTCAATCAAATAACTGATCTATCACAATTTGTTTTTTCATTGACTTACAATTATTATCTTATCTAAATTACTTAACACACATAAAAACATACATACATACATACATACATTCACGACCATTATCCCTTTAGGGGTGGTCAGAGATATTGCTACAACTACCAGATGTCATGCATGCAGTTGTAGGAAGCATAACTTTTAGCGTATTTCAAGATTTAGTTTTTTTCATTTTAGCATGTTTTTTTTTTATGATGATTTTTTCTTTTCATGATCTTTATCTTTATCTTTAGCAAAACCTCGGGACTAATTACAGGATAGTAGGGTATATCAACATTATACAAAACAACATAGCCAACTAAAAGTTTCCACAGATAAATATCATTCGCTTTACATACTTGTGGGAGTCGCGTCGCGTCGGTCGGCTTGCGATTTTATTGGCCACGTGGCTCCGCCGTTTTATGGCGGTTTCAAGTGTGTGTTTTTGTTTAAAAACGGGGCTTTGAGATCGCCATATGCTATTACCGTACAATATCGAATATATATATATCTTCAACACTTGACACTGGCGAAATCTAACAAGGAAACGCCATTAAATAAAAATAAAATAGAATACATACTTGTGTGAAAATACAAATTTTGAATCAAAAAAGTAATCAAAAGTTACATCAAGCTTGCTGGTATAGATGGACCAGAATCAGATGACAAATAGGGAAATCAAATTTTAGAGTAAGCAACGCTGGGGTAATTAGATTAGGGCCTTTTACACATTGCGACTTTTTGCAGCGCAGAAGTGCTGCAAAAAGCATCGATTGAGTCGCGATGCAAGTGCGATACAGCCACGATGCAAAACTTTCGTAATATTTTATCAGTTATTCGTCGACACGCGCGTGTGCATCGATACAAATTGGGATTATAGTCGTGAATTCATGTAAGTATGTCTGTTAGAAAATATCAAATGTTGTTCAATTATCAATATTTACAAACGGTTTTCAGTTTATGAGTTCATTTTTAACACGTATATTACATACAATACAAAAACCAGGTACATACAATCATACATACTAAATTACCTAAGAACTAAAGAGTTTCATACAAAATTGATTTTAAATTATCATACACTAAGTACGGGATGGAATAATTGTCTTTCACATACAAAAGTGGACTTTATTGTGCTATAAATTAGGTTTATTATAACTAAACGTGACGCTGTCTGAGAAAAGGGACCTAATTGTTACTACGGGGTAATTAGAACTATGAGGCCGAAAATTTCGTAGTCAAACCGATCGACAACTAGGTACCTTTTCCCAGACAACAAAAATAATTAAATTAAGAATAAAAAACACATTATTTGTGCGTAAGTACTTAAGTCTATTTATATACAAATTTCACTAAACTCTTAAAGTAAATTGTGGCTTTATCAAAAAGGTACCTAAATGCGGTCGTAAGGTGCTTCTGTACAAGATTAACATAATCGTTAAAACAATTCGTGCTCGTGACGTCCGCTATCAGGTCCCTTTTCATTTGTACGACCACGTATGACATTTATCGAGGACAATAAAAGTATATGCGTTGGCGAGTCAGTTTTTATGTAAAAAGATGTAAATTTTTATATTATTTAACCAACTGACCCATTGCTTTTTTCGCTTGAACCCCGATTTTTACCCTCCAGGGGTTGAATTTAAGAGAAATTCCATTCTAGTGGGCATCTATGTCATAAAGATGTGTGTAGAATTGTATCAAAGTGGGGATGGGCTCACTACCTGTGATATTCTGAATGTGGTGCGTTTCGAATATCTGATTATATAATTATCCTTCGAGGAATGAACATATAAAATAAAAAGTTCAAGAGAACGAAGCCTCGGGCGCAGCTAGTGATGTTCGTTTCAGTAAAATTATCGGAAACGTTCGGTATTTATTGTTATTGCATATTCATCGACAATATGTGACATTGTTATTGCATATTCATCAACAATATGTGACATCGTTATTGCATATTTATCAACAATATGTGACATTGTTATTGCATATTCATCAACAATACCTATGTGAAATTGTTATTGCAAATTCATCGACAATATGTGACATTCTCAGGGCAAATGGACTTTGTTCTCGTCTTGTATTTGATCCAAAATACACATACATTTGATATCTTGGAAACTAAACGACAAGAAAGTCCCTTTTCCCAGAGAACATAACAATTATACATATTTACGTAACTATTTTAGACAAACAGTTCTGCAGCAATTGTTCCAAGTTGAAAACTAACAAAAAATTTTGCTCAAATTATATGAAACCAAAAAAAGCAGAATGGTTCCGAAACTTGAACACTACTATGTGTGTAAAAGAGATGGCAGTAGTTGGTTAGCTCTGACTCATATAATTATTACATTTGGTCTTTGTATACCTATATCATCGCTCATCTTTGTCTAAATACAGGGTGTAAGGAAAAGTATCATTAACCTTCAAACAACATACTCTACCCATCAAACTGAACAACTTTAACTACGGAAGCAAACCAAATCTGCTGTATGGAACAGTAGATTTGGTTTGCTAAACTGAAATGCCTACTTAACTCAAACGTATTAAATTACCTATTTTTTTTATCTGACTGGTTTGCTCCCATAGTAAAAGTTGTTCAGTTTGATGGGTAGAGTATGTGGTTTAAGGGTTGAACTACACTACGATCGCGTGCGATCGCACGCCGCAGGCGAACGCGTTCCGTCTATCTTATATGCTCTAGTAAATGACGTTCCTGAGTGACAGAAAATGATGGAGCGACGGAAAAGTGCGATCGCGTGCGGCCTAGTGTAGGTCAACCCTAAAGGTTAATGCTACTTTTTCTTACAGCCTGTATATTAAGCACAACCGGATTTATGTCGTACAGTACGACCAGCGCAGGCCGCGCTGCAGCGTTTCGTGTTTCTGCGCAGTCAAGACCTTGCTTGAGAAATTTACCGGCCATTATACCAAATCAGTGGCCGTAGTATAGCAGCTTGTTGCAGCATGATATAGACCACCGATCGTAAGTTTACGTACCTATGCGAACGAAAGAGCATTCAGGCTCCATTAATGTTTGGGCCTTTTTTGAAAGTGCGCCGGCCAACAGCTAAAAATGGTACGTATTGTTAGAAATATGTATTTGAAGCATTGACCTCTTATAACAGAAGTAGACGCACAATCAGCGGTCCAAAAATAGCACATTCAAAAGAGCTCGGAAATTATGTTTCCGAGCTCTTTTGGTCTTAGTACTACGCCGACTCTCCGACTGTAAACATACATAATACGACTAAGTTTAATAATCAAATATGACGTATTAGTATCACCTTACAGCATTCATACTTATTTTGTGTGGCTTATAATTTGCCGCTGTTCTGGAGTGCGATTTTTGAAAGTCACACGTTTAAATCAGCAGTAGGAAAGAAGCATTAGAAAGATTTCTATACAAATTTTGACATTTTCTACTGCAGATTTGAACGTGTGACTTTCAAAAATACTACTCTTGTCATCGTCTGATAGATGACATCTTGTTCCTCTTTCAAAATGCTTTTTTAGAAATAAATTTTATTTTAAAGACATGTAAGAAGTATTTACAACTTTATACCTGGAGTATATAAGACCCAGACAGAGTTATCTAGCCCAAGTGAAGGAAAAGGTTGATGTCGTGTCGTACCAGGAACTCAAGACACTAGCGGAAAACAAACAAGAGTGGCGAATACTCCACCGACAAGAGCGTAGCTCTTAAATAAGATGACCTGGAGTATAAGGTATATTTTCCATTGATACGTATTACGCGAAAAGATTTAAAAAAAAGGCTAGTGATTGAAAACTTTTTGCAGAAGTTTAAAAAGTATTATCAATTCGGACACAAAAATTAGCTAAGATTTAGTATGAGACTGTGAGTCTATAGTATTTCTGGTCAATGATTTGAAGCAATAGTTAATATGGCACGAAAGTTGTAGGGTTATTCTGAACAAAGTTATACAGGTTCCAAGAATCGTCTATCGTAGGTTCTGTCTATCCTGTATTGTTATGAAGAAATAAATTAAAGCCTGACCAGGAATATAAAAAACCTGGTTTGGGGGCGCTGCAATCGACTGTGTTCCAAGTACAAAAATTAGTTCCAATGATTTTACGCAACATAGCGAGGTTTTTTATATTTCTGGTCGGGCTTTAGTTATCTATTTATCTACCATTTTTAGTTGTTGGCCGGCACTTTCAGAAAAGGCCCAAAATGAATGTTCTTCTTTGATTTATGTGAATGTTTATACAGGGGTTCATACAACGCCGCCGGGTTGCCTCACGCAGCAAAATCTTGCCGCACGTACCTTTACCATGTATAAACTTTCACTTAAATCACATTTCCTTTACCTAACAAATAGGTGCATAACTTTGCGGTCGCATCTTGGTATACTACGGGAGCTGATCAATACTTGCGTCGTTGTGACGCTTGTGAACACTGGAGGCGCGGGTCATGTTATCAAAAACATCTCTAATACTGTGCAGGAATGTCTCCGGTCGGTGTAGACAGTGTGGTCACCACTAGAGGTATACGTGTCCCGCAGTGTGTGGTGTAGTGTGGTTACTCTCTCAGCAGGCCGCGCGCCTTGGCGGTCAGTTTCCTGATACGTCCGCGCGACGATATGGACACCGGAGCCGCGCTCTCTGACTCTCTGCTACCTGTTGTATACTCATTATACTTAGGGCCTGTTCTAACACTTCAGAATAAGTCCTTGATAGCGTATATCTGACGAATCGTTTGGCATATCTTTAATACGAAATATATCAAATAATCTGTCAGATAAGCTATTAAGAACGTATCCAGAAGTGGTACAACAAGCCCTTTATTATTATTTATTGCACTTTTGTAACCTAGGTCACGCTTTTCCATTACCTATGTAGTCCATTAATACAGCGTGCGAAAATGAATCTACTTATTGCATAGATAGAATAGATAGATAAACAAAAGAAGATACTTCTAAATGTCCCTTGAATCTTAGAAATTCAGACAAATGTCAAAAGAATCTATTAACCCGTGGAATGTCGGCCGGACACACGTGTCCGGGAGATTTTTTGGTCTAACGTGTAAGCCGGACACACGTGTGGTCGGGAGACGACCGCTCCTATTGGCTAGCGATTTATGGCGTGGCGTTTTGTTTCACCATACTTTTTATACAAGGTGTTACAAAAGTACAAATAAACATTTAAGGGGGTTGTTTAGACCATCAAACTGAACAACTTCCACTATGGGACCAATATCGAAATCGCGAAAAAAAAATGTATCTTCTATACTCTACAAATCGACTCGAGCTAAAATATCAGTTTTTTTTCGCGATTTCGATGTTGGTCCCATAGAGATAGTTGTACAGTTTGACGTCTAAACAACCCCCCTTAAGAGTTTTAAAAATTTATTCTTACTTATGTAACACCCTATATTTTCATTAGATTTATTGGTTTTGTGGAAAAATGTTAATTGTGTAAAACACAGCGACACGCGAGCGTTTCTTGTTTGGCAGAGCCCTGACGCGGGACGGGTTAATGCACGGCTTTCAGCACCCTCGCTGCGTTCAGGCGCTAACTTCACGCCGTTCAATAATGGACTACTTAAGTCACACGTATCGTATCGTAATGTTCTATACATTTACATCAATAGCCATAAGATAAAGTAATGGACTCACCATTGGTAGTGTTGTTGGTGGTGCTGGCGTGTGGCCCTGCGCTGTGGCCGTGGTTGTGGCCGTGACTGTGGCTGTGGCCGTTGAAATAGTTGTGGTCGTCGTTGTGGCGCGAGTGGGACGCGTGGCCACGACCCTCCATCTGAACACCGGGGGGATATACCCATGTTAACACTTTCGCTGCTAAGCTCAAAATCATGATCCTCGCGCCGTGCTAAAACTGACGCCCCTCGTAGGTCGCGCGCACAGTCGTAACGTAAAATGACCAAAGCGGCTCACCTCGTGGGTCGGCCCGCACAGGCGTAAGGTTTGGGTGACTCACGCTGTGGGTCATCAGCACAGGCAAAACTTGACCCCCCTCGTAGGTCATGAGCACAGTCGTAACGGTGAAACGATAAACTGGCTCGTCTCGTGGGTCACCCGCGCAGGCGTAAGGTTATCGGTGACTCGCGCGGTAGGTCATGAGCACTGTCGAAATGCAATTGAACCGGCTCGCTACGTGGGTTCTTCAGCACTTCGGCCCATTTGTCGCCGACCTACGACGTAGGTCGTCAGCAGTGAAAGTGTTAATTACATAGTCTCTGGGCGGACTGAGCTTTGCTTGGCGTCGCAACAACGCAAAAACTCCTTAGATCAAAGTAAAATTAATGGATAGGCCTAAAGCGCTGTAAGTTGAAGCAAACTACTGGTGCACTTGGTCCATACAAACTAGCGCCATTATCTGTCAAATCTAGGGCACTTGCATACAAATTTCAAGTAAACTTTCATTTGTTTTGCCTCATTTTTCTGGTTTGAAATGTTCGCGTAAAGGCCTATATCCATTAATTTTAATTTCCAATTTTTGGTATTTATACTCAAATATTCACCATTCGTTTATCTAGTGAAATCATAAAAAAAACTACTTTTGTTAATTGTTTTTAATCGCAAATACGGCACACGCACGCACTTTTCGGAGGTCTGGGCAGTCGCGTTTCTCATACAATGGTCATTTTCTAACATTCGACTAAGAAAAGAGACAGAAAACCAAGAACTGACTTTAGTGCTGTCAAAGTGACGCTACACGCCCAAAATAAGATGGCATCATAATGCACACCATCTTATTTAAGGCGTTTTTGGGCGTGTAGCGTCACTTTGACAGCACTAAAGTCAGTTGTTGGTTTTCTGTCTCTTTTCTTAGTCGAATGTTAGAAAATGACAGGAATAAATTTAGTTAAGTTAAGTCGTGGCAATACCGAATCGATACCAATACAGGGTCCAACTTAATATGCTGACACTTTTTTAAGGGGATGATCAGACCATCAAATTGAACAACTTTCTCTATGGGACCAACATCGAAATGGCGAAAAAAATATCGGCTGTCCCATACATTTGGCTCGAGTAGGTTTGCAGATTTGTATGGAGCGGCAGATTTTTTTTCGCGATTTCGATGTTGGTGCCATAGAGAAAGTTGTTCAGTTTGAGGGTCTGATCATCCCCTTAAAAAAGTGTCAGCATATTAAGAAGGACCCTATATATTCGTTTGGACCTATAGCCCCTTAAGGGGTAAGGGGGTGAACTTATAGCTGTAGTATATTACCTGCAGTGGCCTGGGATGCCTCGCAGCAGGGTGCGAGGGAGGCAGTCGCTTGCTGATGGCCGCGACGGAGTCCTCCTCGCTGTCCTCGTTGTAGCGCCGCGGACTGCGCGCGCGCAGGCGCACTCTGGCGCCCTGTGTCCAACATACAACATACAACGTACTCATTTAGTTCACATATTCCTGATTCATTTTTAGGGTTCCGTACCCAAAAGGTGAAAACGGGACCCTATTACTAAGCCTACGTTGTCCGTCCGTCCGTCCGTCCTATCTATTTAGGGCTGTAACTTTTGAACCGTAATAGCTAGACAGTTGAAATTTTCACAGAATACGCGTTTTTACGGCGGATTTGTTGACAAATAATAAAAATGTCAAAGTTTTCTCAACGAAAAACTAGTTTTTATCTATGTTTTTTCTTCTCTCTCTATTGTAAAAACGGTAATACATCAAACTTGGTGTGATCATGGAGCAAACTCTACTGTATAAAAACAAATAAAAACCGGCCAAGTGTGAGTAGGTCTCACGCTGAAGGTCCCGGGAAAAACAGTTTACATGTTGTGCGGTGGTGTGGTACGGAACCCTCGGTGCACGAGTAACCCGACTCGCGCTTGACCGGTTTTTGTTAAATGTGAGGAACATTTAGAAATAACTATAAATAGAACAAATTATGTACATACATACATACATATACTCACGCCACTATCCCACTGGGGTAGGCAGAGACTACGGCTCGCCACACACTACGATTCTGACACACTACTCTCGCCTCATCCACATTCATACATCTCTTCATGCACTTCCGTCGGTTGAGGGTGCTACGCACTTGTCCTTTTCGGAGAAGACCATTTATTAGGTCGTGGTAAGTTCTCCTCGGACGCCCTCTCTCGACTGTTCCACTGATATTGGATCGATAAATCTCCCTAGTGAGTCTACTCTCATTCATCCTCTGTACGTGACCGAACCACCTAAGCATACCTCTTTCAATCCTGGTTACCACAACATCCTTCATTACTACTACAGAGTGAAATTGATATCATTAGCATACTTTTAAATTAAGAGTCTACCCATCAAACTGAACACCTTTTCTATGGGGGCAAACCAATCGGAGCAACAAAAAAATCAGCTGTCCTATACTGTGTCCCCTGTATAAGTACTAGAGGTACCTACCTATAATATTTATTTACTAGTGTTTTCCCGCGACTTCGTCCGCACAAATTATATACCAGATTTTAAGTCAGATCATAAGCTAACAAACAAAAAAAGTTTCATCAAAATCGGTTCAGTAGTTTTTGCGTGATGCGCGAACAAACAAACAAACTAACAATTTTGTCAATAGATGGCGCAGCACGTCATTTAAATCTCGCTATCGAATGTTATTTGATTTCATATGAAGTAAACCGCTACTTTTTTGTTCCTCAAAAATTTTACGGTTTTATAATAGTTAAGATAAACTATTTATTTACTCACCCGCGCGTGACCGTTGTGCCGTCTGCTGGAAGGACCGGGCTGGTCATCATCGCCACCCCCCTGGTGCCGTTGTCTGCAACACGTTGTATAACAAATAAGTTATCATTCAAAACTAAAAAAGACTTACTAAAATAATCTATGCCATTATGACATTTCTGCAGACTAACTTATAACCCATTTTTTATTTAATTTAGTGGTTCGCTCCTCCTCGGAGTGGAGTGGAGTGGAGCGCGGTTACCTGTACAGGTGGAGCGGCTTGTCGTCGTCGGTGGAGTAGCGCGGCCGGTAGCTGCGGTCCGACTCACTGCTCCTCGGAGTGGAGTGGAGTGGAGCGCGGTTACCTGTACAGGTGGAGCGGCTTGTCGTCGTCGGTGGAGTAGCGCGGCCGGTAGCTGCGGTCCGACTCACTGCTCCTCGGAGTGGAGTGGAGTGGAGCGCGGTTACCTGTACAGGTGGAGCGGCTTGTCGTCGTCGGTGGAGTAGCGCGGCCGGTAGCTGCGGTCCGACTCACTGCTCCTCGGAGTGGAGTGGAGTGGAGTGGAGCGCGGTTACCTGTACAGGTGGAGCGGCTTGTCGTCGTCGGTGGAGTAGCGCGGCCGGTAGCTGCGGTCCGACTCACTGCTCCTCGGAGTGGAGTGGAGTGGAGCGCGGTTACCTGTACAGGTGGAGCGGCTTGTCGTCGTCGGTGGAGTAGCGCGGCCGGTAGCTGCGGTCCGACTCACTGCTCCTCGGAGTGGAGTGGAGTGGAGTGGAGCGCGGTTACCTGTACAGGTGGAGCGGCTTGTCGTCGTCGGTGGAGTAGCGCGGCCGGTAGCTGCGGTCCGACTCACTGCTCCTCGGAGTGGAGTGGAGTGGAGCGCGGTTACCTGTACAGGTGGAGCGGCTTGTCGTCGTCGGTGGAGTAGCGCGGCCGGTAGCTGCGGTCCGACTCACTGCTCCTCGGAGTGGAGTGGAGTGGAGTGGAGCGCGGTTACCTGTACAGGTGGAGCGGCTTGTCGTCGTCGGTGGAGTAGCGCGGCCGGTAGCTGCGGTCCGACTCACTGCTCCTCGGAGTGGAGTGGAGTGGAGTGGAGCGCGGTTACCTGTACAGGTGGAGCGGCTTGTCGTCGTCGGTGGAGTAGCGCGGCCGGTAGCTGCGGTCCGACTCACTGCTCCTCGGAGTGGAGTGGAGTGGAGTGGAGCGCGGTTACCTGTACAGGTGGAGCGGCTTGTCGTCGTCGGTGGAGTAGCGCGGCCGGTAGCTGCGGTCCGACTCACTGCTCCTCGGAGTGGAGTGGAGTGGAGCGCGGTTACCTGTACAGGTGGAGCGGCTTGTCGTCGTCGGTGGAGTAGCGCGGCCGGTAGCTGCGGTCCGACTCACTGCTCCTCGGAGTGGAGTGGAGTGGAGTGGAGCGCGGTTACCTGTACAGGTGGAGCGGCTTGTCGTCGTCGGTGGAGTAGCGCGGCCGGTAGCTGCGGTCCGACTCGTAGTGTCGCGCGGAGGTCGGGCTCGCGTCGGAGCCGCTCGAGTGTGATGATGATGATCCCTCCGTGAACCTCTCCCGCGTCCTGACAACAGTTGCAATATAATGTCATTAACCTTAAGTCAGGAATATAAGGAGATCATTTGGAGGAAAGTCAGAGATATTGAGATCATTTGGAGGAACGTCAGGGATATTGAGATCATTTGGAGGAAAGTCAGGGATATTGAGATCATTTGGAGGAAAGTCAGGGATATTGAGATCATTTGGAGGAAAAGTCAGGGATATTGAGATCATTATTAGAGGCAATTCAGGGATATTGAGGAGATCATTTAGGAGAAAAGTGAGGGATATTGAGCAGATTATTTGGGGGAATTTTTGGGATATTGAGATCGTTAGGAGGAAAGTCAGGAATATTGAGGACATCATTTGGAAGAAAGTCAGGGGGATCGAGGAGATCATCTGGGAGAAGCCAAGGGTATTGAAGAGATATCGTCGATTGTTTGAGATATTATGAGAATAACGTAGAAAATCGTGAAAGTATTTTATTGTTTTTCACAAACATTGGTCATCATCATCATTTATGGTAGCCGGATCTCTTCCGGAGATTCTTCGCACCCCCTGCCCCGCAGTTACCTTTACCAGTACTCTGTGTCTTTACGTTGATGTAATGAAGAGACACAATGAAATATCTCAAAGCACATACCGCTTGGTGGGTAGTGTCGGAGTGCCGTGCCTGCGCCGGCGCTTTGCTCTCCGCCGGCGCCGGCGCCGCGCGCGCGCGTCCGCGTCGCTGCTGTGCGACGAGCGCGCCCGCTTGTAAGAGCGGGACCGAGACTGATGCCTCGCGCTCTGCAATGTTTACATACATAGTAGATTACACACACACCGAGGGCAGGAAAGTAAGAAAGGTATAACAAACATGGTGATTTGAGACATAATTATAATTAAGAGAAACATATCATCTTATTTACTGCCCGAGATTAGTATACTATTTTTTTCCTCGACGGAGGTGGAAAGCGGTAACTTCGTTTATTGTGGGGTCGTTTTTCCTCGACGGAGGTGGAAAGCGGTAACTTCGTTTATTGTGGGGTCGTGCTGCAGACATTGAGCAATTATTTTACAGAAAGAAATAGAAATAGAAATCATTTATTTGCCTCAAATAGGGTACATTGTTACAAATATAGATAGGTGTTATCAAATAGTATATCAGTTAAACGGGCAATTCGAGCTATATATGGCCTGCGTTGTCGTGATTCGCTTCGCGAAATCTTTAAGGATATTAATATTTTAACTGTTTATGGACAGTTTATTTATAAAAACATTTTATATGTAAGAAAAAATTTGTCTTTGTTTCCAAAAAATTGTGATGTCCATAATTACAACACTCGATACAAAAATAAACTGAATTCCCCACACTTTCGGCTTAGTAGGGTCAACACGTCTTTCATGGGTCACTGTATACGCTGTTATAATAAAATCCCCGAGACCATTTTGAATTATTCCGAAAACATTTGTTTAAAACTCAGATCAAAAAAGTCCTCTGTAAAAAAGCATACTATAAACTGGATGATTATTTAAATGACGCTTTTCGTCCGGAGGGGAAAAAATTTACTTAGTTCCCCCTCTCCACTCCCCCTTCGATAACACAAGTAATCTCCACCGACCTGCTGTCCGTCGCTGTACTCCAGCTGCACCTCCTCCTCGACCAGCTCCTGCTCCACCACGGATATGTCGCAGTACTCGCTGGACTCGTCGCTCCCCCCTCCCGCACCCCCTCGCGGCTCCACCCCTCCCCCCGCGTCTATCTCCAGGTGTTGTTCCACGTCGAGGTCGGGCTCCGACTCCGATGGGAGACCGTTCGATGGCGGGATGTAGGTTTCTGGTATTAAATATAAAGAATTACAAATGCGTTCTTACTACGAACTCTGCAAGTGTAAAATTTTAAGACGAGTGTGCGGCAAGTAAGTATATCCCAAAGCTCAAAGTCAAGCCAAAATCTGGAGATAGGAAGACATTTTACCACCGAAGTCTTACCGAAGGTAGTGTTTCCCTTAAAAAATATGGGACTAATCCTATATTTTTGAATTGAATCGCCTGAAAAGATTGTTCAGGATTGCGCAACAAGTAATTAATAATGTTTTTAACTTTGTGACATGTATCTCTAATATTTTCACGCTTCCATTGTTAGCTGAATAGAAGAAACTTTTTATGTACCTACCGCTATTAGGTATGTTACCTATTCATAGCAAATAAATTGTCATAGTCATAGTCATAATAGTTTATTGCTTCATGTGGTTACAAAAGGTGCAATATTTATTTCGTTTTCAAGTATTTTTATAAAAAAAAATTACAATTTAGTAGCAACACTAGCAACTACATCTACAAGTTCGGCGCAGGTGATTTTCACAATATAAAAAAAAACAGAATCTCGGCATGCAAGTTTATAACTCTTCAAGAAAAAAAAAAAACAAAAATCCTTCCTGTATCCTGTATCCAGCTTGAAGTAAAGTTTTGGGACACCATGTATAACAATAAACAAGCTAGTACCGTGTGTCTGCCTGCTGGTGGAGGGGGCTGGCTCGGCGCTGTTGCTGCTGCTCTTACTCTTCTTGCCGACACCCTTACCTGCGAGACGGCATTATATTTAATGTTAACAATCTAGGTACTTGAAAATACACTAACAGACTAGTGGAGTTAAGTTAGTAGTCGACTAACTTGCCTCCACCAATCCAAATGTATGACCCGCTCCCTTTTGATAAAATTTATATTTATTTATTTATTTCCTTTTGGAGAACTTACAGCTAAATACCAGATAGATTTCAACAAAGACAAATTTATGTTCAGATGCTGACAGGTTCCAACAACAATAATATAAACATTTTACAACCATTGGGACGAAATTAAGTATTTCCATGACATGCTAAATCTTGCTCTAAATATTCCAAACTTTTCAGATCTCCTCAATATCCCTGACTTTCCAGACGATCTCCACAATATCCCTCACTTTCCCCTGATAATCTCCTCAATATCCCTGACTTTCCAGACGATCTCCACAATATCCCTGACTTTCCAGACGATCTCCACAATATCCCTGACTTTCCCCTGATAATCTCCTCAATATCCCTAACTTCCCAGACGATCTACTCAATATCCCTGACTATCCAGACGATCTCCCCAACATCCCGAACTTCTCAAAGTGATCCCCACAATATCCCTGACTGTTCTGTAAGTGTGTACCCTACAATAAACAAGACGTACCCTTCCTGTGGGAGCTGAGCGGCGTGTAGTCGTCGGAGTGCGCGTGCACTCGCCGCGAGGTGGCCGCGAGGGTCTCCGAGTCGGAGCTGCCGCTTGGGACCTCCGCTGGGGCCGATATAGCCGCCGCCGCTGTTGTACAGTGGTTACATGCAATACAGTATATTGTGACCCTTTTGTCCTCTCCGGGGTTGTAATAGGCCCCAAAACAAACAAAACATTTTAAAGCAAACATAAAGGGTACATATGGCAGGAATGGCTCATTCTTTCGGGCGTTTCCACACCCTCTTTTTAGGGTGCTTTAGTCAAAGAAGCAACCCTTATACTTTCGTCTATTTTGTTTGTCGATCTTTATGCACTGCGCCAATTACTTGCCATAATGTCATGAATTGAAATCAATATTAGCCCTGGTGAGCACCATTGCGGCGAGCCGCGTGACTGTTTTCGTTCACAAAAAATGTTCCTGTTCCTTTATTTGTTTATCAATTCGAATGCAGTTTTTTTTCAGTAACTGGAATAGCTGAGCTATTAGAATGAAACACAAAATTTTACTACACATCCACTTATGAGTACAAAAACTCAAGATGAAAAAAAGCGGCATTATTCCATACAAAAAAAGCTTTTTCAAAATGGATTCCTATGAGCCGGGCATTGGCTCTCTCCCATTGGTTCATATATCGTTGGAAAGGGAATATTATAAGGTCTTATATCCGTAGAACATTCCAAAGATAAATAAAGGCTTCCGCACATTGCAGCGATATCGCGACACCTTACACACTGCAGCGATTCCGCGATTTGCGTCACGCATGCGCTCTTCACTGAATGTAGTAGAAAGAGATTGCGTCAGGTTGCGATAATATCGCGGCAGTGTGTGGGATCGAGCGCGTCCCCATACAAAATGTACCGAGAACAATTATCGCAAAATCACAGCAATAATATCGCTCGATATTATCGCTGCAATGAGCGGAGGCCTTAAACCATCGTTTCGAGCACAAAAGATTCAATTTAGGATAAATTTACGATGGGGTGGCTCCCTGGAACGATCGCGTTCCAGAGAGACAAATAATTCAGAAATGCACTCTCTAAGTACTAAGTAACCTATTATAGGGGTGTCCAACACGCTCTTGGCCGGTATTTACTTCTTTGACTTTTTTTACTTCTTAAATAAAATAAAGGTTTAAGACAATGGCTGCCTTTTTTTCTTTATGGATAGGCTAAGGAATCGTACACCATTTCAGACGTAATTAGTAACGTACCGTGTCGTACGGCGCGGCGAGCCTGGCGAGCGGCTCGTCTGGTGCGGCGCGCGGCTCGCGAGGCGCCGGGCGAGGGGGAGGGGGACGGCCGGGGGGAGGGCGAGGGGGAGGGTTCCACTCTCGACCACACCGACTCGAACAGCGACGACAGGCGCACCGTCATCGAGTAGATCTGTGTGACAAACGTACATCATGACATTCTATATTTTATTTATTTGTAAGAGAACAAAACAATAGACACAATGAACACCTTGAAATAGACTCAAGTAAGCGGCTCCAATACTAGGCAGGTGTTGCAGTAACAACCCGAAACTGTACAGGGTCCAACTTAATATGCTAACACTTTTTAAGGGGATGATCAGACCGTCAAATTGAACAACTTTCTCTATGGGACCAACATCGAAATCGCGAAAAAAAACCGCTGTCCCATACATTTGGCTCGGGTCTACGAATAAGATTTGCAGTTTTGTATGGAGCGGCAGATTTTTTTTTCGGAATTTCGATTTTGGTCCCATAGAGAAAGTTGTTTAGTTTGATGGTCTTTAATCATCCCCTTAAAAAAGTGTATGTAAGTGACAGCCTAGCAAATACTGAAACGGTGAACTCAGACCATCAAACTGAACAACTTTCACTATGGAGCCTACCTCAGGAAAACGTCCCATACAAAACTGCTGTACCAACCCGACTAAAATGTATGGGACATCAGATTTTTTTTCGCGTTTCCTGAGGTAGGCTCCATAGTGAAAGTTGTTCAGTTTGATGGTCTGAGTTCACCGTTTCAGTATTTGCTAGGCTGTGACTTACACCCTGTATAATATATCGAACAAAGATGTAGGCAAATGAATGTATGAATAAAATCAAACAAAAACAACAGATGGATCAAAACGTTTGACAGCGTGCAATAGTTACCTTGGCCGTGTCCTGTGACGGCAGGCGTGCAACAAACAAACATACACACACATTAATATACATATACATATATAAACAACACTTCGTGCACTACTACACACACATGCTGATAGAATTAAACTAACCAAAACTATAAAATACATATTTGTAAACTCTCTGATTGTCACTATGTAACTCGATAACGAGACGGTTTAAGAGCATTTCTGAGCAACTGAGTCAAGTTGCAGAAATGCTCATTAAAGTTAATCCTTCATTAAATTTCTTACTAGCTTTTACTACGTCTACGCGTTTACAAGACGAAAGAAACAGCATTTATTTAATGGATTAACTTTAATGAGCGAGACTTTTTGTCTTACACCCAATTGCAGAAACGCTAATTAAAGTTAATCCTCCATTAAATCTCTTGCTAGCTTTTACTACGTCAACAAGACAAAAAGTGATAGCAAGAGATTATTGGAGCGCTAGTACGAAGAAATGCTACACTAAAGTGGCATTGTTCGAGGCACAGAACCGATGGCCGATGAGGCCGAAGAGTTCTCTTGTAACGACCGCGTACCAGAAAGAACAGCGTGGGTCGACAGTGAGACTCCACAAGGTGGACCGATGACCTGCGGTGTGCGTCCCGAATTGACAACATTTCATTTTAAGAAAGGTACCAAAATAAGAAAACCATTTGGAGATTATGTGATTCAAAGCTTATATCAAAATTATAAGATTTTTCTATCCATTATTTCTCGAGTTATTTGAAAAATACTGAAAAATATAATATAGGTTGAATGAGATTTTATTCCTTTGCCTGCTTGGCTTTTCTATTGTATTTGACAGTTTTTATTTTTAATTTCATTGAGGCCAAGGTATCTTAGCCATAAAGCCTACGTTTTTCAGAAAATTCAAAAGTAAATTAAAAATAGAAATATCAATCAACAAATAAAATCGAACAAAT
This sequence comes from Agonopterix heracliana, assembly GCA_963693445.1. Taxonomy (NCBI): domain Eukaryota; kingdom Metazoa; phylum Arthropoda; class Insecta; order Lepidoptera; family Depressariidae; genus Agonopterix; species Agonopterix heracliana. The sequence goes on along the minus strand of OY856333.1, from coordinate 207,739 downwards.
ATGTATCTCTTATTTTTTAACCTACTTATTTTTATATTTTTCATTAAAAACAGGTGGTTAAAAAAAAGAAATGTCAATTACGCCGACAGTGCTGTGAGCGCGATAAATGTCGCTCCGAATTGATTTGAGCGCGACCATAATCGAAAACGTGACGTCATTCATGACGTCATCAGTGCTCACGGTTCGTAGCGTTATCACTGTGAGCGAGTTGTCAAAAGTGACGTTTGACAGTTTTGTTGTCGTAAATTTTTGGTTTGTTTAGGTCTCGATTTAGGTTTGTTTAGGTCTCGATTTAGGTTTCTTTAGTAGTATTGGTTTTGATAGTAACGGTTAGTGACGTAGAAAATAATAGAAATATTTGAATGTTGTGATGTGAACGTTGTGACCGCGATATCTAGCGTTCTGAATTGGTAGAACGATATCAGCGCTGTCGGCGCGCTAACGCAAATGGAACGGGTGTTAGTGATGTAATCGCTCACAGCGATATTGTTATGAATCGGAACGTACCGCTGGTGAAGGCGGCGGGAACACGTTGGATGAGGGCAGCGCAGGACCGGTCGTTATGGCGATCCTTGGGGAAGGCCTGTGTCCAGCATTGGACGTTTATGGGCCGAGATGATGATGATGGTGAGACTAGTGCACTCACCCGACTGCGCTTGTTGGTGTTGTAGAGGCGGCTGTTGGTGAAGACGAGGCGCACGTCGGCGGCGAACTGCCGCGCTGAGGTGTAGTGGCCGGAGTCCAGCCGCTGCTGCACCGTGCCGAGGTCCATGGGCGATGACACCACCACGTGGTAGTCTGTGGGGCAGGGCGTTGGTTAGATAGAGCGGTGTTTGTCTACAAGATGTTACAAAAATACAAATAAACATTTAAGGGGATGGTTTAGACCATCAAACTGAACAACTTTCTCTATGGCACCAACATCGAAATCGCGAAATAAAATTCCGCTGTCCCATACATTTGGCTCGAGTAGGTTTGCAGTTTTGTATGAAAGGGCTGATTTTTTTTCTCGATTTCGATGTTGGTCCCATAGAGAAAGTTGATCAGTTTGATGGTCTGATCATCCCCTTAAAAAAGTGTCAGCATATTAAAAAGGACCCTGTATGTGTAGGGTTGACTTAGCACACATCGTATGAACATCATATACATTTCGTTACTTTTTACCCGACTGCGACAGAAGGAGGGTTATGTTTTTCGAGTGTATGTATGTATGTATGTATGTATGTATGTATGTATGTATGTTTGTATGTCTATTTCTTTGGCACGCGCTACAGCCTAAACGGCTTGATGGATTTTAACGTATGAGGTGTCGTTAGATTCGTAAAAATCGTGAGAGTGACATAGGGTACATTATTTCAATATGGCGTATGCGAATTAAAAAAGAGAGGGGGGAGAATCAAATTTTTTTCGTAAAAAAATACAATATGGGTATCAAATGAAAGCTGGTGAAGAGCAGATTCCAAATATATATATATTATAGTATTTTTATGCAACCATTTTGACACAAGACTAAAAAGTATGAAATAAACTAAATTATTTAGAAAAACAAAAAACCCGACTGCATAAAAAACTATTAACTGAAAAGATAAAAACAAGCTCCTTAAATCAGCTATAATAACTTTGTTTGAGCAAATTAATACAATTTGAATGTTATTACTTATTAGGTAGGTAGGTATTGCAGGCGGGGACAAACCAATAACCAACAAATAGGTCATTTTTCTTTGTCCCCGTTTGCGATACCTACCTACCTAATAAGTAATAACATTCAAATTGTATTAATTTGCTCAAACAAAGTTATTATAGCTGATTTAAGGAGCTTGTTTTTATCTTTTCAGTTAATAGTTTTTTATGCAGTCGGGTTTTTTGTTTTTCTAAATAATTTATTAATGTTCGTTCTGTTATTAAAAAACGTATTTGAGCTAAAGAATTACTGAAAATTTTCAACGTTCTTTATGCACTGAAAAAACTCAATTTTATGTAGTCAAATCCAGCGGGTGCGCGCCTGACTGCATTCCCTCGCTCGGCTTCCCTCAAGTTTCCCAGAGAGTGTGAGGGGAGGTGGGGTATCTGAAGTCTATCTTTATGACTATTACGTTCTGTAACAGAAATATAAACGACGAGTATGTAGGCAGTAGGACTCACCGGGCGCCTGCTCCATGGCGACGGGTCTCTGGAAGGGCTCGGTGACCAGCTGTCTCACAACACAAGTATGTAGGCAGTAGGACTCACCGGGCGCCTGCTCCATGGCGACGGGTCTCTGGAAGGGCTCGGTGACCAGCTGTCTCACAACACAAGTATGTAGGCAGTAGGACTCACCGGGCGCCTGCTCCATGGCGACGGGTCTCTGGAAGGGCTCGGTGACCAGCTGTCTCACAACACAAGTATGTAGGCAGTAGGACTCACCGGGCGCCTGCTCCATGGCGACGGGTCTCTGGAAGGGCTCGGCGTCGGGCGAGGTGACCAGCTGTCTCAGTGCCCGCGCACAAACTGTTCGCCACAACGTAGAGCCGCGTCTACGCGTCGCACCGCCGCGAGACTGTGGAGACACGATAAAGATAAGATAAATATTCTTTATTTACACACCAAAATACACAAAAAACAACAACAAGAAGGGTACTAAAGGCGGCCTGATAAGGCCTAAAAGTGATTTCTTCCAGACTACCAGTGGATGGAAGAAGTCTTACATGAGATTTAAATGCTATGGCGGAGACAAACAGGGGATACTGTGTTTTTAACTGAAACAGTATGGGAAAATCCGAAATGATAAGAGATACAGGGAAACTGTCGTAGGAAACGTTTCACCCATTTTGTTTCAAATATTATTGATTATAAATATGTAACAGTCATTTTGTGCTTTTTCGAATCTAATTAAAGATTGAAAAATTAAGTCTCGGGCGGGACTAGAACCCGCACTCTTCCAAACCGAGAATTACGTTATCCAATTGCGCCATCGAGCCCACAACCCTGAGATATATCAGCTGAAAGTAACTACGGATATTAAAACTGCAACAACCGCTTATTATTCGTATGCACACGCCTGGCTTCAATACGGCATAATCCTCTGGGGAAATAGTACCACGATCACAAATCTATTCAGACTCCAAAAAAAATGCGTCCGTATAATCGCGAATATAGAAACTCTAGAAAGCTGCAAACCGTATTTTATTAAATACAAAACATTAACGCTCACAACGTTATACATGGAGATTTCTAACTTTGTAAAAAATAATATTAACATGTTTCCACTCTACTCTCGGCCAACCAATTTACGACCTCAAAGTAGACTTGCTCTTCCAAAATCAAAACTACATATTTTTCACTACGGACCATTCTCAATGTGTGTAAAAATATATAATAACATCCCAAAAAATATCCAAAATGAAAATAACCCTAATAAATTCAAACGTCAATTAAAGGATTTGCTAATTAACAAAAGTTATTACTCGCTGCAAGAGTTTTTCCAGGAATCTAATTGAGAATCAAACCATTATCTGTAATGCATGTTTTGAGAAATAAATGTTTTTGTATTGTTTGATAAACTAGGTACTAAATACAATGAAATTGTAATGTTAAAATTGGTTATTTGCTGTGCCCTCACAGGGTTCATGTCAGGAACTTGTAAAATATTTTTAGGAACATCTTGTAAAGCACATGAAAAAGCAATAAATATTGATTGATCGAAATCTAAATAAATAAAAGTTTTTTATTTGTCTCAAAACAGCAATACACAAAATTACACAAGAAACAGCAAAATATATCGTCGTCATATTTTGATTATAGCAGAGTTTCTTACAGTTTCTTCTCCATAGCAGTTTCACTTTCGAAACGGTATTGAATGTTTTGTGTTGTGAGTGGTCGCTGTTTATACTGGTTTACACACAATATAAATATATATATCTATTGCGTCCCACTTTATTTGTTTGATAGCTTATGATAATTTGTGCAGACAAAGTCGCGGATAAACTAAAGTATAATATAGCACGTACGATGGTCGCCGAGGTCGCCAGCGGCTCGTCGTCCGACGACCTGTAGCTGGCGGCCAGCTCGTGGTACTTGCCGACCACGTCCACGTCGCGCCAGTTACTGTAACACACACACATACGGTGTAAATTGTATATAACTGCACTGCGGATAACTTCAGCATGTATTCTGCTCATCAAACTGAACAACTTTCTCTATGGAGCCAACACCGAGGAAAAATTAAATAAGCTTCTGTCCCATACAAAACTGCAGAACAGTACCGGCTCGACAGCACATTTTTTTTTCCGATGTTGGTTCCATAGGTTAAATTGTTTAGTTTGATGGTCTGAACCCCCTTAAGTATTACTATTAAAACAGCCTGTTTTGTTTACATTCGTTATTTACGTCGGAGATAGTCAAGTTTCACAGTGGTCACCACTGACATAATACTCTAGCGATAGACAAGCTCGTTCAAACAAACAACATGTCACACAAAACAACACAAAATGAGACATTGCGGTCTGTCTCGAACCATGTCTTGTCTCTGTCTTGAACTCGGGAACATCAATCAGGTGCGGGCACCGCATTCAAGTGAAATATGTTGCTTCTATGAAAGGGCCTGTCTATCGCTAGAGTGTAAATCAATGGTGGTCACGGTCTGCTAGAGAACTTCGCCGCGCGCCGCCTGAATCGTCGTCATATTTTGATGATAGCAGAGTTTCTTACAGTTTCTTCTCCATAGCAGTTTCACTTTCGAAGCAGTAGTAAATGTTTTGTGTTGTGAGTGGTCGCTGTTTATACTGGTTTACACACAAGTTACAGTGTGTGTATGGGGGGGGGGGGGGGGGGAAGGGTATGTAGATAGTAACCTGATGATGCAGAGCAGCAGGTCGGTGACCAGCCTGGCTTGCCGCACGATGGGTGAGTGCAGTTCGTTGAACTGCTCCGCGTTGCTCGCTAAGTACCGCACGTCGAACTGCGCCGCCGCGGTGCGTCGGTAGAACTGCAATCATCATCATCACCTTATAGAAGGGGTTCACTTCAATACGTTTCATACTACGTAATCTAAACTATGATGCATATAGTAGATAACACATCGAGGACAGGAAAGTAAGAATTAAAGGTCTCAGAACTCTGTAATTGTTCTCATGCCACAAACATGTGAGCTGAAGCTTTCTTATTTACTGCCCGAGGTTAGTACCAATACTATTTTTCTCATCGACGGAGGTGGAAAGCGACAACTTCGTTTAGCGCAGCGGGACGAAAATTGTCGCTTTCCGTCCGGAGGGGAGAAAAAACTGTAAAAAGTGTCTCTGTTGACGATATTTCAAAGAACAAAATTACGATATGGTTTCTAGGTGTACCTGACACCAAATAAATTTTTGTTTGTCTGTCTGTTCGAGCATCACGCAAAAACTACTGAACCGATTTTGGCGAAACTTTTTTGTTTGATAGCTTATATGATCTAACTTAAAATCTGTTATACAATTTGTGCGGACGAAGTCACGGGTAAACTCTAATTAATGAAATGGCGAATTATTAGGCATGTTTTTTATGTGATGTACTCACCAGGTTGTCGAACCTGGCGCGTATGGTCGCCAGGTCGATCGGGTAGGGCACCAGCATCGCGTAGGAGGGGTACTGCTGGAGGTCCACCGGCGCCACGAACGGCTCCGCGGCCGACAGCGACATCACCTGCAGATAGTAGTTTGTGACATGTACGAAGTACGTACATCAATTCGGTATGTCAAGTTTTTTTTTGGAGGGTTGAATCGAAAACCATTTCGAGATAATTGTCTCAATAATCATATTTTCTATGTCAGAGATTTTAAAATGAAAGGATTACAGATATTTTTAATAAAATAACGTTGTTTTTCGGTACGTGCAGTGACGTCACTGGCATACCTGTGAACTCCTTAGATAAAATTAACTTATAATAACCGGCCATTAAGAAAAAGAAATACATTCGCAATGTCAGAATTTGACATTTGATGTTGCCGTATCTGTTTCCAGCATAGAGTTAGAAAGAGGAGGCAGGTTCAATTTTTTTTAAATATAGCATGTAGATAGTTTTTCTCCATGGAGTTCGAATTATTTTTTCTTCACCATTTTTGCAAAATAATTTAATAATTAAATTTATATTGATAAACTCGATGAATTGCAATAAAAATAAAATAGGTGTCTTAAAATTTTTTACGGATAGAAGACATAATTATTATGTCTTCTATCCGTAAAAAATATAAAAATGAAGACCAAAAAAAACTTGACATACCGAATTATCGAGGTCAGTCGATAGATGTTATTTCGCAGCACCTAGCTCAGCAGTTGAACATTGAACGCGGACATCATGCGACCTCGATAGAAGTGCATCGTACATAGGGCGCTAACATTACCTTTTAAGAGCATTTACAATATCAAAGCAGTGTTTGAATATACGTCGATACAACAGCATCTCTCAGCCGTTTCATTCCTGTCGGCCGTATCCGACTTCAGCACTCACATCATAGCAAGCATTTAGCATCGTAGCATCATAGCATTTGGAATTTATGTACGATTTGTAACACCACTGGCTTTTCGGTGAAGGAAAACATCGTGAGGAAACCTGCATGCTCCATTTTCGAGGCATGTATTGTACCCACTGTCCATTATAAGTGGCGACGGGCTCACTCCCCGTCACACTGGACAGAGTTTCGGTACTACTGGTGAAACGTGGATGTTTCTGAGGTTTCAGAATATCTCTGACTACCCCCTCGGGGAATATAGTCGTGAGCATATGCTTATGCATCATAGCATATCATTAGCATTATCCTTAGCATAGCATACAAGCATTATCATTAAGGGCCGGCACTACCTACGGCCCGTTTGACATATCTGTCAAAAGAAAAAGACCGGTGGCCGACAACACTCAACCCTATCTTATAAGATTAATGAACAAATCAATTTGATAGCTTTTGGTAATAAATTTCTTGCAAAAAACTTGGTCGGCTGCAGCGCGCGGCGCAGCTTGGCTGGCACGTTTACTGGTGTGAAGAAAAAAGAGAACCCTACCTGGTGACACAACATTTTACCTCGTTGAATTAAAGGACGTTGGTCTAGAGGCCAATTAGTAAGGCCTAAAAAGTCTGGTCGGCCGATCCTATCCTGGCAGGTTCGTAGGTCCGACCGAATTTAGGGTACCTACTACCCGGAAGGCAGATTTTACCACATTAAATTAATGTTGAATGTTTCGTTGTGCGTGGCAATACTCCTGCAGCATCTGGATTTGAGAGCCGTAGGTCGAAATTGACATTTACAGCAACAGTACAGTACCGTGATGGACCTATGTGACTGATCAAAGATCACCCCTGGTGGTAGGATAGGATGGGTCCCAACTAATTAGATCACAGTATAACTAAGGCTTAAAAAAACTTAAAATTATTATAACAGAACAAATTAAAACTTATAACAGAATAATGAAATTATTATAAGTTTAATATTATTGGTATTAGCAAACTAAGGGTTTGTAATCTTTTATCATCATCAGATATAATATTTTAAGCACGGAATAAAAGTTTATTTTGCAGTAACTGGAACGATTGCCTTCAAAAACATTTGCGCAAAAGGACATCAGTGTTACCACTTTTAGTAGATTTATTCTTTATTGGTAGATTTACGGCAAAATTGTTTAGTAGATTTTAGTAGAAATTTAGAATTCGAAAATTTTAATGTATTTAAAAATGCAAGGATTCAGGCTAATAAAATCTAAGCTGGCAATACAAACGGCTGAGAAAACGATTGCAGGGTTTGCAAGTTTTCCGGAACTTCTAGTACATCATCATCATAATCATCAGCCTATATACGTCCCACTGCAGGGCACAGGCCTACCTTCTAGGAGGGTGTTTGGGCGTTAGTCCACCACGCGTGCCCAATGCGGATTGGTAGACTTCACATATACATCAGAATTTCTTCGTCTGCATATGCAGGTTTACTCACGATGTTTTTGTTCACCATTTGAGAGCATTCGATAATACGTACATAAGTTATAAAAACTCATTGGTACGTGGCATGTTGTCCGTGCGGATTCGAACTCGGACCTCTTGATTGAGAGTCCATACCTCTCCGCAACGCTCCACCGGAACTCACTTCTAGTACAGCAAATATTTAATCATATCGCCTAATGTTGTTTTTTTTACAAAAGAGGGCTTCTGAGCAGAGTTGGAATTTTGGTATCTAGCACTTTTAATATGTCAAAGGGATTGCATGTTTATCGACTATAATGTCGATAATACGGGTATATTTTATATCACTGCGGATAACTTCAGCATGTATCGAACCTCAAAATAACGAAAATAAATTAGCTGTCCCATACATTTGAGTCGAATATGTAGGTACCTACTGCAGTTTTGTATAGGACATCTGATTTTTTTTTGCTCTTTTGAAGTTGGCTCCATAGTAAAAGTTGTTCAGTTTGATGAGTAGAATACATGCTGGAGTTATCTGCAGTGATAAAAAATTACCCGTATATCGACACAATCGAAAGTCGATAAACGTGCAATCCCTTTGACATATTAAAAGTGCCACCAAAATTTCGGACTCTGCTTATGAGACACAGAAAACTGTACTAAATTTAAACTTGCATAGGGACGACCTAATTTAATATTTATTTGAAAATTGAAGCATCCATGTAACAAAGTGATGAAAACCAATAAAAATTATACAAAAATGCGAAAATGACATGTGTAATTTTGAGCGTTTAGATAAAATTGATAATATTTTGTTCAAAAACGTGTTTTATATTAAATTTTAACCCTGTAACGACATACATATTATTTGGTAGAATTTAAGTAGAATCTGAAACAGGACTGGTAGTTTTTGGTAGATTTCAGCAGTAATTTTGGTCACGCTGAAGGACATTGTGCGACACAAGAACATATACCTATAGGTGTTACTTAGTGGCTAAAGTGGGTACATGAACCCTGAAAGGGCACAGCAATATTATCGAGAAGTAATTTTAAAGATAAAAAAAAATTTGTACAATTTCAATAGTTCTTTAGGTTCTTTTGGTAGTTTAGTTTTTTTTAGTTTTTGGTTATTTTGGTAATTTTTGGTAGAGTTTAGTAATTATATTTTGTAGTTTCTGGTTTTTTGGTTAGTTTGGTAGTTTTTCGTTGTTTCTGGTTATTTTGGTAGATTTTCGTAGTTTTTGGTTATCTTGGTAGATTTTTATACTTTTTGGTAATATTTGATAGAAGAATGAAAATTACCAAAACTACCATAAAAAACAAAAGAGTTCTTGACGGCTTGGCTACGGGGTGGGTCTGATGACATAAATAAAATATTTGTTTTGCAAAAGAGGTGCATTCGAATCGTAAGCGGAATTCAGTCAGTAAGGGTGTCATGCCTATCCTTGTTTACCAACTTTAAATTACTCACTGTGACAGCTTTGTATATCCTCGATCTGTGCAAAATCGTGAGACGATACCCCGTAGTATTCCGTAGCAAGAGATTAAATGTAACTCGCAAAAATGAGCTACTGGTACCAAATTACCCACTAGCATCGATGCAAAGGACTACAAAATAAAGTCGAATACTGTTCTTGTGTATAATAAAATACCAGATGACATTAAAGCCGACAAGAAATTTCTGAAGAAGGTTAAAGAATTACTAATCTAACAGTGTCCCTATAACTTTAATTAGTTTCTTTAGTATAAGTAAACAAACAGGCATCAATCTGAGTAGAAAAAAATGTGTTGCAGACCGATTATTTGTACCTCAATAGGTTATTATAATTTTTAACTAATCACATTGAACTGATTTCATAACATTTAACAAATTTTATTGTAGTAGTGAAAGGTGGTAGTTAAGTTATTGTCTGGCACCTATTGTTTAAATCTGTTATTTTTAATTTTAATAAATTATATTGTAGTGTGACTAATAGGTACTCTGTACTTAAGTACCATAAAGTTATTATACCTTACACGAATAGAGTCAGTGACATGAGTTGTCAAATGAAACAGTTTTTTGATGTTTTTTAGAGACTATTCGCAGGCAAAAATTCTAATACTGTCTATAATTCTGAGTCTAACGTAAAATCGTGGATAAATTAATGAAGTAGTGTCAGTATATTTCACAAAATTATCTACGATTTCACTTTAGATTCCCAATTATTCACGAAAACCGAATTTTAAAAATTGATTAGTGACTAAAAACGGTTCTATTGATTCGCGTCACGTATCTCTTTCTATTATACAGTGGTGCCGCTAGGTACATCTCGCTCTCTCAGCTGTATGTTCCTCTATTCCTTCCTACCTCTATGGTACTTACCATCTGTCCCTTATGTACCTACCTACAATTTAAGGTAAATAAATGAAATGAAATGAGATGAACCAAAAAGTACCAAATTAACCATAAACTACCAAAAAGTACGAAAAATTACCAAAATAACAATAATCTACCAAAATTCTGTCATGCAAATGACTTTCGAAGTCAATTGTTTGAGTTACCTACTTCCGTACAGAATTCACTCTTATTCCATTCTTATTTAAAACGTATCTGACGATGATGATGATTTCAGATTATAAATCCTTAGTTTGCTAGTAACAATAGTAATAAACTTACAGTTATTCTGTTATAATAATGGGGACAAAAATTAACGAGTAATAGTCGACCAATTTATAAACATATCGTGACGGGCAACTACGGAACCCTACATTGCATGTGGCCCGACACCCACTTGCCCGGTTTTTTATAAGTTACTTTGCCTACTTTAGCTAAAAATTGATTTGTTCATTAATCTTCTAAGACAGGGTTGGGTGTTGCCGGTCACCGGTCTATTCGCAATGATTTCGAACGATTGACGGCCCATAGTAATTTGTATGAAGAAAACGTCCAAAAAAATATGTGATTTTTGGTAACAAATTGCAAAAAAACTAGAGTCGTATCGAAAAACTGATTTGTTTAAAGTGTTCTTTGATGTTTTGCCATTGATTAGAAATATATTTTGTTGTTTTATTTTGTTTCACTAAATCACAGGACTCGGAACGCGGCAGTGCTATTCTAGAGTTTTTCATGAAATTCTCGATTACTTTCTGATGTAACTACACAATTTTACTGAAATTGTTTTTGTTCATCTTGTACTTCATCTTTTAAAGAAGCGATGGTATTAATTTTGATTCTAAATATAGCTATTTACTATCCTCAAAAGTCGGAACGCCGAACCCTGTTTGGCCCGATTAGGGTAGTGCCGACCCTTAATGTGATAGCTAAATCATACTAGCTCTCACATAATTTTTAGCAAATAGCATTAAACTGTAACGAAGTGTCCCTGTAGCGGGGTTGCCAGAGAGTTGCGCTAACATGAAGAAAAAACAGGTCAAGTGCGAGGCGGGCTACTTACGCACTGAGGGTTCCGTACAGGGTTCAAAGTGATAATTATCATTGATAATTATCACGATAATTATTATGATAATTATTTTGATAATTATACGTTGATAATTATCTTGATAATTATACGTTGATAATTATCTTGATAATTATAAAATTAATTGAAAAATCAAAAAGCTTGCGTAAGCAATGTCAGGCCATGTATATCTGATCATGATCCGTGAAAAAAGATGCTCACAATCACAACATAATTTTTCTCACTGTTTTCTGTCGTTTTTCTCAATTATTTGTTATTAATTGTGATGAGAAACGAAAATGTCGAAGACCATGAGCTGGTTGGTCTGGATAAGAGTGTATTAAAACAAAAACAGCAATTTTAGAACTTTTAGTTAGAAATTTTACTCAAAATTAAGAATCGGCTTGGATAATTATCCGATAATTATCAATGATAATTATCAAAGAAAATAATTATCTTGATAATTTCGAACCCTAGTTCCGTACCACACCACCGCACAACAATATCAAAGCCTGACCAGAAATATAAAAAACCTGGTTTGGGGGCGCTGCGATCGACTATACTTTAATGTCACTGTTCAGAGTACAACAAATATTTCCAATGATTTTCTGCAACATGGCGAGCTTTTTCATATTTCTGGTCGGGCTTTAAGACGTAATAGTAGGTGGAAATACCTCGGAGGCATCTTTTATTTTTCATTTTACGACTAGATTTATACCATTTACCGAAACTAAAGTCATACCTCAGTATTTTTGGATTTGGAGTTTCATCTAGTGAAATCATCAACTGAATACACGATTGGAATTACTTCACTCGATAGAAAATCGTCACAAAGATGACGTATTTTCATGCATTTTTAAACATTTTTCTCGTTTTATTAGAACTTAAAATAGTTTCCGATCGTTGGTATTTATACTCACATATTCACCATTAGTTTAACTAGTGCAATCATAAATAAAATCTAGAAAAAGTACTTTGGTTAGTTGTTTTTAATCGAAAATACGGCTCACGCACACACTTTTCGGAGCGCTCGGCAATCGCGTTTCTCATAGAAAATATTCGTCGGGACCTATGGCCCCTTAGTAAAGTGTTGTTTTGTCCTTGACCTTTAGCGCGAGACCGAATCACACTTGGCCGGAGGCGATGGCCCTACAGTACAGTAAACAGGCTGACGATGATACTCACGGCTCCGATGTGGTGCGCGATGGCCCTGCAGGCGGCGGCGCGGTCCCCCCGGTACAGTACAGTACAGTACAGTACAGTACAGTACAGTAGACAGGCTGACGATGATACTCACGGCTCCGATGTGGTGCGCGATGGCCCTGCAGGCGGCGGCGCGGTCCCCCCGGTACAGTACAGTACAGTACAGTACAGTACAGTACAGTAGACAGGCTGACGATGATACTCACGGCTCCGATGTGGTGCGCGATGGCCCTGCAGGCGGCGGCGCGGTCCCCCCGGTACAGTACAGTACAGTACAGTACAGTACAGTACAGTAGACAGGCTGACGATGATACTCACGGCTCCGATGTGGTGCGCGATGGCCCTGCAGGCGGCGGCGCGGTCCCCCCGGTACAGTACAGTACAGTACAGTACAGTACAGTACAGTAGACAGGCTGACGATGATACTCACGGCTCCGATGTGGTGCGCGATGGCCCTGCAGGCGGCGGCGCGGTCCCCCCGGTACAGTACAGTACAGTACAGTACAGTACAGTACAGTAGACAGGCTGACGATGATACTCACGGCTCCGATGTGGTGCGCGATGGCCCTGCAGGCGGCGGCGCGGTCCCCCCGGTACAGTACAGTACAGTACAGTACAGTACAGTACAGTAGACAGGCTGACGATGATACTCACGGCTCCGATGTGGTGCGCGATGGCCCTGCAGGCGGCGGCGCGGTCCCCCCGGTACAGTACAGTACAGTACAGTACAGTACAGTACAGTAGACAGGCTGACGATGATACTCACGGCTCCGATGTGGTGCGCGATGGCCCTGCAGGCGGCGGCGCGGTCCCCCCGGTACAGTACAGTACAGTACAGTAGACAGGCTGACGATGATACTCACGGCTCCGATGTGGTGCGCGATGGCCCTGCAGGCGGCGGCGCGGTCCCCCCGGTACAGTACAGTACAGTACAGTACAGTACAGTACAGTACAGTAGACAGGCTGACGATGATACTCACGGCTCCGATGTGGTGCGCGATGGCCCTGCAGGCGGCGGCGCGGTCCCCCCGGTACAGTACAGTACAGTACAGTACAGTACAGTACAGTAGACAGGCTGACGATGATACTCACGGCTCCGATGTGGTGCGCGATGGCCCTGCAGGCGGCGGCGCGGTCCCCCCGGTACAGTACAGTACAGTACAGTACAGTACAGTACAGTACAGTAGACAGGCTGACGATGATACTCACGGCTCCGATGTGGTGCGCGATGGCCCTGCAGGCGGCGGCGCGGTCCCCCCGGTACAGTACAGTACAGTACAGTACAGTACAGTAGACAGGCTGACGATGATACTCACGGCTCCGATGTGGTGCGCGATGGCCCTGCAGGCGGCGGCGCGGTCCCCCCGGTACAGTACAGTACAGTACAGTACAGTACAGTACAGTAGACAGGCTGACGATGATACTCACGGCTCCGATGTGGTGCGCGATGGCCCTGCAGGCGGCGGCGCGGTCCCCCCGGTACAGTACAGTACAGTACAGTACAGTACAGTACAGTAGACAGGCTGACGATGATACTCACGGCTCCGATGTGGTGCGCGATGGCCCTGCAGGCGGCGGCGCGGTCCCCCCGGTACAGTACAGTACAGTACAGTACAGTACAGTACAGTAGACAGGCTGACGATGATACTCACGGCTCCGATGTGGTGCGCGATGGCCCTGCAGGCGGCGGCGCGGTCCCCCCGGTACAGTACAGTACAGTACAGTACAGTACAGTACAGTAGACAGGCTGACGATGATACTCACGGCTCCGATGTGGTGCGCGATGGCCCTGCAGGCGGCGGCGCGGTCCCCCCGGTACAGTACAGTACAGTACAGTACAGTACAGTACAGTAGACAGGCTGACGATGATACTCACGGCTCCGATGTGGTGCGCGATGGCCCTGCAGGCGGCGGCGCGGTCCCCCCGGTACAGTACAGTACAGTACAGTACAGTAGACAGGCTGACGATGATACTCACGGCTCCGATGTGGTGCGCGATGGCCCTGCAGGCGGCGGCGCGGTCCCCCCGGTACAGTACAGTACAGTACAGTACAGTACAGTACAGTAGACAGGCTGACGATGATACTCACGGCTCCGATGTGGTGCGCGATGGCCCTGCAGGCGGCGGCGCGGTCCCCCCGGTACAGTACAGTACAGTACAGTACAGTACAGTACAGTACAGTAGACAGGCTGACGATGATACTCACGGCTCCGATGTGGTGCGCGATGGCCCTGCAGGCGGCGGCGCGGTCCCCCCGGTACAGTACAGTACAGTACAGTACAGTACAGTACAGTACAGTAGACAGGCTGACGATGATACTCACGGCTCCGATGTGGTGCGCGATGGCCCTGCAGGCGGCGGCGCGGTCCCCCCGGTACAGTACAGTACAGTACAGTACAGTACAGTACAGTACAGTACAGTACAGTAGACAGGCTGACGATGATACTCACGGCTCCGATGTGGTGCGCGATGGCCCTGCAGGCGGCGGCGCGGTCCCCCCGGTACAGTACAGTACAGTACAGTACAGTACAGTACAGTACAGTAGACAGGCTGACGATGATACTCACGGCTCCGATGTGGTGCGCGATGGCCCTGCAGGCGGCGGCGCGGTCCCCCCGGGGGGGCCACTCGGCGGGGGAGGCTCGGTACAGGACCGCCTCCAGCTCGTGGGGGAGCACCGGCACGCTCGCGGACGGAGACGACGGCAGTCTGCGGAGAGAGACAACCATTGTTAAGCAGGCTGGTCATATCTGTGTATTGTAACGAATGAGATAATATAAACCCAGTACTTAAGAACAGTCTTTATCTTCATCCCGCACAAGTACCTAAATTAGGGTGAACAGTATACAGAGCATAGACCTCTAAAACTCCTTGTCACTCAAGTAAGCCATTTTTTTGGATTCAGTAACAACCTGTCTCCACACATGACCATGACTGTACACCTTCAAACATGTATGACAAGCACGCCGTCAATCAAATCTTTCCAATAAACAGCCAAACACGTAGTTTGCTTGACAAACACGTCAAACATGACCGCAGACCGTCAAATAATTTGTCAAACACGTAAAATTTGACAAATTATTTGAGCGTTTACAGCCTGCTTTACTGCGAGGACCTGCCATAGATGTCGACACCCACAAGTTATAGCAAAGATGCCAACAGATGGCGATACCGTCGCGCTCAGAAATATGCTCCATACAAAGACAACGTTCACCCTGAATACGTAACTCGTAACAAAAGGTCGTCTCACGATGGAACGCGAGACATAAATCGCGCAAATAGTCACAGAGATTCGATATAAATGTCGAAAGTTCGTTTGAATACGCGCGTGTTAGCAAATATATTAAAGAATATGAATATATTGTTAGGTAGTAGAACAATCCCTACTAGAATATTAGTACTGGCAACACTGACTAACAACCATCTGTTGTTGGTAGTAATTATTTAGTGATTCATTGTTTTGAATATTGCTTAAATTCCATACTAATTATTCATAATATTGCTTACAATAATTGTTTGCTGATAATAGTTATTTACAACCTATTAATCATGTGAATATTTGAAGCAATGCAATTCCCTGATTGTTCCGCCAATAACAGAATTGATGTTGGCGGGAAAACAGGTATATAAAATGGGTGTCGAGTCATTATCTGGGATTCATTCCTGCCGTTACGCTGCCCAAGTAAGTGTTAAACTAATTACTGTAAACTTAATTTATGTGAACTGTTATTATAATCTTTAAAATGATTTTGTTTGTATGTGTGTAGTTTCTCATTTCTTCTTTGTGGTTTTATTAACGAAACAGTGTTAAATATCGAGTCAAAGTAATGGAATATAATGGTTATACTAATTATCACCTTTTATTTAATATCATTCAGAATACCCTCCTATATTCTATCATCAGAAGTGGAATCGTATTCCTTCGCCGCATAGTTACTTTACTAATATATTTTTTTTTTCCATGGCACGATCACCGCGGAACTGCTGTGGTTTGCAAACGAAAAAAATCCATCCACGATGTCCTGGAGAGGTGCCTGGAGACAGACCCAGAACCTGGTCAGACTGAACCGATCACGAAGAGAATCCCACCCAGAGAAATCCACCTGCCTGCCCAGAGAACACCTACCCACCCGCAGGAAAGAAAGAAAAAAATTTACGGGAAACAAAGACTGAAGCTCCAAATATTTAGCGAGGTAATGGCCAAGGCCGTATTAATTTCTTATTAAATATCGCTGTGTTTGCTTGTTTCTAAAATTGTACCTACGTAAATAATGAGGTAATAATCAAAACAAAAGTTTATAAATCTGAAAAACAGACGATACTTATTGTTCTAGTCATTCGCAAATCATGTTTCAACAAATAACAAGTGATTTAATGTTGGTCGATGCTAGATTTTTTTTTCTTTGGTACCTATGTACCCCATAATAGCAAAACGAAAAAATATAGGTTTTTTTTTGTTATTCGGTGCTAAGAAATACGGCTTAGGCGGCACCTTGTCCGCGGACAAGTGGTACGAGTCTTCTAGGTTTGATAGGTAGCTAGGTCTAGGTACCAGTCTCCCCATCCACACTACTAGTCGGCTGGTATAATTTGTACAATTATTACTCTAACTAAAAGAATAATTTTAATTGTTTGAGCACCGAAAGCATAATACAATTACTTAGTTCATGTATGTGTATATGTGTGTGTGTGTGTTAGTGGCGACGGGCTCACCCCCGTCACACTGGACAGAGTTTCGGTACTACTGGTGAAAAGTGGATGTTCCAAGGTTTCAGAATATCTCTGACTACCCTCACGGGGAATATAGTCGTGAGCATATGCTATGCTAGTTCATTCGTTGCTACAAAGCTCTTCAATAATAAAGATCTGAGACAATAAAAATAGTTCCTTCCACTGGACGGTCGTTTTCTCTCGATTTTGTGTTGCAGAACAACAAATTTTCTATAGGTACTACCATTACTACCTAGCGGTAGATGGATTGAGGTAACTGACTAAACGATGAATTGACTTTAAATTGTGTTTTTCTGTTTTTTAGTGTGCAGTTAAAGAATTATTATTAACTTTGAAAAAAAAAATGTTTTAGTATACTGCTTAGCCCAGTCATTTTACGCTTCATACGCTTTTAAAGCTAGTATGGTGAGATAGAAATAATTTTTAATATGTAGCCGTTATTTTTTTTTCATATTAAGATTACAGTTCCTAGTTATCATTGAATGAATGAATGAAATATTCTTTTATTTACACCAAAATACAAATACAGCATAGAAAAAGAACCAAAGAAACGATAATGGTACAAATAAGGCGGTCTTAGTTATCATTTAGAAATAGAATCCAACTAAAATATTCGAATTAATGACTGAAATAATAAATCAACTGTTAGTTATTTATAATTCGTTAATTAGCTGTGAAGGTCGGTATTTAATTCGATAAAATGAAGGTACAAACATTTTTTTTTATATCTTTTTTTATATCTGCTTATTGGAAGTTATTAATTGAATAGAACTGACGAATTAACTTCAGAATTTCAGATATACTAAATTTTAGTACTAAAAATAGAACATTCAAAATACTACGTTAGATTCATGGCATAAAATCATTTACGCAAACGATGTATATAAAAAAATATAAATATATATTTTATTTTCTAATTATTGTTATTATTACTGGTTAATGTTATTCGAACGAACGTTAACTTTACTGGACTATGCTGTGTAGCAGGTTGCGATTTTCACAATTTAGAATGTAGTCAATGTAGAGTCAATGTAGAGTCAATGTAGAGTCAATGTAGAGTCAATGTAGAGTCAATGTAGAGTCAATGTAGAGTCAATGTAGAGTCAATGTAGAGTCAATGTAGAGTCAATGTAGAGTCAATGTAGAGTCAATGTAGAGTCAATGTAGCGTCAATGTAGCGTCAATGTAGCGTCAATGTAGCGTCAATGTAGCGTCAATGTAGCGTCAATGTAGCGTCAATGTAGCGTCAGAGTAGCGTCAGAGTAGCGTCAAGAGTAGCGTCAAGAGTAGCGTCAGAGTAGCGTCAGAGTAGCGTCAGAGTAGCGTCAGAGTAGCGTCAGAGTAGAGTCAGAGTAGCGTCAGAGTTACGCCAGAGTAGCGTCAGAGTAGAACCAGAGGTGAGTAAAAGTTATTTAACTTTGATTGTAAAGAACTGATGAAGTGTCATGTTGTGAATTTACGTAAAACAATTTTTAATTCAATCAAAATTGCGTATTTAATGACTTGTTGATTGCAATGTTAATGAAATTCTTACCTGTTTTTCTTTTTTTTTGGCATCGATCGGCATAATTAAATACGATTAAAATAAAATAAGATAAGATAAGATAATATCTTTAGAGTGAATATAATTTTTTTTGAATTATTATGTTATTCTTATATACCTATCTACTTTATTCTTATAAGAACATTCAATTAAATTTTTCATTCACTTTAAAGATAACTAATTAAGTAAGTACCTACACATTGTTAAGCCCACTTGTATTCAAAAATATGCTAAAACGTTTTCTTAAATCTATAGATTTCATGTGAGATTTTATGTGAGTTTTGTTCTTTGGGACGAAGTAAGAACGACTGCTAGACTGGTCGTTGGTATGGTATGATGTTGATGTATGACGATGAAAGGTATGATGAACTTTTCATCATCAACGAAATGAGTGTGAATATGGAAATAATGAAATGAAATAAGTTTATTTGCGTTGAAAAATATACATATTATGATGTATGAAACAAAGTTATGTAAAAAAGATGGTAATCAATGATGAAATTGATGAATTAAAGTGATGCAATGTGAACGAAAATGAAAAGACAACTGTTAAAAACTTTTTCAGGAAAACGATTTAGATTTATTGATGTTTTTCTTTTTTTTAAATAATGATCACAATTTGTTTTAAATTCGGATTGCCTTTATAACCAAAGGTACTATCGCTAGACGTCAGTTTAATCTTCGCGGTCACGGTCACTAATACCATATTATGAAGATTCTATATTTGTTGATGATCAATAATTACTGCATTTTCAATAATATTTGGAATAGTTTTAAATCATTGTGATCGTTATTCCATTAAAAGTATTGAGATGTACTTCGGGGACGAAGTACTTGTCAGTATGGCCGAGCAGTTTGGATAAATAAATCCTGTTTATATCCTAATGATCATTGCTAATATTAGTTAGTTACATTTTAAGAGATTTCATGCTAAAAAAAAATATTTTTTTGTTATTACATTATAAATCAGTATGGCCGAGCAGATTGAAAATAATTGACAGTAAATTATGTTCACTTCAAAGTTTTCTAAATCTGAAAAGATTATGTGGTAGTTTAATCTAGGTTTATGTGTCAAATTAGTTTTATATAATTAGTAGTAATAAGAAATTTGTATTCAGTCCGGTAGTGATAAAATATCTGTGCTAATATTAGTCCTGAGTATTGTAAAAGTTCATTAATTATTTCTATTTGAAGCAATTTTATTTAGCAAATAACAAGAATTTTGAAATTATAGTGTACCTACATGAAAACGTATAAGTAACATGTTTATAATAAATAATAGAGATGGAAAAATGGATCAATTAATAACTTGATGTTTTGATTTAGATTATAACTTTTTTGATAATGACTCTTGGTTTAATACCTACTGACATTTTTAAGTGTATCCGTCTATGACCAACGTGACAATGACTTATACCCCTTTATAGCCTAAACTGACTCTAGGGGATTCCTATTCAATACTAACTTCACTATTTCCAATTGCTACATCAATTCTAATTTAATTTAATGTGATCCATAATTCCATGAAATTGTGTTCGATGTAGAAGAGGTTTTTGGTACTTCGAGGAGCGAAGTACTATCAGAATGGCCGTGTTAGCAAATATATTAAAGAATATGAATATATTGTTAGGTAGTAGAACAATCCCTACTAGAATATTAGTACTGGCAACACTGACTAACAACCATCTGTTGTTGGTAGTAATTATTTAGTGATTCATTGTTTTGAATATTGCTTAAATTCCATACTAATTATTCATAATATTGCTTACAATAATTGTTTGCTGATAATAGTTATTTACAACCTATTAATCATGTGAATATTTGAAGCAATGCAATTCCCTGATTGTTCCGCCAATAACAGAATTGATGTTGGCGGGAAAACAGGTATATAAAATGGGTGTCGAGTCATTATCTGGGATTCATTCCTGCCGTTACGCTGCCCAAGTAAGTGTTAAACTAATTACTGTAAACCATAGGCGAAGTATTTTTCGCTTACGCTGATAGACGGAACATCAGTGTAACCGCGTATGAGACAGCGATAGTCGTAAAATCCTATACAATTTGTATGAAAATAGATGTCTGACTCCGGAGTCAGACAGCCGTCGTAGAACAAAAAAGTGGCTACGTCGATAAGGACAGCAATAAGAAGCGATCTCCTTTTTTAACTAGAGCGAATTTGCTATGTGCATCTCTTACTGAGTGATATGACAAGACACGTGCTTACTTCTAGTTCCTTCTCTTTCTACGCTGTAAACTTAATTTATGTGAACTGTTATTATAATCTTTAAAATGATTTTGTTTGTATGTGTGTAGTTTCTCATTTCTTCTTTGTGGTTTTATTAACGAAACAGTGTTAAATATCGAGTCAAAGTAATGGAATATAATGGTTATACTAATTATCACCTTTTATTTAATATCATTCAGAATACCCTCCTATATTCTATCACGCGCAACGCTTTAAGACGCTCTTATCCCGTCGAGGCCGTTTTTTGAACACGAACGAAAGTGTTTTAAAGTCTGAAAACCAATTATGTCTTATTTAAGGATCTGGCTGATATAGGCCGGTCATATCTTACACAAAAAGTCGCTAAAAAAACAAACTAACGTCTAGTTCTGATTTTTTAATTTGTTGTTAGGACCACTACCAGTAGCGTATATCCAAGTTTGCAGCTTCGAAAGACCTGTGCTAACTTTCCAGCACTCGAAAAACCGCGAAATTTTCGCACGTTTTTTAGTATTCTCAATATAAGTCCTAAACTATGCGTTATTAAAAAAAACTAAGTATACAGTTTTGAAGAAGACTAAAATTGCTACAATTTGAGATCAGACTTAGCTCTGTAGGTCTAACACTTAGCGAGATACAGCTCTCAAAATTTTTAAATTGGTCAAATTTCGACGCCGATATCGGGGAAAATACTCTTTTTAAGGGTAAAAATGTGTTGTAGCAAATGTAATGAGCTTTATTTAAGCAATGAACGACGTCTATAGGCTTTATAGTTTACTCACAAATCTTAAAAATCCAACAAAATTGGAAACTTAGTTTTTCGCAGATTTGCTCTGTTTAGTTCTCACAATGGTTTGAGAGTAATTTGAAAGGAAAAACCATGTAATATATATAGAAATATATATTTAAACTATATGCAACTTGTTAATGAACTTGTTTTGGTAGTAAGTACGGTGAGTGTGCCCGCGCGGTGGGTTGACATCGGGTTCAGTAAATTTTAAATTTTACAAACAAATTATTTAATATTTTGAAAAAAATTACCTATGTTGAAACCATGATAATTCGATTCTCCTCTCGATTCTAAACAAACCGCTTTCTAGTTTTGCGTTAATTCATTAACACGTTGTATATATGTGGACCTCCTTGTCCTTCTCAATGGTTTGGGATCGGCTGTGAAGAATGTTTATTTCCAGAAAAGTGGCAGATGTGACTCTGGCCCCTTACAATATTCCTCAACCTCATTCAATCGAGGAGATTTGGAAGTTCCCCCAGGATTCGAGTTGTTTCTCCACGCCTTCACTGGGTGCGACACCACCTCTACCCTTTTCTGGCATGGGAAGAACTAACTGTGGAGCGCAATCTAGAAAAGCATAGAACTCATCACCACAGCTGAAATGTTCCTCAAACCTAATTCAGCCCACGAAGCCATCGCAAATGCCGGAGCGAAGTTCCCAGTAGCACTGTATGTTGGAGACTACACTAAAGATACCCTCCAAAACCTGCGCTACAAATTTTTTTTAAAAACAGCCGTTATCGCTAAGGTTGACCTCGGCCGTTTGCCTCCAACGGAAGATGGTGCAACATTGCACGCTTACCGAAATTACCACCAAGTTCATTTTTATCATGCGGGTGCAAGAAAGGTTGTAGAGGAGGCGGGTGTACCTGCGTAAAAACAGGCCTGAAATGCTCGGCACTCTGCAAATTTTGTTACGGTGTCTCTTGCGATAACGTCGTCGAGCTTGAAATAGCCGAAGAAAGAGAAGACGACGTCGACAATCATGTGCCGATTTTTCAGGCTGAATCAGACAATTTTCACGAACCACCCACGAAGCATTCAAAATGAACAATTGTAACCAAAAATAATGTCCATGTAACGCCTTGTAAATTTAGTTTCAACATATATTTCTTATGGATGTATTGCAAATGGTTTTACTCAAACTGTGAGAACTTATATAAATACTCTTTCTTATACTGTGACTAAACAGAGCAAATTTGCGAAAAATGAAGTTTCCAATTGTGTTGTACTATCGCCCATACACCTTCCTTGAGGGTTGGCCTGTGCCCTGCAGTGGGATACTAATACAGGGTGTAAGGAAAAGTATCATCAACCTTTAAACCACATACTCTACCGATCAAACTGAACATATCAAAATGTCAGATCAAAATCAAATCAGCTGTTCCATACTAAACTGCAATGCCTACTCGACTCAAACGTATGGAACATTTTTTTTGTTCTGACAGGTTTGCTCCCATAGTAAAAGTTGTTCAGTTTGATGGGTAGAGATGGGCAAATTTGCGAAAAATGAAGTTTCCAATTGTGTTAGATTTTTAAGATTTGTGAGTAAGGCTATAAGGCGTATAGACGTCGTTCTTTGTTTAAATTGAAGCTAATTACATTTGCTACAACACATTTATCTATGATTTTACCCTTAAAAAGAGTATTTTCCCCGATGTCGGCGTCATAGTTTGACCAAATTTAAAAATTTCACTTTTTGAAAAAAATTTACAAATTTTGAGTGCTGTATCTCGCTAAATATTAGACCTACAGAGCTAAATCTGATCTCAAATTGTAGCAATTTTAGTCTTCTTCAAAACTGTATACTTAGTTTTTTTTAATAACGCAAAGTTTAGGACTTATATTGAGAATACTAAAAAACGTGCGAAAATTTCGCGGTTTTTCGAGTGCTGCAAAGTTAGCACAGGTCTTCCGAAGCTGCAAACTTGGATATACGCTACTGGTAGTGGTCCTAACAACATATTAAAAAATCAGAACTAGACGTTAGTTTGCGATTTTAATGTTCGATATGATGGGCCTAATAGGCGACCGTGCTCAATTACACGATTAGATGAAGTTTAAAAGATATTAAAAAATCCCAAAGTTACCCCTTCTTATTATGTTTTTTCAATACTATGATTAAACTGCTGATATTTAACTTTTTATTCTTGTGCTTAACTAAATACATTAAATATTTCTAGTGAACTCAGAAGAATTTTTAGCTTAGAAACTCCCATGAGCAAAGATATTGACTGGTGACTCAGCCTGCAATGTCCTAACCAACTGGGGAAAAACGCACAAAGTGACATTTCACTAGGTGCTCCCCGTGGAAATCAAACCCACGAGCTCCGTGTCAAGCGCCCAATGCTCTAACCATTAGACCACGGAGGCAGTTTCAGTAGTTGTAACGAGCGGATAAGCTCTTCACAGCCTCAGGAGACCAGCAGTACAAGAATAGGGGAGTTGACTTTTAAGTTTAGATAAAATCTGAACCAGGCATGTCCAACTCAAAGTCACTAGTGGGCTAAATGCATGACGATTGTAGAATCAGTGGGCCGCAAAGAACATATAAACTATTATAAAACTGTAACCGAAGTGTGTCTGTACATTGAAGATATTTACAAAAAAAAGATTACGATATGGTTTTTAGGTATCCCTGACTCGAAATCAACCTTTTTTACAAATTTTTTCTGTCTTTTTAGAAATTTTGTCCGTCTGTTTGTTTGTGTTTGTTTGTTTGTTCGCGCATCACGCAAAAACTGCTGAACCGATTTTGATGAATCTTTTTTTGTTTGATAGCTTATGAATTTACTTTAAATCAGGTATATTATAATTAGTGCGGACGAAGTCGCGGGTACACACTAGAGTGTTATAAAAATTCAGTATCACCTCTCGGGGTCTAGTGGCTCCAGGTCCCAGGGACTGAGCCGCTCCACCTCGCCGTTGTCCCAGCGCACGCGCAGGCTGAGGAAGTGTGCGGCGGCCTGCGCGGCCCACGTCGCCGCCTCCGCCGTGCCCAGCGCGTCCGTAGTGCCCACCGTGCCCGTGCCCGACGTGCCCGACGTGCCCGGCGTGGCCGTGCGCTCCAGCACTATGCCCGTCCACCACGAGTCGTCTATCATACACCGGAACCTGCAACACACAATAGCTAATAGTTGTTGCTATTTCGACCTTCATTTAGTTCTCTCTGTGTTAAAGTTGTGAGGACTTGCCATAGATGTCAACACCCACAAGTTATAGTAAAGAAGCTAACTCGTAACCTAATACAAATAAGGTTCACAATCGAATGCGAGACATAAATCGCGCAAGAGAAATAATCACAGAGATTCGATATATGTATATACGAGGTCCAACCATAAGAATAGTTAATAACTGTATAGAATGGAATCTCCTTTGTACGTGTTCCAAACGCCGCCTTTTAAACACCTACTTCCCCCCTCAGCCCGCAACGCCCCGCTGTCGCCCACGGAGGCCGCCAGGGCTGTCACTAATTTGCAACGCGCTTCCAACGTCCATGCCATCACGTTTCGACGCATTCGGTTTCTAGTAAAATGTATGAGGGGCTTCACACAGATGCACATGCACATGCAATGCCACGCCATGCTACGCCACGCGTGGTTCATCTTGTATCGAATTCGTCCACACACGCGTCAACCATGTGTCAACCACGTGTCATCGACGCCGACCACGAAGTCCGATATAGGTAGTTACGCAATTATTTTATGGATGTTAGAAACAACTCGAACAACTTGATCAACTCGTACAGAATAAACAACTTGGTCAACTCGAACAACATAAACAACTTGGTCAACTCGAGAAACTCGAATAACGGGACAACTCGGATAACATAAACAAGTTGAGCAAGTTGTTCATGATATCTGAGTTGACCAAGTCGTTCGAGTTGACCAAGTTGTTTATATTGTCAGAGTTGACCAAGATGTTTGAGTTGACCAAGTTGTTCGAGTTGTTCTTTTTGTCCGAGTTAACCAAGTTGTGTATGTTGTCCGAGCTGACCAAGTTGTTCAAGTTGACCAAGTTGTCTGAGTTGACTATGTTGTTCGAGCTGACCAAGTTGTTTATGTTGCCCGAGTTGGCAAAGTTGTTTAAGTTGGCCACGTTGTCCATGCTGTCTGAGTTTTCCGTTGATGTTGTTCCAGTTTTTTATATTGTCCCAGTTAACCGAATTGTTCATGTTGTTCGAGTTGGCCAAGTTGTTAATGTTACTGCATATGTACATACAGGGTCCCTTTTTTAAGAGGATGATTAGACCATCAAATTGAACAACTTTCTCTATGGGACCAACATCGAAATCGGGAAAAAAATATCAGCTGTCCCATACATTTGGCTCAAGTAGGTTTGCAGTTTTGTACGGAAGAGCAGATTTTTTTTTCGTGATTTCGATGTTTGTCTCAGAAATCGTTGTTCAGTTTGATGGACCTGTCTTCGTCTTTACGGAGATTAAAAACACTTAGATGTGGCATTGTTTTCAAATTGATTTAAGACCCAAACACACTGCAATAATTAGGCAGTGTGAAAAATTAATAATTTCAACCGGACGGAACCCGTACGAGCGAGCGCGTGGCGGCCGGCCGTCTCGTCTCAGCCCCGACTGACTTAGACGCTTAGCGGCTAGCGCGCGGTAGGCTAATAACGTGACCTTGAACGCGTTCCACGCAGAGTTTCGATTCTATACAGTTACTAGTGTTTTCCCGCGACTTCGTCCGCACAATTTATATACCAGATTTTAAGTCAGATCATTAGCTATCAAACAAAAAAAGTTTCATCAAAATCGGTTCAGTAGTTTTTGCGTGATGCGCGAACAAACAAACAAACACACCATTGTGTCAATAGATGGCGCTGCACGTCATTTAAATCGCGCTATCGTTTGTCATTTGAGTTTATATGAAGTGAACCGCTACTTTTTTGTTCCTCATGATTTTACGGTTTTATAATAGTTAAGATTAACTATTCTTATGGTCCAACTAAGAACTGTTGGAGCACGGCCGGTCCCCAGGCTTCACACTAAGCCTGGTGGAAGATCTTCCCTTTTCAATGGAGGAACATTCCCAAATAGCACCTACAAGGTGATTTGATATCAAGCTTTGAAATTTTTCATACAAAATTTCAAAGCCTATATCGTCGTAATTATATTAAAAATTGAAAATATTATTTGATACGCGCAATCTAGATTTTCTAAGCTATTATTCCATATATAACACATTACTTTTCTTAATACGGTCTACTAGTGTTCTACGACAAAGTTTTGTATGGACACCCGTATTGTATTTCAAAAATTGCTCTTGTAAATCCACGTTCAAATGACTTTAGTTATTAAATTTTCGTAGGCGGAAAACATGGCACTTCCACGTTTTTTTTAATTTTTTCTCCCCTCCGGACGGAAAGCGACGATTTTCATCCCGCTGCGCTTTAGCGAAGTTGCCGCTTTCCACCTCCGTCGAAGATACAAATAGTGGGCTGCCCCCAGTATGTGACTCACCTGTCCCCCTGCCCCCAGTGCCTGCTCGTGGCCGCGTCGTACTGCTGGCGCAGCACAAGTGTGTCACGTCGTGTAACCACTGCCCCCAGCATGTGACTCACCTGTCCCCCTGCCCCCAGTGCCTGCTCGTGGCCGCGTCGTACTGCTGGCGCAGCACAAGTGTGTCACGTCGTGTAACCACTGCCCCCAGCATGTGACTCACCTGTCCCCCTGCCCCCAGTGCCTGCTCGTGGCCGCGTCGTACTGCTGGCGCAGCACAAGTGTGTCACGTCGTGTAACCACTGCCCCCAGCATGTGACTCACCTGTCCCCCTGCCCCCAGTGCCTGCTCGTGGCCGCGTCGTACTGCTGGCCCAGCACAAGTGTGTCACGTCGTGTAACCACTGCCCCCAGCATGTGACTCACCTGTCCCCCTGCCCCCAGTGCCTGCTCGTGGCCGCGTCGTACTGCTGGCGCAGCACAAGTGTGTCACGTCGTGTAACCACTGCCCCCAGCATGTGACTCACCTGTCCCCCTGCCCCCAGTGCCTGCTCGTGGCCGCGTCGTACTGCTGGCGCAGCACAAGTGTGTCACGTCGTGTAACCACTGCCCCCAGCATGTGACTCACCTGTCCCCCTGCCCCCAGTGCCTGCTCGTGGCCGCGTCGTACTGCTGGCGCAGCACAAGTGTGTCACGTCGTGTAACCACTGCCCCCAGCATGTGACTCACCTGTCCCCCTGCCCCCAGTGCCTGCTCGTGGCCGCGTCGTACTGCTGGCCCAGCACAAGTGTGTCACGTCGTGTAACCACTGCCCCCAGCATGTGACTCACCTGTCCCCCTGCCCCCAGTGCCTGCTCGTGGCCGCGTCGTACTGCTGGCGCAGCACAAGTGTGTCACGTCGTGTAACCACTGCCCCCAGCATGTGACTCACCTGTCCCCCTGCCCCCAGTGCCTGCTCGTGGCCGCGTCGTACTGCTGGCGCAGCACAAGTGTGTCACGTCGTGTAACCACTGCCCCCAGCATGTGACTCACCTGTCCCCCTGCCCCCAGTGCCTGCTCGTGGCCGCGTCGTACTGCTGGCGCAGCACAAGTGTGTCACGTCGTGTAACCACTGCCCCCAGCATGTGACTCACCTGTCCCCCTGCCCCCAGTGCCTGCTCGTGGCCGCGTCGTACTGCTGGCGCAGCACAAGTGTGTCACGTCGTGTAACCACTGCCCCCAGCATGTGACTCACCTGTCCCCCTGCCCCCAGTGCCTGCTCGTGGCCGCGTCGTACTGCTGGCGCAGCACCAGGAAGTCGATGACGTCGGCCATGTCGTGGTAGCGCACGGTGAAGGTGCGGACCCTGGCGGCCTCGGTGGTGGCGGCGAGGCGGAGGCAGACCACGCGCGGCGGCTTTATCACGTACTTTATACCGACCACCTTCACCTGCTCGCACTCCTGTCGGGTACAATGTTAACATACTGGTAAATAATGCGTTGTTTATGTTTTAGGGTAACCTCTGAACAATTTCATGTAAGGTTAAGGTGAGTTTACCTGCGACAAAACAAACAAAACAAGTTTCATCAAAAACGAACAGACATACAAACAGACACACAAAAATTAAAAAAAGGTTGATTGGAGTCAAGGACACCTAAAAACCATATCGTAATCTTTTTCTTGTAATAGAAGATTACACACCGAGGACAGGAAAGTAAGAAAGGTCTAAGATCTCATGTTATTGTTGCAACAAACATGTGATCTGAGGCTTTCTTATTTACTGCCCGAGGTTAGTATACTATTTTTCTTCTCGACGGAGGTGAAAGCGACAACTTCGTTTAGCGCAGCGGGACGAAAATTGACGCTTTACGTCCGGAGGGATGAAAATAACATTAATGTAAAGACACATGCAACAGTTTAAATTTAGAAGTAACAGGGCAGCATTTTCATGCATTTACCGCATTGCATTTAAAACTGTCAGCTTACATTAGTTCACGGTTGCCTTCTAGTACACATCTATATCTAAACAAATATACAGTTATAAAGAGAAAAGACTTGATTTTTTGTTTGTTTGTCATTTCATTACAAACCTATTCAATAATAGGTTTCGAACGAAACTATTAGACCAATATGAATAATTCTTTCACCATTAGAATGCTACGTTATCCGTGATTAGCATAGGCTAAAAAAACTGCCAAGTGTGTGTCGGGAAGATTCTAAGGCGGTACGAAGATTGCCGCGGTCCACTATTATATCATAATTTGGGAAATAAATATCATCAAGACTCGTTATCAACAAAACTACATCATTAGCAAGCATCCTATACAGTACAATAAGTTAGTATAACTCACGTATATGTGTGTTCGGTCCCAGGGCTTGTCCCGCACGTTCACTTTGTACAGGTCCTTCTCCGCCACCGCCTCGAAGTACCGCTGGTGACCCTGCAGTACACATACATACACACGTTACTACTTGTTGACACTACGTTAAGTACAGGGAAAACTGATGGTAGGCCCTCTAGATAGTAGACTATTCTGATACTGGACTTACAAGTTTGTTAGTTTGAATAACTTCCAGTAGATGGCGCTCACGTCCCTATAAGACGCAATAGATTGAAAATTTCTACGTTTACGCGATTTCAATGTTGGTCCCATATAGTTATATATCAGCCTGATCATCCCCTTAAAAAAGTGTCAGCATATTGAGAAGGACCCTGTATATTAAAACAAATCTTGACAATCAATAATATTATTGATTAAAAACATGTTACAGCCTTCGATCAAAATAAAATGAATGGATAGGCCTTAAGCGAACATTTCAAACCAGAAAAATGAGGCAAAACAAATGAAATTTTTACTTGTCACTTGTATGAAAGTGCCCTAGATTTGACAGATAATGGCGCTAGTTTGTATGTACCAAGTGCACCAGTAGTTTGCTTCAACTTACTGCGCTTTAGGCCTATCCATTCATTTTATTTTGATCGAAGGTTACAGCCATATTGTGCTAAAAATTAAGTATCGGGCGGGACTTGAACCCGCACTCTTCCAAATCGGGGAATTGCGTTATCCAATTTCGCCACCGAGCCCACAACCCCAGAGAACGAAATTTTCAATCTATTGCGTCTTATAGGGACGTGAGCCCCATCTACTGGAAGTTATTCAAACTAACCAACTCGTAAGTCCAGTATCACAATAGTTTACTATCTAGAGGACCTACCATCAGTTTTCCCTGTACTTTACTACCTGTAGTTACGTCGCCAGTTCGTATGACAGAAATTAGTTCCCAACGTAACCAATAGGAGCGCAGTACGAAATTCAATACGAAATTGTTGACGTAACTACAGTAGTAAAGTACGGTGAAAACTCATGGTAGACCTACTAGTATAGCGGGGGCAGTAGTACTAATAGTGGGGCAGTAGTGACACTCACCAGACGGAAGTAGAGGCAGTGGTCGCCCATCTGGGGGTGGTATGGCGCCTTGCGGGGGGAGACGGCGCAGAGCCACTCGCCGGGGCGGTACGCCTCGGGCAGGTCGCGGGGGGGCCCGGGGGCGGCGCGGGGGGCACTCGCACCGCCCCCGGGGGGTCGCTTCGAGGGTGTCACGCTAGGGCTGTACCTGTGGGGGCGGTTGAAACATTATACTCGCTTAATGTAGATCAGGGGTGGGATCTTTTCAAGTATGCGGTCTACATTAGATCTCTAGATATACCTGGGCTGGGCCTATAGACAAAGTAAAATTTTTTTTTATTTATAATTAATGGCTTTTTGCTTGTGCGTAGCACCGCATTTCCGCCAGTGTCAAGTGTAATTTATGGGAGTATCTATCCCAATCTCAGGGATTGTTTTTGTTCAAGAACAAGAAGAGATTGAGGATTGCGGAGCCTCGTGGCAGGCAAAAACGCGACGCGCGAAAACCACGCGAGACGTGTGCTCGGGTCAATTCCTGCAACGTGACTCCAAAAAGTAACATTAGAAATGACAGAATGTATGGATTTGACATAATAAAACCATTTAACCATGTAGAAAAACTGTTTACATGTAATTTTATTTGTTTAGACTATTTGTGAGGCAGCTAGAAGGTTGTGAGGTGGGCAGGAACTTTAATTTAAACACAAACTTGGGTTCAAGCTATATTGTTACGCACACACGAAACCAACGGTATAGAGAAAGTATCGATACATTTTGATGTTTGCTTTCGTCACCATACGTCAAGTCCATACAATTTTATTTTTTCTGCTGTCGTTAACGCTAATCGAAAGATACTTTGTCCAGGGGCCCGGTGGTTTACTTTCAAAAACTGTCTTTGAAACATTATTCAATGAATCAAACATTTTATAACTTGACCGATGTAAAAATGTTATCGCATTCATCGTAGAAAACGGTGATTCATAAAGGTAGATCCAAAAAAACTGTGAAATATAAAGTTACTTTACATCGGAATAAAAACTTGTTTTCAAGAACATGCACTTCCGAATAGTCTTAACTTTTCAAAAATATGTCGTAGGCTTTGATTAAGTTTGTCAAGATTGACAGTCGAAAATACGAAAGCGTCGGAAAAAATTGGAACCAGCACTGGCTCCTAAACCCTACACATATACACGCACACATACATAAATTGTATGGCGCCTCACGCACACCAACCTATGAAACTTGGCCCCTATTGTATTAAGACGCTGTTATCCCGTCGAGGCCGTTTTTTGAACACGACGGAAAAAGGCGATCGCGCGCGGCTATGTGTAGTTCAACCCTTAAATTGTGTTTTAAAGTCTGAAATTAAATTATGTCTTATTTAAGGATCGGGCGGATGGGCGACTGTTCTCAATTACACGATTAGATTAAGTTTACTAGATAGAAAAAAATCCCAAAGTTACCCCTTTTTGTTATGTTTTTTCAATACTATGATTAAACTGCTGATATTTAACTTTTTATTCTTGTACTTAACTAAATACATTAAATATTTCTAGTGAACTCGGGAGAAGTTTTAGCTTAGAAACTCCCATGAGCAAAGATATTGATGAAAAACACGTTTTTTTGCGATCCTGCTTTCAATTGGAGCGGGATGGCTAATTGCAAACTTCTGCTTGTAAGAAAGAGACGCTTGCACTTGAATAAGTGAGCCTTAAACGGTAAAACAGTGAGGCTCATTCTAGACATATTATACTTTTTCTAAGGTCGTAGGTTCTTATCTAAGTTAGAATATTTCCTCCTGGACCTGGCATAAAAAGTTAGCTGATAACTTTTTACTAAGTTCCAAAATTAGAAAACAGTCTTTCGAATTCCGCATAGTAAAAAAATAAATATCTTGGACATTGTCACACAAATTATCTAGTCACATTTAAAGTACCAGAATCTAACCTGGACTTGATAGTAATTTACAAACAGCAAAAAATGACCAGCAATTTGAAGTCTTCGCGGGCTAGCATAAAGGTGGACATCTTGGCCACTCCTGCTGTAGATTGGTGACATGTTGATATACTCGTAGGTAATGTTGAAGTATTTGTACTTACCTGGCAGTAGGGACGGGTCTCCGCCTGGCGCGGGCCGGCGGCGCCAGCGCGGCCCCCGCCTCCCAGTCCGAGTACTGGGACGAGGACGAGCTGACCAACAATAACAATCTATTAATATCTCTCATTGGAAGGATTGTACAATGATTACCGTCCAATTTGGGGGTGTATAGGGGGGTCCCCACATGCCCCCCCTAAAGGGAAAAAGTACGGAACTTTTATAAAAAGTGCAATTCGGTATGTCAAGTTTTTTTTGGTCTTCATTTTTATATTTTTTTCGGATAGAAGACATAATTTTAAGACACCTATTTCATTCTTATTGGGATTCATAGAGTTTATCAATATAAAATTAATTTTTAAATTATTGTGATCTGTAATCTCTAAGTGCAAAAATGGCGAGAGAAAATAATTCGAACTCCATGGAGAAAAACTACATACAGCTGTATTTAAAAAAATTAAAACCTGCCTTCTCTTTCTAACTCTATGCTGGAAACAGATACGGCAACATCAAATGTCAAATTCTGACATTGTGAATGTATTTTTTTTTCTTAATGGCCGGGTATATAAAGTTGATTTTATGTTTACCAAGGAGTTCACAGGTATACCAGGGCAAAAAAAGGGGGGGTTCCGAACTTTTTCCCTTTAGGGGGGCCGCCCCCCTCATGTGGGGACGCCCCCCTATCCCCCCCACCCATCCCCACCCCTAAATTCAACGGCACTTATTGTACAGTTGAGCCCTCTCATTCTCTATTCTTATCGTTGGGGCTCCGCAAACAAGATATCTACCAAAGGCCTGAATGGCGTCGCATGATTGGGAAAGTCGACCCAGTGTAACGGGATAAGGCGAGGCAGAATAAGAAGATTCTTTATTCTTATTCTTTCTGACGTAAATTAGTATTACGCAACTAAAAATTTGGGCAATAGAAGTACCGAAAATGTTTTTATCATTAAGGGTTGAACTACACCACGTAGCACAGCATCGCATTTTTCCGTCGCTCCATCCTTTTCTGTCACTCAAGAACGTCATTTGCTAGAGCATATAAGATAGATGGAACGCGATCGCACGCGGCGTCTATCTTATATGCTCTAGCAAATGACGTTCCTGAGTGACAGAAAAGGATGGAGCGACGGAAAAATGCGATGCCGTGGTGTGCTTCGTGATGTAGTTCAACCCTAACATCAAATATTGAAAGGGATGCTTCATACCAACAAATTAAACAACTTTATCAACGAGATTGACAGTGAAATTGCGAAAAAAAACATGCAACCAACATTTGAGTAGAGTAGATTTGCAATTTGAAGAAAGTTCGGTTTGACAGTCTGATTATTAATTTAAAAACCGACAGTTTAATAAGAAGTATGGGCTGATGACGATGTTTGATGCTTTTTTACAGTTCTAATATTTGGTTTGATAATTGTAATCCGTGAATAAAATAATATAATTATAATAAACAAATAAATAATGTAAACATGTACGCCGGAGCACATACCTTTCAACCGTTTTGGTATCCGAATAGGATCTGAAAAAACAGACAAATAATTAGCATGTAATTTTTATCAAAAGTTATGTAAATTTTTGAAGCAAATAAATCTACTTCTTAAAAACAGCAAACAAAAAATTACAAATTCGTACATTGTAAGGCTACGATAAGAATAACTATAGAAGAGTAACTCTATACAAAAAATCACATAATTTTTTGCACCCAATGAAAAATGACATGTTATATGAGTTTTGGCGGCACGGTACAGTTTTTAAAGAACACATTTAGAATACGGTACCTTGTTTTTTTGGTGCCAATTTTTGAGCTTGATTTAAATAAATAATAAATAAATGACGCTCACAGGCACATACATTGTAATGATCCCAAACTAGCACTAAAGGCTTTTATTATGGAAACCATACAACAACGGCACGAACATATAACATCCATGACCGAACCGGGATTCGAACCCAGGACCCTGGTTTGGCAGTCCGGCGTGGTAACCATTACACCAACCGGGTCGTCATTTACATTTCTATACATTCTTATTCGTAGTTGTAAGGACCCTAAGTGACAGCAAGATATTTAATGTAGGATTAACTATAATGAGCGTTTCAGCAACAGAGTTTAAGAGAGATAACACAGTGTACACATACATGGATGACTCGGAGTCCGTGGACCGCTCCCGCTCGACGCCGCCCCTCCTGGCGCGCGGACGGGCGCGCGGCGCGGTGCGGACGCGCGCGGGCGGGTGCGCGTGCGCGTGCGCCGTGCGGTCGCGCCGCTCCGCGCGGGGGCGGCTGCGGCTGCGGTCCGAGCGCTCGCTGCGGTCCGAGTGCGAGCGGTCCGAGCCCGACAGCCGCACCGACGAGTCCGACGTGTCCGACGTCACGCTCTCCTCCGGCTCGGGCGACGCTCGCGCCGGCTGCAACACGATTACGATATACATGTAGGTGACAGCCTGATAAATACTGAAACGGTGAACTAAGACCATCAAATTGAACAACTTTCACTATGGAGCCTCAGGAAACGCGAAATCTGCTGTCCCATACAAAACTGCTGTACTTAAACGAAATAAATGTATGGGACAGCTGATTTTTTTTCTCGTTTCGAGAGGTAGGCTCCATACTGAAAGTTGTTCATGTATTTGCTAGGCTGTCACATACATCCTGTATATTGTTTTATCACAGAATAAATACTAATAACGTGGACATCGTTAACGTGGATGTTCTGAGGTTTCAGAATATCTCTGACTACCCCCTCGGGGAATATAGTCGTGAGCATATGCTTATGCTATGCTTAAATACTAATACAGTAGTACCAGGTTTATAAATCTTACCGTTGTATCCGACTTTGCAACTTTTGCTTACTAAAAGCCCTTTTACACCGAAGCAACACCGTGCTGCACTGTGGCATGCCACAAGGCCGCATACCACTACAAGTATAAATGTCGCACATTGTGACGATAATCCTGAATTACTTTCCTGGTCGTATAGTACTACCCGTACGTAACATTACAAACCGTAGTCATATTTTGATTGCAACGCAGGAGTTTCCGGTCGTTTCTTCTCCATGGCGTGGCACTTGCGAAACGATGGTAAATGTTAAGATCTGCAAGATAGATGTTATATCGTGCAAGGACGACTAATTAGTGTAGGGACGCCCATTTGACGTTAGACTTGCCGTCTATGGCCGTGGTGATCATCTGATCATCATCATCACGTCGCTCACCTGAGGCTGCACTCTGACGACTGCTCGCGCCGACGCGACGGGTCTACGGCCGGGCTTGCGACGAGGCCCTCCGTCTATGGCCGTCGTGATCATCATCAACACGTCGCTCACCTGAGGCTGCACTCTGACGACTGCTCGCGCCGACGCGACGGGTCTACGGCCGGGCTTGCGGCGAGGCCCTCCGTCTATGGCCGTGGTGATCATCACTGGACGCCGTCTCATCTCTCTTCTATACCAGCTCTGCTCTAACGCGTTCAGTTCCGCGCTGCAATGTTATAGGAATATGTTAAAATTGTAGGGAAGTTACTGATCGCCCTGTAGGGATTATGGTCGTGTTTATGAGCTGTATGGGTCATATTAGTTTCCTTGTACCTAGACAAAATAGTAGGTTAATAAATTTTAGACTATTTCATGTAAAAACCGCCAGAACCAACTTAGGTCATCATAGTTTGCTACCTCGAATTTTTCGTGAGCATAATGAGCTTTCTAAATCTTCACAAATTGATATATTCTCAAATTCATTGCCAACCTTTAAAAAACATTGTATTCTCTCTTGTGTAAACTTAGTTTAAACTAGCTATATTGTTTTAGATTATTTAACCTGGTACCTATATATCAGTAAGCCTTACATCATTATTATTATGTTCAAGCTGTGTTTGCCTGTAATTGGGTCTACTTCGTTTAAAGAATTATGAACAGGATTGTTATTTAATATTATACGATGTTAGCCTGTTGGCAAACCGAATAAATAAATAAAGTATGCAGGGTCCAACTTAATATGCTGACACTTTTTTAAGGGGATGATCAGACCATCAAATTGAACAACTTTCTCTATGGAACCTGTCCATTCGGGTCGAGTTAGGTTGGCAGTTTTGTCCAGGACAGCAGATTGTGTAAGTCGTTATAGATTGACACAGCTCCGTGTCGCTATCTACCAATCTTCTTCTTTCCCTTTGCTCCATCCCACTTTAGGTGGGGTCGGCTCTCCTAATTTGGCGGCGCCAAGACAGCCTGTCTTGGGTTGTCGGATCGGGTAAGTTCTCCTTTTGGATAAGTTTGGTCGTACTGGTCCACCACGTTAGAGGAGGACGTCCTCTGCCTCTTTTGTTTTCTGGCAGGCATAA
Source organism: Agonopterix heracliana (assembly GCA_963693445.1). NCBI lineage: Eukaryota > Metazoa > Arthropoda > Insecta > Lepidoptera > Depressariidae > Agonopterix > Agonopterix heracliana. The sequence continues at coordinate 170,631 of OY856333.1, read as the reverse complement.
AGCTTTCCCACGTGCTCTTCATCTCTGCGCATCACGTGGCCATACCACCTCAAGCGACATTCTGTTAGTTTTTCGGGAATAGGGGCCACTCTCAAGCTGCCACGGATATACTCATTCCGGACTTTGTCTAGTTTTGTTACCCCGCCCGACCATCTTAACATTTTAGATTAGATTAGATTTCTTTATTGCATTCATGTACAGCTTAAGGTGGCAAAGAATTACAAGCGAAGTATTTACATGAACCCTGGCAGGGCGCAGCAACGCAGAGAGCGAGCGTTACAAAACTATTACAAAACAAACAATTACAAAAAAGAATAAGTAGATGTACATAATAGTTGTTCACAAATTTACACTCATGTAGGTATGTCAAGTGTGTTTGAATAATAATAACATTGCAAAAAATAAAACTAAAGTAGGTTAAAAATTATGTCAATTAGGAATTATGACAGTAGGCAAATTCGTAATAAGATTAGAAGTTGAAATGTTCGCAAAACAGTAAAGTTCAATACAATTAAATTAGGATAAGATTAAAAATAACAATGTCTATCTAGATAAAAATAAAAATGTAATACAGTAGTTTATAAGATGTCAAAATTCTTATCATCGAAAAATTCTCGGACGTTATAATATCACTTTTTAACTAGTACGGATGTTAGTTTTTGCTGGAATATATTGTCTTTACATTTTCATTTCTGCAGTGTGTAAATTTTGTAGCTATCTACCAATACACAGGAAAATTTCTGAAGAAACGCTCAATCTTTTATAACTCGTGCAAGTGACCAAAGTACAAACAAAGGTAGCAGTAGGCGCACTCACCTAGCGGCCTCCAGCTGTGCGGCGGCGGCGGCGCAGAGGCTCTGCACGAGGGGCCGCTCGGTGGGGGCGCAGGGCTCGCCGGCCTGCCAGGACCCCCCCGTGTGCCGCACGCCCTGCCCGCGCCACGGACCCCCCCCTCGCGCCGGCAGCGACGAGTCCGAGTGCGGCGAGCCGGGGGGCGTCCGGTCCGCCGCGAGCGCCTCTATCATTAGCTGTGGGGGGGAGAATGTAACGACACCATTTTGATTTTTTCCTTTGAAGTGCGATGAAATAGTAGATTACACACAGAGGGCAGGAAAGTAAGAAAGGTCATGCCGAGGTCAACAAACATGTCGTGATCTGAGGTTTTCTTATTTACTGACAGAGGTTAGTATACAATTTTTCTCCTCGACGGAGGTGGAAAGCGGCAACTTCGTTTAGCGCAGCGTGATGACAATTGACGCATTCCGTCCGGAGGGGAGAGAAACATAAAACACGCGAGTCTTACTCGTATCAGTCTCGGCTCGTTTACCGACTAGATTGCTAGCTCGAGCCGAAGGCGAGGGCTTTCGGCTTGAGCTAGCAATTTAGTCTCGGTAGTAATAGCCAACTAAATTCGTATCATAATTTACTATTAAGAAGGTATGTCAATTTTAAATTGTCAAACTCACAAACAAACCGAGTTTGCGAATAATCATTATCATCATCGGCCCATAATAAGACCCATGAATATTGATTGGGGATCTGTATTTGGCTGGCTGGGCAGCAAGTTCTTCCGCGTGGGGCACTATGTCTCCCCTCACACACACACACACAGTGTACTCACGTCGAGCCTGCTGCGCGCGCCGTCGGCCGCGCTGGGCACGAGCTGGCTGGGCAGCAGGTTCTCTCTGCCGGGCACGAGGCGCTGCAGCGCCGGCGCGTGCGGGAGCCCCTCCACGTCCACCAGGAAGGGCGGCGCCATGAGGTGCGGGGGCAGCTCCGTCTGCTCGTCCAGCGCCGAGCCCAGCGCGTCCCGCACTGTGGGGCACGACTATATGTATTAGACGTTGTGGCTTGAAACCAGATGACCGACATATTTATTCTTTTTAAAGATGAAATAGACAGAACACTACTCATTGTAGACAAACCCGAGCAGTAGCAGCAGGTGGAGGCTGATGATGACGCTTACCCAGCGGCCGGTAGTCGGTGTGGAAGAACAGCTCTGTGGGCAGCAGGGACAGCAGGCGGTGGCCCTGCCCCGGGCCCAGCAGCAGCAGGTGGAGGCTGATGATGACACTCACCCAGCGGCCGGTAGTCGGTGTGGAAGAACAGCTCTGTGGGCAGCAGGGACAGCAGGCGGTGGCCCTGCCCCGGGCCCAGCAGCAGCAGGTGGAGGCTGATGATGACACTCACCCAGCGGCCGGTAGTCGGTGTGGAAGAACAGCTCTGTGGGCAGCAGGGACAGCAGGCGGTGGCCCTGCCCCGGGCCCAGCAGCAGCAGGTGGAGGCTGATGATGACACTCACCCAGCGGCCGGTAGTCGGTGTGGAAGAACAGCTCTGTGGGCAGCAGGGACAGCAGGCGGTGGCCCTGCCCCGGGCCCAGCAGCAGCAGGTGGAGGCTGATGATGACACTCACCCAGCGGCCGGTAGTCGGTGTGGAAGAACAGCTCTGTGGGCAGCAGGGACAGCAGGCGGTGGCCCTGCCCCGGGCCCAGCAGCAGCAGGTGGAGGCTGATGATGACACTCACCCAGCGGCCGGTAGTCGGTGTGGAAGAACAGCTCTGTGGGCAGCAGGGACAGCAGGCGGTGGCCCTGCCCCGGGCCCAGCAGCAGCAGGTGGAGGCTGATGATGACACTCACCCAGCGGCCGGTAGTCGGTGTGGAAGAACAGCTCTGTGGGCAGCAGGGACAGCAGGCGGTGGCCCTGCCCCGGGCCCAGCAGCAGCAGGTGGAGGCTGATGATGACACTCACCCAGCGGCCGGTAGTCGGTGTGGAAGAACAGCTCTGTGGGCAGCAGGGACAGCAGGCGGTGGCCCTGCCCCAGGCCCAGCAGCAGCAGGTGGCCGTGCGAGTCGGACGCGGCGACTGTGGCCCCGGAGCCCCACTTGGCGTCGAATATGGCCCCGTCTCCCTGACCCTCGATCTGGTTGTGGAAGTGAGCCAGCACCTGCAGGGTAATAACACTGATAAGTAGGAGAGATCATTAAAAAAAAAAAAAATAGGAGTGTTAGTGGCGATGATGACTCACCTCTCCGTCGCGCGCGTGCCACACGAACAGCTGACCGTCGTGCCCGGCGGACAGGATGACCCCCGGCACAGTGCTAGTGGCGATGATGACTCACCTCTCCGTCGCGCGCGTGCCACACGAACAGCTGACCGTCGTGCCCGGCGGACAGGATGACCCCCGGCACAGTGCTAGTGGCGATGATGACTCACCTCTCCGTCGCGCGCGTGCCACACGAACAGCTGACCGTCGTGCCCGGCGGACAGGATGACCCCCGGCACAGTGCTAGTGGCGATGATGACTCACCTCTCCGTCGCGCGCGTGCCACACGAACAGCTGACCGTCGTGCCCGGCGGACAGGATGACCCCCGGCACAGTGCTAGTGGCGATGATGACTCACCTCTCCGTCGCGCGCGTGCCACACGAACAGCTGACCGTCGTGCCCGGCGGACAGGATGACCCCCGGCACAGTGCTAGTGGCGATGATGACTCACCTCTCCGTCGCGCGCGTGCCACACGAACAGCTGACCGTCGTGCCCGGCGGACAGGATGACCCCCGGCACAGTGCTAGTGGCGATGATGACTCACCTCTCCGTCGCGCGCGTGCCACACGAACAGCTGACCGTCGTGCCCGGCGGACAGGATGACCCCCGGCACAGTGCTAGTGGCGATGATGACTCACCTCTCCGTCGCGCGCGTGCCACACGAACAGCTGACCGTCGTGCCCGGCGGACAGGATGACCCCCGGCACAGTGCTAGTGGCGATGATGACTCACCTCTCCGTCGCGCGCGTGCCACACGAACAGCTGACCGTCGTGCCCGGCGGACAGGATGACCCCCGGCAGGAAGGGGTGGGCCTCCAGTACGTACGCCTCGTCCCGGTGACCCGACAGTACGCGCACCTGCTGACACGTCCGACTGCACCATACCTGCGGATACACATTGATATTTCGGGTCCGTTACTTGAAGTGAGTAAAAGTAGGGTTTGAACCTACTTTCACGCATCGCATTTTTCCGTCGCTCCATTCTTTTCTGTTACTCAGGAACTTACCTAAAGCAAATAAGAAAGCGGGAACGCAACAGCACCGGCTGTGCTGCGACCTTTCTCGCTCTAACAAATGACGTTCCTGAGCGACAGAAAAGGATAGAGCGTGAAAAAATGCGATGCGGTGCTGCCAGATGAGGCTCAAACCCAGAGCGATATTTCGCGATAGTACGCGCACCTGATCCGACTGCACCATATCTGCGGATACACATCGATATTTTAGGTCCGCTTACCGCTACTTCAAGTGTAGATAGTAGACCGATATTTTGTTCGGAAGTCGGAAGGGCCATGAAGATGGACGAAGATTACGGACTGTATCCAACGCGTAAGCAATGTAAGTAATAAAGCCAAAAATCTGTAGATGGTGTAATTTTTAATCGAATCTTATAATTGGCTTCATCTACGATTTTACAGCTTGGCCAAAAAGAATAGAAGTTAAATGAGGGCGCTGCCTCCACGCAAGAACGTCAAAATCACGCATAACCTGGCAACACCACCATACTCAAATTTTAGTTCCACTTGTCACTACGGTCATGACTTTTTGGCCAAGCTATACCAATCCCCAGTATGAATCTTAGATCAAAATAATTGTGTTTGTTGTATTTTGTGACTTCAAAGAATGCCTGAGCACAAAGTAGAGTAACAAATTTACAATATTGTAATCCTTTCGTCCCTCCAGGGTTGTGAGAGAGTGTTTCTTGGATTTTACTGCATTTTTGCCTCAAAAGCCCATTAATTGGCCGCTTCCGTTGTAATTTTCCTAATTTCATAAATAGAATGCTAACTTCCGCTTGTCATTTTCCCGCCATTCGCCAGCGTGCTGAATTGGCTCTGACGCCATTTTGTTCATTGTGTTTCCGGATTTTGACGAGTGCAGTTCTGCCTCAAAATACGCAAGTGAAAAAGTTCGAAATTTCCGTTATCGATATTAAAGTGAAATAATTTCGTTAAGTCACTCGTATAGTTTAGTTTTGTTCAAATTTGAAGCCCGTTTAGTGAATTCGGTTCGTCATGGCTCACGAAAGTCATTATAACGTCGAATCGAGGGTATGTCGCCGCTCGCGTCGCGCCGCCGTGTCCCGCGCCACGTGGCTCGCGTCCAGCTCCCGCGCCCCGCGCCGCCAACGCGGCGCCAGCTCCAGGTGCAAGCTGCAGGTGCAGCGCCGACGCGCCCCGTGTCTACAGTCTACAAGTCGTTGCGAGTTGAGGTTTGATAACTCGCGGGCCAGGTTTGTGTTTTGACTTTGTACAACGCTTGGGTGCTCGGCCGCGCCGGCCCTCCATTTTCGAGGGAATTCTTCAAACCCCGTGCGCGGCATCCGGCCGAATTAAAACTACTTTGAGGCTAGGGTATTTTATTTTAAAGATGTTATACGACTAGCCTATTTTAATTTAACTAATGTCATGATAAATCTGAAAATTTGATAAATTTCCGATGATAAGCTGACATTATTGTTCGTTTTAGACGAATTACCGGTTTGACCGAGGTTAGACCGATATCGAATTTGACCGATGTCTTATACCCGTTAGAACGATATTTTCGAATGTCAGATCTGTTAGCAGGAGCAGGGGCGGTGGGATTGCGATGATTTCCAATCTATTTAATTTTCATACACACATAATTATGTACATTGACGACCGTACTTCGATTTCGGAAAAGTTATCGCTACAAGTACCTACCAACTATCTTCTGAGGTTGCAGATTGCGAGTGAGTGAATCGATAATTTAAAGAAAAGGGGGCGTCAGTAAAATGTTTGTCTAAAGTGATTAAAACCGAATAAGAATGGTTTCAATTATCTTGTATAACATTAGGTAACTTTTATTTTAACGGCTCAAAGAGCTGAATTACCTATGTTTTTCTTGTTACTAGCCGACTTATCGGAGTGTTTAGCGAATGACCGCCATCGATCAGTTTGAGCCAAAATGATTTGAATATTGTTTTCGGTCTGTAACTTGATATTTTACTAAAAGTTTTGGTTAAATTCTGAAATATTATGAACTCTTCGAGATTCTTCCGTGCGTCGCGTCGTCGTATTTGCCACAGTAAATGACGGTTTGTTCTACATATATGTGAGCAAGTGTTCTTTTCATCAATCTTTTGATTTTATTAATTTAAAAAAAAAAAGGATGTGGAAACTCCCGTCCATCGAACCTATAAAACCTGAGAAAATATGTCAAAATATATTTATTCAGGTGGGTGTCGAATCACAAGAATATTAATCCTACTTCGACACATACATTTTCTACAGCGATTGTTTAGAAATTGGACGTAATTTTATAGCAATTCTAGCTCATCGTTCAATTCTTAGGTAAAACCAAGTCTTTTCCAAAAGATATTGTGAGTACATGTCATTTGGCGTCGCTTCGGCCGAACCCTCTTCAAGAAAGCTTCGCTGCATCGAAAGAATTATCGTGTTCTTCAATTGATTATAAATGCTATGAAATGCATTGGACAGATATTTAATTACAAAAGTCAGTAAGTTTTCTAATATTGATAGATCATTTCTTGGTGCCTGTCTACTGTAACATGACCTTAAACAAGAATTCTTCACGAAAAGCGGACGAAAGAAGGAAGGAGTGGAATCTTACAATAGATCGTGCACAACACAACTACAGGGGTAGGGTAAGGACCCTCTTTTGAAGTCAAAACTTTACTATCTTCGCTTGCACTCTTCCAGTTGGGTAAAGCGAACAAAGTCCCTCTCGTCGATTATCAGATCTTCGCAAGCTACGTCGTCGACACTTCCAGTTGGGCAGAGTCCCTTGTCGGAAGTAAAATATTTACGAGCTTCGTAGTGCACACTACGACTTGGGTAAAATTCCTTGACAGAAATCAAATTTTATCAATTTACGAGCTTTGTCGTGCACATTACCAGTCGGGTAAAGTCCCTTGTAGAAAGCAGATATTTACGAGCCTCGTCGTGAAAACTTCCAGTTGGGTAAAGTGTCTCAGAAGTCAGATCTTGGAGAGTTTCATCGTGCACACAGCAGGTGGATGAAATTCCTCCTCTGAAGACAGACCTTTGAGAGCTTCGTCTTGCATACTTCCAGGTGGGTAAAGTCCCTCCTTGGAGGACAAATTTTTGCGAGCGTCGTCATTCACACGTCCGGTTGGGTTAAGTCCTCTCTCGGAAGACAGATCTTTGCGAGCTTCGTCGTGCATACTTCCAGTTGGGTAAAATCCCCACTCTGAAGTCAGATCTTTACGCGCTTCGTTGTGCACACTTCCAGATGAGTAAAGTCCTCACTATGAAGTCATCTCTTTACGAGCTCCGTTGTTCACACTTCCAGGTGGATAAAGTCCCCAAACTCTGAAGTCAGATCTTTGCGAGCTTCGTTGTGAACATTTTCAGTTGGGTAGAGTCCCCACTCTGAAGTCAGATCTTTACCAGCTTCGTTGTGCACATTTCCAGGTGAGTGAAGTCCTCACTATGAAGTCATATCTTTACGAGCTTCGTTATGCACACTTCCAGGTGGGTAAAGTCCCCAAACTCTGAAGTCAGATCTTTGCGAGCTTATTTGTGCATACTTCTACGTGATTAAAGTCTCTCATCTGAAGATAAATCTTTGCGAGTATCGTTGTGCACACTTCCAGGCGGGTAAAGTCCCTCTTTGGAAGTAAAATCCTTTCCAGGTGGGTGTAGTCCCTCCTTGGAACCTAGATATGAGCTCTGCGGGCTTCGTCGTGTCATCTGGGCCGCCTATACTGTCGCAGAGCTTAGATATTGAGTCGTGAGTTCCAGCGGTCAAGTCCCTGGAGTCTCCGACAGCTTCCAGCGTTCATCATAGACGATTATAAATAAGAACGTGAGCAGCTGTAAAATTTTATACGAGTTTTGACAGCTTTGACTATGGTCCGACAATTGTTCGGCCGTGGCTAATATGTATCATAAAAGTGGAGATCTTGGCCTTCTGTCTGTTTATGACTGATAACAAAACATATTAGCGGGTTTATCGGAGTACAATTCAATGAGAAGTCAATTTGAATTTTGTACATAGTATGACTATGAATTGCTTTAATTGGTCAGACTTACTGGTATTCAAATTCTATCAATAGAAAGTTTGACGTCAGTAAAGTCATCAATACAACCAAATAGCTCTTACAGAGTGGACACAGAATAGTAGCATCACCGCTGAACGCGGACGGGGTAACCTAGTCCAATTTTGGAAGATCTGAAACTGGAAGCATGGTTCCCCAAAAGCAGCCTGAGTGTATAAGAAGACATTTTAAAATCGTCGTTAGCTCACATTGTTTTCCTATCGAACTCCATGAATAAGATGGCTAAAGTGGTGCTTTCATAAGAACATAAAATATAATTTTGTCATTTCCTATCCTTCGGCATCGCCTAGAATTTCCGGCGTAAGGTTGTTCTGATTCTCTTCTTACTCTTGTTCTGTGAAAACTTGCACACCAAAGAGGAACCACGTTTATCGTGTTCTATCAACTTTCATAAATCTGTCGTGTTTACTTTCTGTGACCCTTACCTAGGCTAGGAATAGAGCGACATCCTCGCTTAACACACAAAACACACAGATTGTCAGAACTTCGATTTAGGATCTATCTAGAGAAGATAAGGCCATTATGCCATTCGTTGCATCAGTGCGCCACGTTTTGTGGGCATCGGCTCGGCCTAAATTTAATGTGATTTTGGTAATGATCTTCAAATTACATATTTTCCTTATTACCTTGAAACTAACTTAGCATAATTTCGCAAGTACGGATCGACTGTTCGGTTGATCCGATAAAAGTTTTAGCCACGAAATTAGATTCTGAGAAGTATTTGATTATTACTCGGTATAAAGGAGCTAAATCTCAGCTTTGTTTATTTAGGTATCTACCTATTTAAGAGGTCAGGCCTCTTCCCCGGTGGGGAATTATAATTATAGTTTTTCTTTCTGTACTTACAGTTAAAGCGACTTCTCAAGTTGGATCAGTAATTTCTTCCTCGATGCTGTATTAAAGGGATCTGTAAAAACTTCCATAATTAGCACAGAAAACAAAATAGGTAGATTAAAGACAAAATTTATCATAATCTTTTCAAACATTTAGTTTTTGATAGAAATGGTTCGAATAACTTTGTTAGATTAACAAAGCAACGTTATAATACCTATATTATTATATTGAAGAGTATTCAATTAATTATATTATTTTGTTTTTTCTTCTCTTACCATAACAGTACCTACTATGTTTTTGTTTTTAATAACAATATATTCTTTATTCTATTGAATCTGGTACCTATCATAACTTCATCCCCGCCATTCACCAGGTGATAACAGACACGTCTCACAACCCTGGAGGGACGAAAGGATTACAATAGAAAGATTTTACCTTACAATAAAATCAATATTGTGATCCTGAAGTCCCTCCAGGGCCTATTTAAGGCCACCTGGGTGAGTCGCAATGAACAAAATGGCGTCAGAGCCAATTCAGCACGCTGGCGAATGGCGGGAAAATGACAAGCGGAAGTTAGCATTCTATTTATGAAATTAGGAAAATTACAACGGAAGCGGCCAATTAATGGGCTTTTGAGGCAAAAATGCAGTAAAATCCAAGAAACACTCTCTCACAACCCTGGAGGGACTTCAGGATCACAATATTGATTTTATTGTAAGGTAAAATCTTTCTAATTTAATTTGAAAAAATCTATCGATTCGAAGGTAAAAAAAGGCTGTTTGTTTTTGGTTGTCTATTGACTGACATTTAGAAATTCGGATGTTGCCAATGGATAAACTGTTCACTACGTAGAAAGAGAAGGAACTAGAAGAAAGCTCGTGTCTTGTCATATCACTCAGTAAGAGATGCACATAGCAAATTCGCTATAGTTAAAAAAGGAGATAGCTACTTATTGCTGTCCTTATCGACGTAGCCACTTTTTAGTTCTACGACGGCTGTCTGACTCCGGAATCAGACATCTATTCTCATACAAATTGTGTAGGATTTTATGACTATCGCTGTCTCATACGCGGTTACACTGATGTTACGTCTATCAGCGTAAGCGAAAAATACTTCGCTTATGGTTCACTACCAATAAATACGCAATAACACCGAACTTAGCCTGTTCTACATAATAGTAAATTACACACCGAGGACAGGGAAGTAAGAAAGGCCTCAGATCTCATGTAACTGTTTTACAAACATGTGATCTGAGGCTTTCTTATTTACTGTCCGAGGTTAGTATACAATTTTTCTCCTCGACGGAGGTGGAAAGCGACAACTTCGTTTAGCGCAGCGGGACGACAATTGACGCTTTCCGTCCGGAGGGGAGAAAAGGAACATAAACTGCGCAATAAGTAGATCAATATAAATCAAAACGTTTGTAACAATCACAAATAACAACTCACCCTGACGGTGTTATCAGACACGGCGGTGATGACGTACGCGTCGCTACAGTCCCAGCACACCATCGTCACCTGCACGCATACATACACACGTGAGCAAGTGTTAGTCATCAGTGTTGCCAACATGAGATCAGTGTTGCCAACTTGAGAGAGTGCAGGGAAGGGGCGGTCTACAAGGCATGACAGGGCCCTATAGACAAAGTCATATTTATATTGGCGTAGACGCCAGTAGAAATGACAGAATGTATGGATTTGACATTGGCGATTGAAACGAAACATTTTGACGTCCCATAGAGCACTTTTCTAGCGAATACTACCCATACCTTGAGTCTCTTAGGCTCGGTGCTGGTGGTGCTGGTGGTGCTGGTGGTGTTGCAGCGCAGCAGGTGGTGGCGCCACTGTGGAGCGTCCACAGCGCGGCCGTGCCGTCCTTGGAGCCCGACACGAACCTGAGCCCACGCTATGTAGCTAACACTGAGCATACCTTGAGTCTCTTAGGCTCGGTGCTGGTGGTGCTGGTGGTGTTGCAGCGCAGCAGGTGGTGGCGCCACTGGGTAGCGTGGAGCGTCCACAGCGCGGCCGTGCCGTCTTTGGAGCCCGACACGAACCTGAGCCCGCTGTGAGCCCAGGCTATGCTGTCCACCGCGTCCTCGTGCACCGCCACCTGGCGGGGATTCATGTTTATATTGTTTATTCCTTTCGTGAAATTTTATTTATTTTTTCATTGGAAGTGTGTTGAAAATCGTTTGAAATGCGTGAGCAATAGTCGTTAAAGTCTCGGCACAGTTGCGCTCTCGCCTGCGGCTCGTGCTGTAATCCCACCTCGAGTATAATGATCATTCTCGCCCTTTGTACTGTGACGGCGGAGTAAAAACACCTTGTCACAACCAAGCGCACCGAGGGGACACGCGGGGTACGAGGCTCGCCGGCAGGCGGGGGGGGGGGGAGACGACAGCGCGCAGCGAGCCGCCCCCTGCCCCCCTCCCCGCCGCACTCACCGCGACCACCACCGTTCTATATAAAAGACGGTGCACGGCTGTAGACGGAGGGCACTTTCCGATTAGCTGTCAATTGATACAGTGTTGCGGCTTAGGCTTGTCCGAGTAAGCCCGGCACTGAGCAACTGGTGGTTTGGCGAGAAGTCGCCCCTCTTCCTCCTTCCCCCCGAGACCCCCGATCCCACAGGGTTACTGTGTGGCGGCTTAGGCTCGTCCGAGTTTGCCCGGTACCTCCTGGAACTCCTTCCTGAAACGTTACAGCGTGGCGGCTTTGGCTTGTCCGAGTAAAGCCCGGTATCGTTTCGAACGACTGAAACCCCCTGAAGCCTTATCGTCTGACGCAATCGGATAACGCGTCAGGAGGGCCATTCCCCCTTGGCCTCCCATTACAGGTACTAGGGAACCATTTAGGTCTAGTGATAGTTTTAAGATCCCATTGTAATAGCTTATATGAAGATTATACTTACTCCATATTTAAATTGAACCTCTTTCATTTTGCAGCCCTCTGTAGACAACCTACCTACCCTAAGGAACTAGATAAGATAGCGGGGCACTCAGGCAACCCCTGCTGAAAGGGTGCTTCGTTACAGTACATGCCTACTTTAATTGTATTTTCTGTAATGTTATGAATACAATAAAAGTGTTAAATAAATAAAAGATCATTGCTAATTATATCATAATGTAAAGCCTGACCAGGAATATAAAAAACCTGATTTGGGGGCTCTTCAATCGACTGTCACCTTTAACGTTTGTGTTCCAAGTACAAAAATTAGTTCCAATGATTTTCCGCAACAAAGCGAAGTTTTTTATATTTCTGTTCGGGCTTTACTTATTTATTTGGACCGTGAATATCTCAAGTTTAAGACATTTTACAAAATTATACCAAAGGATATAGGTGACCATTTTACCTGTCCTACGTCAGATATCAGTCAATAGGTAAGTCGATCCTTATTCAAATGTTTGACTGGTCTCTCTGTCGGTGTGATCATCGGTCAGCCTCACCTCGAGCACCCTGCGCGGGGCCTGCTGCTGCAGGTCCAGCCTGTAGACCCTGACGTGCAGGTCTGCGCTGCCGGCGGCGAGGAAGGCCCCGCCGGCGCTCCAGGCGGAGCAGATCATGTGTGTGTGATCATCGGTCAGCCTCACCTCGAGCACCCTGCGCGGGGCCTGCTGCTGCAGGTCCAGCCTGTAGACCCTGACGTGCAGGTCTGCGCTGCCGGCGGCGAGGAAGGCCCCGCCGGCGCTCCAGGCGGAGCAGATCATGTGTGTGTGATCATCGGTCAGCCTCACCTCGAGCACCCTGCGCGGGGCCTGCTGCTGCAGGTCCAGCCTGTAGACCCTGACGTGCAGGTCTGCGCTGCCGGCGGCGAGGAAGGCCCCGCCGGCGCTCCAGGCGGAGCAGATCATGTGTGTGTGATCATCGGTCAGCCTCACCTCGAGCACCCTGCGCGGGGCCTGCTGCTGCAGGTCCAGCCTGTAGACCCTGACGTGCAGGTCTGCGCTGCCGGCGGCGAGGAAGGCCCCGCCGGCGCTCCAGGCGGAGCAGATCATGTGGCAGGCGCCGGGGCGCATGCGCTCCACGTACTGCACGGGGCGGGACAGGAACTGCCCGTCGGGCGTGCACGTCCAGAACGCGACCGACCCGTCCGTCGACGTCGACGCGAGCCTGAGGGCGGGAGAACACGTGCGTACATAAGTGATTACAGTTTCTGCTATACACCAGAAGGATTACGCGCGAACCGGTGTTTCCCAAGCCACGTTGGTAACCCTTCAGGGATTTTTATGCAGAAAGGTTATCGCGCTTCCGATCACTTCAAGCCGCACCAATAAGCTCTCAATACGATTTTTAGGGTTGCAGACTTATCGTGATTAACGATCTCTTCAAGCCGCACCGATAACCCGTCAGGAGGGAGAGGGACCTCTCCCCTATCCCTCCTGACGGGTTATTGGTTGAGGAGAACGGACACTAAGCATTTGCTCCTTTGAGTGAAAAGTGCGCTTCCCGACATCTTCAAGCCACCCAAGAGCATTGAACCCAAAGAGCGCTCCCGAAGAAATGACAACGTTTGTGTCCGTGTTGAGTTTTTTTCACGCACGACCTGATGGCGTGCTATGGGCACCCGACTTCTCCTCGATCCCTCGTGCCGCCTGGTTATTGTGAAGTCAATGTCTCGCTCAGCCTGATCTACCGGCGCTTGTGCCGACTACAGCAAGTGGTCGGTGTGTACACTGTACAGTACTCACCACCTGACGTCAGTGCGGGCCGGGGGTGCCCAGTGCACCGAGGTGATGGTGCCCGCGTGCGCGTGCAGAACAGCCCGTTCAGCTCCCGTCCTGTTACACGATACATTATATTAGTAACATATATCCATCTACAATATGATACTGATGCCGATAATGATCTCACCTGAGACACCACACTCGCACGAGCCGCTCCACAGACCCCACAGCTAATAACGCCGCGTCACTAGACACGCAGGCGTCAGTGATCTCTGCGCCGGCGCCGCGCAGGGTCCCTAACAATCTCCCCTCCGTGGCACTCCACACCTTCACCAGGAGGTCATCCGCGCCCTGTGATAACCGCACACATTATTAACACATTCACTGCTAAGTTCAAAACTTGGCGCGCGACGCGTGAGCTAATATCGCGGAATGCGATACAATCTTAATTAATCAAAAGCCGTGGTGGACCAGTGGCGAGTAACCTTGCCAGCCGTGCAGGAGGCGATGGTTCGATCCCCGTCCAGTCCGACACGTACCAATGAATTTTTCTGCATTTATGTACGATTTGTAACACCATTGGCATATCGGTAAAGGAAAACTTCGTGATTCCTGCATGCTTCAATTTCGAGGCATGTATTGTACCCACTGTCCATTATAAGTGGCGACGAGCTCACCCCCCGTCACACTGGACAGAGTTTCGGTACTACTGGTGAAACGTGGATGTTCTGAGGTTTCAGAATATCTCTTACTACTCCCTCGGGGAATATAGTATGCCATACAATCTTGACTAACCGTGAGAATCGTGTTCACCAAATATTGGACATTGAAGACCCTATACAGGGTAAATTGTATATCACTGCGGATAACTACAGCATGTATTCTACTCACCAAACTGAACAACTTTCACTATGGAGCCGACTTGGAAATCGCGAAAAAAACAGCTGTCCCATACAAAACTGCAGTTCCTATTCGACTCAAATGTATGGGACAGCTGTTTATTTTTCCGCGATTTCGAAGTTGGCTCCATAGTAAAAGTTGTTTAGTTTGATGAGTAGAATAATATGCTAAAGTTATCCGCAGTGATATAAAAATTTATCCTGTATGGAGGTCGTATCATACACTCGCTGAACACGCAGAGCCATTAGGACTGCCTGCATAGATGCCGACCTAATCACATTGCGGTAAAATTTAGATGTTGGTTTTAGGTCGTATTGCAATGACCTAATTACTCGTAATTATAATGCAGTAAAATGTTGGTCATCATGCAGTTAATTCTAGTTCGCTAAACTCGCTTCAGGTTTAAGATTTTGCGTACATCGAAGGCAGCTATTTTGCTTCCAGTATTGCAGCGACCTTATTATAAAGCAGTAAAATTTTGGTCACACTTCGCTCGCTCCAGTTTTTAGATCCTATTACAACGACCTAATTGTATTACAGTAAAATATCGGTCTAGTTTCGCTAGCTCCATGTTTTCAATTGTATCGGAGCGGCCTATGGAATAAATACATTGCAGTCGAATTTCGTCTCGCTTCGCTCGCTCCAACCACAAACTGTATGACACATGTATGAGACTCACAGTGATGACGTAGCGGCCGCTGCAGTCGAACACGAGGCAGTAGACGGCGGAGAGGTGCCCCGCTGTAGCTGCAGCACAGTCTAGTACTGTATGACACATGTATGAGACTCACAGTGATGACGTAGCGGCCGCTGCAGTCGAA
This sequence comes from Agonopterix heracliana, assembly GCA_963693445.1. NCBI lineage: Eukaryota > Metazoa > Arthropoda > Insecta > Lepidoptera > Depressariidae > Agonopterix > Agonopterix heracliana. Next base: position 155,304 of record OY856333.1, on the reverse strand, counting down.
CACGAGGCAGTAGACGGCGGAGAGGTGCCCCGCTGTAGCTGCAGCACAGTCTAGTACTGTATGACACATGTATGAGACTCACAGTGATGACGTAGCGGCCGCTGCAGTCGAACACGAGGCAGTAGACGGCGGAGAGGTGCCCCGCTGTAGCTGCAGCACAGTCTAGTACTGTATGACACATGTATGAGACTCACAGTGATGACGTAGCGGCCGCTGCAGTCGAACACGAGGCAGTAGACGGCGGAGAGGTGCCCCGCTGTAGCTGCAGCACAGTCTAGTACTGTATGACACATGTATGAGACTCACAGTGATGACGTAGCGGCCGCTGCAGTCGAACACGAGGCAGTAGACGGCGGAGAGGTGCCCCGCTGTAGCTGCAGCACAGTCTAGTACTGTATGACACATGTATGAGACTCACAGTGATGACGTAGCGGCCGCTGCAGTCGAACACGAGGCAGTAGACGGCGGAGAGGTGCCCCAGCGTGCGGCGCTGCAGCTTCAGCCCGGAGAGCTGCCGCGCCGGGAACAGAACCTGCCCCCCCCGCCCCCCGGGCAGGCAGGCCGGCGACGTGCCCTGCTCCCGGGATATCAGACGACGTACTGCGGGACGAAACGTTGACAGAAGTCTTAGGACAGAAGTGACGGCATGTCAGGTTCCATACTATAATGCCGAATGTGTTAACACTTTCGCTGCTAAGCTCAAAACAATGATATTCGCGCAGTGACCACTGTGGAATGCTATACAATTCTGACTCAACATTTGAATCGTGCGCACTGCGGCCCATTTGTCGCTTACCTACGACGTAGGTTCCCTCAGCAATTAAAGTGTTAATATTTTGTTTAAGCGCGATGATAGTTCATACGGAAGAGAGCAAACGACTCAATCATGAGGCGGCGGTTCGATTGCTGGCCTGTACCGCTAAGTTCTACAGAATTTATGTACAGTTGTATTTCTGATTATCACTAGCTCGGCGGTGAAGGAAAACATTCGTGAGGAAACCTGCATACCCGGTTTGGAGCGAACACAATAGACCAGCGATGGTCGCAGTTTTAAATAACGCCCTTGCTAGCAATAGCCCAACCAACAATCAATATTTTTTGTCACACAGATTATCTGGTCCCAATTTCGTACCAAATGATTAGTATTATGAAGACTAAGTAAAACATTTTACATAGAAACAAAACGTTTATAATTTGGGTACAAAACCCATATCCATACCCAATCAAAGTGACGCTACACGCCCAAAAACGCCTTAAATAAGATGGCGTGCATTATGATGCCATCTTATTTTGGGCGTGTAGCGTCACTTTGACAGCACTAAAGTCAGTTGTAGGTTTTCTGTCTCTTTTCTTAGTCGAATGTTAGAAAATGACAGGAATAAATTTAGTTAAGTTAAGTCGTGGCAATACCGAATCGATACCATTATTCACCAATATTTGCCCCTTGCGGGTTTCGAACTCGCGATCCTCGGCTCAGCAGGCATCTTCGCTACCGACTGAGCTATCGGGCCGTCAGCCTCAAGGCCTGCTCCGACTGGTTGCCCGACTGGTTGGTTGGTATACTCACCGAGAGTGTGGTCTTGCTTGTACACGGAGTACTTGGGCTTGGGCCTGACGAGCGAGTCGCTCAGCAGAGACAGCCGTGCCGTCAGCCTCATGGCCTGCTCCCACTGGTTGGTCAACTGGTTGGTACACTCACCGAGAGTGTGATCCTGCTTGTACACGGAGTACTTGGGCTTGGGCCTGACGAGCGAGTCGCTCAGCAGAGACAGCCGCGCCGTCAGCCTCATGGCCTGCTCCGACTGGTTGCCCGACTGGTTGGTATACTCACCGAGAGTGTGATCCTGCTAGTACACCGAGTACTTGGGCTTGGGCCTGACGAGCGAGTCACTGAGTAACGACAGTCGGGCCGTCAGCCTCATGGCCTGCTCCGACTGGTTGCCCGACTGGTTGGTATACTCACCGAGAGTGTGATCCTGCTTGTACACCGAGTACTTGGGCTTGAGCCTGACGAGCGAGTCGCTGAGTAACGACAGTCGCGCCGTCAGCCTCATGGCCTGCTCCGACTGGTTACCCGACTGGTTGGTATACTCACCGAGAGTGTGATTCTGCTTGTACACCGAGTACTTGGGCTTGGGCCTGACGAGCGAGTCGCTCAGCAGAGACAGCCGCGCCGTCAGCCTCATGGCCTGCTCCGACTGGTTACCCGACTGGTTGGTATACTCACCGAGAGTGTGATTCTGCTTGTACACCGAGTACTTGGGCTTGGGCCTGACGAGCGAGTCGCTCAGCAGAGACAGCCGCGCCGTCAGCCTCATGGCCTGCTCCGACTGGTTGGTATACTCACCGAGAGTGTGATCCTGCTTGTACACCGAGTACTTGGGCTTGGGCCTGACGAGCGAGTCGCTGAGTAACGACAGTCGCGCCGTCAGCCTCATGGCCTGCTCCGACTGGTTGGTCGACTGGTTGGTATACTCACCGAGAGTGTGATCCTGCTTGTACACCGAGTACTTGGGCTTGGGCCTGACGAGCGAGTCGCTGAGTAACGACAGTCGCGCCGTCAGCCTCATGGCCTGCTCCGACTGGTTGGTCGACTGGTTGGCGGGCAGCAGCGCGGGGAGGGAGGGCGCGGTGGAGGGGGCGAGGCGGGCGAGCTTGAGGGCTCGCTCGCAGACGGAGGCGAGCCGCGTCCATGACACGTCAGAGTATTGCGAGGCCTGCGGGGTGGTGTCGGCTTAATTCAGTTCAGTAAGAGCTCTTATAGACGAGCGACACTGTGTTTGCGACAGCGGTCGCGCGACAGCATGCGACCGTCGGCGACCGCTGTCGCAAACACAGTGTCGCTCATTTGTAAGAGCCCTAGCGAGGCGGGTTTAAGAGAGTTTCTGGCCGCGTATAAGTATCAAGAGTGATACCATTTTGAAAACTCGATAAATGGGCTACCTTTTGAAATAATTTGCCTGTTACAGAAAAAAAAATTGCACAGGTTGTAATGTCAAAGTTGAAGAGAAAATGTTACCACTGAAGTCTGACAAAAGAGAGCTTCAAAAATTATGTCACTATTGCTTTTATTTTGCATTGGGAGCAGACCTAGTAGGATTATGAAGGATTGCGTATCAAGTATTTTCATGAAAAAATGCAATGGCTGTATTATATTGCTGTTGGTTTTCCAATAAAATAAATAAATAAATAAAAATATATGGTCTAACAAAATTAGCTGAAACTATTTTAAGGAGACGATCAGACCATCAAACTGATCCCCTTTTTCTATCGGACAAATTTCGAAATCGCGAAAAAAAAATCTGCTGCTCCATACATTTCAGTCGAGTTATGATTGCAGTTTTGTTTGGGACAGCAGATTTTATTTTCTGGTTTTCGATATTGGTCACATCAAGAAAGTTGTTCAGTTTGATGGTCTGATCATCCCCTTATAATAGTTTCAGCTAATTTTGCTTAGGTTCACATTATGGGTTGAACTACACATGGCCGCACGCGATCGCACTTTTCCGTCGCTCCATCCTTTTCTGTCACTCAGGAACGTCATTTAAGAGGATAGGCGGGCTGAAATACTAATTTGGAGAATAGGTCACTTTTCCAACCGTATACATATTTGTCCGATCCGCCCTACCCATACACACCACCGACTAGAGTGCGAAAGAGACAACTGCAGCTAGGATCGATTTTATCTACATAAGTTTATCTCCAAAACTAAACCGATTTTAATAATTATTTCAAGTATAATATTAAACAAACTTTGGCTATGTCTGGACGTTTTGCTTTTTTTGTTTATATCCGTCAAATTTGTTTGCTGGATGTCTGAAAACGGGTGGCAAAATTGGTCATTTTCGAAGGTCCCTAGTTCACACAGTAATTAGTGACATAGAGTGACATAGAAATAGAAAGTGACATAGATTGTATGGTAAAAAAATGTTTGCTCTAGTATCATTATCCAGGGAGAAAACAGGGGAATACGTTTGTATGGAAAAAACGGCACTCGCCTATCCTCTTAAGATAGACGGAACGCGATCGCACGCCGCAGGCGATCGCGTTCCGTCTATATTATATGCTCTAGCAAATGACGTTCCTGAGTGACAGAAAAGGATGGAGCGACGGAAAAGTGCGATCGCGTGCGGCCATGTGTAGTTCAACCCTATAAATATTTTTTGTAAAAGCTCGACACAAGGTGGCGATATGAACAAATGTTCAAAAATTTTCAATATCTCGAAAACTGTTTACCTATGTTTGATTTTATTTTTATTTTTCCCTGTACAGTTATTAACTGGGCTTTCTCCTGCTTTCGGCTTGACGTTGAATTTTGGGACACCCTGAATATTTAATATTGGGACCTTCTTAGTATACTGACAGTTTTTTAATGGGATGATCAGACCATCAAATTGAACAACTTTCTGTTGTATGGGTATATTTTCAGTTTGATGGGTAGAGTATGTGGTTTAAAGGTTAATGATACTTTTGCTAACACCCTGTATAGTTTCCGTAAAATCTCGCCTTTAATCTTTTGTATCATTGTATCTATGTTGTTTACGATAAAGTGTTTTAATAATAGTATTTTATTTCATTATTTCGGTCATTGCGAAACAAGTTTTCACCATTTCAATAGCAATAGATACTATTTTTAGCGTACTTGCAATGCAAACTCCTTCAAATATTGGCGCGCATTCAACTTCGTAACCTTTCGGGCGACGCCGCCGAGCGCGCGCCAATCACGAGCCAGAGCGATAACCTTCGGACGATAGAGCGGGGCGACGCATGTGCACTAATGAGAACGCCACACGAGTGACGAGGACAACGCTATCTCTAATTACGACACCATTCCGTCCATCCATTGCATGATAAAACAAAATTTACACAAAATACCCAAAAACTTGTAATTTTTCACAGAAACTCCACCAAAATATTTTTCGCGATCGTCCACCGTATTTTCACGATCAAATCTGCGCATAACACAAAATAAGCAATTTTGTAGTTTCATCACAATTTCACGTTTTCCCGTCGCAAAACTCGTTGCAGAACGTAAATAAACAATGTTTTCAGCTGAAAAATGTACGGAAACTCACCAATTCTTGGTATGATTGCGGATGGTCGCCGCCCAGCCAGTCCAGCCGCCGCGGTAGTACCTGTAACATTTCCGACCATAGTATAACTTTTCAGCAAAGTTTCAGGAACTTTGACAGCTAACCACGTGCGTTTCCTACCAAAACAACATTCAAGCTCTAAACCCGGCACTAGAAAAGCTTTAACTTACCTCTACGCTCTCCAACTCTTTTAGCAAAGTCTGCAAAAGAAAGGTCCATATTTAGGTAAAAAATCGGTAGATAAATATTATTCAGATATATTCCGAGCCAATTTACCTTTGCAGTTTCTTTCAGGGGTCCACCAGATAGGAATTTCGCGATCAGAAAGTAGAGCTCTGAAACCGGGGAAGATACCATTACTCGACCTCGTACGTACGACACTCGCATCTTTACATTCATATTTTGAAGCACTGGACTCACCTGGAACGACATTGAGCTCCTCGTTGGATTCCTCCATACTTCCAGATTTTATTTCGTCCACTAAATATCACATTACACGTCACAAACACTGTAAAATACGAGCAAACATTTCACTTTTCACATTGTTGACCAACGATAAATGCAACCTTCTGTAATAATAGCAAAATGGCGTATGTTCTGTTGATAAAGCAGTCTCGCGGACAGATGTGCGCTGTCGGTCAAGTAGTCACCAAGCAGTTCAGCCATGTTCTCATAGGTGGCGCTATAATCGTACCACTGTAAATGGCTTGGATACTAGTCTTTTTATCCTGAAACAAATATATTTTCTGAAGATTTTCGTTAAAAACATAAGGTTTCCCACTGCTGTTTTAGTAAAATCGTATGTGTAGTTTGGTCTAGTAATTTTATATTTACCATGACATAATTTTCATATCGATTTGATCAGCGTTTTCATGAAATATCTTATAAAATATGTGATTGAAAACGATTGATTGACAGAACAAATAGTTTTTTCCACAATGGCAACATTGTTTTCCAAACGTCAAATCGCGAAGATGCGGCGCTCGATCAGCAAAATCACGAAAATGTGCTGGGTTTTGTGTTTAGACAATGGGTTTTGATGGAAAAAAGTGTTTTGTGAGAGAAACTCTGTTATCGCTCCCTATTGCCAGCGTGGAGAGAGCGTGGTGTGTTGTTAAAGTGTAGTTTCTTATGGGCGGTGGCTTCTGACTTGAGACCAGCACAGCAAGGAAAGTCACATCTTCAATCTTCAGTTCAGTGTGATATGAACATGCTCCTCCGCTGACGTCCCGCTCGCACCCACAGCCGAACGTAAGCAATGAAACGGAACAGGTAGATAGGTACATCGGTAGTTAGCCACACCACAGCTGAGTACGGTCTAATTCCCGCTTATTTTTGCAATCGATATTGTTATTGATTGCTGCTAAAAATAAATACACTGTCCCACTTTGTTAAAGTTGCGGTTCATGTTTTATGTACCTACTTTACTCTGACCTTTTATATTGTTTATAGTTTATCATAAACAAAGTTTTTTAGAACTATAAACTTTTACAACCCATAGATTTAGTATATACCAGGTACGTTAGATCGGAAATGCGAAAGAAATAGGGCATAGCATTAACATATATGTTAGAGCGAGATTGCCAAATTGATTTTGCCGAAAGACACACTTATCTGCGGGACATTTTATAGACGAAACTACACTTCACACAACGCAAAGATCGGGAGAGTGAGATAGATAGATAAGACCATTCACGAACACGCTATGAACCTGTATGGCCGTAGCGTCAGTTGTCAATGGAATGAATCTTTTTTCTTTTTTTCCAAAATCTTAGGTTTTTTTGGTCTCACAATGGATAACCCATCTAATCTAGTCTTCTTCTTATCGTGTCGACTTCAAATTTTGAACAAAGTCGCTAAATAGTACCTTGCCAGAAGTGGGCAACCGATACTGCACCGTCGCTAGCGGTCATGAGCTCCTCCTGCGTACAGGTGTTAGGGCACGCAGGGCACGATGTGAGATGGGCCATCGTTTGTGGAGCTCCACACAAGCAACTCACATTTTGCGCATCCGAGAATCCCCACCTGAACATGTTGTCCTTACTGCGACCGACCTGGGTTCGAAGTCGGTTTAACGACTTCCAGGTCGCCCAAGGCAAGTCATGTCCAGGCGGGAGGCTCTCAGACGGCGGCACAAATGGAGTTGGGAGGGACACTTTTTGTCGCCAAAGAGTACACCAGTAGTATCTAATCTAGTATAGCTTAATCTTTGATACAACCCAAGTAAATTGTTTGTCTTGTTTGTCTAAACTTGACTTGTCGGTGTAAACATTTTTATTATGGTACCAAAGCTGCAGGTCCATTGTCCTTGGTTGTTATTTGGGTTTGAAAAATGAATTTTTTATCATGGCACCAAAGCTCTAAAGCCATTTTCCTTGGTTTTATTAAGGATTTCAGATTTTGACCAAAAATGTATGAAACGCCGATGATTACTTTTTCCTAGGAAGTTCTCTCTATGTAGTTTTTGCAAGAATGTACTTCCTGCCGTCGTAGCATGTTGCACATGATACGGCCATATCACGCCTTTTATTTCGTTAGTTTGCAAATAGAAAGAGAGCGAAGGTGTGATTGCGCTATATCATACTGCTATGCTAGCCATGCAGCATTACATAAATATTTTTTCATCCCTCCGGACGTAAAGCGTCAATTATCGTCCCGCTGCGCTAAACGAAGTTGTCGCTTTCACCTCCGTCGAGAAGAAAAATAGTATACTAACCTCGGACAGTAAATAAGAAAGCCTCGGATCACATGAGATCTGAGACCTTTCTTACTTTCCTGTCCTCGGTGTGTAATCTACTAATACGTAATATTTCTTTGAGCAGAGCTTGTATAATGTCCGGCACGGCGGCCGGCTCGGCGGGCGCCGGCGCGGGCGCGTCGAGCGCGGCGGGTGGCGGCGTCAGCACGACGTCTACCGGCGCGGCGGCGCTCGGCGGCCTGGGCGGCTCCCTCGAGGACAAGGACTGCGACCTGCTGTGCCCCGTCTGCTTCGAGCTGATCGAGGAGGCGTACGTGACGAGATGCGGACACTCCTTCTGCTACTCCTGCATCGCCAAGTCGGTGGAGCTGCATCGGAGGTGCCCCAAGTGCGGCGCCGCGCTGGCCTCCAGAGATCATATATTTCCTAACTTTTTGCTTAATGAGTTGGTAAGTTTTGTCGTTTATTGATTAGGTAGGTACTTGATTTTAATTTATAAGATAGATTTTTCGTTATACAGGCTGTAAAAAAAACCCTGTTGGAGCCTCTAGGGGGTGCTACAGATCATAAAACTGAACAACATTCACTATGGAGCCAACTACGAAATCGCGAAAAATAAATCAGCAGATTTTTCTTTCGCGATTTCGATATTGGTCCCATATATAAAGTTGTTCAGTTTGATGGTCTGATCATCCCCTTAAAATAGTTTCACCTAATTTTGTTAGACCTTATAATTGTTCTGTGTATACCATTTTCCCTAGTCAATAGGTTAACATTGTCTATGGTGTGAACATTGCAGGTGGCGAAGCGTAGACTGCGCTCGTGTCAGACGACGAGCTCCTCGTCCGGCGGCGGCGGGGGAGGGGGAGGGGGCGGGGGAGCGACAGGGACGGGTGGAGGCGGCAGCAGCGAGGGCGAGCGGCTCAGAATGCTGCTGCAGGCGGAGTCGCGCCACCTGGACCTGCCCGACGTGCACACCATGCTAGACCTGCTCTCCAGGAGGAAGCGTCTGCTCGAGGTATGGAGCTACGAGTCATCATCAGCCTGCACTAGGTGCCAAGTGTCGTCTCGCCATCTGGTTGTGCTATACTGAGTGCCATACAAATCTGTGTAAACGTTGATATACGGCGGTCGACTGTTTTCCCATAAAAAAAGAATAGTCACAATCCGATTATAATTTCGGAAAAATGCGTGGACAAACATACATACGAATAAATAAATACTGAATACTGAATACAAATATATTTTTTACGCGGCATACAAATTATTGCAGCATATTGCCACTTCTAAAAGTGTTATGCATTTCGGCAATGTACGAGTAGCGATGATGATAAGCGTGTTAACGTTGACAGGCGGAGTCTGCGGCGGCGCAGCACCGGCTACTGTACGAGTTCCTCTCTCAGTTGCACAAGCATCGCCAGCACCAGTTGCACCAGCTGACCAGGGAGGCGGCGCTAGTGAAGAAGGTATAGTGTAGTAATGATGATGCGGCGGCGCAGCACCGGCTACTGTACGAGTTCCTCTCTCAGTTGCACAAGCATCGCCAGCACCAGTTGCACCAGCTGACCAGGGAGGCGGCGCTAGTGAAGAAGGTATAGTGTAGTAATGATGATGCGGCGGCGCAGCACCGGCTACTGTACAAGTTCCTCTCTCAGTTGCACAAGCATCGCCAGCACCAGTTGCACCAGCTGACCAGGGAGGCGGCGCTCGTCAAGAAGGTATAGTGTAGTGTAGTAGTCGGCGGCGGCGCAGCACCGGCTAGCATCAGTTGTACCAGTTGACGATCCCTGGTCAGCTGGTACAACTGATCACTGGTCGAGAAGGTCTTCTCTAATCCGACCCGATCTAAATTCAGAGTTCGGTTTCCGAGCCGAGCATTTGCTGAGTTCGCTTGGGAGCTGGGTCTTTTTGAATCGCTTTGGAGCGGACGTGTTTTTGTTAATTAGCTATCTTCAATCTAAGCAAGTCATTCTTAGCAAAATGCTAAAAGTAACCCATGGTCTATCTTTAACGGTTTCAGAGAAAACAATATTTAAAGATGCTCATTTATCATACAGGGTGTTTCATAAGTAACAATAAATTTTTAAAACTCTTAAGGGGGTTGTTTAGACCGTCAAACTGAACAACTTTCTCTATGGGACCAACATCGAAATCGCGAAAAAAATAATTTTATATCCCATACATATTTTAGCTCTAGTCGATTTGTAGAGTATAGAACATACATTTTTTTTTCGCGATTTCGATATTGGTCCCATAGTGAAAGTTGTTCAGTTTGATGGTTACACCACCCCCTTAAAGGTTTATTTGTATTTTTGTAACACCTTGTATAGTAAAATAACTTTTCTCTTTTTCGGTTGAGAACTTAACATGATTTTTTTATTTGAGTGATAACGCATAAAATAACGAGTTTTTTAAGCTATACCTCAAGTGCCAAAGCTTCACAGATACGAAGAAAACGTGAAATAAGTGATTTTTCATTTTTATTTTTTTTTAATTTAAATCGTAACTTTCTGGCATTCAATTCTTATTGCATGTGACATAGGACCGTTTGAGTTGTTTAGTAACAAAAAATTATCTTCCTACGTGAAGGTGCATCAGAGATATTTGTTTTTGACATTTCAAGTTACCAAGTGCATGGTGGATAGCATATAGCAAAATCATCTAATTTTTCAAAGAAAACTGCTAAATTCTGACCGGATTTCACATCGATTAGTATGGAGAGTCGTGGTCCCGGGATGATATGCCTTAAGGTGGTTTCCGTCCATACAAAACGTTGTCGTAGGTATAACACTCGTAGACGGTGTTAATAAAAGTAATGTTTTATATATGGAAAAATAGCTTAAAAAATCTAGTTTCCGCGAATCAAATAATATTTACAATTTATAATATTATTACGAAGATATCACGCTTTGAAATTATTCATACAAAATTTCAAACCCTTATATCTTCGTAATTATATTACAAATTGTCAATATTATTTGATATGCGCAAACTAGATTTTCTAAGCTATTTTTCCAAATATAAAACATTACTTTTATTAACACCGTCTACGAGTGTTATACGACAACGTTTTTTATGAAATTGCCAGCTCTCCAACCACCTTAAGGCGTAATAGTAGGTGGAAATACGTCGGAGGCATCTTTTATTTTTCATTTTACGACTAGATTTATACCATTTACCGAAACTAAAGTCATACCTCAGTATTTTTGGATAGTTTATCTAGTGAAATCATAAACTGAATACACGATTGGAATTACTTCACTCGATAGAAAATCGTCACAAAGATGACGTATTTTCATGCATTTTTAAAAAAATTTCTCGTTTTAGAAGAACTTTAAATAGTTTCCGATTGTTAGTATTTATACTCACATAATATTCAACATTAGTGAAATCGTAAAAAAAATATATAAAAAGTGCTTTTGTTCATTCTTTTTAATCGAAAATACGGCACACACACGCACTTTTCGGAGGGCCGGGCAATCGCGTTTCTCATAGAAAATCTTCGTCGGAACCCATGGCCCCTTAGCATAGTATCTCGCGCAGTGAGCACACGGTACGTTATCTGCAGGACATGTCGCACGTGGAGACGGTGCTACGCGGCCTGCGCGCGGACACGGCGTGGCTACGAGCGCCGGACGAGCTGGCTACGAGCGCTACGAGCGTAGACCCGCCCCTCGCCCCGCTCGCCCCCTCCGGCCCCGCGCGCGCCTGCGACGACAACATGGACATCACGCATACAGGTTACTTGCTCATTTTTCCTATTAAAGTCGAGCCACTTTAATACATCACATTTGACATCTATTGATATTTCGTCAAACGTAACCTTGTAACGGCGGGCATAGAATATTGTAAATTTCATCGAAGTTAAAACTGTACAATTGCTTTACTTTTTTTTAATTACGATTACATATTTATTGTAATAATGACCAAAGAAGGTAATTTTACGATTTACTTTCACTAATAAACCATTTTAAACATAATAAACAATTTTTGTTCTAAATAACTGAACGTCGTTACAATGTTGCGTCAGTGAACCCTTTTTCTTTTTTATTTAACACTAGGGATGTCACAAAAAAAATTTTAAACGTAGTTCCATCAAACCGCGATACAATTCACATATGTTTGAAATCCGTATCGATTCATTCACTTTAATCGATGTTTTTAAGCAGGTCACCTCATTATGAAGCTAAAACTGACAAATGTAATGTACGTTTTTTAAAATACCTATGTTGCCGTTGAGAACTGGCCCAACGAAGCGCAAAACAGGGATGCATGGAGAGAACGGAGGGAGGCCTTTGCCCAACAATGGGACACCGACGGCTGATATAATAATAAATATGTTGCCGTGCCCTTGCAGTACCCACTTGGCTACTTCTGTTACACCTAAGCTGTATTGTACATGAAAGCGAATAAATGAATACTGAATACTGAAATGTCAAATGTGATCTATTATCTTGACCCGACTTTAGTTAAAAATTATTGGTGTAGTTCAGATAAAGGTTTGAAGTATACGTCATGTAGATTCATGACCAACTCATTTCCAACTTCAAGCCTTTACATCTCCGCTCGGACTGACTTTAGATATAAACATGTAATAACAAGTTTGTTTGTTACTTTATTCTGGACTTAAAATATTCAAGCTTCGTTGATAGCCGCGCCAAAAACAACGCAGAAAAATAAGGCGTCAGCCTTCCATACAAAACGCGCATTGTTTTTTGTTAGTAAAGTGATCGTTTCCAATATAAAAGCTCCACTACTCTAACATGCAGTAATCATGCTCCCCTCAGGAAGCGAGGAGTTGGGCAACGACGAGGAGAGCTTCGCGGGGGGCACTTCCGGTTCCGGGGACGGGCTGGCCGCTAGGTGGAGGAGGCTCGCCTCCCACTTCGACGACTTCGTGCAGGTATGGACACTACGCCTACGCTTGCATCGAGCAAAATAAAGTATTTTTTATTTATTGATTAAGAGGATAGGCGGGCTGAAATGCTAATTTGGAGAATAGGTCACTTTTCCAACTGTATACGTATTTGGGTAGATCCTTCGATCAAAATAAAATGAATGGATAGGCCTAAAGCGCGGTAAGTTGAAGCAAACTACTGGTGCACTTGGTACATACAAACTAGCGCCATTATCTGTCAAATCTAGGGCACTTTCATACAAGTGACAAGTAAAAATTTCATTTGTTTTGCCTCATTTTCCTGGTTTGAAATGTTCGCTTAAGGCCTATCCATTCATTTGATTTTGATCGAAGGGTAGATCAACTATTTTTTGTCCATACCTAGTCCCAGTCATCTGCATAAAATTTTTTCAATGTTCATGCTCAGGCTCAAGCTCAGGTTTTGCTTGCCCCAAAAATTAATGTTTGTTGAATAACTAAGGATTGCATTTATTAAATGCATACACGGTTTTGCAAAATTACTTGAATTTTACTTGAATGTTGGCGGTTGTCCGTTGGACGCTTTATTTCATTGTCCCCACGCTTTTGGTCTATCGGACAACCACTAAAAACTTCTAGTAGTTCAACACAAATGGTGCAATGCACATGTGTGTAGAAGAATCATATCATTAGATACAATATCCATCTTTCAAAATTAATGAATGTCAAGAAAAAAGGAATAGAAACGTTTTTTTAAACAGTACTGTGAGGACAAAAAATAGTTGATCTACCCATTTATCAGATCCGCCCCACCCATACACCCTGCCGACTCGCCTGGCGGCTCGTGCTGCGATCCCGCCTCGGCTGTAATGACGTAATGCCGTAATTGACTATTTTGTATATCTTCAATGTACCTATAGACACACTTTTAATACAGTTTTATAATGACTTAACGTGATGACGCGCGTGAAATGACGTGATGTAACGTAACGTGTGTTGTGTATGTCTCTGCAGTGCTACTTCCAACACCGCGCCGACGAGCTCTACTTCCCCGGCTCGTCAGAGACTAGCCCGGCGCCCACGCCGACCCCCCGCGCCCCCCACGCCCCCCACACCCCCCGCTCCGGCGCGCCCCCCGCGTCCGCGGCCGCGCAGGGCTCCGACTGTCGCGACGTGCCGCAGTCGCTCGGCCACCACAACACTGTCGTGGCTCAACACTCCATAGGTAAGTGGGCGCCCTCGTAGGACGTATTCTGATCTAATCTGTTGCGTCCTACAAAAAGGGGAGGTGCGGAGTACTCGAAACCGACGGGCATAATAATCATAATCATAATCATAATCATAATCATAATCATTTATTCAATATAGGAGCCTGAAGCACACTTATTAAACGTCAATTCTTTTTTAAGCTACCACCGCGTCGTAACGTGTTGTCGCTGTAGAGAAGATGCGGCCAGAAACTCCACAGCATAACACGACTTAATGACTATTACAATATAAATTCTTATGCTAAGGTTATGTATACAGTAATACATAGTCTATTTAATTAAAAAAATGATACTATACAGTAAACTATAAGTTAGTGAAACTCAGACCCAAGCATTTTGATCATTTAAATAATCATCCAGTTTATAGTATGCTTTTTTACAGAGGACTTTTTTGATCTGAGTTTTAAACAAGTTTTCGGAAAGATTCAAAATGGTCTCTGGGATTTTATTATAACAGCGTATACAGTGACCCATGAAAGACGTGTTGACCCTACTAAGCCGAAAGTGTGGAAATATCAGTTTATTTTTATTTCGTGTGTTGTAATTATGGACATCACAATTTCGTGGAAACAAAGACAAATTTTTTCTTACATATAAAATGTTTTCATAAATAAACTGTCCATAAACGGTTAAAATATTAATTTCCTTAAAGATTTCGCGAAGCGAATCACGACAACGCAGGCCATATATAGCTCGAATTGCTCGTTTCTGTAGGATAAAGATCGTCTCAATGTCTGCAGCACGACCCCACAATAAAATACCATAGGACATGATACTATGAAAATAACTGAAATATACGAGTCTGGCAGTTTCAATATCTGTTAGTTGTTTAATTTTTCTGACTGCATATGCTGCAGAGCTTAACCTACCAGCCAGAGTTTCAATGTGGGAGCCCCATTGCAGCCTAGAGTCAATCGTTATTCCCAAAAACACGGTATTATCAACCAAATCTAGAATATCTCTGTTTAAAGTAACTTGATTATCTACATTCGGCAAAACAAATTTTATACATTTAGTTTTTTTGGCATTAAGTGCGAGATTATTTGCGTTAAACCAGTTCAAAACTTGTTGAAGGGCATCATTTACGTCGTCAAGTTCTTGGTCCTTCCTGTTTACTTTAAAAATCAGAGAAGTATCGTCAGCAAATAATACTATGTTCGACAAGTTTTGTACCATATGCGGCAAATCATTTATGTAGACCAAAAAAAGGAACGGGCCCAAAATTGAACCCTGTGGCACGCCTGTTTGCACATGTGATCCAGATGATTTAGATCCGTTCACTAACACTTTTTGGACTCTGTTTTTTAAGTAGGAGTCCAGCAAATCAAGAGCTCTGCCATTAATTCCGTAATGTTTTAGTTTTAACAGCAAAGTTGTATGATCAACGCAATCAAATGCTTTGGAAAGATCGCAAAAGACGCCTATCGCATTTTGGTGCTCCTCCCAAGCGCTGAAGATGTGCTGAATCAGTGCAACCCCTGCGTCTGTAGTCGAGCGTCCTTTGGTAAACCCGAACTGCTGATCATGCAGTAGTTGATTTTGATTGAAATGAGACAGCATTTGATTGAGCATGATCTTTTCGAAAACCTTGCTGAGAACGGGTAAAATTGAGACAGGTCTGAAATTGTTGGGATCATGTTTATTGCCTGATTTAAAGAGAGGTACAACTTTACTATGTTTCATAAGATCGGGAAAAGTACCTTGATCGATGCAGATGTTAAATAATGATGCCAAGTAAGGCGCCAGGACACCAATGACAGATCCAAACAACTTAACCGACATACCCCATATATCTTCAGAGTTTTTGAGATTAAACTTTTTATAAATCTTAACAATTGTATCAGAGTCAACATGCCTAAAACTGAATTCGGAAGTGCAAGCATTTACATTATCTTTTAGTAGTGTCTCGGCCAGAGCAGGTGAGGAACCTAATGACGCTGTAATCTTTACTGGAATGTTTGTAAAGAATGTTTCAAATTCCTGAGCTACTCCCGCCTCTGAACTGATAATACCGTGATCAGTTTGAATAGTTATGTCTGGATCACGTGGTTTTATTTTGCCTGTTTCATGATTTATTACTTTCCAAACGGCTTTGATTTTGTTATCAGAATTTTTAATTTTTCTGCTGATGTGTATTGATTTTGCTGTGATACAGACTTTCTTGAAAGTTTTTGAATAAATTTTTACAAATTCAAGAAACTCATCATTATGAGTATAGGTCTTTTTATCATACAGATCAAAAAGGGTTTCTCTACTTTTACGGATCCCTTTTGTTGCCCAATCGCTGAATTTAAATTTATTTGATTTAACAATATTCCGAACCGTAAAAACCTTGTCATATTCATTTTGCAATACATTAAAAAACTCATTGTAATATTTATTTGGGTCATTCTGTTCATAATTTGGTACTGGCAATTTAAGTTGCAGTGTTTCTTTATATTTTTCTATTTTGTAAACAGTAGCAGGCCTAATTCGTAAAGAAATTTTGGTTTCTATTTTAATTACTGGAAAACTAACTATTTGGCCACTGTGATCAGATTTCAAGCAATTAATTACAGCCTTATCGACAAAATCACAGTTACAAAATACATTATCTATGCAAGTAGCCGTTGTTGCTGTGATTCTGGTTGGCTCTAAAAACAAATTTTTCAAATTAAAAGATTTAAAAAGAGTTATTAGTCTACAATTTTGGGAATCGTTTTCAAGCAGATTAACATTGAAATCGCCGCAAACTATTATGGATTTACTACTTTTAAAAACTAACTTTAAAGCATCTTCCATCACAGATTCAAAAGTATTAAAGTTATGATCGTTCGGGGGCCTGTACACACTCAAAATTATGTGGTTTTCTAGCTCGATACAAGAAAGTTCAATATTACATTCAACCGAGAGCCTAACAATATCTTTTCTTTCTTTCACTTTTAAACTATTTTTACTAAATATAACTGATCCGCCTCGTGTTGTTGTCTTTCGGTTGAGTGCACTAGCTATAGAATAATTTTCAAAACCGAACATCATTTGACTTTCTTGCAGCCAATGTTCTGTTAAACATAAAATGTCGATTTGAAATTTTTCCAAAAATAATTCTATCTCTAGTTCTTTGCCGGAAAAGCCTTCAATATTTTGATGAACTAATTTCAGAGAGTAGACTTTTCCTTTGTCTCTATACTTAGTTTAAATCCGGAGATTGAAGCACCGTATCTATAGCACTGCTAAATATAGTGCTATCCGAGGAATACCCTACCGGCACGCTATCGGCTTGCTGCCTACATGTCTCAACGGCAGCTAAGGTTGAGCTGGTGGTACATGTGGCGCCATCTAGCGCCACCGGCGAGGTACTACTCGTCATCTCCGTTGTCAATAAAGATTGTATATTTGCATTATTTACACAAGGTAATCTAATTTGTCTTGCT
The DNA here is from genome assembly GCA_963693445.1 of Agonopterix heracliana. Taxonomy (NCBI): domain Eukaryota; kingdom Metazoa; phylum Arthropoda; class Insecta; order Lepidoptera; family Depressariidae; genus Agonopterix; species Agonopterix heracliana. The sequence goes on along the minus strand of OY856333.1, from coordinate 137,956 downwards.
AGCAGCCTAGCAATGATTTTTTGAAGGTACAATAATGTATCCTTCGTCAAATATTTACCACTAATAATTTTATTAGTGTCAAAGAAAGAAAAAACGTCGCTATGACGACATGTCAATTTGAATATAGAACTATTCAACAAGTAAATATGGTCATTTAGACTTCCCCAATGCTGGGAAGAATAGGGGATTGCACAAAATATTATTTTTCTTGCCCCTAGTTTTGATAACAAAACAAAACTCTTTTCGATATCTTCCACCTGTACATCCGAACAATTTTGTATAAGAATTATTATATTTGTTGCACTATTACAATTATTATTTGATATAATTTTTCCCACAATTTGGGCTAAGGAACAGTCTGGCATACAAAAGTTACTAACTTCATGACTGATTTTGCTATTTATCAAGGTACCTAAACCTCTTCCTATATTATCAGAATAAATTAAAGTTTTTGGTTCTAATTCTGTTTGTGTGGTATGTGAAAGGTCACGCGGATCCCCTGACTGTGACCGATCTGAACTCACAAGTGAATGTGATTCAGACTCAGGCTGCTCAATGTTTGCAGAGTGCATACAGTTGCAACTGTAGTTATTTACTAATGAGTCAAAACGTTGCTGGTTGTAAGTACACAACTCCAACAACTCATCGGCATCCCGAATCTGTTCACTTATTTGTTTCTGGGCCTGATCATATTGTATGGTCATATCATTAAGAGACTGTTCTAAGCTTGTTATTTCAGTCTGTAGGGTACGCGTGTCCATTTCATACCGAATAATCTGTGTATCTAATTTAATTTTACATAATTGTAGTTTTTCTACAAGGTTTGACCGTTCTTTTCTTAATTGTAAGTTCCTATTACTGCACAAAATATTCGGTTTAACAACTTTTTTTAGTTTCTTAATAAACCTATTTAGTTTAATGTATTTCTTTAACTTTGTATTACTATTTGATTCGAAATGTGAGGCGTGGCTTATACCACTTGAACCGGACCCGATCAGCTCGCAGTACAAACTTTGGGTGGTGCTTGCGTCCTGGCGTGCTTGTTCCTCTTTCTCTTCCCTGTCCTTCTGGGCAACAAAGTCATTCACTTCGCTCAACTCACGCTCCAGATGACTCACACGCTCCAGCGCCTGCTCGAAGATATCGCTGCACTGGCTGTAAGACTCGATCTGTTTTGTGAGTTGATCTCGCTGTTCAAGGACGTCCGTGTAGTGGTTGTGAAGTTCTGCCAGCTCACGTTTCAACTCCGTATTTTTGTACAAAATGTTTTTAATTTCATTTTCGCTATCCTCACGTTCCTGCAACAGCTGATCGCTCAGGTGCTTGGAACATTTCAACTCCTCGAGAGCCACCCGTAGTTTGGTCTCCAGTGCCTGTGTCTTGGCCATGCTGCGGGTCGTCATTTTGAGACAGCAGTGACTCCAAGGACACCTAGAATATAGACACACGGGAGCTAAATCGTGGGTTAGGGACTGCGTGAAGATGTATGAAGGCATGTATGAAGAGATGTATGGATATGAATGAGGCAAAAGATGTATGTAAGGATCGTAGTAGATGGCGCGCTCTCTGCCTACCCCAATGGGAAAGAGGCGTGACGTTATAGATAGATAGATAGATACGCACCCCCAATTGGAGTATTTTCCGTGCTTCGTAAGGCACGTTAAGCATTTGGTCTCGGATAATTCAGTCAGGTTGCGTTGTGACTATTCGTTAAGCCAGGTCAGAGGCCTATTAAGGCGGCTTAAAAATTCTCTGAAAGCAAGTTGACCACTAACTGGGTAAAACAATTAGCTAGTAATTAATGTCTCTGACTACCCTCTCGGGGAATTTAGTCGTAAGCATATGCTATGCTATGTTCATATAAGGAAATCTGTAATTGGCTTTAGCATAAGGATATGCTCACGACTATATTCCCCGAGGGGGTAGTCAGATATTCTGAAACCTCAGAACATCCACGTTTCACCAGTAGTACCGAAACTCTGTCCAGTGTGACGGGGGGTGAGCCCGTCGCCACTTATAATGGACAGTGGGTACAATACATGCCTCGAAATTGAAGCATGCAGGTTTCCTCACTATGTTTTCCTTCACCGAAAAGCCAGTGGTGTTACAAATCGTACATAAATTCCGAAAAACTCATTGGTACGAGTCGTCCTGGACAGGGATCGAATTGGCTGAAATCGGATGAAAAGGGTCAACACGTCTTTCATAGGTCACTGTATACGCTGTTATAATAAAATCCCCGAGACCATTTTGAATCATTCCGAAAATATTAGTTTAAAACTCAGATCAAAAAAGTCCTCTGTAAAAACACATACTATAAACTGGATGATTATTTAAATGATCAAAATGCTTGGGTCTGAGTGTCACTAACTTATAGTTTACTGTATAGTATCAATTATTTAATTAAATAGACTATGTATTACTGTATACATAACCTTAGCATAAGAATTTATATTGTAATAGTCATTAAGTCGTGTTATGCTGTGGAGTTTCTGGCCGCATCTTCTCTACAGCGACAACACGTTACGACGCGGTGGTAGCTTAAAAAAGAATTGACGTTTAATAAGTGTGCTTCAGGCTCCTATATTGAATAAATGATTTTGAATTGAATTGAATTGCACGGCAGGCAAGGTTACTCGCCACTGTACCACCACGGCGGTTAACTACATAAATGAATCAATAAATAATATCGGCCTCCCCCAGACGGAGACCAGCGCTTGCCGGAGGCGGACAGTTCTCCGCGCACCACCACGGAGGCGCGGCAGCTGGAGGCCGGCGCGACGGTCTCCTCCTCCGGGCTCGAGCAGTTCCGCGAGGACCTCGCCGCCTTCACGCGCTACCGGGCGCTCCGCCCCCGCGCCACCCTGTCCTACTGCAGCGACGCCATCAACTACTCCACCATCGTCTCCACCATCGAGTTCGACAAGGACGACGAGTTCTTCGCCATCGCCGGCGTCACCAAGCGCATCAAGGTGCGTGTCATCATCGCCACCTGACTCGATGAAAACAATCAAATTCGTTGAAACGTCAGGTAGTTAAGTTAGTTAAAAAAATTATAGTAAAATTTTCAGAATTACAAGTTCCAATTGATGATTGCGAAAACGTCGAATTTCCAAAACTGTCGTAATTTTTCAAATTGTTCAAATGTTTAACTGCCTAAATTGCTAAATATGAACTCTGAAAACAACAAATTTGTCAAAAAGACAATTTGCTATGTTAAATTCTCAATATGTCTAGAAAATTTTCAATGCGAACCTGATACACCTTTATTATATGTGTTCCAATAAAAGTAACTGATACTGATACTTATAGAACCACATCACATGAAGGAATACATTATTATTTCTCCCCTCCGGCCGGAAAACGTCAATTGTCGTTCCGCTGCGCTAATCGAAGTGGCCGCTTTCCATTTCCGTCGAGGAGAAAAATAGTATACTAACCTCTGACAGTAAATAAGAAAGCCTCAGATCACATGTTTGTTGATTCACATTACGTGAGATCTGAGACCTTTCTTACTTTTCTGTCCTCGGTGTGTCTACACCCCAATCCCAGTAACCCTTAGTAACAATAGCCCTCCACATCCACACGTGCAGGTGTTCGAGTTCGCGGGCGTGGTCCGTGACGCGGTGGACGTGCACTACCCGTGCGCGGAGATGCAGTGCTCCCACAAGATCTCCTGCGTCTCCTGGAACAACTACCACAAGAACGTGCTCGCCTCCTCCGACTACGAGGGCACCGTCTCCGTGTGGGACGCGGCCACCGGACAGAGGACCAGGGCCTTGCAGGTACTGTACTAGACACTAGAGTGAGTGCAGTGCAGGTACTGTACTAGACACTAGAGTGAGTGTGACGGAACAACTACCACAAGAACGTGCTCGCCTCCTCCGACTACGAGGGCACCGTCTCCGTGTGGGACGCGGCCACCGGACAGAGGACCAGGGCCTTGCAGGTACTGTACTAGACACTAGAGTGAGTGCAGTGCAGGTACTGTACTAGACACTAGAGTGAGTGCAGTGCAGGTACTGTACTAGACACTAGAGTGAGTGTGACGGAACAACTACCACAAGAACGTGCTCGCCTCCTCCGACTACGAGGGCACCGTCTCCGTGTGGGACGCGGCCACCGGACAGAGGACCAGGGCCTTGCAGGTACTGTACTAGACACTAGAGTGAGTGCAGTGCAGGTACTGTACTAGACACTAGAGTGAGTGTGACGGAACAACTACCACAAGAACGTGCTCGCCTCCTCCGACTACGAGGGCACCGTCTCCGTGTGGGACGCGGCCACCGGACAGAGGACCAGGGCCTTGCAGGTACTGTACTAGACACTAGAGTGAGTGCAGTGCAGGTACTGTACTAGACACTAGAGTGAGTGTGACGGAACAACTACCACAAGAACGTGCTCGCCTCCTCCGACTACGAGGGCACCGTCTCCGTGTGGGACGCGGCCACCGGACAGAGGACCAGGGCCTTGCAGGTACTGTACTAGACACTAGAGTGAGTGCAGTGCAGGTACTGTACTAGACACTAGAGTGAGTGTGACGGAACAACTACCACAAGAACGTGCTCGCCTCCTCCGACTACGAGGGCACCGTCTCCGTGTGGGACGCGGCCACCGGACAGAGGACCAGGGCCTTGCAGGTACTGTACTAGACACTAGAGTGAGTGCAGTGCAGGTACTGTACTAGACACTAGAGTGAGTGCAGTGCAGGTACTGTACTAGACACTAGAGTGAGTGTGACGGAACAACTACCACAAGAACGTGCTCGCCTCCTCCGACTCGTAGTCGTAGGGCACCGTCTTCCAAACCGTCACCGTCAACCAAAGGTCTCAAATATCTGATTGTTGCCAGACCACGAAATAAAATATTTACAGTCACGCTTCCTTTTAATCTAAAATAAATTATAGCTTGCGTATTTTTTAATTATATTCCATACAAAATTAACATATCAATTGTCGTAATCCTTGGCGAGTAGAGTAGATGATTTACTGTTATTCATTCCGGAGATAAGTTTTCTTCCATCTCGAGATGGTATTTTCTACACTGGTATCACCGTTGTTTACATTTTGTAGCTCTAATTCCTGAATGGAGTATAGGTATTTAGAAGCGGAGGTCTCGACACAATCGTGTTATCTTCTTGTTGATCCCCACAAAGTGTAACGTCCGCGTTACACCGCTACTTTACCAAATCTTCCCTCCCTGCATTATCAATCTATACTAATCATTGATACTAATACATTAAGTCGCCGTGGTGGTCCAGTGGCGAGTACCTTGCCTGCCGTGCAGGAGGCGATGGTTCGATCTCCGTCCAGGCCGACTCGTACCAATGAGTTTTTCGGAATTTATGTACGATTTGTTACACCACTGGCTTTTCGGTGAAGGAAAACATCGTGAGGAAACCTGCATGCTTCAATTTCGAAGCATGTATTGTACCCACTGTCCATTATAAGTGGCGACGGGCTCACCCTCCGTCACACTGGACAGAGTTTCGGTACTACTGGTGAAACGTGGATGTTCTGAGGTTTCAGAATATCTCTTGACTACTCCCTCGGGGTATATAGTCGTAAGCATATGCTATGCTATGCTAAACTAATACAACAGTTACACTCTCAGAGTCGCGTCAGTCTGGTCATTAGTCGTCATGTATATTTGATGTGAAGGGATACTGACGCGAGACTGAGCGTGTAACCTTAGACTTACTGTAGATCCCGTTGATCGATTGACTGTATCGTATGTACAGGAGCACGACAAGCGATGCTGGTCGGTGCACTTCAACCGCAGCGACGTGCGTCTGCTGGCGTCGGGCTCCGACGACGCGAGGGTCAAGCTGTGGGCGCTCAACGCGGAGCGCTCTGTGGCCACCCTGGAGGCCAAGTTCAACGTGTGCTGCGTCAGGTGAGTGACGCGCGTCGTCCGAGTGTGACGTCACGCGCGTCGGTGCAGTCCACGCATGTCAAACTCTAAGTTATTGGTGGGACACATGCGTAATGCTAATAGAATCAGTAGGCCGCAAAGAACATAAAGAAATAAAACTCATTGCCTCGATTATAGAACACGACTGTACAGTACAGTCCATGACAGACAGTGTACTTAATCGTTTATTTTAATAGTAAAATCAAACAGACAAAACAGAGCGAGCGAAGCGACTTCGACATTTTCCACACCATGACTTAGAACTTTTACCACCATTTTGACCACCGTAAATACATAATATGCCTACTTCTAAAAGTCGGCATGCTCGCGGGCCGCGAAGGGCCGCATGTTTGACATGGCTGATGTAGTGAGTCGGCACTGACGTGTATCATTATCATTGCAGGTTCAACCCCTGCTCGTCGGCGCACCTCGCGTTCGGCAGCGCCGACCACTGCGTACACTACTACGACCTGAGAGCTCCCAGACACCCCCTCGCCGTGTTCAAGGTAACTGTCTACTACACACTCCTACGTTAGTCTCATCCATGATGAATTGATGACCGATCAGTAGGACTAGCATGCCACACCCGAGGAAACGTCAAGCTGTGGAGGGTGGAGTCGCTATTGTCTGTCTATGTGTAGCTACAACTATCTAACGAGCCCTCCCCGACCGCAGGACCACCGCAAGGCGGTCTCGTACGTCAAGTTCCTGGACGCGCGCACCCTCGTCTCCGCGTCCACAGACTCGCAGCTCAAGCTGTGGAGGGTGGAGTCGCTATTGTCTGTCTATGTGTAGCTACAACTATCTAACGAGCCCTCCCCGACCGCAGGACCACCGCAAGGCGGTCTCGTACGTCAAGTTCCTGGACGCGCGCACCCTCGTCTCCGCGTCCACAGACTCGCAGCTCAAGCTGTGGAGGGTGGAGTCGCTATTGTCTGTCTATGTGTAGCTACAACTATCTAACGAGCCCTCCCCGACCGCAGGACCACCGCAAGGCGGTCTCGTACGTCAAGTTCCTGGACGCGCGCACCCTCGTCTCCGCGTCCACAGACTCGCAGCTCAAGCTGTGGAGGGTGGAGTCGCTATTGTCTGTCTATGTGTAGCTACAACTATCTAACGAGCCCTCCCCGACCGCAGGACCACCGCAAGGCGGTCTCGTACGTCAAGTTCCTGGACGCGCGCACCCTCGTCTCCGCGTCCACAGACTCGCAGCTCAAGCTGTGGAGGGTGGAGTCGCTATTGTCTGTCTATGTGTAGCTACAACTATCTAACGAGCCCTCCCCGACCGCAGGACCACCGCAAGGCGGTCTCGTACGTCAAGTTCCTGGACGCGCGCACCCTCGTCTCCGCGTCCACAGACTCGCAGCTCAAGCTGTGGAGGGTGGAGTCGCTATTGTCTGTCTATGTGTAGCTACAACTATCTAACGAGCCCTCCCCGACCGCAGGACCACCGCAAGGCGGTCTCGTACGTCAAGTTCCTGGACGCGCGCACCCTCGTCTCCGCGTCCACAGACTCGCAGCTCAAGCTGTGGAGGGTGGAGTCGCTATTGTCTGTCTATGTGTAGCTACAACTATCTAACGAGCCCTCCCCGACCGCAGGACCACCGCAAGGCGGTCTCGTACGTCAAGTTCCTGGACGCGCGCACCCTCGTCTCCGCGTCCACAGACTCGCAGCTCAAGCTGTGGAGGGTGGAGTCGCTATTGTCTGTCTATGTGTAGCTACAACTATCTAACGAGCCCTCCCCGACCGCAGGACCACCGCAAGGCGGTCTCGTACGTCAAGTTCCTGGACGCGCGCACCCTCGTCTCCGCGTCCACAGACTCGCAGCTCAAGCTGTGGAGGGTGGAGTCGCTATTGTCTGTCTATGTGTAGCTACAACTATCTAACGAGCCCTCCCCGACCGCAGGACCACCGCAAGGCGGTCTCGTACGTCAAGTTCCTGGACGCGCGCACCCTCGTCTCCGCGTCCACAGACTCGCAGCTCAAGCTGTGGAGGGTGGAGTCGCTATTGTCTGTCTATGTGTAGCTACAACTATCTAACGAGCCCTCCCCGACCGCAGGACCACCGCAAGGCGGTCTCGTACGTCAAGTTCCTGGACGCGCGCACCCTCGTCTCCGCGTCCACAGACTCGCAGCTCAAGCTGTGGAGGGTGGAGTCGCTATTGTCTGTCTATGTGTAGCTACAACTATCTAACGAGCCCTCCCCGACCGCAGGACCACCGCAAGGCGGTCTCGTACGTCAAGTTCCTGGACGCGCGCACCCTCGTCTCCGCGTCCACAGACTCGCAGCTCAAGCTGTGGAGGGTGGAGTCGCTATTGTCTGTCTATGTGTAGCTACAACTATCTAACGAGCCCTCCCCGACCGCAGGACCACCGCAAGGCGGTCTCGTACGTCAAGTTCCTGGACGCGCGCACCCTCGTCTCCGCGTCCACAGACTCGCAGCTCAAGCTGTGGAGGGTGGAGTCGCTATTGTCTGTCTATGTGTAGCTACAACTATCTAACGAGCCCTCCCCGACCGCAGGACCACCGCAAGGCGGTCTCGTACGTCAAGTTCCTGGACGCGCGCACCCTCGTCTCCGCGTCCACAGACTCGCAGCTCAAGCTGTGGAGGGTGGAGTCGCTATTGTCTGTCTATGTGTAGCTACAACTATCTAACGAGCCCTCCCCGACCGCAGGACCACCGCAAGGCGGTCTCGTACGTCAAGTTCCTGGACGCGCGCACCCTCGTCTCCGCGTCCACAGACTCGCAGCTCAAGCTGTGGAGGGTGGAGTCGCTATTGTCTGTCTATGTGTAGCTACAACTATCTAACGAGCCCTCCCCGACCGCAGGACCACCGCAAGGCGGTCTCGTACGTCAAGTTCCTGGACGCGCGCACCCTCGTCTCCGCGTCCACAGACTCGCAGCTCAAGCTGTGGAGGGTGGAGTCGCTATTGTCTGTCTATGTGTAGCTACAACTATCTAACGAGCCCTCCCCGACCGCAGGACCACCGCAAGGCGGTCTCGTACGTCAAGTTCCTGGACGCGCGCACCCTCGTCTCCGCGTCCACAGACTCGCAGCTCAAGCTGTGGAGGGTGGAGTCGCTATTGTCTGTCTATGTGTAGCTACAACTATCTAACGAGCCCTCCCCGACCGCAGGACCACCGCAAGGCGGTCTCGTACGTCAAGTTCCTGGACGCGCGCACCCTCGTCTCCGCGTCCACAGACTCGCAGCTCAAGCTGTGGAGGGTGGAGTCGCTATTGTCTGTCTATGTGTAGCTACAACTATCTAACGAGCCCTCCCCGACCGCAGGACCACCGCAAGGCGGTCTCGTACGTCAAGTTCCTGGACGCGCGCACCCTCGTCTCCGCGTCCACAGACTCGCAGCTCAAGCTGTGGAGGGTGGAGTCGCTATTGTCTGTCTATGTGTAGCTACAACTATCTAACGAGCCCTCCCCGACCGCAGGACCACCGCAAGGCGGTCTCGTACGTCAAGTTCCTGGACGCGCGCACCCTCGTCTCCGCGTCCACAGACTCGCAGCTCAAGCTGTGGAGGGTGGAGTCGCTATTGTCTGTCTATGTGTAGCTACAACTATCTAACGAGCCCTCCCCGACCGCAGGACCACCGCAAGGCGGTCTCGTACGTCAAGTTCCTGGACGCGCGCACCCTCGTCTCCGCGTCCACAGACTCGCAGCTCAAGCTGTGGAGGGTGGAGTCGCTATTGTCTGTCTATGTGTAGCTACAACTATCTAACGAGCCCTCCCCGACCGCAGGACCACCGCAAGGCGGTCTCGTACGTCAAGTTCCTGGACGCGCGCACCCTCGTCTCCGCGTCCACAGACTCGCAGCTCAAGCTGTGGAGGGTGGAGTCGCTATTGTCTGTCTATGTGTAGCTACAACTATCTAACGAGCCCTCCCCGACCGCAGGACCACCGCAAGGCGGTCTCGTACGTCAAGTTCCTGGACGCGCGCACCCTCGTCTCCGCGTCCACAGACTCGCAGCTCAAGCTGTGGAGGGTGGAGTCGCTATTGTCTGTCTATGTGTAGCTACAACTATCTAACGAGCCCTCCCCGACCGCAGGACCACCGCAAGGCGGTCTCGTACGTCAAGTTCCTGGACGCGCGCACCCTCGTCTCCGCGTCCACAGACTCGCAGCTCAAGCTGTGGAGGGTGGAGTCGCTATTGTCTGTCTATGTGTAGCTACAACTATCTAACGAGCCCTCCCCGACCGCAGGACCACCGCAAGGCGGTCTCGTACGTCAAGTTCCTGGACGCGCGCACCCTCGTCTCCGCGTCCACAGACTCGCAGCTCAAGCTGTGGAGGGTGGAGTCGCCTCGCTGCGTGAGGTCGTTCACGGGACACGCCAACGAGAAGAACTTCGTGGGGCTCGCGACGGACGGCAAGTACGTCGCGTGCGGCTCCGAGAACAACGCCCTCTACGTGTACTACTCGGGACTGTCCCGCCCGCTGCTCGCTTACAGGTATACTTACAGTCTTCTCTCCCCTCCGGACGGAAAGCGTCAATTCGGTATGTCAAGTTTTTTTTTTTTTGTCTTCATTTTATATTTTTTACGGATAGAAGACATAATTTTAAGACACCTATTTCATTTTTATTGTGATTCATCGAGTTTATCGATTGAGATCTGTAATTTTGATGTGCAAAAATGGTGGAGATAAAATAATTCGAACTTCATGGAGTAAAACTATACCTACTGCTATATTTAAAAAAATTAAAACCTGCCTCCTCTTTCTAACTCTATGCTGAAAACAGATACGGCATCATCAAATGTCAAATTCTGTCATTGTGAAAGTATATTTTTTTTCTTAATGGCCGGTTACTTTAAGTTCATTTAATGTTTAACAAGGAGTTTGCAGGGGCAGCGAGTGACGCCACTCGTGGACCGAAAAACGACGTTATTTTATTAAAAATATCTGTAATCCTTTCATTTTAAAATCTCTGACATAGAAAATATGATTATTGAGACAATTATCTCGAAATGGTTTTCGATTTAGACCTCCAAAAAAAACTTGACATACCGAATTGTCCTCCCGCTGCGCTAAACGAAGTTGTCGCTTTCCACCTCTGTTTCGAACGTTCGTCGGTCTAACTCCCGAGGATGCTCCTTGGTGGAGCGAAACACGTGTAGAGTAGAAATTATTTGGTGGGCAGGTTGTATTGCATAACGTAATACATACAACTTTGTCTACTAGGTATTTAGAAGCGGAGATCTCGACACAATCGTCATAGATTTCTGCAAAGTAACGACTTTAATTAATTAGTTATTATGGTATCTAGTCTCCAGTGCTGCCCTCAAGTGATATTTTTTTTATTTCTAAAATGTTCAAAAATATATCTCCAGACAACAAGAGTGCCACATTGCAGTCATTTATTGGTTTTCAATTTATCGAATCATTACGGACTATGTTTGTAGGCCTCGTTCAAGGAGACGCAGAGCGTCAGGCGCCGCGGTGTGCGAAGCGGCCTGCCGGAAACACAAACATAGCATATGCTCACAACTATATTCCCCGAGGGGATAGTCGGAGATATTCTGAAACTTCAGAATTTCCAAATTTATGATGTAGTACTGAATCTGTCCAGTGTGATGGGGAGTGAGCCCGTCGCCACTTGTAATGGACAGTGGGTACAATACATGTCTCGAGAGTTTTTGGCGGGCTTTGGTAGCTGACGTTTGGAGTCCTTATATTTCATCGAATTTTTTTGTTTATTAGGCCGGTCATATCTTACACAAAAAATCGCTAAAATAACAAACTAACGTCTAGTTCTGAGTTTTTAATATGTTGTTAGGACCACTACCAGTAGCGTATATCCAAGTTTGCAGCTTCGAAAGACCTGTGCTAACTTTGCAGCACTCGAAAAACCATCCCGTTTTTTGGTTTTTTGCTTACATCTCTAAGTCTATAAGTCGTATAGAAAAGTTTTCTAGGTACACATTAAACCTGATAAAATTTCCTACAAAACGAGTAGTATGTACTTGTCTTATAGGACTTATCCTTGGATAGCTACAGGGCCAAGAAAGAAATAGCATTTTAAAAATTATGAAATTAGTATGGCAACCCTCATGAAAGTTGAAGATAAAAAGAAAATAATTTCATATTTTTTATTAGCGACCCCGAAAATCCTCGGACACAAATTTGCAGCTGATTCGGTGAACCTTTAACAGCTGCTTTGGCGTTTTAAATTTCCATGGCAGCCATCTTGTATTTCGCAATTTTTGTTTTTTTTTACCGCCATCCAAATCTGACCAAGGTCTTCTATACATTTCTTCATGATCCATAGCCTTATCTTTCATAGTTTCCGCGGGCTGTTGACCTCATCCATCAGGAGTCAACCTTCTGAGGAAGTCGAAAAATTCCTTTTATCACCAGGGCATCCTTATTATGATCTCCGAAATTATTTTACTATGCGTTGGTTGGGGGGAACTCGGCGAGCAATTATCCGGTTATTTCTATCTACTTATCTATGCAAAGTGGGGATCGACCAGATACCTCCTATTGGTCTGCGGGTTCCCCCTACGGTACAAGGATGACATTTAGGGATCATCATATGGATGCTCTGGTGATTTAGGGAAAACTTTGACTTCTTCGGAAGATCGATTCCTGACGGATGATGTCAACGGCCCATGGAAACTACGACAGATAGGGTTGTGGACCTTGAACAAATGCATAGAGGACCTTGGTCAGATTTGGTTTGCCGTAAAAAAAAATCAAAAATTGCAAAATACAAGATGGCTGCCATGGAAATTTCAAACGCCAAAGCAGCTTTTAAAGGTTCACCGAATCAGCTGAAAATTTGTATCCGGGGATTTTCGGGGTCGCTGATTAAGAATATGAAATCATTTTCTTTTTATCTTCAACTTTCATGAGGGTTGCCATACTAATTTCATAATTTTTAAAATGCTGTTGCTATCTTGGCCCTGTAGCTCTAAAAGGATAAGTCCTATGAGACAAGTACATACCACTGGTTTTGTAGGAAATTTTATCAGGTTTAATTTGTACCTAGTAACCTTTTCTATACGACTTATAGACTTCGAGATGTAAACAAAAAACTAAAAAACGGGATGGTTTTTCGAGTGCTGCAAAGTTAGCACAGGTCTTACGAAGCTGCAAACTTGGATATACGCTACTGGTAGTGGTCCTAACAACATATTAAAAAATCAGAACTAGACGTTAGTTTGCGATTTAAATGTTCGATATGATGGGCCTATATAGTGAGTTTTGGTTCGTAAAATTGGTGTTGTTTTGCGTAACAAAGTGTCGTGCAAGTGAACAATATATAGTTCAGTGAAATATGATGGTGCATGGGTCGTAAACAGGAAAAGTGTTCCGTGATTTTAGCGCGGCAAAGCGGTCGGTTCACCTCTTTCCTGTGGACTTCTCTGCTTTTCCTGCGTCTTACGATTGCCTCCAAAAACTCCAAAGAACCATCAAAACGTCGAATACCAACGTTTTAATGTGAAAACAGAAGAAAATTAAAAATAAATTAAGATTTAGCCAAAAGGTCTAGTAACCAGGCTAGTAAATATATTAAAAAAAAAAAAATACATGCCTCGAAATTGAAGCATGCAGGTTTCCTCACGCCTCGCGTGCCGCTCCGCGGCTACCTGAACGAGGCCTTAAAGTGACCACTTAAGGCTGTTTTAAAAACTTAAAAATGCGTACGATACTTTGTTTGAAAGTCCGGTTGTCAACCCTACAGGTTCGACGCGGTGAGAGGCTTCCTGGAGAGAGAGAGAAGAGACGAGGAGCCGTCGGAGTTCGTGTCGGCGGTGTGCTGGAGGAAGTCGCAGGACCAGCAGATCCTGCTCGCCGCCAACAGCCAGGGCACCATCAAGGTGCTCGAGCTGGTGTGAGGGGGATGACGGCTTGTCATATTGAGGGGAGGGGGATGACGGCTTGTCGTGTTGTGGGTGAGGGGGATGACGGCGCGAGATGTTATGGGAAGGATGATCATGTTAGCGGTACAAGTTGGTTAACTAAAGCTGGCGCGTTACACGAATGCGCTTTCCCTGTAACTGCGTCCGTGCTTGATAGAAATAGATAATCTTTTAACTATGCGTGCTGTGAGTGTATTGCGTAAATGTGTGGCGCCAGCTTTAACCGACCTGGAGTGCGATGTTTGAAACTCATTCGGTGAGCTCAGCAGTTGAAAATGAGAAAATAACTGGAGATACGAGTCTTTCTACTGCTGATTTGACTCTCAAAAATCATACTTCAGGAGTGCGATTTTTGAAAGTTAAATCAGCAGTAGAAAGATGCATATCTCCATAGTAATTCTGACATTTTCAACTGCTGAGCTCAACGAATGAGATTCAAAAATCGCACTCTAGGATACAATCGATACTATACCGATTTTCTAAAGATAGCTGCCGATAGTATGATTATCCATACGCCTATCGATATAATCGATATTACCTTGATATTACGATAGTATCCGTAGTATTGTTCATCAGAAATTCGATAATATTGCACCGATCCGAGCTGTCCATAATATCGATACTATGTTGACTGTATGTGGCTGTTTTTAGATGAAAACAATGGACTCTAAAACTATCGATAGTTCGGCAACACTAGTTTTTGGGACAGAAAGCAGACCTACTTAGTAGTGTTCTGAATAGTCGAGGAACTATCTAACGCTGTATTTTAAGAGAATATTATTCCGAGAGCGAAAATTCGCGCTGCATACAAACGTACTATGGTGATATTTTCAATACTAACCAATTAAAGTCAATGAGATTTTGCAGAAACAATCTAGAAACAAATTTCTATGCTTCTATAGAGTCAGATTTTCGTTAAAATATACAGTTTCAATGCTAGGATTAATTTAAGATTTGTATGGAAATCTTTGAGGCACTGTAACTTGAAAACTATACATTTTAACGAAAATCTGACTCCATAAGAGCATAGAAATTTGTTTCTTGATTGTTTCTGCAAAATTTCATTGACTTTAATTGGTTAGTATTGAAAATATCTCCATAGTACGTTTGTATGGACCGCGCTAAGTTAATTGTGTGTAAATAATGAATATATTATGCGACTTGGTGATGCTAGTGGTGGATGAGGACTGTTCTTGTTTGAGGGGGGGGGGGGATATATGTTTTGATTATTAGTGAAGGAACTATCTAAGTGAGCTACTTTTATGTATGTAAATAAAGAATATATTATGGAGGTGGAATAGGACATGTATTTTTGTCGTTTTCTCGAGGGTGGCATGCCAAGTCCATCGGGGGTGTTAGATTGTAATAATCGTCGAATGTTATTAGCGGTTCATAGACAATTAACAATCGTATTTTGTGTGAAGGAGACGGAGAACGCTTATTGAAATGTTGGGGAATGATGGATGACTGATGTCTAATGATTTTCCAAATAAAAGAATGATCATCTATACTCTGAAACGGAATCCGAGGTCAAAAATGTCAAACAAAATAAGAATCATCAAAATCAATTCACAATTGGCGGAGTAATCGCGTAACAAACATTAAAAAAACATACGGGTCGAATTGAGAACCTCCTCATTTTGTTGAAGTCGGTTAAAAAGAGCCTCTTTTGTTTGAAATTTTGGATCTCGGATTCCATTTCAGAGTATAGTGTCGCCAGCGTGTTGTAAATATTCTGCTACACAAGCAGTTTAAAATACCTAAAGAGGCGGAGACTGCATCACAAACATTTTGTTTAAGCCTAGACCTATGGCCTGGGATGACGTCAGTATGTTTCCCATCTCATTTCCTCTTGTAACATCGTGAGGAAACCTGCATGCTTCAATTTCGAGGCATGTATTGTACCCACTGTCCATTACAAGTGGCGACGGGCTCACCCCCCGTCACACTGGACAGAGTTTCGGTACTACTGGTGAAACGTGGATGTTCTGAGGTTTCCGAATATCTCTTATTATCCCGTCGGGGAATATAGTCGTGAGCATATGCTTATGCTTATATCATTCTAAAGATGACATGACTTTACAAATGATTACTCCATGTAAAGAAGAAATGAGATGGGAAACATACTGACATCATCCAAGGTCATAGATTTTGCCCTTTGATAAAGTTGTATATCAAGATTGACAGTCGAAGATACGAAAGCGTCGAAAAAAATTGGGATGAGCACTGGCTCCTAAACCCTATACATATACACGCACACATACATAATTTGTATGGCGCCTCACGCACACCAACCTATGAAAATTGGCCCCTTTTGTTTTGTACGGTATAACCGTGAGGCTTATTCTAGACATACACTTTTTCTTAGATTTGGCTTCATAAAACGTTTGTAATGCAATCTCTGTAGGTACTTTTAACTTCTTGCTGGTACACTATTGAAGGAAGTGGACTGCGACTGGAGAGTAGACCTACATTATTGTACACACGGCGACACATCAAGGTACACAAAACAAACATAAGCTGGCACCGCGACATTATACGTTATTATACTTACGCGAGGCCAGATGATTTTGGTCGCCGTGTGTACAGGAAGAAAATATTACACATACTGGAGGTGACGAAATTATGGGTTCACCTGTCTCGCTCCAGCAATGTATTTTGTTAGATAGAAGCGTGAGCGAGACGGTTATATGAAAATTAGTAAGATTCAAATAGCGGGTACTTATGAATAATTATGTGAATTATAAAATGCAATAACTCGTAAGATTTTAAACATTAGAATTAAGCTCAGAGAATTTTAACTGTGAAAGAAGTAGGTATTTGATAGTAAACGGTAGAGCCATTGTCTCTGGTCTGGGTCACCCCAGTCCCAGTGGATGGGTCTGAAAATACATAATTTTTGAATTTCAATTACAGATAGTGGAAATTATATTTGCTCAAAAACTAAAGAAACCATACTTTACGAATAAACTATTTTTTCTTCAATATATTTAAACTATTTTCTGAAATAAAATATTTTAAACTCTTATAAAATTTTAAAATATCTCAAGTTAAACTAAAATTTTAAAACAGCGTAATGTGCTGCGGAGTGAGTTTCAAAAACGCTTTTTAAAGTTAATCCTCCATTAAATCTCTTGCTGTCGCGTTTTGTCTTGTTGACGTAGTACAAGCTAGCAAGAGATGGAGGATTTACTCTGCCACTGAGTGTTAGAGAGATTAAGTGCCAATGTAATATTATAATACAAAACTTGACATTGCCAAACATGTTCTAAAACTATAGGAAATATAATTATAAATATAATTTTATAAATAAAAAAGTACTTGTGATTTGTCCCGCATCTTTGTAAAGATAGTAATATTTTTGTCGTTTTTAAAATACATTTTAATGAGCTTGTTTTACCTTGACTTGTTTTAGGTATGTAAATAAATGTTCATTGTACGTCACGTTATCATTTATTATATTAACTTAAGAGTCCTTTATCCGTTCAGTGGCTCCCTCATCACAATATTCAAGATTTCTTAATCAAGAAAACCTAAATTAAAAAAGTTATCTAAGTATAAAAGCTATTTTATACAATATTGTGTAGGTTTTTATGTTTCAATATAATTCGAATTCGCACGGACAACATGCCACGTACCAATGAGTTTTTCTAACTAATGTACGTAATACCACAGAATAATAACTAGTAACTAGCGTTACAGAAGCTTTACTTCGCAATGGTTTTCAAAGAAATATGTACTCAATCTGATAAACAATACGATTTAATTTAGCTCGCGTTCCAGCCGAGCACGTGTTCATTTACATACCTACCAATTTTTTTTGAGGGAATATGGGCCTTAATTCACTGGACTACGGTTCATCATAAGTTATACGTCTGTCTTCCTTGGCTTGCGGCAGCCTACTAGATTGGCCCTTGCGCAATGGCCGCCGCCTGTAGGCAACTGTAGGTATGTTTTTAATATCTACACGCGGAGTGACACAGGCCTGACACACGGAACACTTTTTGTTGCCACTTTTTGAGCTTCGTTTACACTTCTATACATTCTTATTCGTAGCTCTGCACCAACTGTTCTATTTATGCAATAATGACTTAACTTGCTACTTCACAGGGTTTCCCGATAGATGGCACTAGTGCCACTTAAATCTGTTCGCGCGTAGTACATTCTGAAAACTTTAAACGCAATTTTATCGAAATCGCTTTTTTTTTATTGTGCCGTTATTGTATTCACCCAGCTATGTGAAGTCTACCAATCAGCATTGTGCACGCGTGACGGACTATCGCCCAAACACCCTCCTAGAGGGTAGGCCTGTGCCCTGCATTGGGACGTATATAGGCTGATGATGATGATGATTGTGAATATATTTTTATTAGTGGTCGCAGGTAGACATGCAACTTAACGAACAATAAATCCTCTAAACCACACCACCTCCACGTTAAAGTTAATTTAAGATATTATGTATAAGTTAGTTAAGGGTTGAACTACACATGGCCGCACGCGATCGCATTTTTCCGTCGCTCCATCCTTTTCTGTCACTTAGGAACATCATTTGCTAGAGCGTATAAGATAGACGGAACGGAACAGCACGCCGCGTGCGATCGCGTTCCGTCTATCTTTTATGCTCTAGCAAATGACGTTCCTGAGTGACAGAAAAGGATGGAGCGACGGAAAAATGCGATCGCGTGCGGCCATGTGTAGTTCAACCCTAATATTGCTTGTTTTGTAAATATTTGTCTACTTTTAATTGTATACTTTCTATCGAACACTGTTTGTATGGAGGTTGTCAGGTTCACTGTCCTCTTAAGGGTTGAGCCTCATCTGACAGCACGGAATCGCATTTCTTCACGCTCTATCCTTTTCTGTCGCTCAGGAACGTCATTGGCTAGAGCGAGAAAGGCCGCAGCACTGCCGGTGCGGCCCGCTGTCGCGTTCCCGCCATAGAGGTAGGAATAGAGGAACATACAGCTGAGAGAGCGAGATGTACCTAGCGGCACCACTGTATAATAGAAAGAGATACGTGACGCGAATCAATAGAACCGTTTTTTAGTCACTAATCAATTTTTACAATTCGGTTTTCGTAAATAATTGGGAATCTAAAGTGAAATGGTAGATAATTTTGTGAAATATACTGACACTACTTCATAAATTTATCCACGATTTTACGTTAGACTCAGAATTATAGACAGTATTAGAATTTTTGCCTGCGAATAGTCTCCAAAAAACATCCAAAAACTTGACAACTCATGTCACTGACTCTATTCCTGTAAGGTATAATAACTTTATGGTTCCCGCTATCTTTCTCGCTCTAGCAAATTACGTTCCTGAGCGACAGAAAAATGCGACGCGGTGCTGTAAGATGAGGTTAAACTCTTACATGCCCCATTATTGTATTATACCCTGATATTACTAGTATGTGTCCAGAAGTATAAAATATATTGAAACTGTATAGTGAATGTATTATCATAAGGAAGTAGTCGTGCGGGTCACCTCGCTCGGTGTGAGGTCACACCTCGTCGTGTGAGGTCACACCTCGTCGTGCGAGGTCACACCTCGTCGTGTGAGGTCACACCTCGTCGTGTGAGGTCACACCTGGCTCGGTGTGAGGGTGAGGTCACACCTCGTCGTGTGAGGTCACACCTGGCTCGGTGTGAGGTCACACCTCGTCGTGTGAGAGGTCACACTCGCCTCGTGAGGTCATGTGTCTAGTGATAGTCAATACAAGGTCCCTTTTATATACTTGATGTTTTATTTATCCTGCCTCTTTCGCCAAACTACATCTAAATCGAATTAGTACACAATACACATAGGTACCAAACTTCAGTTTCTCTATGGTACAAACATTAGATGTCGCTTCGAAAAGAGTTAAGGCTTCCGCACATTGCAGCGATATTATCGAGCGATTTTAGTAGAAAGAGATTGCGTCAGGTTGCGATAATATCGCGGCAGTGTGTGGGATCGAGCGCGTCCCCATACAAAATGTACTGAGAACAATTATCGCAAAATCGCAGCGATAATATCGCGGCAGTGTGTAGGATCGAGCGCGTCCCCATACAAAATGTACTGAGAACAATTATCGCAAAATCGCAGCGATATTATCGCTCGATAATATCGCGGCAGTGTGTAGGATCGCGCGCGTCCTCATACAAAATGTTCTGAGAACAATTATCGCTGCAATGAGCGGAGGCCTTTATTTTTGACTGATAATTTTAAATTAAACACATAAATTTTTTATTTTGTTTTAAACTTGTTAGACTTGAAACAACATTTAAAGAAAGAAACAACATAATTAACATAACATAATTATGTTATTCACAATATCACCTAAGCCTAGTGCATGCATCAACATAAAACATAATAATTGTTTTTACATTGTTTCGTCCATTATTAGTAGATCTACTACCATCTAATAGACATCTTATAGAAGTCAGTGTCTACTACAAATAGTCCTTAGACATCGTAAACAATAGACAATTTAACATAATATTTTCCTTTCATTGCATGAAAGAGATCAAATATAAACGTCATCATAGAGACAAGACGTGATAATTCTGTCTCTGCATATTTTTTAACCTATTGAGCGCAGACTTGTAGGGCTATTGTGTAAGCTTCCGATTATATCGTTTACAAAATCGATAACGTTTTATGACTGTACTAGCCAATTTTTAAATAATATTTTTGTTTCTGTGATCATCGTGTTCATTATCTGAGATAAATTAACTAAATATTAAGAAGCAAAATCGCCAAGAACTGCCAAAACACCGTGTCGATTTGATACCGATTGAATCGGGTATAGTTACACAATAACCCCCTTGGTTTACCGTCACCAACTCGACGTTATTAGTATATCTACTACCATCTAATAGACATCTTATAGAGATCAGTCTACTACAAATAGTCCTTGGACATCGCAAACAATAGACAATTAAACATAAGTAATATAATATCTTCCTTTCCATTTTCCATTGGCACATTTAAGAGGTATCAAATATAAACGTCATCACAGAGACAAGAGATAATTTTGTCTCTCGTTGCATATTTGTTAACCTATTGAGCGCCGACTTGGTTTACCGTCATCAACTGGACGTCAAATATTAGTAGATCTACTACCATCTAATATACATCTTATAGAGATCAGTCTACTACAAATAGTCCTTGGACATCGCAAACAATAGACAATTAAACATAATATTATCCTTTCATTGACACATGAAAGAGATATCAAATATAAACGTCATTATAGAGACAAGAGATAATTCTCTCATTCAACTTGACGAATCGGCAGTCATATAAAAATAAATTATTATCATTTTCTCCCCTCCGGACGGAAAGCGTCAATTTTCGTTCCGCTGCGCTAAACGAAGTTGCCGCTTTCCACCTCCGTCGAGGAAAAAAAATAGTATACTAACCTCGGGCAATAAATAAGAAAGCCTCAGATCACATGTTTGTTGGCTTGAATGTGGAATTGCATGAGATCTGAGTCCTTTCATACTTTCCTGCCCTCCTCGGTATGTAATCTACTATACAGGGTCCAACTTAATATACTGACACTTTTTGAAGGGGATGATCAGACCATCCAACTGAACAACTTTCTCTATGGGACCAACATCGAAATCGCGAAAAAAAATCTGCTGTCCCATACATCTGGCTCGAGTAGGTTTGCAGCTTTGTATGGAACAGGTGTTTTTTTTTCGCGATTTCGTTGTTGGTCCCATAGAGAAAGTTGTTCAGTTGGATGGTCAGATCATCCCCTTCAAAAAGTGTCAGCATATTAAGAAGGACCCTGTATATAAACTATTTATCTCCCTTTTAAAACAATTAACATTTTTAGGGCCTATTTCACCACTTCTGAACAATTTCTTGATAGCTTATTTGACAGGTCGTTTCGACATATTTTTCATGCAAAATATGTCAAATGAGCCGTCAGATAAGCTAACAAGAACTTATCTAAAAGTAGTGAAACGGGTCCTTATTGTCATTAATATTATAGTACTATTTTTAGGGTCCCGCACCTAAAGTAAACACTTTTTGGTAAATAGCGAATCCTTCTTAATATGCTGACACTTTTTTAAGCGGATGATCAGACCGTCAAACTGAACAACTTTCTCTATGGCACCAACCACGGACGTGAAAGAAATACGGACCGAATATTGCACTAAAAGGATGTGAAGCATGCAAGGTAATACAATCTCGTTTGTTCTACAAGGGACCTACACTCACACAGATGCACTAGCTCTAGGCGCAGGTGCTACAACCCGTCACCTTATGTACCGCGTGACAGCACGCACACAAAAGAAATGGGTGCTTCACTCATGATTAGACGAGACTACGTCTGGTTTTTTTTTAAGTCTGTGGGCACCAACATCGAAATTGCGAAATAAATCAGCTGTTCCCTACGAATAAAGAAATAAATATAGAAATATAATTCACGTCAATAAATGACCCCACGAACTTTGGTGTACACCACGCAAGCGCGCAAGACTCAATCATTATGGCGACTCCAATTACGGCGTTTGCCGCCAAAACTCATGGTGCCAAAAATTAAGGAGATTTTGTTCGGAGTTATCGTTCCATATTTATTTCTTTATTCGTAGGCTATCCCATACATTGGCTCGAGTAGGTTTGCAGAACAGCTGATTTTTATTTCGCGATTTCGATGTTGGTTCCATAGAGAAAGTTGTTCAGTTTGACGGTCTGATCATCTCCTTAAAAAGTGTCAGCATATTAAGAAAGATCCTGCATAATTCCAAATAGAACAGTCATTGTACCGATACAGCGGAGTTACAAGTCCTTGAGTTTTCTCTTCTTTTATATCTTTACTGATATGAAATGAGAACAACATGGAGTGGAGTGAAGGGAGACGCTGGAGACCGACGGAGAGAGAAGTAGGTCTTTGTGTCACATCAGGTCAGGGCGCCGCAGGGTTGTAGAGACGTCTGGTGCGCGGGCCGGACCCCGCCGGCGGGGCTGCAGCTGCAAATAATAGGTAGTTCAGTTTATATTTTACATGCAAAATGAATGAAAGAACACTTTGTCATAATTATTTTAGTAAAATAAAAAAATAAGGTTTAAGGAAAAGTATCATTAACCTTTTTAAACTCATAGATTTACACTCTAGATTAAGCCATACCGTGGCCGCACATGGAACAGCAATAGCTTGACTTTTGCTTACTAAAAGACAGTTTGTTTGGCAAAGATTATATAGGATTGACAGCTTGCCAAACACAAAAACCAGCCACAGTGACCGAAACAAAACATAATGTTTTGTTTTTATACGGTTTCACAACTGGCTATCTTTCTCTCGATTTCTTGGCTCCATCTTGTAGCGTAAGCAAAATGTTTTAAATTTATGTTTAAATCATACTTTACACATACTTTAATCCATCAAATTGAACTATGTTTACTATGGGAACAAACCTGTCAGCGTAAAGAAGTCTGCTGTTCTAAATTTTTTCACGTTTAATAAGTGTGCTTCAGGCTCCTATATTGAATTGAATTGAATACACTAATCTGAAATGCCTAGTCTGCTCAAATGTATAGATTTTTTTTGCTCTGCCAGGTTTACTCCCATAGTAAAAGTTGTTCAGTTTGATCAGTAGATGTTATTGATGTGATGACTATTTCATGTTATTGCGCCAAGATCTTTTTTCATCAATCTTTTAACATTCTTTACGATTTTTACGATTTTATAATAGTTAAGGCTGCATTGAGCTTATTGTGTTGCTTCCAATCGTATTTTTTTATTTCTTAGCAATTAAACAATATTTCCAAAAAACAAACAATGTCATATTGTAGTCAATGCTGATTTTCAATTTATCGGGTCACTGCGGATTTGTTTTTATAATGTTTGTAGTTATTATCGTTAAAACCGCCAAAAGTGGCCTCTTTTGGAGGTTTTAACGACAATAGCTACAAGCATAAAACATAATAATCCGTAATGTTTCGATAAATTGAAAGTCAATCAGGACTACAATGTGACATTCTTGTTTTTTAAGAAATGTTGTTTAATTGTTTAGAAATAAAAAAATACGATTGAGGGCAGCACAATAGGCAATAGGCTCTTAATAAGAACTGCCTCCGTGGTCTAATGGTTAGAGCATTGGGCTCTTGACACGGAGGTCGTGGGTTCGATTCCCACGGGGGGCACCTAGTGAAATGTCACTTTTTGCGTTTTTCCCCAGTTGGTTAGGACATTGCAGGCTGAGTCACCCGATTGTCTGAAAAGAAAGATGATTCCGTGCGTCGGATGGCACGTTAAGCCGTTGGTCCCGGCTACTACCTCTGGTGGTAGTAGTCGTTACATAAAAACCACGTCAGAGGCCGTAAGGCGGTTTGAATAAACTCTGACACCAGGACTTTGCAGCCCACTCGATAAGAAGAAGAATAAGAACAGATGCTTACCTCTGTCGTCTGAGGCGCTGGGAGTGGGTGTGGGTGTGGAGGTGTGTCGGAGCGCGAAGCGTCGCGTCACGTCCGAGTAGCGCGGCGACCGACGACACCCCGCGTGTGCTGCTGCTGCTGCCGGTGCCGGTGCCGGGGGGCTCGGGGGGCGCGCGCCCGACGAGCGCAGCCTGCGGGTCGGGGGCGGCGGGGAGGTGGCCGACGACGACGAGGTAGAGGTAGACGTTGACTCTGAGGAGTTCACGTTATGTTACTAAAAGATCATCTTTAATAGTAGATTACACACCGAGGACAGGAAAGTAAGAAAGGTCTCAGATCTCATGTTATTATGAACTTTTCTAAGAATTATGATCATAATCAAGATCAATATAAGTCAACGAACATGTGATCTGAGGCTTTCTTATTTACTGTCCGAGGTTAGTATACTATTTTTCTCCTCGACGGAGGTGGAAAGCGGCAACTTCGTTTAGCGCAGCGGGACGACGATTGACGCTTTCCATCCGGAGGAGAGAAAACCCCTTCTTCGGAGAGAGGCTTTTTATCGACCACATAAGAGTAGCGAATGTTATTAAAGTCAAAGAGCTATGCTAGGAATTACACTTCTGGACCGGATTCCGAATGTCGAGATCAGACAAAGAACAAAGGTGGTTGATATCGGCGAGCGGATTTCGGCTCTGAAGTGGAGGTGGGCGGGACACTTGGCCAGGCGGAATGATGGCAGATGGACGAGGGCAGTGACAGAGTGGCGGCCGTGGGAGGGGGAACGGTCAGTGGGCAGACCAGCAGCCAGCCCCTCTAGCATGCCACCGCCGAGAAAACGACAAAAATCGAGACGTGTCTCCATCTTTATTATTTTACCAAAAAGAGCGCGCATGACGTTTTTCTCGTTTAAACGCTTTGTCGTGGGTGGCATGCTAGCCGTGCAGGTGGTCGGATGACATTTGTAAAGTAGCCGGCAAACAGTGGATGAGACTGGCGGGGGACCGTTCTGGTTGGCGTGAAAATGAAGAGGCCTATACCCAGCAGTGGGGTTTACCGGGCTGATGATGATGATGATGATGAAGAGTAGCTGACATAATTCTAAAACTTTATCAATAGGGTATTAGATACTAGGGTTTTAACATTATTAAATGTAAATGTGGTGGCCTCTATCCGAATAAGAGTTAAACATATCTCGTAGATCAAGCATGTCAAACTTACGGCCCGCATTGCATTTTCTTGCGGCCCTATCTTAGATCAAAGGCCCTATCCAATTTTAAGAACAGGTTCCCGATGCGGCCCGCAAGCACAGAGGATTATATTGTACAGAGCAACAGCTTCATAGGAGCTTCGATTACATTAGCCTATTTTTGTAGGGCTGTCTAAAAGGAAATAAATTTAATTGAAGTATGAAGGATAATTTTGTATAATATGTAGGTGCAAGTGGAGCAAGTGGCGGCAAAACTGCATCCTTCTTGTGTAATCGCTTTCCTCTAAGCTTAAAACAATAAAAAAATCAATGTTAGCGTTTTCCCTATGAATTGGTAGCGATGTAACATTGATTGCTATCTCTGTCTTTCCATTTCTCTCTCTCTCTGGCACACATGCTCACGTTAATTTTAAAATTGCCTATGAAATGTACGTGCTAGTTCATTACATGAGAGCTAAAAACAAAAACTTAATGTAAAAAAATACCTTGTACAGGGGTGTAGTGGAAAGGATGACTTCGATTTTCCCGGAGAACCGACCAGACTTTCCACAAGCTTAACCCAAGTGCCCGGGCTACGGTTCTGATGCTTCTGGTAGGATCTTCCGTAAATTGGGTCAATATCCGTTCGTCATCAGCCACATTTGGTTCAAATCTGTTGACACTTGGTTCTCGGAAATTTAAATTTCCGGTTTGTCGTAGACGCCGATAAGTAGAGCCAAACGTCTGGTGGTTGGGTACTCGTCGGTCAGGATACCGCTCTTGATAAATCCTCCGTGCCTCGCGCCCATTGCAATTAGCCATTCCATACACCAACAGAATGTCGGCGTACTCTTCGTTAGTAAATCCAGGCATTTTACCAACAATAAACGTAACCGTAGGTAAAAAACAACAAAACTTAACAAAAATGAAGTAATAACAAACTCAACAAAATTAACGAAAACAGTGGAGCGTCGTAACGGCAAGTACGCAAGTTAGCTAAGATGGGTAAATCTCGACTGACAAAGTTATCTGAGAGCCCAACGAGTCACCTGCCCCCGTCGACCCGAGAGTGAAAGAGACAGAATACGTGTTGCTCTCGTGTAAGAGTGAGACAAACAATTTTACCTGCCAACTGTGGGCCAAACAGGTTTAAATTCCGGGAATTACATTTGTCTTACAAAGGTAGTGTCGTGGTGGTAAAAGTGCCCTAGTTGCAGAAATTAATTAATAACTTCGGAACTACAAGTGATAATAACACTTTAAGCATATCGTTAGAAAGGGTATGGACTGGGGATGTTTTTAAAAAATCAGAAGAACTCCAACCCTGTTTTTTTTTTTAAACCCCTTAGGCCTGAGTTCACCAACTACAACATAACCATTGGTTACGTAACCGCCCGATTAGAATTTAACCGTTGTTTAAACAAACCACGTGTTTTTAGAGTTCACCATTGATTTCTAACCAACGGTTAATTAACCGGACGTTTTTGAATGAAAGAGTCGAAAATGAACGAAGGGTATCACCAGATGGCACGAACTTTGCGTTTACCTGAACGACGTCCAAAAAAATGGTAGGGTAACATTATAATACTGCAAAATGTAATGCCTTTTTAGTCAATACCGTGTCGTAACTTGTACGTATTTTTTAATTTAGCATCCTTTCTACGGTCACGGTCAGAGTTTTGTTGTCTTGTAAACATTATTTTGCTGTCAAACTCTGTGGATTGTATATCGTCGTGAAGAAGTGTTTCTAGTTATCTTTTCTTTTTAATATAATTAATTATTCAGTGAAGATGGAAGATAAACGCAAGCGTACTGTTAATTTCACCAGTGACGAAAAATCCGTCCTTGCGGAACTTGTAATCAAGTACAAAGATATAATTGAAAATAAAAACACACTTGGATATTCCAACTTACTTTCCATTGCCTATATCGAGTAATTCTAAGGCAGTATGTTTATAATACACGAAACCTTGTACTAAATACTTTCTCGTCATGTCCGTATGCCCAGCGGGGCCCTCGGCCCTAGGGCTTTGAAACCTAGCTAATCATTTAGTGCTCATTTAGTGCTCACTGAATATGTATGGCTTATATTTAGTGCTTCAAAGATAACGGAGTTATATCAAATCTAAGCTAGCGTCCGCCCAGCGGGGCCCTCCTTTATTATGGACAAAAATGATTAAAATGTTACATCAATATTTAGTGCTCTGAATTCCTATTAAAACTGTATCAAAAGATTTGATCTAGCTGGTTTCGTTTAAAAGTTATTGCATTTTTAAGTTTTTAATTTCCAGCGGGGCCCTCTCTTGTTTGATTATATAAGTCGTTGAAATTAATGTCGCCATTTAGTGCTTGATGCCAGGTATCTGTCTGTATGGTTAATTTACACATTCTGCTTCTAATAAACCTGGAAAATGCAATAATATCTCGCAACATTGATTCATATAAAATGACATTTCGTGGACAGTCGGCATCAGAAGTAGATGAGAGCTTTACTTGTCCCTGGTTTCCTAGGGGATCGCTAGAGGGCGCTACGGTCTAAGCTTTCAGACACAAAGTTTTATCAAAATCGGTCCGCTAGTATAAGTGTAGGGACACACCTGCGGAACGTTCCGTGCCGAACATTCGGTTGAATACGTGTCTTCAAGGAAATATGGTGCGTAATGGTGCGTACTGGTGTGTCGCAGGTATAGGGAAAAGCGTTGCACGCGTATTCAACCGAACATTCGGCGCCGAACGTTCGGCAGGTGTGTCCATACACTTACATTTAGACATTGTGTGATATGACAACAATCAGACAAACCTTGTAGTAGGTATTAAGCATAATAAGCATATGCTCACGACTATATTCCCCGAGGGGGTAGTCAGTATTATAATAATAGATAGATAATAAGTACTTACCTACACACACGCGCTCTTTCATGATCGTGTTGGTACTAGTAGAAGTCATACGGCAGCGAATAATTGAAAATATCACATCAAGAGTCACCCACCAGGACTAAAATACGACGTAGATGTAAACAATGTACCAGAAATACGGGTGCACAATTTTAGGCGGACTAGTAAAAATAGTAAAGCTCTCGTATACTTCTGATGCCGACTGTCCACGAAATGTCAATTAATATGAATCAATATTGCGATATATTATTGCATTTTCCAGGTTTATTAGAAGCAGAATGTGTAAATTAACTAAACAGACCGATACCTGGCATCAAGCACTAAATGGCGACATTAATTACAGCGACTTATATAGTCAAACAAGAGAGGGCCCCGCTGGAAATTAAAAACTTAAAAATGCAATAACTTTTAAACCAAACCAGCTAGATCAAATATTTTGATACAGTTTTAATAGGAATTCAGAGCACTAAATATTGATGTAACATTTTAATCATTTTTGTCCATAATAAAGGAGGGCCCCGCTGGGCGGACGCTAGCTTAGATTTGATATAACTCCGTTATCTTTGAAGCACTAAATATAAGCAATACATATTCAGAGAGCACTAAATGAGCACTAAATGATTAGCTAGGTTTCAAAGCCCTAGGGCCGAGGGCCCCGCTGGGCATACGGACATTTTCTCGTCATATTCCTCGAAATAATTTCGCCGTGTTTGAAATATACGGGGAGCGCGCAAAATCCTTTCAATATCTTCAAAATCATCTAACACATTATCATCGTCAAAAATATAATTCAAACCGAGTTGCATTTTTTTTTGTTACTAAAAGTGATGGGTATGGCACAATTTCATGTCACGGGGGAGTAAACCAACGGTTGGCTACGTCGTTTAAGTAAATCAGTCGATTACAGTACTTAATCAATGGTTAAGGCTTGGTGAACAGCAAAATATTGTTAAACAGCTGTTTAAGTTTTAAACAGCCGTTTTATATCTAAACATCTGTTGGTAAACACAGGCCTTAGAAAGTTGCCCTTAAAATTATTTTTTTACCTTACTACGGTACTTCAGGCCCCATAACTTTTCTTCTCTACAATTTTCGGGTGTGAAATCAATTTTTACAGTACACTAAGACTCTAACAATTAAAACAAGACCATTAGCAGACCTGTCCTATGGATAGATTTTGAGCTAGAGGTAGTTTTAGTTTAAAAATCGTTTTTTTTTCTAAAAATAAAAAAAAAATCATTAAAATAATACCTTGAGGCCAAGGTCAATATAATGGGTGGGGGAAGGTAGCAGACCCTCCCTAGTTTCTACCCTATGTGTATGTACACCTCCCTACCAAACACCCTGTATTGTTTTTCTTTTTTGTTGTGTTATTTATTATTTGTTATTTAGTTGAATAAAATGAGTTTAAGTTAAAAAACGTTGCCGCCCGATCCGCCGCTTTACGCGGGTGACTCAAAAATTGTCTTAAGTACCTGTCACGATCTTTGGGGTAGGTATATGAAGAAGGAGATGTTTGTGTTCCTCCTCGTATTATTAAAGCACACAGTGCAATAATTAACCATTTCGTTTAATATTATTAAACTACTTTTAACCCTTAAACAGGCCTTGGCCACCATATTTAAATTCAATAATGAACCTTATTGTAAGTTTTTAGTAGGTACATTGTCAGTTACTTTTATGTGGTCGATAAATCGTACTATGCCTGTTTAAGGGTTAAACATGCTCGAGTAAAATGAACGATAATAATATCTCACACTTTAAATTCACATGACATGACGTTCTACAATGACAGTGACGATCAAAGCTTTTTTTTTTTTTGGCGGTAGGCTACGAAATTGTGTGCACACGAAAATTTTTGCTCTTCAAAATTTATTTAAAAAAAAATAGAAATATACATTAATAGTATACATGTATTAGTATATTCAACTAATTAAGCACCTGTACTCGCCTGCCAGTGATCCTTGTTCATTATAAGCACGGTTCACACACATCATGGACATCACATCAAGCCTCACGGAGTTCTCAAAGATCTTTGAATCGCGGATGAATGCATACGAAGAACGTCTCGTAAAGGCCACTGCATCTTCATCAACATCCTCGCCTGATATTGCAGCACTTTCAAGTGAGTTCGCCGAGTTTAAATCATTTATGTGGGATAGTCTCTCCACCCTTAAGAGCCAAGTTGAGCTACTGTCGCTCGGTCTGGATCGGCATGAGACCTATCTGAGGCGGAAGGTTCTGCTCCTGCATGGGGTCCCAGAGGATAAGGATGAGAGAACCCACAAAGTAGCCGCTCAGATAATATCCGACAAAATGAAAATGCCAGAGGTCACTCCCGATGATTTTGAAATGTGCCACCGCCTTGGCTCTAATACATCAAAGCCACGGCCCATCCTGCTCAGATTCCACATGGTGCAGCATCGACGTGAGGTGTGGGATAGCAAGTCATTGCTGAAGGGGTCCGGATTCACTTTGTCGGAGTTCCTGACCCGGACTAGGCATCAAGTGTTCATGGCTGGACGCATGCACTTCGGAGTCAATCGCTGCTGGTCGGCTGACGGCAAGATCAACATCCTGCTGCCGGACAAGAGCCGTCGTAAAGTGGAGTCGCAGTCTGATTTGGAGTTGCTCATAGCGAAGTTTCCGGGTCAAGTGAGTGACTCCCAGAACGAGCCGCCCCAGCTGAAGAGCGCGCAGAACGAAGGCAAGCCTAAGCCCGCAGCGAAGCCCGTTGCGAGGCCTATCAGGGCCACGAGGAAGAAATAGCTTCACTGTTTTTCAACCTTTCGCTTTTCACTTTTCTGCCTTTTAGCCACGACTTTCTAATTTAGCAGTGTTTCATTTGTTTTTTTGTCGTCTGGCTTTGCAGGTAGTTCACCCAAAATTTCTTTTTATTTAGTTTTAAACGATTTCTTTTCAAAATTTATTTGCTATTGTTGCCCTGTCACGTAAATTTTCGCTTTTGACAACACTTTGACATATTGGTATTCGTTTAGAAATGTGTAAATGTCATTGCAGTGGAACTAAAGTTTTTAAAATTTCCAAAATTTCTCACCAAATTTCGCTCAATTTTAATGTTAATTTTTCTGTGAAATATCGAATTTTATGTTTTCGTTCCTTTTTCGTGTTCTCTTACTGATTGTATTTTGTATAGTGTTACTGTTGAATGTTTTTTTTTCTTTTGTTTTCTCTCATTTTTGTTTTCTGTTAAATTGTGTATTGTGTATTAGTTACTGAATATTTTTCTTCCACACGCACGGCGAGTACAGTGCTTTCTGTGCTCGATTTGTAGTACTTTTGTAGTTGTTTTTAGGCATATTTATTATATTTTATTTTATATTTATTATTATTTATAATGTATGATGATCACGCCGATCCAAATAATAGTTTCTTTTCCTGCTCTTCGTCGTCTGATGATTTTATTAGTGCGGATGGGAGTGACACTTCCACTACTGACTCCTTATCCGATTATCTCTCTTCTGTTTTCTCCAGTTTCTCTTTCAATTTCAATATCGTTCACATTAACGCCCAAAGCGTTCCTGGCCACTACTCTGACTTACTTGCAACTTTTAGTAACTCAAATGTTGATGCTATTTTGATTTCTGAGTCTTTCCTAAAACCTTCTCTCCCATCTACCCAATACGCACTTCCTGGCTTCAAGCTCATCAGAAACGATCGTGTTGGTGTGGGGTGTGGCGGCGTAGCTATATATCTTAGAACCGATATCCCACATTCTGTTATCAGCGTGTCACCTTCGCTTTATTCCGGTTCGTCTGAACACCTTTTTCTTGAAGTTTCCCTGCGCCATACTAAAATTCTCCTAGCTGTCTTTTACAGTCCTAATATGCATATCAATTACTTTTCCACTTTAGAAT
The DNA here is from genome assembly GCA_963693445.1 of Agonopterix heracliana. Classification (NCBI taxonomy): domain Eukaryota; kingdom Metazoa; phylum Arthropoda; class Insecta; order Lepidoptera; family Depressariidae; genus Agonopterix; species Agonopterix heracliana. Next base: position 105,825 of record OY856333.1, on the reverse strand, counting down.
CCTTACTCCACCAATTTTGCCCCCTTTACGAACATGTCCTTCTCCTCGGTGATTTCAACACTTGTCTGGTCAAAAACGATTCTCGTACGCACAATCTACTCTCTTTGCTTTCGTCTGTCAACCTTCACGTTCTACCTCTTTCAACCACTCATCACCTCCCAAATAAAACTCCATCTCTCCTAGACCTGATGATTGTCTCGTCTCCACAAAATGTATCAACATTCGGCCAACAGCCGGCCTGCTTTTCTTACCACGACCTAGTCTATTTGTCTTACAAGGTGCGCCCTCCAAAACGCAAGCCCATTTACCGTTTCCTTCGCAGCTTTAAAAATATTAATGAATCGGCTCTGCGTCTGGATGCAAGTGGCACCGATTGGGGACCTGTTCTTAGTGCTGACAGTATGGACGCCAAAATATCTTTATTTAACAACATTTTCCTTAGCTTATTTGATGTCCATGCTCCAATAAAAAAGGTTAAGGTCAAGCATGTGCCGGCTCCGTGGCTTACGGACGAGATCAAGAATATTATGGCGCTGCGGAATAGGGCGAAAAGGAAATACCTGCGTTGTCCTTCTGACACCAATCGCGATCGTTTCAAGATGCTTCGTAACCGTTGTAACCGTATGTGCAGGGATGCCAGGAGACTTCATATCCATAAATCTGTAAGTGTCTCAGACCCTGCACAGGTATGGCGGTTTCTTAAATCCTTAGGCATTGGTAAATCTTCTGATTCTTCCCCCATTTCTCTTGACCTCACTGCTCTTAATAGACATTTCTCTTCACTTCCATTTAACATTGATCCCTCTGTCAAATCAAAAACACTTCTGGAACTTTCCAAACTACCAATGCCTACATGTCCCCCTCTATCTTTTTCTGCAGTAACCGAGCTTGATGTTAGGAAGCATATCCTTTCCATCTCCTCTACCGCCGAGGGTCATGACACGATATCCTCTCGTATGATCTCCCTCATCCTTCCTGAAGTACTTCCAATCCTCACACACATCTTTAATTTCTCCTTGTCCTCCAGTTCCTTTCCCTCGGCATGGAAACTAGCTCTAGTTGTTCCTCTGCCAAAATCCAGTAACCCTACTTCCTTCTCTCAATTCCGCCCCATCTCTATACTTCCTTTTCTTTCCAAGGTATTAGAGCTTATTGTTCAGAAACAACTGTCTTCCTTCCTCCGATGCAACAAATTATTGAACTCGTTCCAATCTGGTTTCCGCCCAGGGCACAGCACTGTATCTGCACTTGTAAAAGTTTCTGATGACATCCGACTGGCTATGGAGAATAAAATGCTCACTATCCTCATACTTCTCGATTTCAGCAGTGCTTTCAACTCTGTTGACTTCGATGTTCTCTTAGGTATTCTTCAATCTCTCAACATTTCTCCACCAGTTATCTCTTGGTTTCTCTCTTATCTCCGAGGCCGCTCGCAGTGTATCCGCTCTGGCGGGATTTCATCTGATTGGTGCGATCTCACTGCAGGCGTGCCTCAAGGTGGTGTTCTTTCTCCTCTTCTCTTCTCAGTTTTTATTAATACCATCACTGTCATTATATCATCCAACTATCATTTGTATGCTGATGACCTTCAAATTTACCGGCATTTCAAACCCGATAACATCAGTGACGCTATCGATGCTATAAATGTTGACTTGGAGCGTATCTGTACCTGGGCTCAGTCCAATGGTCTGATGGTTAACCCCTCCAAGTCGCAGTGTTTGGTCATCGGTAGCACAAGGATGCGTAGCCGCGTCGATCTGTCCCTTGTTTCACCTGTTAGTTACAACCATATCACTATTCCCTACAGTAAGTCCGCTAAAAATCTCGGTGTCATGTTCGATTCTAACCTGTCATGGGCGGACCACTTCAACCAGATCAGTAAAAAAGTGCACTACTCCTTCCACTCCCTCAAACGCCTTCAAAATTTTCTTCCCATCAACACCAAAATCCTCTTAGCCCAATCCCTAATCCTCCCTATCATCGACTACGCGGATGTCTGTTGTCTCGATGCCACCGAGGAGTTAAATAACAAGTTGGAAAGACTTCAGAACTTGGGCATACGTTTCATTTTCGGTCTGCGGAAGTATGACCACGTGTCCGAGTTTCGGGCCCAGTTGAAATGGCTCCCCGTACGCGATCGTAGGAATGTCCACATCCTTTGTCTCCTCTACAACATCCTTCACAACCCTTCATATCCTAACTATCTCCGAGAACGTTTCTCCTTCTCCCGCCCTCCTGACAAACCTTGCCGATCCCACGTCCGTACCCAACTTAGTATCCCATCCCACTCCACCGACTTCTACTCCTACTCCTTCACCATCCATGCTGCTCGGTTATGGAACTCACTCCCCGCCGACATTCGCGACTCAAAGTCTATTGCTATATTTAAAAAGAGAACGAAAGAGCACTATCTTTCTCTACCTTAAGTGATATATATATATATATATAATATTTATTCTGATATATATTGTATTTTGTAGGTTGTATATTGTATAATATATTTATTTATTGTTTGTTTGTACACAATAAGTTTGCCTTGTAATTATTAACTGTCTCTTTTGCGGGTCTGCTGGAAGAAATCTCTTCAGAGATAAGCTCGCCCTTTGTACATGTTTTCTCAACTTTGTATATTTTTATGTTTTTGTGTGCAATAAAGTGTTATAATAATAATAATCAAACAGAAAATAATCCATAGACATATTAAAATTAACAGAGGTCAGTGGCTCCAATCTCTTTCCGAAAGGAAGAATGGACAATATCTCACACCTTAAATTCACACCCTCGTTACGCCGTAACCACCCGAAGCACAGCCAAAGTGTCCCCTTTGCCTCGTTCGTGAGCCCCGTAGGTGAACGCGCACACAATCATACTGCGCATGTAGTGATGCGCCGCTTTTGCGAGGTTGTTTGAAGCTGTAACTCTGTACAATATAATCCTCTGTGCCGCAAGTGTGCAGATACTCATTTTATGCGATATACCACTGCCACATAAAATGAATCCCTTTGATCTAAGATAGACCACTGAATTAAATCATGTCGAAAATTTCGAGCACGTTTCGCTCGCTTACTTCTTTTTATATGGTACGTAGGGCTCACTGAAAGTTTTTAGAACGGACCAGATAGTGACAATACCAATGCAACATTTATTTTAATTTCTAATAAGCAGCTTTTTGGCAACCTATAGCTGAAAATTTTATTCGATTGTCATAATATGACACACAAAACATAATATTATGTTTTAACGATTTGGCGGCAATTTGAAAAGTGCGTGTCGCAGGCAGGATAAATTGAAAGAATGTTCGTCCCACTGCGCTAAACGAAATTGCCGTTTTCCACCACCGTCGAGAAGAAAAATAGTATACTAACCTCGGACAGTAAATAAGAAAGCCTCAGATCACATGTTTGTTGGCCGATGCGAAGCCGAATTACGTGAGATCTGAGACCTTTATTACTTTCCTGTCCTCAGTGTGTAATATACTATTGATTGATGTATTTAATCAGTGGTGTTACTAGTATGCATACCTGTGCTCCTCCTGCGGACCGGGGGGTGAGGGGGGCGAGGGGGAGGGGGAGGGGGAGGGGGAGGCGGGGGGCGGCGCGAGGAGGCGCTGCGCACGGGCTGGGAGCGCAGGATGGACGCGCGACGCGACGACTTGAGACACTTGAGCTCTCCTGCGTGCAGAGATCATGAGTTAAGGCGTGGCCAAGACGTCTACCGCGGTCGACTTTTATCGTAGCCCGCAAAGAGTTCGATAAATTAAATGAATCAATTTTTAAATATCTTCGCGCAATTTTTCCAATTCAATTTCAATTCCTTATATTCCAAAGTTTCGTTAAAAAAGTGCAGATAATTGGAAACTATCATTCAGTTGCAGATGCGCTCATTGGAGTTAATCCTCCATTAAATGTCTCGCTAGGTTTTACTACGTCAACAAGAACAAATTACAGCTAAAGATTTAATGTGTGTTTCTGCAACTGAGTGTATGACATGTTTCCATTAAACCTACATAAAGTTGAGTACGAATCGGCGTTTTCTATGATAAGTAGAATGAAATATCCTACAGAAACGAGCAATTCGAGCTATATAATTATGGTCTGCGCTGTCGCGATTCGCTTCGCGACCTTTTTAAGGAAATTAATATTTTACGCATAAGCATAAGCATATGCTCACGACTATATTCCCCGAGGGGGTAGTCAGAGATATTCTGTAACCTCAGAACATCCACGTTTCACCAGTAGTACCGAAACTCTGTCCGGTGTGACGGGGGGTGAGCTCGTCGCCACTTATAATGGACAGTGGGTACAATACACGCCTCGAAATTGAAGCATGCAGGTTTCTTCACGATGTTTTCCTTCACCGAAAAGCCAGTGGTGTTACAAATCGTACATAAATTAATTAATATTTTAACAGTTTATTTATAAAAACATTTTATATGTATGAAAAAATTTGTCTTTGTTTCCGTGAAATTGTGATGTCCATAATTACAACACTCGAAATATACTGATATCTCCGCACTTTCGGCTTAGTAGGGTCAACAACACGTCTTTCATGGGTCACTGTATACGCTGTTATAATAAAATCCCCGAGACCATTTGGAATCTTTCCGAAAACCTTTTTAAAACTAAGATAAAAAATGTTATCTGTAAAAAAGCGTATTATAAACTGGATGATTATTTAAATTATCAAAATGCTTGGGTCTGAGTGTCACTAACTTATAGTTTACATTATTTTATTAAATGTACTATGTATTATTGTATACATAACCGTAGCTTAAGAATTTATATTGTAATTGTCATTAAGTCGTGTTATGCTGCAGAGTTTCTGGCCGCATCTTCTCTACAGCGACAACACGTTCCGAAGCGGTGGTAGCTTAAAAAAGAATTGACGCTTAATAAGTATGCTTCCAGCTCCTATATTGACTTTATATTGAAACTTCGGTCTGGGTTGACAGACGAGAATCAAAAATGCCAGACATATACTATACTTTTAATGAAGAAACGAAGCTGTCGCTTTCCACCTCCGTCGAGGAGAAAAATAGTATAATAACGTCGGGCAGTAAATAAGAAAGCCTCAGATCACATGTTTGTAAAACAATTACATGAGATCTGAGACCTTTCTCACTTTCCTGTCCTCGGTGCGTAATCTATATATTATCACCACCGTCCATCTAAGTCACCATGTCGCATGTCGCTCAGATTGATATCATAGTACAGTAAACACTACGAGTACATACCCCTATAGAGACGTAATATAAGGCGACCCAACTCTGTCAACTCGTCAGAGACTTTTCACTGAAATATTTCGCAACGCCTTTGTTTTCCGCCATTGTTTCGAATAGACTTCGTAGTACTTCGGAGCATTTCCGTCCCCCCCGCACCGCAGCTAGTTGACAGAATTGTTTTCTTTCAAATTCGCATGTATTACGTCTCTATAGGGGTATATGCTCGTAGAGTAAACATGATCACATACCGGTGGCCGCGGCAGCCCTGAGCCTGGAGGCCTGCGCCGCGGGTAGAGCGAGGCGGCCGAGCGCGGGCAGGATGTAGCGCAGGTACCTGTTGCGCAGCGAGTGCCACGTGCGACCTGCGACACAGTAGGTACACTGTTAGATGCCGCCACGGAGACTACTACCTCTGGTGGTGGTAGTCATAGATTAATATGTATATTGGTTATAGATAGGTAAGTCGCCTTGGATTTTAGGACGTTTTAATTATTGGCGTTGCCTCATATTAGCAGCAGGGGGAGCCCCAGTATGAAATAAATTGAAAAAAGACGGCCGGCAGACACAAGGCTCGAACCATATGCACCCGAAACGTGAGCCGGTTGTCTAAACCACTAGACCAACAAGACAGTGGTTGATACGGGCGAAATCTCTCACTATTACAGCGCAGCGGTGAGGTGTAGCGCGCTCTCTATACACTTTAGATACGAACCCAAATTCAAGACTTAGTACTTCGAAATGTAACCGATAGATGGCGGATGCTGTCTATGGAAAATAGCGTTCCACCTAGTTTGTATTGAAGATAACACAGCATGGTGGTAGTCGTTAAATAAAAACCACGTCAGAGGCCGTAAGCAGTTTGTATAAACTCTGGCACCATGGCTCGCCCGCACGATAAGAAGAAGAAGGGGATGATCGGACCATCAAACTGAACAACTTTCTCTATGGTCGTTTCTCCGACATCGCGGTATCGCGAAAAAAAATCAGCTGTCCCATACATTTGGCTCGAGTATTTATTGGCTATGTATTATTGGCTATTTCGATGTTGGTCCCATAGAGAAAAGTTTTCAGTTTGACGGTCTGATCATCCCTTTAAAAGAGTGTCAGCATATTATGAAGGACCCTATATATATATATCATAGTATGCTGGTTTTAAGGTGGTTTCAGACCATACAAAACTTTGACGCAGAACACGCGTAAACGGTATTAATATGAGTAATATTTGACATATGGAAAAATAATTATTAATAATAATAAAATAATAAAAAAATAATAATATTTACAATTTATATAAATACTTACAGCTTACTTACTTGCTTAAGTTTTGTATGAAATTGACTATTCTGCAACAGATACAGTACTCATAGTCCAATCATTTTAGAGTTTCCTTGTATGGACACCCTAACAATAATTCATCTATCGCTGAAACTTTGCAGTGTGATAAAGTAAAGTATACAGATTACGGTTGACAAATAATCTAGGACCGGAAAAAATTAAACCTAGATTATTTGTTTGTGTAATCTGTATACTTTACTTTATCACACTGCAAAGTTTCAGCGATAGAAGAATTATTGCTAGGGTCAAACCCTAAAATGATTAGACTATCACGTTGTCCGGTGATGGCAGTGTACTGTTCCTGCAGCAGTCTCCACACCCTGTTGCCGTTGACTGCTCGCTCTGACCCACGCCACGATGCTGTGGTCCTCGAGCGAGCTGTACTCTGTACAGTACTCACGTTGTCCGGTGATGGCAGTGTACTGTTCCTGCAGCAGTCTCCACACCCTGTTGCCGTTGACTGCTCGCTCTGACCCACGCCACGATGCTGTGGTCCTCGAGCGAGCTGTACTCTGTACAGTACTCACGTTGTCCGGTGATGGCAGTGTACTGTTCCTGCAGCAGTCTCCACACCCTGTTGCCGTTGACTGCTCGCTCTGACCCACGCCACGATGCTGTGGTCCTCGAGCGAGCTGTACTCTGTACAGTACTCACGTTGTCCGGTGATGGCAGTGTACTGTTCCTGCAGCAGTCTCCACACCCTGTTGCCGTTGACTGCTCGCTCGCGCTGCGGGTCCGCGCTGACCCACGCCACGATGCTGTGGTCCTCGAGCGAGCTGTACTCGCGCCCCGCCGGCACCGACGACCTGCGGACCACGGACCACGTGGGTGCTCTGAACATCTGATACTACTAACAACTACGGGGTGTAACAAAACACCCTAGTAATACTGAAAGCCCATGAAACTGAACACACTATGGAGCCAACATTGAAATCTTGAAAAAAAATCAGCTGTCCTATACATTTAGTCGAGTCGGTACAGCAGGTTTGTATGGGACAGCAGATTTTTTTTCGCGATTTCAAAGTTGGCTACATAGTGAAAGTTGTTCAGTTTGATGAGCTGAAGCACCACTTTAAATACTCAATACTTTATTGCGTTTCACAATGGTATGAAATAGGTGGTGAAGTATTTTCGTACTTTCTGGAATATCATACTTTCCAATGAAATGGAAATTATCCTTTTCATAAGCATAGCATGCTCACGACTATATTCCCCGTGGGGGTAGTCATTGATATTCTGAAATCTCACAACATACACGATTCACAACTAGTAGGTACCGAAACTCCGAACCGATTTCTTATAAAATTCAAATTTACCAGTTTTGTATGCGAAACGGGATTGGGCAATGACTTTTGTCAACCTGTTAGTGTTTGAGGGACCCTTAGTGCGTTCACACACGATGACGCACTGACGGACCAGCAAACGTCAGTCCGTCATTTGTGAAGCAAGGAGTTGTATGAAACCGCACGTGGAAGCACACACGGTGACGCATTGACGACCGTGTGTGGTTCTATGGACTGACATCTGCCGCTCCGTCAGTGCGTCATCGTGTGTGAACACACTAACGGAGTGTTGGTCCTACCGCTTAGTTCCCCTAGTAGGACCAGTTGGATTTTCAAATTAATTACATAATTTGACCTTTTCGCATTACAACCACAGACTTAAATAAAAGAAGAACCAGACGTAATGTCATCTAATCATGAGTGAAGCACCCATTTCTTTAGTGTGCGTGCTGTGACGCGGTACATAAGGTGACGGGTTGTAGCACCTGCGCCTAGAGCTAGTGCATCTGTGTGAGTGTAGGTCCCTTGTAGAACAAACGAGATTGTATTACCTTGCATGCTTCACATCTTTTTAGGGCAATACTCGATCCGTATTTCTTTCAGGTCCGTGATTACAACTCTAACCAAAAGCTACCTGACTGCACAAATACATTCAAACGTGTTCCCTCCCTAAATAATGACACTAGCTAACAAGTTTTTACCACACAATATTATATCGCCTCTCTTGTCTTATTTTATTCGATAAATTAATGAGGGATTTTCCGAAAGCCATTTGTACGGTCCAACACACCGTACAGTATAGCTTGTGCCAGCGCCTACCGCGCGCCACACAGATTCATAGCATTTAAGTATGCATGCATGCATATGCTCACGACTATATTCCCCGAGGGGGTAGTCAGAGATATTCTGTAACCTCAGAACATCCACGTTTCACCAGTAGTACCGAAACTCTGTCCAGTGTGACGGGGGGTGAGCCCGTCGCCACTTATAATGAACAGTGGGTACAATACACGCCTCGAAATTGAAGCATGCAGGTTTCCTCACGATGTTTTCCTTCACCGAAAAGCCAGTGGTGTTACAAATCGTACATAAATTCTGAAAAACTCATTGGTACGATTCGGCATGGACGGGGATCGAACCATCGCCTCCTGCACGTCAGTCAAGGTTACTCGAGACTGGACCACCACGTCTTTTCATACAAATGGGAAATATTGACAAAAGGTATGACGGCGCCTGGCGCCATCTCTCAAATTGCTACAGAACAAGATCGCACACTGATGACGGTGCCTTGCTACAGCGCCTCCTGGTGTCGGTCTAGCGGAGCGTCGTGTCGGTAAGGCGGTTGACAGCCATGTCAATAGGAGTTCAGTTGAAGATTTGAATAGCAATGGCTGAACAACCGCATAACAAGACGAATCGCTAGTTCTGTGTAATCTCGATAGTTTTATATTAAGCAGTGGTCTGTTTGCGATGAAGGCCCTCCTGTGCCTATATCAGAAGTGTGAACAAACTTGCGCCCAAGAGGAATAAAATCGGAAAATTTTGATGGAAATTTGACACCTAAAACCTAGCTTTTGTTTCAAGAGTCAAGACCTGATGAAAATGTTATCTTGAGGTGTCTTGAGGTTCTAAATTATTGCGAAAGAAAAAGCGGGTGAATCCGCATCTGCATCAATATGGAACATGATCGAAATTGCCTACCTAGATGGCCAGTGGCGGATCAACGAGCAGTAATATTCAACCCCCAAGCTGACAAATGATACAGTAAAGTCGACGCATACATCATACAGTTCTTGCATAAATAGTGTGGTAGGTACTACTACGTACAGTACGGACACTCCCTACATTTCTTCGTCGAAGACAGATGGAAGACAACTACAGTAGGCAATGGTTTTGCTAATGCCAGGCCAGCGTTTGGCCCGGCCTGGTTGTATGAAGTGTCCAGGATGTGATAATGGCCAGAAGATTCAACGCGTGCGCGCTCATAAAGAGAAAAAAGGTGTTATCTATTATCTTTGTGTTTGTTGCGAGCCAGGACACGTGGCTAATAGCGGTAGTAGCGCTCCTGTCATGAAGGTAAAGGAGGTCAATCGATGCTGACAATGAATGGCCAGAGGTACCTCAAAAGGATGATCCGGTGAGCCCGTTTCTTTTTATTTGATAATGGATCGCCTTTATTAAGTTATGGATGTGCCATGACGGCGCCTGAAGACGATATAGTTAAACAGGGGCGATCCTGCCGGTGGTTCTGTAAACGGAATTTTATGCTATGTGATAAGATAATTGCTGGAGTGGGAGCGCGGTGGAATTCTGGTGGCCGTAGTGTCATTCGAGCCATACCTCTCTTGTGGGTTGGTTGGAGGGCAGTCGTTGGAGGCTACTCGTATGTGGCGGTGCGGTGGAAGCAATTCTGGCGGATGTAGTGTCGTCCGGGCCATACCCTTTGTGCGTTGGTTGACGGGACACTCGTCTGGTCCAGGTTGTTGTGAGATTGGCTGTTGTGAGATTGGTCGGGGGGGCTGCCGTCCGAGCCATACCTTGTTGGTTGGTTGTAGGGACGCACCCACCCGGTCCAACGGTGAAGCTGGTGCTGGCCACGTTTAGGCTGGTCGAAGAATCCGGGCCATGCCTAGGCTGGTCGAAGAACATGTCGAAATGCAGTCTGACGATGATGCGAGGTTGTCGTCAGGCTGGACGAGCGGTAATTCAGATTTTCAGAATGGTTGATGTTTGCTTGTTTCTTGCAGCGGCGCAGTAAAATACGCCCGAGGACGGTCGACAGTCAGTCTGGCCGTGACGGCGCCTGGCGCCATCTCTCAAATTGCTACAGAACAAGATCGCACACTGATGACGGTGCCTTGCTACAGCGCCTCCTGGTGTCGGTCTAGCGGAGCGTCGTGTCGGTAAGGCGGTTGACAGCCATGTCAATAGGAGTTCAGTTGAAGATTTGAATAGCAATGGCTGAACAACCGCATAACAAGACGAATCGCTAGTTCTGTGTAATCTCGATAGTTTTATATTAAGCAGTGGTCTGTTTGCGATGAAGGCCCTCCTGTGCCTATAGGTAAGTATGTGAACTGCATGAGATAATTATAAACTGTTAATTCAGTGCATTTCGGACAATCAAGCGTTCCGCGTGTGCTCAATAACAAACTATCAATAATCAATATCATTATATCTAAGCATACCTGTTATCATCAATATACACATTCAAACTTCTCCGTGTTATCAATCAACATCATCAAACCTATCATCAGCAAACCCAACACCATTAAAATAGAAAAAGTAGTTCCTAATGGCTCGATAGATGGCGTTGACGAGACAAGGGCGAGCGACCTTGCAGATAATAAAATACAAATAAAATTGTAAGAATTTGCGTTTTTAAGTAAGCAGCAAAATATGAGCGTATATTTCGTTCAATTTTTAGCCTTACATTTTTGTCTTCGGACCCCTCTCCGGTCAACGCCATCTATCGCCGGTATGATGAACTACGTTTGAGTAGCTGTCGGAAACCCCTCATTACTAACACTCAGTTGCAGAAAGAAACGCTAATTAAAGTTAATCCTCCACTTAAGGGGGTTGCAGAGGGCAAGACACTAAACTAGATGGCGCTCGGGAGCATTATTCCTGATTTTATCACAATTTATTTTATATCTTCGTAATTATGTTATAAATTGCGAATGTTATTTGAGAAGCGCAAACTAGATTTTCTAAACTATTTTTCCACATATAAAATATTACTTTTGTTAATACCGTCTACGAATGTTATACGTCAAAGTTTTGTATGAAATTGATTAAAATTAAAATGTATATCGAATTCGTATGAACAATAAAATTACTATAACTTGTAGCTAGATCAGTAAAACATAAACACAAGTGCCCGCATAATTGAAAATTTTGATTGAAATCATCACAATTACGAGATAGATTACGGGAGAGGGGCAACGACCCCCGCTCTGGGGCGTTTCTTGTCCAACGTATCTCTTTAGCCATCCAACGTGGCAATGCCGCCAGCGTAATGGGTACGTTCGGTACAGACACGACCCGGGGTGGGTTGTTCGAGTAAGGGGGTTTCTATTTAATAGTTGTTTTTCTACAGTATCTGATAATATATAATAAACTTTTTTCTGTTTTTAAAGAACAAATTTAGAACAAAAAATTACGAGATATAAAATAAAATGTGATAAAATCAGGAATAATGCTCCCGAGCGCCATCTAGTGTAGTGCAACTCCCTCTGCAACCCCCTTAAGGAGTGTTTCTGTAACTGTGGTTTTACTTTTTGACATTATTATTATTTGTAGAGCCGTGGTGGTCCAGTGGCGAGTAACCTTGCCTGCCGTGCAGAAGGCGATGGTTCGATCCCCGTCCATGCCGACTCGTACCAATGAGTTTTTCGGAATCTATGTACGATTTGTAACACCACTGGCTTTTCGGTGAAGGAAAACATCGTGAGTAAACCTGCATGCTTCAATTTCAATTTCGAGTTCAATTGTACCCACTGTCCATTATAAGCGGCGACGGGCTCACCCCCCGTCACACTGGACAGAGTTTCGGTACTACTGGTGAAACGTGGATGTTCTTAGGTTTCAGAATATCTCTGACTACCCCCTCGGGGAATATAGTCGTGAGCATACGCTTATGCTATTATTTGTTAGCAAATCCGCCGTAATAACGAACATTCTGTGAACATTTTAACTGTTTAGCTATTACGGTTTAAAAGTTACAGCCCTAACTCCTAGGTAGGACAGACGGACGGACGGACAACGTAGGCTTAGTAAAAGGATCCCATTTTTACCATTTGGGTATGTAACCCTAAAAAAATTCAAATTCCACAAACAGCAGAAAATACAATACAATTATATACCGTTTGGTGACCACTACTGGCCTAGTCTTCTTCTGTATCTTCTCCACTCTCCCACTATCTCCCTCCTTCTCTTTCAGCTTTGTCCTCTCAGTAGCGCTATCCTTCTCTTTCCGCTTCCTCTCAGGAGTGCTGTCCCTGTCACTCTGCTTTTTCTCTATAGCGCTATCCTTCTCGTTATTTTCACGCCAGTTAGCTCCGTCCGTGTTTTCATCGTTGCTGCTGCAAACAATCACCCTTTTAGTTAAAGGGTTCTTAAGGTTCGGTACTTACACTAAGTTGCAGAACAGCTCATTAAAATTAATGCTCCATTAAAACTCTTGCTGTATCTCTTTTGTCTTGTTGACGTAGTAAAAGCTAGCAATTGATTTAATGGAGTTTTAGCTTCTTTTTTCGCGAAACATGTTCGGAAATACACGGCGTGACATTGCTAAAGTCGGGCCAAGTCATAGGCGAAGTATTTTTCGCTTACGCTGATAGACGAAACATCAGTGTAACCGCGTATGAGACAGCGATAGTCATTAAATCCTATACAATTTGTATGAAAATAGATGTCTGACTTCGGAGTCAGACAGCCGTCGTAGAACAAAAAAGTGGTTACGTCGATAAGGACAGCAATAAGTAGCGATCTCCTTTTTTAACTAGAGCGAATTTGCTATGTGCATCTCTTACTGAGTGATATGACAAGACACGTGCTTGCTTCTAGTTCCTTCTCTTTCTACGGGCCAAGTTAATAGCATTTGACATTTGTCAGTTTTAGCTTCATAGTGAGGTGATCTGCTTAAAAACATCGATTAAAGTGAATGAATCGATACGGATTTCAAACATATGTGAATATCGCAGTTTGTTGGAACTAAGTTTAACATCGATTTTATGGGTAACATCCACAGTGTTAAAAAAGAAAAAGGGTTCACTGACGCAACATTGTAACGACGTTCAGTTTTTTAGAACAGAAATTATTTATTATGTTTAAAATGGTTTATTAGTAAATATGTAATCTTAATTAAAAAAGTAAAGCAATTGTACAGTTCTAACTTCGATAAAATTAAAAATATTCTATGCCCGCCGTTACAAGGTTACGTTTGATGAAAAATCAATAGATGTCAAATGTGATCTATTAAATTGGTCCGACTTTAGCGCAAGCTTTTTGAGTTTCTAATAAATTTTATACAGGGTGTAACAAAACACCCTAGTGATACATAAGGGGGTGCTTCAGCCCATCAAACTGAACAACTTTCACTATGGAGCCAAATTACAAATAATTGTCTTGATAATTTGGAACCCTACCATTTAGGTACGGAACCCTCAAAAAATTTTAATTCCACCAACACCAGAAAATACAACACAAATTATTTACCGTTTGGTGACCACTAGTGGCCTCATCTTCTTCTGTCTCTTCTCTACTGTCCCACTATCTCCCTCCTTCTCTTTCAGCTTCGTCCTCTCAGTAGTGCTATCCTTCTCTTTCCGCTTCCTCTCAGGAGTGCTGTCCCTGTCACAGTTCTGATGTCTCTCGTCATAGTTGCTGCTGCAAACAATCACCCTTTAAGTTAAAGGGTACTTAAGGTAGGGTACTTACACTAAGTTGCAGAAACGCTCATTAAAGTTAAGCAATATGCTCACGACTCTATTCCAAGAGGGGGTAGAGATTTTCTGAAACCGAAGAACATCCACGTTTCACTAGTACCGAAACTCTGTCCAGTGTGACGGGGAGTGAGCCCGTCGCCACTTATAATGGACAGTGGGTACAATACATGCCTCGAAATTGAAGCATGCAGGTTTCCTCACGATGTTTTCCTTCACCGAAAAGCCAGTGGTGTTACAAATCGTACATAAATTCCGAAAAACTCATTGATACGAGTCGGTGTGGACGGGGACCGAACCATCGCCTCCTGCACGGCAGGCAAGGTTACGAGAGAGAGGAGAGGGGCAACGACACCCGGTCTGGGTCGTTCCTAGTCCAACGTATCTCTTTAGCCATCCAACGTGGCAATGCCGCCAGCGTAATGAGTACGTCGGTAATCGGTTCAGTAGTTTTTGCGTGATGCGCGAACAAACAAACATACAAACAAACAAACACATAAACAAACAGACCGACAAAATTTCTAAAAAGGTTGATTTCGAGTCAGGGATACCTAAAAACCATATCGTAATCTTTTTTTTTGTAAATATCTTCAATGTACAGACACACTTCAGTTACAGTTTTATAATAGTTTAGATTAGTTTTGCGAATTTCCTGTAGTTTTCTTAAGGAAACTTGTTCAGTACAATACATTCACCCCTTAAAGTAATGCAACTGTTTATTCAAACATCCTGCAGATGTAACAGAAAATGTGGCACAAAAATAAGCTAAAAATATAGATTTTCACAAGGTAGTGTATTTCAAATGCTGCACGCTGCAGACAAAAGAATAAACCGGTCAAGAGTGAGTCGGGCTACTCGCGCACCGGGTACCGCCACACCGCTACACACACAACATATTAAGACGCTCTTATCCCGTCGAAGCCGTTTTTTGAACACGAACGAAAGTGTTTTAAACTGTGTTTTAAAGTCTGAAATTAAATTATGTCTTATTTAAGGATCGGGCGGATGGGCGACTGTTCTCAATTACACGATTAGATTAAGTTTACTCGATAGAAAAAAATCCCAAAGTTACCCCTTTTTGTTATGTTTTTTCAATACTATGATAAAACTACTGATATTTAACATTTTATTCATGTACTTAACTAAATACATTAAATATTTCTAGTGAACTTAGGAGAAGTTTTAGCTTAGAAACTTCCATGAGCAAAGATATTGACGAAAAACACGTTTATTTGCGATCCTGCTTTCAATTGGAGCGGGATGGCTAATTGTAAACTTATGCTTGCAAGAAAGAGACGCTTGCACTGGGATATCCTAGCCTTAACTTAGAAAAAAGTTTTATTTTCTCCGGGACCTTTAGTGCGAGACCGACCCACACTTGGCCGGATTTTAATTATTTGTTGTTATACTGTAGAGTTTATTCTATAATCACACCAAGTTTGACGCTTGTATGTATTACCGTTTTTACGATAAAGCGAGAAGAACAAACGTTGATAAAAACTTGTATGGGGACCCCTACGAATCGAATAAGAATAACTTTAGAAGAGGAACTCTAAACAAATGGAGTCCCCATTAATTTTTTACTGTTTGTTTTTTTTTTATTATTTGTAGTGAGAAATTGTGTGATTAGAGATCGATGTAAATTGAAAGAAGATGTTGTGACAAGAATAGAGAAGGGTATGCTTCGTTGGTTTGGTCATATGGAGAGGATGAGCGATAGCAGATGTACGAAACAGATATATGGAGCTAAAGTGAGTGGAAGTGTCGGCAGAGGACGCCCTCGTAGGACGTATTCTGATCAAATTAGTTGCGTCCTACAAAAAGGGGAGGTGCGGAGTACTCGAAACCGACGGGCATGAATGAAGAGATGTATGGATGTGAATGAGGCAAAAGATGTATGTAAGGATCGTAGTAGATGGCGCGCTCTGGTCTCTGCCTACCCCAATGGGAAAGAGGCGTGACGTTATAGATAGATAGAAATCCGCCGTAATAACGCATATTCTGTGAAAATTTCAACTGTCTATCTATTACGGTTCAAAAGTTACAGCCCTAAATAGGTAAGACAGACGGATGAACCCTGAATAAATTTAAATTCCACAAACACCAGAAAATACAATACAATTATATACCGTTTGATGACCACTACTGGCCTAGTCTTCTTCTGTCTCTTCTCCACTCTCCCACTATCTCCATCCTTCTCTTTCAGCTTCGTCCTCTCAGTAGTGCTATCATTCTCTTTCCGCTTCGTCTCAGGAGTGCTGTCCCTGTCACTCTGCACTCTCTCACTAGCTCCATCCTTGTTACTCCCAGGCGACTTCTGTGGTCCCTTTTCTCCGTCGCTACTGCAAACAGATCGCAGCCCCAACTGTTCTGCGAACAACCGTCTCTGTCTACTGAACATCTGATCCATACGTCTGCACTGCTCTATTTTGACGACCGGGTTTATCTTGTAAAATATGTCTTTCTTGTAGTCGTCATTGCAGTCAAACTGATATAAGTCCAGGTACGGACATTTCTTCTCTATGAAGTTGCGAAGCAGAACAACGATTTCTTCATCTATAAAGAGTTCTTTAAAATCTCCCTTAGAGACAGGCGTCTGTTGTCTGTTGCCTATTATCACGTCACCTAGACATTTCCTCGCATTATTGTCGTCAGACTCAGAACTCAGAACTGTTTCCCTCGCATTATTGTCGTCAGACTCAGAACTCAGAACTGTTTTCCTCACATTATTGTTGTCAGACTCAGAACTCAGAACTGCTTTCCTCGCATTATTGTTGTCAGACTCAGAACTCAGAACTGCTTTCCTCGCATTATTGTCGTCAGACTCAGAACTCAGAACTGCTTTCCTCGCATTATTGTTGTCAGACTCAGAACTAAGAACTGCTTTCCTCGCATTATTGTTGTCAGACTCAGAACTCAGAACTCTTCTCCTCGCATTATTGTCGTCAGACTCAGAACTCAGAACTCTTCTCCTCGCATTATTGTCGTCAGACTCAGAACTCAGAACTGTTTTCCTCGCATTATTGTTGTCAGACTCGGAACTCAGAACTGTTTTCCTCGCTTTATTGTCGTCAGACTCAGAACTCAGAACTCTCTTCCTCGCATTATTGTCGTCAGACTCAGAACTCAGAACTGCTTTCCTCGCATTATTGTCGTCAGACTCAGAACTCAGAACTGCTTTCCTCGCATTATTGTTGTCAGACTCAGAACTCAGAACTGCTTTACTCGCATTATTGTTGTCAGACTCGGAACTCAGAACTGTTTTCCTCGCTTTATTGTCGTCAGACTCAGAACTCAGAACTCTCTTCCTCGCATTATAGCCGTTGGACTCGCACCTGATAGCTGAACCGCGGACTTGTTTTCTCGCATCATTGTCGTCTTTAGAAGTATTATCCGCTGCTACTGTGCTGCAGGCCTGTTGGTCCGTCTGCACGCTCGCGTCTCGCTGTATGCGGCGGCGAGCATCACTGTTCCTGCCGATAGAATAGTTCCTTATTTGTGATACATCAAAATATTGTATTCTTCTTATCGTATGGGCACAGAGGTATGGGCGAGCCCTGGTGTCAGACTTTTATTCAAACCGCCTTACGGCCTCTGACGTGGTTTTTATGTAACGACTACTACCACCAGTGATAGTAGCCGGGACCAACGGCTTAACGTGCCATCCGAAGCATGGAATCATCTATCTTTTCAGACAATTAGGTGATTCAGCCTGCAATGTCCCAACCAAATGGAGAAAAACGCACAAAGTGACATATCACTAGTTGTCCCCTGTTGGGAATCGAACCCACGACCTCCGTGTTAAGAGCCCAATGTTCTTACCAATGGGTAAGGGTATGGTCTAATGAGACCACAGAAGCAGCTACAATCTCTACAACTATGGACCAGTATTCAGTATTCATTTATTCGCCAGTGAAGTCGTAGCAAACTTCACATTTATAATATTGAATGTTTCATCATGTAATTGTATGTCAATTAATGATAGGTGACCAGCCGTTCATAGATAAAAACACCGCATAAGAAACATTATCCCTTAGTAGCCTCTGTGTATATTAACACACATTACGAAATGGGGCTGTCAAATCCATAATTTAATGTTGTAAATAATAGTCAATTTAGTTAAACAAGGTTCTGAATAAGTTCTTTTTTATTTATAATACCTAAAAACCATATCGTAATCTTTTTTTTGTAAATAGTTTCAATGTACAGACACACATCAGTTACAGTTTTATAATAGTTTAGATAGTTAAGATTAGATTAGATTATTATCGTTTCGTATATATTATATTATGATAATATTTGATGTTTCTTGCTTTATAGTCGGCATTTCCAAGTATTCATGAAATTCGGTTGAGTTTCGGTGCTACTGGTGAAACATGGATGTTCTGAGGCTTCGGAGGTGGTGGTCCAGTGTTCGATCCCCGTCCAGGCCGACTCGTACCAATGAGTTTTTCGGAATCTATGTACGATTTGTAACACCACTGGCTTTTCGGTGAAAGAAAACATCGTGAGGAAACCGGCATGCTTCATTTTCGAGGCATGTATTGTACCCACTGTCCATTATAAGTGGCGACAGGCTCACCCCCCGTCACACTGGACAGAGTTTCGGTACTACTGATGAATCGTGGATGTACAGATGTTTCAGAATATCTCTGACTACCCTCTCAGGGAATATACAGGTCCAACTTAATATGCTGACACTTTTTTAAGGGGAAGATCAGACCATCAAGCTAAACAACTTTCTCTATGGAACCAACATCGAAATCTCGTTATTACGGCGGATTTGTTAACAAATAATAAAAATAACAGAAAGTTAAAACTGAACAAGAAAAAACTAGTTTTTATCGACGTTCTTCTTCTCGCTCTAATGTAAAAACGGTAATACATACAAGCGTCAAACTTAGTGTGATTATAGAAAAAACTCTACAGTATAACAACAAATAATATAAACTGGCCAAGTGTGAGTCGGTCTTGCGTAAAAGGTCGCGGAGAAAAAAAAATTTTGTAAGTTAATATTATGTTATGTTGTGTGGTACGGAACCCTATTTGTATATTGTACGCCAGGTTTGTGTTGCCCTGCAGTAAGTCTCGGAGATGACATCATTCCGCAAAGTGACGGGGCTAAATACCTGGGAATGTATCAGGACAAAACGCAAACCTGTCGAACAAGGCTCGAGCCATCGTCGGAGCCCTCACTGGGCGCTACGCCACAGCAGGCCTGTTTCACTCCGCACTGTAAAAAATTTACCTACGCGGTCGCGCCGCGACGTCGCGGCCTAATTCAGTCGCGTGCCGCGCGCTCATTGCATCGCACGCGTGACCACCTGACTGGCCTCACTGGAACGTAGACGTACCAGGGAACCGCCATCTTAAATTTATCCTAAATTGAATCTTTTGTGCTCGAAACTATGGTTTATTTATCTTTAGAATGTTCTACGGATATAAGACCTTATAAAATTCCCTTTCCAACGATATATGAACCAATGGGAGAGAGCGAATGCCCGGCTCATAGGAATCCATTTTGAAAAAGCTTTTTTGTATGGAAAAGTGCCGCTTTTTTTGTCGTCTTGAGATTTTGTACTCATAAGTGGATGTGTAGTCAAATTTTTTGTTTCATTCTAATAGCTCAGCTATTCCAGTTACTTACTGAAATAAAAAAACGCTCAACGCTCTTCTGAACGAAAACAGTCACGCGGCTCGCCGCGAGCTGGTGCTTGACGGATGCGGGAATTTTTATGTTGCGAGCCCACCAGGTTAATATAGATGTAGGTACTTACTCTCGGTACAATCTTGCGTTGCTGATATCCCTTACCATTCATGCACAGAGTCAAAGTGCAAGTGTCAGTCGCGCTTGGAGCGAGCGTTCTTAGATAGTGGACCTTCTGTTGTACTCTTAGATATTTCGTGGCCACAGGCACGATGATGCACAAAATGAAACTCACCCTAGATCCCAACAGCTGAGCATGCGGAGAGGATGAAGAGACCATGGAACATATCCTTTGTGACTGTGATGTCTTGGCGGCAAAACGCACGTGCCTCCTCGGAGATGGATACCCAAAACCGGGAGATCTCAGGTTTCTTCCCCTCAATGGTGTTGCCTCCTTCATTGACCATGTATTTGAAGGGTGAAGAAAGCAATAGGTATTGGGGCTAACACAAAAGATCCCACTGGGTCGAAGTGTTGCTTGGCCCCACAACAAGATAAGATAAGCTAACAAGAACATATCCAGAAGTGGTCAAACAGGCCCTAATAATAGCATTAAGTTAGTAATGTATTAATACCTTTTGTATCGCTTGCAGTCTGGGTGGTGTCGGTGCTTGTACTGCTGCTGGTGCTTGTGCTGGTGCTGGTGTGGGGTTGATCCCGCATAGCTCCTGCGGGACAACATGACTTATACAGGGTGTAAGGAAAAGTATCATTAACCTTTAAACGGCATAGGCGAGAAATGACAACTTTGCAAAATGTCAACTGTTGGCAAAAAGTCCACTTCGCCATCAAACTAAACAACTTTTACTATGGGAGCAATCCTGTCAGCAAATTGGCAAACCGGGGGACCATGCCCCGGGCGGCAAGTTAGAGGGGCACCAAAATAAGGTGGTTCCGTACCCAAAGGGTGAAAACAGGACCCTATTCATAAGCCTACGTTGTCTGTCCGTCCGTCTGATTACCTACCAATTTGGGGCTGTAACATTTGAACAGTAATAGCTAGACCGTTGAAATTTGCACAGAATATACGTTATTACGGCGGATTTGCTAACAAATAATAAAAATTACAAAAAATAATAAAATTCCTCACACGGACTTGAAAGAAATACGGACCGAATATTGCACTAAAAAGATGTGAAGCATGCAAGGTAATACAATCTCGTTTGTTCTACAAGGGACCTACACTCACACAGATGCACTAGCTCTAGGCGCAGGTGCTACAACCCGCCACCTTATGTACCGCGTGACAGCACGCACACAAAAGAAATGGGTGCTTCACTCATGATTAGACGAGATTACGTCTGGTTCTTCTTTTAAGTCTGTGATTCCTCATACAGGAATTTAATTTTTATTAACGTTTTTTCTTCTCACTCTAATGTCAAAACTGTAATACATACAGGAGTCGTGGGTGGGTACGTGATGACACCCACTTACATTAGGGAAAAGCATAAGCGTTTAGGGCGCTATTGGGGCTGCCGCGTTTCTGCAGTGCTTCACAGATGTTTGCGAGCGCACAAGTGGATGGCTTTCATGCCATACTCCGCAAAAAATCAGCTTCACTGCTACGAAGGGTGCGTGCCAGCCCCAATGGCATCCTGAGAGAGATAGCTGATGGTGGGAACTGTCCGTTTCTAAGTCACATGTGCCATATTACCAAGTCACTTCTTCAAATTAAATACTAACATAGACCTAACTTTTGTATTACTATCGCTCTGGATCATGTTGTCTGAAAATAAATTATTTTTATTTTTATTTTTATTTTTTTATTTTCATAACACGATTCATGAAGGCCGTGGGCCGAGGAAATGAGGTCTAGGTCAAGGGTGAAAGACCACTCCTAAGATGACACTTTGACCGAAAGATACAATAGATCTATACAGGTCGCTGTAGCTATTGGTAATTACCATAATAATAAATACCGCCACGCTTCGGATCGCCGGCACACGCCAATGAACGATCCATAGATGAATATGGAACAATTGTTGGCGTTCGCTTAACTGTCCAGACAGGACCGACAAAACCCATTCGCTGACTTCCGTTAGGCCGGAGTGTATGCAGCATTCATCGGAAGGACTGTACAATGAGTACCGTGATAGACCCAGGATAGACCCCCCCAGACGCCCAACAACCTGCCGAAATGACTCATTTTGGTGTTAAAATGAACAAGATTTAAAACATTCATATCTCGTAAACTAGGGGTTTCCGCAGCCTGTCCCTTGACACAGGGGGGTCTACCCCTCCCATCCTTCCCACCCCTGAAATCGACGGTACCCATTGTACAGTTGAGCCTAAATCGACGGTACTCATTTTACAATTGAGCCCATTTGAACAATGAGACAAACCTCAGCAGCGGGTCGCCTCTGCGCACGCAGCCCTGCTCGCCGGCCCGCAGCGCCTGCAGGCCGCGCTGCACCGCCGCGCTCGGCACGACGCGGAACGTGTCTCCGCTCCTGTAGACCCAGGTCCAGCGCGACGCCTCGTCAGGGTCCACCAACACCCACCGACCTCCGTAGAACATCTTAAACTCCACCATACCGCCCTCGTCTTGCTCTAGCGATCGGCTAGCCATACAGGTACACTAGCACTCACTTACTACTCGTTAATAACTAATAACTAAAAACAAATTATCATAAATCGGCACAGAAACAGAAATTAACAAAATGCCGCGCAAAAAGAAATTATAGAAAACAACAATTTTTTTTTTAATAATTTATCCTTACGGAAAGGCAATGGGAACTAGCCCTTACAGCCTGGTCTTTAGTTACTTTTTTCTTTGTACTTAACCTAACCTAGCTAACTCTTGAAATGCAAGGGTTGTTCAAACATTCCAATTAGATGAGTTTTACACGAGGATTAATCCAAATCAAACGGGAGCGCCTATCTTTATTTCTCACTTTAACTATATTGTTCTCCATTAATGGAACATTATTAAACTAATTCCACCACATTAACACAATAATAACCACGAAAACTAATTTAGAAAATTAACCTTTTCTTCTCAATTCCCAACGCAAAACTCTTCTATAAAATGAATTTATGATCTTGGAAGCTCGCGCGATGCCGCCAAAATCACAAGTATGAGTTTTCTTGAACCAAAATTTGTGTTCTGTTATCGTGTTTATTTGAGATTCCTGTTATATTGGTCGCTTTACGCAACTTTTTGGTACACAATCCGCACGAAATTATGTCACAAATATCACTAAAACCAATTTTTTACGAATATCAAACAAGACGAAACACCACACAGACCAAGGCCTCCAGTTAATGCGTAGAAAGAGAATCAACTAGAAAAGGCATTAAAATAATAATAGTCACGAAAACGAGACAGCCTTATACGCTAATTACACAGAGTGAATGCGACAAAATCCATGTCGTTTGTCCCTTTCTGCGTATGCGATATTTTTGTTTGCCACAGTTGAAATTGCATACAAAATCTTGCAACTATGGCAAACAAAGGCACAATTTCTCATACATTTTTGTCATATCTCTGTCCCTTTCGAGTATACGCTGTCAGGAAATCTATAGAATACTCAACCTACGAGTTAATGAGCGTTTTTTTTTTTTTTTTAATGCCGTTTTCTTATAACTCAATAGATGGCAGTACTGTCTGTACGACAAACTGTCAAGCAAAAAACTTCTGCAATGTCACATAAAGACTTAAAAACGTAGAGATTTCATTCTCTTTGGTTCGGATTTGGAAGATGTCATAAAAAGATTGGCTTCCCGCCATTAAATTTGTTCGGTCAAAGTTGTATTTGATATTCGTGAAAAATTGGTTTTAGTGATATTTGTGACATAATTTCGTGCGGATTGTGTGCCAAAAAGTTGCGTAAATCGACCAACATAACAGGAATCTCAAATACATACGAAGAAAGAACAAAAGTTTTGGTGCAAGTTAAATCGTACTGGTGATTTTGGCGGCAACGCGCGTGCTTACAAAATCGACCAAAATTTCATCCTCATCGTTCATCTATCATCCCATCGTCATCAGGAGAGTTTTGCACAGGAATTGTGAAGAAACAGACGGGATTTGTTTCTTAATTTTCTAAATTCGTTTTTCGTGGCTATTATTGTGTTAATGTGGTGGAATTAGTTTGATAATGTGCCATTAATGGAGAGCAATATAGTGAGTGAGAAATAAAGAAGGCGCTCCCGTTTGATTCGGATTGATTCTCGCGTGAAACTCCCCTGACCATTGGAATGTGTGTACCACCCTCGCATTTCAAGAGTTAGGTATTAAGGTTAGGTTAGGTTAGGTTTAAGTACAAAGAAAAAAAGACACTAATGACCAGGCAGTAAGGGCTAGTTCCCATAGCCTATCCGAAAGGATAAACTTAAAAAAAAAAAAAAAAAAGATGTCATAAAAAAAAATTTGAAATTATTTTCGATTTCTTTCTTAGCCAAGAATACTGTCCTTTTTCGTTGTTTTTCAGAAAAGCAGTTTGAAAAAAACTATTCTATTTTTATTTAATGGCGTTTCCTTGTTAGATTTCGCCAGTGTCAAGTGTTGAGGATATATTTATTAGATATTGTACGGTAATAGGATATGGAGATCACAAAGCCCCGTTTTTAAACAAAAACACACACTCGAAACCACCATAAAACGGTGGACCCACGTGGCTGTCAAAATTGCAAGCCGACGACCAACCGACGACACGTCTACTTATCACCCCCTCAGCCACGCGACTCCTTGAAGAAAACTAACAAACACGACAAAGCGAAAAAAAATTCGTCTATGCGACAAAGTAAATGCTACGATACGAGTTTGATCAGGGCTGCCAGTAGATTTTTTATAATTATTCAGCCAGGTTCCCAAAATTATACAAAATTGACTCGCAGGATACATACAGGTGTAAAAACCTCCGAAACGAATAAAATAATGTTTTTTCTTATTAGTCTATTCTATGTCTATTCATCACGTACCTAATTTGAACTCAGATCGATATTTTCATTCCCAACAGGTATTTTTTATCAACTTTACAGCATTTTTTGGGCCTCGGTTAAATCGAGAGAGACAACATTTTACAATACTTGAACGAAACATGATGTTTTTGCTCGATTGAATTGAAACGTAACTGATTATAGTGGCTTTCATCTTTCTCTTCTGCTATTTACCGACTTAAGCAGAGCTTTTCAGTTGAAAATATTTATTATGTATCCAATTATACATGAGGGTCCAGGATACATAGAGGATACAAACAGCTACCCAATTATACAGTTTTTGTATCCAATTATACAATCTGGCAGCCCTGAGTTTGATTGACAATAACATTTGACAGCTCAAGTTTTTTTATTGCCAGTTTAATATCAGATTTTGCCTTATGATCAAAGAGTTTTTATATTTATTTTAGTCAAATTGTAGTCTTGTATCACCTTAAAGAGTAAATTAGCATAAGAAATATTGTTAAATATCATAAAAAATATGTTTCATTATGTTCCAAAAGATTTTTGTTTTTTTTTTTTCACTTCACTTTTACCCTCCTTTCGGGGAAAGATAATTTTTCAGTGTTTGACACCGTTAGACATAGATTCGTATAGACCGTAGCGTCATCTATCGATCTACTATGAAACGAAAAAAAAAACGCTCATTAGCAAGAACCTACGATTGTAATGCTATATCTTGGTTGCCCAAATACAACTTAACGCGTGAAAAAACAAGATGGCAGTATTTTTATCAACATGTCGATTCCAAGCAGCGTACAGCCCCAATCTGTCAAACATCTGTCAAACGCTAGCGACTAGCAGTGCGATTTTTGAAAATCATACGAGCGGTTCGGCAGTAGAAAATGTCAAAATTACTATGGAGATTATGCATCTTTCTACTACCGACCCGCTCGTATGATTTTCAAAAATCGCACTGCAGGGATGTGCAAAGTACAGTTTTAATCACGCATTCAGCCGTTAATTAAACGACCGAACGGATTTGGATTAAATTTGGTACACATATAGAATATATTCTGGATTAACACTTAGGATTTTTTTTAAAGTTCTCGCAGACGGGGTAGCGGGAATAAAGAG
Source organism: Agonopterix heracliana (assembly GCA_963693445.1). NCBI lineage: Eukaryota > Metazoa > Arthropoda > Insecta > Lepidoptera > Depressariidae > Agonopterix > Agonopterix heracliana. The sequence continues at coordinate 79,815 of OY856333.1, read as the reverse complement.
AGATTTTAGTAGAAGGCGCCCTCGTAAGATGAAGGTACTATTGGTGTACCTACTCACAATACCTTATCAAGCTTCCTGGTGTACTCTGATCAATTCGGTGGCGTCTGACAAAAGGTGAGGTAAGGAGTACTCAAAACCGACGAGCATGGATGAAGAGATGTATGGATGTGAATGAGGCGAAGAGGTATGTCTGGGTTGCAGTAAATAGCGCTCCATAATCTCTGCCTACCCCAACCGGCAACGATGCTTGTCGTTTAAGACAGATATGTTACCGGCAATCTGAACCGGTTACCTCAAAGGAGCGATGATAGTCCATACGGAAGAGAGCTAGCGACTCAATCAAGAGGCGGCGGTTCGATTCCTGGCCTGTACCACTAAGTTCTACTGAATTTATGTACGGTTGTATTTAACATTATCACTAGCTCGACGGTGAAGGAAAACATCGTAAGGAAACCTGCATACCCGAGAATAATAAAAAATTTGTTCGGATGTATGTGTAAATTAAGGGTGAGCTTGGGGCGAACACAAAAGATCAGCGATGGTCGCAGTGTTACATAACGAACCTTGCTTGCAATAGCCCAGCCAACAATAATAATAATAATACCGGCAATCTGTATAATTCAGGTATTCTCTACAATACCTAGGCTTCTATAACAATATTTTATACATTGCCTGGACGTCCCAGGTATTCTATATATAGAATACCTGGGACGTCCAGGCAATGTATAAAATATTGTTAATAATTGTCCATTACACACTTTACCTAGGTAATGTGTGGTAATGTATACAATCCCTAGGGGTTAAGAACAAATTAATCATAGATATTATCGATTGATTAAATGTTTTCACGGCACTAATTAATAACCTCAAAATCGAATTGGTCATTTGCGATTTTTGTGCTTTCTATTAGTCCAAACTATGTTATTGTTGTTAATTAAGCAATGGGAAATTAATTTCTTTTCTAGATTACAAATTTCTGGCCGACGCACACGATCACCGCACTACCAAATATAACGCGACCAATTTGAAAATGATTCATAATGTTGCCACCGTAGAAAGCTAAAAGTGCCTTTCTTATTTGGCAGTATGGATAGAGGTCTTTAGGAGTCGGAATGACGTTTTGGGTAGTACGGTGTGACGTCATCAAGAAGTTATCTACTTGTATTCATTGATCTGAGGGCCAAATCACGAATTCGAGCTAAGTAGGGTGGAAATGTATGGATTTTGACATACGGGAGTTCGAACTATGAATTACAAATCGCTTGGTGAATACAATAACGGCACGATTAAAAAAAAGCGATTTCGAGAAAATTGCGTTTAAAGTTGCGTCGAATGTACTACGCGCGAACAGATTTAAGTGACACTAGTGCCATCTATCGGGAAACCCTGTGAAGTAGCAAGTTAAGTCATTATTGCATAAATAGAACAGTTGGCGCAGAGCATGAATCCACATCTAACTCGAATTTGCCAAATTTTGACTTGTGCCGTTATTGTATTCACCCAGCGAAATCGTCTCTGACTGAATCTCGGCCTAAGTAAGTCTGTGGGTCAAACAGAGTTTTACCCGTAGTTTTACCATTTTTACATTACTATACTCTTTCACTTTTACCCTAGCAGCCTTCGATCAAAATAAAATGAATGGATAGGTCTTACGCGAACAACATTTCAAACCAGAAAAATGAGGCAAAACAAATGAAAGGTTTACTTCAAATTTGTATGCAAGTGCCCTAGATTTGACAGATAATGGCGCTAGTTTGTATGGACCAAGTGCACCAGTAGTTTGCTCCAACTTACCGCGCTTTAGGCCTATCCATTAATTTTATTTTGATCTAAGCTAGCAGCTAATAGTCCTAGAGCCCACAACGGATTTGGGCCTAAACGTATAGGACAGCTGGATTTATTCTAGCTCGAAAGAACACTTCAAAGTACATCATTTAGCCTCGGTCTTACGACTCACACCGGTCACTGAAATTTTTTACAGCGGTCAGACAATCGCGAAAAAATGGGGTCTGGGCCTAAACATATAGGAATCAAACTGAAAGCATTTTAAGAAAGGAACTACTTATGACAACACCTCTGCATATTTACTTTTTCTCAAATCGGTCACCGTTCAAAATCAGACCGGGCGGTTGAAAATCGAAAAAATTTGGTCCTAGGCCTAAACATATAGGAATTGTGAAATCAACTTGGATCGATAGAACACACTTTCCCCGTCACGGAAAACCAGGTCTTACAAGGTGGATCGGTCACCTTTCCAGAATCAGACCACTTTTATAAGATACCAAAAATGTATTGTAACATTTTTCATGATCAATTTGGCGAACTGTTGGTTAAGCAATAGTCGTAAAGTTCATAAAATCTGGTTCAAAGACATATTTTTGATAAATAATGAACTATTAAGACCATTAAAATTACAATTATTATTGCAATTAAAATAGAAACAAACAGATATCTCGACAACTGTTAGTGATAGAAAAAATTTATCGACTATAAAATTGTAGAAAATTTTATGTTCTACAAGTTAAGGATATACTTTATCATGATTGATGCATTTGAAACGTGATATTTACAAAAACTAAATAATTGAAATAATAACAGACAAATATCTCGACAACGGTTGACGATAGAAAAAAATGTTTCGAACTAAAATTGTAGATAATGTTATATTCTACGAGTTTTGATAAGCTATGTTCACGATTCGATTTATAGGAAACGAGATACTTGCAAAAACTAAATAATTAAATAAAAACAAACAGATATCTCGACAAAGGCTTATGATAGAGCAAATTTATCCAGAATAAAATTGTAGCAAATAAAATTATCTACAAATTGTGTAATGACTTTGTTCGCCATTTGATACGTAGGAAACGAAATATTTGTAAAAACTATTTAATTTAAATAATAATAAATTGATATCTCGACAACGGTTAGTGATAGAAAAAGTATAGAAAAAAACAAAATTGTAGAAAATTTAATGTTCTACATATGTGTAATAAATTTATTACGATTTGATGCATTGGTAACGAGATATTCGCAAAAACTAAATAATTAAAATAACAACAGACAAATATCTTGATAACGGCTAACGATAGAAAAAAAATGTTCAAACTAAAATTGTAGATAACGGTATGTTCTACGAGTATTGTTCAACTATGTTTACTATGTTTTACTCTCGACAAATTTACACTATCATCAGCCTTTGTCGAGATTATCCTTTTGTTTTATTCAATTAATTCGTTTTTGCTAATATCTCGTTTTCAATACATCTAATCGTGAACATGTTGTACAAAACTCGTAGAACATACCGTCTACTAACTTATTAAGTTGTAGGTAGGTATATGCACTTCACGTAAACAAGCACAGACCTAGCGATTTTTTTAAACTTATTCGCTGAGATCAACAGTTGAAAATGTCAAAATTACTATGGAGATATGAATCTTTCTACTGCTGATTTGAATTTCAAACATCTCAATCCTGAAGTATGTTTAAAGTCAAATCAGCAGTAGAATGATGCATATCTCCAAAGTAATATTGACATTTTCAACTGTTGATCTCACCGAATGAGTTTCAAAAATAGCACTCCTGTACTGCCCGAGACATGGGGACAAATTTTGCCGAATGTTCGGCCGAAGTTCGGCTTCGGTAAAAAAAAATACCGAACATTCGGCCGAATGTTCGTATTCGGTGAAACCCACGTTCGGCCCATCTCTACTTTGAACCAGATTTTATGAACTTTACAACTATTGCTTAACCAGCAGTTCGCCAAATTGATCATGAAAAATGTTACAATACATTTTTGGTATCTTATAAAAGTGGTCTGATTCTGGAAAGGTGACCGATCCGCCTTGTAAGACTTGGTTTTCCGTGACGGGGAAAGTGTGTTCTATCGATCCAAGTTTATTTCACAATTCCTATATGTTTAGGCCTAGGACCAAATTTTTTCGATTTTCAACCCCGGTCTGATTTTGAACGGTGACCGATTTGAGAAAAAGTAAATATGCAGAGGTGTTGTCTTAAGTAGTCCCTTTCTTAAAATGCATTCAGTTTGATTCCTATATGTTTAGGCCCAGACCTAATCACTACATAGTATAAAACAAAGTCGCTTTCTCTGTCCCTATGTCCCTTTGTATGCTTAAATCTTTGAAACTACGCAACGGATTTTGATGCGGTTTTTTTTAATAGATAGAGTGATTCAAGAGGTAGGTTTATATGTGCATTGCACCCGTGCGAAGCCGGGCGGGTCACTAGTATACTTATATTACTCTTAGGCCCAGACCCCATTTTTTCGCGATTGTCTGACGGCTGTAAAAAATTTCAGTGACCGGTTTGAGTCGTAAGACCGAGGCTAAATGATGTACTTTGAAGTGTTCTTTCGAGCTAGAATGAATCCAGCTGTCCTATACGTTTAGGCCCAAATCCGTTGTGGGCTCCATGACTATAAGAAGTACTACGTAAGTTCCCTGCAGTGCGATTTTTGAAAATCATACGAGCGGTTCGGCAGTAGAAAATGTCAGAATTACTATTTTTTTTTTTTTTAAGTTTATCCTTTCGGATAGGCTATGGGAACTAGCCCTTATTGCCTGGTCATTAGTGTCTTTTTTCTTTGTATTAAACCTAACCTAACCTAACCTTAATACCTAACTCTTGAAATGCGCGGGTGGAACACGCATTCCAATGTTCAAGGGAGTTTTACGCGAGGATCAATCCGAATCAAACGGGAGCGCCTTCTTTATTTCTCACTTTTACTATATCGTTCTCCATTAATGACACATTATTAAACGAATTCTACCACATTAACACCCTATTTATTCACCCTTCTTGTTCGTGTATATTGTTGTTGTTTTTTTTTTTTGTATTTTTGGTGTGCAAATAAAGAATATTTATCTTATTAACACAATAATAGCCACGAAAAAGTGATTTAGAAAATGAAGAAACAAAGCCCGTCCTTTTCTTCACGGTTCCCATGCAAAACTCCCCTAACTTAACCTAACCCTAACACATTGAAGAGTTTTACACGGGGATACAATCTGAATCAAACTGGAGCGCCTTTCTTTATTTCTCACTTTTACTATATTGTTCTCCATTAATAGCACATTATTACACTAACTCCACCACATTAACACAATAATAGCCACGAAAAACTAATTTAGAAAATTAAGAAACAAAGCCCGTCCGCAGGGCTGCCAGTAGATTTATAAAATTATTCAGACAGGTTCCCAAAATTATACAAAATTGACTCGCAGGATACATTCAGGTGTAAAAACCTCCGAAACGAATAACATAATGTTTTTTCTGATTATTCATCACGGAATTTGAACTCTGATCGATATTTTCATTCCCAACAGGTATTTTTAACAACTTTATAGCATCTTTTGGCCTCGGTTGAATCGAGAGAGACAACATTTTACAAAACTTGAACGAAACAGCAGTGCGATTTTTGAAAATCATACGAGCGGTTCGGCAGTAGAAAGATGCATAATCTCCATAGTAATTCTGACATTTTCTACTGCCGAACCGCTAGTATGATTTTCAAAAATCGCACAGCTGGTGTTTTTGCTCGATTGAATGATCGTTTTTCTTTTAGTTTTCTTGGGGATCGATAGATGGCGCTACGGTCTGTGCGAAGAAAAGTTTCTTTAAAATAATAAAGAGTGAAAAGATAATCAAGAAGATGCCAACGTATCTTTTAATGACATATTTCATTATTTACTAATTATTTTAATCGATTCACGAATTGTAAAAATTGGTAAGAGATTAGAAAACGGTTCTATTGCCTCGCGTCACGTATCTCTTTCTATTATAAAGCGGTGCCGCTAGGTACATCTCGCTCTCTCAGCTAGTTCCTCTATTCCTGCCCTCGTAGTATGCTACACGTGATACGGCTGTATCACGTCATTTATCTCGTTCGTTCGCACGCAAATAGAAAGAGAGCTAAGGTGTGATAACGCTGTATCACTGCGGCATGCTAGCTATGCTGGTATAGGTAATACGTTTATAGTTTACACGTTGCATAGGGGGGGGGGGGGGGGGGGGGATAGGAGACAGAGATGAAAGGAAGGAGAAGAGATGGAAGGCTTTTGCCCAGCAGTGGAGCAGGCCTCAAGCCCAGCAGTCGAATAGAAAAAGAAAATTGAAATTGAAGTTTTCTCCAATAGTAAAAAAACTACTCACCGAAATCTATATTTTATAACGATTTATGTTCAGGAGTGCGATTTTTGAAAGTCATACCTACGTCGAACTCAGCAGTAAAAAATAACAAAATTACTATTGAGAAATGAATCTTTCTACTGGTGATTTGACTTTCGAAAATCATACCCCAGTGGTGCGATTTTTAAAGTCAATCATACTCCAGCAGCGAAACATGCATATTTCCATAGTAATTTAGACATACTACTGCAGATTTGAATTTGTGACTTTCAAAAATACCTCTTTAGATATTTTATTCCAGTATTTTAGAACTATTGGAGGGTGCGCCCTATTTTTGAATTAGAGCGCAGATATGTCGAGACTGAAGCATTATAACGATTTAGTTTTTATGGGAATTTTATTCAATTGGACACGACCTATCCAACGACATCTCTCTCGATTTATTAAAAAAAACTATTCCAACCCCTCTTTCGTTGTATGGGTTGTATGGGTTGTATGGGGGGTCTCTGTTTCTGCTTGCTTGTGTTTTTGGGTTACTGTTATTTATCTTCATGCCAAATTTCGATTCATTAGGTGCAAAAATGCCCTCTGTCCTGTAGGCTCCACTATCTCGATCCACCAGTGGATTGAATAGGACGCTGAAGTTCACTGTGATCCACCATTAGGCTCAGTGGATCCTATGATACTTGAATGTATTAATAGGCTCCACCAGTGGATCGAATTTAATTCTGGGAGTTTGAGAGAGTTATTCAGGCGAGGCATACAGACAGATAGAATTGACGAAAGTAAGTATATTAAACGGACTACAGAACCCTAAAAAAGGTTTCGAATATTTTTTTAAAGGAGTTAACAAAAGCTCCCTAAAAAGCAGAAAAGCTGTCTTAACATTATGCTCAAATAGGACTTTACTCACAAAACAAATCCAAAAATTTTAGGTTCAAGTATTCAAAATTCGACGACCAATTTTGATTATACTTGTGAATGGATCCATTCAAAGTTATGTTAAAATTGGTCGTCGAATTATGTTTTCCAGTTTCGATTGTTGGAAATATATTCGGATACTCGTAATTACCTATATCCGATCAGTATAAACTATTACCTAAACAGGGTGTAAGGGACATCAGCCCTCCACAAACTAAAACGGTGAACTCAGACCGACCATCAAACTGAACAACTTTCACTATGGAGCCTATCTCGGGAAACGCGAAAAAAAGTCAGCTGTCCCATACATTTTATTCGGGTAGGTAAGGCAGTTTTGTATGAGACAGCTGATTTTTTTTCGCGTTACCTGAGGTAGTGAAATAGGCTTCATAGTGAAAGTTGTTCAGTTTGATGGTCTGAGCTCACCGTTTCAGTTTGCGGAGGGCTGTCCCTTACACCCTGTACGTACCTAAATCATCAAAAACATCAGATATTTTGATACAGGAAATCCCCCAGCCTGTGAGAGACGCGTCGGAGAAGATTTCTAAAGCGTATCGGCCGTGATGAATTGTGTTAACCGATGTCATAATTTTATCTCTCCACCAGTCAAAGTCCAATTTCAAACTAGGGCACAAAACCATTTTTTCGTCATAGTCTTCGTCTGAGCGTTGAAGGGCAAGGAATTTTTCTCTTTCAAATTGCTTTGTGTGGACCCAGCCGTAATCTACAGCCGGACAAGCAGAGGTTAGTAAGCCTAAAAATTGTGCAAACTCCCTGATTCGTATATAGAATTGGGTGACTGATAAATAATAACTCCAATTCTACGTTAAATAGCAATTTAATGCGATATGAAAGATACAAGGACAGATAGAAAGTATGAAAGCGTTTTGAAGATGAAAGAAGTATGATACGAAAGATTACAGAATGATTGACTCGAAATTAAACAATGATTATTAGAAATATGAGATCGATAGCGTAAGCGGTAAGCGCGGGAAGGCAAAGCGACGTGCGTCTTCGCTGAGTGGCTTTAGCGAGTGTCGGCCGCGGGCGCAGGCCGACTGCCTGCAGGTTGCGCCGCCGCCTCCCTCGTCCCGCGGTGTCCCCCGCGAAGTAGTGACTGCATCTTCACGGCCGGACAAGTAGTGTGACCACGCCACACCACCCCCCTGGGAGTCTTATGGACCTGGGGAGAAATAATCAGGGAAAGTAACTCTACGACCGGATTTAGTGGTCGTAACCTTTTTGGGTTCTATATCCGCTGGCTTGCCTGTCTGTGGCGTATCTGTACATAGGTACGCAGGCTTCACTCTGTCAATTGAAACTTTAACTTGGCCCCTTGGTAATAGCAGAGTCATGGTTTTATCTGATCGTGATACTACTTTGTGTGGGCCAGTATAGGGGGCTTCTAAGGAACCCCTTAGAGCGTCTTTACGTAGGAAAACGTGGCTTGACTTGCTCAGGTCTTTATGAATAAAAGTAGCCTTACTGGAATGTCTAGATGCTGGAACTGGTTGTAAACTAGTCATGTACTTTCTTAGCTCTGTGACAAACTCTGGAACTGCTGGAAGTTTTCGTGAGTTAGGAGAATGTATGAACTCACCAGGAATGCATAGGGGCTCACCATACACCAATTCCGCTGCAGAGCATTGCAGGTCTTCCTTCCATGCTGACCTCATCCCCAAGAGTACTATAGGATGAACCTCAGTCCATGTTCGGTTATCGTGGGCCATAATGGCTGACTTCAGCGTCCTGTGGAGCCTCTCCACCATCCCGTTGGCCGCAGGGTGGTAGGCTGTTGTGTGCCGCAGCTGGATGCCGCAGAGGTCCGCTAGAGCCCTGAACAGATGTGATGTAAATTGTCGCCCTTGGTCAGTCGTTACAATCTGTGGACAACCAAAGCGTGAGATCCAAGTTTCATAGATAGCTTTAGCCACCGACTCAGCTGTAATGTCTTGCAATGGAGTTACTTCGGGCCAACGGGTGAATCTGTCGATTGCAGTCAGGCAGTATCTATATTCTGAAGAAGAGGGCCAATTAAGTCAATATGGACATGGGAAAATCTGACACCTGGTAGCTGAAAAGTACTGAGTGGGGATGAGGTATGGCGCTGTACCTTTGATCTCTGGCAGGCTTCGCAAGCTCGGACCCAAGAACGGCAGTCATTCCGAACCGAGGGCCAGATGAACCTCTCTGTCACCAGCTTTGTCGTACATTTGACACCTGGATGGCTCATGCTATGAACTGATGAGAACACCTGTCGACGTAACTGCTTGGCTATGTATGGACGAGGCTTGGTTTGAGACATGTCGCAATATAAACTGATGTCTGTACCTGGAACTGGGACTTTTTCTAAACGAAGAGAAGAGGATCCAGAAGTAAGCAGGTCTTGCAGTTCCTCGTCGTGTTCTTGATGAGTAGCCAAAGTTTTATGGTCTATAGGTGAAGAAATTACCTCGATACGAGAGAGGGTGTCAGCGGTGACGTTATCTTTGCCTGTGATGTACCTAATGTCGCTGGAGAATTGGGAGATAAAATCTAGATGATTGAATTGTCTCGGCGAGCATTGGCGATCCTTCTGTCTGAATGCGTATATTAGAGGCTTGTGGTCTGTATATATAATAAAATGTCTCCCTTCGACCATGTAGCGAAAATGCTTGATGCTCTCGTAGATGGCGAGAAGCTCTCTATCATACGCACTATAGCGTTTCTGGGCTACGTTGAGTTTCTTCGAGAAAAACGATAATGGCTGCCATGTTCCATCGACCAGCTGCTGGAGAACCGCGCCCAAGGCTGAACTAGATGCGTCAGTCACAAGAGCGAGCGGTGAATCAGAAACTGGGTGAGCTAAAAGTGTAGATCTGGCTAAGCTCGACTTGCATTTGTCGAATGCTTGAAGCTGCTCCTGAGTCCAGATAAGGGGTTGAGAGCTTTTGATCTTCGGTCCCGACAGCATGTCATGTAAAGAAGCTTGGTCTACAGCGGCGTGGGGAATGAAACGCCTGTAGAAATTCAGCATTCCTAAAAATCGACGAAATCCGCCGACTGTCTTTGGAGGAGGGAAGTCCTTGATGACCTTCACTTTCTCGTCGATGGGGCGCGTACCTTCTGAAGAAATAATAAAACCGAGAAAGGTTACCTCTTCTTGTCCAAAGGAGCATTTAGCTTCGTTAATAAGCAGACCATACTCCTGGAACTTGTCGAAAACTTGACGAAGGTGATCCAGATGCTCTTCTTTGTCACGTGAGAATATTAAAACGTCGTCAATATATGAAAACGTGAAATCCATTCCTTTTAGCACCTCGTCCAAGAACCTCTGGAACGTTTGAGCGGCGTTCCTTAGCCCGAAGGACATTAAAGGAAATTCAAACATACCGAACGGGGTTGTAATCGCCGTCTTCGGTACGTCTTCATGGTACACAGGTATTTGGGTATAGGCCTTCACAAGGTCGATGGTGGAGAATACCTTCGAACCAGCTAGGCGGTGAGCATAATCTTCAATATGCCTTACGGGATACCTATCAGGTACTGTGAGGGCGTTAAGCGCCCGGTAATCCCCGCAAGGTCTCCATCCATCACCTTTCTTTGGTGCCATGTGAAGAGCTGACGACCACGGAGAATCTGAACGACGTGTAGTCCCGTCGCGAAGCATCTCCTCGAACTGCTGCTTCGCGATCTTCAGGCGGTCTGGATCCAACCGGCGAGGTCTACAGCAGACTGGGGGGCCGGGGGGGGTGCGTATATAATGTACTGTATTGTGTTTTACCTCACGAGGAAGTCCGGAGGGTTTAGATAAGCCAGGGTATTGAGCCAGGAGCTGATGGTACTCACTATTACCAGAGATAGCTTTGATGCTGGACTGGACGCACCGCTTTAGCGCAGCGTTTGCAGATATCGACGTTAAGCTGTCAAGGAGTTTCTTATGCCTGCAATCAATTAGGAGTCCATAATGAGATAGGAAATCTGCTCCAATTATGGGCTTGTCCACCTCAGCCACCACAAAATTCCATGGGAAATCCCGTCTCAGCCCGAGATTCAGCAATATATTAACCGTGCCGTAAGTATTGATAGTCGAGCCGTTCGCAGCAGTGAGCGTGTATCCAGTAGCTGTCTTACATTTGCTAGAATATTTACGAGGTAGTACACAGAGGTCAGAGCCGGTGTCGATGAGGTACTGGATCTTGGAGGTCTGATCTGTGATAAATAGGCGACTGGTAGTATTATGACAGTCGTTAGTCGCCCCTACTGACCGTCCCTTGGGTTTCCCGCCTTATAATTGCAAGGTGGGATGCATTTTGATGCTTTTTCTTTAAAATTAGTGTGGTACCAGCACATACCTGCTGTGCGATCCTGGCTCCGACCCCTGGACTTCGATCTGTTCCTCGGACCGCTGTTAAAGTGCTTACCACGTGAGCGGTGGTTGCCACGTGGTCCGATGTTCAGCTGTGCGATCTGCTGTGCCATCTCGCTCTGTATCCTGCTAGTTATAGATTGTTCCAGCTTCTGAAACATGGTGGAAAAGTTATCAGTACTGGCAACTTGACCTTGAGACGGAGCGGGTGCGACTTCATAAATTTGATCAGCCAGTATGGCAATTTCCTCTAGTGACGTGGTCTTTTGTGATGCAATAATAGCTTGAATGTGCGTGGGTAATCTATTTGCCCACAGGCTACGCAAAAAATCATCGCCCACGTCATCGGCAAGCGCCCTAAGATGGCGGAGAAATTGTGACGGCTTCCGGTCGCCAAGCTCCTCGTGGTTTAAAAGCTGCCTCATTTTCTGCTCACGGGAACTAGAGAGTCGACTAATCACGGTCTTTTTAAAATTTTCATACCTCGTTCCTGGTTTTGAAGGATTAATAAGCAAATCTCGTACCTCTTTAGCAGTTTTATAATCCAGCTCCCGGACTACCTGGTTATATTTGGTTTGATCCTGGGTGATTTGGGATAGTGCGAACTGCGCCTCCACTTGCGAGAACCAGACTTCGGGATCATCTGCCCAAAATGGTGGCAATCGAACGGCCACGCGGTCCACGAAGTATGTTGGGGCTTCACCAAAATGGCCGCCGTTGCTTCCGCCGGCGCCGCTGATTCCGCCGGCGCCGCTGCTCCCGGCGCCCCCATCTGGACCGTTATTACCAGCATCTCCTCCGTTTGCATCTTGAAATGGTTCTCCGCTGCCATCGTTCATTCTTGTTAAACTCCGTACACGACGGTTCTGGTCGCGGCGCGGTTGAAACGCGACGCGGTTGACTAAGGTCACCAATATAGAATTGGGTGACTGATAAATAATAACTCCAATTCTACGTTAAATAGCAATTTAATGCGATATGAAAGATACAAGGACAGATAGAAAGTATGAAAGCGTTTTGAAGATGAAAGAAGTATGATACGAAAGATTACAGAATGATTGACTCGAAATTAAACAATGATTATTAGAAATATGAGATCGATAGCGTAAGCGGTAAGCGCGGGAAGGCAAAGCGACGTGCGTCTTCGCTGAGTGGCTTTAGCGAGTGTCGGCCGCGGGCGCAGGCCGACTGCCTGCAGGTTGCGCCGCCGCCTCCCTCGTCCCGCGGTGTCCCCCGCGAAGTAGTGACTGCATCTTCACGGCCGGACAAGTAGTGTGACCACGCCACACGTATACTACGTTTGTTTGACACGGTCTTAATTTTGTCCAAAATTTTTAAACGTTTTTTAGTGGGTAATTTGAGTACCATCTCAGTTGAATCTAACTCAAAACCTAAAAAAGTTTTAGTTTGGCTGGGAGAAAGATCACTCTTTTTGTAGTTGATGACAAATCCTAAATCTTTCAATAGATTAACTGTGTCGGAGACTTGTTGAGAGCAGCTTTCATATGTGTTATTGATGCAAAGTAAATCATCTAAGTATATAACGAGAAAGTGACCTATGCTTCTCAAGTATGCCACTACAGGCCTCATAAGTTTAGTAAATACAAAAGGGGCTGAGCTCAGACCAAAGGGAAGGCATTGAAATTCGTAGATTTGACCTAAAAATCTAAATCTTAGAAATTTTTTACTATCTGGGTGAACCGGTATTAAGAAATAGGCCTCTTTTAGGTCAATAGTGGCCATGAAATCCTGATAGGAAAGTAGCTTGCAAGCGGTTCTAACGTCCTCCATTTTAAAATGTTCAGGGTCGATGAACTTATTTAATTTTTTAAGGTTCAATATAAACCGAAATGACCCATCATTTTTTGGAATGAGAAAGATACTGGAAATGAATTGACCTGGTACCTCATTACATTTGACTACAGCTCCAGCTGACAACAGCTTAGAAATTTCTAAATTAATATTTTCAACATCCGAAGAAGAGAAAGTAGAACTGACTGGTTCTTCAATCTGAACAACTGATCGACTAAAAGGAATTTTATAACCTGTTACATATTCCAGTACCACTGGATCTTTAGTGATAGCTTTCCAAGTGTGTAAGAAGTGACGTAATCTGCCAGCATGTTGCATTACCTCTAACGGGTCCTGGGAGTGGTCTTGTTCTGGTTCGACTTCGACGTGTACCGATCGGTTGTACCTGAAGCCCGTGGTGTGGTCGGAGGAGGGGGCTGAGCTCGCGGCCCACCCGGTCTGCCTCTCTGGTTCTGTTGTCTGGATGAGCCTCTCAAGTTTCCCTGACGAATAGGCGGCCGGTTCGAGCGGTAAGACGTTGAAGGTTGTGGCTCGAAGTTTTTTCTTTTAATGTGAAGGCCAGATCTCTCGGCCGTTTTTGTAGCCTTGATTTTTTCACCCAGGTTTTCTCCAAATAAGAAGGAATCTCTTTTTACTCCTTGGACTATGTTTAAGAATTTTTTGTCTAAGCTGTAAGTTATCAGCTTTCTTCTTGTAATTGTATTCTGATTATGTAAATCCAGAAGAATCTGTCCTGTTTCCGATAGCTTTTTTACTATCTCACACTTGTCCACGTCGCTTTCTATTAGAGTTGACATTAAGTTGGTTACTGCAGCGATGCCCAAACCTAGGTGACTTTGGGCCCTCTCTAAGCGTTTATCCCTATTCCTCGTAGATTCAATAAGGACGGCTGAGATTTCAGGGTTCAGTTTCGGCGCTTTGAGAAGTTGAAAGTTTTCTGGTATATGAGTTTTTTCCGTGAGTTTTTGTCTCTGTTCTTTGCTAAGACCTTCCAAGATAATTTTACCCCAGCGTTTAGAGACTTCTTCTCTGATTTTTGGACCGAAAATCTCTTCTTTCTCTTTGGATTCTCCTAATGCTTCTAAGATCTCAGCTGGGAGTTCCGGTGCGTTTGCTGGAGCATTGGGCACGTTTGAGCCGGTATCGTCAGACTCTGGCGGAGCACTGCTGGTTTGGGGTTTAGCATTAGGAATAGTCCACTGGAACTTGTTCCGGTATTACTGCTACAGATCGAATATTATTCGTTGTCGGAATATAAATCAGGCCCCGAGGATAAGTCAGCGGACGATAGTGGGCTAGATGATGAGCTCGGCTGCTCTGGTTCGTAACCTGTAGCAGAATAAGTAAAGAACCAGGTCATTCAGTTGGCCTCGTTAGCCTTTGATTTAACTTGGTCGTAATCGAGTCACGACTCTAATACGTTCGTTATGCTGTCCCATTAGCGATCGCAATCACGTTGCAATTCTAGGGTAGGTAACTACCCGATTTCTGTAAGGACTATAAGCGTATGTATTTGGTATGCGCGGCCGCAATCGCATCGCGGCACTAAGCATTTGTGAACAAACAACCGCGATGATTCGCTGTGATTATGCTAGCAAAAATAAAAATTATGAAGACCTATGTAACTAGGTAGGTAGGTATAAGTATCTGAAATTACATTTAACAAGTGATGGAAATTACATTATAACCTAACACTGCCATCTTATTTCCATTAGCAGTATTATTCGATAAGAGCCTTTAATATTTAGGTAGGTATGTATGTCAATATTCGCAGGTACACCGTATTTTTACGGATTTTTGGAACATTTTAATGTTTTGGAATACGTATTAGTGTTCGAAATATCAAACATTACGAGTAGGTAGGTAGGGTAATGCGATAAATCGAATACCAATACTTTGTTCCATTATATTTTGTTGAAAAAAAAAAATGGTGATTAAACTATGTTTACTTACATTCCTCCGAGTTGTCCGAAAAACGATCATGGCGGTAATCACCTCGTCTATTAACGCGGCGTTCCAAACGTCTCATCTTTTTCCACAATTCACTTGGGTCCCGGTCTTTATGTTTACGTTTACCCATATTATAGGTACACTGAATACTTCACTGATTTGGGTTTTAATAAAGATATTGATAACGTTTATCAAGAAAAGATTCAAAAAAAGAACTTGCAGAAAAACGAAACGATGTTACGATGCCCGCACAAAAGAATCGAATGAGGTGAACAGAGCGAAGTGAGCGAACGGATGGCGTGCTGCCGCGGGCGGCGCCCCCTTCCGTCGACAAGCCGCTAAGTCTATACAGGGTCCTTCTTAATATGCTGACACTTTTTTAAGAGGATGATCAGACTGTCAAACTGAACAACTTTCTCTATGGGACCAACATCGAAATCGCGAAAAAAAAATCAGCTCTTCCATACAAGACTGCAAACTAACTCGAGCCAAATGTATGGGACAGCAGATTTTTTTTTTGCGATTTCGATGTTGGTCCCATAGAGAAAGTTGTTCAGTTTGATGGTCTGAACATCCCCTTAAAAAAGTGTCAGCATATTAAAAAGGACCCTGTATATGCGATATATCTACCTTTATTTTATTTTTTTTATTTAGCTCTAAATTTGTGTTCGATGCCAGTACATTGAGGAGTGAACTACATAGTGAATTATGTAAATCTCGAGGATGCTACGACGAAGTATAATTAATATCAAACGCCGGTACGTCTGTCCCACCTCTGGAAAGTCTCATTAAACTCGATAAAAATAATTTTCATTATGTTTTTAGGGATCTATTTGAGTGGATATACGTCCCATCAACATAAAAAAAACATTAAATTTTATTGAATTTGAAGGGACGTATCAGGTCCATTCAAACATAATAAAATTTATTTTTATTGATTTTAATGGGACGTCCCAGAGGTGGAACATACGGCGTTTGATATTTATCGACTCAATTTAAATAACGTCGCGCGGCCAGCTTATATTGCTTTTGCGTAGCTGGCTGTGTCGCCGTGTGTACTTGAACCTAACATTTTTGGATTAATTTTCGTCTTGTGAGTGAAGTCTTATTTGAGCATAATTAAGCTTTCCTCCTTTTTAGGGAGCTTTTGTTGTAGGTAGGTAGAGATACCTAGGTACTTATTCAAATACCTACTCATTACAAATCAATTAGGTAAGTAGGTACCTAATTTTCAAAATAAAATTCGAATCCTTTTTTTAGGGTTCCGTAGTCCGTATAATATAGGTACTTTCGTCCATTTTGTCTGTCTGTATGCCCACCTCAATAACTCGCTCATTTTTGCACCAAAAAATTAAGACAGATAACAGTAACCCAAAAACAGAAACAAGCAGGAACGGAGACCCCCCCCCCCCCCCCCCCCCCCGTTTTTTTTAAATAAATCGTGTGAGATGTCGTTGGATAGGTCTTGTCGAATTGAAAAAAAATCCCATAAAAACTAAATCGTTATGATGCTTCTGTCTCGAGACATCTGCGCTCAAATTCAAAAATAGGGCGTCCTACCCTCCAAGTTCTAAAAGTACCGGAAAAAAAATCTGAACATATTATATTATTTAAGTAGTTATAAAATATAGATTTCGGTAAGTAGTTACGCTCTTGGCAGTTTTGTTACTTTTGGAGAAAACTTAAATTTCAATTTTCTTTTTCTATTCGACTGCTGGGCTTGAGGCCTGCTCCACTGCTGGGCAAAAGCCTTCCATCTCTTCTCTATCCTTTCATCTCGTTCTCCTATCCACCCCCCTATGCAATGTAAACTCGGCCAACCCTTCAGTAGGTAAGTCATGTGTAAAGCATGTAAGACGCTCCTACTACTCGTACCTATGTAAACGCAGGGCCGGGCCATATTTTGCTGGTTTTTATCTTCTCGTTATTTGAAAGACAAACATATTAATGACAAAAATGATCTCAAACATGTAGGTTTTATTTGCTATGTAGTATATTTCATAATGTTTCTATAAACCAACCTGTGTTCAAAGGAAAGCCTAAATATTTAAAAAGTCTGTATAAGGGTGCGTCCACATCTGACGAACGCACCCTTACATGCATCTACTTAAGAGGTCATATTATGTGTCCGTATAGCTAGCGTACACATAAAAGGGATTCGGCTAGGATCAGTGCCAATAAATAGTACCTAAATAGTGCCTAATTAGTACCTAGGTCAAAAAAATAGTGCCTCTATACTTTACGAGATACCGATTATTTTTACAAATTACAAATACAAATTGTTTATTGCTTCCATATGGTACATAAGTTGTTACAATAGATTTCAGAACACAATATGGACCCCGGTGGGGCACTGCAATTTGGTAGCACTAATTAGTAATTACATAAACATTCTTAAAAGCTAGATATAATAAATTCAAATTTTAAAATTTAGGCACAGATGATGGGTCTAAAAATTCATCTAAATTATAAAAGCATTTCTGGACTAGATACTCCTTGAGTTTAGATATATACATATTAAAGTTGTCTTGTAGATTTGCGTTGGTGGGATTGCGTTGTAGATTTGAATTGACATAGAGTGGGGGCCTGATCTAAACATTTGTAGTTTCGAGAAGGGGGCTTTCAATTTATTTGTGTACTTAGTCTTCCTGCCGGTACTTTTCATCGTATTGTAAAGATGTTTATTTTTCCTTACAAATTTTGCAATTTCCAAAATGTACAGAGAGGTTAGTGTTAATATTTTAAGTTTTATAAAAAATTCTCTGCAACTAGTCATTTGATCCACGTTAACCAAAATCCGAATACACTTCTTTTGTAAGATGAACAGTTTGGACGCGTCGGTGCTATTTCCCCACATGATCACTCCATAGCTGAGCCACGCTTGTGCATAAGCGTAATAAGCAGAAAGTGACGTTTTGAAATCTGTGGTCTTTTTTAGTTTAAATAGTGCGTATGTAAATTTCGATAACTTTGCTTCTACTTTTTTTATATGTACTTTCCAATTGATATTAGTGTCTATTTCGATTCCTAGTAGTGTTGCACAATCTACGCAGTTTAGTTTAGTATTATTGAGATCGTAATTAATTTGAAGTGGGTTTCTTTGATATGGCCTGAATTCAATTATTTTTGTTTTATTACTATTTATTTCTAGATTGTGGTCTTTTAACCAACTACAAGTTTCCGCCATTACTGTGTCTAGCTTCTCTTTGAATTGACTGTTGCTACTACAAGGTACTAAAATTGATAAATCATCTGCGAACATCACGCATTCCGCATCAATTATTTTCGGAAGATCGTTAATATAAATAAGGAACATCAAACATCCAAGTACGCTTCCTTGTGGTATAGAGTTTCTAACATGTGTCTTTTCTGATTTCGCTTTCTGTATAATGCCGTTCTTCCGATCATAATTCGTAATTTCTACATATTGATAACGGTTTTTTAGGTAGGACTTAAACCATTTATGTGTTGTTCCTCTTACGCCTATCCCGTACAGCTTGTCCAAAAGTATTTCATAAGATACTCTATCATAGGCTTTGGACATGTCTAGTAGGACTCCTACCGCATGCTGGTGTTTATGTATAATGTTTAAACTTGATTGTATGAATTTGTAAATCGCTAATATAGTTGACCTGTTTTTCCTAAAGCCATTTTGGCTATCGTCGAAAATATTGAACTTTTCGCAAAACGAATATAATCTTCTTGACATTGCGGTTTCAAATACCTTGGAGGCAGTTGGTAATAACGCAATAGGACGATAATTGTTACGATCCGTCTTATCGCCTTTTTTATGAATTGGGTTAACAATTGATAATTTTAGTAAATCAGGAAAGTGCCTTCTGAAAAGGATTGGTTTACAAGTGCTAGGAATGGCTGTGCAAGTTCGTTAGAACATTTTCTTATTAATGATGGCGGAAGTTCGTCAACGCCAGCACTATTTTTATTTTTTTACGCCCGTATACGCCCGTGTCCGTAGTGGTACTCGTAATAGAGCCGAAGATCGAGGGGCTCCTGCCGGCGCCCGTGTCCGTAGTGGTACTCGTAATAGAGCCGAAGCACGAGGTGCTCCTGCCGGCGCCCGTGTCTCTCGTAATGCTGGTGATACCCCCGAAGCACGAGGTGCTCCTGCCGGCGCCCGTGTCTCTCGTAATGCTGGTGATACCCCCGAAGCACGAGGTGCTCCTGCCGGCGCCCGTGTCTCTCGTAATGCTGGTGATACCCCCGAAGCACGAGGGGCTCCTGCCGGCTCCCGTGTCCGTAGTGGTACTCGTAATAGAGCCGAAGCACGAGGGGCTCCTGCCGGCGCCCGTGTCCGTAGTGGTACTCGTAATAGAGCCGAAGCACGAGGTGCTCCTGCCGGCGCCCGTGTCTCTCGTAATGCTGGTGATACCCCCGAAGCACGAGGTGCTCCTGCCGGCGCCCGTGTCTCTCGTAATGCTGGTGATACCCCCGAAGCACGAGGGGCTCCTGCCGGCTCCCGTGTCCGTAGTGGTACTCGTAATAGAGCCGAAATTCGAGGGGCTCCTGCCGGCGCCCGTGTCTCTCGTGATAGGGCCGAAGATCAAGGGGCTCCTGCCGGCGCCCGTGTCTCTCGTAATGCTGGTGATACCCCCGAAGAACGAGGTGCTCCTGCCGGCGCCCGTGTCTCTCGTGATAGGGCCGAAGATCAAGGGGCTCCTGCCGGCGCCCGTGTCTCTCGTAATGCTGGTGATACCCCCGAAGATCGAGGGGCTCCTGCCGGCGCCCGTGTCCGTAGTGGTACTCGTAATAGGGCCAAAGCACGAAGTGCTCCTGCCGGCGCCCGTGTCTCTCGTGATAGGGCCGAAGATCAAGGGGCTCCTGCCGGCGCCCGTGTCTCTCGTAATGCTGGTGATACCCCCGAAGAACGAGGTGCTCCTGCCGGCGCCCGTGTCTCTCGTGATAGGGCCGAAGATCAAGGGGCTCCTGCCGGCGCCCGTGTCTCTCGTAATGCTGGTGATACCCCCGAAGATCGAGGGGCTCCTGCCGGCGCCCGTGTCCGTAGTGGTACTCGTAATAGGGCCAAAGCACGAAGTGCTCCTGCCGGCGCCCGTGTCTCTCGTGATAGGGCCGAAGATCGAGGGGCTCCTGCCGGCGCCCGTGTCCGTAGTGGTACTCGTAATAGGGCCAAAGCACGAAGTGCTCCTGCCGGCGCCCGTGTCTCTCGTGATAGGGCCGAAGATCAAGGGGCTCCTGCCGGCGCCCGTGTCTCTCGTAATGCTGGTGATACCCCCGAAGAACGAGGTGCTCCTGCCGGCGCCCGTGTCTCTCGTGATAGGGCCGAAGATCGAGGGGCTCCTGCCGGCGCCCGTGTCCGTAGTGGTACTCGTAATAGGGCCAAAGCACGAAGTGCTCCTGCCGGCGCCCGTGTCTCTCGTGATAGGGCCGAAGATCAAGGGGCTCCTGCCGGCGCCCGTGTCTCTCGTAATGCTGGTGATACCCCCGAAGAACGAGGTGCTCCTGCCGGCGCCCGTGTCTCTCGTGATAGGGCCGAAGATCGAGGGGCTCCTGCCGGCGCCCGTGTCCGTAGTGGTACTCGTAATAGGGCCAAAGCACGAAGTGCTCCTGCCGGCGCCCGTGTCTCTCGTGATAGGGCCGAAGATCAAGGGGCTCCTGCCGGCGCCCGTGTCTCTCGTAATGCTGGTGATACCCCCGAAGAACGAGGTGCTCCTGCCGGCGCCCGTGTCTCTCGTGATAGGGCCGAAGATCGAGGGGCTCCTGCCGGCGCCCGTGTCCGTAGTGGTACTCGTAATAGGGCCAAAGCACGAAGTGCTCCTGCCGGCGCCCGTGTCTCTCGTGATAGGGCCGAAGATCAAGGGGCTCCTGCCGGCGCCCGTGTCTCTCGTAATGCTGGTGATACCCCCGAAGATCGAGGGGCTCCTGCCGGCGCCCGTGTCCGTAGTGGTACTCGTAATAGGGCCAAAGCACGAAGTGCTCCTGCCGGCGCCCGTGTCTCTCGTGATAGGGCCGAAGATCGAGGGGCTCCTGCCGGCGCCCGTGTCCGTAGTGGTACTCGTAATAGGGCCAAAGCACGAAGTGCTCCTGCCGGCGCCCGTGTCTCTCGTGATAGGGCCGAAGATCAAGGGGCTCCTGCCGGCGCCCGTGTCTCTCGTAATGCTGGTGATACCCCCGAAGAACGAGGTGCTCCTGCCGGCGCCCGTGTCTCTCGTGATAGGGCCGAAGATCGAGGGGCTCCTGCCGGCGCCCGTGTCCGTAGTGGTACTCGTAATAGGGCCAAAGCACGAAGTGCTCCTGCCGGCGCCCGTGTCTCTCGTGATAGGGCCGAAGATCAAGGGGCTCCTGCCGGCGCCCGTGTCTCTCGTAATGCTGGTGATACCCCCGAAGAACGAGGTGCTCCTGCCGGCGCCCGTGTCTCTCGTGATAGGGCCGAAGATCGAGGGGCTCCTGCCGGCGCCCGTGTCCGTAGTGGTACTCGTAATAGGGCCAAAGCACGAAGTGCTCCTGCCGGCGCCCGTGTCTCTCGTGATAGGGCCGAAGATCAAGGGGCTCCTGCCGGCGCCCGTGTCTCTCGTAATGCTGGTGATACCCCCGAAGAACGAGGTGCTCCTGCCGGCGCCCGTGTCTCTCGTGATAGGGCCGAAGATCGAGGGGCTCCTGCCGGCGCCCGTGTCCGTAGTGGTACTCGTAATAGGGCCAAAGCACGAAGTGCTCCTGCCGGCGCCCGTGTCTCTCGTGATAGGGCCGAAGATCAAGGGGCTCCTGCCGGCGCCCGTGTCTCTCGTAATGCTGGTGATACCCCCGAAGAACGAGGTGCTCCTGCCGGCGCCCGTGTCTCTCGTGATAGGGCCGAAGATCGAGGGGCTCCTGCCGGCGCCCGTGTCCGTAGTGGTACTCGTAATAGGGCCAAAGCACGAAGTGCTCCTGCCGGCGCCCGTGTCTCTCGTGATAGGGCCGAAGATCAAGGGGCTCCTGCCGGCGCCCGTGTCTCTCGTAATGCTGGTGATACCCCCGAAGAACGAGGTGCTCCTGCCGGCGCCCGTGTCTCTCGTGATAGGGCCGAAGATCGAGGGGCTCCTGCCGGCGCCCGTGTCCGTAGTGGTACTCGTAATAGGGCCAAAGCACGAAGTGCTCCTGCCGGCGCCCGTGTCTCTCGTGATAGGGCCGAAGATCAAGGGGCTCCTGCCGGCGCCCGTGTCTCTCGTAATGCTGGTGATACCCCCGAAGAACGAGGTGCTCCTGCCGGCGCCCGTGTCTCTCGTGATAGGGCCGAAGATCGAGGGGCTCCTGCCGGCGCCCGTGTCCGTAGTGGTACTCGTAATAGGCCCAAAGCACGAAGTGCTCCTGCCGGCGCCCGTGTCTCTCGTGATAGGGCCGAAGATCAAGGGGCTCCTGCCGGCGCCCGTGTCTCTCGTAATGCTGGTGATACCCCCGAAGAACGAGGTGCTCCTGCCGGCGCCCGTGTCTCTCGTGATAGGGCCGAAGATCAAGGGGCTCCTGCCAGCGCCCGTGTCTCTCGTAATGCTGGTGATACCCCCGAAGAACGAGGTGCTCCTGCCGGCGCCCGTGTCTCTCGTGATAGGGCCGAAGATCGAGGGGCTCCTGCCGGCGCCCGTGTCCGTAGTGGTACTCGTAATAGGGCCAAAGCACGAAGTGCTCCTGCCGGCGCCCGTGTCTCTCGTGATAGGGCCGAAGATCAAGGGGCTCCTGCCGGCGCCCGTGTCTCTCGTAATGCTGGTGATACCCCCGAAGAACGAGGTGCTCCTGCCGGCGCCCGTGTCTCTCGTGATAGGGCCGAAGATCGAGGGGCTCCTGCCGGCGCCCGTGTCCGTAGTGGTACTCGTAATAGGGCCAAAGCACGAAGTGCTCCTGCCGGCGCCCGTGTCTCTCGTGATAGGGCCGAAGATCAAGGGGCTCCTGCCGGCGCCCGTGTCTCTCGTAATGCTGGTGATACCCCCGAAGAACGAGGTGCTCCTGCCGGCGCCCGTGTCTCTCGTGATAGGGCCGAAGATCGAGGGGCTCCTGCCGGCGCCCGTGTCCGTAGTGGTACTCGTAATAGGGCCAAAGCACGAAGTGCTCCTGCCGGCGCCCGTGTCTCTCGTGATAGGGCCGAAGATCAAGGGGCTCCTGCCGGCGCCCGTGTCTCTCGTAATGCTGGTGATACCCCCGAAGAACGAGGTGCTCCTGCCGGCGCCCGTGTCTCTCGTGATAGGGCCGAAGATCGAGGGGCTCCTGCCGGCGCCCGTGTCCGTAGTGGTACTCGTAATAGGGCCAAAGCACGAAGTGCTCCTGCCGGCGCCCGTGTCTCTCGTGATAGGGCCGAAGATCAAGGGGCTCCTGCCGGCGCCCGTGTCTCTCGTAATGCTGGTGATACCCCCGAAGAACGAGGTGCTCCTGCCGGCGCCCGTGTCTCTCGTGATAGGGCCGAAGATCGAGGGGCTCCTGCCGGCGCCCGTGTCCGTAGTGGTACTCGTAATAGGGCCAAAGCACGAAGTGCTCCTGCCGGCGCCCGTGTCTCTCGTGATAGGGCCGAAGATCAAGGGGCTCCTGCCGGCGCCCGTGTCTCTCGTAATGCTGGTGATACCCCCGAAGAACGAGGTGCTCCTGCCGGCGCCCGTGTCTCTCGTGATAGGGCCGAAGATCGAGGGGCTCCTGCCGGCGCCCGTGTCCGTAGTGGTACTCGTAATAGGGCCAAAGCACGAAGTGCTCCTGCCGGCGCCCGTGTCTCTCGTGATAGGGCCGAAGATCAAGGGGCTCCTGCCGGCGCCCGTGTCTCTCGTAATGCTGGTGATACCCCCGAAGAACGAGGTGCTCCTGCCGGCGCCCGTGTCTCTCGTGATAGGGCCGAAGATCGAGGGGCTCCTGCCGGCGCCCGTGTCCGTAGTGGTACTCGTAATAGGGCCAAAGCACGAAGTGCTCCTGCCGGCGCCCGTGTCTCTCGTGATAGGGCCGAAGATCAAGGGGCTCCTGCCGGCGCCCGTGTCTCTCGTAATGCTGGTGATACCCCCGAAGAACGAGGTGCTCCTGCCGGCGCCCGTGTCTCTCGTGATAGGGCCGAAGATCGAGGGGCTCCTGCCGGCGCCCGTGTCCGTAGTGGTACTCGTAATAGGGCCAAAGCACGAAGTGCTCCTGCCGGCGCCCGTGTCTCTCGTGATAGGGCCGAAGATCAAGGGGCTCCTGCCGGCGCCCGTGTCTCTCGTAATGCTGGTGATACCCCCGAAGAACGAGGTGCTCCTGCCGGCGCCCGTGTCTCTCGTGATAGGGCCGAAGATCGAGGGGCTCCTGCCGGCGCCCGTGTCCGTAGTGGTACTCGTAATAGGCCCAAAGCACGAAGTGCTCCTGCCGGCGCCCGTGTCTCTCGTGATAGGGCCGAAGATCAAGGGGCTCCTGCCGGCGCCCGTGTCTCTCGTAATGCTGGTGATACCCCCGAAGA
Source organism: Agonopterix heracliana (assembly GCA_963693445.1). Classification (NCBI taxonomy): domain Eukaryota; kingdom Metazoa; phylum Arthropoda; class Insecta; order Lepidoptera; family Depressariidae; genus Agonopterix; species Agonopterix heracliana. The sequence goes on along the minus strand of OY856333.1, from coordinate 55,228 downwards.
ACGAGGTGCTCCTGCCGGCGCCCGTGTCTCTCGTGATAGGGCCGAAGATCGAGGGGCTCCTGCCGGCGCCCGTGTCCGTAGTGGTACTCGTAATAGGGCCAAAGCACGAAGTGCTCCTGCCGGCGCCCGTGTCTCTCGTGATAGGGCCGAAGATCAAGGGGCTCCTGCCGGCGCCCGTGTCTCTCGTAATGCTGGTAATACCCCCGAAGAACGAGGTGCTCCTGCCGGCGCCCGTGTCTCTCGTGATAGGGTTGTAGACCGAGGTGCTCCTTTCATGGAATTGAAATAAATCTGTGGACAAAATACAACGTGTTGATGAAATGCAATCCATAACCTCCTTTTTTGAGTAGTTTAATAAATCAGAGAACAACTATTCCCTACCTACTACCATACAGACAATGATCGTATTTTTTACTTTACATTGTTTACGCTATGCCGTAGCATAGGTAGGTAGGTTTTTGGCGGGGGCGCGCGGGTGGTGCTCGCCTCCCGTCCAATTCGTCCGTTGGATCAGTCGCTGTCGGTCGGCTAGCTTGGGGTTTCGTTGCAATGATAATGAGTTCTTGATGTTTATCTCTTATATTGTAGTAAATCACGATGTTCGATTTACAGTAGTTAGGTACATATAAATTTTCAGACAGCGAGAATTGAATGAGCGAGCTCTCGCATGAGTGAAAGAATGAAATGAATGGAAGGTAACATTGTCGCTCAGTCAATAGTGTCGCCACAGGTGAAACTTAAGTTTACTTGAGCCACACGTCCGCTCGCTCGGTTAACTTTTAAATATTGCCGTTGCTGAGCAACTGATATTTGCTACTCACCAAATATGTGATTATTGCTTTTATTTTATTATCTACTCTCAGAGGCAAAACTAACCGCCCACTTAGCGGCGTGTCTATAGCGCTTGTTTTTTAACAGACATTAGAAAAAAACACGATACAGATGGGCGTGGCCATACACAACTACACAAATTTGATGTCTTCCCTCGAAGATGGAAAACATCCCCCGCGCGGGCGTGATTATTGTTTCATTTTTTGATAACTGCGCCGCTCGAGTCACATCTCTCGGAGATTATTTCTAAGTAATGATCGTGCATCATTTTAAAATTAGAATATCGTGGTTTAATAATGATCTAGGTACCTAACCTAGGTGGTGTAGGTACATATTTTAGAAGGTTCCTGAATGAGTGCAATGATTGACGATCATCGTATCATCGTATCATCGTAAATCATCGGCGATTGAAACATTTGCTTCGTATAACTGAGTCGAACTAATGTATTTCACCAATTAAAATTATGAAATAAAAAACAAATTTAACACGTTCGTGGGCAGTGCAAATCCTGAAATGTCACTGGAAATTCCCATACAAATTCACACGACTGTCAAAACCGTACTGACAATACTCAGCCTAAATGACATCGAAGATTGTGACAGTACGGTTATAGCCATAGTACGGTAATGGCCGTACTGCCACTGCTATTACTGAATAGTATTAACATCAGTGACAGTACGGTTATTGCAGTAGTACGGTAATGGCCGTACTGCCACTGCTATTACTGAATAGTATTAACATCAGTGACAGTACGGTTATTGCAGTTGTACTGTAATGGCCGTACTACCACTGCTATACTGAATAATATTAACATCAGTGACAGTACGGTTATAGCTGTAAGGTATTGGCCGTAATATCACTGATTTCAATGCATTTACATTAATGTTAGTGACAGTACGGTTGTAGCATAATTAACAAATTACCAAAAGTATCACTATAACAGTATTAGTCTCTAAATAAATCTCTAAATCTATTCAATAAAAGACGTTTAATTATAGTTATTTTTTTGAAAATAAGGACGGTAATATTATCACGAACTTAAGTATTTTGAGTTTAATGAGTTTACCTTAGATAAATACCTAACCTAGTGAAACGTGGATGTTCTGAGGTTTCAGAATATCTCTGACTACCTCAGGGAATATATAGTCATGAGCATATGCTACGCTAGGCTATGCCTTAGATAGGTGATTGGTCTTCGCAGCGAAATCATCATCCATCAGAAAATGGATCTTCTTTAGGACTTCAGCACTAGATCATCTGGACACTGGCGTGATGCTTGTCTTCTCTTTTCGCAATCGAGGCATTTAAAGAGAAATAATAACATTGAGCACAAGCACAACATAAACCATAATACCATTCTTCCTATGGGTGTCGTACGAGAAAGGGATAGATACGAAAGATAAGATTTCTTATGCGTGATCGAAGAAATTGATTATACCTAATATGTAGGTATTGTATGAATAACCCATTATTCAAAAAATTATCACAACGATTTTTGTTTTAATATCTTACCAAATTTTACTTTGCGATACAAAATAGTTAGGTTGTTGGTACGATATTGCGTTATCAGGTACATATTTTTGTCACAAAAATGTATGTTACTGCAATTTACTCCGTTTTATTACGTTGTCCATGCAAATTTATGAATATAATATGTGTATTATCAATTAAGCTTATCACAGGTCACTTTTACTGCGGAAGTAATCCGCATAAACAAGCGCACACGCTCCCTGCGACGATATGCCGTTCATACAAAAACGACGGTCAAAACCGTACTGTCAGTGTGTGCACTATTGATTTTGCGAGTGTGAGGCCCCAAACAAAAGGTTTCTACAACGCTTAATTTTGGCAGTAGTGCAGTGGAATGCCTGCACAGAATGGCAGTAGGCGTGGTTTACCCGGTAATCGTATGAAAAACAGTCTGTTACGACCGTAGTGTTTTTTAACGGAGCTTGAATACGAACGGTTTATACCGTACTGTCAATTTTCACAATCCATTTTTACGGTAATAGCCGTCACTGCCCACGAACGTGTTAACAAAAAAATTATACCGACTTCAAAACTAAAAAAAATTATAATATTGCAGCCGATGACTTTTACGTTCGCATCTACCTATAATACTATTATTTTGTTTTATTGGAGTCGGTGTCAAGCCAAGCCAAAAAATATTTTGTAAGCCAAGCACTCGTAGCATGTTACACGTGATACGGCTTTATCAGTTTATCACGCCTTTTATCTCGTTCGTTCATGTGAAAATAGAAAGATAGCGAAGGTGTGATAGCGCTTTATCACGGTGTCATGCTACCCATGCAGTTGGGAATACTACCGGCTTGACAGCGACTTCAATAAAACAAATTAATATTCTTATAGATGCGAACGTAAAAGTCATCGGCTGCAATACTATTTAATTTTTTTTAGTTTTGAAGTCGGTTTAAATTTGTTGTTGTTGTTTCTTTTTCCTTTAAATTTTTGTTAAATTTCTTTTTCTTTTTCTCTTTTGCAGACTATCAATAACCAGCGAAGATTCCTGGCCAACGACAGTGGATTAGGTATGTTCAAATGATCTATAAATTACTATAAAACAGTTTTAGTTACTTAGATATTAGAATTTAGACTAGATAGGAGGGCAGTGTTGCCGCTAGTCATTTGTAGGGTTACCGTACGCAAGAAATGAAATTACCGTATTGAATCAAAAATTGCCGTACATTTTTTATTTTGTTATTTAAGTACATGAAAAAGATGCAACTGAACCTATAGATTTGATAATAAAAGGCACCACAGATCACTCCTCTCCTCCCATCACATCCACATCAATATCAGTGGCATTCTTTTCATAATCAGACGGTTTTTTATTTTCGCTATCATTTTGGGAGTTGGCTTGAACCTAGTACAAAGAATCTTTCTGAATCGGCATTTGCATGTGGCAAGGAGAGAACTTCAAGAACAAATTTAGCAAAATTCTGAAATTGCTGTTCCGATAAATGTTATATCTTGCTCCAAAACTCATCAGGTGACATTATGTCCATATCAAGGAATGAGTCTTCGCGAAGAACTGTTTCCGGTAGGGGTAAATCTGACTGCATATCGTAAATATAGTAGCTAGTGGTATGGTTATACTTCCTATGATATGGTTGCCTGATTGCCGTATTTTAGCGTACGGCAATTACTACTCTGCAATATAGTATACCGTACAATCCGTCTTAAAAGAACCTGAATGCCGTACGAAACGGCAATTGCCGTACAAACGGCAACGCTGTAGGAGGGTCCGACGACGAACGCTACGACACTTACGATGATCGTCAATCATTGCACTCATTCAGGAACCTTCTAAAATATGTACCTACACCACCTAGGTTAGGTACCTAGATCATTATTAAACCACGATATTCTAATTTTAAAATGATGCACGATCATTACTTTGAAATAATCTCCGAGAGATGTGACTCGAGCGGCGCAGTTATCAAAAAATGAAACAATAATCACGCCCGCGCGGGGGATGTTTTCCATCTTCGAGGGAAGACATCAAATTTGTGTAGTTGTGTATGGCCACGCCCATCTGTATCGTGTTTTTTTCTAATGTCTGTTAAAAAACAAGCGCTATAGACACGCCGCTAAGTGGGCGGTTAGTTTTGCCTCTGAGAGTAGATAATAAAATAAAAGCAATAATCACATATTTGGTGAGTAGCAAATATCAGTTGCTCAGCAACGGCAATATTTAAAAGTTAACCGAGCGAGCGGACGTGTGGCTCAAGTAAACTTAAGTTTCACCTGTGGCGACACTATTGACTGAGCGACAATGTTACCTTCCATTCATTTCATTCTTTCACTCATGCGAGAGCTCGCTCATTCAATTCTCGCTGTCTGAAAATTTATATGTACCTAACTACTGTAAATCGAACATCGTGATTTACTACAATATAAGAGATAAACATCAAGAACTCATTATCATTGCAACGAAACCCCAAGCTAGCCGACCGACAGCGACTGATCCAACGGACGAATTGGACGGGAGGCGAGCACCACCCGCGCGCCCCCGCCAAAAACCTACCTACCTATGCTACGGCATAGCGTAAACAATGTAAAGTAAAAAATACGATCATTGTCTGTATGGTAGTAGGTAGGGAATAGTTGTTCTCTGATTTATTAAACTACTCAAAAAAGGAGGTTATGGATTGCATTTCATCAACACGTTGTATTTTGTCCACAGATTTATTTCAATTCCATGAAAGGAGCACCTCGGTCTACAACCCTATCACGAGAGACACGGGCGCCGGCAGGAGCACCTCGTTCTTCGGGGGTATTACCAGCATTACGAGAGACACGGGCGCCGGCAGGAGCCCCTTGATCTTCGGCCCTATCACGAGAGACACGGGCGCCGGCAGGAGCACTTCGTGCTTTGGCCCTATTACGAGTACCACTACGGACACGGGCGCCGGCAGGAGCCCCTCGATCTTCGGCCCTATCACGAGAGACACGGGCGCCGGCAGGAGCACCTCGTTCTTCGGGGGTATCACCAGCATTACGAGAGACACGGGCGCCGGCAGGAGCCCCTTGATCTTCGGCCCTATCACGAGAGACACGGGCGCCGGCAGGAGCACTTCGTGCTTTGGGCCTATTACGAGTACCACTACGGACACGGGCGCCGGCAGGAGCCCCTCGATCTTCGGCCCTATCACGAGAGACACGGGCGCCGGCAGGAGCACCTCGTTCTTCGGGGGTATCACCAGCATTACGAGAGACACGGGCGCCGGCAGGAGCCCCTTGATCTTCGGCCCTATCACGAGAGACACGGGCGCCGGCAGGAGCACTTCGTGCTTTGGCCCTATTACGAGTACCACTACGGACACGGGCGCCGGCAGGAGCCCCTCGATCTTCGGCCCTATCACGAGAGACACGGGCGCCGGCAGGAGCACCTCGTTCTTCGGGGGTATCACCAGCATTACGAGAGACACGGGCGCCGGCAGGAGCCCCTTGATCTTCGGCCCTATCACGAGAGACACGGGCGCCGGCAGGAGCACTTCGTGCTTTGGGCCTATTACGAGTACCACTACGGACACGGGCGCCGGCAGGAGCCCCTCGATCTTCGGCCCTATCACGAGAGACACGGGCGCCGGCAGGAGCACCTCGTTCTTCGGGGGTATCACCAGCATTACGAGAGACACGGGCGCCGGCAGGAGCCCCTTGATCTTCGGCCCTATCACGAGAGACACGGGCGCCGGCAGGAGCACTTCGTGCTTTGGCCCTATTACGAGTACCACTACGGACACGGGCGCCGGCAGGAGCCCCTCGATCTTCGGCCCTATCACGAGAGACACGGGCGCCGGCAGGAGCACCTCGTTCTTCGGGGGTATCACCAGCATTACGAGAGACACGGGCGCCGGCAGGAGCCCCTTGATCTTCGGCCCTATCACGAGAGACACGGGCGCCGGCAGGAGCACTTCGTGCTTTGGCCCTATTACGAGTACCACTACGGACACGGGCGCCGGCAGGAGCCCCTCGATCTTCGGCCCTATCACGAGAGACACGGGCGCCGGCAGGAGCACCTCGTTCTTCGGGGGTATCACCAGCATTACGAGAGACACGGGCGCCGGCAGGAGCCCCTTGATCTTCGGCCCTATCACGAGAGACACGGGCGCCGGCAGGAGCACTTCGTGCTTTGGCCCTATTACGAGTACCACTACGGACACGGGCGCCGGCAGGAGCCCCTCGATCTTCGGCCCTATCACGAGAGACACGGGCGCCGGCAGGAGCACCTCGTTCTTCGGGGGTATCACCAGCATTACGAGAGACACGGGCGCCGGCAGGAGCCCCTTGATCTTCGGCCCTATCACGAGAGACACGGGCGCCGGCAGGAGCACTTCGTGCTTTGGCCCTATTACGAGTACCACTACGGACACGGGCGCCGGCAGGAGCCCCTCGATCTTCGGCCCTATCACGAGAGACACGGGCGCCGGCAGGAGCACCTCGTTCTTCGGGGGTATCACCAGCATTACGAGAGACACGGGCGCCGGCAGGAGCCCCTTGATCTTCGGCCCTATCACGAGAGACACGGGCGCCGGCAGGAGCACTTCGTGCTTTGGCCCTATTACGAGTACCACTACGGACACGGGCGCCGGCAGGAGCCCCTCGATCTTCGGCCCTATCACGAGAGACACGGGCGCCGGCAGGAGCACCTCGTTCTTCGGGGGTATCACCAGCATTACGAGAGACACGGGCGCCGGCAGGAGCCCCTTGATCTTCGGCCCTATCACGAGAGACACGGGCGCCGGCAGGAGCACTTCGTGCTTTGGCCCTATTACGAGTACCACTACGGACACGGGCGCCGGCAGGAGCCCCTCGATCTTCGGCCCTATCACGAGAGACACGGGCGCCGGCAGGAGCACTTCGTGCTTTGGCCCTATTACGAGTACCACTACGGACACGGGCGCCGGCAGGAGCCCCTCGATCTTCGGGGGTATCACCAGCATTACGAGAGACACGGGCGCCGGCAGGAGCCCCTTGATCTTCGGCCCTATCACGAGAGACACGGGCGCCGGCAGGAGCACCTCGTTCTTCGGGGGTATCACCAGCATTACGAGAGACACGGGCGCCGGCAGGAGCCCCTTGATCTTCGGCCCTATCACGAGAGACACGGGCGCCGGCAGGAGCCCCTCGAATTTCGGCTCTATTACGAGTACCACTACGGACACGGGAGCCGGCAGGAGCCCCTCGTGCTTCGGGGGTATCACCAGCATTACGAGAGACACGGGCGCCGGCAGGAGCACCTCGTGCTTCGGGGGTATCACCAGCATTACGAGAGACACGGGCGCCGGCAGGAGCACCTCGTGCTTCGGCTCTATTACGAGTACCACTACGGACACGGGCGCCGGCAGGAGCCCCTCGATCTTCGGCTCTATTACGAGTACCACTACGGACACGGGCGTATACGGGCGTAAAAAAATAAAAATAGTGCTGGCGTTGACGAACTTCCGCCATCATTAATAAGAAAATGTTCTAACGAACTTGCACAGCCATTCCTAGCACTTGTAAACCAATCCTTTTCAGAAGGCACTTTCCTGATTTACTAAAATTATCAATTGTTAACCCAATTCATAAAAAAGGCGATAAGACGGATCGTAACAATTATCGTCCTATTGCGTTATTACCAACTGCCTCCAAGGTATTTGAAACCGCAATGTCAAGAAAATTATATTCGTTTTGCGAAAAGTTCAATATTTTCGACGATAGCCAAAATGGCTTTAGGAAAAACAGGTCAACTATATTAGCGATTTACAAATTCATACAATCAAGTTTAAACATTATACATAAACACCAGCATGCGGTAGGAGTCCTACTAGACATGTCCAAAGCCTATGATAGAGTATCTTATGAAATACTTTTGGACAAGCTGTACGGGATAGGCGTAAGAGGAACAACACATAAATGGTTTAAGTCCTACCTAAAAAACCGTTATCAATATGTAGAAATTACGAATTATGATCGGAAGAACGGCATTATACAGAAAGCGAAATCAGAAAAGACACATGTTAGAAACTCTATACCACAAGGAAGCGTACTTGGATGTTTGATGTTCCTTATTTATATTAACGATCTTCCGAAAATAATTGATGCGGAATGCGTGATGTTCGCAGATGATTTATCAATTTTAGTACCTTGTAGTAGCAACAGTCAATTCAAAGAGAAGCTAGACACAGTAATGGCGGAAACTTGTAGTTGGTTAAAAGACCACAATCTAGAAATAAATAGTAATAAAACAAAAATAATTGAATTCAGGCCATATCAAAGAAACCCACTTCAAATTAATTACGATCTCAATAATACTAAACTAAACTGCGTAGATTGTGCAACACTACTAGGAATCGAAATAGACACCTAGACATCAATTGGAAAGTACATATAAAAAAAGTAGAAGCAAAGTTATCGAAATTTACATACGCACTATTTAAACTAAAAAAGACCACAGATTTCAAAACGTCACTTTCTGCTTATTACGCTTATGCACAAGCGTGGCTCAGCTATGGAGTGATCATGTGGGGAAATAGCACCGATGCGTCCAAACTGTTCATCTTACAAAAGAAGTGTATTCGGATTTTGGTTAACGTGGATCAAATGACTAGTTGCAGAGAATTTTTTATAAAACTTAAAATATTAACACTAACCTCTCTGTACATTTTGGAAATTGCAAAATTTGTAAGGAAAAATAAACATCTTTACAATACGATGAAAAGTACCGGCAGGAAGACTAAGTACACAAATAAATTGAAAGCCCCCTTCTCGAAACTGAAGCGGGGAAGCTTATGTTGCAGCAACATACAACGTATGGATTTTGACATACGGGAGTTCGAACTATGACTTACTAATCGTCTCTGAATCTCGGCCTTACTACACTCCGTTATAAATTGAGATATTTTTTTTTTCAGAAAATCACTCTAATTCAAAGATTAATTCTCAGAAGATGCACAAACGAAAATATAATTAAGATTATTGTGGAAAACGCAACTAGTTACGATTTAGACAAGCTGAATCGAGTAAGTGATCTTAATTATTCTTAATAATTTATAAATCACCGGTTACGGAAACTTGGCCAGACGTAGGTACACAATATGTGTACCACACTTACATAATTTCCCGGTCGTTAGGGTTCCGTAGTCAAACAAGGAACCCCATATACTTTCGTCCATTCTGTCTGTCTGTATGCCCCGCTTCAATAACTCGCTCATTTTTGCACCCAATTGAATCAAAATTTTTGAAGATAGATATCAGTCAAAAACAGAAATGTGGTAAGTACCTAGTAAAGAAGAAAGACAAATTTTTTTGATAAAAAATTGCATACTAGGTATTAGAAAAGGAGGTTGGAAATACTTAAATATTTTTTTTATTAAATCGAGTGAGGTGTTTTTGGATAGTTATTGTTACGTGGAACAAAACACCCATAATATCGAATCGAAGCGACATTCACAGACGGAACCCATTAAAAATTCTAGACCCTAGAAATTAAATCGTTCTACCTAGTCTAGACCGGATAACATTTTCTCATTAATGGGTCCCGACCACATGATTAAATACCTATCTATCCTACAGGAGTGCGATTTTTGAATCTCATTCGGTGAGCTCAGCAGTTGAAAATGTCAAAATAACTATGGAGATATGCATCTTTCTACTGCTGAGTTGACTTTCAAAAATCATACTACAGTAGAGCTATTTTTTAAAGTCAAATCAATCAGCAGTAAAAAGATGTGTATCTCCGTAGTTATTTTGACATTTTTAACATCTGAGCTCATCGAATGAGATTCGATGATTCAGCAGTTGAAAATGTCAAAATTTCTATGGAGTTATCTTTCTACTGCTGATTTGACTTCCAAAAATCATGATTCAGGAGTGCGATTTTTTAAAGTCAAATAAGCAGTAGAAAGATGCATGAGAACGCTTTTGTATGAGATTTAAAAACCGTTAAAGCTCACCTCAGTCAGGTGAATAGAATATAATAGAATAGAATAGAAACTTTATTTGCTATAAGTGATTCGCAACTCTTTAGGTACGAGCCTCAGAACTCACTGTTCCTCCCCATAACATTATGGAGATAAGAACCCCGTCTACGACGCATTAAGGCGTGTCGCACGCGAGTTGAGAAATAATACTCGTGCTAGACTAAGGCCGAGATTCGGAGACCATTTTTTTAGTCTTAGTTTGAGCTAAGTAACGTAGGGTCGAAATGTATTGATTTTGACATATAATACGGGAGTTCGAACTATGACTTACAAAATCGTCTCTGAATCTCGCCCTAAGTCCAAATACAATAAAAACTCATCTTCCATGCTAGAAAATCAAAAAGGGAATAAAATAATTTAAAAAAAGATAACTTTTATTCAAAGCGAGCGAAAAGTCAAGTAACCACAGATAATCAAAACGTCAGAGTGTTTTTTAACCATCTAATGTAACCCCGTCAGAGGTTCGGAACGGTTGAGTTGTGACAACCGAGATCTTAATTAATCCGTGCCGAGATGCAAAGTGCGTTTTTTCACCGAGGCTCTGAACGGCGTTAGTGCGAAAAGTTGCACTCGGAGTGCACTCTGGGTGTAGGTTCTGAACGCACCCCTGTTGGCTTTTCAACTCTTTTTTTATTATTTTAACCGACTTCAAACAAAAAGAAGACTATCAATTCGATAAATTATTATAAGAATTGGAAAATATTCACATCTGATAATATATTAGGGCTTCCAAAAAAATAAGTAGGGTGCGTAGTTGAACAGTGAACCACCCTTTTTTCCAAGATACGTAGCGTGCTGAAAAATAAAGCTAATACTTTCGTTTTGGTATCATCGGTTAGGTAATTTCATTAGGTTTCTTAGTTTTAAGTTATATAAGCCCAAGAAACAAACTAAACCCGTAAAGAAAGTTTTTATCAAAAATGAAATTTGGCTCACTGTGTACTATGGGTAGTTTACACTGAACCAACCAACCTGAGTTTCAACAGTGAACCATACATTTAATTACTAGTAAAAATGCTTATTTCAGAAAAGAAACCACATAATTATGAAAAATCTCCTTTCATTTTTACACCCGAAATAGTTCTATTTGTTGGGTGTTAGCAACACCAAACAATAATTAAAAACCCAAAATGTCATGGTTTTTCTCTCTTTGACTTGTGCTCGCCGATGTAATTGCGAAAATATTAAAGGTGATGTTTTTAATGTGAAGAGCCGCCGTTTTATTCATTCAACACAGTCCACTGCAACGAGCGAGATCGCCACATGGTCCTCCGCGACCGAAGAACTGAAATGCATCATCTAAGAATGTACTAAGTAAGAGCATATTTTTTTCCAAGAGGCAGAAAATTCCGGTGCCATTTTGTTTTCATTGAGGAGCGAAAAGACTACAGTTTGTGAATACAACACGTCATCACCTCAAGCACCAGACGGAAGCGGAAGCGACGATCCTCGGGAGCCTTTCGGGAGTTTTCGGACCAACGGAAATTTTTGGTTCGACGACACGAACTCGCGGGAGCGAATGCCCGCCGAGAAGCCGCGCCTCACTTCACTTCACATTCCTCACTTCACTTCGGACAGCGAAGATCACTCGACCAAGAAGCAAATCAGCCCAGGAGAAAAAAAGCTGGAATCTTTTTGGTTGAAATCATAGATATCTTTTTTGAAATTTAGTATTACGACGTACGCTGTCAGATTTTTCGAAGTGCAATTGAAGTGCAATTGCAGTTGTTTTTACACGACTTGTATTTTTTTGTGAAATTTCATTTTATAAGTATTTTTCAGTGAATATTGTTAAATTATCGTTTGGAAAATGGAGTTAAAGGAACTGATTGCCGCTCGCGGGTACGCTAAGGGCGCAATAACGCGTTTGTATACGTTTATTTCCAATCGAGATGATGTCATGGCGACGCAGACGGAAACTTTGATTACCAAGAAGCAGCGAATCGCAGACTCATTCTCCCAGTATGAAACGTGCAGTATTAAAATTTTAGCTCTTAATCCAGACGACGCAGAGAATATTGAGGAAGTTGAAACACGTTTCTACGCGGTTTTGAGTGCATTAAGCCAGGAGATAAACCGTCGTAAGGAACGCAAATATAATCAGTCCTCAGCTCCAGTTTCCAAATTGAAACTACCACCTATTGATGTGCCGACGTTCAGTGGTAAGTTCACAGAATATGTGCCATTTATCAACTTATTTAACTCTGTAATTAATGAGAATGATTCCATCGATGGCGTTCAGAAATTGTATTATTTAAGAGCGTACCTTCGCGATGAACCATTAGACTTAATAAAAAACTTACCTCTGACGTCAGATAGTTATGAAAGGGCGCTTAAGCTTTTAAATGATAGGTACCATAACAAATTTAAAATTGTAAACGAGCACATTAACGCTCTATTAGATTTAAAACCCTTGTCCAAGTCTACGGCAAGCAATCTTAGAGACTTTGTTTCCAATGTGAAACAAGAGCTCGCTGCTCTAACCAATTTGGAGCCAAATGTTAAAACGTGGGACGCGATTATATTGTGTATACTCTCCCGCAAACTAGATTTGTACACATCTCGAGCGTATCAGCTCGAGCGAGACACGGAGGAGGATCCGACAATGGCAGATTTCCTGAGCTTTCTCGAAAAGAGAGCGCTGGCGCTGGAGAATGCTGAGCCCGGCCAGGGTCAGCATCGTCAGCAGCATAAAGAGTCGAGGGAGCAGCAACCAGGAGCTGGGATCAGCAGATTAAGTGCCTACGCTGCAATGCAGGGCATGCCATGCCTCTTCTGTAAGTCAGATCATAAGTTGTATTTATGCAAACCTTTTCAATTATTACCCGCTACGAAGCGAGTACAATTCGCCGAAGAAAATAGCCTTTGCAATGGATGTCTAGGCGTGCATAAGCAGAAATGTAAGTTTCACTTTCGATGTGCAGAGTGCAAGGGACCGCACAACACTCTGCTGCATTGCGATACTGATGTAAAGGGTGAAACCCCGCTTCTGCCGCCACCACCGCCTGCCGTCACACCAGCTACGTTGGCGACTGGCAATAATTCTAATGATGTCCTTTTACCCACAGCAAAGGTGAAGCTTATTGCTCAAGATGGCGCAGAACTGCATTTTAAAGCTCTACTTGATAGTGGGTCACAGCTGTCCTTTATTTCAGAAGGGGCCGTAAAGCTGCTTGGTTTAAAACCCACTGAGAGCAACATAAATATAACAGGTATTACTAATACCAAGGCAAATGTTAAGCGTTGCTTACCTGTTGAGATTCATCCCTTGACAGCTCCATTTAAGGTTTCGACCACCTGTCACGTGGTTGAGCAAATCACTTGTAAGCTTCCGCAGAAAAAAATAGATCTCGCACATTTAAATTTACCAAAGAATATAAAGCTAGCAGATGAGGACTTTAATATACCCAGTAAAATAGACTTGCTTATGGGAGCGGACGTGTTCTTTCAGATACTACTGCCTTCGGAGACGCCGAGCGTAAGGTTGGCGACGCCGCTTGAGTACGGGCAGTCGGCTTTAGCCAATACACAGCAGCCGCATCTCATCAACACGCAACTTGGTTACATTATTGGAGGGAGTCTGCCGCAGTCAGTGGCTTCAAATGTTGTCTGTAATAAGGTAGCTTTAAAGTGTACAATGTGTGAGTCAGATATTAATTCAAATTTATCAAAGTTCTCGAAGACAGAGTCGGTTCCTGAAATTTTTAATGAAAGGTCTTCAGATCAAGAGCTTTGCGAATACATTTTTAATAGTTCCATGCAGTTGGAAAATAATCAATTTGAGGTTGCAGTACCACTGAGATTACCGCTCAATGAGATTAATGATGCGTTGGGCGACTCATCGCAGCTCAGACAAGTTTTACAGTTGGGAAGTTTTTTTACTCATAAATGGTCATCGAATGACAGTAGAATACTAGCTGATATCCCTTCAACGGAGCAAAATTTTGACGATTTAGAACTCGAAAAAGACGATTGTAGCTTAAAAACTTTAGGTTTGCAAGTGGTCATCAAAAAAGATCAGTTTAAAATATCATGCCCAGAACCCTTTAACAATAATACAATTACAAAAGGGGGCATTCTTGCCTACATAGGCAAATTTTATGATCCTATGGGGTTTGTCAGCCCAATAGTAGTTCAAGCTAAGGCTATAATGCAGAGGTTATGGTCTTCCAAGACAGACTGGGATTCAGCACCTGATGATGATATCAAAAAGGAGTGGATGGAGCTTTCTTCCAGTCTGGCAGCAATGAAGCCAGTTTTTATAAATAAGAATATTCGTGTATCTGACTCGGACACTGTAGAAATCATAGGCTTTTCAGATGCCTCTAGTTCTACTGGATATGGATGCTGCATGTATCTGCGAGTTGTTAACCAAACAGGTAAATCAGATATGCATTTGCTTTGTTCAATATCGCGCATAAATCCGCTTCAGAACAAAAATATGACGGTGCCACGCTTGGAGCTTAACGCAGCGCTGCTGCTCTCCATGCTTATTATAAAGGTCCGAGACACGCTTAAGCTAAAGCTTAAAATAAGCCAAACTTATTTGTTCACCGATTCGAAAATTGTGCTTGCATGGTTGCACACTGAGCCTATGAAACTGACCGCTTACGTCGCGAACAGAGTGAAAGCAATATCTAAGAATGCAACTGACTGTCATTGGCTTTATGTGAACACCAAGGACAACCCTCCGGATCATATCAGCCGAGGAGTTTGTCCACAAGCGCTTGTTACCTGCGACATCTGGTGGCATGGGCCCGCGTTCTTGCATGATAGTGAGTACGAATTTTATCTCTCTGTAGGCTTACTATCAGACTTACCTGAGACCAAAGCTGACTCAGCATTCTCCAGCAACCAGGTATCTTCGGATGTGCCAATAAATGAGGTATTTGAGTGTATGCGCAAATATTTTAGCGTCCACAAGATTGTGCGTGTTATGGCTTATATTTTGAGATTTGTAAATATTTTAAAGGGTAACAAAGTTTCACATAAGTACTTATCGAGTGCAGAATTTAATATTGCTTTAATGTTGCTCATTAGGAATGAACAAGAAATGTATTTCAAAGAGGAAATGGAATGCTTGAAAAATTTTAAAAGTGCTAAGGGTTCCTTGCTGAGTTTGCATCCGTTTCTGGACAGCCTAGGCATTATGCGCGTGGGTGGTAGACTGCATCACTCAAACATTCCATTCTCTCAAAAGCATCAGGCTATCTTGCCGAAAGAATCTTATTTCACTAAACGTATTGTAAAATGTGAACATGAAAGGCTCCTACATGCAGGACCTAAGCTTTTATTATCTAACTTAAATCAAATGTTTTGGATAACTAATGGTTTACCTTATGTTAAGAACATAGCAAGTAAATGTATTATTTGTTTTAGACAAAAGGCTACAGCCTTGAAACAGTTTATAGGTTCCTTGCCGGCTGGCAGGGTGACTGCTGAATATTCGAAATTAATTTTCTGTTAACTTTAATGTTGGTTAGGTATTTGTTTCATGTTGAATTGAATTTGTGTGTAGTTTTAGTTAACTCTGTTAAATGTGTTATTTTACTAGTTCCTCTCATCTAGCAGCCAGTTATCTTGTTGTGAGGCCGCAGCATGTTGGGTGTTAGCAACACCAAACAATAATTAAAAACCCAAAATGTCATGGTTTTTCTCTCTTTGACTTGTGCTCGCCGATGTAATTGCGAAAATATTAAAGGTGATGTTTTTAATGTGAAGAGCCGCCGTTTTATTCATTCAACACAGTCCACTGCAACGAGCGAGATCGCCACACTATTATAATTTGGTGAAGGACTGATGACGCGCTTCGGAGCTAAACAATAGAACTCCTCAAAAGTTGACAGCCAATCATTGGCGATTGAAACATTTGCTTCGTATAACTGAGTCGAACTAATGTATTTCACCAATTAAAATTATGAAATAAAAAACAAATTTAACAAAAAAATTATACCGACTTCAAAACTAAAAAAAATTATAATATTGCAGCCGATGACTTTTACGTTCGCATCTACCTATAATACTATTATTTTGTTTTATTGGAGTCGGTGTCAAGCCAAGCCAAAAAATATTTTGTAAGCCAAGCACTCGTAGCATGTTACACGTGATACGGCTTTATCAGTTTATCACGCCTTTTATCTCGTTCGTTCATGTGAAAATAGAAAGAGAGCGAAGGTGTGATAGCGCTTTATCACGGTGTCATGCTACCCATGCAGTTGGGAATACTACCGGCTTGACAGCGACTTCAATAAAACAAATTAATATTCTTATAGATGCGAACGTAAAAGTCATCGGCTGCAATACTATTTAATTTTTTTTAGTTTTGAAGTCGGTTTTTTGTTGTTGTTGTTTCTTTTTCCTTTAAATTTTTGTTAAATTTCTTTTTCTTTTTCTCTTTTGCAGACTATCAATAACCAGCGAAGATTCCTGGCCAACGACAGTGGATTAGGTATGTTCAAATGATCTATAAATTACTATAAAACAGTTTTAGTTACTTAGATATTAGAATTTAGACTAGATAGGAGTAGGAGGGTCCGACGACGAACGCTACGACACTTACGATGATCGTCAATCATTGCACTCATTCAGGAACCTTCTAAAATATGTACCTACACCACCTAGGTTAGTATAACTCCATTCCAGATAGGGGCGAAAAGAAGGAAAAAAAAGGTTCTTTATAGTACACACTTTAAAGAAATATGAAAAATTGTATCAAACAACAAAATGGCGATGTTAAAAGACCTAAAGAAGCAGTAGTGCACACATGTGGTTCGTCTTCCTTTCAATGAAGCTTTTTTCAAGATAGTTGTGAAAAATATCCGCCAGGTGGAGCTAGTAGTAGCCATATTGAAACTGGAAAAAATATTTTTTAAAATTCTAAAAAATGTACTAAGATTAGTAGCACTTCTTTCAAATCGTTATTGATCATCGTTGTATTTATTTATGAATAGATTTGTTTCTAATCTAAATCTGGAAAATCGAGTAAAACGTGTTTGCAAGTTATTGAGGTAGGTACTAGAGTAGGCGCAGAGACTTAATAGTTTGTAACACAGAACACACGTACAGGCCAGGATTTAGGCGACTAATTTCTAAAATGAATAATGACAAGTTTCCTAGAGTAAAAATGTGCCTTCTTGTGTCCTGCCTGAGGTACTGAGGCAACTAGAAAAATAAAAAACCGGCCAAGAGCGTGTCGGAATCGCCCAAGGTAGGGTTACGTAGTATTCTATGAAAAGCTTTCCTTAACATAGCTTAAATAACTTAAGAAATCTTCAAGAATCAAACAAAAGTGCGATTTAATTTCGTTCAGCGCCATCTATTGATAGACGCTGACGGCGGTCGACAGTCGATATTTAATTTCATTTCTCTGAAACTAGTTTGGCTACAGCTTCCGTTACAATTTTCATTGAAAGTACTTTACAGAAAGCTATATTGTGTAGCTTTTTCAGATTTTTTACTCCTGTATTTTAGAAGTTAGACCCCCTTCTAAAATACGGGAGTAAAAAATAAAGTTAAGTTACAAAAGGTACGCCTCATTTTTGACTTTGAGCGCAAACATCTCGAGACACAAGCATTGTAATGATTTAGTTTCTATGGGAGTTTTCTTCAATTGGACAAAACCTATCCAACGACACCTCACTCGATATATTAAAACAATATTTTTTTCCAACCACCGTTTCCCATACAACGAAAAGGTGGTTGGAAAAAAAGCATTTGTCAAAAAAAATACTTAATGATTATTACTAACTACCTCATTTCTGTTTGGGTTACTGTTATCTGTCTTCATACCATACCATTCCGCTCATTCGCGTTATGGCAGATTCGCGTTATGGCAGATTCGCGTTACGGCAGATTCGCGTTATGGCAGATTCGCGTTAGGGCAGAAGTAAAAGCATGAAGAAAAGTTGGTTGCAAATCAGAGTAGGATGTTTATCTATTAAACAAACGTACCAAACAAATTACCAAAAATACAGTAGGTAGCTGTCAAGTGACAGGATCTGTCAAAAGTGACAGGATCTGTCAAAAGTGACAGGATCTGTCAAAAGTGACAGGATCTGTCAAAAGTGCTGGCCGCAATAGTGCGCAAGTGATATTTTTGAAGGCTAGTTGAATTTTAAATATTTTTTTTTTTTAATAATATAATTTTAAATTAATTAAATTATATTAGGTACCTAATTATTTTAATTTAATTTCTATTTATTATTATTTTTTTATTTATTACTGCCACGAGTGTCACTTTTGACAGCTAAAGTCACTTTTGACATCTGTCACTTTTGACAGTTCCTGTCAACATCTTCTGTGACTACAGCTACTGTCACCACCTCCTGTTACTTTTGACAGCTCCTGTCGCTTTTGACAGCTACTGTCACTTTTTAAATTGTTTTAATGTAATGTAACGTAACGTAATTAAATTAAATTAAATTCAATTTAATTAAATTAAATTTTGATAGCTTCTGTCACTTTTGACAGTGCTGTCACTTTTGATAGCTCCTGTCACGTTGATTTTTTGCAACTGTAGTCGTTTCGTGAAAAACGGTGTCATTATGAAAAAGAGTCATTTGGGGAAGTAGGTAGTCATTTTGGTAAAGTAAACACCTGATGTACCTGATCGATTGTGTATTTTATTGTTGACGACTATATTGACTATTACTTCGCTATGACTATTGTTCACGACTGTCCAACTTCTGCCCTAACGCGAATCTGCCATAACGCGAATCTGCCGTAACGCGAATCTGCCATAACGCGAATCTGCCTTAACGCGAATGAGCGGACCATTCTTTTCAATAGGTTCGACATTGGATCAAAAATTAGCGTGTTTTTGAGGTGTTGCATACAGACAGACAGACAGACAGACAGAATAGACGAAAGTATAAGGGTTCCTTGTTGGACTACGGAACCCTTAAAAACGAACAGAGTTACATTTTCGTGTGGTTCCAGCCTATAATGTACCACCCGAATTCTTCCCGTGGGTGTTGTACGAGACGACTAAGGGATTAAACAGTGTTTATGGGTGAAGGGCTAGCCACCTCTCACCACTTGGCACGTCATTCCATCCTGAAACTTAAATTGCTTAATGTGAGCATTACTATAACTAAACTCTTAAACATAAAGTACGTAGCAGTACTAGTAGTAGCAATATTTCTGACCACCCCCAAAGGGATTACGGTCGTGAGTTTATGTATGTGTATGACTGTGTATGTAAATTATCAACTGTCACTCGATTTGGTAAAATTCACAGAGTAACTTGACATTTTCTACGCAGATGTGACATTATTGGTGTTAATAGGTACGAAAAAGAATAAAAAATAATCCGTACTTGGAGTCCGGTATCATTATTGATGAAATGAAAAAAAAGTAAGTTATAGCCTGTAGAATCCCACTGCAGGGCAAAGGCCTCCTCTCACGAATAGGTGTGAGAGGGAGTGGGCCATACTCTACCACGCGGGCCCAGTTCGTGTTGGTGGAGGCAAGTTAATGGTCAGCTGGCTGTCAGAGAATTTTCAAGCCTCTGACCTGGCTCAACGGATAGTTACAACGTCATCTGACGGAACTATCCGAGACCGACTGCTAAACGTGCCTTCCGAGGCACGAAAACGCTCGATATGAAATACCACTAGACGGTCACCCATCCAAAGACTGACCGGACCGGACATTGCTTTACTCGGTCATCGTTTCCAATACCGAAGCTCCACTATGCCAACGAGCGCTTTTTGAAATATAACATCAAAAGTGCTATCTCTGACTGGTATGTCAAAATATAATTATGAAAGGTTCATAGATTTAAAATTTTTCACTTACTCTGAAAGATGGAGCCTCGATTTCGTCGAGAGCAAGATAGCCAGTGATAGTGTTAGCACAAAGCCAAAATCGATAAAAAAAATTGTGTAGGTACTCATAGTTTTTAACTGTAGAAATTGCATAAAATTATTGCTAGAAGCAACATAAGCTTCCCCGCTTCCCTCCCCGGGATGCATTTCTAGCAGTCACTAGTCAGTGCCATGTACTTGTTAGCTAGTAAGGAAGGTTTTCTATACAAACGTTTTCACTGCTTTTTTTTATTTTGAAATTACGTACCCAGCTCTTAGGCCGAGATTCAGAGACGATTTTTTTAGTCTTAGCTCGAGCTAAGTAGAGTAGAAATGTATGGATTTTGACATACGGGAGTTCGAACTATGACTTACTAATCGTCTCTGAATCTCGGCCTTACTACACTCCGTTATAAATTGAGATATTTTTTTTTTTTTTTCAGAAAATCACTCTAATTCAAAGATTAATTCTCAGAAGATGCTCAAACGAACATATAATTAAGATTATTGTGGAAAACGCAACTAGTTACGATTTAGACAAGCTGAATCGAGTAAGTGATCTTAATTATTCTTAATAATTTATAAATCACCGGTTACGGAAACTTGGCCAGACGTAGGTACACAATATGTGTACCACACTTACATAATTTCCCGGTCGTTAGGGTTCCGTAGTCAAACAAGGAACCCCATATACTTTCGTCCATTCTGTCTGTCTGTATGCCCCGCTTCAATAACTCGCTCATTTTTGCACCCAATTGAATCAAAATTTTGCATGAAGATAGATATCAGTCAAAAACAGAAATGTGGTAAGTACCTAGTAAAGAAGAAAGACAAATTTTTTTGATAAAAAATTGCATACTAGGTATTAGAAAAGGAGGTTGGAAATACTTAAATATTTTTTTTATTAAATCGAGTGAGGTGTTTTTGGATAGTTATTGTTACGTGGAACAAAACACCCATAATATCGAATCGAAGCGACATTCACAGACGGAACCCATTAAAAATTCTAGACCCTAGAAATTAAATCGTTCTACCTAGTCTAGACCGGATAACATTTTCTCATTAATGGGTCCCGACCACATGATTAAATACCTATCTATCCTACAGGAGTGCGATTTTTGAATCTCATTCGGTGAGCTCAGCAGTTGAAAATGTCAAAATAACTATGGAGATATGCATCTTTCTACTGCTGAGTTGACTTTCAAAAATCATACTACAGTAGAGCTATTTTTTAAAGTCAAATCAATCAGCAGTAAAAAGATGTGTATCTCCGTAGTTATTTTGACATTTTTAACATCTGAGCTCATCGAATGAGATTCGATGATTCAGCAGTTGAAAATGTCAAAATTTCTATGGAGTTATCTTTCTACTGCTGATTTGACTTCCAAAAATCATGATTCAGGAGTGTGATTTTTTAAAGTCAAATAAGCAGTAGAAAGATGCATGAGAACGCTTTTGTATGAGATTTAAAAACCGTTAAAGCTCACCTCAGTCAGGTGAATAGAATATAATAGAATAGAATAGAAACTTTATTTGCTATAAGTGATTCGCAACTCTTTAGGTACGAGCCTCAGAACTCACTGTTCCTCCCCATAACATTATGGAGATAAGAACCCCGTCTACGACGCATTAAGGCGTGTCGCACGCGAGTTGAGAAATAATACTCGTGCTAGACTAAGGCCGAGATTCGGAGACCATTTTTTTAGTCTTAGTTTGAGCTAAGTAACGTAGGGTCGAAATGTATTGATTTTGACATATAATACGGGAGTTCGAACTATGACTTACAAAATCGTCTCTGAATCTCGCCCTAAGTCCAAATACAATAAAAACTCATCTTCCATGCTATAAAATCAAAAAGGGAATAAAATAATTTAAAAAAAGATAACTTTTATTCAAAGCGAGCGAAAAGTCAAGTAACCACAGATAATCAAAACGTCAGAGTGTTTTTTAACCATCTAATTTGATGGTTAAAAGTTGCAACCCGTCAGAGGTTCGGAACGGTTGAGTTGTGACAACCGAGATCTTAATTAATCCGTGCCGAGATGCAAAGTGCGTTTTTTCACCGAGGCTCTGAACGGCGTTAGTGCGAAAAGTTGCACTCGGAGTGCACTCTGGGTGTAGGTTCTGAACACACCCCTGTTGGCTTTTCAACTCTTTTTTTATTATTTTAACCGACTTCAAACAAAAAGAAGACTATCATTTCGATAAATTATTATAAGAATTGGAAAATATTCACATCTGATAATATATTAGGGCTTCCAAAAAAATAAGTAGGGTGCGTAGTTGAACAGTGAACCACCCTTTTTTCCAAGATACGTAGCGTGCTGAAAAATAAAGCTAATACTTTCGTTTTGGTATCATCGGTTAGGTAATTTCATTAGGTTTCTTAGTTTTAAGTTATATAAGCCCAAGAAACAAACTAAACCCGTAAAGAAAGTTTTTATCAAAAATGAAATTTGGCTCACTGTGTACTATGGGTAGTTTACACTGAACCAACCAACCTGAGTTTCAACAGTGAACCATACATTTAATTACTAGTAAAAGTGCTTATTTCAGAAAAGAAACCACATAATTATGAAAAATCTCCTTTCATTTTTACACCCGAAATAGTTCTATTATAATTTGGTGAAGGACTGATGACGCGCTTCGGAGCTAAACAATAGAACTCCTCAAAAGTTGACAGCAAATCATCGGCGATTGAAACATTTGCTTCGTATAACTGAGTCGAACTAATGTATTTCACCAATTAAAATTATGAAATAAAAAACAAATTTAACAAAAAAATTATACCGACTTCAAAACTAAAAAAAATTGTAGGTTTAAAAATTATAATATTGCAGCCGATGACTTTTACGTTCGCATCTACCTATAATACTATTATTTTGTTTTATTGGAGTCGGTGTCAAGCCAAGCCAAAAAATATTTTGTAAGCCAAGCACTCGTAGCATGTTACACGTGATACGGCTTTATCAGTTTATCACGCCTTTTATCTCGTTCGTTCATGTGAAAATAGAAAGAGAGCGAAGGTGTGATAGCGCTTTATCACGGTGTCATGCTACCCATGCAGTTGGGAATACTACCGGCTTGACAGCGACTTCAATAAAACAAATTAATATTCTTATAGATGCGAACGTAAAAGTCATCGGCTGCAATACTATTTAATTTTTTTTAGTTTTGAAGTCGGTTTTTTGTTGTTGTTGTTTCTTTTTCCTTTAAATTTTTGTTAAATTTCTTTTTCTTTTTCTCTTTTGCAGACTATCAATAACCAGCGAAGATTCCTGGCCAACGACAGTGGATTAGGTATGTTCAAATGATCTATAAATTACTATAAAACAGTTTTAGTTACTTAGATATTAGAATTTAGACTAGATAGGAGTAGGAGGGTCCGACGACGAACGCTACGACACTTACGATGATCGTCAATCATTGCACTCATTCAGGAACCTTCTAAAATATGTACCTACACCACCTAGGTTAGTATAACTCCATTCCAGATAGGGGCGAAAAGAAGGAAAAAAAGGTTCTTTATAGTACACACTTTAAAGAAATATGAAAAATTGTATCAAACAACAAAATGGCGATGTTAAAAGACCTAAAGAAGCAGTAGTGCACACATGTGGTTCGTCTTCCTTTCAATGAAGCTTTTTTCAAGATAGTTGTGAAAAATATCCGCCAGGTGGAGCTAGTAGTAGCCATATTGAAACTGGAAAAAATATTTTTTAAAATTCTAAAAAATGTACTAAGATTAGTAGCACTTCTTTCAAATCGTTATTGATCATCGTTGTATTTATTTATGAATAGATTTGTTTCTAATCTAAATCTGGAAAATCGAGTAAAACGTGTTTGCAAGTTATTGAGGTAGGTACTAGAGTAGGCGCAGAGACTTAATAGTTTGTAACACAGAACACACGTACAGGCCAGGATTTAGGCGACTAATTTCTAAAATGAATAATGACAAGTTTCCTAGAGTAAAAATGTGCCTTCTTGTGTCCTGCCTGAGGTACTGAGGCAACTAGAAAAATAAAAAACCGGCCAAGAGCGTGTCGGAATCGCCCAAGGTAGGGTTACGTAGTATTCTATGAAAAGCTTTCCTTAACATAGCTTAAATAACTTAAGAAATCTTCAAGAATCAAACAAAAGTGCGATTTAATTTCGTTCAGCGCCATCTATTGATAGACGCTGACGGCGGTCGACAGTCGATATTTAATTTCATTTCTCTGAAACTAGTTTGGCTACAGCTTCCGTTACAATTTTCATTGAAAGTACTTTACAGAAAGCTATATTGTGTAGCTTTTTCAGATTTTTTACTCCTGTATTTTAGAAGTTAGACCCCCTTCTAAAATACGGGAGTAAAAAATAAAGTTAAGTTACAAAAGGTACGCCTCATTTTTGACTTTGAGCGCAAACATCTCGAGACACAAGCATTGTAATGATTTAGTTTCTATGGGAGTTTTCTTCAATTGGACAAAACCTATCCAACGACACCTCACTCGATATATTAAAAAAATATTTTTTTCCAACCACCGTTTCCCATACAACGAAAAGGTGGTTGGAAAAAAAGCATTTGTCAAAAAAAATACTTAATGATTATTACTAACTACCTCATTTCTGTTTGGGTTACTGTTATCTGTCTTCATACCATACCATTCTTTTCAATAGGTTCGACATTGGATCAAAAATTAGCGTGTTTTTGAGGTGTTGCATACAGACAGACAGACAGACAGACAGAATAGACGAAAGTATAAGGGTTCCTTGTTGGACTACGGAACCCTTAAAAACGAACAGAGTTACATTTTCGTGTGGTTCCAGCCTATAATGTACCACCCGAATTCTTCCCGTGGGTGTTGTACGAGACGACTAAGGGATTAAACAGTGTTTATGGGTGAAGGGCTAGCCACCTCTCACCACTTGGCACGTCATTCCATCCTGAAACTTAAATTGCTTAATGTGAGCATTACTATAACTAAACTCTTAAACATAAAGTACGTAGCAGTACTAGTAGTAGCAATATTTCTGACCACCCCCAAAGGGATTACGGTCGTGAGTTTATGTATGTGTATGACTGTGTATGTAAATTATCAACTGTCACTCGATTTGGTAAAATTCACAGAGTAACTTGACATTTTCTACGCAGATGTGACATTATTGGTGTTAATAGGTACGAAAAAGAATAAAAAATAATCCGTACTTGGAGTCCGGTATCATTATTGATGAAATGAAAAAAAAGTAAGTTATAGCCTGTAGAATCCCACTGCAGGGCAAAGGCCTCCTCTCACGAATAGGTGTGAGAGGGAGTGGGCCATACTCTACCACGCGGGCCCAGTTCGTGTTGGTGGAGGCAAGTTAATGGTCAGCTGGCTGTCAGAGAATTTTCAAGCCTCTGACCTGGCTCAACGGATAGTTACAACGTCATCTGACGGAACTATCCGAGACCGACTGCTAAACGTGCCTTCCGAGGCACGAAAACGCTCGATATGAAATACCACTAGACGGTCACCCATCCAAAGACTGACCGGACCGGACATTGCTTTACTCGGTCATCGTTTCCAATACCGAAGCTCCACTATGCCAACGAGCGCTTTTTGAAATATAACATCAAAAGTGCTATCTCTGACTGGTATGTCAAAATATAATTATGAAAGGTTCATAGATTTAAAATTTTTCACTTACTCTGAAAGATGGAGCCTCGATTTCGTCGAGAGCAAGATAGCCAGTGATAGTGTTAGCACAAAGCCAAAATCGATAAAAAAAAATTGTGTAGGTACTCATAGTTTTTAACTGTAGAAATTGCATAAAATTATTGCTAGAAGCAACATAAGCTTCCCCGCTTCCCTCCCCGGGATGCATTTCTAGCAGTCACTAGTCAGTGCCATGTACTTGTTAGCTAGTAAGGAAGGTTTTCTATACAAACGTTTTCACTGCACTTTTTTATTTTGAAATTACGTACCCAGCTCTTAGGCCGAGATTCAGAGACGATTTTTTTAGTCTTATCTCGAGCTAAGTAGAGTAGAAATGTATGGATTTTGACATACGGGAGTTCGAACTATGACTTACTAATCGTCTCTGAATCTCGGCCTTACTACACTCCGTTATAAATTGAGATATTTTTTTTTTTCAGAAAATCACTCTAATTCAAAGATTAATTCTCAGAAGATGCTCAAACGAACATATAATTAAGATTATTGTGGAAAACGTAACTAGTTACGATTTAGACAAGCTGAATCGAGTAAGTGATCTTAATTATTCTTAATAATTTATAAATCACCGGTTACGGAAACTTGGCCAGACGTAGGTACACAATATGTGTACCACACTTACATAATTTCCCGGTCGTTAGGGTTCCGTAGTCAAACAAGGAACCCCATATACTTTCGTCCATTCTGTCTGTCTGTATGCCCCGCTTCAATAACTCGCTCATTTTTGCACCCAATTGAATCAAAATTTTGCATGAAGATAGATATCAGTCAAAAACAGAAATGTGGTAAGTACCTAGTAAAGAAGAAAGACAAATTTTTTTGATAAAAAATTGCATACTAGGTATTAGAAAAGGAGGTTGGAAATAATTAAATATTTTTTTTATTAAATCGAGTGAGGTGTTTTTGGATAGTTATTGTTACGTGGAACAAAACACCCATAATATCGAATCGAAGCGACATTCACAGACGGAACCCATTAAAAATTCTAGACCCTAGAAATTAAATCGTTCTACCTAGTCTAGACCGGATAACATTTTCTCATTAATGGGTCCCGACCACATGATTAAATACCTATCTGTCCTACAGGAGTGCGATTTTTGAATCTCATTCGGTGAGCTCAGCAGTTGAAAATGTCAAAATAACTATGGAGATATGCATCTTTCTACTGCTGAGTTGACTTTCAAAAATCATACTACAGTAGAGCTATTTTTTAAAGTCAAATCAATCAGCAGTAAAAAGATGTGTATCTCCGTAGTTATTTTGACATTTTTAACATCTGAGCTCATCGAATGAGATTCGATGATTCAGCAGTTGAAAATGTCAAAATTTCTATGGAGTTATCTTTCTACTGCTGATTTGACTTCCAAAAATCATGATTCAGGAGTGCGATTTTTTAAAGTCAAATAAGCAGTAGAAAGATGCATGAGAACGCTTTTGTATGAGATTTAAAAACCGTTAAAGCTCACCTCAGTCAGGTGAATAGAATAGAATAGAATAGAATAGAAACTTTATTTGCTATAAGTGATTCGCAACTCTTTAGGTACGAGCCTCAGAACTCACTGTTCCTCCCCATAACATTATGGAGATAGAACCCCGTCTACGACGCATTAAGGCGTGTCGCACGCGAGTTGAGAAATAATACTCGTGCTAGACTAAGGCCGAGATTCGGAGACCATTTTTTTAGTCTTAGTTTGAGCTAAGTAACGTAGGGTCGAAATGTATTGATTTTGACATATAATACGGGAGTTCGAACTATGACTTACAAAATCGTCTCTGAATCTCGCCCTAAGTCCAAATACAATAAAAACTCATCTTCCATGCTAGAAAATCAAAAAGGGAATAAAATAATTTAAAAAAAGATAACTTTTATTCAAAGCGAGCGAAAAGTCAAGTAACCACAGATAATCAAAACGTCAGAGTGTTTTTTAACCATCTAATTTGATGGTTAAAAGTTGCAACCCGTCAGAGGTTCGGAACGGTTACAACCGAGATCTTAATTAATCCGTGCCGAGATGCAAAGTGCGTTTTTTCACCGAGGCTCTGAACGGCGTTAGTGCGAAAAGTTGCACTCGGAGTGCACTCTGGGTGTAGGTTCTGAACGCACCCCTGTTGGCTTTTCAACTCTTTTTTTATTATTTTAACCGACTTCAAACATAAAGAAGACTATCAATTCGATAAATTATTATAAGAATTGGAAAATATTCACATCTGATAATATATTAGGGCTTCCAAAAAAATAAGTAGGGTGCGTAGTTGAACAGTGAACCACCCTTTTTTCCAAGATACGTAGCGTGCTGAAAAATAAAGCTAATACTTTCGTTTTGGTATCATCGGTTAGGTAATTTCATTAGGTTTCTTAGTTTTAAGTTATATAAGCCCAAGAAACAAACTAAACCCGTAAAGAAAGTTTTTATCAAAAATAAAATTTGGCTCACTGTGTACTATGGGTAGTTTACACTGAACCAACCAACCTGAGTTTCAACAGTGAACCATACATTTAATTACTAGTAAAAGTGCTTATTTCAGAAAAGAAACCACATAATTATGAAAAATCTCCTTTCATTTTTACACCCGAAATAGTTCTATTATAATTTGGTGAAGGACTGATGACGCGCTTCGGAGCTAAACAATAGAACTCCTCAAAAGTTGACAGCAAATCATCGGCGATTGAAACATTTGCTTCGTATAACTGAGTCGAACTAATGTATTTCACCAATTAAAATTATGAAATAAAAAACAAATTTAACAAAAAAATTATACCGACTTCAAAACTAAAAAAAATTGTAGGTTTAAAAATTATAATATTGCAGCCGATGACTTTTACGTTCGCATCTACCTATAATACTATTATTTTGTTTTATTGGAGTCGGTGTCAAGCCAAGCCAAAAAATATTTTGTAAGCCAAGCACTCGTAGCATGTTACACGTGATACGGCTTTATCAGTTTATCACGCCTTTTATCTCGTTCGTTCATGTGAAAATAGAAAGAGAGCGAAGGTGTGATAGCGCTTTATCACGGTGTCATGCTACCCATGCAGTTGGGAATACTACCGGCTTGACAGCGACTTCAATAAAACAAATTAATATTCTTATAGATGCGAACGTAAAAGTCATCGGCTGCAATACTATTTAATTTTTTTTAGTTTTGAAGTCGGTTTAAATTTGTTGTTGTTGTTTCTTTTTCCTTTAAATTTTTGTTAAATTTCTTTTTCTTTTTCTCTTTTGCAGACTATCAATGACCAGCGAAGATTCCTGGCCAACGACAGTGGATTAGGTATGTTCAAATGATCTATAAATTACTATAAAACAGTTTTAGTTACTTAGATATTAGAATTTAGACTAGATAGGAGAGGAGGGTCCGACGACGAACGCTACGACACTTACGATGATCGTCAATCATTGCACTCATTCAGGAACCTTCTAAAATATGTACCTACACCACCTAGGTTAGGTACCTAGATCATTATTAAACCACGATATTCTAATTTTAAAATGATGCACGATCATTACTTTGAAATAATCTCCGAGAGATGTGACTCGAGCGGCGCAGTTATCAAAAAATGAAACAATAACCCCCCCTCACGCCCGCGCGGGGGATGTTTTCCATCTTCGAGGGAAGACATCAAATTTGTGTAGTTGTGTATGGCCACGCCCATCTGTATCGTGTTTTTTTCTAATGTCTGTTAAAAAACAAGCGCTATAGACACGCCGCTAAGTGGGCGGTTAGTTTTGCCTCTGAGAGTAGATAATAAAATAAAAGCAATAATCACATATTTGGTGAGTAGCAAATATCAGTTGCTCAGCAACGGCAATATTTAAAAGTTAACCGAGCGAGCGGACGTGTGGCTCAAGTAAACTTAAGTTTAACCTGTGGCGACACTATTGACTGAGCGACAATGTTACCTTCCATTCATTTCATTCTTTCACTCATGCGAGAGCTCGCTCATTCAATTCTCGCTGTCTGGAAATTTATATGTACCTAACTACTGTAAATCGAACATCGTGATTTACTACAATATAAGAGATAAACATCAAGAACTCATTATCATTGCAACGAAACCCCAAGCTAGCCGACCGACAGCGACTGATCCAACGGACGAATTGGACGGGAGGCGAGCACCACACGCGCACCCCCGCCAAAAACCTACCTACCTATGCTACGGCATAGCGTAAACAATGTAAAGTAAAAAATACGATCATTGTCTGTATGGTAGTAGGTAGGGAATAGTTGTTCTCTAATTTATTAAACTACTCAAAAAAGGAGGTTATGGATTGCATTTCATCAACACGTTGTATTTTGTCCACAGATTTATTTCAATTCCATGAAAGGAGCACCTCGGTCTACAACCCTATCACGAGAGATACGGGCGCCGGCAGGAGCACTTCGTGCTTTGGCCCTATTACGAGTACCACTACGGACACGGGCGCCGGCAGGAGCCCCTCGATCTTCGGCCCTATCACGAGAGACACGGGCGCCGGCAGGAGCACTTCGTGCTTTGGCCCTATTACGAGTACCACTACGGACACGGGCGCCGGAAGGAGCCCCTCGATCTTCGACCCTATCACGAGAGACACCCGGCAGGAGCACTTCGTGCTTTGGCCCTATTACGAGTACCACTACGGACACGGGCGCCGGCAGGAGCCCCTCGATCTTCGGCTCTATTACGAGAGACACGGGCGCCGGCAGGAGCACCTCGTGCTTCGGCTCTATTACGAGTACCACTACGGACACGGGCGCCGGAAGGAGCCCCTCGATCTTCGACCCTATCACGAGAGACACCCGGCAGGAGCACTTCGTGCTTTGGCCCTATTACGAGTACCACTACGGACACGGGCGCCGGCAGGAGCCCCTCGATCTTCGGCCCTATCACGAGAGACACGGGCGCCGGCAGGAGCACTTCGTGCTTTGGCCCTATTACGAGTACCACTACGGACACGGGCGCCGGAAGGAGCCCCTCGATCTTCGACCCTATCACGAGAGACACCCGGCAGGAGCACTTCGTGCTTTGGCCCTATTACGAGTACCACTACGGACACGGGCGCCGGCAGGAGCCCCTCGATCTTCGGCTCTATTACGAGAGACACGGGCGCTGGCAGGAGCACCTCGTGCTTCGGCTCTATTACGAGTACCACTACGGACACGGGCGCCGGCAGGAGCCCCTCGATCTTCGGCTCTATTACGAGAACCACTACGGACACGGGCGCCGGCAGGAGCCCCTCGATCTTCGGCTCTATTACGAGAACCACTACGGACACGGGCGCCGGCAGGAGCACCTCGATCTTCGGCTCTATTACGAGAACCACTACGGACACGGGCGCCGGCAGGAGCCCCTCGATCTTCGGCTCTATTACGAGAATCACTACGGACACGGGCGCCGGCAGGAGCCCCTCGATCTTCGGCCCTATCACGAGAGACACGGGCGCCGGCAGGAGCACCTCGTGCTTCGGCTCTATTACGAGTACCACTACGGACACGGGCGCCGGCAGGAGCCCCTCGATCTTCGGCTCTATTACGAGAACCACTACGGACACGGGCGCCGGCAGGAGCACCTCGATCTTCGGCTCTATTACGAGTACCACTACGGACACGGGCGTATACGGGCGTAAAAAAATAAAAATAGTGCTGGCGTTGACGAACTTCCGCCATCATTAATAAGAAAATGTTCTAACGAACTTGCACAGCCATTCCTAGCACTTGTAAACCAATCCTTTTCAGAAGGCACTTTTCCTGATTTACTAAAATTATCAATTGTTAACCCAATTCATAAAAAAGGCGATAAGACGGATCGTAACAATTATCGTCCCATTGCGTTATTACCAACTGCCTCCAAGGTATTTGAAACCGCAATGTCAAGAAGATTATAGTCGTTTTGTGAAAAGTTCAATATTTTCGACGATAGCCAAAATGGCTTTAGGAAAAACAGGTCAACTATATTAGCGATTTACAAATTCATACAATCAAGTTTAAACATTATACATAAACACCAGCATGCGGTAGGAGTCCTACTAGACATGTCCAAAGCCTATGATAGAGTATCTTATGAAATACTTTTGGACAAGCTGTACGGGATAGGCGTAAGAGGAACAACACATAAATGGTTTAAGTCCTACCTAAAAAACCGTTATCAATATGTAGAAATTACGAATTATGATCGGAAGAACGGCATTATACAGAAAGCGAAATCAGAAAAGACACATGTTAGAAACTCTATACCACAAGGAAGCGTACTTGGATGTTTGATGTTCCTTATTTATATTAACGATCTTCCGAAAATAATTGATGCGGAATGCGTGATGTTCGCAGATGATTTATCAATTTTAGTACCTTGTAGTAGCAACAGTCAATTCAAAGAGAAGCTAGACACTGTAATGGCGGAAACTTGTAGTTGGTTAAAAGACCACAATCTAGAAATAAATAGTAATAAAACAAAAATAATTGAATTCAGGCCATATCAAAGAAACCCACTTCAAATTAATTACGATCTCAATAATACTAAACTAAACTGCGTAGATTGTGCAACACTACTAGGAATCGAAATAGACACTAATATCAATTGGAAAGTACATAATATAAAAAAAGTAGAAGCAAAGTTATCGAAATTTATATACGCACTATTTAAACTAAAAAAGACCACAGATTTCAAAACGTCACTTTCTGCTTATTACGCTTATGCACAAGCGTGGCTCAGCTATGGAGTGATCATGTGTGGAAATAGCACCGACGCGTCCAAACTGTTCATCTTACAAAAGAAGTGTATTCGGATTTTGGTTAACGTGGATCAAATGACTAGTTGCAGAGAATTTTTTATAAAACTTAAAATATTAACACTAACCTCTCTGTACATTTTGGAAATTGCAAAATTTGTAAGGAAAAATAAACATCTTTACAATACGATGAAAAGTACCGGCAGGAAGACTAAGTACACAAATAAATTGAAAGCCCCCTTCTCGAAACTACAAATGTTTAGATCAGGCCCCCACTCTATGTCAATTCAAATCTACAACGCAATCCCTGATAACATACAACAAGAAGACAACTTTAATATGTATATACCTAAACTCAAGGAGTATCTAGTCCAGAAATGCTTTTATAATTTAGATGAATTTTTAGACCCATCATCTGTGCCTAAATTTTAAAATTTGAATTTATTATATCTAGCTTTTAAGAATGTTTATGTAATTACTAATTAGTGCTACCAAATTGCAGTGCCCCACCGGGGTCCATATTGTGTTCTGAAATCTATTGTAACAACTTATGTACCATATGGAAGCAATAAACAATTTGTATTTGTATTTGTAATTTGTAAAAATAATCGGTATCTCGTAAAGTATAGAGGCACTATTTTTTTGACCTAGGTACTAATTAGGCACTATTTAGGTACTATTTATTGGCACTGATCCTAGCCGAATCCCTTTTATGTGTACGCTAGCTATACGGACACATAATATGACCTCTTAAGTAGATGCATGTAAGGGTGCGTTCGTCAGATGTGGACGCACCCTTATACAGACTTTTTTAAATATTTAGGCTTTCCTTTGAACACAGGTTGGTTTATAGAAACATTATGAAATATACTACATAGCAAATAAAACCTACATGTTTGAGATCATTTTTGTCATTAATATGTTTGTCTTTCAAATAACGAGAAGATAAAAACCAGCAAAATATGGCCCGGCCCTGCGTTTACATAGGTACGAGTAGTAGGAGCGTCTTACATGCTTTACACATGACTTACCTACTGAAGGGTTGGCCCGAGTTTACATTGCATAGGGGGGTGGATAGGAGAACGAGATGAAAGGATAGAGAAGAGATGGAAGGCTTTTGCCCAGCAGTGGAGCAGGCCTCAAGCCCAGCAGTCGAATAGAAAAAGAAAATTGAAATTGAAGTTTTCTCCAATAGTAAAAAAACTACTCACCCAAATCTATATTTTATAACTATTTATGTTCAGGAGTGCGATTTTTGAAAGTCATACCTACGTCGAACTCAGCAGTAAAAAATAACAAAATTACTATTGAGAAATGAATCTTTCTACTGGTGATTTGACTTTCGAAAATCATACTCCAGTGGTGCGATTTTTTAAGTCAAATCAGCAGCGAAACATGCATATTTCCATAGTAATTTAGACATACTACTGCAGATTTGAATTTGTGACTTTCAAAAATACCTCTTTAGATATTTTATTCCAGTATTTTAGAACTATTGGAGGGTGCGCCCTATTTTTGAATTAGAGCGCAGATATGTCGAGACTGAAGCATTATAACGATTTAGTTTTTATGGGAATTTTATTCAATTAGACACGACCTATCCAACGACATCTCTCTCGATTTATTAAAAAAAACTATTCCAACCCCTCTTTCGTTGTATGGGTTGTATGGGGGGTCTCTGTTTCTGCTTGCTTGTGTTTTTGGGTTACTGTTATTTATCTTCATGCCAAATTTCGATTCATTAGGTGCAAAAATGCCCTCTTTCCTGTAGGCTCCACTATCTCGATCCATCAGTGGATTGAATAGGACGCTGAAGTTCACTGTGATCCACCATTAGGCTCAGTGGATCCTATGATACTTGAATGTATTAATAGGCTCCACCAGTGGATCGAATTTAATTCTGGGAGTTTGAGAGAGTTATTCAGGCGAGGCATACAGACAGATAGAATTGACGAAAGTAAGTATATTATACGGACTACAGAACCCTAAAAAAGGTTTCGAATATTTTTTTAAAGGAGTTAACAAAAGCTCCCTAAAAAGCAGAAAAGCTGTCTTAACATTATGCTCAAATAGGACTTTACTCACAAAACAAATACAAAAATTTTAGGTTCAAGTATTCAAAATTCGACGACCAATTTTGATTATACTTGTGAATGGATCCATTCAAAGTTATGTTAAAATTGGTCGTCGAATTATGTTTTCCAGTTTCGATTGTTGGAAATATATTCGGCTACTCGTAATTACCTATATCCGATCAGTATAAACTATTACCTAAACAGGGTGTAAGGGACATCAGCCCTCCACAAACTAAAACGGTGAACTCAGACCGACCATCAAACTGAACAACTTTCACTATGGAGCCTATCTCGGGAAACGCGAAAAAAAGTCAGCTGTCCCATACATTTTATTCGGGTAGGTAAGGCAGTTTTGTATGAGACAGCTGATTTTTTTTCGCGTTACCTGAGGTAGTGAAATAGGCTTCATAGTGAAAGTTGTTCAGTTTGATGGTCTGAGCTCACCGTTTCAGTTTGCGGAGGGCTGTCCCTTACACCCTGTACGTACCTAAATCATCAAAAACATCAGATATTTTGATATTTCCTTTGCAGGGACCGATACGACAATCGTGATGATGGCCAACGCAGAGAACAACACCTGTCTACACTCGAGAGATTTGTTAAACCAAAAATAAACATACGCTGTGAGAACCAATTGAAATGTTTAATTTTAGTTTAAGGTGTATCCGTCGTGGACCACTCTCCTCTCACTCACTCTCCATACTAATCGATGAGAAAGAGCGCGTGGCTCCGGTCAGAATTTAGCTGTTTTCTTTGAAAAATTCGATGATTTTTTATTAATTTCGAAAAAGTAAAAAAACCACATCATTCTAAATTGTATTGTGAACAATACCTATAGTAAATTTTCATTTTGTTCCGATTTAATTAAAAATATAAGAGTAAAATGGTTACAACTGGAAAAAAAGGGGTGACTTTAGAGTCCCTTTTCTTCGGTTTTATTCATTGGTTTTATTCATTAAAATCGATTTCTAGAAAAACCACATCACTTCTCATATCCTGTAGATGGTTCAGTTTAAATTTCAGCTCAAAAAGTGCCATAGTTAATGAATAAAATGGTTACAAAATTACCCAAAACCGGTTAAGAATTAAGATGACTCGTATTCCCAACAACATTACAAAATCACTAAAATTATACGAGTACGTAATACAAACTGTTGATTTGCACCCTTTCAAACTCATTTGAACAGTTCGTACTGTGCTCAAAAGACTCTTATTTGCACATTTCGTACTCAGAAGAAGCTATTTCCAAGGTTGGTCCCGTAATCACGGAATACAATAAAGCCGTGATAAAAGTTGTTCAGTTTGATGGTCTGAAGCACCCCCTAAAGTATGTTATTTAATTAATTGAACACGCAGTATAGCTTATGTCAATAGATTGGGTCTTCTTAGGGTTGAGACACATCTACCGACGGCGACCGACACGGCAGGCCCATACATAATGACATTTTTGTATGGGCCGGCCGTCGGTCGCTGTCGGTGGACGTTCTCAACCCATATGAGGCGCTAGCATCATGGCTGATTGCTGGATTTAGGCTATTCGAGATTGGTTTTTGCACACAGCAATAGTTAAAATGGAAACCAGGAGAGAGCGAAGTAAGCTTGACATTTTTCAGCACAGTGCTGTGACCAAAACTGTCGAGTTACGGGGGTCGGGGTGCTCAGAGAGGCCCCAACACCCGTACACTCCAATCGAAGTTTAGAAGGAAAAGAAAAGAGAGCTGACGGGTGTGTAGAGTTCTTTCAACAAGACACTCACACGGTGAAGGTGATGACGGGTGATGAACATCAAATAAACATAAAAACACTTTTTCCAAACAAATTCAAAGTAGGTAGGTACCACGAACGAGGCAGGTAATAAAACAATCAACAAGACCAAGATGGTAAAGCACACGACCCCTTGACTCATCGTCCAACTAGACGAGGTGTTGGTTTGTGCCCGAGCTTAGTGACATGTAGCAGTCACACATTCTTGCACATAATATGTGCGGGAAGCAGGACACTTCCCACCAGTTGTATCCGAAACATCTTCGACTTGTGCACACGTGCATGAGATCCTAGGCCTTCCAGCAGATCGCAACGAAACCTTTCTTCACATGGCTTCTTCGGCTATCTCTTCATTGTATTTTTTTTATTATTCATTTATCGTAGTACTTGAATACAATTAAAGAAAAACTAATAGAAAAACGATATTTTTTCTACCATCCCTCAAGTGACAGTTTCGAATAAAATTTTAGTGACAGCAAAATTCCTAACAAACTTTTGAATTTGAAATTTAGAAAAGTAAAGATACGCGGCCAGGATTTCTAAGTGAGATAAATATACCATCTTTTCTCAGATTAGGGAAAAGGTAGATACCAAGCTCCTTGGCCGGGCAACTCTATGCCTCTCACCGAAAATTAAAAAGTTTACATTATGAGTAGAGATGTCAATGTCGAGTACTTAGAGATATCTATAGGTAACTAAAACTGGCCAAGACCGTGTCGGACTCGCCCATGAAATGGTTCCGTAGCAATTGTATAAGAAGAAATAGAAGAAAAGTCTTGATCTGTTTATCTCACCTAAAGCGCATTGCATACAGGAGTCGAGGCGGCATCGAGGCGCGCGCCTTTGCTACCTTGACAAACGGTCGGTTATTGTATATCAGACCAAACCGACCTATTTTTGTCTTTGAGCGCAAATATCTCGAGACAGAAGCATTATATCGATTTAGTTTCTATGGGAGTTTTGTTCCATAGGAAAAGATACCTATCCAACGACACATCATAGGATTTAAAAAAAATCCATCCCCTCTTTCGTTGTATGGGAGGGGGGTTCGAAGAAAATTATTTTCTTTATAACTATTACATTTCTGTTTTTGTGTAACTGATGTCTGTCTTCATGCCAAACGATTCAATAGGTGCAAAAATGAGCGAGTTATTGAGGCGGGGCATACAGACAGACAGATGGAATGGACGAAAATATAAGGATTCCTTGTTTGACTACGGAACCCTAAAAATTAACCCCTATTTCTTCCTGGTCACGCTATAACTTGAGAACGGTTGGACCAATTGCGATGAAACCTTGGTGGGTTGGGCACATGCCAGGGAAGGTTTATAAACTGTAATGCCGACAAGACTCAAATGTATGCAGCAGCAGATTTTTTATTGCTGTGATCAGTTGGCTCCCATACCTAGTAAAAGTTGTTCAGTTTGATGGGTAGACTCTTAGTTTAAAAGGATGGTAGTGATATCAATTTCAACCTGTATAAGTCCCTCTCCTACAGGAAGGAGAGGGACGGAAGCTTCAGACATAATACTATTGTCTGATGCTTCCATCCCTCTCCTTCGTGATGGGAGGGAGAGGGACTTATACAACGTGTTAATGAATTAACGCAGTGACGCAAAACTAGAAACTTCACATGATTGTTGTATGTAGATCGCCGCAGGGACGTGCGTCGTGCCTCGTGCGACTGCGTCGACGCACCGCAGGATTGAGCTTATTGCAACTAACAACATTAAAACATTCGAGCAATAACTTTTCCTATCGCATGCTTACTTCTCGAATTCTACTTACAAATGAAGAAAACAAAACGACACTGCTTTCAGTTTGCGAAAGCTAAACTAAATGATATTTTATCTTTAGTTAGGTATACATACGCTGGATGCACTCACAACTCACAAACTATGAAAACAAAACATTTTGTCAAGATTGACAAGCCACATGATGCGTTGCGGCGACACAACGACGTCCCAGAGCGAAGGATTTCTTTATATGTACCTACTTAGAACGCTGCAGGGACGTGCGTCGTGCGACAACGCAGCGCACCGTGTAGATTGTGCCTATGCAACGAAACAGAACGAAACTAGCTTTCACGAAATAGCAATTCGAACACCACTCTAATTTATTTTACGAACGAACGAAACTATGAACGATTTAAACGAACAAGTAAAAGGGAACCAAACGAACGACACGACATTACACGGTCTGTCTGAGGACCGAGCTGTTGGGAGTAGGAAGGGCTGTCTGATTAGTGATAACAGATGCACAGTCTTATGCAATATACTTAACAATTGCTATTAACTATTGCGCATCAACATGTGCGTGTGGCCCAGGCATTAGAATGGTTGCGTGCGAACAATGAAAATACAAAATGGGAACGACAAAGAAATACCTAAACCGGACAAGGATTCAAATTAACCAAGCTACGCGATGCGTTACGGCGACACAACGACATTCCAGCGGCAATTTTTGTATGTAGAACGCCGCAGCAACGTGCGTCGTGCGAAAACGCACCGCACCGTGTAGATTGTGCCTATTACGAAACAACACACCTATTTGTATCATTCTCGTTTAACATGCTATCGAACTGAGGACCATAAGCAGTTCTTTTGTATGTATCGATGGTTGCTGACATGCCATCCCATTGTCAGGCTGCCTTCATTTGGTAACTATAGGTCATAAGTGATCCCAATTGTGTTGTCGTTTTAGACGTCTTGTGCTGAGAGGTTCACCTAGAGTCAAAGCCAGCTTATTTATATGGTGAGAGATCCTATCTCTGCAGGCCTTGGTAGAGCAGTTCACTTCGTCTTTGACGGTGGGGATACTTAGATACTCATGGATTTCTTTTATTTTCGTGAACCACGGAGCGCTTGCTATTGACTTCAAGACACTGTTTTGATAACGCTGCAGAATTTCTATGCTTGAGTTCTTGGCGGAACCCCAAAGTTGTATAGGTACCGTACGTCCATACTGCTTTAGCACTGTCTTCTAGACCAAAACCTTGTTGTTAACGAATAGCTTTGACTGTCTTCCTAGTAGCCAATGATCTTGTTCTGTAGTTCAACTCATCACGTTTCTTTTAAATATGTGTCCTCCATGTTTGCTTGCGATCAAGATGGAACCAAGTTATTTGACATCAGTATTATGTGGCGGTACGTCATCTCCACGTCTCATCGGAGCGGAGGGAGTCTCCTTGTCGCGGTGTGAATGACTGAATCCGCCAGCTTCTTGAGTCCAGCGATATTCCGTGGTCCAGCTATGTATTACATCAAGATGATTTTGAAGTTGAAGAATGACGCCACGCTATCATGGAAAACGATTATCGGATATCACTTTCATCATTTAGATTTAGGTACTGATGATTTATTGATGATTTGTAGAAAAATATATATTTTAACATAAATCGATTCAAAGAGAAAGTCACAAAAATAAGAGAACTACCGTTCAGACCGCCATGTCAAGTACATTGTTTTTGGACTAGGGATGGGCGATATATATCGTATATAGTTATTGAAACGTATATCACATGAATATCTTAAAATCAGATATTGATGCGTACAGAAACTATATATTTGGTGAAACACTATATTGCCGCACAAACTCGATTCGCCTCGATTTCAAGATATCTGAGATTCATAGATATAGGATATCAAACCGTATCGCATCGCTATACGGGCTAGCGGCTACCAGTTAGGGTGTCGCAACGAGGGTTCCGGTGGACTTAGAAAAATTTTTAACGTTTTCGTATGAGCCATCGACTTAGACGATTTTTCGGGTGAAATTTGTATGGGAAAATTTTCAAAAATAATTTTTTTTTTTATTTTTGCATGCGGAAGGGTGGGTTTCTGGGTACCCCAGGGGTTCGAAAAATTAGCTATTTTTTCGCTAGGATTCACCGTTATCGAGATATTTTATAAATTATGTTTTTAGAAACCTGTTATCTTTATCCAATACCTACCTAACACATAAAAAATATCGATCTGAACCGAGGAAAGCCGAGTGAAAAAAGTATACCAACACCCTGCTAGAGAGTGAAATAGCAATAATTATGCATTCGTACAATATCAAACCTTAAGTTTATACTGACTGATATAGCGTTACTGGATATCGACCGATATCCAATATATAGTTTCAGAATCAGATATTCAATATCAATATATGGTTTCGATTTGATATTACGAAAATTCGATATTACCCATCCCTATTTTGGACCGTATAGGACCGTGTTCGAAATTTGAGAAATTGAAATAGACGTAGCATTTTTGCTGTTGTTGTTCGATTTTTTCATTTTTACAGCGTGTAGGGTAGGCAATGGAACGAAAGCCATAAAGCCAAATTTTTTTTTTTTGTTTGGGTTAATTGGTCCTTTTACTATGGACCGATTTTTCCAATCGCCAGATAAATTTACTCATAGGAATAAACTATTCAAATTACAAGTGAAATAAATAATTAGTAACATTTTTATTTTTAAAATACCTTGTATTAGTTTACCCATAGAAATAAAATTTATCTGGCGATTGAAAAATTGACCCTTACTCTTCGATCAACAATATACAACTAGATAACGGGTCGCATACAAAATCAAAGAGAAATTCTGTCCTCGTGAATATACAACATTTTTTGTTAACGAACCGAGAAAACAGTCCGAATACATTATAATTTCGACCTCAAAGCAACCATAATTCCAAGTAATTTAAAAAAGGAACACTGCGGCATTGCGAGACGTGCTTACGTTGGCTTTGTTCGAACCAGCAGTGCTAGCATGATACCCCGCGACTTCGAGTCTCTCTATACCTTATCTCTATTTCAGCGCGTCTTCGCCTCTGTCTCTACAGTAGCTAACATGATGCCCGCGACTTACGATGACGCGAGCTCTCAACTGTCATTCGTAGACTCTAGTCTACAAATGCGAGCATGATCACCGTTCGGTAGAGTTTGTGGCTCTACGTTTACGCAACGAAATAAGTAAAAGAACGAATGATTTTGGGGCAGCTCTAATCACCGATTCGGTGATACCCTATTCAAATTGATCGATTTAACCGTATGATAACCCAGCGAACCCGGGCCGCGACTTTGCTTTCTCTTGGTAGAGTGGTTGACGAGCTGTCAAATCATGCTCACCATCGCGGGATAAATGACAGGCGCGGGTATGGATTTCAAACCCGCAGGCGCGCGTCATGCGACTAATCATGCTAGCACTGCAGCAGTGCTAGCATGATACCCCGCGACTTCGAGTCTCTCTATACCATATCTCTATTTCAGCGCGTCTTCGCCTCTGTCTCTACAGTAGCTAACATGATGCCCGCGACTTACGATGAC
Source organism: Agonopterix heracliana (assembly GCA_963693445.1). Classification (NCBI taxonomy): domain Eukaryota; kingdom Metazoa; phylum Arthropoda; class Insecta; order Lepidoptera; family Depressariidae; genus Agonopterix; species Agonopterix heracliana. Next base: position 13,550 of record OY856333.1, on the reverse strand, counting down.
GCGAGCTCTCAACTGTCATTCGTAGACTCTAGTCTACAAATGCGAGCATGATCACCGTTCGGTAGAGTTTGTGGCTCTACGTTTACGCAACGAAATAAGTAAAAGAACGAATGATTTTGGGGCAGCTCTAATCACCGATTTGGTGATACCCTATTCAAATTGATCGATTTAACCGTATGGTAACCCAGCGAACCCGGGCCGCGACTTTGCTTTCTCTTGGTAGAGTGGCTGACGAGCTGTCAAATCATGCTCACCATCGCGGGATAAATGACAGGCGCGGGTATGGATTTCAAACCCGCAGGCGCGCGTCATGCGACTAATCATGCTAGCACTGCAGTGCTAGGACATTATCAGTTTATAAGTCAGTCGCAAAATGTATGAAACTGCGTCAGCAGTCCTACATGTCTGCAGTGAATGGGCCCCTTAATTTTGATATTTTCTATTGCTGACTTGAACGTGTGACTTTCAAATTTCAAAATAATGTTTGAATGACGCATAATCTCCATAGTAATTTTGGCATTTTCTACTGGTGATTTGACCGTGTGACTTGCAAAAATCGCACTGCAGGACGTAAATGCAGGACGTAAATGGCGCCCTGCAGGAAGTAAATGGCGCCACCAGCGCACTTGTGGGTAGCCAAAATGTATCTACCAAAGCTCGTTTGGCTGTCCACAATAGCGTGTTGGTTCCAACTTTGATGTATGGGAGTGAAAGTTGGGTGTGGCATCAGAAGAATGAAAGCAGAATAAATGCAGTGGAAATGAGGGCTTTACGCAAGATGTGTGGTGTGACTATAAGGGATAAAATGAGAAATACTGTGATTAGGAAACGTTGTGGTTTGAATGAAGATGTAGTGGTTAAAGTAGAGAAGGGAATGCTTCGATGGTTTGGACATATTGAAAGGATGGATGAAAGTAGACTTACAAAACAGATATATAAAGCGTGTTTGAAGGGAAATATTGGTATAGGCAGACCTAGGAGGACGTACCTAGATCAGATCAAGGACGTCATTAAAAAATGCCAGGTTAAAAGCAGCCGATATCGACGGGAATGTATGAAAAGATGTATGGACTTAGAGGAAGCAAGAGAGGTGTGTCAGAACCGCCCAAAATGGAGATCCATAATCTCTGCCTACCCCTCTGGGAAAAAGGCGTGAGTTTATGTATGTATGTATGTATGCCCTGCAGGACTTGCATTTTTTTAAATTTTTTAAAATCTGCTTTCCCATAAATTTGAGCGAATAAATTTAATTTAAAAATTTATAAATAATTTATAATAAGGGGGATAAATCCATATCCAACCACCCACCTAGATACGTGCCTGCTCTCACTCTCAGGTCCTTCTGTTAGCTTCATGATCATTAGTGAAGTTAAAGCCTCCGCACACTGCAGCGATTTTATCGAGCGATATTATCGACAGCGATATCGCGACACCTTACACACTGAAGCGATTCCGCGATTCGCGTCACGCATGCACCCCACCACTGAATGTAGTCGAAAGAGATTGCGTTAGGTTGCGATAATATCGCGGCAGTGTGTGGGATCGAGCGCGTCCCCATACAAAATGTACTGAGAACCAATATCGCCAAATCGCAGCGATAATATCGCGGCAATGTGTAGGATCGCGCGCGTCCCCATACAAAATGTACTGGAAATAAATATCGCAAAATCGCAGCGATAATATCGCTGCAATGTGCGGAGGCCTTAAATATTTTTTTAGGGCATTTTCAGAAGTGTTTTTAGCCATTTCAAGATTTATTTGCTGGCAACATTATTGTACCAGACATTTGGCGGGCTTTGGTAGCTGACGTTTGGAGTCCTCATATTTCATCGAATTTTTATTGTTTATAGTGAGTTTTGGTTCGTAAAATTGGTGTTGTTTTGCGTAACAAAGTGTCGTGCAAGTGAAAAATATATAGTTCAGTGAAATATGATGGTGCATGGGTCGTAAACAGGAAAAGTGTTCCGTGATTTTAGCGCGGCAAAGCGGTCGGTTCACCGCTTTCCTGTGGACTTCTCTGCTTTTCCTGCGTCTTTCGATTGCCTCCAAAAACTCAAAAGAACCATCAAAACGTCGAATACCAACGTTTTAATGTGAAAACGTAAAGAACATTAAAAATAAATTAAGATTTAGCCAAAAGGTCTAGTAACCAGGCTAGTAAATATATTTAATAAAAAAAAAAAATATATACAAAAAATTTAAAATGACGGTCGTTTTCATTTGTAAACGTTTATTTTGGTTTTTTGTTGATGTTTTAAGCTTATAATAAGTTATTTCGGTCGCAAATTATTACTTGGAGATGATCATTAGATTCTCATTGCGATACCTATTTGTGCTGCAATATGTATTGGATGCTTTTCATCGCTGTTTAAGTTTTACAAGATGTCCAACTGTAACGTTGTGATTGCGGATTTTACATGAAAGGTTAGTAAATATAGTTTCAAATACGTATCTCTACCTTGTAACTAGGTACTTATAATAAAAATGTTCACTGGGAAATCGATGACACGGTTGGTGTACCTACCTAATGCGGGCACTACATTCTCGCCGAGCACGAGAACAGCCGAGAACGAGAGTGTTTATTTCCCTTCATAGTTCTCGTGGCGTTTTAAGCCATAGTAATTTTCCTTGAAAGTTCTCGCCGAGAATTCTTGCCGGGAAGTTCTCGCGAGAGTGCCCGCTTAATGGTTACCACAACAAACCAGCACTCGTAGTATGCTACACGTGATACGGCTGTATCACGTCTTTTATCTCGTTCGTTCGCACGCAAATACAAAGAGAGCTAAGGGGTGATAGTGCTGTATCACTGCGGCATGCTAGCTATGCAGAAGTTCTGAGTTCGTGTCCCAGTTTGGTTAGTTAGATGTTAGATGAATCAACTAATTTATTGGAATTTATACGAACCGAAGACTAAAAAAATATTGCTTGTTCGGATTCTAAAAGACATGTCCGTATTATTTTTTGTGTAAAATAAAAGTGAAGTGTAGGTATCAGTGGACGATCACCCGATCACTAGTTATAATGTTAGTGTTGTTGTAGTACGGTTTTGACATTATTAATTTTTGTTTTTCTATATTTATTTACAGAGTCAAGGAGAACACCCACATCCCAGCTTAAGTGCCTATTATAAAATATAAAATAAATACTCGAAAAAAGGATTAAGAATGGTTACATAGCTTAAAAAGAAGACCAAATTATTTAAATACGGTTTGAAAAACCTGTAAATCTTTGTGATGATGTCCTGATGGCTTATCCAAAAATTTACATGTGGTATGACATAAGCAGCACAATTTTATTTACTGAAATGCAATTTCGACAAACGAAAAATACCAAATGGGTGATGTGATGATTCAATTTAGATAAAAAAAATTATCTCTAAGCCTTTACAAATGAAGCCCAAAAGGATATGGTTTAACATGAGGCATTAGGTACCATCCCCGAAATATTAAACTATCTTCCCAGTAAAATTAGAGCCAGGCATAAAGAAATTAATTTAGAAACAAATTAAGAAAAACCGTCTCCAAAGAATGCAGAAGATTATGCTGTGCACATCAATTTTAGATGAAATGTTTTAAAATATGACATGGTCAAAGATGAATTAAAGGGATTTGCCACAAATGGAACTGAAACAGTCTGGTTGAAGATACAGAACGAGAATACCTCATAAAAGGAAAAGAATAGAGAATTGATTTGGTGAAAATTTGAAAAAAGTTATCATAATAACCACTTATTTCATCATACTTTCACTATATGTGTTGATTTTGATGATGAAAACACGGGAAACATATAGAAATGTTATTTACGAGGGCTCTATGAAGCTGATAAATCTATATAGAATCTATAAAGATAAAGGGTACTTAAATGCCGCTAGAAGCTTACCGAAGAGCATGTTGAAACCTGCGGGTAATTAAGAAATGCATAAAGGTATAATGACATCCTGCCAAACTTGCAGTGACAAAACGACGACATCCAGGGATAACTACATGAATTCCAATTCTTTCAATCAGGATACTAAAGGATATAATCTTACTATGGAGCTAAGCTATCTAGCTAATAGGCCCATCATATCGAACATTAAAATCGCAAACTAACGTCTAGTTCTGATTTTTTAATATGCTGTTAGGACCACTACCAGTAGCGTATATCCAAGTTTGCAGCTTCGTAAGACCTGTGCTAACTTTGCAGCACTCGAAAAACCATCCCGTTTTTTGGTTTTTTGCTTACATCTCGAAGACTATAAGTCGTATAGAAAAGATTTCTTGGTACAAATTAAACCTGATAAAATTTCCTACAAAACCAGTAGTATGTACTTGTCTCATAGAACTTATCCTTGGGCCAAGAAAGCAATAGCATTTTAAAAATTATGAAATTAGTATGGCAACCCTCATGAAAGTTGAAGATAAAAAGAAAATGATTTCATATTCTTAATCAGCGACCCCGAAAATCCCCGGATACAAATTTGCAGCTGATTCGGTGAACCTTTAAAAGCTGCTGTGGCGTTTGAAATTTCCATGACAGCCATCTTGGATTTTGCAATTTTGGATTTTTTTTTACCTCCAACCAAATCTGACCAAGGTCCTCTATACATTTGTTCAAGGTCCACAACCCTATCTGTCGTAGTTTCCACGGGCCGTTGACATCATCCGTCAGGAGTCGATCTTCCGAAGAAGTCAAAGTTTTCCCTATATCACCAGAGCATCTTTATGATGATCCCTAAATGTCATTCTTGTACCGTAGGGGGAACCCGTAGATCAATAGGAGTTATCTGGTCGATCCCCACTTTGCATAGATAAGTAGATAGATACCCGGATAATTTTATTGTTCGCCGAGTTCCCCCCAACCAACGCATAGTAAAATAATTTCAGAGATCATAATTAGGATGCCCTGGTGATAAAAGGAATTTTTCGACTTCCTCAGTAGGTTGACTCCTGATGGATGAGGTCAACAGCCCGCGGAAACTATGAAAGGCTATGGACCTTGAAGAAATATATAGGGGATTTTCGGGGTCGCTGATTAAGAATATGAAATCATTTTCTTTTTATCTTCAACTTTCATGAGGGTTGCCATACTAATTTCATAACTTTTAAAATGCTATTTCTTTCTTGGCCCTGTAGCTATCAAAGGATAAGTCCTATGAGACAAGTACGTACTACTTGTTTTGTAGGAAATTTTATCAGGTTTAATTTGTACCTAAAAAACTTTTCTATACGACTTATAGACTGAGAGATGTAAGCAAAAAACCAAAAAACGAGATGGTTTTTCGAGTGCTGCAAAGTTAGCACAGGTCTTTCGAAGCTGCAAACTTGGATATACACTACTGGTAGTGGTCCTAACAACATATTAAAAACTCAGAACTAGACGTTAGTTTGTTATTTTAGCGATTTTTTGTGTAAGATATGACCGGCCTACTAAGTAATATTGGGTACGTGATGTACCAGAATAATATATATTTTTTGACAGGGTAGGTAGGCACCTTAACCATTGTAGCTACAGGAAAACTTTCTTAGAAAACAATTCTTAACTTATTGAACCATTTAGACCTGCACAATTTGTAAAAAGTAACTGTTCGCAAAAAAGTTTACAATTTAAACGATAAAAAATGTTTCGGTTAGGGTGTCGCAAAGAGAAAATTTTACGCTAATTTTATATGGGACTCGCCGCATTATGACCTAAGTTGACAGCGCGAAATGACTTACACTATGTATAATGTCCTTAACGCAAAATGTCCTAAAAGCGGAATGTCCTAAACGCAAAATGTCTTAAAGGAGCTGGGACTTAAACAATAAAATTTTGAGCGAAATTGTATGACTTAGTCGAATTTCCGGGTGAAATTAGTATGGGGGCTGGACTTGTAAAATTAAAAAAAAAAAAAAAAATTTGCATGAGGAAGGGTGGGTTTCTGGGTACCCCAGGGGTTCGAGAAATTTGCTAATTTTTCGGTTAGCCAGAAATATCTATATATTTCATAAATTATGTTTTTATAAAGGGAAGGGGGCGCGATCTAACTCAGTCGGTTAGGTTAGCGAGGAGCGAAGCGACGAGCATGTTAGGTTTCTTGGTGGTTTCTTGCGATTGTTTTTTGTTCAAAATTTTCTAAGTCCTAATTTTGTATGGGACCCTCATTGCGACAATACCCCAAGTTTCATTTAATCGATCCCGTTTCTAAAGAGGATTAAAAAAAAGAAATAGGATCGTAACAAAGTTATTGAAGAAATTGCCAAATTTTCTTGCTGACAGTACATTTTTCAAAATTTGCAAATGTAGGTATATTAATAATATTAATGTCGCAAAAAGTTAAGGACAGTCTTTAAGTATATTTTCCTGTTTAGCCCAGTTATTTTAAGGTTTAACCCGGAACTACCTATAAAACCTACCTCCTACCTACCTAATTGAGAATTGTTTAGGGTGTCTTATAATAAGCATAGCCATCTAAGTGTTTACTGTTTATTTTTTACATAATTATGTTGATTTCCCTGATGTTATAAAGCACAGTTTCAATAGTTGTGAATGTCACGTGTGTGTGGGGTGTGTTTGTTTAACATTGAATGTAATATTAATCGGTCAGGCACTGGTGGAAGGTATGTCCTGCGATAACAATTATTGTTTATGTATTGTGTTGTGTCTTTTATACAGGTGTAAGGAAAAGTATAATTAACTTTAAAACTACATACCTACCTACTCTACCCATCAAACTGAACAACTTTACTATGAGAGCAAACCGATAAGAACAAAAAAAGTATCAGCTCAGAGCATACTAATCTGCAATACTCGACTCAAATGTATGGGACAGCTGTTTTTTTTTCGTACTGACAGATTCCTCTCCCATACTAAAAGTGGTTCAGTTTGATGGGTAGAGTATGTGGTTTAAAGGTTAATGATACTTTTCCTTAAACACTTTATAAGGGCTTAGACGGATTAATATGTATTACTTTGGAAACTGATAAACTGGCTCGATTTCTTTTTAGTAGTACGCCGGTATGATATAGCAGTACGCCAGCGTGATACAGCGCTGTCACGCTTTCGTTCTCTTTCTATTTGCGTGTAAACGAACTAGATACAAGGCGTAATACTAGCCCAGCTGATGTATGAATGAAATGAAATGAATGCCCTAAGCGCAGTCGGTATTAAAAAGGACTAGTTGTAGATTATTCCTAGATCAGTTAATCCATAAAAATGTTTACTAATGTATTTCTCTAATAAGTGAATATGATTGTATTCTTTTTCTTTTAGAAAGAAATTTCTATACTTAACCGTAGCTAGTAGCTACCTACATAATGATTTCAAATATATGATTAAAAATGAGATTCACATTCTTACATTTTATTTTAGATTTAAAGATATTGTTTCTGATTTGTTACTCGTCAGCTTCAAAATTGCTGCTGGTAGCCTATACATGCGCGTATCTTTGTAATGTAACTGCTAATAAAAATTATACCTTGTTAATAAAAGTATTCTTCACTAAATAAAGAATGTTTGCGGCTGCCTGTTCAATTTAAACTTGAAACAGACGAGTTTAATGTTTCGTTAGTGGTGTGATTACAGGTTCATACTTCATATGGTGACGGTTTTTTAAGAAGGTGATCAGACCATCAAATTGAAAATCTTTTTCTACGGGACTAATATCGAAATCAGCAAACAAAATCAGCTGTTCCATACAAAATCTGATTTTTTTCGCTATACCGTTGTTAGTCCTATAGAAAAAGATTTTTCAGTTTGATGGTCTGATCATCTCCTTAAAAAATGTCACCTTATTATTATGTATGTGTGAATACTGGTACTTGTATGTGTGTGTGTAGTCCTAAAGTTGTAGCACACTGCAAATAGATGGCGCAACAGTACCCAGGGTGACACTAATGACTCGCAAGAGGGCGCTCTATCCCCCCCAGTTTACAGTACTCTATGGTTCGAACGCAACTAATTCAAAATAAGACCTCAAACCAATAGTGAGGCGTTATTTGCCGGGACATGTTTTGAGCGCTGACGCGTTATCTATTTGGATATTGTTGATCGAAGCCCTTACTAGTTTTAATAGGTAGGTAGGTTAGATACGTATTTAAACAACTTTTTTATTATTTTTTCACGTTTTTATTTTTTAGTTTTTTCTTATATTTAAGAAGAGCTGTTTTTTGCATTGGTTGCAGGATACATTTCTCGGCCCTCATGATGTCAGTCCCCTTTAGTATTTTGTTGATAACATTGCACCAGTTAAAAATACATAATTTAATTGAGATTTTCAAAAATAATTCTAAAACGATTTCTTTGTGTAATTGGCAATTAAGAAATACAAATGAATATTTGGAACCTATTTGTTGTTTTATTGTTTCACTAATATTGGTTGTGTGTCCTTGTTGGTCCAAATATTCATTTGTAGTTTTTATTACATTTCCGAAACTTGTAACTACATTTTCAGACGGATATGATAATTTTCTTAGAACTTTTGTTTTATATTCTTTTTGTTTGATAAAATCATGTGTGGAACTATCATCAGACAGCAAATTTTTTTTGCACTCGGTACAATTTTTTATTTTTGTTAAAATTTTCCGGGTTACCCATCCAGCGGTATAAGCTCTAGAGTGTACATTCAATCTTTCTCGTCTTGCTTGTTGTTGAATGTTTTCCACGTCTAACTCAACATTTTTACAAACCGGTGGTGGAGTTGTTCCTAAGGTATCAGTGGAATTCGGTATAGGTGAAGTTTCAAAAAGGGATTGTAAATTTAATATGCCTTGGCTGCCATCTTCCTCACAATTGTAACTCTCGGAGTGAAAATTTATGAATCTTGTCAGTATAAGGGATTTGAAAGTATTTATGAATGAATACGCAGTAGGGTTATTGTTACGGTAGCTATATGCCCGTACTTGGCCAAAAAAGTTTTCGATGATATCAGAGTTAAAATATCTTGGCCGCATAATGATAATATTTTGAAGGGTCAGTAACACCCATACCCTTTTAAAACTTTTTAGAGTGACGATCCAATTTTTAAGGGAAGGTACAATTTTTAGTTTCCCGTCCTTGGCAATAAATTTGGTACGTTCCAATGTGTTGATCGCCTTATTCCAAAACTCGTGATGTGCAGATTTGGATGTAACTGCCTTGCGCAAACTTTTCCCTTTTGAGTTTTTAACGTTTGTGTTGGCTCCATTAACACTATCGAACAAGTCGTCAAAAAACGATACTGCTTCCGAGGTGTTCTTTAAAGTTGCACTCACAGGTTTACCATCAGGATAAAGAGCTAAAAATAAAAAATAAAATTAAGTACAGTTAACGAAGTGCCTTTGTGGTGGTGGCCAGAGGACTTCGATGATATGAAAGATCCTTTTTAAGAAGGGCTGAACTACCTAGCTATTAATTTGGTACATTATATTTATCTCGCTACAATAACGGGAACCCGTATCCGGGAGTATAATGCTTATTATTTTGAGTTACAAGCCAAACAATTTTTCTGATTGAGTTTTCATCACTAACACTCGGTTGAAGAAACGCTCATTAAAGTTAATCCTCCATTAAATCTCTTGCTTTCACTTTTTGTCTTGTTGACCGAGTAAAAGCTAGCAAGAGATTTAGAGGATTAAATTCGATTCTAAACAAAATGTTTTCTAGTTTTGCGTTAATTAATTAACACCTTGTTTATATAAATCGTAAAATAGGTACAACATGTTTTTAATTAGCTAGCTTAGGTAAATAGGTACTCACGAAAAGATGACGTATATGATAATGCTGCTGACACGGACTTGCTGAATACCCGCACACAATTCTTTACTTTCATTTTTTTTATTTTTTCTGGAATAACATGTTGATCCGTCAATTTGTGTAATATTCTCGATTCACCGTGTTTGCAGTCTGCATTATAAACGTCTACAATATCGTTCCATGTCACTCTTTTCCCCAAAAACATCATGTCCTTTGTCAACAAATTGTTTCGAATCCCTTTTAGCAAATGAGGTGGATCGAAAAATACACTTAAACAATTTCCATTTAAATGAATAGTGTCATCTGAAAAACAAAAATTAAACATAACTATAATAGGTACTTAAGAATAAAATATTCCATAAACTTAAAAACATAGCAACTTTATTATAATAGACTAAGAGCGGGCCGTTGGCAACCCTACCTCATCGAGTAACAAGATGCGACCTATAAGTACCTCCCTTTTTAAATTTAAACTCACCAACTCTCTCTCCAGCACGTATTTGGTCTCTTTTGGTATCATCTAACAAGCTGTTTATCGCAGATTGAAAACTTGATCCTTGGTCGGAAACAAGGGCAATTGGGGTAAGCCCTGTATCTGTCACTGCAGCTACAATATCTTTTATTATTCCTTTTAATTGAAGGCTGGAAGTAGCACCTTCACAAAAGAAAAAGGCGACTGGTTGCTGCCATTTAAATACTGCACCCCGAAGCATAAACACGAGAGCATGATCGGCGAACTGGTTGATTTTACCATTTAAATCAACAAAGCCTACAATGTTATCTCTGTTGGCTGCATAAGTTAATGCAGTTTCAATTGCCATCTCATCATATATGATTGTACACATTTTTTTTCTGTCATCCCACTTTGTGACCTGAAACATTAAGAATGCAATAAAAATTTTCTCATAAGTCATTTACCCTGTTTAGCCCAGTTAATTTACGAGGTGCTGGGAGGATGTTTCTGAGCATAAGGTGCCTTAAATAAAACAATAACAAGTTCAAACATTCCTCTACCTGTTGTTTTATGTGTTCAAAAATTTGTGTATTGATCCCAGCATCGATATTTAACTGGCTTATTATTTTCTTTAGAGTAGACTTTGAAGGCAAAATAAATATTTTCTGTAGAAACTTGTATGATTTGAGGCCTTGTTTATATATGGAAAGGGCTATGAGCTTTTCCTCTGTTGTAAATCTGCGGGCCTTCTTTTTTTTTGTGCAGAGTCTGACTTGCATCCACAAAACTCTTTTAGTTAAAGGATTCATCTTTTTTGTTAGCTCTTCTAAAGATTTTTCTTTGCTGAAGGCTAAAGCATTTTTGGCTCTATGTTTATAATTATTTTGGCGTCTTGCCTTTTTATATTCTTTATAAAAGAGTTGGCATTTTGGAGTTAATGATTTTACACTTCTCAATAATCTCCTTTTACGAGTAACCAACTTTCTTGGCGTTTTGATATCTAAACCTGAAAAGGCATACAGATAACAGTATTAACAAAACATCTAAACTGAAATCAAAACAATGTCAAGCTAGTAATAAAATATTACCTCGTCTATCTTGGGTTGCAGTGCTGGAAGATACAACAAAAAGTCCAGCCACCTCCTGCTCCATTGAAGTTAGGGTACTAGTGCCTGAAAAAGACAATCAAATAACTCTTAAGGTGGTTGCAGAGTTGTCAATTTCATACAAAACTGTGTCGTAGAACACTCGTAGACGGTATTAATAAAAGTAATGTTTTAAATATGGATAAATTGCTTAGAAAATCTAGATTGCGCTTATCAAATAATATTTACAATTTATAATATAATGACGAAGCAAGCTTTAAAATTATTCATACAAAATTTCAAAGACTTATATCTTCGTAATTATATTATAAATTGTAAGTAATCCTTTAAAAATAATATGAAAAAGACTGTGGCTATTTCCGTACGTTTTGCTTTTTTTGTTTATATTCGTCAAATTTGTTTACTGGATGTCTGAAAACGGGCGCGGGTCATTGGGCGGGGGATGGGTCATTTTCGAAGGTCCCTAGTTCTTACAGTAATTAATTAATGCAAAACATAGGGACATGGCAGAGGTGCCATAGATTGTATGGTAAAAAATATTTGCTTTAGTGTTATTATCCAGGGAGAAAACAGGGGAATACGTTTGTATGGGGAAACTGTACTCGTCTATCCTCTTAAGGATAAAAGCATTCTGGTTTAAGAAAAAAAATTGTGGCCAGACTTTGGTTGTTACATTTTTTTTCACTACTTACTTACCTTGTCTATCTGGGATTGCAGTGCTGGAAGATGCAACAGGAACTACCTTCTGCTCGGTTGAGGTAAAGGTAACTGAAAATATATTAAATATCTCTAACAGTTCAAAAGTTACAGCCCTAAATAGGTGGGACAGAAGGATTCTTTTTTAGAGATAATAGTCTAAGCTCCCGATGCATATATCTTACCTCATTAGGAGGAAGATGTATAATCACACCCTGTGTACGCGTTTATAGCTGACAATGCTCTGCATACTTTAGTTCCTAGCTTGTGAGCTATCTCCGAACAGCTGTCAGCTGATTGGAGCCCCCGAGGCGAGAAAAAATTATTTTCGGGTGGACTAGTTAAACAATAGTATTAGTATATTTTCATATTAACCATTTTAATTGTTATATGAATTAGCGTTATGTCAGGTCTGTTATGGATTTTCAAAATATGATTATTAAAGTTATTGAACTTAAGGGACACCCAAGAAATATGCATCGGGAGCTTAGTCTAATAGGGTGCATACATACGGTACATACCATTAACTTCGAAGTGTGGCACTTTATTAGGTGAACATTCGTATGGTTTTGCATAGGAATGTTCAATTTTGCGCTTCTTAGCATATGAATGTTCACAGCTTATTGTCTTCTTAGAATCTAAAAATAAAAATAGAAAAAATATTGCATAGTGATAAAGAATGTCAAAAAATATGATCATTTCGGTGTATAATCCTTCGGTATAGCCATATAGACCGGTGGCCGACGACAGTCAACCCTACCTTAAAAGATTAATGAGCAAACTCATTAATCTAATTATGCACCTAAAGTAGACTAAAAATATCTCATGTCGGTTTGACTGTCGACGGCCAGCGCGGCCAGGGGTGCGTTCAGAACCTACGCCCAGAGTGCACTCCGAGTGCAACTTTTCGCCCTAACGCCGTTCCGAGGCTCGGTGAAAAGCGTTCTACCCATAAGAGCGAGCGAGAAGAACAACCACACCCAAAGGTTCTGAACGCAGCCCAGCGGTCTAAAAACTAAGAGTGGTAGGTAAAGCTCAGCGGTCGCGACAGGTCAATCAGGCGCGGTGTTCGGAAGCCGGGAGGAGCGCGTCTTGCATGGGCATCATGCAGCGTGATATAGCGCTAACACACCTTCGCTCTCTTTCTATTTGCGCGGGTAATATTTACAATTGGGGCCCCGTTGGGGTTCCGTTGTTTCTGCCTACCCCAGTGGGAGACAGGCGTGAGAATATGTATGTATGTATGTATGTATTCGGTTCTGGCACTCGCCGGCCGCTGCCGCGGCACCGCTCGTGCGCTGTGGTCGCAAGAAACCTAACATGCTCGTCGCTTCGCTCCTCGCTAACCTAACCGTCTGAGTTGGAAAAGGGGGTTTCCCCATTCACTCCCGCCCCTATCCACTCCGTCCCCCCCCCCCCCCACCCACTCCCTCACCCACCCACTCCCTCCCCCCACCTCGGTAACTACACATCTCCGCGGGGGGGGAGTGGTACCAGGAGGTACCCCTCCCCCCCTCTTCCTCCCCCCCGACTCCCACCCCCCTACTCCTGCGCCCCAATTCTAAAGCCAACCCGGCCCGTCCCCCGTACCTACACAGTGCGCA